>CM057745.1:1321250-2642500 GCA_030064425.1 Trapa bicornis
AATGCTAAGAATCGCTAAGAAACCAAATAAAACACTAGTAAACCCCACGAAATACTAAAAAAAAATGATAAGAATCGCTAAGAAACCCTATGAAACCATAAGAAACGCTTATACAGCCTAGGAAATCCTAAGAAAAAGATAAAACGCTAGAAAACCCTAGTAAATGCTAAAAAATTGCTAATAAACCCTGAGAAATCCAAGAAAACTGAAAGAAATGCTAAGAATCCTTAAAAGGCACTAAGAAACCCAAAGAAACCTTAAGAGAGCCGAAGAAATGCTTATAAATCCTAAAAAAACCCTATTAAAACCTAAGAAATGCTAGGAAACACTAAAAAGTGCTGAGAAACCCTACTAAACGCAAAGAAATGCTAAGAAACAATAAGAAACGCTAGGAAACACTAATAAATACTAAGAAATGCTAATAAGCCCTAAGAAATCCTAATAAACCGAAAGAAACGCTAAGACATGATGAGAAACCATTAAAAAACACCAAGAACCCCCCCCCCCCCCCTCCAAACACTAAAAAAATGCTAAGAATTGCTAAAAAAAACCCTATGAAACCATAAGAAACGCTAATAAACCCTAGGAAATCCTAAGAAACGGTAAGAAACACTTGAAAACCCCAAGTAAATGCTAAAAAAGGCAAATAAACTCGGAGAAATCCTAGAAAACCGAACGAAACGCTAAGAACCCTTAAAAAACCTAAAGAAATGCTAAGTGAGCCTAGGAATAGCTTATAAAACCCAAAAAACCCTATTAAACCCTAAGAAACGTTAAAAATCACTAAAAAGTGCTAAGAAATCCTACCAAATGCTAAGAAATGCTAAGAAACAGTAGTAAACATTAAGAAACAGTAAGAAATGCTAGTAAATGCTAAGAAAAGCTAATAAACCCAAATAAATCCTAGTAAACCAAAAGAAATGCTAAGAAATACTGAGAAACCCTAAGAAATGCTAAGAAACTATAATAAACATTAAGAAACCATAAAAAAAACAATAAGAAACCCCAAGAAACGCTAAATAAATGCAAAGAATCGCTAAGAAACCCAATAAAACACTAGTAAACCCCACGAAACACTAAAAAAATGATAAGAATCTTTAAGAAACCCTATGAAACCATAAGAAATGCTAATAAACCATAGGAAATCCTAAGAAAAAGCTAAAAACGCTAGAAAACCCTAGTAAATGCTTAAAATTGCTAATAAACCCTTAGAAATCCAAGAAAACTGAAAGAAACGCTTAGAATCCTTAAAAGACACTATGAAACTCAAAGAAACACTAAGAGATCCTAAGAAACACTTAGAAACCAAAAAAAATCCTATTAAACAGTAAGAAAAGCTAAGAAACACTAAAAAGTGCGGAGAAACCATACCAAACGCTAAGAAATGCTAAGAAATAGTAAGAAACACTAGGAAACCCTAAAAAATGCTAATAAACCCTAAGAAATCCAAGTAAAGTGAAAGAAACGCTAAGAAATGCTGAGACACCATAAGAAACGCTAAGAAACCATAAAAAATCACCAAGAAACCCCCCGAAACACTAAAAAAATGATAAGAATTGCTAAGAAACCCTATGAAACCAAAAGAAACGCTAATAAAACCTTGGAAATCCTAAGAAACGGTAAGAAACGCTAGAAAATCCCAAGTAAATGCTAAAAAATGCTAATAAACTCGGAGAAATCCTAGAAAACCGAATGAAACACTTAGAATCCTTAAAAAACCTAAAAAAAATGCTAAGAGAGCCTAAGAATAGCTTATAAACCCTAAAAAAACCCTATTAAACCCTAAGAAACACTAAAAAGTGCTGAGAAACCCTACTAAACGCAAAGAAATGCTAAGAAACAATAAGAAACGCTAATAAATGCTAATAAACCCTATGAAATCCTAGTAAACCGAAAGAAACGCTAAGAAATGCTGAGAAACTATAAGAAACGCTAAGAAACCATTAAAAAACACCAAGAACCCCCCCCCGAAACACTAAGAAAATGATAAGAATTGCTAAGAAACCCTATGAAACCAAAAGAAACGCTAATAAACCCTAGGAAATCCTAAGAAACGGTAAGAAACGCAAGAAAACAAAAGTAAATGCTAAAAAATGCTAATAAACTCGGAGAAATCCTAGAAAACCGAAAGAAACACTTAGAACCCTTAAAAAACCTAAAAACAATGTTGAGAGAGCCTAAGAATAGCTTATAAACCCTAAAAAAAACCTATTAAACCCTGAGAAACGCTAAGAAACACTAAAAAGTGCTGAGAAACCCTACCAAACGCAAAGAAATGCTAATAAATGCTAATAAATGCTAATAAACCCTATGAAATCCTAGTAAACCGAAAGAAACGCTAAGAAATGCTGAGAAACCATAAGAAACGCTAAGAAACTATTAAAAAACACCAAGAAACCCCCCTGAAACACTAAAAAAATGCTAACAATTCCTAAGAAACCCTATGAAACCAAAAGAAACGCTAATAAACCCTAGGAAATCCTAAGAAACGGTAAGAAATGTAAGAAAACAAAAGTAAATGCTAAAAAATGCTAATAAACTCGGAGAAATCCTAGAAAACCGAAAGAAACACTTAGAACCCTTAGAAAAACCCAAAGAAACGCTAATAGAGCCTAAGAATAGCTTATAAACCCCTAAAAAACCCTAAGAAACGTTAAAAAACACCAAAAAGAGCTAAGAAACCCTAGCAAATGCTAAGAAACGGTAATAAATGCTAAGAAACAGTAAGAAACGGAAGGAAACCCTAGTAAATGCTAAGAAATGCTAAATGCGGAGAAACCCTAAGAAATGCTAAGAAACCATAAAAAAACACCAAGAAACCCCCTGAAACACTAAAAAAATGGTAAGAATTACTAAGAAACCCTATGAGACCAAAAGTGATGCGAACCTCGCCAATATGCTGACGAGACCCTATGTCACGCCTCGACCCGATTTGGTCGGATCCCCGTGATCAACCCGCCACTCTCCCGATTTACTAAAGGGTTTTCCCTTATATTATAAATCGTAAAGAGTAAGGCGTTAACCTGCACCTTTTTCCAGGAATATCATAAATTAAAACTGCATAGTAATTTAAAGTAGTTGTACCTATCTTGCATGCATTTAATTGCGCAAGTCCTTTAAGGTTCGGCTTTCCGGGACTTCCTGAAAGGGGTATAAGGGAGGGGGGTGAGTACAACTACTCAGTGAATGGGATTCAAATCTTTTAACTTTCAAGAAAAAAAACATTTATATGGAGCGTGCCAGACTCCTTTGTTTTCAAAAATCATTTCATTTAAAAATTCGTGTTTTTCCATTATTTCTTAGTTATCTGTGTATCATCACCCAACATACATGCTTCATCATGAAGGTTACACACATTCGCAAGTCAGTATCACTACTGAACCCGCTAGTGGCTTCGGAGCGACTTTTCCTGCCACCCGGATAGAAGTACGACCACTTCTACCCTGGGAATGAGTGGATGTACGCGACATCCGACCCACAATCCCAAAATCACTTCTTCGTGTCCATATGAGGACAGAGACCTCATCCTGTCCCCACCCCGGTCTCATGCGCTTTGTGCTACTCCAAATTTCGCACAGACACCTGGAACAACAATCTGCCATTATACTCACTGAGTCGTCCATGGCCCTTAGGACACATCACTACCCCTCATGGGCGTCTTGATGATCTCGTACTCATGTGCATGCACAAACAAAGTTTTCTTAAATTACCATGTAATATGTGGTGCCATTTGTCCCAACGGTCCCGACCTCCAACTCAACCTGTAGCTGTTTGTCTTGACTGGTCCGAAGACCGATCATGCCGCACTGCTACTAGTTGATTGAGTATGTCGGACCTGCCTTGATACCATGGCCAAACAATTCACTTATTAAGTTTTATGGCACATATATCATGTTCTTTTACGAGCTCCTGCTCGTGCCAACTGGCCTTGGGCCCACTATACGAGATTTTCAAAATTGGGCATTTAGCCCCCAAGTTCCAAAACTGAGGCCCCTGGCCTATCAAAGCTATTCGAGCTCCCATCGAGAAGGTCTCCCAAATTGTTTAAGCATTGGCACACAGTCAGGGGAGAGCACTTCTGACAAAAATAAGTTTTTACTGTCCATCATACCGATCGGTATAAGGACACCTTCGTTCATAACCAATGAACGGGTTTTCAACTTCCTTCGAGGAAGTCTCATCATACCAACTGGGTATGATCTCCTTACAACCAGTACGTAGTTTTTCCGCATAACTTTCACATCACTTTCTCTAAGTAGTGATGATTAAAATACCACTAAACAGTGGGTTTTTATATCGAGGCACTTATCATCCCCAACCGGGTATGATGTTAGTAAACCCACTCACAACCGGTAAGTGGTTTTTAACTTTAAATTGTGCTCATCGTCCCAACCGGGTATGATGTGAATAACCCACTCACCCGATAGTGCAGTGAAATTCCACTTAGTCGGGTTCTGTCCTTAGTAAGCTGGATCTCGACTGGTATTCCCGATGTCTCGTTCTCCGGTGAGGGCGTGGCGGTGGAGCTTTCAAATCTGAGCAGATAGCTCTCCTCTAGAGGTTCTTCCTTTCGGTCTTAATTCGGCCAGGGAAGGACTGAGGAAGTGTTGGGAAGGCTTGGTTTGGCCTAAGGAGGGCTTGAAATGGCCGATTTCAGCTTGACCAAAATAGGGTAGCTTCGGTCCGCTAGAGCTATTTCACTATTCCATCATGCCGGCGCTTTTCCAACGATTCTCGGATTGACTGGAGTTTGCTACCAAATAGCTGTCTTCTCCTTGTTTCTAAAGAGCCCGACCTTTGTTTAAGTCGAAACTCTAGTTCGAGCTTCACCGGGAAATGGAGTAGTAGGGAGAGAGAGAGAAGTGTTAAGGTGTGAGGAGAATGAAATGGGGATGACCTCTTTATATAGGCGTAAAACCTGTGTATTAAATGGGCGAGATTTATTACTAGTATTAATATTGCCATAAATTATTGGTATTAATTCTAATAATTAAATTTTGGTATTAATTCCAATAATTTAATTTCGGTATTAAATTATTTGTATTAATTCTAATAATTTAATTTAGGTATTAAATTATTGGTATTAATTACAATAATTAAATATATATTAATTTAGGGCTATTTATGATTACAAAATAAATCATATTTCCCTCCTCACACTACTCTAAGGCAAGCACACTTAACTTTGAAGTTCTTATGGAATATAGTTTACTTAAACCAATTTGGTTTTTGTTTTCTAATTTGTCTTAAGTTTTCTTTTCCAAGGTTTAATGAACCCTTTGGATCACCCGAAAGTTGTCAATTTCCATATTGCTTATTCACAAATGTAAACCGGCTTGGTTTTCTTATTCGGTTTGACCGGTTCCTTTCCCGGTTTTCCTTAACTAAAAAAATGTGGGTTTTACACCCTACACCAAATATGGCAAGATCCCAAGACTTTCACGACGCAAGTGCGAAAAGATGGAATATAACTTATTTATGTGAGAAACATGGTATGGGATATGTAGACGCCACACCCAAATCCTCTAAGAAGAACTCTTAGAAAACCCCGGGTGATAAGTGTTGATTGCTTGAACGCCACAGGTAAAAACCTGATAAGTTCAAAAGCTCTTTCAAGATAGAAAGAAGACAAAACCTCATAAGATATAAATTCCAAAGTGTGTCTCTCCAATGCTGTGGAGTATGCCTTTTATAGGCTCAGAAAACAACCGAATGATCCACATAATGAGGAAAAAAATCTATTGTGGTTATAAGCTAACTTATCTAATCTAAGTACCTAATATTATCCTAAGAGATTTATTATATTTATAAATCTCTCCTTATTAATTAAATCTGGACCTTCTCTTGGGCTTATCTTGGGCTCTTCATTTGGGCTTCTATTTGAATATTAAGCAATCTCTATAATCAGCCCATATAAAACTTCTTTGAATCTTTTAGCCACCTAACCTTGTGATTGGGCCCTCTTGAAGTCTCAAGTGTTCATTTATCCCATTTGGTGACAAAGTGTTCAGCTCTATTGCAGGTCTAGTTTATTGAACTTGTGAATTCATACTCTATTTAGTCGGATTCACATCATTCTCCCCCTCTTGAAAATGATTTGTCCTTAAATCTTCTTTTCCTTCATCACCTACATCAAAAGACATTAACTTATAAATATTTATGCTATTACTAATAATATATTTGCTAGATAACTTCCTATTGTAATTATTACTACTGAGTTTTGACACTTTAAATAATCCCTCTAATATAAGAAATTTTGATAGTTTCCTATTCATAAATAGTTCATTCCTCAAATGTAGGCTAATCCAAATCCCTAGATTAAAAATAACTTTCATGAAACTCTTATTGTAAAGATTAATATTTTCTTGAGTCTGCTGTTTTCCATCCAATGGATTAAAACCATAGATAATCTTCAATGGTGATAACTTAATCACTAAATAAATATAACGATTATATGCAAACACAACATGTGATAAACATGCAGTTGAAAATAGAAGTTTTGTAACCAACAAAGTATTCTAAGTAAAACTAAACAATTCAGTATCAATGATTGTAAGCAAAATGTACCTTTGAGATAATGTATGAGCAACTACATTTTTCATACCTTGCTTCCACTTGATCACATAACTAGATATATAAATGAATTCTACCCACCTTGCATGATACTCATTTAGCTTGAGGGCTACTCCACTGAACTTTTCATTATAATATGCAATTGTTTTTCTTTCCTGACTTACCAAATAAGGTGTTTACCAATCTTGAACTACCTTAATTTCCTTGTCAATGGAAATCCCTTCAAAACTTATAACATATCCAGGAAATAGAAGTTTATCTGAACAAATGATAAATATCTTAAAATTCTCAAACAATTTATCTTTCCTTAAAACTTCTAACATAATTTTCAAATACTCCATAAGTTCATATATCAGGACGTCATCAAAATATATATAGTCAAACTTTAAACTGATAACATGCAAGATATGCTTCATTAATATCATGATAGTGCTATAGGCACTAGTCAATCCAAAAATCACAACTAACCAATCATATAGACCTGGTTTTGTTTCGGATGTTGTTTTCAAATTATCTTTTTCTTTAATTTGAAATTGATGATATTCACTCTTAAGACCATGTTTTGAAAACAAATAGTATCTATGCAACTCAATAACAATATCATAAGAAACATTTTGTCGATACTTTACCATGATATTTTCAATGGCTCGACAATTGAGGCATATTTGCCAAGTTTCGTCCTTCATGGGTACAACACATGGTCGCTTGCTCTTACGTATATATCTCCTTTCCATCAATTTTAGGACTTGGTGTTGACTTTGATATTTGTTTTCTCGAATTGGTGGCAAACCAAGAGTTATCTTCTTTGTAATGACATTCTTGAATTCCTGCAGAAGAGAAACACTAATGCTCAGCAAATATCCGACAATATGGTTAGTAAAATATAAATCCTTGTACATAAGTACTGTAAGGATAGGATATGGAATTTTATCTCTCTTGATCTCACTTTTTCTCTCCATAAAATTGTTTCTACTCTCTTTTCTTTGTATTATGGCTTTTCTCTCTTCTTTTTCAACATTGCCTTTTCTCTCATCATTTTCAATTTCGGCTTTTCTCTCTGGATTTTTCTCTCTTCTTTTTCAATATTGCCTTTTGTCTCTTTCTCTTCAATCATGGCTTTTCTCTCTTGTCTTTCTTTCTTTTCATTTGCCTTTTTCTTTTTCAACTAATCCTAAAAAACTTGTTGTATAGTAAGAGGTACAAGAGATATTGATCTATTATTCATCACGAATGAGTACCTATCTATTAATCTATCATATGTAACGTGACGATCTAACTTCCAAGGTTCTCCCAATAAAATATGACATGCTTGCATTGGTACTACATCACATAATATTTCATCCTGATATTTCCCAATAGAGAAGGACACTATCACCTGTTGGGTTACCTCGAGTTTGGGTTGATCATTCAGCCTTTGAATTTGATATGGCTTTGGATACTTTATTGCATGTAATGCCAACTTCTCCACAAACTCGGTGCTAGCAAAGTTAGTGCAGCTTTTCCCATCTATGATAATAGAACAAACCTTGTTGTTCATAGAGCAACGAGTATGAAATAACTTCTCATGTTGGTTATCCAAGATATCATCAATCCATGGTCTGTCCCAAGTAGTGGGTTGATTGAAGGAATTGAGCTTGATGTTGCCGCGATTAACTTGGAGATCATCGAACTCTGCCAGTTCCTGTTGTTCAAAGCATCAAGATCGACTGCTCCATGGTCGTTCAATGGAAGTATGGGAGTGTCGTCTCACACCTTCCTCCAAGCGATCCATTCGCATATGAAGTGGCTCAAATTCAGACTTCACTATCTGTTTCATTTGACTCTTCATTGCTTTCCATTGTCGGTTTTGAATAGGCGATTAGAAACCCTCTTCTTTCATTGTGTTTCCTTGTCGTTGGGCCTTCTGAACCTGATAATTGTTAGAAAGAAAAGAACCTCGCAACTCTCCCTCACATGTTTCTCTCAAACACTCATGTTTCACACTCAAATGGCTTTTTCTTATAAATTTAAAGCACTCTTGCCTTTTTCCACTCATATGTCTTCTTTCAATTTGAATTGAACTTTAAAAACAAATCGTTTTTACGAAGCAGTTCAACTTGAGGAACAATCAAGACAAATCAATAAAGGTTTTCAAAAAGTAATTCCAAAGAATTTAAGTGAGAGGTATGAATAGACTCAGAAATAAGAGTAAAATTTAAATAGAGAAGAAAAAAATGAAGTAAAAGACTTAGATAGAGCAGAATAAGAATGAAATATAAGATAGAATTGTGTGCCACTTTTTTTTTCTTTTGCCTTTTTTTCACAAATTTTTTTTGCCCTTTTTTTAGCACGAACTTTTTTT
The DNA here is from genome assembly GCA_030064425.1 of Trapa bicornis. Classification (NCBI taxonomy): domain Eukaryota; kingdom Viridiplantae; phylum Streptophyta; class Magnoliopsida; order Myrtales; family Lythraceae; genus Trapa; species Trapa bicornis. The sequence goes on from CM057745.1 coordinate 1,330,165, forward strand.
GCTTTCTTTTTTTTTTGGCACGAATTTAACCTACTGAAGAGAAGATAGATAGAAGAATATGATAATTTTTTTTATAGAGAATAGAAATTGGTAGAGATGATAAAAAAAGAACTAGATAAAAAAAATGGTATGGAACTTGTCGTGCAACCGTGTGCTCTAATACCAACTGATGTGAACCTCGCCAATATGCTGACGACACCCTACACCAAATATGGCAATGATACCAAGACTTTCACGACGCAAGTGCGAAAAGATGGAATATACCTTGTTTATGTGGGAAATAAGGTATGGGATATGTAGACGCCACACCCAAATCCTCTAAGAAGAACTCTTAGAAAACCCCGGGTGATAAGTCTTGATTGCTTGAACGCCACAGGTAAAAACCTGATAAGTTCAAAAGCTCTTTCAAGATAGAAAGAAGACAAAACCTCACAAGATATAAATTCCAAAGTGTCTCTCCAATGCTGTGGAGTATGCTTTTTATAGGCTCAGAAAACAACCGAATGACCCACATAATGAGGAAAAATCTATTATGGTTATAAGCTAACCTTATCTAATCTAACTACCTAATATTATCCTAACAAATTTATTATATTTATAAATCTCTCCTTATTAATTAAATTTGGACCTTCTTTTGGGCTCATCTTGGGCTCTTCATTTGGGCTTGTATTTGAATAGTCAGCAATCTCTTTAATCAGCCCATAAAAAGCTTCTTTGAATCTTTTAGCCCTTGACCTTGTGATTGGGCCCTCTTGCAGTCTCAAATGATTATTCATCTCATTTGGTGACGAACTGTTCAGCTCCATTGCAGGTTCGGTTGATTGGACTTGTGAATTCGTAGTCTCTTTAGTCGGATTCACATCACCCTACTTTACAAAAATGGTAAAATTTACCCCAAAAAATTCCAAAAATTGCCTAATTGATCCTCAAACATCTTTATCATGTCCAATTATCCCTCAATTTTATGAAATTACACTTTAGACCCTTGAATTTTTGAAATTCTCAAATTTCTCCTAATTTTCCCCCAATTTCAACTTTCTAACTCAGCTGAATTTGATTTCATCAAATTGTCCAATCAAATGAGTTTAATTGTTGAAATTGAAGTTAGATTGGAGTTCCTACACCTTCATACAATTCAATTGCACTTTGAATTGCATGATTTGATGACAGAATGAGCTCAAACGGAGTTTTGCTGGAAAATTGAATGTAGAGAGAGAAAGCTTACCGTCGAAGGTGCGACGGTCCGAGCTTTCGATCCGGGCAGATAGCTCTCATCCTGGTTCCTCTGAGCTTTCGACCCTTAGAGCAAATGGAGACTACAGGCGTTTAGCTAACTTCTCCCCGTATACAAAGAACCCGACCATGCCTTCTTTGGCTAAAAAAAAATGCCCAAGTTGGAGCTCTGGTTTGAGCTTCACCAAAAAATGGAGTAGTAGGGAGAGAGTGGTGTTTTTAGGTGTGAGGAGGATGAATGAGGAAGGGCTCTTTATATAGGAAGCTCGAGGACTTCTTGGCTGTTCGATTGGCACCTAAATGGCCTTCATTCATTGCCTAAAACTCCCTCACCGAAGAATTTTCATCTTCGTCGGTGTTGCTCGATTGTCCAACAAGTGAATAGTGCTATCATCTAAAGGAAGAAAATGACACTGTTTCGAATCGGATCGGACCAGTTCGAACCGGGTTCAAAGCTTAAACCGGTCAGTTTAGGCCCGATTCAACCAAAATTTTCAAAATTAAAAAATTTTAAATTCATTCTCTATCCAATGGTAGCCTCAATTCTTCGATTTGAATTTTCTAAGTCACTTAGAAATTTGAATTTAGCATCCGGTACAATAGTGGTTCAAACCAGTCCAAACCAGTTTAATCTGATTTGGATTCGGTTCACCTGAACCGATATGGTTTTCATCTCCAATTCATCCTAAAGTCCTTTTCCATGACTTTTGTGACTCTTTAGGACTTGGGATCCATAAATTTATCGGTTTTCCCTTTCTCTATCGGTTTTAGTTCACGAACCAACTCAGTTCAATCTAGTTCAAATTCGGTTCTTCTGAACCAGTCAGGTTTTCTCTCCCAAATTGTCCCCCTTTGGGTCACTCAGGAGTTGTAAATTTCCCAAATTGCCTGTTCGGTGTTTCTCACTCGGTTTGACTGGTTTTTTTCTCGATTTTCCTTAACTCCAAAGGGCAGGGTTTACAACTCTCCCCTCCTTTTAAAAGTTTTGTCCCCAAAACTAATTTAACATTTTTCACTTCGGGATAAACTTCCCTTAATGTCAACTTTGACATGTTAATACTTTGGTTGTTCTTTCACTTAGTCCACCTTAAATCACGCACTTAAGGAATTTCTTTTCCTTTATATTGGTTACTCCTTCCATGGAGTTTTATCATAGCTAGTATGTCTTGCCCATGAGTCCAAAGGTATATCCTTAGGTTCACATCTCTCTTTACTTAGGGCAAGATTCTTCCCTTTGGGGTTCTTACTCAAGATTTCAGGATTGGGAGTTCCAAGGTGCACAATCATTCCTTTGTCTAGTTATTCTCTTCATCGTTGAAACCCTTAGCTCGGTGTTCTTTCAAGCATTACGTACTTGTTTTTCACAAGTTTCGGTGTTATTACTCCTTCATCCTAATTTGACCCATCCTTCATCTGTATTACAGTTTCAGTCAAAAATATGTTTGACCTTATTATGTTTACTAACTAACTCTTTCTTACTGGAGTCACATTTTACTCAGGATTGTTGGTGCTTACATGTCCCTTGCGACATGACATAGTCCAGAACCTATCTTTGTCCATCAAACTCCTACAATACCTCCTTTAGGGTTGTTCCCAACTTTCCAACCTTTTAGGGATTGTATAACTTCATCCCTCCTTTCATCTAGTAGTATTCCTCGACTACCCTTACTGTTACCCAATCATCCTTCGTGCCTTGACAACATGTCTTACATAGCTGTGTTGGTTTTCATTACCCACTCATCTTTTCCCAACTTCTTTATTGGGTCTTTCTAGTGTCAATCATTGAATTTCCTGATAACTTACCAACATGCTGGGATTATTCCCTTCTTATGTCTTCCTTCTTTTCTATTGACGTCCTTTACTCATGAATTTTCTTTTCCCCTAAACCCACTCTTACTTACTTTTGACCATTTCATGATTCCGTTGTTTTTAGGGAGTTCTCCTTTAATGATTTTCTTTCTCTACTATGTCCTTCAAAGTAGAGATTTCCCTTTAGGTGCTAGATGTTCGAATTTCTTACTACTCTTTAAAGGTTTCCTTCATTTGCATTCTTACACCCTTTTGAATTTGGGCTTTTGTCCACCTTTAATCATTTGCTGATCGTTAGGTCTTATTTCGTGTGCTCAACACTATTCCCACTCTATTACTCTTCTTTAGAGTGTAGTCTCCACTACTCCTCGGTACTTCTTATGGTCTCATTTATTCTTCTTGACCATCATGTTGCTACTAGTTACTTCCTTATTTTCTAGGTTCATCATAAATCTCTAATTGACTTCTTTACTCTTCCAAATCAGGTAATACTTTGGCCATCTCGACATACCCTTAACCACTTATGGTTCTTTATTAGGTTCTTTATGTTAGTTTGAGCCTCTTAGGATCCATCTGATGGTTCCTTAGCTTTGGAACTTCCCTTTTTGAGGTCTCACTTCCTACTTATATCCTCTACCTAAGGATTCTCGTCCTGGTTCAACTTCTTAACGCTTCTTGGAGACTTTTCCTTCTTTCCTTCTTACACCCTTCCAAGAATATTATTGTTTCCCGCTCTTTATCCTTCACTGTCCTCCATTTCCTTTTGGTTCCTTATCCTTTCTTCGAAGAGCTCCTGCTGATAGATTGGTTCCTAGCACCCTTTATGTCCAACCATACACTCCTTGAGTTCTATTAAGCGAGTGTGGGCCAAGACCAGTCTTGATGTCATTGGTTGTGTTCTCCTTACTCACTTCCAAATTGGAGGACTTACTTCTCCAAGATTCTTCAGATGTTCTTTCCTTTATTTCCTTATTATGGGTAGCTCACCCATTCTTACTTTGTCATTGTGTCCTTTGATGTTATTTTACTACTTACCTGTTCATTGGATTTAACTTTTTCCTTGGGTCCTCTTAGTATGTTTCCCTCGATTCTTTCATTTTGGCATGCAATTCATCTCCTCATCCTTCATCACTTAGTCCATTACTTCTTAGTTGGAACATGTACGCCTTCCCAGGGTCTCCTTCCTTGGGAAAGGTTTAGGCACTATTTGCTCCAAGACTTCTTTGTGCGGATGCTACTAAATCCTCCTTACAACTTGCATGAGGTCATCATTTCATTTTCGGTCATTTATTTTTTCAAGGATTTTCTTCATCCTTCCTTTCCACTGTTTTGGCCTGTGCACCTCCCTTTCCTTACTAGGTTAGTCTACAAACCTACTTGGTTCCTCTGTTTTTCCAAGGTAGATCATACTTTGCTGTCTCGAGACATCCTAGTTGTCTTTCATCATTCGACTTGTCTTCTATGAAGGAGGCGTTTCCTTCTTTGCTCCTAGGTGGCTTGTAGTAACCCTTAAGTAAAATTCCCTTTGTCTATATTCTGCTAGTTCTTGATTTTCTTAAGGTTCTACCTTGATCTTCTTTCGTGATCCTTCCTTGGGTAATTAAGATATACAATCATATTATTAAGGGACAAAGAAATTTTCGGGAATTTAGAATCTTATTCATTGAAGTAAAAATACTGTTTTGGGGTTTTAACATCTCTTGAGTGAGATTGTTGCAATGTCGATTTGGGCAATACTTAGTACTAAGCTATGGTCTAAAAGGATTTCTTCCTGAGTGAGATTGGGTTTCTTAGCCGCAATCGTGGTTCTTGTAATATTATCCCTTCGGGCTTCTATAGGGGTGGAGGTGTCCTTATTGGAAGGTTTCGCTCGGATTCCTTACAGTATGGGACAGTTCCTTGCTATGTGTCCCTGCCCCTTAGATTCATAACAAATCCTCTTGGGTCTTGTCCTTGAAAATGTCGGGCATCTTCTAATGAAGTGTCCCCATTGCCCACATCTATAACAAGTCATCTCCTTATGTAGATCTTTATGGTTCCTCCTATACTTCGAGCATTGTGGGGCCTTTCTAAGGGATTGATGATGGTTCGATGCCTTGCCGCCTTGAGCCTGAACACTTTGGAGGCTTTCTTGTCGAGTCCTCTTTGACCCGGGGTTATTCCAAGGGTCCTTCTATACTCCTAGTTCATTTCCTTCCTTAGAATGGGGTTCTCCTTGGCTTCCAGGGTGGCTAAGGTAGCGTGGGTTTGTTTGGCTACTTTTCTTGGGGTCATCTAAAAATTTTAAAATTATTTCTATCAGTTACTATGTTATCTAGTCTTAATAATGTATTCGAGGAAAAAGGCTCTGATACCACTCAAGTTGTCATGCCATGATCCGATTTGGTCAGATCCCCATGAGCAACCCTCCACCCTCTCGATTTACTAAGGGTTTTCCCCTTCTTTAACTCGGGAAGAGTAAGGCGTCCTTTAAACCTGTACCTTTCCTAGAATAACATAAATCAAAACTATATAAAAATTTTAACTTACATACTTGTCTTGGAGGTGTGACTAACAGGGAGTCTTTGGGTAGGTTTCCCTTGTTTACCTAAAAAGCGATATAAGGGAGGGGTGAGTTCAACGACTTAGTGAATAGGTTTTTAAAGTTTGACTTTTAGGAAGAGTGTTTGAATCGGAGTGTGCCAAACTCCTAGTTTCTTTTAAAACAATTCATCTTTAAAATCTTGTTTTCATAGCCATTACTCAATCCTCAATCATAATCGGTGTGTTTATCAACTAACACACGCCCTTCATCATGAAAGGAACACACATTCGCATGCCAGCTCATCCACTATACCCACTTGTGGCATCAGAGCAACTTTACTAGCCACTTAGATAGAAGCACGTTCACTTCTACCTTGAGAATGAGTGGATGTACACGACATCTGACCCTCAATCCCATAAATAAAACTCTGTTTCCATGTGAGGACAAATACCTCATCCCGACCCCACCCCGGTCTCATGTGCATGAAGCTACGTCGAGCTTCCAAGATTGTTGGCACGACTAACTTCCCTTATCTCCACCATGTCGTCTAGTAGCCCTAGTACACATTACTACCCCTCTAGGGCATCTTGAAGGTCCCTTATCTCAGTGCATGCACAAATCAACCATTTTTCACATGAGCCAAATAATTTGTGGTGCCAGTGATCCAACGGCCCCCACCCTCAACTTGACCTGCAGCTGTTTATCTCAACTGGTCCGTAGACTTGTCATGTCGCACTGCTGCCAGTCCATTGAGTATGTTGGTCATGTCGCATTGCTGCCAGTCCATTGAGTATGTTGGTCATGTCTTGGTACCATGGACAAACAATTCATTCATTTAAAGTTTTCATTGCTTAAACATCATGTATGTTTATGTGCTCTTGCTCATGCCAACTAGCCTAGGGTCCACTGTACGAGAGTTTCAAAATCGAGCATATTAGCCCCCAAGTTCCAAAACCGAGGCCTACAGCCTATCTGAGCTATTTGAGCTCTCGTTAAGGTCTCCCAAAATGTTTAAGCTGTGGCACATAGTAAGGGAGAGCACTTTTGATAGAAAAATACACTTTTAGTCATCCATCACACCAACCAAGTATGAGGACATCTCTGCTTATAACCGATAAGCGGGTTTTTTACTTCCTTCTAGGAAGTTTCATCATACCAACCGGGTATGATCTACTTACAATTGGTAAATAGTTTTTTCACATAATTTCCACATCACTCCTCTTAGGTGTGATGGTTAAAATACCACTTAGTAGTGGGTTTTCATTTCTAAGTTGCTTATCATACCAACCTGGTATGATATAAAATCCCACAAACCCAATAGTGTAGTGAATATCCTCTTAACTGGCTTGTTGCCTTCATGCGAGCTTGTCTTAACTCGCATTCCCGATACTTTGTGTTCCAACACGATATGAACATCCTTGTTCATTATCTTTTGGCCTAATAGCCTTCATTCATCCCGGATTAATGAAATAACTAAACTTTTCATTTATTTGTAATTAGGTCCCTAAATTTATTTTTCTTTAACTTTAGGTTTCTAATGCCGATTTTATCCCAAATTGAGTCTCAAAACTCTAGAATTCACCTTAGGACCTCAATTTATTCAAAATCACAAAAAGGGGTTCAAGTTTCCCAAATTTCCAATTTGGTCCCCACTTTTCCAAAATTACGATTTTGCCACTACTTTACAAAAATGGTAAAATTTACCCCCAAAATTTAAAAAATTGCCCAATCGGTCCTCAAACTTCTTTATCATGCCCAACGAGCCCTCAATTTTATGAAATTTCACTTTAGTCTCTCGAATTTTTGAAATTCCCAAATTTCCCCAATTTTTCCCCAATTTCAACCTTCTAACTCAGCCGAATTTGATTTTATCAAATTGACCAATCAAATGAGTTTAATTGTTGAAATTGAAGTTAGATTGGAGTTTCTACACCTTCATATGATTCAATTACACTTTGAATCATATGATTTGATGCAAGAATGAGCTCAAACAAAGCTTCATCGGAAAATTGAACGTAGAACGAGAAAGCTTCGAAAGCTTACCGTCGGAGGTGCTGCGGTCCGAGCTTTCGATCTGGGCAGATAGCTCTCGTCCTGAGGTTACTCTTAGGATCAAGAATTACATCAATTGATGTTGAATTGAGGGAAAATTTAGTCAGTGAAAATCTGATGGTTCTCTCTCTAGCATCGATTGGAATTTAAAAAGGGTAGCCAAATTGGCTTACCTTTCCGTTCTAATTCAACTATAGGAGGGATGTGAAAGTGTTTCCAGGGCTTGTTTTAGCTTGAGAAGGGCTCGAATTGGCCGATTTTAGCTCGGCCAAAATAGGGCAGCATCGGTCCATTGGAGCTGCTTCACTGTTCTATCACGTTGACATTTCTCTGACTACCCTCAAAGCAAATGGAGACTACAGGCGTGTAGGTGATTTCTCCCTAAATCCAAAGAACCCGACCATGCCTTTTTTGGCTCAGAAAAATGCCCAAATCGGAGCTCTGGTTCGAGCTTCACCGAAAAATGGAGTAGTAGGGTGAGATTGGAGTTTTTAGGTGTGAGTAGGATGAATGTGTAAGGGCTCTTTATATAGGAAGCTTGGGGACTTCTTGGTTGTTTGGTTGGCACCTTAATGACAGTCATTCATTGCTTGAAACTCTCTGGCCAGATACTTTTCATCTTCATCGACGCTGCTCGATTTTTCAACGAGTGAACAGTGCTGTCATCTGAAGGAAGAAGATGACATTGTTCTAAACCGGATCGGACCAGTCCGAACCGAGTTCAAAGCTTAAACCGAGCGGTTGAGGCTTGATTCGACCGATTTTTTAAAAATTAAAAATTTATAAATTAATTTTCTATCCAATGGTGACCTCAATTCTCCAATTTGAATTTTTTAAGTCACCTAGAAAAATGAATTGAGCATCCGATTCAATAGTGGTTCAAACCAGTTTAATCCAGTTCGGATCCGGTTCACCTGAACCAGTTTGGTTTTCATCTCCAATTCATCCTAAAGCCCTTTTTTATGACTTTTGTGACTCTTTAGGTCACTCGGTATCCATAAATTTCCTTGTTTGCCCTTTCTCTATTGATTCCGGTTCATGAATCGATTCGGTTCATAAACCAGTTCAATCCGGTTCGGATCCAGTTCTCCTGAACCGGTCTAATTTTCTCTCCCAAATTGTCCTAAGGTCATTTTACAAGGTTTTATGAACCCTTTGAGTCTCTCGGGAGTTCTAAATTTCCTAAATGCCCATTTGCTGATGATCGGGTTTGTGAACTGGTTTGATGTTTCTCACTCGGTTTGACCGATTTTTTTCCCGGTTTTTCTTAACTCCAAAGGGTGGGGTTGACAAATGATCTACTTATCTCAAGTAGAAATTTTTAACCTTGGGGAAAATAGTGACTTACTTAATGGAAAATCCTCATGCTCTTCCTTGATTGTTGGCTTTTCTGGAGCTACTTCCCGAGGTACAGGACCTTCCTATCCTCCTTCGTTGTTCCCTAACACCTGAAAAAATATATTGGGGGAGGGGTGAGTCAACGCTCAATGAGTGAGAGGACCGCTCATCGAGTTTTTCATGGCTCGATGTTGCCTTTACTCATAACAATGATTAATGCTTTAACAAATCTATCTTAGGGCCCATGCCCCTTTTAACTCTACAGGGTTTTACCACCCTTTTAGGTCATGTTCATTTCACCCGGGTCTTCTCTAGAGACATGGATTATAAGGGAAATACTCCCTTTGGCCTTAATATCTTAGTTTAGGCCTAATTCCTTAGTAGAGTCGAGCTCTCCTGGGAACCCGTTCATTTCAAGCAACCTTGCCCTTAATATCTTAGTTTAGGCCTAATTCTCGAGTAGAGTCGAGCTCTCCTAGGAACCCGTTCATTTTGAACAACCATGTAGCCATGTCTCAAAACCGTCAAACTTATCCTTAGTTTTCCTAGCACGGCTGCCTTACAAAAGTGGTTTTTCCTCCCTTTACAAAAATACACTTGCGAAAAGTCATAGGGGGCTTCCCCACTATTACATCTTATTCACATCTATCACCATACACTTAATTGGCCCCTTTCACACGTATCCTTGGTGATTCTCTTCTTCCCGTGTGTTATCCCTTGGGGTCGTTTGTCAAGCCTCAGACCGATTTCCTGGACCGGATATACATGCCAACTCGCTAATCCTCCCGATACTGCTCTAGTGGGTACCATCACTAGAGAAGCGTAGATATGATCAAGGCTTGGAATATAAAACATATTACATTTTACAGTGAAAATTTAAAACTTTTAACAAAGTATTCTACTTCTGAGAGTAGATTTGTTTAATCCAGGGGAAAGTAATAACTTACTAAATGGAAAATCCTTATGTAAATCCTCTTGAGGTCCTCCCCCTCGATTACCGGCTCTGTCAGGGCCATTTTCCAATGTACGAGATCTTCCTCTCCTCCTTTGTTCTTCCCTGTCACTTGGAAAAATAGTTTAGGGGAGGGGTGAGCCAACACTCAATGAGTGAGAGGACCGCTCATTGAGTCTTTTCTCGCTCGACATCGCCTCTACTTTTTTTTTGCACAATGACATCGCCTCTACTCAAAACCATAATTAAGGCTTAAATCAACTATTATGAGGCATGTGCCTCTTCTAACTCTAGAGGGTTCACCCACCTCTAGGTCATGTTCACTTCATTTGAGTATCCCCCAAGGACGCGATTTATGAGGACAATGGAAAACGGTTACAATCCCATAAAAAAGAGTAAGGCGTCCTTTAACTTGCACCTTTTTCCTGGAATAGCATAATCAAAACTGTATGAAATTTAAAACTTTACATACTTGTTTTACAGGCATCTTAGTTGACGGTCTTTAAGGGTAGGCTTTCCGAGATTTCCTGAAAGGGATATAAGGGAGGGGGTGAGTACGACTACTCAGTGAATGAGTTTTTAAAAACTTTTGACTTTTAAGAAAATAATTATTACTGGAGTGTGCTAAACTCCTTTCTTTTTCAAAAATCCCTTTGTTTAAAAATTTGGGTTTTTCCACCATTTCTTAGTTACCGGTGTGTTATCACCCATTACACATCCTTCATCATGAAGGTTACACATATTCGCAAGTCAATATCACTACTGAACCCGCTAGTGGCTTTGGAGCGACTTTTCTTGCCACCCGGATAGAAGTACGACCGCTTCTACCTTGGGAATGAGTGGATGTATGCAACATCCAACCCACAATCCTGAAATCACTTCTTCGTGTCCGTAAAAGGACAGAGAGCTCATATTGTCCCCACCCTGGTCTCATGCGCTTGGTGCTACTCCAGATTTCGCACAGACACTTGGAACGACGAACTGCCCTTATAGCTATCAGGTCGTCCAATGCCCTTAGGATGCATCACTACCCCTCATGGGCGTCTTGATGATCTCGTACTCACAGTGCATGCACAAACAATATTTTCTCATATTGTCATGTAATCTGTGGTGCCACTAGTCCAACGGCCCTGACTCTCAACTCAACCCGCAGTTGTTTGTCTTGACTGGTCCGTCGACCTGTCATGTCGCACTGCCGCTAGTTGACTGAGCATGTCGGGCCTATCTTGGTACCATGGCCAAACAATTCACTTATTAAGTTTTATGGCACATATATCATGTTTGTTTACGAGCTCCTGCTCGTGGCAACTGGCCTTGGGCCCACTATATGAGATTTTCAAAATCGGGCATTTAGCCCCCAAGTTCCAAAACCGAGGCCCCTGGCCAATTAGAGCTATTCGAGCTCCCGTCGAGAAGGTCTCCCAAATTGTTTAAGCATTGACACACAGTAAGGGGAGAGCACTTCCGACAAAACATATGTTTTCTCTATCCATTATACCGCCTGGGTATAAGGACACCTCCATTCATAACCGATGAACAGGTTTTCAACTTCCTTCGAGGAAGTCTCATCATACCAACCGGGTATGATCTACTTCCAATCGGTAAGTAGTTTTTCCGCATGATTTTCACATCACTTCCTCTAAGACGTGATGTTTAAAATACCACTTAATAGTGGGTTTTCATACTGAGGTACTTATCATTCCCAACCGGGTATGATATAAAATTTCCACTCACAACCGGTAAGTGGTTTTTAATTTTAAGTTGTGTTCATCATCCCAATCGGGTATGATGTTAGTAAACCCACTCACCTGTTAACGTAGTGAATTCCACTAGACTGGTTCTTTGTATTCACGCGAGCTCGTCCATGCTGGCGTTCCCGGTACTTTGTGTTCCTACACGATATGAACATCCTTGTTCACTATAAATTGACTTAACAACCTTTATTCATTTCCAATAAATGAGAAAACCCAAACTTTTTAGTTATTTGCAATTAGGTCCCTAAAGTTATTTCTCTTTAACTTTAAGTCCCCAAATGCCGATTTTTCCTCAAATTGAGTCCCGAAACTTTTAAAATTTATTTGAGACCTCAATTTATTCAATTTCACAAAAAGGGGTTTAATTTCCCAAATTTCTTATTTAGTCGCCAACTTTTCCAAAATTACCATTTTGCCCTTCCTTTACAAAAATGGTAATTTTTGCCCCCAAAATTCCAAAATTCCTCAAATGGACCTCTAACATTATTTTCATGCCCAATTGACCCTCAATTTCAAAAAATTGCATTTTGGTCCTTTGAATTTCGAAAATCCCTAATTTTTCCTCAATTTCCCCCCAATTTCGACTCTTCAACACTACCGAATTTGATTTTATCAAATTGACTGATCAAACACCTCTAATTGTTGAAATTGGAGTTGAAATTGAGTTCCTACATGTTCATACAATTCTAAGAAACTTTACATCACAAATTTTAATGCTAGAACGAGCTCAAAGGGAGCTTTGCCGTAAAATAGACTATAGAAAGAGAAAACTTCAATTTCTCACCGATGAGGGCACGACGGTCTGAGCTTTAGATAGCTCTCATCTTGAGGTTCATCCTAGAATCAAGAATCACATCAATTGATGCCAAATTGAGTTAGAATTTTATTATTGAAATTTTGTCGGTTCTCTCTCTAGCACCGGTCGAAAATTGCAGAGGCGAGCCAAATTGGCTTACCTTTCAGTCCTAATTCGGTCGTGGGAGGGCTGAGGAAGTGTTGGAAAGGCTTGGTTTGGCTTGAGGAGGGCTCAAAATGGCCAATTTTAACTCAGCCGAACCAGGGCAGCTTCAGTCCGCCGGAGCTGCTTCACTGTTCCATCATGTCGGCGCTTCTCCAGTGATTCTCGGATTGACTAGAGTTTGCTATCAGATAGCTGACTTCCCCTCGGTTCTAAAGAGCCCGACCTCTCCTTCCGAGGTTAAGAAAAATGTTCAAGTCGAAGCTCTGGTTTAAGCTTCACTGGGAAATGGAGCAGTAGAGAGAGAGAAGTGTTCGGGTGTGAAGAGAATGAATGGGGATGACCTCTTTATATAGGTGTAAAACCGTGTATTAAATGGGAGAGATTTATTACTAGTATTAATATTGACATAAATTATTAGTATTAATTCCAATAATTTAATTTCGGTATTAAATTATTTGTATTAATTACAATAATTAAATATATATTAATTTATAGCTATTTATGATAAGGTGTAGATTTGCATAAAATTTTTTGACCAAAATTTCGGGTTACAAAAAAAATTATACTTCCCAAAAGGTCACCCATCCTCACACTACTCTCAGGTAAGTACAGTTAACTTCAAAGTTCTTATGGAATCTCATTCACCTGAACCAATTTGGTTTTTATCTTCTAATTTATCTTAAGTTTCTTTTCTAAGGTTTAATGAACCCTTTGGATCACTCGGGAGTTGTAATTTCCTAAATTACCCATTCACAATTGATCGAGTTTGTGAACCAGTTCGGCTTTGTCACTCGGTTTGACCGGTTCCCTTCCCGGTTTTCCTTAGCTCAAAAGAGCAGGGTTTACAACTCTATTAAAATCAAATAAAGAGTTATTTCATTTTATTAAAAAATAATTAAACATATTTTATAATAATTGATTTATAAAAAAGTTCAACAATATTATTATATAAAAAATATATAATTAATTTAAAATTTAAAATATATAATATTTTATATTCTAAATTAGAATTAGTGTCACCTACTTTTTTCTTATCTATACCCTTCCCTATTGTGAATTTCATTTCTTAGCATCTCTTTTCATATGTTATAAACTATTTTAACAAAAAAAATTGTTTATTCAATCGACAATCCACATTTGGAATTTTTAAATTTGAGTTTTATTTTAAACTTAATTACCTTAATTATGTGATGATAAGATTCTAATATTTATTCTATCAAAATAATATAAAGTGTTATTATATTTTATTAAAAAATAATTAAATGTAATTTATAATAATTGATTTTTGAAAATTTTCAATAATATTATTAAATAAAAAATATATAATTAATTTATAATATAAAATATTATATTTTATATTCTAAACTATAACGACCCTCACCTGCTTATTTCTTATCAATACCCTTCGCCTATTGTAAATTTCTTTTTTTAGCATATCTTTACGTATTTTATAAATAATTCTAACAAAAAAATTAATTAATTAATACACATTCCGCATTTGAAATTTTCAAATTTGAGTTTTATTCTAAACTTCGTTACCTTATTTATTTGATGTTGGAATTCTAATATTTACTCTATCAAAATTTTATAAAGAGTTATTACATTTTATTAAAAAATAATTAAACATATTTTATAATAATATTTTTGTGAAAAATTTCAACAATATTATTAAATAAAAATATATTAATAAATTTATTTTATTAAATATATAATATTTTATATTCTAAACTAGAGAAGCTTGTTTCTTATCCATATCCTTCCCCTATTATAAATTTCTGTTATTAGTATCTCTTTGCATATTTTATAAGATATTCTAACAAAAAATTATTTATTTAATCGACATTCTACATTTTGAACTTTCAAATTTTATTTTTAGTTTAAACGTTAATACCTTAATTGTGCTATGTTGAGATTCTAATATTTAGTCTATCAAAATCTTAATAAGAGTTAATATATTTTATTAAAAAATAATTAAACAAATTTTATAATAATTAATTTTTAAAATTTTCAATAATATTATTATATAAAAAATATATTTTTCGTTTATAATGTAAAATACATAATATTTTATATTTAGAACGAAAGCAAGCCTCACTTACTTGTTTCTTATACATACCCTCCCTTATTATTAATTTATGTTATTATCATCTCTTTATATATGTTATTAAATATTCTAACAAAAAAATTATTTAATTGTTCAGAATTCTACATTTGAATTTTTAATATAAAATATAAAATATATTATATTCTAAACAAAATCAAGCCTCACTTACTTATTTCTTATCCTTACCATTCACCTATTCTAAATTTCTATCATTAGCATCTCTTTAAATATGTTATAAACTATTCGAAAAAAAAATTCTTTATTTGAACAACATTCCGAATTTTGAATTTTTAAATTTAAGTTTTATTTTAAACTTTATTACCTTACTTGTGTAATATTGAGATTATAATATTTACTTTATCAAAATCTTAAAAAAAGTTATTACATTTTATAAAAAAATAATTAAACATATTTTATAATAATTAATTTATAAAAAAATTTCAACAATATTTTTATACAAAAAATATAGAATTTATTTATAGTATAAAAATATAATATTTTATATTTTAAACTAGAGTAAGCCTCACATGCTTGTATCTTATCCATACCCATCCCTTATTGTGAATTTATGTTATTAGCATCTATTTGCATATATTATAAACTATTCTAATAAAAAAAATTATCAATTTAATCAACATTCCACATTTACAATTTTTGAATTTAAGCTTTATTTTAAACTTCGTTACCTAACTTATGTGATATTGAGATTATAATATTTACTCTATCAAAATCTTATAAAGGATTATTATATTTTATTAAAAAATAATTAAACATATTTTATAATAATTAATTTATAAGAAATTTCAACAATATTGTTATATAAAAAAATATATAATTAATTTATAAGATAAAATATATAATATTTTATATTATAAACTAAAAAGTCTCGCCTCCTTGTTTCTTAACCATACCCTTCTCCTATTGTGAATTTCTGTTATTAGTATCTCTTTACATATGTTATAAACTATTCTAATAAAAAATTTATTTATTTGATCAATATTCCATATTTGAAATGTTAAAATTTGTGTTTTATTTTGAACTTTATTAACTTACTTTTTTGATATTGATATTATAATATTCACTTTATCAAAATCTTATAAATGATGTTGTGATTCTAATATTTACTTTAGCTAAGTCTTATAAAGATTTATTAAATTTTATTAAAAAATAATTAAACATATTTTATGATAATTGATTTATGAAAATTTTTAAAATATTAATATATATATATATAAATAATTTATAATGTAAAATATATAATATTTTATAAATTTATTTCTTATAAGCTTATTTCTTATTCATACCCTTCCCCTATTATAAATTTCTATTAATAGAATATTTTTACATATTTTATAAAATATTCTAACAAAAAATTGCTTATTTTATTAACATTCCGCATTTAAAATTTTTAAATTTAATATTTATTTTGAACTTCATTACTTTACTTGTGTGATGTTGAAATTATAATATTTACTTTATCCAAACTTATAAATAGTTATTAAATTTTATTAAAAAATAATTAAACATATTTTATAATAGTTAATTTATGAAAATTTTCAAAATATTAATATATAAAAAATATATATTTAATTTATAATATAAAATAAAAATATTTTATATTTTAAATTAGAGTAAGCCTCACATGCTTTTTTTTAACAATACCCTTCCCATATTTTGAATTTCTGTTATTAGCATTTCTTTGCATATTTTATAAACTATTATAATAAAAACATTATTTATTTGATCGAAATACCACATTTTGAATTTTTTAAATTTTAGATTTATTTTAAACTTAATTACCTTACATGAGTATATTTACTATATCAAAATTTTATAAAGAGTTATTACATTTTATTAAAAAAATAATTAAACATATTTTATAATAATGAATTTAGGAAAAATTTCAAAAAAATTATTATATAAAAAATATATAATTAATTTATAGTATAAAATATATCATATTTTATATTTTAAACTAAACCAAGCCTCACGTGCTTTTTTCTTAACCATACCCTTCCCATATTTTGAATTTTTGTTATTAGCATCTATTTGCATTTATTGTAAACTATTCTAACTAAAACAATTTTTAATTGATAGATATACCTCATTTTAAATTTTGAAATTTGAGTTTTATTTTAAACTTTATTACCTTAATTGTATGATGTTGAGATTATAATATTTAGTCTATCAAAATCTTATAAAAAGTTATTACAATTTATAAAAAAATAATTAAACATATTTTACAATAATTAATTTATGAAATATATAATATTTTTTTATTTTAAACTAGAGAAAGTCTCATCTCCTTGTTTATTATCAATACCCTTCCCCTATTGTGAATTTCTATTATTAGTATCTTTTTGTATATGTTATAAAATAATCTAACAAAAAATTATTTATTTTATTGACATTCCGCATTTAGAATTTTTAAATTTTATTTTTATTTTAAACTTCATTACATTACTTGTGTGATGTTGAGATTCTAATATTTACTTTATAAAAATCTTATAAAGATTTATTATATTTTATTAAAAAAATAATTGAACATATTTTATAATAATTGTTTTATGAAAAATATCAACTATATTATTATATAAAAATATAATTAATTTATAATATAAAATATATAATATTTTATAATCTAAACTAGAGTAAGCCTTACTTGCTTGTTTCTTATCCATACCCACCCCTATTATGAATTTCTATTATTAGCATCTCTTTACATATATTGTAAATTATTTTAACAAAAAAATTGTTTATTTAATCGAAATTTAGCATTTGTAATTTTCAAATTTGAATTTTATTTTAAACTTCATTACTTTACTTGTGTTTTGTTGTGATTCTAATATTTACTTTATCTAAGACTTATAAAGAGTTATTATATCTTATTAAAAAATAATTAAATATATTTTATAATAATTAATTTATGAGATATTTTAACAATATTATTACAAAAAAATATAATTAATTTATAAGATAAAATATATGATATTTTATATTATAAACTAAAGGAAGCCTCGCGTGCTTGTTTCTTAATCATACCCTTCTCCTATTGTAAATTTATGTTATTAGTATCGCTCTGCATATGTTATAAACTATTCTAATAAAAAAATTATTTATTTGATCAAATTCCGTATTTGAAATTTTCAAATTTGTGTTTTATTTTAAACTTCATTAACTTACTTTTTTGATGTTGATATTATAATATTTATTTTATCAAAATCTTATAAATTATGTTGTGATTCTAATATTTACTTTATCTAAGTGTTATAAAGATTTATTAAATTTTATTAAAAATAATTAAATATATTTTATGATAATTGATTTATAAAAATTTTCAAAATATTAATATATATGAATAATTTATAATGTAAAATATATAATATTTTATACTATAAACTAGAGCAAGCCTAACAAGCTTGTTTCTTATACATACCCTTTCTCTATTATAAATTTCTGTTATTAGCATCATTTTGCATATTTTATAAAATATTATAACAAAAAATTGTTTATTTTATTGAGATTCTGTCTTTAGAATTTTTAAATTTGATATTTATTTTGAACTTTATGATGTTGAAATTATAATACTTACTTTATCCAAATCTTATAAAGAGTTATTAAATTTTGTTAAAAATAATTAAACATATTTTATAATAATTAATTTATAAAAATTTTAAAATATATATATTTAATTTATAATATAAAATATAAAATATTTTATATTTTAAATTAGAGCAAGCCTCACATGCTTGTTTTTTAACAACACTCACCTGCTTGTTTCTTATCCATACTCTCACCCTATTTGGAATTTGTGTTATTAGCATCTCTTTGCATATGTTGTAAACTATTCTAACAAAAAAATTGTTTATTTAATCGATATTTCGTATTTGTAATTTTTAAATTTGAGTTTTATTTTAAACTTCATAACTTTACTTGTGTTATGTTGTTATTCTAATATTTATTTTATCTAAGAATTATAAAGAGTTATTAAATTTTATTAAAAAATAATTAAATATAATTTATAATAATTGATTTATGAAAATTTTTAAAATATTAAGATATACAAAATATATAATTAATTTTATTGTAAAATATATAATATTTTATATTCTAAACTATAGCAAGCATCACCTGCTTGTTTCTAAACTATACCCTTCTCATATTTTGAATTTCTATTATTAGCATCTCTTTACATATATTATAAACTATTCTAAACAAAAACATTATTTATTTGATCGACATACCCCATTTTGAATTTTTAAATTAAAATTTTTATTTTAAACTTTATTATCTTAATTGTGTGATATTAAGATTATAATATTTAGTCTATCAAAATTTTATAAAGAGTTATTACATTTTTGTAAAAACTAATTAAATATATTTTATAATAATTTATTTATGAAAAATTAAATAATATTTTTATATAAGAAAAATATATATTTAATTTATAATATAAAATATATAATATTTTATATTCTAAACTAGAGCAAGCCTCACATGCTTATTTTTTATCTATACCCTTCCCCTATTGTAAATTTATGTTATTAGCATCTCTTTGTATATATTATAAAATATTATAACAAAAAATTGTTTATTTGATTGACATTCCACATTTGTAATTTTTAAATTAGATTATTATTTTAATATTCATTAGTTTAATTGTGTGATATTGAGATTCTAATATTTACTTTATCAAAATCTTATAAAGAGTTATTAAATTTTTTTTAAAAATTATTAAACATATTTTATAATAATTAATTAATGAAAAATTTTAAAATATTATTATATAAAAAATATATAATTAATATATAATATCTTATATTCTAAACTAAAACAAGCCTCACCTACTTGTTTCTTATCCATACCTTTACTACATTGTAAATTTATATTATTGGCATCTATTTGTATATATTATAAAATATTCTAATAAAAAATTATTTATTTGATCGACATATCGTATTTTGAATTATCAAATATAATTTTTATTTTAAACTTCATTATCTTACTTGTTTGATGTTGAGATTCTAATATTTACTATGTCAATCAAATCCGTGAATTTAAGAACTAAAACGTGACAAATAATACAATATGATGACAATGCTGCAATTGTTATTGATCAAGAAGGAAATCCAAAAAGAACTCAAGTTTTTTGGTGCGATTGGGCAAGAGTTGAGACAATTAAGTTTTACTAAAATAGTCTCGTTAGCTCCTGAGGTATTATAAGATAATAGTTCTATTATACATAGTATTTTTATGAAATTAGATTGTATCTCACACATATACCTTATATTTATTTAACATTTCTACTAAAATCACAGAAAACATTATTAAAATATTTTTACAAGAAGGTTTTATTGAAAATGTGAGAAAACATCAAGAAAATATGAGAAAACATCAAGAAAACAACAAATATTTCCTTGTTTTTAACTCTACGACATAGAAGAAATAGGAAAGGACCATCTAGAACTATTTTAAATTTAAAACGGATTAGGAGACCTGGCCTACGAATTTATTCTAACTATCAACGAATTCCTAGGATTCTAGGTGGAATGGGGATTGTAATTCTTTCTACTTCTCAAGGTATAATGACAGATCTAGAGGCTTGACTACAAGGAATCGGCGGGGAAATTTTGTGTTATATATGATAATCCTTATTATATCCAAATTGTATTCAAAATTTCCTATTTGTCAACAAAAAGGGAAGGAGTAGTTGATATCAACATCAGTTGATACTTTTAGGGGTTTTAACTAGAATGCTAAAATAAAAAAAATATATATTTATGAAGCTTAAATAAATCACTCTACCTAATGGTATGTTCAGATTTCATTTAGATAATGAGGATTCAAGTAATGTTTCAGGAAGTATCTCACGGGGTTTTAGTTTAATACGTATAATAGCAATTAAGGTTGAAGTAAGTGTTTATGTTATACTTCAATAAAAAAAACATATAGATTTTAGACTCCACCACAACAAGGATTCAAAAGATTAGGTGATTTTTTGAACTTCAACATACCCCCATGGAGCTAGAATTTGAGGTTTACCATTTCAAGAAACGTATTTTCTTCCAATCCAAAAGTATATTCGGAATTAAGTAAGTTAATGAACAACAACTATGAAAATAAGGGCCTCCGTTCGTAAAATTTGTGAAAAATGTTGACTGATCCGTAGGAGGGGGCAAATTATGGTAATTTGTTCCAACCTAGACATAAATAAATACATGGCTAATCTTGTTAAAATGGACTCTTTAACATAAAGGATCTGATCCAATGAAAAAATATCAAATGTCCTTTAACATGAAATGGATATATCCATATATCTTTAAATTCGATGATAAAGTCTCTAGCAAAATCTCTAGCAAGAATGGGTTCACGTAAGAATAAGCATAGTAGTTCACGTAAAAATGCACATAGAAATACCAAAGAGAATTATTCATGTTCAAGCAAGTTTCAACAACACCATTGTGACTATTATAGATGTACGGGGTCAGGTAATTTTTTGGTCCTTCGTCGATACTTGTGGATTCAAGGGTACAAGAAGAGGTACGCCATTTGCTGCTTAAACCGCAGCAAGAAATGCTATTCGGGCAGCAGTAGATCAAGGTATGCAACGAGCAGAAATCATGATAAAAGGTCTGGGTCTGGGACGAGATGCAGCATTACGAGATGCAGCATTACGAGCTATTCGTAGAACTAGTATACTATTAAATTTCATACGTGATGTAACCACTATGCCACATAATGGCTATAGGCCCCCTAAAAAAAGACGTGTGTGGAAATAAAATGAAAAAAATCAAGAGAAATAAATGATTCAATGATTTGATCAAATCATATAAATATGGTTCGAGAGCAATTAAATAAAATACATACATTATTTGACCTTTTGAATAAGAGTAAAGAAGAACTTATGAAAATGAAATATTTTCGTAGAGAAAATGTAAAAAAAATATTGAACATTATAGAAAATGCATTTCACAACGAACAAAAATATAATAAATTAGAAATGCATTTATTTTATCTTTTTCTTTAATTAAAAAAAGAATGAAAGGGACTTTGAATCTTTAGCATAATCTATATCTTTGAAAAAAAAATTAGAATTGAATAGAATAGATGTATAAAGGAAAAATCACTTTAAAGCTACTATTCCCTAGATACAGAAATCGTGATATTTTATTTCTCAATTGATTTCAATTTAAAAAAAACCTAAGGTTAGGGATTTATCAATAGGTAATGTTGCTCCAATGCCCAACCAAAGGGCTACGATACCAATCAAAAAGATAGTTGTCACTATTGGACGACTAAATGAATTTTAAAATTTATTAACATTTTCCAAAAAAGGTATTGTTAATAATCCTGCGGGTACTGAAACCATTAAAAGAATAATCAATAACTTATTAGGTACTGTACGAAGTATTTAAAATACGGGAAAGAAATACCGAGGTAATATTTCCAAAGGAGTTGCAAATGAGTTGGCGGGTTCGCCAATCATTGATGGTTCTAGAGTCGCTAAGCCTATGTTACACGCAATAGTACTAGAATTGCTACTAAAAAAATATATAAAAGATCATTTGGCCAAGTTCTCCCTAATAATTATGACTCATCCCTTTAGCCAATTTAGTTCTTAATACAGGATCATTCAAGTTAGGTTTTTTTGTTATTAGGATAGGTAAATTCTTATAGATCCATTCCCCGAAAGAATAAGACATGATAATTTTTCATCATCCGGTTCGAGCAAGAATCAAACTAACTAAATAGATATACATCCATATCAAATAAATCTATATAGTTAAAATTAATAGTATAGTATCTACGCATATACGATAGATCCATATAAGAAAAAATAGACAGATTCGAATTTTCGCAATTGCAAACTATCTATAGCAAAAAATTTAGTTCTTACAAGTAAATGCTCAATACTCAAGTAAGCTTACAAAAGTTCATCATAATCAAGTGCTTTTTGGATTGTATCAGACCTTACAATTTGACTTTATCCCCAAAATATCTTGAAACTTTTTTTATTCCATTACATATAAAGGATTTACTTGTTACTAATAAGCCTCTTCTTTTCTTTAGACCCCTTGTTTCACTCCGATAGTATCATAAATCCGGTCAATGCAGAGGAAATGACTGCATTTCTATACTATTAAGTAAAATAACTAAAACAAAACCTGTTATGGGCCACATCACTTATTCTACTGAATCTTACGGAGTCTGCTTATAATCGAATATGATCTTAGATCATAGAAAAGATTCTCTTCAAACAAACCAGTCTCTCCTCTGTATGGGCTCATAAGGGGTGGTTGGAACAAAGACACATTTGGTTGTGAATTCCAATGTGGCAAATCAATAGTTCAAATCACACACTCCCATAATCCACTTTCTGTTCGGAGAATTCACTTCAACTAGAACTTTAACTAGAACTCTTCGTATCAAATATAAATATAAAAGACTGTATAGTTGAAGGTAAATATCCAAATACATGTCTTATTATTTTCAATAATCCAGATCTGTAGCAATGAAATGCTATTCTTCCTCCTCAAGTGATAAATGATTGATTACAAATACCTACGATCTACATTCTCTATAAAGGACCAGAAATACCTCACTTACGTATCATTAGGAAATGCATTAATATAAATACGGTAGTAAGAAAGGGTAATACAAAAGTGTGTAAACTATAAAAATGAGTCAAAGTGGATTATCCCACACTAGCACTTTCGCATAATAACTCTACCAAAGGGATCCTATTATAGGAATAGATTCTGGCACACCTGGCACAATTTTAACTGCCCAATAACCATTTGGTCCCAAGGTAAGGAATAACCAGTTACACCAAAGGATGCAGTCAATACGCCTAGAACCACACTTGTAACCCAAGTTAATTTGCGAGAATTTTTAAAACCACCGGTGAGATACACACAAAATACATGCAAGATCATCATTAGGACCATAATATTTGCAGACCATCGATGAACTGATCAAATTAACCAACCAAGTTTACTTTAGTTATTATGTATTGAATAGAAGCAAAAGCCTCAGTAACGGTTGGACGGTAGTAAAAAGTCATAGCAAACACCGTAGCTACTTGTACTAAAAAACAAGTAAGCGTAATTCCTCCTAGATAATAAAATATATTGACATGGGGAGGAACATATTTACTAGTTATATTATGTTCTTCGAACCAATCATATACTCTCTTGGGATAGGTAAACAAATAGTAATCTCCCTCCGAGAATCGTATCTGAGAATTTCATTTCGTACGGCTCAAACAAAAACCCAAAATATTGTTTTCTTTGGTTGCTTACAAGGGATATGATATTTAATAGAAAAATTGAAACTTCGCAATCATCCCTCTATCACTTCGCTAAAAATAGAAAAAGTAAAAATTTGAAATGTTCTTATTTGTAGTTATAATGCAAAAAAAATCAAGCGGCTCAATTAATTGTTACAGGCCTCTTGAATCTTCACTTTACTTACTTTTTTTTCTTTAATTTACTTTTTTTTATGTTTGCTTTTGCTAGTGTTTTCTTTATTATTGATAGAAATTCTCTTGTTAAGATCCTATAAATTGATTGAAAGCCTAGATTGATACTAAACCCACGATGATTCATCAATCAAACTAAGCCCAAAGATTCTAAAAACCATTGCATTATCACTTATAAAATGAATATAAATAGGTATAATGACTCAAAATCCAAAGAAAGTTTTTTCCTTTATAAAAAAGAAAATTTTAAAAAATAATAAAAATCTTTCGATTTATAACTTAGAACTCTTTGAAAATTTTTTTTAGTCCAGACACGAGGTCTAACTATTAAGTAGGAATCATAGTTACTTTTTTTTGTGATCTATTTCATATATTCCGTGCTACGGATATTAAAATGGATATTGAAGTAAAAACATCTCTATCAAGATGACAGACCCATTGTTTATAACAAGTTACACACTCATATTCCAAAAATACAGAAAGAAATAAATTTCACAATCCGAAACTAATATAATGAGAAAATGCTTTAAGAAAATAATATAATGAGATCAAAATCCGTCTAATAATAAAACGGAAGAATTATAAATTTCCAAAATAATAGATAGAAATACTGTAAATAGAGTCATTACAACACCAATCAAAGAAGTAGTTTCCGTGAACTACTTTATCATATTCTAAATTTCCAAAATAATAGATAGAAATACTGTAAATAGAGCCATTGCAACACCAATCAAAGGAGTAGTTCTCCACCGGGGAACTACTTTACTATATTCTGAATTAAATGATTTTAATAAATCCCCTATAGTAGTTCGTCTTGATCTAGATCTAGAACTATCCTCAACTACTTGTGTAGCCATAAATCTTATTTTTTATTCATTAAGATCTGTTGACTTTGTATATCATTCGATTGTAAATAAATAATTTTATCATAGATCTATTTTAGTCTTGAAATTATATAAGTTTTACTAGGTATGCCTTATATAATATTTTTTGGCAACCCTCTCAACAACTAAGAGATCCATTTGGGGAACATGAGGTTGGGAGGCTCCTTACATTAATTGATATAATGAAAAATCATTTCACCTTTTTACTTTTTAGTTGGAACTTTAGGTGGTTCTCGAAAAAAGATAGCAAAAAATAGTATCCTTGGAGCGGAGACTAAGAGAATGTATAAACCAATGCTTACATAAATTCGGTCATGCTTTATAATTATAGATTCCATACCTATTTATTTTTTGGGATTTTCTCTCGCATAAAGAAAAAAAAAAGCAAGAGTCAAAAGAAAAAGCGAAGATTTCAATTAATAATTTTCAATTAACTTAATGTCAAATGAGAAAAAAAAAAGAAAAAATAACAGAGAAATCTTGTATTAGACTACTTGTCTTCTTGTAGTTAGATCTCCAATTTTTTGGAATGTTCTAAATTCCACTTGAGTATCCAAATTTGGGTCAATACCAGCAAAAACATCTCGGAACAAGGTTCTAGCACCATGCCAAATGTACCCAAAGAAGAAAAGCAGAGCAAAAGAAGCATGTCCAAAAGTGAACCAACCCTTCGGACTGCTATGAAAAACCCCATTAAATTTTAAAGTAGCACAATCTAATTCAAAATTTTTATCTAATTGAGTGCGTCTAACATATTTTTTCATGGTAGTGGGATCACTATAACTGACTCCATTGAGTTCACCACCATAGAACTCAACAGTTACACCCACTTGTTCGACACTATACTTCAATTCTGCCCTTCTAAAAGGAACGTCGACTCTAACAATTCTGTCTCCATCTACCAAAACAACTGGAAATGTTTCAAAAAAAGTAGGCATGTGACGTATAAAAAGTTCATGCCTTTCTTTATCTCTAAAGATAGGATGTCCTAACCACCCAACGGCTATTCCATCCCCGTTGTCCATTGAGCCCGCTCTGAATAATCCCCCTTTTGTAGGACTATTACCAATGTAATCATAAAAAGTCAATTTTTCAGGAATTTTAGACCAAGCTTCTGATAAACTTTAATTTTTTGCTAGCCCAGCGCCAACTCTTCTATATATTTCTTGCTGGAAGTATCTCTGGTCCCATTGATAACCAGTGGGACCAAATAATTCGATAGGGGTAGTTGCTGAACTATACAACATAGTTCCAGCAACAACAAAAGCTGCAAAAAAGACAGCAACGATAGTGCTAGAAAGTACGATTTCAATATTTCTCATACGTAATTCTTTGTATAGACGTTGGGCGGACGGACACTAAGATGAAATAGACCCGCTGATATACCTACAGTACTTGCTGCAATATGATAAGAGGCTATTCCTCGGATCAAAACCCTCTACACCCCATGTTGGATTTACAGGTTGTACCTTTCCAATTAGTCCATAAGGATCGGATACCCATATCCCACGACCATACAACCCTGTTACATGAAATGCGCCAAAACCAAAGCAAGCTACACCTTAAAGAAATAAATGAATTCCAAGGATCTTGGGCAAATCCAAAGAAGGTTCTCCTATACGTTCATCATAAAATATTTCTAAATCCCAAAATACCGAATGCCAAATAGCTGCCAAGAAGCACAAGCCAGAAAATACAATATGTGCACCGGCTACACCTTCGTAACTCCAAATACTCGGATTTGTTATAGTTCCTCTTGTGAAACTCCAACTGTCCCATGAATTGGTTATTCCTAAACGAGTCATGAAAGGTATAACGAACATACCTTGTCTCCACATTAGATCAAGAATAGGGTCAGAGGGATAAAAAACAACTAATTCATATAAAGCCAATGAATCGGCCCAACCAGCAACCAAAGCTGTATGCATTATATGGACAGAAAGCAAACGACCGGGATCATTCAATACAACGGTATGAACACGATACCAAGGCAAACCCATGTAAATACCCCTTTATCAACGAAAAATAGACACTATTTAACTTTATTGCATTGGAAAAAACTATACTATCACCTCCCCTTTATATTCTCTAGGAGAAAGTATTTATATTTGTTTTATTCTTATTTTCTTAGTAAAAATAAAACAATTTGGTTCATAAGAACAAGAGAAGTAGATCTATTCTATATCCGATAATTACCAATACGCAATAGAAGTTGATCCTATTTTCTATGAATAAATGCATATATATTTGTTAATCATTCAAAAATCTATTCGTAATAATATTTTTCCAGTCTATGAATAAAATATGATAAAAAATAATATTATTTAAATAATAAAGACATTATTACACTTCCACATCAAAGTAAAATTTTTAACTTAATTCTTTTTTCTTTCATTTTATGCCTATTGGTGTTCCAAAAGTACCTTTTCAAAGTCCTGGAGAGGAAGATGCTCTTAGGTTGACATATAGTGCAGCTTGTAAGATATTTTGGATCCTATGGGATTTCCCTGTTCTCTCCTCGATCCTTCAAGAAATAATTATCTAAAATTTGGAGCGTGAAGTGCAATTAGATATATTTTGAGGGGTATAAAAATGAATATTATTAATTTAAATAATTAATTTATAGTTAGCTTGGTTGGACCACTAAAATGAAGGATCAACCTCCGTTTAGAAAAAATTTAATTGAAAAAATATTTCTGATTATTAATACTTATATTATAGATCATAATTTTTTTTTGTTATTGAATAAGAGAATAATCTCAAACTTTTAATCAAATAAATAATAAGTTAAATATTTAGTAGAAAATATGAAATGAATTGAAAAAGAAGTAAATTTTAGAAAAAAGTATAGTAAGTACTAGTAACATTTATCTTTTTTACTCGAAGTAGTGTATAAATTTAAAAGAATTGAAAAAGCCCATTAAGGAACAAGAAAAAGATATCATAATTTGAATTTGATCTAGATGAAACAAAACAATGGTAAGTTAGTTCAATAAATTTAATAAATTTTTTATTTTTTATAGGTAAAGAGTATTCATCTTTTTTCAAATGAAAAAGGGGAACAAAATCATTAATAAATTCAAAAATGAAATTAGAAACGTGTTCGCTATGGAAAAAAAAAGAAAAGGAGCTGGAATCTACACATTAATTCTTTTTTTCACAATTTTTGTTGAACCATATGCATCAAAAGGAGCACGTATGGTTCTTAAGGGATAGAAATTTTATTCTAATCAATCGATTTTATCGAAAAAGATTACTTTTTTTAGGCCAAGTGGTTGATAGCAAGATCTCGAATCAACTTATTGGCTTTATAGTATATCTCATAATAGAGAATGATAACAAAGATCTTTATTTATTTATAAACTCTACCGGTGGATGGATAATACCTGGGTAGCTATTTATGATATTATGTAATTTGTGCGACTTGATGTGCATACAATATGCATGGGATTACCCGCTTCAATGGGATCCTTTTATCCTAGTTGGAGGGGAGATTATCAAAGGTCTAACCTTCCCTCACGCTTGGCGTCAAGGAAAAAAACTATGCCTATGCCTTATAAAATATAAATATGAATATTAAGTAATAATAGCATGGCACTTCGAATTCAATAGGAAAGGAATGTTTTTAGTCAGTAACAGAAACCCAAACTTATGAAATTGTTGATCTTGTAGCTGTTGACTAAAAATAGTAGTAATCGTACGCAAATTCTTAACTTGAGATTCTTTACTTCACTTTTTACTTATTACTTATTTATTACCTACTGGCTAGATAAAATAATATTCTATTTATCTATTAAATAGAAATAGAAGAAATAGAGAAGTAATTTATAAGCATATTTATTATGTATACGATTCAATATGCCAACTATTAAATAACTTATTAAAAAAATAAGACAACCAATCAGAAATATAATGAAATCTCCTACTCTTTGGGATGTTCGAGGAACATGTACTAGGGTGTATGTACGACTCGTTCAAATCCTCTCTGGGACAAACTAAAGGTAACCCCTTTTCTCATCAATACCAGTGAAGAGGATAAAATGGAAGGAAAAAGACCATTCACTATCTAAAAATATGATCTATTATATTCTTTTATTTTATTGTGTTGAAATTTATAGTTTTCATTAGGGCAAATCCAATCATCTCCTTTTGGAATTGAAAATGAAAAAAATTCCTCACCGGTAACAAATGGATCCATTAAGCGAGAAAAATCTTATTTTTAAAGCCAAAATCCAATATCTCTACTCTTTCAAAAATGGACTAAAAGGGTCAACTACCCAGCTAATCTTCATAATGAAATATATAGGTAGATCTTATTGTGAAAGACCTATAACTAGATAATTCATGAGTAGAGTCAAATAATTTGAACTGTACAAGTTTCCAATAGCATTGATAAAATGAAGTAAAGGGATTCGGTGTATAAAGAGGATCTCACCTTTAATTAAGATGTGACCATAGAAATGATGGAACCTACTCTTTATTTATTCATTTCTATTTATTACCCTTTTATGTTTTTTGATACCCGATATCAATATAATTTGAGGTGCAAAGACAAATTGTGGTCGGGAAGGTTATAGTAGCAAAAGCCATTAAAATTTTTATTTTATACATTGGAAGAATCCGTTTGTTATTAATAAATTAGGAAATAGGAAAAGAATAACTGAAAGAAATCTATTAATTATTCATTAAAATTCATTTATTCAATGACCAGAATTAGACAAGGATATATAGCTGAGAGATTTAGAGCAAAAATTTGTTTATTTGCATCAAGCTTTAGGGGCTCATTCAAGACTTACTCGAACAATTATTCAACAAAGAATAAGAGCTTTGGTTTCGTCTCATCGAGATAGAGTAGGCAAAAGAGAGATTTTCGTCGTTTGTGGATCACCCGAATAAATGCAATAATTCGAGAGAGTGGGGTATCCTATAGTTATAGCAGATTTATACACAATCTATACAAGAGATAGTTACTTCTGAATCGTAAAATACTTGCACAAATAACTATATTTAATAGGAATTGTCTTTATATGATTTCTAATGAAAATATAAAATAAGTAAAAGGAATCCGACACAATATTTTAAATGGAGTTTCGTCAGAAAATGAATTCGGAAAGTTAAAGTATAAAAAAAATATGACAAAATAAAATGAGTGAACACGTTGTGCCAAATAATAATAAAATAAAATTTCTTCTTCTGCATTCCTCTTTTTTTTTTCTTACAATAGACAATCTAAATTTGGATCCTCGAATTTTTCGAATCAAACATTAATATGTGTTTAAGTTCAAATTTAAATTTGGATTTAATTAAAGAGTAAACTTATTTTTTATTTATTTCTGGTTCTAAAACCAATAGTTCTAACGGTCGACTCGCCTCTTTCAAATTGTTTCTCATTATTATTAAGAAAAGATAACAAAGATAAAATACGAGCTTGCTTTATAGTAATAGTAATTAATTTTGTTGTTTTAAGGTCAACCCATTTACCCGTCTAGATAAAATTCTTCCTTGTTCACTAATAAATTGACTAATTAAACTCACGTTTCTATAATTAATTCGTTCCTCGGAGCTTGGATTTAAGAAAAAATTACTTGGATTTATCCATGGTTTGTTTATTCCTTATCCCAAAAATCCTATTTAAATCTTATAAAAAATGATTTAGGATTAAAAAGGGGGATTTTATTTGGTTTTTTTCTATTTTAATTTTATATTAATTTTTAAATACTAATATTTATTAATATTTTAATTAAAGTTCTATTTCTAAGTTCTATTATAAATTTATAGATTTTAGCTATATTATAGAAATTTTGTTCTATATCTAATATAGTATTTCTAAACGGTATTTCTATATAATAATATTATAGTATTATGAAGTCCCCTTCCCGATAAAGTGACACACCTTGATTCGATCTATTTCTTTATCTCCCTATAAATTATTTGTTTGTAATAATAGGGACAGAACTTTCTCAATTCTAATCGAATAGGAGTACTGTGTTGATTCTTTTGAGTAATATATCTAGAAATACTTTTTGATTCTTTATTAACACCATTTCGAACACAATTAGTACATTCTAAAATAACCGTGGACTTCTTTACCCTTGGCCATGAACCCCTTTCTTTAAGTTTTTGATGAGTTTTTTATTCAACTAACTCTTAGATTTTCTAATTTAAAGGGAAAAGGGAAGGAAAAAAATAAAAAAATAAATAGAAGTTGCTAACTCGAAATTTTGAAAGATTATTTCGTTGCAATCACAACCCAATATAATAATTAATAACAATATTTATTTACTTTTACTTATACTTAAAATACTTTAATTACTATATATTACTAAATTACTTATTATTTTTATTAGTATCTCCTTGCATATGTTAAAAAATATTCTAACAAAAAATTATTTTCTGCATTTGTAATTTTTAAATTTAATTTTTATTTTAAATTTTATTACATTACTTGTGAAACGTTGAGATTCTAATATTTAATTTATCAAAGTCTTATAAAGAGTTATTAAATTTTATTAAAAAATAATTAATCATATTTTATAATAATTTATTTTTAAAATTTTTTAACAATATTATTATTTAATAAATATATAATTAATTTATAATAAAAAATCTATAATATTTTATATTTTAAACTAGAGCAAGTGGATGAGATTATTTAAGACAAAAAATTAGTGAGAATCAATGAAAAGAATACAAAATTATATGAAAAACTAAAAATTGCAATAAAAATTTTAAATAAAATTTAAAATGAATTACAGTATGAAACACAATAAATTAAAAAAAATACCACATATAGTAAAAACAATTAATGTGTATAAAACAATAAATATTTCTACTAAACATAAAACAAATTGTTAAAAAAATTAGTAAAAATAGTAAATAACACTAAAAACGTATGTAAAAACAAAAAAATATTAAGAAACACTTGCATAAAGAAAACAAATATAGTAAAATAAATTAAAAAAATACTGCAAATAGTAAGAAACATATTAAATATAAATAAATGCTAAAATAGTAATAAACATGCAAATCACAAAAAAATGCAAAAAAATAATAGGGATGATTCAATATACAAATGTGGTGAGAATGACCCAAAAATACACAAAATAGAATAAAAAATAGAAAAATATTAAAAAAATAATAAATTCATCGAAATATAAATACAAAAATAGTAAAAGATATAATATAAAATTTCTATCAAATCATAAAAAGATATATTCTGTCAAGCCCCAACCTGGTTTGTTCCGATCCCCGTGATCAACCCGCCACCCTCCTAGTTTACCGAGGATTTCCCCTTATTTATAAACTGTGAAGAGTAAAGCGTCATTTAAAACTATACCCTTCCTGGAATACATAAATTAAAACTGCATAAAATTTTAAACAATTTATACCTATCTCACAGTTGTATTAGTTGAAGGTCCTTTAGTTTAGGCTTTCTAGAATTTTCTTAAAGGGAGATAAGGGAGGGGTGAGTACAACGACTCATTGAATGGGTTTTCAAAAATTTAAGTTTTTGGAAAAATGTTGGTTTTGGAGTGTGCCAAACTCCTTATTTTCCTTTAAAAAAACCTTTTATTTCAAATTTCATTTTTTATCACCATTTCATATTAATCACAGTATGTAATCACCCAACACACATCCTTCATCATGAAGGTCAATCACACAATCGTAGGTCAGTACGTCCATTGAACCCACTTACGGCGTTGGAGAAACTTAACTGGCCACCTAAATAGAAGTACATCCACTTCTACCTTGAGAATGAATGGATGTCTGTGACACCCGATCCTCAATCCCGTAACAATCCTCCATGTCCGTATGAGGATAGAGACCTCATCCCATCCCCACCCCGGTCTCGTGCGCTTGAAGCTACGTCGAGCTTCGCAAGGTCACTTGGTACAACTAATTGCCCTTATATTCACCAGGTCGTTCAGGGCCCTAGGATGCATCACTACCTCTCTTGGGCATCTTTAAGATCCCATAATCATAGTGCATGCACAATCAATATTTTCACATCATGCCATATAATATGTGGCACCACTAGTCCAATGGCCTCGACCTTTAACTCAACTTGCATATGTTTGTCTTGACAAGTCCAGAGACTTGTCATGTCGCATTGTCGCTAGTTGATTGAGTATGTCGGTCATGTCTTGGTACCATGGCCAAACAATTCAATTATTCAAGTTTTCATGGCATATAATTCATGTTTGTTTATTAGCTCCTACTCGTGCCAACTAGCCTATGGTCCACTGTTTGAGATTTTCAAAATTGGGCATGATAACCCCCATGTTTCAAAACCAAGGCCTCTAACCTAATAGAGGTATTCGAGCTCCCATCAAGAAGGTCTCCCAAATTGTTTAAGCAGTGGCACACAATTAGGGGAGAGCACTTCTGACAAAAATATAATTTCAACTATCCATCATACCAACCGAGTATGAGGATATCTCCGCTCATAACCAATGAATGGGTTTTCCACTTTCTCCGAGGAAGTTTCATCATACCAACCGGGTATGATCTACTTACAACTAGTAAGTAGTTTTTTCGTGTTATTTTTTATACCACTCCTCTAAATTATGATGTTTAAAATACCACATAGTAGTGGGTTTTCATTTCCGAGATACTTATCATCCCAACCGGGTATGATATAAAAATCCCACTCACCCGATCGTGCAATGAAATTCTACTAAGTAGGGTTTCGTCCCTTGCAAGCTTAACCTTAACTAGCATTCCCGATGTCTCGTGTTCCTACACGAAATGAACATCGTTGTTCATTATCATCTGACTTGGTCACCTCATTCAGTATGAATGCCTTAATTCACAACTTTTCCAATATTTGTAAGTTGGCCCCTAATTTTCCTTTTACTTTAGGTCCCAATTGTCGGTTTTCCCCAAATTGAGTACCAAAACTTTTAAAATTCCTCTTGGGACTTCAATTTACTCAATTTCATAAAAAAGGGGTTCAAGTTTCCCAAATTCCCAATTTGGCCCTCAAATTTTCCAAAATTACTATTTTGCCCTTCCTTTACAAAAATGGTAAGTTTTACCCCAAAAATTCTAAAATTTACTCAATTGATCCTCTAACAATCTTATCATGCCCAATTGACCTTCAATTTTATAAAATTGCATTTTGGTCCCTTAAATTTTTGAAAATTCCCAATTTTCCCCAATTTCAACATTCTAACTGTGTCGAATTTAGTTTTATCAAATTGACCAATCAAATGAGTTTATTTGTTGAAATTGAAGTTACATTGGAGTTTCTATACCTTCATACAATTCAATTTCACTCTGAATAACAAGATTTGATACTAGAATGAGCTCAAACGGAGCTCTGTTAGAAAACTAAACTTAAAGAAAGAAAGCTTTGAAAGCTTACTGTCGTGGGCACGACAGTACGAGCTTTTAACGTAGGCAGATAGCTCTCGTCCTTAGGTTCATCCTAGAATCAAGAATTGCATCAATTGATAATGAATCGAATGAGAATTTTATCATTGAAGTTCTACCAGTTCTCTCTCTAGCACGATCGAAAATTATAGAGGGGAGCCGAATTAGCTTACCTTGCAACTCTAATTCAGTTGTAGGAGGGATGTGGAGGTGTTGGAAGGGCTTGGTTTGGCCTGAGAAGGGCTCAAATTGGCCAATTTCAGCTTGGCCAAAATAGGGCAGCTTCGGTCCGTCGGAGCAGCTTTGTTGTTCCATCATGCCGGTGCTTCTCCAGCGACCCTTGAAGCAAATGGAGACTACAAGCGTATAGCTAACTTCTCCCCGAATCAAATGAACCAAACCTCGCCTTGTTTGCCTCAGAAAAATGCCCAAGTCGGAGCTCTGGTTCGAGCTTCAACGGAAATTGGAGCAGTTGAAAGAGAATGGAGTTTTTAGGTGTGGAGAGGATGAATGAGGAGGGGCTCTTTATATAGGAAGAGCGGCGACTTCTTAGTCATCTGATTGGTGTCTTAATGGTGGTCATTCATAGCCTAAAACTCCCTAGCTGGAGACTTTTTAGCTTCGCCGACGTCTGCTCAATTTTCTGGTGAGTGAAAAGTGCTGTCATTTGAAGGTAGAGGACAACACTATTCCAAATAGGACCAGACCGGTCCGAACCGGGTACAAAGATTAAACCAGCTGGTTCACTCCCAATTCGACTGAATTTTTCAAATATAAAAATTTCTAAATTCATTTTCTATTCAATGGTGGTCTCAAATCTCAAATTAAAAATTTTTAACCCATCTAGAAAAATGAATTTAGCATCCGGTTCAATAGTGGTTCAAACCGGTTCAATACGGTTCACCTAAACCAGTTTGGTTTTCATCTCCAATTCATCTGAAAGTCCTTTTTCTTGACTTTTATGACTCTTTAGGTCACTCGGGATCCATAGTTTTCCTAGTTTGCCCTTTCTCTATTGGTTCCGGTTCATGAACTGACTTAGTTCTTAAATCGGTTCAATCTAGTTAGATCCGGTTCATCTGAACCGATCTGATTTTTCTCTTCCAATTTGTCATAAGGTTCTTTTCCAAGGTTTTATGAACTATTTGGGTCACTCATGAGTTGTAAATTTCCCAAATTGCTCATTTCTAGATAATTAGGTTTGTGAACTGGTTCAATTTTCTCACTCGGCTTGATCGGTTCTTTTCCCGATTTTTCCTTAACTCAAAAGGGCGGGGTTTACAACTCTCCCCTCCTTTCAAGAGTTTTGTCCCCAAAATATAATTAGCAACCTTACATGAGGAACCATTTCCTTTTATGTCCATTTTTTGTTTGCTTAACAAGTAAATTCTTCTATTGTACTTTCAATTAACCCTTTTTTACATCATTCACTTAAAGAATTTCTTTTCCTCTATATTATTTACTCCGTCCATGGAGTTTATCATAACTAGGCATACCTTACTTAAGGGTATATCCTTAGATTCTCATCTTTCTTTGCTCAGAGTAACATTTTTCCCTTTGAGGTCCTATACTCAGGATTGGGAGTTCCAAGATACCTACTCATTCTCGTATCTAGTTAACCTCTTGGTCGTTGAAACCCTTAGCTCGGTGTCCTTTAGAGCATTACATACCTATTTTCACAGGTTTCCATCTTATCACCTTTTCATCCTATTTCGACTCTTTCTTCATCCGTTGTTTATTACAATTTCAGTCCAAATATTATGTTTAACCTTATCATGCTTACTAACTGACTCTTCCCTATTTTGATTCATATTTTCCTTAGGACTGTTGGGTTTACATGCCCTCTTATAGCATGACATTTTCTAGATCTTGTCTCTATGTCCATTAGATTTCCAAACATTTCCTTTAGGGTTATTCCCAACTTTGCAATCTCTCATGGATTGTATAATTTCATCCCTCCTTTCATCGGGTAGTATTCCTCGACTACCTTTACTAATATCCAATTATTCTTCATGCCTTGACAAAGTGTCTTACATAATCATGTCGGTTTTTCTTTACCCACTCTTCCTTTCTCAACTTCCTTTTTTAGTCTTTTCGATTCCAATGATTTGGTTTACCAATAATTTACCGACAGGCTAGGATTCTTTCCTTCTTAAGTCCTTGGCATTCTTTATCCAAGGATTTTTCCTTATTCCTTAATCCACTTTTACATACTCGTAATCATTTCATGATTCTTTGTTCTAAAATAATCACTTTCGATCAATGTGTCTATTCCTTTGCTTGGGAAGGTTCCCTTCTTCCGGTTTCATTCTCTACTATGTTCCTCACAATAGAGATTTCCATCTTAGGAGTTACATGCTCAACCTTCTTATCATTTCTTGTAGGGTTATTTCTCCTTTTCTTCGCACCCCTATCGATGTTAGGGCACTTGTCAGCTTTGGATCCTTTTCTATCCACAACTTTTGTTTCATCCCTTATTCCTTACTTGAGATACTTCCGATTATCGATTTTATTCCGTGCATTCCACACTATGTTCAGCCTTCCACTCTTGAAGCTTCATATGCGCGTGTGGACTATGACCTGTCTTACCAATTGTTGTTATTCTTCCTTAACTACATCTAATTTGGAGGTCTTACTTTCCCAACGTTTCTCGGACGTTCTTTCCTTCATTACCTTATTATGGATAGTCCACTCATTCTTACTTGTCACAGCATCCTTTGATGCTAACTTCCTATCTACTCGTTAACTTATTTCCTTAATTCTACTTGTATCTTGCACAAGTTTTTCTTACTTGCACAAGTTCATACATGATTTGTTTTAGAACCTCTTTGTGTAAGACTTAATCTTTTTCTGGCTTTGAGTTTGTTTGTCAATTTGGTCTTAGCTATTGATCTCCTTAAGGATTTCCTCTATCCTTCTTTTCCAAGTGTTTGGATTTTCCATCTTTCCTTTCTTTACTAGAGCTTAATCTATGGCCCTCATGAGGATTAGTTTGTAACCTGCCTTGCCTCCACTATTCACCTTATCTAATTCTCTTGATGCAGTTGTCTCTCGAGTCTTCTTGTCCTTAATGACCCTTCAATTACCCTTTTTAGGGTGTATTCCTTACTACTTCCCGGTCCTCCTTAGGGTGTTGTTCATTCTCCTTGATTATCTTATTGTTACGGTTTGCTTACTTCTGCTATGCTGATCCAAAACTCCCATTTTGACTTCTCTGCTTTTTCCAAAGGAAGTTGTACTTGCAATCTCAAGACATCCTATTTATTGTCAAATTCTCAAATTGTTTTCTCTTGTGGATGCACTCTCTTCTTTTCTCCTAAATTGTTGGAAATTTCTTCTTTAAGGGAGAATTATCTTCAA
The DNA here is from genome assembly GCA_030064425.1 of Trapa bicornis. Classification (NCBI taxonomy): domain Eukaryota; kingdom Viridiplantae; phylum Streptophyta; class Magnoliopsida; order Myrtales; family Lythraceae; genus Trapa; species Trapa bicornis. The sequence goes on from CM057745.1 coordinate 1,367,992, forward strand.
CTACCTTTTGTTCTCTTTGTGGTTTTTTTTAGGTCCTACCTTCAGCCCTTTTTCCTTCTTACCATTTCGCTAAGATCATGAAGAGCTTCCTCCTATCCATGGTTGAAATTATGAGCTGGTGTCATGTTTCTTGGGATGGTATCCTTTCAGATTTCTTATAGTTGTGAGGGCGTCATTCTTGGAAAGTATTGTTCCAAATCGTAGTGGTGTGGGACAGTCCTTCACTTCATACAATTCAATTGCACTTTGGATCGCACAATGTGGTGTAGGAATGAGCTCAAATGGAGCTCTATCGAAAAACTGAACTTAGAGAGAGAAAGCTTCGAAAGCTTACCATTGTGGGCAGGCGGTCTAAGCTTTCGATCTGGGTAGATCACTCTCATCTTGAGGTTCATCCTAGAATTAAGAATTGCATCAATTGATGTAGAATTGAATGAATATTTTATCATCAATGTTCTGCCGATTATTTCTCTAGCACCGGTCAGAAATTACAGAGGGGAGCCGAATTGGCTTACTTTTCAGCTCTAATTCAGTTGTAGGAGGGATGTGGAGGTGTTGGGAGGGCTTGGTTTGGCATGAGAAGGGCTCGAATTGGTTGATTTTAGCTCGGTCGAAATAAGGCAGCTTCAACCTACCAAAGCTACTTCACTATTCCGGTGACCCTCGAAGCAAATGGAGACTATAGGCTTGTAGCTGACTTCTCCTCGAATCCAATGAACCCAACCTTGCCTTGTTTGGCTCAGAAAAATGCCCAAGTCGGAGCTCTAGTTCAAGCTTCACTAAAAATTGGAGCAGTTGAGAGAGAATGGAGTTTTTAGGTGTGGAGAGGATGAATGAGGAGTGGCTCTTTATATAGGATTCTCAGGGACTATTTGCTCCTTAATTGTGGTCATTCATTGCCTAAAACTCCCTAGGCAGAGACATTTCAGCTTCGCCGGTGTCTACTCGATTTTTCGACAAGTGAACAGTGCTATCATCTGAAGGAAGAAGACGACACTATTTCAAATCGGACCCAACCAGTCCAAACCGAGTTCAAAGCTTAAATCGGTCGGTTCATCCCAATTCTACCGAATTTTTCAAATCTAAAAATTTATAAATTTATCTAAATTCATTTTCTATCAAATGGTGGTCTCAAATCTCAAATTTGAATTTTTTAAGCTACCTAGAAAAATGAATATAACATCCGGATCAATAGTTGTTCAAACAGGTCCAAACCGATTCAATCTGGTTCGAATCAGGTTCACCTGAACTGGTTTGGTTTTCAACTCCAATTCATCCTAAAGTCTTTTTTCTTTACTTTTGTGACTCTTTAGGTCACTCGAGATCCATAATTTTCCCAGTTTGTCATTTCTCTATCGGTTCTAGTTCATGAACCAATTCGGTTCTTAAACCAGTTTAATCTAGTTGGATCTGGTTCATCTGAACCAGTCTGATTTTTCTCTTCCAATTTATCCTAAGGTTCTTTTACAAGATTTTATGAACCCTTTGGTTCACTCGGAAGTGGTAAATTTTCCAAATTGTTCGTTTCCTGATAATTGGGTTTGTGAACCATTTTGATTTCTCACTTGTTTTGATCGATTCTTTTCCCGATTTTTTTATAACTCAAAAGGGCGGGTTTATATTTTTAAAGAAACAATACAAATAGTAATTTAAACTTAATATAAATAAAATTTTATAAAAAATAAGAAATACCAAAAAATACAAACAAATGCCAAAACATACATTTTTTTAGAATAAATGAAAATAAAGTAAAATTGTATAAACTAAAAAAAATAAAAATTCAAAAGTAAAACGTAAATGAAATTAAACAAACAAAAATAATAAATTATAAAAATAAAATAAATAGTAAAAAATAATTAAAATATCATAAATTTCCTAAAACAATAAGAAATACTAAAAATTACAATGAAACACACAAAATCGTTATCGTTGAATAAAATAAATTGTAGTAATTAATCCAAACAATAAAAAATAATATAAGAAACTCAAAAGAACATTAAATATTAAAAAATAAACTATAAAAGGAATCACAAAAAATACTAACTAATAATAAAAATGTTAGAAACACCAAAATATTTTGCGAAACACATAAATAACCAAGAAACGTAGCAATTTGCATTCAAAGAAATGCCACAAATAGGTAAAATAGCATAAAATCTAAATAAATTAAAAAAAAAGAAACACAAAAAAATAAAAAGAAACGCCATAAATAGTATGAATAGTAAAAAATTGTAAATATAATTAAAAAATAGTATAAAGCTGGGAAAAAATACAAAAAAAAACATTTAAAGGCAACCCGCAAAAATTATTACAAAAAATAGTATGTGAAACTAAATATGTAAAAAAATACCAAGAAATAATAAAAGACCATCAAAACATAGTAAAATTAGTAGGAATAAGCCAAAAACTAAAATTAATATGAGACACTAGAAAATTCAATAGCAATTAAAAAACCTAAATATAATGACAAAAAATATTAACTTTAACTATAAACGCTAAGAAAATATGAAAAATATTGAGGAACAGCTAAATAAATAAAAAATAATGTAAGATGAATTCAAAAAAATACCACAAATAATAATAAACCCATAAAATAAAAGAAAGTCCAATAGAGTAAAAAAAAACTGAAAAATACAAAGAAATGCAAAAAGTAGTAAAGAGGGTTCGATATGCAAAAATGTTAAGTATTACTTAAAATATTCAAAATATTTTGAACCACTAAAAAATACAATAAGAATACAAAAATAAAACACAAAATGAATTATAAAGTATAGCAAATGAAATAAAAATTTGAATAAATACCCAAAAATATAAAAATAAAATAAATGAACAACAGCACATAGGATACAATAATAGAAACACCGAAAATAATAATAAATTCATAAAATACGATAATTTTAAAAAATAATAATAAGAAACATTAAAAAAACAAATAGAAAAATAAAAACTATTTGACATAGTTCACAATATAAAAATAGTAATAATTAATGCAAACAAACAAAAATAATATGAAATATGCAAACCTATAATAAAACATAAAAACTAACCACAAAGGAATTACAAAAAGTAGTAAGTTAAACTAAACACAAAAACAAACACAAAAAATATTAATAAATGCATAAATGACCAACAAAATATAGAAAAATGAATTAAATGAAATAACACAAATAGTAAAAACACTTAAACCACCATATATATATATCAAAAAATAATAAGAAACACTCAATTACAACAAAACCCCAAAAATATTTTGGATAGTTAAAGACAAAAAATGATAATAACTAATCAAAACAACCCAAAAATATTTGTAGCACTAAACCACAATAAAAGTTAAAAAATATATTATTCAAATATTAACTAAAAATAGTAAGTAACACTAAAATATAGGTAAACACAAAAAATTTAAGAAACACCTAAATGAAGGAAAACATACTAAAATACGTCGAAATAAATAATACAATTAGGAAAAAACATATAAAATAAAAAAAAACTCCATAAAATTAATAAACACACAACACAAATAAATGTTAGAAATGGTAGTTTTCGCTCATTAAACAAATATGGTAAGAGTTACTAAAAAATATTCAAAATAGTATAAAATATTAAAAAAATAAAATTCAATAATAAATCACAAATACAAACACAAAAAATAATAATTGAAATTAAAAATATAAGAAAATGACAAAAATAAAAATATATAAATAAATGGTAAAAAAACATAATGATATACATTAAAAAAACACAAATAGTAAAAATACTTAAAATACAATAAATTTCTAAAAATTAAGAAACACTAAAAAACAAAAATTCCCAAGAGTAGTTGAGATTATTTAAAACAAAAAATTAGTGAGATTCAATTAAAAGAATTCAAACTTTTATGAAAAACTCAAAATTGCAGTAAATATTTAAAAATAAAATTTAAAATGAATTACACTTTGAAACACAATAAATTAAAAAAAACACCACATATAGTAAAAAAAAATTAAAACATGTCAAATTGTAAATATCACAACGAAATACAAAACAATTTGTTATTGTTGAAGAAACATTTTGTAATAATCTATAAAAACATGAAAATGGTATAAGAATCTCAAAAAAACACAATAAAATTAAAAAAAATAGTAAAAGAAAACTCAAAAATACAAATTAATACCAAAAACATAATAATCAATCAAAACAACGAAAAAAAGTATGAAACATTTAAAACTACAAAAAATTTTAAAAACAAATTGTTAAAATAATTACTAAAAATAGTAAATAACACTAAAAACATATGTTAAAACAAAAAAATATATTAAGAAACACTTACATAAAGAAACAAATTTTGTAAGATGGATTAAAAAAATACTACAAATAGTAAAAAACACATTAAATATAAATAAAATCCAAAATAGTAATAAACTCAAAATAAAAAAATGCAAAAAATAGTAGGGAGATTTATCATAAATCTTCTAGAAGATTAAATTAGGAAACAATATATTTTCTAGATATGATCAAAAAATATATTAGCAATATTTTTTATATGGTTGGCATGTCAACCAAAATATTTTATTTCCTTATTTAGATAATTGCTAATATTCTCAAGTGCCTATAAAAGGCTAACTTTAGACCATTGTAGACACATCTTTGATTTCAATTTTATTGTGAGGCTTTTGTCTTCTTTCTCTTTTGAGAGAACTTTTGAACTTATCAGGTTTTTACTTGTGCCGTTCAAGCAATCAGACTTATCAACAGGGTTTTCTAGGAGCTATTCTTAGAGGTGTTTGGTGTGGTGTCTACTTCTATCCATACCTTGTTTTCTCAACCAAACAAGGTATATTCCATTCTTTTTACTTGCATCGTGAAAGTCTTGGGGTCTATTCCATATTTGGTGTAGGGTGTCGTTAGTATATTGGCGAAATTCGCATCAGTTGGTATTAGAGCACACGGTTGCACGGCAAGTTACATACTATCCTTTCAATTTTTGTTCTATTTTCTTATCTTCTACCTATTTCTATCCAGTATAAAAAATCACAAAAAAATCTTTTTTTTCTCCTATCAAGTTATATTTTCATTATCTTCTATCTATTTATAGTTAGTATAAAAAAATCACAAAAAAAATCTCTTTTTTTCTCCCATCTAGTTATACTTTCATTCTACTTCTATTCTCAATAAAAAAATTCTCATCTTTTTATCTTCTTTCTTTATAATAGAAAAGGCCAAAAAAAAGCCAAAAATATTGTTTAAAGAAAAAGCCAAAAAAATTGTAAAAAAAAGGCGTGCCAAAAAAAAGTTTAAAGAATAAAAAAAAGACAAAAAAAAAGAATTATAAAAAAAGGCATAAAAAAGGCAAAGAAAAAAAAGGGGCACAAAAGTATATATTCAATATCTTATTCATTTGACTCTCTTAGATTTTATTTTTCTTCCTATATTTTTTTGAATATTCTCATACCTTACACTTAAATCCTTTTTAGAATTGCTTTTTGAAACTTTGTTGATTTGTCTTGATTGTTTCTCAAGTTGAACGTCTTTATGAAAACGATTTGTTCTTTAGTTTAATTAAAATTGAAAGAAGACATATGAGTGGAAAAAGGCAAGAGTGTTTTAAATCTTTAAGAAAAAGCCATTTGAGTGTTAAACATGAGTGTTTGAGAGAAACATGTGAGGGAGAGTTGCGAGGTTCTTTTGTTTCTAACAATTGGTAGATTACAATTTCCAACAAAGAGGAAACACATTGAAAGAAGCCAGTTTCCCTCGGCCCATTCAAAATCTAGATTGGAAAGCCATGATGAAACAAGTTGTAAAGTCTGGATTTGAGCCACTTCACACGCGAATGGATCACTTGGAGGAAGGTGTGAGACGTCGTTCACATCAACATACTTCCGTTGAACAACAACCTTGGGGCTTTCAATCTGGGCATTTCGATACTCAAGAACTCGAGGAATTTGAAGATCTTCAAGTTAATTGTGATAGCGCTAGGCACGATTCCATCAATCAATGTACTCCAAGTGAAAGGCCATGGATTGATGACATCATGGACAACCAACGTGAGAATCTATTTCATACTAATTGTTCTATGAAAAATAGAGTTTGTTCTATTATCATAGATGGAGGAAGCTACACTAATATGGTAGCACCGAGCTTGTGGAGAAGTTGGCATTACCTACACTGAAGCATCTGAAGCCTTATCAAATTCAAAGATTGAACGATTAATACAAACTCGAGGTAACCAAGCAAGTGTTGGTTTCATTCTTTATTGGAAGATATAAGGATGAGGTATTATGTGATGTGGTGCCAATGCAAGCATGCCATATTCTATTGGGACAACCTTGGAAGTTTAATCGTCAAGTTACACATGATAAATTAACAAATAGTTACTCATTTGTGATGCATAATAGACCAATATCTCTTGTACCTTTGACTCTACAGCAAATACGTGAGGATCAATTGAAAAGGAAAAAGGCAAATGAAAAGAAAATAGCAAAAAAGCAAGAAGAGATAAAAGCCATAATTGAAAAGAAAGATGCAAAAGGCAATGTTGAAAAGGAAGAAAGAGAAATAGAAGAGAGAAAAGCCAAAATTGAAAAAGAAAAGAAAAAAGTCAATATTGAAAAGAAAGAGAGTAAAAATAATTTTATTGTAAGAAAAAGTGAGAACAATTTAAATTTGCATGTCCTTACAGTACTTATGTACAAGGATATATTTTTAAATACTAACCCATTGTCGGATATTTGTCGAGCAATATTATATCTTTTTTGTAGGAATGCAAGCATGTTCCAAAGAAAACTTATGTCTTATTTAGATAATTGCTAATATTCTCAAGTGCCTATAAAAGGCTAACTTTAGACCATTATAGACAAATCTTTGATTTTAATTTTATTTTGAGGCTTATGTCTTCTTTCTCTTTTGAGAGAATTTTTGAACTTAACAGGTTTTTACTTGTGGCGTTCAAGCAATCAGACTTATCACCAGGGTTTTCTAGGAGCTCTCCTTAGAGGATTTGGGTGTGGCGTCTACATCTACCCGTACCTTGTTTCTTATCCAAACAAGGTATATTCCATTCTTTTTACTTGAATCGTGAAAGTCTTGTGGTCTATTCCATATTTGGTGTAGGGTGCCGTTAGTATATTGGCGGGGTTCGCATCAGTTGTTATCAGAGCACACGGTTGCATGGCAAGTACCATACTATCCTTTCAAATTTCGTTCTACTTTTCTTATCTTCTACCTATTTGTATCCAGTATAAAAAAATCACAAAAAATCTCTTTTTTTCTCCTATCGAGTTATATTTTCATTATCTTTTATCTATTTCTAGTTAGTATAAAAAAATCACAAAAAAAAATCTATTTTTCTCCTATCTAGTTATACTTTCATTCTACTTCTATTCTCTATAAAAAAAATCTCATCTTTTTATCTACTTTCTCTATAATAGAAAAGCCAAAATAAAAAAAAATCCAAAAAAATTTGTAAAAAAATATTTAAAAAAAGGCGTGAAAAAGAAAGAGTTAAAAGAATAAAAAAAGGTAAAGAAAAGGCAAAATAAAAAGAAAAAAGGGCACAAAAGTATATATTCAGTATCTTATTCATTCTACTCTTTTTTATTTTATTCTTTTCCTATATTTTTTGAATATTCTCATACCTTACACTTAAATCCTTTTTAGAATTGCTTTTTGAAACTCTATTGATTTGTCTTGATTGTTTCTCAAGTTGAACGTCTTTATGAAAACGATTTGTTCTTTAGTTCAATTAAAATTGAAAGAACACATATGAGTGGAAAAAGGCAAGAGTGTTTTAAATCTTTAAGGAAAAGCCATTTGAGTGTTAAACAGGAGTGTTTGAGAGAAACATGTGAGAGAGAGTTGCAAGGTTCTTTTGTTTCTAACAATTGGCAGGATTACAATTTCCAACAAAGAGGAAACACATGGAAAGAAGCCAGTTTCCCTCAGCCCGTTCAAAATCTAGATTAGAAAGCCATGATGAAACAAGTTGTAAAGTCTGGATTTGAGCCACTTCACACGCGAATGGATCGCTTGGAGGAAGGTGTGAGACGTCGTTCACATCAACATACTTCCATTGAACAACAACCTTGGGGCTTTTAATCAAGGCGATTCGATACTCAAGAACTTGAGGAATTTGAAGATCTTCAAGTTAATTGTGATAGCGTCGGGCATGATTCCATCAATCAATGTACTCCAAGTAAAAGGCCATGGATTGATGACATCATGAACAACCAACGTGAGAATCTATTTCATACTCGTTGTTCTATGAAAAATAGAGTTTGTTCTGTTATCATAGATGGAGGAAGCTGCACTAATATGGCTAGCACCGAGCTTGTGGAGAAGTTGGCATTACCTACACTAAAGCATCCGAAACCTTATCAAATTCAAAGATTGAACGATCACCACAAAATCGAGGTAACCAAGCAAGTGTTGGTTTCATTCTTTATTGAAAGATATAAGGATGAGGTATTATGTGATGTGGTGCCAATGCAAGCATGCCATATTCTATTGGGACAACCTTGGAAGTTTGATCGTAAAGTTACACATGATAGATTAACAAATAGGTACTCATTTGTGATGCATAATAGACCGATATCTCTTGTACCTTTGGCTCTATAGCAAATACATGAGGATCAATTGAAAAGGAAAAAGGCAAATGAAAAGAAAATAGTAGAAAAACAAGAAGAGATAAAAGCCATAATTGGAAAGAAAGATATAAAAGGCAAAGTGGAAAAGGAAGAAAGAGAAATAGAAGAGAGAAAAGCTAAAATTGAAAAAGAAAAGAAAAAAGTCATAATTGAAAAGAAAGAGAGTGAAAATAATTTTATAAGTTTACATGTCCTTACAGTACCTATGTACAAGGATATATTTTTAAATACTAACCCTATTGTCGGATATTTGTCGAGCAATATTTTATCTTTTTTGCAGGAATTCAAGCATGTTCCAATGAAGATATCTCGTAGTTTAGCAATAACTGAAGGAATCAAGCATCAAACTCAACACCAAGTCATAAAGTTGATGGAACAGAGAATTATACCCGGGAGAATTAATCCACCAGTTGTGCAACTATCCAAACGGGGTAAGACTTGTCAAGCATACATTGATTGTCGAGTTATTGACAATACCCAGGTATATTTTCGATATTCTATTCCTTATTTAGATCATATGGTAGATGAGTTGTATGGATATTATTTGAGTTCAAAAGTAAATTTTAAAGGTGAATATAATAAATTTCGAATTAAAGATAAATATGGATTTTAAAAATGCATTAATGATAAAACCTGGTTTATATGAATGGTTAATTATAATTTATTGTTTAACTAATGCAACTAATATTTCTATGAGATTATTGAATTATTTATTAAATACTTTTATTGAAAAGTTGGTTGATATATATTTTGATTATATAATAATATATAATATGTCCTCATATGAATATGAAAAATATTTAAAAATTGCCTTAAATATTTTTATGAAATATATGTTATTTTCTAATTTTAGTAGATATATATATATATTGTTGGATTAATCTTATATTTTCTAAATATGTTGCTATTTCTAAATGGATTGTAATTAAAAAGGAAATTAAGGCAACTCAAGATTGGCCAACACCTTATTTGGTAAGTGAGATGAGAAGTTTCCTTAGATTTACTTATTTTTATATGGATTATATTACTAAATTTAATAGATGTCCTATAAATCTCACTTTATTTTTAGAAAAGAATATTTTGTTTAAATTATGTGATGTACAAGAAAATATATTCAAATATTTAGGGGATAAACTAACTAGTTTCCATTTTATTGCATTACCTAACTTTCCTAAATTATTCAAACTTAATTGTGAAGTATAAAAAATAAGCAGTTTAGATATATTGATAATATATTTTAGTGAAAAGTTGAGCAAAGTAGCATTCAACTATCATACCTATAATAATGAGATATTTATGTTTTCTCAACCTCTACAAATATGGCAGCTTAGGCAAAAAGAATCTATTATTCACATGAATCATGTATTTGATTTGCATATTAAGAGGAAGTATAGGTTGAAGAAGCGTCATGCAAGGTTGGTGGTTTTCATCAAAAGTTTTTCATATGTGATCAAGTATAGACAATGTATGAAATATATCGTTGTCAATTCACTATCACGAAGGTACGCTGTGTTTATAATCCTTGATAGTAAATTTCTTGGTTTTGATTATATAAAGAAATTATATGCAAATATTCTTTATTTCTATGAAGTGATTAAGAGTTGTAAAAATGATATGTTTGAAAAGTTTTACTTGGAAAATTGGTTTCTTTTTCAGGAAAATAAATTATGCATCTCTCTATTTTCTTTGTGTAAGTTATTTGTTAAGAAATCATATATCTTAGAACTTATTGGACAATTTATGGTAGCTAATATTATTTCAATATTGCATAAGTATTATTTGGATCCATATATGAAAAGGAATGTGATGAAATTTTGTGTTAAATGCATTACATATAGAAAAGATAAGTTTAGCCAACAATTTCATATTTTGTATATTACTATTTCAATTCCTAGAGTAGCTGTTTGGTTTGATATTTTGATGGGATTTATTAATGGATTACATAGGATTAAAAAAGGAATATATTTTATGTTTCTCATAGTTAAACAATTTTTAAAAATAACACATCTTATTAAATATCATAAAACTGAGGGTGCATCAAATGTTACTTATTTATTATTTAGAGAAGTTGCTATATTGTATTATATTCCTAGAATTATTAAAGTTAATTATGATTATAAATTCTTGAGTTACTTTTGGAATATTTTGTGGAGTAAATTGGAAAGAAAACTTTTATATTCAACTGAATATTTATATGATATTTACTTTATATATAATAGTTATATTCCTTACATGATTAGATTTTCATTATTAAAAGTTGTTTATTGTTTTAATTCATTGCCTCATTTAGATTTAATATTATTTAATAATTCTGAGTTAGTAAGTTTAGTTTGGAAGAGGAATGATAAGTTTCTAAAACTAATTCAGAAGAGAGCGTATGAAAATCAAGTTAATTAGCGATTTAAGAAAATTATTTTTGATCCAGGAATTTGGGTTAAACTCCGTCCTAGAGTTGGTTTATCTATTGGAGTGTTAAAGCTGATCAATTACATTTTTAATATTCCTAATTTAATATATTGTTTTATGTAGGTGACAAGGAGATCTAAGATTTGAGGACAAATCATTTTCAAGAGGGGAAGAATGATATGAATCAAATTGGGCACTCTGTGATTCACAAGTTAAGGGCCAAAAGATTTGATAAAGGACTAATTGGAGCAATTGAAGAAACCCAAGTGGAAGCCCAAAAGATGAGTCCAATAAGATCTCAAGCCCAAAAGAAGAGCCCAATAAGATCTCAAGCCCAAAAGAAGATATCAAGAAGATAATTCAAATTTGAATTTAAAGTTGGAGATTTATCATAAATCTTCTAGAAGATTAAATTAGGAAACAATATATTTTCTAGATATAATCAAGAAATATATTAGCAATATTTTTTATATGGTTGGCATGTCAACCCCAATATTTTATTTCCTTATTTAGATAATTGCTAATATTCTCAAGTGCCTATAAAAGGCTAACTTTAGACCATTGTAGACAGATCTTTGATTTTAATTTTATTTTGAGGCTTATGTCTTCTTTCTCTTTTGAGAGAACTTTTGAACTTATCAGGTTTTTACTTGTGGCATTCAAGCAATCAGACTTATCACCAGGGTTTTCTAGGAGCTCTCCTTAGAGGATTTGGGTGTGGCGTCTACATCTACTCGTACCTTGTTTCTTATCCAAACAAGGTATATTCCATTCTTTTTACTTGCGTCGTGAAAGTCTTGGGGTCTATTCCATATTTGGTGTAGGGTGTCATTAGTATATGGGCGGGGTTTGCATCATGAATATAATAAAATTGGAATTAAACATAAATTGAAAACTTTACTAAAAATAAAACATGGTTTATATGATTGGTTGATTATGATATTTTGTTTGAATAATGCAACTAATACTTCTATTAGGATATTGAATTATTTCTTAAATACTTTTATTGAAAAGTTGGTTGATATATATTTTGATTATATAATAATATATAATATGTCCTCATATGAATATGGAAAATATTTAAAAATTACCTTAAATATTTTTATGAAATATATGTTATTTTCTAATTTTACTAGATATATTTATTGTTGGAATGATCTTATATTTTCTAAATATGTTGCTAGTTCTAAAGGGATTTTAATTAAAAAGAAAATTAAGGTAATTAAATATTGGTCAATATCTTATTTGGTAAGTGAGATGAGAAGTTTACTTAGAGTAACTTACTTTTATATAGGTTATGTTTCTAAATTTAATAGTTTTCATATACCTCTCACTTTATTTTCAGAAAAGAATATTTTATTTATATTTTGTGATGTGCAAGGAAATATATTCAAATATTTAGAGGATAAACTAAGTAGTTTCCATTTTACTACATTACCTAACTTTCCTAAATTATTCAAAAATAGGAAGTGTAGATATATTGATTATATATTTTAGTGAAAAGTTGAGAAAAGTAGCCTTCAACTATCCAACCTATGGTAATGAGATATTTGTGTTATCTCAACCTCTACAAATAAGACAGGTAAGGCCAAAAGATTCTAAGATTCACATGAATGATGTATTTGATTAGCGCTTTAAGAGGCAACATAGGTTGAATAAGCGTCTTGCAAGGTGGGTAGCTTTTATCAAGACTTTTCCATATGTGATCAAGTATAGACAAGATATGAAATATTTAATTATCAATGCACTATCACGAAGGTATGTCTTTCTTAAACTACTTGATACTAAATTGCTTGATTATATTAAGGAATTATATGCAAATTATTATAATTCTTGTGAAGAGTTTGAAAGTTATATAATTTGCTTGCTTGAGAAGTTTCACTTGCAAAATTGGGTTATTTCTCAGGAAAACAAATTATTCATCTCTCAATTTTATTTGTGCAAGTTATTTGTTAAGAAATCATATATCTTAGAACTTATTAGACAATTTATGGTAGCGAATATTATTGCAATATTGCACAAGTATTACATATAGAAATTTTGTGATGAAATTTTGTGTTAAATGCATTACATATAGAAAAGATAAGTTTAGCCAACAATTTCATATTTTGTATATTACTATTTCAATTCCTAGAGTAGCTGTTTGGTTTGATATTTTTATGGGATTTATTAATGGATTACATAGGATTAAAAAAGGAATATATTTTATGTTTTTCATAGTTAAACAATTTTTAAAAAATAACACATCTTATTAAATATCATAAAACTGAGGGTGCATCAAATGTTACTTATTTATTATTTAGAGAAGTTTCTATATTGTATTATATTCCTAAAATTATTGTATTTAATTATAATACTAAAATTTGGAGTTACTTTTTAAATATTTTGTTAAGTAAGCTGGAAACAAAACTTTTATTTTCAATTGAATATTTACATGATATTTACTTTACATATAATGATTATATTCCTTATACGATTAGGTTTTCATTATTAAAAGATGTTTATTGTTTTAATTCTCATTTAGATTTAATATTATTTAATAATGCTAAGTTAGTAAGTTTAGTTTGGAAGAGGAAGGATAAGTTTCTAAAACAAATTCAAAGGACAACGTATGAAAATCAAATCAATCAGGGATTTAAGAAAATTGTTTTTGATCCAAGAATTTGGGTTAAACTCCGTCCTAGAGTTGGTTTATCTATTGGAGTGTTGAAGCTAATCAATTACATTTTTAATATTCCTAATTTAATTTTTTTTATGTAGGTGACAAGTAGATCTAAGATTTGAGGAAAAATCATTTTCAAGAGGGGGAGAATGATATAAATCAAATTGGGCACTCTGTGATTCATAAGTTAAGGGCCAAAAGATTTGATAAAGGACTAATTGGAGAAATTGAAGAAACACAAGTGGTAGCCCAAAGGATGAGTCCAATAATATCTCAAGCCCAAAAGGAAGAGCCCAATAAGATCTCAAGCCCAAAAGAAGATCTCAAGAAGATCTTAAGCCCAAAAGAAGATCTCAAGAAGATAATTCAAATTTGAAATTCAAATTTGAATTTAAAGTGGGAGATTTATCATAAATCTTCTAGAAGATTAAATTAGGAAATAATATATTTTCTAGATATGATCAAGAAATATATTAGCAATATTTTTTATATGGTTGGCATGTCAACCCCAATATTTTATTTCCTTATTTAGATAATTGCTAATATTCCCAAGTGCCTATAAAAGACTAACTTTAGATCATTGTAGACAGATCTTTGATTTCAATTTTATTGTGAGGCTTTTGTCTTCTTTCTCTTTTGAGAGAACTTTTGAACTTATCAGGTTTTTACTTGTGCCGTTCAAGCAATCAGACTTATCACCAGGGTTTTCTAGGAGCTATTCTTAGAGGTGTTTGGTGTGGCGTCTACTTCTATCCATACCTTGTTTTCTCAACCAAACAAGGTATATTCCATTCTTTTTACTTGCGTCGTGAAAGTCTTGGGGTCTATTCCATATTTGGTGTAGGGTGTAGTTAGTATATTGGCGGGGTTCACATCAGTTTCTTAGCACTTTTTTTGTGTTTTTATAGCATTTCTTAGGGTTTCATAGAGTTTTTAGGGTTTCTAAGCGTTTCTTAGACTTTCTTTGCGTTTCTTAAGAGTCCTTAGCGTTTCTTAGGGTTTTTAGGGTTTCTAAGCATTTCTTAGGCTTTCTTTGCATTTCTTAGGGTTCCTTAAGAGTTCTTAACATTTCTTTGCATTTAGTAGGGTTTCTTAGTGTTTCTTTCCGTTTCTTAGGGTTTCCTAGGGTTTCTTAGCATTTCTTAGCGATTCTTAGCTTTTTGTTAGCATTTCTTGGGGTTTCTTAGTGTTATTTAGGGGTTCTTAGCGTTACTTAGCATTTCATAGGATTTCTTAGGGCTTCTTAGAGTTTCTTAGGATTTTATTGAGTTTCTTAGAGTGTCTTAGTGTTTCTTAGTATTTCTTAGAGTTTTTAGTGTTTAAGGTTTTTTAAGTGGTTTTTAGGGTTTATTTGCATTTCTTAGGGTTTCTTAGTACTTCTTGGGGCTTCCTAGCATTTATTAGGAATTCCTAATGTTACTTAGCACTTTTTAGTGTTTTTTAGCGTTTCTTTGGGTTTCTTGGGGTTCCTCAAGGGTTCTTAGCGTTTCTTAGGATTTCTTAGGGTTTCTTAGCTTTTACTAGTATTTCCTAGCATTTCTTACTATTTCTAAGGGTTACCTAGGGTTTATTATGGTTTATTAGAGTTTCTTTGGGTTACATAGGATTTCTTAGCACTTTTTAGTGGTTTTTAGTGTTTCATAGGGTTTTTTTAGGGTTTCTAAACATTTCTTAGGCTTTCTTAGCATTTCATATGGTTTCTTAGGGTTCCTTAAGGGTTATTAGCATTTCTTTGGGTTTCTTTAGATTTCTTAAGGTTTCTTAGCATTTCTTAGCATTTTTTAGCATTTACTTGGGTTTGCTAGCGTTTCTTACCATTTCCTAAGGTTTATTAGCGTTTCTTTGGGTTTCATAAGGTTTCTTAGTGATTTTTAGCATTTTTTAGAGTTTCTTAGTGTTTTTTAGGCTTTATTAGTGTTACTTGGCGTATCCTATAGTTTCTTAGCATTTCTTTGGGTTTTATAGTGTTTATTAGCATTTCATGGGGTTTTATAGG
Source organism: Trapa bicornis (assembly GCA_030064425.1). NCBI lineage: Eukaryota > Viridiplantae > Streptophyta > Magnoliopsida > Myrtales > Lythraceae > Trapa > Trapa bicornis. The sequence goes on from CM057745.1 coordinate 1,383,680, forward strand.
GTTTCTTAGAGTTTATAGCATTTCCTAGGGTTCCACAAGGTTTCTTAGCATTTCTTAAGGTTTTTTTGTTTCTTAGCATTTACTATGGGTTCCTAGCATTTCTTGTCATTTCTTAGGGTTTCTTCAAGTTTATTCGAGTTTATTAGGGTTTTTTTAGCTTTTCTTAGGGATTCATAGGGTTTCTTAGCATTTCTTAGCGATTCTTAGTATTTTTTTAGTGTTTCTTTTGTTTCTTAGCGTTACTTAGGTTTTTTTTTAATAGTTTCTTAGCATTTCTTAGGGTTTCTTAGGTTTTTATAGGGTTTCTTAGAGTTTCTTGGCGTTTATTTGCGATTCTTAGCATTTCTTGAGTTTTTTAATCTTTTTAAGGGTTTCTTAGAGTTACTTATAGTTTCTTAGCATTTCTTAGTGTTTCCTATGGTTTCATAGCATTTCTTAGCATTTATTAGCGTTTCTTAGAGTTTTTAAAGTTTCTTAGGGTTTTAAGGGACTTTTAGGGTTTCTTAGCATTTGTTAATATTTCATAGGTTTTTTTTAGTATTTTTTTAGCGTTTCTTAGAGTTTAATAGGGCTTTTAGGTTTTCTAAGTTTCTCTTAGGCTTTCTTTGGGTTTGTTAGGATTCCTTAAGGATTATTTTATTTCTTTGGGTTTTTTTAGGATTTGTTAGGGTATCTTAGCATTTTTTAGAGTTTACTAGGATTTCCTAGCATTTCTTACCGTTTCTTAGGATTTCTTAGCGTTTCTTAGGTTTTTATAGGGTTTCTTAGAGTTTCTTGGCGTTTATTTGCGATTCTTAGCATTTTCTTAGCATTTCTTGAGTTTTTTTAATCTTTTTAAGGGTTTCTTAGAGTTACTTATAGTTTCTTATCATTTCTTAGGGTTTTATAGGGTTTATTAGGCTTTCTTCGCGTTTAGTAACGTTTTATAGGATTTCTTAGAGTTTCTTAGCATTTCTTAGTGTTTCCTATGGTTTCATAGCATTTCTTAGCATTTATTAGCATTTCTTAGAGTTTTTAAGGTTTGTTAGGGTTTTAAGGGACTTTTAGGGTTTCTTAGCATTTGTTAATATTTCATAGGTTTTTTTAGTATTTTTTTAGCGTTTCTTAGAGTTTAATAGGGCTTTTAGGTTTTCTAAATTTCTCTTAGGCTTTCTTTGGGTTTGTTAGGATTCCTTAAGGATTATTTTATTTCTTTGGGTTTTTTTAGGATTTGTTAGGGTATCTTAGCATTTTGTAGAGTTTACTAGGATTTCCTAGCGTTTCTTACCGTTTCTTAGGATTTCCTAGGGTTTATTAGCGTTTCTTAGCATTTTTTAGCATTTCTTAGGGTTTATTAGTGTTTTTTATGATTTCTTAGCGTTTCTTATAGTTTTTTAGCATTTCTTAGGTTTTCTTAGCGTTTCTTAGCATTTTATTGGGTTTATTAGAGTTTCTTAGTGTTTCTTAGTTTTTCTTAGAGTTTCTAAGAATTTCTTAGCATTTTCTAGAGTTTTTAGAGTTTCTTAGGGTTTTTAAGGGAATTTTAGGGATTTTAAGGTTTCTTTGTGTTTATTAGGTTTTCTTAGGGCTTCTTAGTATTTCTTAGGGATTCCAAGGGTTTCCTAGCATTTGTTAGTGTTTGGTAGGGTTTCTTAACACTTTTTAGTGTTTTTTTAGCGTTTCTTAGGTTTTAATAGGTTTTTTAGGGTTTCTAAGTGTTTTTAAGTGTTTTTTAGCATTTCTTATTGTTTACTATGGTTTCCTAGTATTTCTTATCATTTTTAGGGTTTATTAGCGTTTCTTAGGGATTCATAGGGTTTCTTAGTGATTCTTAGCATTTTTTAGTGTTTTTTGGGTTTCTTAAGGTTTTTTGGGTTTATTAGCGTGACTTAGTATTTCTTATAGTTTCTTAGCATTTCTTAGGGTTTCATAGGGTTTCTTATGGTATCTTACCGTTTCTTAGGTTTTTATAGGGTTTCTGAGAGTTTCTTAGTGTTTCATTGTGATTATTAGCAGTTTTGGGGTTTTTTAATCTTTTTATGGGTGTCTTAGCAATACTTATTGTTTCTTAGCATTTCTTAAGGTTTTATGGGGTTTCTTAGGATTTCTTAGCATTTATTAGGTTTTTTAGGGTTTCTTAGAGTTTTTGAGCATTTCTTAGTGTTTCTTAGTGTTTCTTAGCATTTCTTAGAGTTTTTAAGGTTTGTTATTGCTTTATACTTAGGGTTGTGCCATCAATAGGTCCTAGCACCATTCTCCAGGATACTTCCCCATTTGGTCTTTTGACATTTATTCTAGGTCTCAGGCATTTGCGAAGCTTCTAGGGTTGTCTTCCTATGAAGGTAGGGTGTTGAGTAGAGCCATTCCAAGTTTTCTTGGTTCCTCTCCTAGGAGCCATCTGAAAATTTTAAGATAAAAACTATTAGTTACTATATTTTCTAATCTTGATTATGTATTCAAGGAAACAGGCTTTGATACCACTCTAGTTGTCATGCCCCGACCTAGTTTGGTCGGATCCCAGTGATCAACCAGCCACTCTCCCGGTTTATTAAAGGGTTTCCCCTTATTGTAAACTGTAAAGAGTAAGGTGTCCTTTAACCTGCACCTTTTCCTGGAATAGCATAATCAAAACTACATGAAATTTTAAACTTTACATACCTGTCTTACAGGCGTCTTAGTTGATGGCCTTTAAGTGTAGGCGTTCTGGGAATTCCTAAAAGGGATATAAGGGAGGGGGTGAGTACGACTACTCAATGAATGGCTTTTCAAAAGTTTGAATTTTTAAGAAAACATTTATTATTAGAGTGTGCAAGAATCCTTTCTTTCAAAAATCCCTTCATTCAAAATCTCGGGTTTTATCACCATTTCCTTATTTAATCTCGGTGTGTCATCACTTAACACACATCCTTCATCATGAAGGTTAAACACACATTCGCAGGTCAGTACATCTACTGAACCCACTAGTGGCTTCGGAGCGACTTTACCGGCCACCCGGATAGAAGCACGACCACTTCTACCCTAAGATCGAGTGGATGTACGCGACATCCGACCCTCAATCCCAAAATCAGTTCTTCGTGTCCGTATGAGGACAGAGACCTCATCCTGTCCCCACCCCGGTCTCATGCGCTTGGTGCTACTCCAAATTTAGCACAGACACTTGGAACGACAAACTACCCTTATAAGCCACCAGGTCGTCCAGTGCCCTTAGGATGTATCACTACCCCTCATGGGCATCTTGATGGTCCCGTACTCATAGTGCATGCACAATGTTTTCTCATATTGCCTTGTAATCTGTGGTGCCACTGGTCCAATGGCCCCGACTTTCAACTCAACCCGCAGTTGTTTGTCTTGGCTAGTCCGTCGACCTGTCATGTCGCACTGTCGCAAGTTGACTGAGCATGTTGGTCCTATCTTGGTACCATGGCCAAACAATTCACTTATTAAGTTTTATGGCACATATATCATGTTCATTTACGAGCTCCTGCTCGTGCCAACTAGCCTTGGGCCCACTGTACGAGATTTTCAAAATCGGGCATTTAGCCCCCAAAGTTCCAAAACCGAGGCCTTCGGCCTATCAAAGCTATTCGAGCTCCCATAGAGAAGGTCTCCCAAATTGTTTAAGAATTGGCACACAGTCAGGGGAGAGCACTTCCGACAAAACGTATGTTTTCTCTATCCATTATATCGCTCAGGTATAGGGACACCTCCCTTCATAACCGATGAACGGGTTTTCAACTTCCTTCGAGGAAGTCTCATCATATCAACCAGGTATGATCTACTTACAACCGATAAGTAGTTTTTCCACATAATTTTCACATCACCTCCTTTAAGTTGTGATGTTTAAAATACCACTTAATAGTGGGTTTTCATATCAAGGTACTTATCATCCCCAGTTGGTTATAATAAAAAATTTCAACTCACAACTGGTAAGTGGTTTTTTAACTTTAAGTTGTGCTCATCATCCCAGCTGGGTATGACATTAGTAAACCTACTCACAACCGGTAAGTGGTTTTTAATTTTAAGTTGTGCTTATCATCCCAACTGGGTATGATGTTAGTAAACCCACTCACTCGTTAATGCCGTGAATTCCACTACACTAGTTCTTTGTATTCACACGAGCTTGTCCTTGCTGGCGTTCCTGGTACTTCGTGTTCCTACACGATATGAATATCTCAGTTCATTATCTTTCAGCCTAATAGCCTTCCTTCATTCCAAATGAATGAGAAAGTCGAACTTTCATTTATTTGCAATTAGGTTCCTAAAGTTATTTCTCTTAAACTTTACGTCCCTAATGCTAGTTTTTCCTCAAATTGAGTCCCGAAACATTAAAAATTTATCAATGGACATCAATTTATTCGATTTCACAAAAAGGAGTTTAAATTTCCAAATTTCCAATTTGGTCCCCCAACTTTTCCAAAATTACCATTTTTCCCTTCCTTTACAAAAATGGAAAGTTTAGCCCCAAAAATTCCAAAATTTCCTCAATTGGTCCTCCAACATTATTTTCATGCCCAATTGACTCTCAATTTCATAAAATTTCATTTTGGTCCTTTGAATTTTGAAAATCCCCAATTTTCCCCCAATTTCAACTCCTTAGCACAACCAAATTTGATTTCATCAAATTGGCTGATCAAACATTGCTAATTGTTGAAATTGAAGTTAAAATATGTTCCACCATCCTCTTATGATTCAATAGCACTTTCAATCACAAGTTTTGACGTTGGAATGAGCTCAAACGGAGCTTCGTCGGAAAACGGACTCTAGAGAGAGAAAGCTTTGATTACTCACTAGTGAGAGCACAGCAGTCCGATCTTTTGATCTGAGCAGATAGCTGTCATCCTGAGGTTCATCCTAGAATCAAGAATCACATCAATTGATGCTGAATTGTGTTGTCGGTTCTCTCTCTAGCACCGACCGAAAATTGTAGAGAGTAATCAAATTGGCTTACCTTTTAGTCCTAATTCGGTCGTGGGAGGGCTAAAGAAGTGTTGGGAGGGCTTGGTTTGGTCTAAGGAGGGCTCGAAATGGCCGATTTCAGCTTGGCTAAAATTGGGCAGCTTCGGTCTGCCAGAGCTGCTTCACTGTTCCATCATGCCGACGTTTCTCTAGCGATTCTTGGATTGACTAGAGTTTGCTATCAGATAGTTGTCTTCTCCCCGGTTCTAAAGAGCCCGACCTCTCCTTCTAAGGCTAAGAAAAATGTTCAAGTTGAAGCTCTGGTTTCAGCTTTATTGGGAATTCGAGCAAGAGAGAGAGAGAGAAGTGTTCAGGTGTGAGGAGAATGAATGAGGATGACCTCTTTATATAGGTGTAAAAATTATGTATTAAATGGGAGAGATTTATTACTAGTATTAATATTATCATAAATTATTGGTATTAATTACAATAATTAAATATATATTAATTTATGGCTATTTATGATAAGTCATACATTCGCATAAAAAGTTTTTACCAAAATTTCAAGTTATAAAAAAAATCATTCTTCCTAGAAGGTCACACTTAACTTTAGAGTTCTTATGGATTCTCGTTCACCTGAACCAATTTGGTTTTTCTCTTTTAATTTGTCTTAAGTTTCTTTTCCAAGGTTTAATGAACCCTTTGGATCACCCAGAAGTTGTAAATTTCCAAATTGCTTTTTCTCAAATGATCGGGTTTGTAAACCGGCTTGGCTTTCTTACTCAATTTGACCGGTTCTTTTTCCTAGTTTTCCTTAACTCAAAAGTGCGGGGTTTACAATACTGTACTCCTCTATTAATGAAGTACTCCAAATTCCTATAAACCCTATTCCTCAAAGGATGTGATCTTCAAGGAAGATGGCCCCAAAGAAAGTAACCAAATAAGCATGTACTACCATAGAAACTAAGGAGAGTCTCATCCGAGTTAAGGAAATTGAATTAGAGAATCGAGAAATCTAGGAGGACCCTTTGAGTGATCAAATGACAAAGAAGACCACAAAAGAAAAACTCTCAAGGTATCCATATACAAGGATAAAGGAATAAATCAAGGCGATTATTATGCAAAGAAGGCATGATAAAACAACTATCATGCTAAGGAGTGTAGGAGGATTTTGGGTAACTAAACAAGGAACAACCTATTATAAAGTACAAAGGAAAAATGACATGGAATGAAGGACTATCCCACACCACTAGAATTTAAAATAATACTTTCCAAGAATAAACACCCTACAACTATAGGAAATCTGAAAGGATACCATTCCAAGGAACACGACTCCCACTTGTAATTTCAACCACAAGACAAGAGGAAGCACTTCGAGATCGCAAGCGAAGTGGCAAGAAGGAAAAAGGGCTGAAGGTTGGACCACGATAAAACCATAAACAGAACAAAAGGTAGTTGAAGAGAACGCTCCTGTTAAAGAAGAAATTTCCAATAATTTAGGAGAAAAGGAGGGAGTGCATCCACAAGATAAGACAAGCCAAGCGTTTGATGTCAAATGGGATGTCTTAGGAATTCAAGTACAACTTCCTTTGGAAAAAGTAGTCAAATTGGAGATTCAGAGCAACATAGCAAAAGTAAGAAAACTGTGACAACAAAATAGTCAAAGAAAATAAATGACAGACTAAGGAAGACCGGGAGGTAGAAGGGACTATACCCTAAAAAGGTCAGTGAGATGGACGTTAAGGATAGGAGTACTTGAGAAACAACTGCCTGAAGAAACTTAGACCAATGGAATGGTGGAGGCGAGGCAATTAACGAACTAATACACAGAAAAACCATAAATTGAGTTCCAACAAAGAAGAAAGGGGCGGAAAAGCCAAATACTCAGGAAAAGAAGGATGAAAGAGATCTTTAAAAGAACAAAGGCCAATTAACGACTAAACTCCAGCCAAGAAAGGAATAGGCAAGCCTCTCACATAATAGTCAAGAAATCTTGAAACAAGGAAGATTTGTATGCTCCCTAAAGAAATAAACAGGTATTGGGTACGAATGAGGATGCGGATAGAGTATAAAAGATGTGACCGTAAGATTTGAGGAGTAAAGGTAAACGGGAGAAGACGACATTGAGGGATGTCATTTAAGAGTAGAAATCCCCTAGAGTAAATGTAAAAAGAAATGTCAGGAGAAAGGGAAAGAATTCTACCAAGGAAGGAAGCCCCAAAAAGATATGTGTATCCCAATTAAGAGAAAATGGAACCAACCGAAATAGAAAGAATGATAAGCTCACAAATGAAATGTTTGTTGAGATGGAAAGATCGAGTACCAAGGAAAAGTATTCATGAGGTCCTAAGAAGGAAATTAAACCAAAGGAATTATTGATGGGCTGATGGACATGATGTGGAGTGCAAGGAACTAACCCTTAATTAGGAAATGTTTCCAAGGAAGGAAGTATCGTGATGGCCCAATGTGACCTGTTTGGAGAGAACAGGAGAACCAAGTAAAAATTCCAGGAGAACCAAGTAGAAAGTGGAAACTAGTAATGGCAGACAGCCAAAGAGAATGAACAAAACCCTAAGAAAGGATGAGATGTAGTAAAGACTGCATATTATGAAGGACAATAAGATGGGCGTGAAGAATGAGTGATACAGTTGCCCAGACGATTGGACCAGAAAAAAAAATATAAAGAGAAAGAGACAGTTAAAGAACAAGTCTTCGAGAGAACCATGGATTTAAACCACAACAAAAAAGGGAGAAGTGAAAAGGCCAAAACATTGGGAAAGAAGAATAAAGGAAAATCCTTAAAGAAATCGATGGCCAAAAACTGGATTTATAGTCTTATGACAGTTAATTGAGCCTCACGAAGGACGAACGATAGATTTTGAGACAAGGAGGATGTGAACCCTCCTTAAACAGAAATAATTTAATGGGTTGGCATAAAAAGATGTTGTGACAAGTATGAATGAGTGGGCAACCCATACTAAGGTAATAAAAGAAGGAATGTTCAAGAAATGTTGGAAAAGTAAGTTCCCCAAATAAGATGTGGCTAAGAAGGAATAACCGCAATTGGTAAAACCAATCGTAATCCACATGCGTATAATGAAGCCTAAAGAGTGGACGGCTAAGCATAGTATGAAGTACATGAAATAAGATTTATAAGTTCATTAAATAAAGAATAAGGGATGAAATGGAATTTTAAGATAGGGAAGGATTCTAATCGAGCAAATGCCACAGTGTAGAAGGAAAAGTAAGGAAAACGAAGGAAGAAACCTTCAAGGAATGGTAAGAAGGTTGAGCATGTAGCTCCTATAATGAAAGTCTCTATCTTTAAGGACATATTGGAGAATTAAATCGTAAAAAGGGAACTCCCCAAACAAGAAATAGACTGAAAAAGGGTCAAACATAAATAATGAATCGTGAAATGGTCATGAGCAAGTAAGAGTGGATTAAGGAAAAAGGAAGTCCTTAAATAAAGGATGCCACTAAAGAAGAGAAAGGACATAAGAAGGAAAAATCCTTGTATGGCAATAATTATCAGGAAACCCAATGATTGGAATCGAAAGGACCCAATAGAAATGTTGGAAAATGATGAGTAGGTAGGAGTAATCCATGTGGTTATATGAGACATAACTTCAAGGGCATGATGGATGAGAGGATAACGGTAAAAAGGATAGTTGAGAAATTTTATCAAAAGAAAAGAGGGGTGAAGTTATACGATCCCTGGAAGGTCGAAAAACTAAGAGAGATATTTTAGAAATCTAATGGACAGAGACAGGTCCTAAAAAGTGCCATGCTATAAGGGGCATTTAAGCTCAACAATCCCGAGGAGAATATGACTCAAAGTAAAGAAGAGTCGGCTAATAAGCATGACGAGGTCGAAAATAAAAATTTGGACCGAAGTTATAATGGACAACGAATGGAGGAAGGGTCGAAATAGAACGAAAAAGTGATAATAAAGAAAACGGTGGAAACAAGTATGTAACGCTCAAAAGAACATTGAGCTAAAGGTTTCAGCGACTAAAGGGTTAACTAGACACGAGAATGGTTAGGTATAATGGAATTCCCAATCTTGAGTAGAGAACCTCAAAGGGGAGAATGTGCTCTAAGCAAAGAAAGATATGAATCTAAGAATATACCCTGAAGTAAGGTATGTCTAATTATGATAACTTTCATGGAAGGAGTAAATAATATAAAGGAAAAGAAATTCCTTAAGTGAAGTATGTAGAAAGGGCTAATTGAAAGAACAAGAGAAGAGTTTGTATGTTAAGCAAACACCAAAGGGACATCAAAGGAAATGATTCCTCATGCAAGGTTGATAATTAAGTTTTGGGGACAAAACTCCTAAAAGGAGGGGAGAGTTGTAAACACCGCCCTTTTGAGCTAAGGAAAACCAGGAAAAGAACTGGTTAAACCGAGTGAGAAAATCGAACTGGTTCACAAATCTGATTACCAGGAAATGGGCAATTTGGAAATTTACAACACTCGGGTGAATCAAAGGGTTCATCAAACCATGGAAAAGAACCTTAGGATAAATGGGAAGAGAAAAACCAGACTGGTTTAGATGAACCGGATCCAACTAGATAAAACTAGTTTATGAACCGACTTGATTCATGAACTGGAACCGATAAGAGAATGGGTAAAGCAAGAAATTTATGGATCCCTTATGATCCAAAGAGATTTATAAACCTTGGGAAGGAACATTAGAACAAAGTGGGAGAGAAAAACCAGATCGGTTCAGGTGAACCAGACCCGAACCGGATTAAACCGGTTTAAGGACCGAGCTGATTTATGAACCAGAATCGATAAAAAGATGGTAAACCGGGAATTTTATGGACACTAATTGACCTAAGGAGTCACAAAAGTCATGGAAATGGACTTGTGAAAGAATTGGGGATGAAAACCAAACTGGTTCAAGTGAACTAGATCCGAACTGGTTTGGACCAATTTGAACCACTATTGAACCAAATCCTAAATTCATTTCTCTATGTTGGTTAAATAATTCAAATTTGATATTTGAGGCCATCATTGGATAGAAAATGAATTTAGATGAATTTAGAAATTTTTAGTATTGAAAAACTTGGTCGAATGAGGGGTGAACCAATCGGTTTAAGTTATGAACCCTATTCGAACCGGCCCGGTCCGATTCGGAATAATGTCCTCTTCTTCCTCCAGATGACAACACTGTTCACTCACCGGAAAATTGAAGCAGTGCCGACGAAGAGGAAACATCTCCATTCAATATGTTTCCGCCCATTAATGTCGGGTCACAAAGGTGCCAATCGGACAACCAAGAAGTCCCCGAGCTTCCTATATACAGAGCCCCTCTTCATTCATCCTCTCCACACATGAAATCTCCATTCTCTCTCAATTGCTCCATTTTCCAGTGAAGCTCGAACTAGAGCTCTGACATGGGCACTTTTTTGAGCCAAACAAGGTGAGGTTGGGTTCTTTAGAACCGGGGGGAAGTCAACTCATGCCTATAGTCTCCGTTTGCTCCAAGGGTCGTTAGAGAAGCGCCAACGTGATGGAACAGTGAAGCAGCTCTGGCATACCAAAGCTGCCCTATTTCGGCCGAGTTGAAATCAGCCATTTCGAGCCCTCCTCAGGCCAAACCAAGCCCTCCCAACACTTCCTCAGCCCTCCCACGGCCGAATTAGGACTGAAAGGTAAGCCAATTCAGCTCCCCTTTGTAATTTCTAGCCGATGCTAGAGAGCAAACCAGCAGAATTTCGATGATGAAATTCTAACTCAATTTGGCATCAATTGATGTGATTCTTGATTCTAGGATGAACCTCAGGATGAGAGCTACCTGCCCAGATCGAAAGCTAGGACCGCTATGCCCTCACCGGTAAGTAATCGAAACTTTCTCTCTCTATTGTCTCTTTTTCCGGCAAAGCTCCATTTCAGTTCGTTCCAGCGCTGAAACTTGAGGTTCAAAGTTTTATGGAATCCTATGAACATCGAGAAACTCAATTTAAACTTCAATTTCAACAATTAGTGGTGTTTGATCAGTAAATTTGATGAAATCAAATTCGGCTATGTTAAAGAGTTGGAATTGGGGGAAATTGAGAATTTTCGAAAATTTGAGCGACCGAAATGCAATTTCCTATAATTGAGGGTCATTTGGGCATGATAAAAATGATAGAGGGCCAATTGAGAAATTTTAGAATTTTTGGGGTAAAATTTACCATTTTTGTAAAGGAGGGCAAAATGGTAATTTTGGAAAAGTTGGGGGACCAAATTGGAAATTTGGAAATTTAAACCCCTTTTTGTGAAATGGAATAAATTGAGGTCCTATGATAAATTTTAAAAGTTTTGGGACTCAATTTGAGGAAAAATGGCATTAGGGACTTAAAGTTTAAGAGAAATAACTTTACGGACCTATTTGCAAATAAATGAAAGTTTGACTTTCTCATTCATTTGGAATGAATGAAGGCTATTAGGCCGAAGGATAATGAACTGAGATGTACATATTGTGTAGGAACATGAAGTACCGGGAACGCCAGCAAGGACAAGCTCGCGTGAATACAAAGAACCGGTCTAGTGGAATTCACGACATTAACGGGTGAGTGGGCTAACATCATACCCGATTAGGATGATGATCACAACTTATAGTTAAAAACCACTTACCGGTTGTGAGTGGGATTTTATATCATACCCGGTTGGGAATGATAAGCACATTAGAATGAAAACCCATTATTATGTAGTATTTTAAACATCACAACTTAGGAGAGTGATGTGAAAACTATACGGAAAAACTACTTATCGATTTTAAGTAGATCATACCCGGTTGGTATGATTAAACTTTCCCAAAGGAAGTTGAAAACCCGTTCTTCAGTTATGAGCGGAGATGTCCTTATACCCGGTCGGTATAATGGATAATTGAAAATATATTTTTCAGAAGTGTTCTCCCCTGACTGTGTGCCAATACTTCAACTATTTGGGAGATCTTCTTGACGGGAGCTCAAATAGCTCTTATAGGTCGGGGCCTCGATTTTGGAACTTGGGGGTTAATATGACAGATTTTGAAAATCTCGTATAGTGGGCCGAAGGCTAGTTGGCATGAGCAGGAGCTCGTAAACAAACATGAGTTATATGCCATAAAACATTAAATAAAGGAATTGTTTGGCCATGGTACCAAGATAGAACCGATATACTCAGTCAACTAGCGGTAGTGCGACATGACAGATCGACGGACCAGTCAAGACAAACAACTGTGGGTTGAGTTGAGAATCGAGGCCGTTGGACCAGTGGCACCACAAATTATATGGCATAATGAGAAAATATTGATTATGCATGCACTATGAGTACGGGACCATCAAGACACCCAAGAGGGGTAGTGATGCGTCCTAATGGCAATGGATGACCTAGTGAGTATAAGGGCAGTTCATTATATTAGGTGACCATGCGAAATTTGGAGTAGCACCAAGCACATTAGACTGGGGTGGGGACGGGATGAGGTCTATGTCCTCATATGGACACGAAGAATCGATTTCGGGATTGAGGGTCAGATGTCGTGAACATCCACTCATTCTTAGGGTAGAAGTGGACGTACTTCTATCTGGATGGTTGGTAAAATCGCTCTGAAGCCACAAGTGGATTCAGTGGTTGTACTGACCTACAAATGTATGTTTAACCTTCATGATGAGGGATGTGTATTGGGTGATGACACACCGTGATTAAATAAGGAAATGGTAATAAAACTCGAGATTTCAAATGAAATGATTTTGAAAGAAAGGAGTATGGCACACTCCAAAATTTATGTTTTTCCTAAAGTTAAAAAGTTTTTGAAAACTCATTCACTAAGTAGTCGTACTCAGCCCCTCCCTTATATCCCTTTCAGGAAATTTCAGAAAGCCTACCTGATGCGAACCTCGCCAATATACTAACGGCACCCTACACCAAATATGGAATAGACCCCAAGACTTTCACGACGCAAGTAAAAAAGAATGGAATATACCTTGTTTGGTTGAGAAAACAAGGTATGGATAGAAGTAGACGCCACACCAAACACCTCTAAGAAGAGCTCCTAGAAAACCATGGTGATAAGTCTGATTGCTTGAACGCCACAAGTAAAAACCTGATAAGTTCAAAAGTTCTCTCAAAAGAGAAAGAAGACATAAGCCTCACAATAAAATTGAAATCAAAGATCTGTCTACAATAGTATAAAGTTAGCCTTTTATAGGCAATTGGGAATACTAGCAATTATCTAAATAAGGAAATAATATATTAGGGTTGACATGCCAACCATATAGAAAATATTGCTAATATATTTCTTGATTATATCTAGAAATTATATTGTTTCCTAATTTAATCTTCTAGAAGATTTATGATAAATCTCCCACTTTAAATTCAAATTTGAATTTCAAATTTGAATTATCTTCTTGCTATCTTCTTTTGGGCTTGAGATCTTATTGAACTCTTCCTTTTGGGCTTGAGATCTTATTGGACTCATCCTTTGGGCTTCCACTTGGGTTTCTTCAATTGCTCCAATTAGTCCTTTATCAAACCTTTTGGCCCTTAACTTGTGAATCACAGAGTGTCCAATTTGATTCATATCACTACCATTAAAAACCATCAAATTAAGATGCTTGTAAGTCAAAAGAGGATCAATTGGAACGGGCAAGGAGAATGGCCATAGTTAGTTAGAATATTTGGTAGGAATGCTATCGTGCAAAGCGGGAAGGGATTCTGCTGGATCCCATGCTAGTAATACAAGCAGCACATATCTCCATATAGGAATTTGCAGCAATAAGGAGTAAGGAGACACTAACACAAGCAAGACATAAGGCTACCCCACCCAAGAGATGGCAACAACCCCCGGAAGACTGTAAAAATTAACTGTGAGGGTTCTTTTGTCATGGGGCAGACTGTAGTGGGAATAGGAGTAATAGCTTGGGACAAGGAAGGAAGGTTTCTCTTTGGTGGTGGACAACAAGTCAACTATAGCAGTGCATGAGAAAGCGAGATGGCTGCTATAGTTTTTGGTGTACAATTAGCAAGAGAAAATAATATCAAATGAATCATTATAGAGACCGACTCCACTAAAGTATTCCAAAGTATTAAGCAGGAGACATGCAACAAGAACTGGAGAGTTGTTTCTTTTTGGAATGAGATTCAAGTTATTTCTATTGGATTTAACCGACTTAGATTTAGTGTGGTTAATAGGGAAGCTAATGGATATGTCGATGCTATCGCACGGCAATATCAAGCGAATCGGGGTTCAAGTAGGTTTTTTACTACTGTACACGATTTTTTATCACATTTATTATTTAGAGATGATAAGCTACAATTATCGAAATACTTTGATAAACTATACTACAATTTAAATCTCTAATATATAGATGAGGTTATTGTGCGAAAAAAAAGGTTTACCCATCCATTAAAATTAGGCAAATCATTCATGTATATCTATTGTAGTGATGGGAAGAATGTTGAACTCATTCATATCTACTAATATGATATTTATCAATTCCCCATGATATAATTTTGGCTGCGTTTGGCAACTCAGCAGAAATTAAGAAAGAGTCGGATTTTAAAATTTAGCTAATTTGAGAGAGTGCATGTAATAGTTGGTGCACTTATGATTAGAAACCCAAATTACTAACTAATCATTTTTCATCGTAATAATCTAAAATAGTGGTATTAAGTTTAAACAATATCCAACTTAAAGAGTTTGTTTATAAATAGAGCACTATCAGATATGTCAATTTGAAATTCGACTACAAGTATCTAGCAATTTAGTTTGGTAATTGGAGTAGCAAATAGTCCGTGTAAATTTTTGGACAATTTTTTTTTACTGCCATGTGATGACCAATTTGGCCTCAAAATTAATTGGACTCTTCTGTTGGTCGGCGTTGGGGAGTGTAGGGAAATGATGTCATATTATGCGCTACAACAACACTAATAACACAACTTTTGGTGGTAGAAGTTCAGTGTTTTGTTGCTCGAGAGTGCTTATTATTCGGGAGATTACTCTGTCGACTTTTAGAGCAAAATTTAATCTTTTGTGTTTATAAAATTTAAATTGCTAATATGGAAAAATAGATAGAGTGATTTAATTTCAATGACAATTTTTGTTACATTAGATTTGATCAAAAATTAAATTTTTTGAGCAATTAATGTATATTTCTTGTAGTGATGGGAAAAATGTTGAACTTATTCATATCTACTAATATGATATTTATCAACTCCCCCGATATTATTTTGGCTGCATTGGCGACTCAGCAGAAATTAAGAAAGAGTGGGATTTTTGAATTTTAGCTAATTTGAGAGAGTGCATGCAATAGTTGGTGTAGTTATAGTTAGAAACCCAAATTACTAACTAATCATTTTTTGTCGTAATAATTTAAAATAGTGGTATTAATTATATACAATATCTAATTTATTTAGTTTGTTTATGAATAGAGCATTATGGAATATGTCAATTTGAAATTCGACTACAAGTATTACCTTTATATCGGGAGCAATTTAATTTGATAATTGGAGTAGTAAATAGTCCGTGAAAATTTTTGAACAATTTTTTACTGCCGTGTGAGGACGAATTCGGTCCCAAAATTTATCGGAATCTTCTTGGCACTTGGGGCCTAAATGTTGGTCAGCACCGGGCAGTGTGGGAAAATGATGTCATATTATGTGCTACAACAACACTAATAACACAATATTTGTTGGTAGAAGTTAATAGTAACTTTGGATGGTAAAAGTTAAGTGTATTGTTGCTTGAATGTGTTTATTAGTCGGGAGATCACTATGTTGACTTTTAGACCAAATTTGAACTTTTGAGTTTATAAAAATCAAATAGCTAAGGAAATAGATAGACAGATTTAATCTCAATGACAATTATTGTTATATTAGATTTTATAAAAAAAATTAAATTTTTGAGCAATTCATGTATATCTCTTGTAGTGATGGTAAGAATGTTGAACTCATTCATATCTACTAATATGATACTTATCAACTCCCCACGATATTATTTTGGGAGCGTTTGGAGACTCAGCAGAAATTAAGAAAGTGTAGGATTTTAAACTTTAGCTAATTTGAGAGAGTGCATGCCATAGTTAGTGCTGTTGTGGTTAGAAACCCAAATTACTAACTAATACTTTTTCAACCTAATAATCTAAAATAGTGGTATTAATGGTCTACAATATCTAATTTATAGAGTTTGTTTATAAATATAGCATTACTGGATATTTCAATTTGAAATTCGACTACAAGTATTACCTTTAGATCATGAGCAATTTAGTTTGGTAATTGGAGTAGTAAATAGTACGCGAAAATTTTTGGTCAATTTTTTACTGCCGAGTGTTGACCAATTTGGCCCCAATATTTATCGGACTTTTCTTCGTGCTTGGGGCTAGGTACGGTAAATGTTGGTCGGCATCGAGCAGTGTTGGGAAATTATCTTATATTGCGCTACAACAACACTAATAACACAACTTTTTGTGGTAGAAGTTAAGAGTAACTTTTGGTGATAAAAGTTTAGTGTATTGTTGCTCAAAAGTGCTTATTAGTCGAGAGATCCCTTTGTCAACTTTTAGAGCAAAATTTTAACTTTTGAGTTTATTAAAATCAAATAGTTAATATGGAAAAATAGATAGGCAGATTTAATCTCAATGACAATTATTTTTACATTAGATTTTATCAAAAATTAAATTTTTTGAGTAATTCATGTATATCTCTAATAGTTATGGGAAGAATGTTAAACTCATTCATATCTACTAATATGATATTTATCAACT
The DNA here is from genome assembly GCA_030064425.1 of Trapa bicornis. Lineage (NCBI taxonomy): Eukaryota > Viridiplantae > Streptophyta > Magnoliopsida > Myrtales > Lythraceae > Trapa > Trapa bicornis. Next base: position 1,400,290 of record CM057745.1, read on the forward strand.
CCCCGCCATATTATTTTGGCAGTGTTTGGCGACTCATCAGAAATTAATAAAGAGTCGGATTTTAAACTTCAACTAATTTGAGAGAGTGCATGCGATAGTTGTGGTTAGAAACCCAAATTACTAACTAATTATTTATCATCGTAATAATCTAAAATAGTGGTATTAATTGTATACAACATCCAATTTATAGAGTTTGTCTATAAATAGAGCATTATCGGATATGTCAATTTGAAATTCAACTACAAATATTACCTTTAGATAGAGAGCAATTTAGTTTGGTAATTGGAGTAGTAAATAGTCGGTGGAAATTTTAGGACAATTTTTTACTGCCGTGTTTTGGCCCTAAAATTTATCGAACTCTTCTTGGCGTTTGGGGCGAGTTACGGTAAATGTTGGTCAGCATCGGGCTGTGTAGGGAAATGATGTCATATTATGCGCTACAACAACACAAATAACACAACTTTTGGTGATAGAAGTTAAGAGTAACTTTTGGTAGTAAAAGTTAAGAGTATTTTTACTCAAAAGTGTTTATTAGTGGGGAGATCACTCTGTCAACTTTTTGAGCAAAATTCGAACTTTTGAGTTTATAAAAATCAAATTACTAATATGGGAAAATAGATAGACTAATCTAACAATTATTGTTACATTAGATTGTATGTGAACCCCGTCAATATACTAACGACATCCTACACTAAATATGAAATAGGCCCCAAAACCTTCACAATACAAGTAAAAAGAATGGAAGATAACTTGTTTGGTTAAGAAACAAGGTATGGATAGATGTAGAGGCCACACTCAAATCCTCTAACAAGAGCTCATAGAAAACCCTGGTGATAAGTATGATTGCTTGAATGCCACAAGTAAAATACTGATAAGTTCAAAAGTTCTCTTAAAAGAGAAAAAAGACATAAACCTTACAATAATATTGAAATCAAAATCTATCTTTACAATTCTGTTAAGTTAGCCTTTTATAGGCACTTATGAATATTAACTATCTTATAAATAAGGAAATAAAATATTTTGGTCGACATACCAACCACTAACTATATATATAGAAAATATTTCTAATATATTTTATGTATATTTTTTTTATAATTATCTAAGATAATAAATATTCTAAAGTTAGTATATTATCTTAGATATTTTTGGAAATATATTATTTTATTTTACAATTTTCTAGAAGATTTATTATGTTAATAAATCTCACACTTAAATTTCAAATTTGAATTATCTTCTTGACATCTTATTGGGCTCTTCTTTTAAGCTTGAGATTTTATTAGGCTTTTCCTTTTGGCTTGAGATCTTATTGGACTCTTCCTTTGGGTTTCCACTTGGGTTTCTTCAATTGCTCCAATTAGTCCATTCAATGCTTCTTCAAATCTTTTAGCCCTTAACTTGTGAATCACACACAGCGTGCCGAATTTGATTAACATCATTCTCCCCCTCTTGAAAATAATTTATCCTTAAATCTTCAATCTCCTTATCACCTACATAAAATAACATTAAATTTGGAATATTAAAAATGTAATTGATGTGAATCTGGCTAAAAAGACTACGAATTCACAAGTCCAATCAACCGAACCTGCAATGAAGTTGAATAGTTTGTCACCAAATGAGATAAATAATCATTTGAGACTGCAAGAGAGCCCAATCACAAGGTTAAGGGCTAAAAGATTCAAATAAGCTTTATATGTGTTGATTAAAGAGATTGTTGAATATTCAAATGGAAGCGCAAATGATGAGCCCAAGAGAAGGTCCAAATTTAATTAATAAGGAGAGATTTATTAATATAATAAATCTCTTAGGATAATATTAGGTAGTTAAGATTTTTAAATTAGTTATTAAAATATCCTAGATATTTAGATTAGATATGGTTAGTTTATAACCATAATAGATTTTTTTTCCTTATTTTGTGGGCTATTCGGTTATTTTCTAAGCCTATAAAAGGCATACTCCACAACATTGGAGAAGACACACTTTATAATTTCAATCTTGTGAGTTTTGTCTTCTTTCTTTTCTTGAAAGAGCTTTTTGAACTTATCAGGTTTTTACCTATGGCGTTCAAGCAATTCAAGACTTATCACTAGGGTTTTCTAAGAGTTCTTCTTAGAGAATTTGGGTGTGGCGTCTAGATATCTGATACCTTATTTCTCACATAAACAAGGTATATTCTATCATTTTGTACTTGTGTTGTGAAAGTCTTGGGGTCTTGCCATATTTGGTGTAAGGTGTCGTCAACATATTGGCGAGGGTCGCATCAGTAATTGATTAGCTTCAACACTCCAATAGATAAAACCTCCTCTATGAAGGAGATTAACCCTAATTCCTAGATCAAAAATGATCTTTTTGAATCCATGATTGACTTGATTTTCATACGTTGTCTTCCGAATTTGTTTTAAAAAACTTATATTTCCTCTTCCAAACTAAACTTACAAACTCAATATTATTAAGTAATATTAAATTTAGATGAGTAAATGAATTAAAACTATAAGCAACTTCAACTAATGAAAAGCTAATCGTAAAATGAATATAACAATTATATATAAAGTTAATATCATGTAAATATTTAGCTGAAAATAAATATTTTCTTTCTAATTTACTCAACAAAATATTCCAAAAGTAACTCAAATTTTAGAATCACAGTTAAATATAATCATTCTAGGAATACAATACAATATAACAACTTCCCTAAATAATAAATAAGTAATATTTGATGCACCCTCGATTTTATGATATTTAATAAGATGTGTTATTTTTAGAAATTGTTTATCTATACGAAACATAAAATATCTCCCTCTTTTAATACTAAGTAATTTATGAATAAATTCTATTAGAATATCAATCCAAGGAGATGCACTAGGAATTAGAAGAAGAGTATGCAATATATTAAGATTTTGCCTAAACTTAGCTTCTTTATATGTAGTGTATTGCAAACAATTTTTTCCAACATTTGTTTTTATATGTGGATCGAAAGAATGCACATAAAATATTGCAATAGTCTTATTTACCTTATATTGTCCAATAAATTCTGCAACATATAATTCTTTAACAAATAATTCACACAAAGAAAATAGAGGGATGCATAATTTATTTTTCTGAAAAAGAAACCAATTTTGCAAGTAAAACTTTTCAAATATATCCTTTTTATAACTCCTAATCACTTCACAGAAATAAAGATTATTGGCATATAATTTCTTTATATAATAAAAACCAATAAATTTATTATCAAGGATTGTAAACATAACGTACTTTCGTGATAGTGCATCGACAACTATATATTTCATACCTTGTATATACTTGATCACATATAAAAAAGTTTTAATGAAAACTACACACCTGGCATAACGCTTGTTCAACCTGTGTTGTGTTTTAAGATGTAAATCAAATACAAAATTTATGTGAATTACAAATTTTTTTGGCATTAGCTGCACTATTTGTAGAGTTTGAGAAAACACAAATATATTTTAGTTCTTAACTTGTGAATCACAACTCAATTTTATTCACATCAAGATTTTATCAAAAATTAAATTTTTCGAGCAATTCATGTGTATCTCCGGTAGTGATGGGAAGAATGTTGAATTCATTCATATGTACTAATATGATATTTATCAACTCCCCATGATATTATTTTGGCAGCGTTTGGCGACTTAGCAGAAATTAAGAAAGAGTCGGATTTTAAACTTTAGCTAATTTAAGAGAGTGCATGTGATAGTTGGTGCAGTTATGGTTAGAAACCCAAATTACTATCTAATCATTTTTCATGGCAATAATCTAAAATAGTGGTATTAATTGTATACAATATCCAATTTATAGTGTTTATTTATAAATAGATCATTATCGGATATGTCAATTTGAAATTCGACTACAAGTATTACCTTTAGATCGGGAGCAATTGAGTTTGGTAATTGGAGTAGTAAATAGTCTATGGAAATTTTTGGACAATTTTTTACTACCATGTGATTACAAATTTGACCCCAAAATTTATCGAACTCTTCTTGGCGTTTGGGGCCAGTTATGGTAAATGTTGGTATGTTTACCCATCCCTTAAAATTAGGCAAATCATTCATGTATATCTCTTGTAGTGATGGGAAGAATTATTAACTCATTCATATTTACTAATATGATATTTATCAACTCCCCACGATATTATTTTGGCTGCGTTTAGCGACTCACCATAAATTAAGAAAGAGTCAGATTTTAAACTTTAGCTAATTTGAGAGAGTGCATGCAATAGTTGGTGTAGTTGTGGTTAGAAATCCAAATTGTTAACTAATCATTTTTCATTTTAATAATCTAAAATAGTGGTATTAACGGTATACAATATCTAATTTATAGAGTTTGTTTATAAATAGAGCATTATTTGATATGTTAATTTGAAATTCGACTACAAGTATTACTTTTAGCTCGGGAGCGATTTAGTTTAGTAATGGGAGTAGTAAATAGTCCGTGGAAATTTTTGGACAATTTTTTACTACCAATTACAAATTTCGCCCCAAAATTTATCGAACTCTTCTTGGCGTTTAGGGCTAGTTATACGATAAGTGTTGGGCGGCATCAGGCAGTGTAGGGAAATGATGTCATATTATGCGCTACAACAACACTAATAACACAATTTTTGGTGGTAGAAGTTAAGAGTAACTTTAGGTGGTGAATGTTAAGTTTATTGTTGCTAAGTGCTTATTAGTCAGAAGATCACTCTGTCGACTTTTAGAGTAAAATTTGAACTTTTGAGTTTATAAAAATCAAATTGCTAATATGATAAAATAGATAGACTAATTTAATATCAATGACAATTTTTGTTACGTTAGATGTGATAAAAAATTAAAATTTTCGAACAATTCATATATATCTCTTGTAGTGATGGGAAGAATGCTGAGCTCATTCATTTCTACTAATATGATATTTATCAACTCCCTATGTTATTATTTTGTCTGCGTTTAGCGACTCAACAAAAATTAAGAAAGAGTCGGGTTTTAAACTTTAGCTAATTTGAGAGAATGCATGCGATAGTTGGTGCAGTTGTGGTTAGAAACCCAAATTACTAACTAATCATTTTCATCGTAATAACCCAATTAGTGATATTAATTGTATACATTATCCAATTTATAGAGTTTGTTTAAAAATATAGTATTATGGGATATGTCAATTTAAAATTCGACTACAAGTATTACATTTAGATCGGAACCAATTTAGTATGTTAATTGAAGTAGTAAATAGTCCATGAAAATTTTTGGATAATTTTTTTCTGCCGTGTGATGACAAATTTGGCCCCAAAATTTATCGACTCTTCTTGGTGTTTGGGGCCAATTACGGTAAATGTTGGTCGGCATGGGGCAGTGTAGGGAAATGATGTCATATTATGCACTAAAACAACACTAATGAAACAACTATTTGTGGTAAAAATTAAGAGTAACTTTTGGTGGTAAAAGTTAAGAGTATTGTTGCTCGAAATTGCTTATTAGTCCGGAGATCACTCTATCGACTTTTTATGACTCGACTCCCTACTGTCTTCCAAGTTCCTTCTTGATTTTTTTGGGCGATCGTGATCTTCATAGGTGTTTTCTTCACCACAATGTTCTCGGTAATGCATAAAGTTCATATTATGAATTTTCTCCAATGGGCAAAAGCTTGAACAGGGTAGTTAATGGGAGCCATTATTGACTGCATCCATGGTTCTTGCTGTGGAACCTAAGCATGATCCTGATGGATGTATAGGATTCTTTAGGAGTCCGCTGAAACGGATGCATGATGGATGGCTACAATATATGCCCATGATGGAGATTTAGACGAGTTATAGTTGAAAGATCTTAAAACCATATGTTCCGAATCTTTGGTCAACTACTATAGTGTGCCTATGGATTTTCAAAAAATACAAGCTACTATTAGTGGCATTTGAAACCATTGAATAAAGCTAAACATAGAACCATGCTTTCAATTGGGTATGAAGTTGGTAGAAGAGAGGAAAATGTCATGCATCTTCTATCCCAGAATTCTAATAGTAGAAGTGGGATATAATGTTTCTCATAGATCTTCTTATTAATGTCTGATATTTCTTCAAAGAACAACTCAATAGAACACGTACACAATATAAGGACTTGCAAGAGCTTATCACAGGTGAAAACCAACAGAACAGGCAAAGGGAGGTCTTACACTCTTGAAACACCGAGTAAATTTGGATATTATCAATAATGCAGAGGACATGATAAAAATCAGAAGTTTTGCCCTTCCTGGGAGCCTATTAAGCATCCATTGTCCACCATGTCTATGCAAATCACCCTGCAATGAAAACCCTGACATTACATAGGAGGAGGATAAGCAAATGGTCAATTAAGAAAATTAGAGTGTTGCATACTGAATTACATGATTAGTTAGATGTAGAGAGATTTTATTGATTAATTGTTTGATTGTTGAGTGTGATGAAGAGGGTATTAGTTCCAATTATGCCATGCTGTTATAGTTATAATTATAATTATAATATTTTAAAAAATAAAAAATTGGATAATTTAAATATTAATACTTCGTGTGTAAATGCAAGTACTTACATGAAGGAGCCTATAAGGCATCTAGCGTCCATTTCCCACCACGTCTATAAGTTATTTTCTGCAATGAAGATGAGCAAATCATTATATATCACATTTCCCACCACGTCTATAAGTTATTTTCTGCAATGAAGATGAGCAAATCATTATATATCACAATAATTCCATTATGTATGTAGTTGCACTCACGTTAACACCAACAGCATCGATGTGAGAGATCTTAGGCGCATCTTCTCCATCCCTCTTGCACCTCTCTCCTGTCACCAGTGGGCATACTAAAATAGTAAGGTTGGTGAGTGAAGTGAGCTTGCACAACCACTCTGGCAGGGCCTTCAAGTTATCACACTCACGGATATAAAGCGTCTCGAGATTCTTTAGGTGTTCAACCCACCATGGGAAGAACTCCGCTTTATTCTTCAAGATTCTCAAACAACGGAGGTTTGGCACCATCGTGAGTTGGGAATTGCAGACCGCATCATCGTTCTCATCTAATTCTCCGTTCAAATCTAACTTTTCGCAGTTAAATATTTTCCACTCCCGGAGGGTGCTGATAAGATGAATTATCATCTTTCTCGGCAAAGATTCGAGTGCTTTGCATTCATAGAGTTCAAGTTTTTGGAGGGAAGTGAGTCTGCATAAACACTCGGGTAGAGCCTTCAAATTTTCCCATTTATAGAAAAAAAGCTTCTCGAGATTTCTAAGGTGACCAATCCACCACGGAAGGAACTCCAATTTACTGCCTCGGATGGTCAGCTCTTGAAGTGTATCCGAAATGTCCATATTGTTACTGCTGCCATCTAACTCTTCGTTCAAATCCAGCTCTCTATCTCTCCACAGACACTCTAAGCCATCACATTCCTGAATTATCAGAATCTTTAATCCCGATAGATGCTGAAACCACCAAGGCAGAGTAGTCATTCCTTCAACTCCTTCTATCACAACCTCTTTGATCCTACTACTCGTAAGGCCATGCTCACACTTTTGATCTACCTCTCCCTCAAGAACAGAGGTTAAATCTATCTCTGAGCAGTTACTAATTTTCAGACTCTCAAGGGCAGGGAAACATTTGATGATGGCTCTCCATGTTGTACCTTCAAAGCCACCCATTTCGAGAGATTTCAATTCAGTAATTGGCACTGAGGATAAGAATTGTAATGAAGGAGTTGCCTTTACTTCTTTATTTAATGGCACTTCCTGGAATGTGCCATTATTTCTCAACCACTTGTGTATATACTTCTCGTCTACGTTCATCAATGATAGATGCCCCTTACTCCCTATATACGAGAACTCCCGACAGTCCCATATATAAGATTTCTGTTTATATAATTCTCTTGTCACCATGGGGAATACAGGGAGCAAGAAATCATCACCCTCCTCAGGAATCTCTTTTCCTTCGGAGTTATTGCTTTGTAGGTTTACCCATCCCTTAAAATTAGGCAAATCAATCATACTTATCTCTTGCAGTGAAGGGAAGAATGCTGAACTCATCTGGCCTTCCTCCATATACTCCAGTTCACTTAATCGATACAATAGAAGTGATTTGAGGAAAGGAAGCTGATGGATTGGTGGTAGCTGTCTGCAGTACTTGCAATCCCATATATTTAGTGCAACAAGCTTTTGCAATTGGAAAACCCAAGAAGAAAAGGTGCAACCCATGTATCTACCTATTGTTAATCCCTTTAAATCAGAATGGGGTTGTAATCTATCTAAAATTGCTTCTTCTTCTTGTTCTTCAGAATGGGTTGGTACTTGTTTATCTTGTTTTGCATCCCAACCCAATTGTAATAATCGTAGATTCAAACTCTTAATTGGAAAGTAACCATTCGTTCCCTTTCCCAATCTTTCCAAATGAGATAGCTTCAAGTCATTTGCAAGTCCTCTCAGCCTACTCAGCTCATCCAGCCCCGCAGCATCATCATTCTCATTCTCTCCCACAATAAAATTACTAAGCATCTCCAAGTTTGTTAGCTTTCCCATTCCCTTTGGCATATGAGTCAACCCACTACACCCTTTTATATTTAGATGCCTCAAACTCACTAACTCTGTAATCCCTGAAGGCAGTTCAATCAGATACACACAATACTGGAGATTGAGCGTCTCCAAATTGCACAATTTGCTGACAGAAGGCGGAAGAGCTTTAAATTTACCCTCAGAAAGATCAAGTGACCTCAAATGATTTAACTTGCCAATTTCCTTTGGCACCACATCAGCGTAAACACCTTTAGGCAGCCACAACACACGAGTATTCCTAAAATTTCTTAAGATGTCTTTAATCAAGCCTTCTTTAACACCTTCAAAACAGAGCAACGATCGAGCCCTGGTATGTGCCTCACCCACACATTCAAATCCCCCACCGTTATATATGGATACATGAAGAACTTCTCCAGTGTTGGAATTATCTACAACTACAAAATTGCTTCCAGCCTCCTTCTGTGCAAGGTCGTGCATTAAGTCATGCATTTTGCACTTGAAGACATTGCCATACACATCTTTCTCTATATCCTGAAAGAAGGATCCCCAAACCAGTTCCATGAAATAATCATGACCCACATCTGTGGACTTGAGGAAACCTTGAGCCATCCAAAGGTTAATCAACCCAATTGGGCTAAGCTCATAGTCCTTGGGAAATAAGCTACAATAAGTAAAGCATTGCTTTAATGTTGATGGCAGAATATCATAGCTCAATTTGAGCGTTGGTAGGATATCACCTGCTTCTTGTTTTATGTTTGCGAATTCCCGACTATTGAAGATTTCCCAGTCCTTCTCTGTGTCCTTTGAGCATAACAGGCGTCCGATCGTCATAATTGCAAGAGGAACTCCACCACACTTCCTTGCTATATCTCTACCAATCTCTTCAATTATTTTGTTCTTCCATTCATGCTCTTTCTTATTAGCCATTACCATTAGCAAAGATAGGGAATCATCCAGAGACAAGCCTTCCAATCGATAAAGTATATCGCGTGTCATAATTTTTGCAACACGTTCACTACGAGTGGTGACTAATATCTTGCTGCCTTTTGCACCATTTCCTAAAAAGCTCATAAGGTTCAACCAGAGAACCCGATTTTCATTCCATACATCATCTAATACCAGCAAATATTTCCTCCCTTCGATCTTTTTCCGCAGCTCATCTACTCTACAATCTTCAAGTTTTTTACCAGGATCACACGACAGCAGTATTTTCTCCACTATAATCTCTGCATCAAAATTTTCTGAGACACAAACCCAAAATTTGATAACAAAATGTTTGCCAACTCTATCGTCATTGTATATCTGCCTTGCTAACGTGGTTTTACCAAGCCCCCCAATACCAACTATTGGAACAACACCAACATTTTCATCAGGCGCGGAGTCATTGAACAATAAATCACAAATTTTGATCTTGTCATTATCTCTTCCAATCAAATTGGATTGATAAAAAGATGGATTATCATCGAAACGGATTGCTTTTTTCTTCATCAGATCATTCCTATAAGTTAATCACAAATATTGAATTAGAAAATTTTTATATAACATTAAGAAATGATTATATATAACATGGTTATAAAATTGTATCATTGTTTTAAAGGAAAAAATAGCTAACAGGTATCTTGGATGATTTACGAGAATTGAAGAAAATAATATAAGCATTTATCTCACATTAATATCCATCTTCATATATCAACTAATATTTTGAATTCCAATTTAAAGAAAATGGTGATTCATTATGCTTGAAGGTGTAGCAGTAATGTATGACAAAATATATAACTGGAAATTGCATATAAAGGAAGATCATGAAGGTAAAATTGAAGTTGAAAATCCTGGTTTTATTATTTTATTTTTGTTGTTGGTTTCTTATTTCATTCTATAATAATAATAAATCATATATTTTATATTAAAAATTATACATAGTTTATATTTTTTAAATATATACACTATTTAAGTTATATAAATTATATAATCATAAAATTTTAAATATATATTATAATTTTCAATTACAATTTTATTAATTAAAATTTATATATATATATATTTATTTTTTATATATAATTATATGATATTATATTTTATATATAATTTGTAAAATATTATAATTTATATATACATATTTATTTAATTTAAATTATAAATAGTTTTTATAATTTCATGTATATAATTTTATATTATATTCATGTAAAATATTTAATTTATTATTTTAATTAAAATAAATAAATATTAATTATATTAATTTATTTATAATTTTTAAATAAAAACTATATAAAATATTTTTAATATATATATAATTTAAGTTAAATAAATATTTATATATAAATTAAAATATAGATTGATAATAAAATATGATATTATTAAATAATAATTCTAACTATATTTATTATTGTATAGATTGTTTAAAAGTACACACTTCAATTCCTTAAACTTTTGAGCTGGGATGAGGAATTAATTTGGAAAATTAGGGATTTAAACTAGGATGATAATTTTTTGGGTGAGGTCAGGTTCGATTGAACCCGTACTTCAACAAAAACTGATTCGATGATGGAGTCGGATGTCAACCCCAATTCAATTTTTGGATATTGGATCCGAACTTGTACTTCTGTGTCAATTTTGCCCCTACTAGTACCCAACCCAAAATTTTACCTTCCATTCAAAATTTCTTATTCGAATGAGTAAAATTAAAAAGATAACACGTTCAATTCAACTCGAATTATTAAATTCGACCATAATTAATTAGATCCAACATGAATTTAAAAATCGAAACAACACGTCCAAATTAAATAAAATTTGAACAGTAATTGGATTGCTTTTTTGTAATGTGCGCTTTATAGTAGAATTGGATAGATATTTATTTCAAATTAAGTAAATTATAACTATTATTCATAATTTAAAAGTAATATTTAGACTTATTGGGTTAGATCTGAATTCGAAACTCGACCCAGGCTCGTACCAAATATCAGGTTTGGCATGTACTGATATGAATCAAATTGGGCACTCTGTGATTCACAAGTTAAGGGCCAAAAGATTTGATAAAGGACTAATTGGAGCAATTGAAGAAACCCAAGTGGAAGCCCAAATGATGAGTCCAATAAGATCTCAAGCCCAAAAGGAAGAGCCCAATAAGATTTCAAGCCCAAAGAAGAGCCCAATAAGATCTTAAGCCCAAAAGAAGAGCCCAATAAGATCTTAAGTCCAAAAGAAGATCTCAAGAAGATAATTCAAATTTAAAATTCAAATTTGAATTTAAAGTGGGAGATTTATTATAAATCTTCTAGATGATTAATCTAGGAAACAATATATTTTCTAGATATAATCAAGAAATATATTAGCAATATTTTTTATATGGTTGGCATGTCAACCCCAATATTTTATTTCCTTATTTAGATAATTGCTAATATTTCCAAGTGCCTATAAAAGGCTAACTTTAGACCATTGTAGACAGATCTTTGATTTCAATTTTATTGTGAGGCTTATGTCTTCTTTCTGTTTTGAGAGAACTTTTGAACTTATCAGGTTTTTACTTGTGGCGTTCAAGCAATCAGACTTATCACCAGGGTTTTCTAGGAGCTCTTCTTAGAGGTGTTTGGTGTGGCGTCTACTTCTACCAATACCTTGTTCTTAACCAAACAAGGTATATTCCATTCTTTTTACTTGAGTTGTGAAAGTCTTGGGCTATATTCCATATTTAGTGTAGGGTGCCGTTAGTATATTGGCGGGGTTCGCATCAGTTGGTATCAGATCACACGGTTGCACGACAAGTTCCATACTATCCTTTCAATTTTCGTTTTATTTTTCTTATCTTCTACCTATTTCTATCCAGTAAAAAAAAATACAAAAAAAATCTCTTTTTTTCTTCTATCGAGTTATATTTTCATTATTTTCTATCTATTTCTAGTCCATAAAAAAATCACAAAAAAAATCTCTTTTTCTCCTATCTAGTTATACTTTCATTCTAATTCTATTTTCTATAAAAAAAATCTCATCTTTTTATCTACTTTCTCTATAATAGAAAAAGCCAAAAAAAATTCGTAGAAAAAATATTTAAAAAAAAAGGCTTGAAAAAGAAAGAGTTAAAAGAATAAAAAAAGGCAAAGAAAAGGCATTAAAAAAAGGCACAAAAGTATATATTCAGTATTTTATTCATTCTACTCTCGTAAATTTTATTTTTTTTCTTCCTATATTTTTTTGAATATTCTCATACCTTACACTTAAATCCTTTTTAGAATTACTTTTTGAAACTCTATTGATTTGTCTTGATTGTTCCTCAAGTTGAACGTCTTTATGAAAACGATTTGTTCTTTAGTTCAATTAAAATTGAAAGAAGGCATATGAGTGGAAAAAGGCAAGAGTGTTTTAAATCTTTAAGAAAAAGTCATTTAAGTGTTAAACAGGAGTGTTTGAGAGAAACATGTGAGGGAGAGTTGCGAGGTTCTTTTGTTTCTAACAATTGGCAGGATTACAATTTCCAACAAAGAGGAAACATATGGAAAGAAGCCAGTTTCCCTCAGCCCGTTCAAAATCTAGATTGGAAAGCCATGATTAAACAAGTTGTAAAGTCTGGATTTGAGCCACTTCACAAGCGAATGGATCGCTTGGAGGAAGGTGTGAGACGTCGTTCACATCAACATACTTCCGTTGAACAACAACCTTGGGTCTTTTAATCTAAGTGTTTCGATACTCAAGAACTCGAGGAATTTGAAGTTCTTCAAGTTAATTGTGATAGCGTCGGACACAATTCCATCAATCAATGTACTCCAAGTGAAAGGCCATGGATTGATGACATCATGGACAACCAACGTGAGAATCTATTTCATACTCGTTGTTCTATGAAAAATAGAGTTTGTTCTGTTATCATAGATGGAGGAAGCTGCACTAATATGGCTAGCACCGAGCTTGTGGAGAAGTTGGTATTACCTACACTAGAGAATCCGAAGCCTTATCAAATTCAAAGATTGAACGATCACCACAAACTCGAGGTAACCAAGCAAGTGTTGGTTTCATTCTTTATTGGAAGGTATAAGGATGAGGTATTATGTGATGTGGTGCCAATGCAAGCATGCCATATTCTATTGGACAACCTTGGAAGTTTGATCGTCAAGTTACACATGATAGATTAACAAATAGGTACTCATTTGTGATGCATAATAGACCGATATCTCTTGTACCTTTGACTCTACAGCAAATACATGAGGATCAATTGAAAAGGAAAAAGGCAAATGAAAAGAAAATAGCAGAATAAGAAGAAGAGATAAAAGCCATAATTGAAAAGAAAGATACAAAAGGCAATGTTGAAAAGGAAGAAAAAGAAACATAAGAGAGAAAAGCCAAGTTTGAAAAAGAAAAGAAAAAAGTCATAATTGAAAAGAAAGAGAGTAAAAATAATTTTATAAGTTTACATGTCCTTACAATACCTATGTACAAGGATATATTTTTAAATACTAACCCCATTGTCGGATATCTGCCGAATAATATTATATCTTTTTTGTAGGAGTTCAAGCATGTTCCAATGAAGATATCTCATGGTTTAGCACTAACTCAAGGAATCAAGTATCAAACTCAACACCAAGTTATAAAGCTGATGGAACAGAGAATTGTACCAAGGAGAATTAATCCACCAGTTGTGCAACTATCCAAAAGGGGTAAGACTTGATAAGCATACATTGATTGTCGAGTTATTGACAATAACTAGGTATATTTTCGATACTCTATTCCTTATTTAGATCATATGGTAGATGAGTTGTATGGATATTATTTGAGTTAAAAAGTAAAATTTAAAGGTGAATATAATAAATTTCGAATTAAAGATAAATATGGATTGAAAAAAGTATTAATGACAAAACCTAGTTTATATGAATGGTTAATTATAATTTATTGTTTAACTAATGCAACCAATATTTCTATGAGATTATTGAATTATTTCTTAAATACTTTTATTGAAAAGTTGGTTGATATATATTTTGATTATATAATAATATATAATATGTCCTCATATGAATATGAAAAATATTTTAAAATTGCCTTAAATATTTTTATGAAATATATGTTATTTTCTAATTTTTGGAAATATATATATTGTATTAATAATCTTATATTTTCTAATTATATTACTATTTATAAATTGATTGTAATTAAGAAGGAAATTAAGGCAACTCAAGATTGGCCAACACCTTATTTGGTAAGTGAGATGAGAAGTTTCCTAAGATTTACTTATTTTTATATGGATTATATTACTAAATTTAATAGTTGTCCTATACATCTCACTGTGTTTTTAGAAAAGAATATTTTATTTAAATTTTGTGATATGCAAGGAAATATATTCAAATATTTAGAGGATAAACTAAGTAGTTTCCATTTTACATTACCTAACTTTCCTAAATTATTCAAACTTAATTGTGAAGTTTCAAAATTAGGTAGTGTAGATATATTTATTATATATTTTAGTGAAAAGTTGAGCAAAATAGCCTTCAACTATCCTACCTATGATAATGAGATATTTGTGTTTTCTCAACCTTTACAAATAAGGCTGTTAAGGCTAAAAGATTCTTTGATTCACATGAATCATGTATTTGATTTACGCCTTAAGAGGCAACACATGTTGAATAAGCGTCATGCAAGGTGGGTAGCTTTTGTCCAGACTTTTCCATATGTGATCAAGTATAGACAAGGTATGAAATATTTAATTATCAATGCACTATCACGAAGGTATGTCTTTCTTAAACTACTTGATACTAAATTGCTTGATTATATTAAGGAATTATATGCAAATTTTTATAATTCTTGTGAAGAGTTTGAAAGTTATATAATTTGCTTGCTTGAGAAGTTTCACTTGCAAAATTGGGTTATTTCTCAGGAAAACAAATTATTCATCTCTCAATTTTATTTGTGCAAGTTATTTGTTAAGAAATTATATATCTTAGAACTTATTGGACAATTTATGGTAGCTAATATTATTGCAATATTGCACATGTATTATCCATATATGAAAAGGAATGTGATGAAATTTTGTGTTAAATGCATTACATATAGAAAAGATAAGTTTAGCCAACAATTTCATATTTTGTATATTACTATTTCAATTCCTAGAGTTGCTGTTTGGTTTGATATTTTTATGGGATTTATTAATGGATTACATAGGATTAAAAAAAGAATATATTTTATGTTTTTCATAGTTAAACAATTTTTAAAAATAACACATCTTATTAAATATTATAAAACTGAGGGTGTATCAAATGTTACTTATTTATTATTTAGAGAAGTAGCTATATTATATTATATTCCTAAAATTATTGTATTTAATTATGATACTAAATTTTGGAGTTACTTTTTGAATATTTTGTTAAGTAAGCTAGAAACAAAACTTTTATTTTCAATTGAATATATACATGATATTTACTTTACATATAATGATTATATTCCTTATACGATTAGGTTTTCATTATTAAAAGTTGTTTATTATTTTAATTCTCATTTAGATTTAATATTATTTAATAATGCTGAGTTAGTAAGTTTAGTTTGGAAGAGTAAGGATAAGTTTCTAAAACAAATTCAGAGGATAACGTATGAAAATTAAGTCAATCAGGGATTTAAGAAAATTGTTTTTGATCCAGGAATTTGGGTTAAACTCCGTCCTGGAGTTGGTTTATCTATTGGAGTGTTGAAGCTAATCAATTACATTTTTAATATTCCTAATTTAATATTTTTTTATGTAGGTGACAAGTAGATCTAAGATTTGAGGACAACTCATTTTCAAGAGAGGGAGAATGATATGAATCAAATTGGGTACTCTGTGATTCACAAGTTAAGGGCCAAAAGATTTGATAAAGGACTAATTGGAGCAATTGAAGAAACCCAAGTGGAAGCCCAAAGGATGAGTCCAATAAGATCTCAAGACCAAAAGAAGAGCCCAATAAGATCTCAAGCCCAAAAGAATAGCCCAATAAAATCTCAAGCCCAAAAGAAGAGCCTAATAAGATCTCAAGCCCAAAAGAAGAGCCCAATAAGATCTTAAGCCCAAAAGAAGAGCCCAATAAGATCTTAAGCCCAAAAGAAGATCTTAAGAAAATAATTCTAATTTGAAATTCAAATTTGAATTTAAAGTGGGAGATTTATCATAAATCTTCTATAAGATTAAATTAGAAAATAATATATATTCTAGATATGATCAAGAAATATATTAGCAATATTTTTTATATGGTTGGCATGTCAACCCCAATATTATATTTTCTTATTTAGATAATTGCTAATATTTCCAAGTGCCTATAAAAGGTTAACTTTAGACCATTGTAGACAGATCTTTGATTTCAATTTTATTGTGAGACTTATGTTTTCTTTCTGTTTTGAGAGAACTTTTGAACTTATCAGGTTTTTACTTGTGGCGTTCAAGCAATCAGACTTATCACCAGGGTTTTCTAGGAGCTCTTCTTAGAGGTGTTTGGTGTGGCGTCTACTTCTACCCGTACCTTGTTCTTAACCAAACAAGGTATATTCCATTCTTTTTACTTGCGTAGTGAAAGTCTTGGGGTCTATTCCATATTTGGTGTAAGGTGCCGTTAGTATATTGGCGGGGTTCGCATCTTGTACTTTCTCGGTCGGAACTAGCTGGATCCAATTTTCCCGTTCATGTAACTTCGCGTTTTAATTCCAGGTCCGACCATTAAACTCAAATCTCCACTTAATGTATGTTCAGGTCCGATCATACAGAAAGGACGGATGCAGATACGGGTTTGGGTATTATAGAACCCACTTGGAGTAGCAAGAAACTTGATCGGACCCGATTTTTTTTAATTCCTAATAATATTAATAAATTATTTATTGAATCAGTATTCGATAAAATATTTCATTCGATCATTTTTAAATAAAACTACAGTATTTTAGGATTACATTAAAACAACATCGTTTAATTTAAATGTGGAAAAAAAGTAGTGCAAACTAACATATCCTTACACCACCCAACATAACAAAGAACTGGTCTAATTTTGATCTGGTTGGGATACGAAAACTGAAACCCTAATTTAAACCAAAAATATTGGTTCTAAATTGCCTATATTCTCTATTCCAAACTTTGCAACCTAATCTATCAACCCTAATTTAGGCAATTAAACTAGTCAAATAATTGTAATATTAGTATCTAAATAAAAAAGCTAAAGAGCATATCAAACACAAATAAAATATGGTGCTAAAATTATAACAAAATAAAAGAACCAAAGACATAAATTTTGTACAAAATTATTTTAAAAACTAATTAATGCAGTACTAATACATATATATATATTAGTAATACAAATATTATTATATAGTTTAGAATGATAGTCAACAATATTTATAACTTAATTACGTTAAATTTACCACAAATTTTCTTTGTATCCTTTAAGATTAACCTTGTGAACTAATACTGTTTCTTATGGGAGTGGTTAGGGAGTTGGTATATATATATATAGAAGAGCTTTATATAAAAGTTACGTACCTTCCTCCTCGGAGTGCCGGATTGACAGTGCTGTCGTGTTTGAAGCTGTACTTGGATTTGTCGCTGTCAATGGCATCTAAAGTCCCCCGGATGGCCTTGACTCGATGAGCCATTTTGAGGCTGAAGAGGATCTTGTTGGAGGATGAGAAGAAGATACGCGCCTCCTTCATCATCCTATCATTACATTTAACCCCTCCTCCAACAAGTCTCCTCCTGCGCAGGATCTCAGTGGCAAAGTCGTCCAGAAGGTCATCTGCTACGTAAAACGCATTGCCCAGCTTCTTCAGCCAGAGCTTTATGGGCTCCTCCTCGACTTGTCTCTTTTCGGCCTCGGTGAAGACAGCCGTGATAGCATCCACCGTGTTCCTGAGTTTCTCCAGCTCTCCCTTGGCACCCAATGCTCCTCCTATCTCCTGGGAGATTAGAGAGACAAGCTGACCCGTAATGGAATCAATCACACTTCCTAGGATTAGTTCACCCATGGCTTCTTCTTTTTCTTCAGCTTCGATCTATTCTCTGCTAGTAGGTAAGTTGCAGGTACCATTGGATGTGATGATGAGCCCAATAAATAGAAGGAAAACTGTGTGAGGCCACTTCACTCTACATGTAAATAAGTATAAGTTTAGAATTTTCATTAATAAATCAATTAAGAAATAATTATTTATAAAAATATTGAGACGTTGATAAAAAAATTATATGTAATTTGAACTACCGGTCAAAGTCTATGGTCAAACCAATAAAAGCCCTAATGAAATAAAGATAAGTAGGCATTGCCATTGCCAAGAACGTGCTCCGCAGGCATCCTAATTATATCAAGGTCAAACAAAAACCCTAGCACTTCTCATCAAATAACTCCACCGACAATCTCGCATCATGAATCATTGAACATGTGCACCATAATAACAGCTCGCAAAGTTGTATCAATCTACAATCATGTATGTATATGTACGTCACTGCATATTCAATAGTACCGGAATGTGAGGGTTGTGGAAAATTGAGGCAAAATCTCTCATTACAGATCTTAAATGCCATTTTGACTTGACTTTTTGTTTGCATTCCAATCCAGGTCATCTTCTGCATTCTTACAAACCTAGTTCTAGCTACATGGGTCTTCTAGAAAGATGACTACAGAAATGGCTGATGACCCATAGATTCGCGGGACCGGTTTTCTTCGGCTTGGGTCACCATTTTTCTAAATCCATGGGTTACCGTTACAGTTGGCTATCGACAGGTTGACAAGTGGGGCTGGAAAATCGTGTCCGTGTCGGGTGTAAATGAACAGTGTGTACAAGAGAGAACTCAACTCGTATTATTTATTATTTAGCATGCGTAATTTGTACAATAGATTGTGATATCAAACATACATATATGTGTATCAATATGCTCAATACATTAACTATATCATAACTGACAAATTTAATCGTATTGCATGAGTTATACATTTATTCAAACATAACCCATATATATAGTGAAAACCAAAGTGAATATTATTAAAAAATAGAAGATATTCCACAAAATTATTTAATATAGTGGAAAAAATATATAATATTGGATTGTTAATTATTTATAATTTACAATTCTTGGAAGAAAAAAATATACGTTAAAATAATGTATAGGTACAGGAAAAATGCACTCTATGTTAAAACAATATTGGAGAGAATGATTTACTAGTATTTTAAAAAATATTGGTGTAAGTAAATTTTATTTATTAAAAAGTATAAAATATGGGCGATAAGTTTTATGTAAATGATTTAATAGTAACCGAATGATATTTTACATGTATTTAAATAATGTATGAAAAAAAGAGTATGAAATGTTTGACATGAAAAAAAAATGTATTATTTCTTATTAATTGAATATGTATAAAGTGAAAAAGATTTTTTTATAAATCAAATGAAATATATAAATAAAATACTTAATATATTTAAGATACAAAATTATAAATAAGTAAAAATAACTATATAAAGTAAAATCATAATTTTAAAAAAATAGAGTTATACAATTAAATCAGAAACCGATATAGAAATTTAAATTTAATAACCAATCAAGAATTAAAACTTAAAATACAATTGAAATACCGTATAGTATAGGGAAACAGAACCTTCCATAAATATTGAAATTGTCTATTCGTCACTTAAATGGGCTTTATGCTGCCACTCCCTCCCGTGCGGAGACCTAACTTATACACCAAGTATTCCTTATGGTCAACAAAGGGGACTTCTGATGGTCTTGAAGTGCAGTTGGCAGTTGGCATCAATAATTCTCAACTGTCCATATTGTCACTGTTGTCTTCTAACTCTCCCTTCAAATGGAGTTACTGAGATTTTCTGACTCCGAAGGACATTGGGAATTTTCCCAGCTGTCGCAATATTGTCACT
Organism: Trapa bicornis; assembly: GCA_030064425.1. Classification (NCBI taxonomy): domain Eukaryota; kingdom Viridiplantae; phylum Streptophyta; class Magnoliopsida; order Myrtales; family Lythraceae; genus Trapa; species Trapa bicornis. The sequence goes on from CM057745.1 coordinate 1,420,641, forward strand.
CATGCCATGGATCACTCTCCATGTTAGTTTTTGGAGCCACTTATTTAGAAGGATTTCAATTCAGTTTTTTTTTGCACCATGATTTCAATACAGAGGTTCTTCCATTCATTTATTGAACATGGTAAGGTCCATATAGCTTGTAAGATTTTACATACCTAATTAGAAACCAACACAACAAATTAACATAATTTAACCTAGAAAGATTTTATCAGCTTTCACTCCAATTACGTTCAAAAGTAAACTCCAATAGTCCATTTCTGACTTTCTTTTTTCCTTCAGGATAATAAATACTAAATAGGGCATATTCCCCAAAGAGGCATAAAGACAATATAGAGAGCTTAGATGGCAAAACATTAGGCATATTTAATACATAAAATTCCTACCACGTGGTGGGTGATATATATTATAAATTAATATAATTTAATATTATCTATTATTGAATTGCATCGGTAGGTGTAATTTTTTATTAATTACCTAGTTATCAAATTGGTAAGATGGAATCAAAATTATAATAAAGATGGTGAAAGCAGTTCTATAATTGAATCTCATAGTAGAGTTATTATTATGTGGAAGTGGTAGTGTGAGAAATCCACTTTTACCTTATTTTAGTTTAAACATTTTTAGGTTACCCTTTCTTAATTTTAATGGTGTAATGTATTTATGTTAATGCATAATGAATTTCCTAATAATACATAAGCAATGTATTGTTAGTCCTATAGAAGGTTGATTATATAGGTATTGGCAATCAATCATGAGTTGGAGAAGTTAAAAGAAACATTTCCCTCATTTTATTAAAGGAAAGTATCATAATAACTAAATTGAATAACTATACCACACATTTATTAATTGGGAGTCACATGGCCTAATTATACATATGAGATTTGATTACAAGGGAGACTCAACATACAATTGTTGAAATTAGAGAGTTTTTTATTAATAATTCCGGTAAAACCTACTAATATGATATTTAGTAAGTTCTCCAACTTCCCACAATATTGTTTTGGCCCTCTTTGGCCATTAGGCGAAAATTAAGAAATAGTCAGGTTTTAAACTTAAACCGATTGGAAAGAGTGAATGCTACAGTTGGTGCAGGTGTGGTTAGAAACCCGAATTACTCACAAATTATTTTTCATTTTAATTATCCAAAATAGTGGTAGTAATTGCATACAATATCAAATTTAATTGGTGGTAGTAATTGTATACAATATCAAATTTACAGAGTTCGTTTAAAAATAGAACCTATGGGAGATTTTAATTTGAAATTTGACTACGACACTTACCTTTAGATGGGGGCGATTTAGTTTGGTAGCTCGAGTATTAAGGAGTCGGGGAGAAATTTTGGACGATTTTTTTATGTCGGCTGAAGATGAATTTAGCCCCGAAATTTGTCGGCTTCTTCTTGACATTTCAGGGCCATTTACTATAAATATTCGTCGACGTCAAGTAGTGGTAGGGAAATGATGTCAACCTATGCGCCACAACAACAGTAAGAACATAACTTTTGGCGGTAGTAGTGACTAGTATTGTTGCCCAGTGCTCATAGTCGTGAGGTCACCAGAATTTTCTTTAAAATTTAAAATTTTGAGTCAATTAAAATTAAATTGCTCATATATAAAGATAGATAGACGAGTTTCATTTCAATAATAAATTTTTTTGTATGAGATTTGATCAAAAATTAGATTTTGGCAATTCACTTTCGTATTTTACAAACAAAAAATATGTTAGAGTGCACAGTATCGGGCTATAAATCGGATTGTGGGTCACATGGTTAAGCAATGAAGAGTACGGGTCGGTTAACACTTTAACAAACTAGTTTCTAATGATTAAATTATTTGTTTCGACTAATTTTAACTTTTTTCTTAATTGATTCAACTCAAATTCAACTTATTTTTAACCCAATTTTTTTCTAAAAATATTTTAATCAATTTTTTATGACCATGAATAAAAATTTTCATTTTTGAAACCATTTGAAAAAATTATGAAGTTACTCAAGTTGGCTCAATTCTATTTTAATCCGATAGGACTCCTCAAGTAGTACCACTCTCTTTGCTAAATTTATTAATTATTAATTTTTTTATATTTAACCTTTAATTCAAATTAACTCACAATTCTAGTTCAGATTTTCTTCTTTATTCATTCTCAATTTTTTGATTCATTTGAGTTTAATTCGTTTTTAAAAAAATTTAGTGTTACAATAACTCAAAAATATTTTACATAGTAGGCCTCATTGAGATCCACCACTCTGAAGTATGCACATTGATAATAAAGATCAATAGGTGAGATGTATTATAGCATTATAATTTTTGAAATCGAGATTTAAACCTAATTAGATGGGATATTATAATGAAATGGAATACAAAAATTCAAATTGTGATTGAAAATTAAAACGAATTAGAAATTATTTTATGTTATAATTTTAGATGACTAACAAGTTAATGAAATTATTTAAAAAAAACTTTTATTGATTGAAAATCGAGAATAAAAAAAAGTATAGTGAAAACTAATTCGAATTAGAATGATATCAAATTGAAGTAAAAAAAATCATAATTTTTAGAAATTGTTATACAAATAGAATAATAATAATTATTAAGTACAATTAATATGAAATAAAAGAAAAAATAAAAAATGAATTAGTATAAAAACAGATTGAATTATAGTTAAACCAACTAAAATACTATCAAAACCTATTGAACCAATTTTAGATAAATCAAATAAGGAATATTATTTAGTCTAATTTATAGAGAATTGACCAAGTAATTTTTTAAAAAATAAATAGAGTAAATAATTAGACAAATTTGAGTTAAATCATACAAGTAAAGATCAAAATCGATTAAACAAACCAATTTATTAGGTGCAGAGCGAATTAGTTAGCGAGTTAAATTGTTCATATTTAATTAGTATAATTAATTTTTATAATTTTTTTATTATCGTATTTAGAAAAACGGTAACAAATCAAGTATATTTTTTTTATAATTGATCATACGATAGATAGTATCCCAAGTCCATTAGATATTAGACTTGTCCCAACTTAAAACAGATTACTTTTGGAATTTTATTAATTTTATAAACTGAGTGCATCTCTTTATTTTATTTTTTATTTAATCATATTTTTTAATTACACTCTCATTATAATTGTGTATACATATACCATTTAAATTTATAATTTTCAAATTTATTATTGTCAATGATATATAAGTGAGGAATTAGTAGAAAAATAAGAGTAGAAACTTATTTATAAACTTGCATTATATCTCTATTTTATCTAATTTATAATTTTAATTATAAATATTTTTTCTAAAAGACTAATTATACATTCACTAAATATTTATTTATGCGAACCGGATGATATAAATTATTAATTTATATTTATTACATGATATAAAATAAAAAAGTTGTATTTTAGGATTAGAAAATTGATAACTTAATTTTAATGAATGAAATTCTTTTACACATCAATAAAGCATTCATGAAAGTTGAGTAGCCAACTGCAACAAAAGCCCTACGGCTTCCAACGAAAAAACTCCACCGACAGCTGAGCATGTCATTGAAGATGGACACCACAATGCCAGCCAGCAGAAATATTTTAAAAATGACAAGTTGAGGGGTGGAGGATGCCTTTCCTTATTCATAAAGAAATATTTGGTTAGTGGAAATAAACAGTACTTATAGAAAATGTAGTGAAAGTATATAATATAATGGTATAACGCTAAACACAACAAATACATTGTTGTAGTTTTTTATTCAGATTGGGAGATTTAATGCGACTTGATCTCATTTACTACTATAGTGTTTGGGTGGATTATACAGGTGTTTGAGTACACAATTCTTAAACTTGTTTTTAATAATTAAACCTATCACTTGATCCAACAACTACTTGACTCCTACCACCTCGACAAATAAGTTTCATATTCTTTTTTTTTTTTGCACAATAGTTTCATATTCTATTAACTAAGCTAATATAGTATTTGGGTGGATTCTCCCGTTAGAGAGTATGGAATTCTTAAAATTAGTATGAGTATCACATCTGCTATGCCACATTTCTTAGTCCAAGTAATGCCTCGTACTAATGTTATTGCCTTGGCCTCCCGCCTGTGACTCCACTGTAAGTGCTGTTCTCCCATTATACTCCTTGGACGTGATCCAGTGCAATGAAGTCGATCCCAGCGTTTCGTTCAGCATATAGTCGCTGTATATTTTGATGAACCCTAAAAAACCCCGTAGGGGGCTGGCCATTACCCGGAGGTGTCGGTTTTGTGTGTTGCTACTTGTTTTTCACCCTACCGATGTTCCGTATATTGGCCGGACCGGTTTTCCTTCCGGTGCACACTCGAGAAAACATCACCATTTTTCTCAATTAATGAAGGAGATACCCGAGATCCACAACGATACATCAGAAGAGCGACCACGGCTATCGGTGCATACCAGAGCAATCCAAAGAGCGGAGGTGTCCAAGAGTTTTGTTGGGATCACTTGTAATCTTTCTTCGCATCCTGGCTAAGGAGGATAAATTTGAGGGAATCGATGCTAATGCCATGGACGGTAAGTGAGAGAGCCATGCATAAAACTTCTCATTCATCGCCAGATTTGGGAGGAATTTGTTGTTAGGGTTGAAATCATGGTCAAGAAGGAAGTCATTGGACGTTTGGCTTGGGAGAGAGTGTGCCATTGTTGATCAAGGAGTTGCTTCTAGGAGTTGTAGAGGAACTCAGACTTATACCATGCTTCTATCATCCTTACACCTACTACTTGCAATTTCACTTCAGTTGAGAGTGAAGTAAGGATAGCGGTCAGGCAAAAATGATATTGGGCTCTCCGATTTTCATAGGTTGGATTGGGATAATCAGCTTCATCATCTCCAATTTTGGGGATAGATATGTAAATTTAAAAAAAAATTAAAAAGAAATTGGAATCCGATCAACCCAAGTTAACTTGAGTCAAACAGAGCGACTATCTTCTTCACTGCACGCCAAGACCCATTATTTATGCATGTTCCTATACTATGTTTTATTTAACAGGATATACTACACAAAATCACTATAAAACTATCGATGTTAATCATTTTTCACACAATAAAACTTCACCAAGGAGAAGAAAATAATAGGAAATGTGTTAGAGAAGGTATTGTGGACCGATAAGGGGTGTTAACTTGAGTTTCTTCAATTGCTCCAATTAGTCTTTTCTCAAATCTTTTGGCCCTTAACTTGTGAATCACATAGTGCCCAATTTGATTCATATCATTCTCCCACTCTTGAAAATGATTTGTCCTCAAATCTTAGATCTCCTTATCACCTACATAAAAAAATATATTAAAAATGTAATTGATTAGCTTTAACACTCCAATAAATAAACCAACTCTAGGACGGAGTTTAACCCACATTTCTGGATCAAAAACAATTTTCTTAAATCCCTGATTAACTTGATTTTCATACACTCTCTTCTGAATTAGTTTTAGAAACTTATCATTCCTCTTGCAAACTAAACTTACTAACTCAACATTATTAAATAATATTAAATCTAAATGAGGCAATGAATTAAAACAATAAACAACTTTTAATAATGAAAACCTAATCGTATAACGAATATAACCATTATATGTAAAGTAAACATCATGTAAATATTCAGTTGAAAATAAAAGTTTTCTTTCCAATTTACTCCACAAAATATTTCAAAAGTAACTCAAGAATTTATAATCATAATTAACTTTAATAATTCTAGGCATATAATGCGATATAACTTCTCTAATTAATAAATAAGCAACATTTGATGCACACTCGATTTTAAAAAATTGTTTAACTATCAGAAACATAAAATATCTTCCCCTTTTAATCCTAAGTAATTTATAAATCAATTCCATGAATAAATCATTCCAAGCAGGTATTTTAGGAACTGAAATATGAATACAAAAAATATGAAATTGTTTGCTAAATTTATCTTTTTCATATGTAATGCTTTTAAAAGAAAATTTACTCATATTTCTTTTCATATATGGAATAAAATTATATTCATTCAATATTACAATAATCTTAACTAACATAGATTGTCCAATAAGTTCTAAAACATATGATTTCTTAATAAGTAACTTACATAAATAAAATTGAGATATAAATAATTTATTTTCCTGAGAAATAAACCAATTTTGCAAGTGAAAATTCTCAAACAAGCAAATTATATAACTTTCAACTTCTTCAGAAGAATTATAATAATTTACATAGAATTCCTTAATATAATCAAGCAATTTAGTATCAAGTAGATTAAGAAAGACATACCTTCGTGATAGTGCATTGATAACTATACATTTCATACCTTGTTTATACTTGATCACATATGGAAAAGTCTTGATGAAAACCACCCACCTTACATGACGCTTATTCAACCTGTGTTGCCTCTTAACGCGTAAATCAAATACATGATTCATGTGAATCACATAATCATTTAGCCTTAGTTGCCTTATTTATAAAGGTTGTGAAAACACAAATATCTCATTATCATAGGTAGGATAGTTGAAGGCTATTTTGCTCAACTTTTCACTAAAATATATAATCAGTATATCTACACTACCTATTTTTGATACTTCACAATTAAGTTTGAATAATTTAGGAAAGTTAGGTAATGTAGTAAAATGGAAACTACTTAGTTGATCCTCTAAATATTTGAATATATTTCCTTGCACATCAAAAAATATAAATAAAATATTATTTTCTAAAAATAAAGTGAGAGGTATATAACAACTATTAAATTTAGAAACATAATCCATATAAAAGTAAGTTAATCTAAGGAAACTTCTCATCTCACTTACCAAATAAGGTATTAACCAATATTTAATGATGCGAACCTCGCCAATATGCTGACGACACCCTACACCAAATATGACAACGATCCCAAGACGTTCACGACGCAAGTGCGAAAAGAGGCAATATACCTTGTTTATGTGAGAAACAAGGTATGGGATATGTAGACGCCACACTCAAATCCTCTAAGAAGAACTCTTAGAAAACCCCCGGGTGATAAGTCTTGATTGCTTGAACGCCACAGGTAAAAACCTAATAAGTTCAAAAGCCCTTTCAAGATAGAAAGAAGACAAAACCTCACAAGATATAAACTCCAAAGTGTGTCTCTCCAATGCTGTGGAGTATGCCTTTTATAGGCTCAGAAAACAACCGAATGACCCACATAATGAGGAAAAAATCTATTATGGTTATAAGCTAACCTTATCTAATCTGACTACCTAATATTATCCTAAGAGATTTATTATATTTATAAATCTCTCCTTATTAATTAAATTTGGACCTTCTCTTGGGCTCATCTTGGGCTCTTCATTTGGGCTTCTATTTGAATATTCAGCAATCTCTTTAATCAGCCCATATAAAGCTTTTTTGAATCTTTTAGCCCTTGACCTTGTGATTGGGCCCTCTTGTAGATTCAAATGATTATTCATCTCTTTTGGTGACGAACTGTTAAGCTCCATTGCATGTTCGGTTGATTGGACTTGTGAATTCGTAGTCTCTTTAGTCGGATTCACATCATTCTCCCCTTCTTGAAAATGATTTGTCCTCAAATCTTCTGTTTCTTCATCACCTACATGAAAGGGCATTAAATCAGTAACATTGAAGCTTTCATTAACGCTATACTCACCAGGCAACTCTAGCTTGTAAGCATTATTATTACTGCGTTCCAACACACGAAATGGTCCATCTCCTCTAGGAAGAAGTTTTGTTCACCTTTGTTTCGGAAATCGTTCTTTCCTCATATGAAGCCAGACCCAATCGCCAGGTTCAAAAATGACACTTGTTTGCTTGTTTTTCATAAACTTTAGTCATCCGTTCAATATGCATCTTTGTCTTCTCGTGCAGTTCTTTAACAAACTCTGCTTTTCTCTTTCCATCAAAATTCACAAATTCACCTACAGGAAGTGGAGTTAGATCTAGAGGGGTTAATGGATTGAAACCATAAACAATCTCAAATGGTGAAAACTTAGTTGTAGAATGCACAGAACGATTATAAGCAAATTCAACATGTGGTAAATAATCTTCCCATGATTTCAAATTCTTTTTTTATTATAGAACGTAATAAAGTACCTAATGTCCTATTTACTACTTCTGTTTGACCATCAGTTTGTGGGTGACATGTTGTTGAAAACAGCAGTTTAGTTCCCAATTTACCCCATAGGGTTTTCCAAAAATAACTCAAGAATTTAGAATCACGATCAGAAACAATAGTTCTAGGCATACCATGCAGTCTGACAACTTCTCTAAAAAACAAATCAGCCACATTCGATGCATCATCAGTTTTATGACATGGAATGAAATGTGCCATTTTCGAAAACCTATCAACTACCACAAACACAGAATCCCTCCCCCTCTTAGTTCTTGGTAATCCTAAAACAAAATCCATGGAAATATCAATCCAAGGTGCATTAGGAATCGGAAGAGGAGTATACAGGCCGTGAGGTTGTTGCCTAGACTTAGACTCCTTACATGTAATGCATCTAGAACAAATTTTCTCAACATCCCTTTTCATGTGGGGCCAAAAAAAATGCTCGTGCATCATCGCCATAGTTTTAGCTACCCCAAAATGTCCCATAAGTCCTCCACTATGTGCTTCCCTAACAAGTAACTCACGCAAAGAAGACTGAGGGATGCATAATTTATTTTCTCGAAAAAGAAATCCATTTTGTATAAAATTTTCCAAACCTACCACTTCGACAACCTTTAAACACTTCACAGAAATCAGGATCATTTGCATACAAATCCTTGATATAATCAAAACCAAGTAATTTAGAATCTAGCATTGAAAGCATAGCGTACCTTCTCGATAGAGCATGTGCAACTATATTTTCCTTACCTTGTTTGTACTTGATCACATATGGGAATGTTTCAATGAACTCCACCCACCTTGCATGGCATTTGTTCAACTTGTGTTGTCCTTTGAGATGTTTAAGAGATTCATGATCTGTGTGAATCACAAACTCTTTCGGCCATAGGTAGTGCTGCCATGTTTGAAGAGTTCGAACTAGGGCATACATCTCCTTATCATATGTAGGATAGTTAAGGGTTGCTCCACTCAACTTTTCACTGAAATATGCAATTGGTCTTCCTTCCTGCATTAATACACCTCCAATACCTACTCCTGATGCATCACACTGAATTTCAAATGTTTTCGAAAAATTAGGCAATGAGAGCAATGGGGCAGTAGTTAATTTTTCCTTTATCAATTGAAATGCATTTTGTTGCTCATTACCCCATTTAAAAGGTATGTTTTTTCTTTATAACAGCAGTAAGAGGTGCAACATAACTACTGAAATTTGGAACAAAGCGTCTATAAAAACTAGCTAATCCATGGAAACTTCTTACCTGACTTACCGAATTAGGTGTCGGCCAGTCACGAATTGCCTTAATCTTTTCCTCGTCAACTCCAATCCCTTCTAAACTTATAATATATCCAAGAAACACAAGTTTATCCGAACAAAAGACACATTTATTCAAGTTGGCAAATAACTTATGTTGCCTTAATGCTTCTAACACATTTTTTAAATGTGCTACATGTTCATCCATGGTCTTGCTGTAGATTAGAATATCATCAAAATATACCACTACAAATCTCCCAATAAAAGCACGTAATACATGATTCATTAATCTCATGAAAGTGCTTGGGGCATTAGTCAATCCAAAGGGCATAACTAACCATTCATATAATCCTTGTTTAGTTTTAAATGCAGTTTTCCATTCATCCCCTTCTTTCATTCGAATTTGATGATATCCACTCTTAAGATCTATTTTTGAAAATAAACAAGATCCATGCAACTCATCTAACATGTCATCCAAACGAGGAATAGGGTGGCGATACTTTACCGTGATGTTGTTGATGGCTCGACAATCCACGCACATTCGCCATGTTCCGTCTTTCTTAGGTACAAGTAGCACTGGCACAGCACATGGACTCATACTCTCTCGAACATACCCCTTTTCCATCAGCTCTAGGACTTGGCGTTGGAGTTCCTTTGTTTCCTCAGGGTTACTTCTATATGCTGGTCGGTTGGGAATCGTCGCCCCAAGGATTAAATCAATTTGATGTTCAATTCCTCGAATTGGTGGTAAACCTAGTGGTATCTCATCACGAAAGACATCGATAAATTCCTGCAAAACAGTAATAATATTGCTCGGCAAGGATCCGACAAGATCGTTAGTACTCAAAAAGGTGTCCTTGTACATAAGTACAATAAGAGTCTGATGTGAAAGTAAAGCTCGCTTGATCTAACTTTTTCTTGCAATAAAATTGCTTTTACTCTCTTTTTCTTCCACTTCTGGCTTTTCCCTCTTTTTTTTCAACTCTGGTATTTCTCCTTTCTTTTTTTCTTCTAATTTCTGTTCATTTGCCTTTTTCTTTTTCAGTTGATCTTCAAAAACTTGCCTTGGAGTCAATGGGACAAGAGATATTGGTCTCTTATTCATCACAAAAGAGTACCTATTAGTGAATCCATCATGCATAACTTGACGATCAAACTGCCAAGGTCGTCCCAAAAGTATATGACACGCGTGCATTGGTACCACGTCACATAGTATTTCATCTTGATATTTTCCAATAGAAAATGCAACCAACACTTGTTTGGTGACCTTGAGTTCACCTTGGTCGTTCAGCCATTGTAGTCGATAAGGCTTCGGATGCTTTAAGGTTGGTAATGCCAATTTCTCCACCAGCTCAGTGCTAGCTACATTAGTGCAGCTTCCCCCATCTATAATAACACAGCAAACCTTATTTTTCACACAACAACGAGTATGAAATAAGTTCTCACGCTGATTGTTTTCTTCTTCTTGGGCTTGAACACTGAGAGTTCATCGTGCAACCAACAATTCCCCTTCTTCTGCATATTCATCAGCATCTTCAAGTGGTGGCATCCCCGGATCGATATCTTCTTTTTCATCATCGGTCTCAATCTCACCATTAGCATTGATCACCATTGCCCGCTTATTTGGGCATTGACTTGCAATGTGACCCCTGCCTTGGCATCGGAAACACTTAATATCACGAGTTTTGGGAGTTGTGATATGGGTGTTACCTTAATTTTGGGCCACAGCCTGCTTAGTTGTCTCTTTTAGTGGAGCATGCTGAGGTTGAGTTGACTGACTCTCAAATCGCCTTGAGGATGGTTTCCATGAGTTCGAGGAACCATTATTTAATCCCCTTTTGTGTAAACTCTTTCTCTTCAATTGTTGTTCGACTTTGATAGCTTGATGTACCATATCTTGCAGCTCAACATGATATTGTATTTCCACCACGTCAGCTATCTCATGGTTTAGACCATGCAAAAATCTTGCCATTGTTGCCTCTCTATCTTCCTCCACATTTGCTCGAATCATCGCAATCTCCATCTCCTTGAAGTATTCGTCGATGCTTCTTGATCCTTGGGTAAGCCTTTGGAGTTTATTGAACAACTCCCGGTGATAGTGGCTGGGAACAAATCGTTGTCGCATGATCGCTTTCATTTCATCCCAAGCTTCGAGGTCGCTGTTCAGTAGGGGTATGTTGACGTGAACCCCTCACTCCTTCTTCCAATTGATCAATTCGCTCATGAAGTGGTTCCAACTTGGACTTTAGCATTCGTCTCATTTCGCTTATTATGGCTTGCATTTGTAAATTTGGAATCGGTTGTTGGGAATCTTCTTCATTTGGCGTATCTCCTCGTCACTATGCCACGAGTTCCTACAAATGATAAAAATAACAAAAGAATCTTGCAAACGCTCACTCACGTATTTCTCTCAATCACTCGTGTTTTCACACTTAATTGGCTATTTCTTAAAGATTCAAACACTCTTGCCTTTTTCCTCTCAAATGTCTTCTTTCAATCTAAATTGAACTTTAAAAACAAATCATTTTTACGAAGCAGTTCAACTTGAGGAACAATCAAGACAAATCAATAAAGGTTTTCAAAAAGTAATTTCAAAGAATTTAAGTGGGAGGTATGAATAGATTCAGATATAAGAGTAAAATTTAAATAGAGAAGAAAGAAATGAAGTAATAAACTTAGATAGAGCAGAATAAGAATGAGATATAAGATAGAATTGTGTGCCACTTTTTTTTTCTTTTGCCTTTTTTTTCACGAAATTTTTTTTGCTCTTTTTTTTAGCACAAACTTTTTTTGCTTTCTTTTTTTTTGGCACGAATTTTTTTTTGGCTTTTTTTCTCTTTTTTTTTAACCTACTAAAGTGAAGATAGATAGAAGAATATGATAATTTTTTTTATAGAGAATAGAAATAGGTAGAGAAGATAAAAAAAAGAACTAGATAAAAAAAATAGTATGGAACTTGCCGTGCAACCGTGTGCTCTGATACCAACTAATGCAAACCCCGCCAATATGCTGACGACACCCTACACCAAATATGGTAACGATCCCAAGACGTTCAGACGCAAGTGCGAAAAGAGGGAATATACCTTGTTTATGTGAGAAACAAGTTATGGGATATGTCTACGCCACACCCAAATCCTCTAAGAAGAACTCTTAGAAAACCCCCGGGTGATAAGTCTTGATTGCTTGAACGCCACAGGTAAAAACCTCATAAGTTCAAAAGCCCTTTCAAGATAGAAAGAAGACAAAACCTCACAAGATATATGTAAACCCCGCACATTTGAGTTAAAGAAACCCGGGAAAAGAACCGGTCAAACTGAATAAGAAAACCAAACTGGTTTACATTTAGGAATAAGCAATATCGAAATTTACAACTTTCGGGTGATACAAAGGGTTCATTAAACATTGGAAAAGAAAGTTAAAACAAAATAGAAAATAAAAACTAAATTAGTTCAGGTGAACTAGATTTTATAACAACTTCAAAGTTAAGCGTGCTTACCTGAGAGTAGTGTGAGGATGGGTGACCTAAAAATTTTTATGCGAACGTATGACTTATCATAAATAATCATAAATTAATATATATTTAATTATTGAAATTAATACCAATAATTTAATACCTAAATTAAATTATTGGAATTAATATAAATAATTAAATACCGAAATTAAATTATTTGAATTAATACCAATAATTTATGGCAATATTAATACTAGTAAAAAATCTCACCTATTTAATACACGGGTTTTACAACTATATAAAGAGGTCATCCCCATTCCATTCTCTTCGCACTTGAACACTTCTCTCTCTCTCACTACTGCTCCATTTCCCGGTAAAGCTCGAACCAGAGCTTCAACTTCAACAAAGGTTGGGCTCTTTAGAATTAGGGAGAAGATAGCTATCTGATAGCAAACTCCAGTCAATACGAGAATCGTTGGAGAAGCGCCGGCGTGATAGAATAGTGAAGCAGCTCCGGCGGACCGAAGCTGCCCTATTTCGGCCAAGCTGAAATCAGCCATTTCAAGCCCTGCTCAGGCCAATCCAAGCCCTCCCAACACTTCCTCAGCCTTTCCACAGCCGAATTAGGACCGAAAGGTAAGCCAATTCGGCTCCCCTTTATAATTTTCGATTGGTGCTAGAGAGAGAGTCGACCGAATTTCAATGACGAAACAATTCCGCATCAATTGATGCGATTCTTGATTCTAGGATGAACCTTAGGATGAGAGCTATCTGTCCAGATCGAAAGCTCGAATCGCCGTGCCTTCACCGATGAGTAAGCGAAGCTTTCTCTATCTATAGTTCATTTTCCGGAGAAGCTCTGTTTGAGCTTGTCCCGGCATTAAAACTTGCGATTCACATTTCTGAAGAATCGTATGAACATGTAGAAACTCAATTTCAACTTCAATTTCAACAATTAGAAACGTTTGATGGGTCAATTTGATGAAATAAAATTCGGCTGTGTTAAGAAGTTGGAATTGGGGGAAAATTGGGGATTTTCGAAAGTCAAAGGACCAAAATGAAATTTTATTAAATTGAGGGTCAATTGGGCATGAAAATAATGTTAGAGGACCAATTGAGGAATTTTGAAATTTTTGGGGCAAAATTTACCATTTTTGTAAAGGAAGGGCAAAATGGTAATTTTGGAAAAGTTGGAGGACCAAATTGGAGATTTGGGAAATTAAACCCCTTTTTGTGAAATGGAATAAATTGAGATCCTATGATAAATTTTAGAAGTTTCGGGACTCAATTTGAGGAAAAACTGGTATTTTGGACTTAAAGTTAAAGAGAAATAACTTCAGGGACCTAATTACAAATAAATGAAAGTTCAACTTTCTCATTCATTTGGAATGAATGAAGGTGATTAGGTCGAAGGATAATGAACCAAGATGTTCATATCGTGTTGGAACGCGAAATACCGGGAACGCCAGCAAGGACAAGCTTGCGTGAATACAAAGAACCAGTCTAGTGGAATTCACGGCATTAATGGGTGAGTGGGTTTACTAACATCATACCTGGTTGGGATGATGAGTACAACTTAAATTTAAAAACCACTTACCGGTTGTGAGTGGGTTATTCACATCATACCCAGTTGGGATGATGAGCACATTTTAAAGTTAAAAACCACTTACCGATTGTGAGTGGGTTTACTAACATCATACTCGGTTGGGGATGATAAGTGCCTCGAAATAAAAATCCACTGTTTAGTGGTATTTTAATCATCATTACTTAGAGAAAGTGATGTGAAAGTTATGCGAAAAAAAACTACTTACGTGTTGTAAGTAGATCATACCCGATTGGTATGATGAGACTTCCTCGAAGGAAGTTGAAAACCTGTTCATCGGTTATGAACGGAGATGTCCTTATACCGGTCGGTATGATGGATAGTAAAAACCTATTTTTGTCGGAAGTGCTCTCCCCTGACTGTGTGCCAATGCTTAAACAATTTTGGAGACCTTCTTGACGGGAGCTCGAATAGCTCTAATAGGCCGGGGGCCTCGATTTTGGAACTTGGGGGCTAAATGCCCGATTTTGAAAATCTCGTATAGTGGGCCCAAGGCTAGTTGGCACGATCAGGAGCTCGTAAATGGACATGATATATGTGCCATAAAATTTAATAAGTGAATTGTTTGGCCATGGTACCAAGATAGGACCGACATGCTCAGTCAACTAGCGGCAGTGCGACATGACAAGTCGACGGACTAGTCAAGACAAACAGCTGCGGGTTGAGTTGAGAGTCGGGGCCGTTGGACTAGTGGCACCACAGATTACATGGCAATATAAGAAAACATTGTTTGTGCATGCACTGTGAGTACGGGATCATCAAGACGCCCATGAGGGGTAGTGATGCGTCCTAAGGGCACTGGACGACCTGGTGGCTATAAGGGCAGTTCGTCGTTCCAGGTGTCTGTGCGAAATCTGGAGTAGCACGAAGCGCATGAGACCGGGGTGGGGACAGGATGAGGTCTCTGTCCTCATATGAACATGAAGAAGTGATTTCGGGATTGTGGGTAGGATGTCACGTACATCCACTCATTCCCAGGGTAGAAGTGGTCGTACTTCTATCCGGGTGGTAGGAAAAGTCGCTCCGAAGCCACTAGCGGGTTCAGTAGTGATACTGACTTGCGAATGTGTGTAACCTTCATGATGAAGGATGTGTGTTGGGTGATGACACACCATGGTAACTAAGAAAAAAATGGAAAAATCTAAATTTTTAAATGATGGGATCTTTGAAAACAAAGGAGTCTAGCACACTCCATATAAATGTTTTTCTTAAAAGTCAAAAGCTTTTAAAAAAACCCATTCACCGAGTAGTCGTACTCACCCCCTCCCTTATATCCCTTTCAGGAAATCCCGGAAAGCCTCCCCTTAAAGACCGTCAACTAAGATGCCTGTAAGACAGGTATGTAAAGTTTTAAATTTCATGCAGTTTTGATTATGCTATTCCAGGAAAAAGGTGCAGGTTAAAGGACGCCTTACTCTTTACGGTTTACAATAAGGGGAAAACCCTTTAATAAACCGGGAGAGTGGCGGGTTGATCACGGGGATCCGACCAAACCGGGTCGGGGCGTGACAATATAAATTCCAAAGTGTATCTCTCCAATGCTGTGGAGTATGCCTTTTATAGGCTTAGAAAACAACCGAATGACCCACATAATGAGGAAAAAATCTATTATGGTTATAAGCTAACCTTATCTAATCTGACTACCTAATATTATCCTAAGAGATTTATTATATTTATAAATCTCTCCTTATTAATTAAATCTGGACCTTCTCTTGGGCTCTTCATTTGGGCTTCTATTTGAATATTCAACAATCTCTTTAATCAGCCCATATAAAGCTTTTTTGAATCTTTTAGCCCTTGACCTTGTGATTGGGCCCTCTTGTAGACTCAAATGATTATTCATCTCTTTTGGTGATGAACTGTTCAGCTCCATTGCAGGTTCGGTTGATTGGACTTGTGAATTTGTAGTCTCT
The DNA here is from genome assembly GCA_030064425.1 of Trapa bicornis. NCBI lineage: Eukaryota > Viridiplantae > Streptophyta > Magnoliopsida > Myrtales > Lythraceae > Trapa > Trapa bicornis. The sequence continues at coordinate 1,436,951 of CM057745.1, forward strand.
TTAGTCGGATTCACATCATTTAATTACCTTAATTTCCTTTTTAATTACAATCCCTTTAGAACTAGCAATATATTTAGAAGATATAAAATCATTCCAACAATATATATATCTACTAAAATTAGAAAATAACATATATTTCATAAAAATATTTAAGGCAATTTAAAAATATTTTTCATATTCATATGAGGACATATTATATATTATTATATAATCAAAATATATATCAACCAACTTTTCAATAAAAGTATTTAAGAAATAATTCAATAATCTCATAGAAATATTGGTTGCATTAGTTAAACAATAAATCATAATTAACCATTCATATAAACCAGGTTTTGTCATTAATACATTTTTCAATCCATATTTATCTTTAATTCGAAATTTATTTTGTTCACCTTTAAAATTTACTTTCGAACTCAAATAATATCCATATAACTCATCTACCATATGATCTAAATAAGGAATAGAGTATCGAAAATATACCTGGGTATTGTCAATAACTCGACAATCAATGTATGCTTGACAAGTCTTACCCCTTTTGGATAGTTGCACAACTGGTGGATTAATTCTCCTTGGTACAATTCTCTGTTCCATCAGCTTTATGACTTGGTGTTGAGTTTGATACTTGATTCCCCGAGTTAGTGCTAAACCATGAGATATCTTCATTGGAACATGCTTGAATTCCTGCAAAAAAGATATAATATTGCTCGGCAGATATCCGACAATGGGGTTAGTATTTAAAAATATATCCTTGTACATAGGTACTGTAAGGACATGTAAACTTATAAAATTATTTTTACTCTCTTTCTTTTCAATTATGACTCTTTTTTTCTTTTTCAAACTTGGCTTTTCTCTCTTCTTTTTCTCTTTCTTCCTTTTCAACATTGCCTTTTGTATCTTTCTTTTCAATTATGGCTTTTATCTCTTCTTCTTTTTCTGCTATTTTCTTTTCATTTGCCTTTTTCCTTTTCAATTGATCCTCATGTATTTGCTGTAGAGTCAAAGGTACAAGAGATATCGGTCTCTTATGCATCACAAATGAGTACCTATTTGTTAATCTATCATGTGTAACTTGACGATCAAACTTCCAAGGTCGTCCCAATAGAATATGGCATGCTTGCATTGACACCACATCACATAATACCTCATCCTTATATCTTCCAATAAAGAATGAAACCAACACTTGCTTGGTTACCTCGAGTTTGTGTTGATCATTCAATCTTTGAATTTGATAAGGCTTCGGATGCTTCAGTGTAGGTAATGCTAACTTCTCCACAAGCTCGGTGCTAGCCATATTAGTGCAGCTTCCTCCATCTATGATAACAGAACAAACTCTATTTTTCATAGAACAACGAGTATGAAATAGATTCTCACGTTGGTTGTCCATGATGTCATCAATCCATGGCCTTTCACTTGGAGTACATTGATTGATGGAATTGTGTCCAACGCTATCACAGTTAACTTGAAGATCTTCAAATTTCTCGAGTTCTTGAGTATCGAAACGCTTAGATTGAAAGACCCAAGGTTGTTGTTCAACGGAAGTATGTTGATGTGAACGACGTCTCACATCTTCCTCCAAGCGATCCATTCGCATGTGAAGTGGCTCAAATCCAGACTTACGAATTTTTTTGGCTTTTTCTATTATAGAGAAAGTAGATAAAAAGATGAGATTTTTTTATAGAGAATAGAAGTAGAATGAAAGTATAACTAGATAGGATAAAAAGAGTTTTTTTTTGTGATTTTTTTTATGTGGACTAGAAATAGATAGAAGATAGTGAAAATATAACTCGATAGAAGAAAAAAAAGAGATTTTTTTTGTGTTTTTTTTACTGGATAGAAATAGGTAGAAGATAAGAAAAATAAAACGAAAATTAAAAGGATAGTATGGAACTTGCCGTGCAACCGTGTGCTTTGATACCAACTGATGTGAACCCCGCCAATATACTAATGGCACCCTACACCAAATATGGAATAGACCCCAAGACTTTCACAACTCAAGTAAAAAGAATGGAATATACCTTGTTTGGTTAAGAACAAGGTATTGGTAGAAGTAGACGCCACACCAAACACCTCTAAGAAGAGCTCCTAGAAAACCCTGGTGATAAGTCTGATTGCTTGAACACCACAAGTAAAAACCTGATAAGTTCAAAAGTTCTCTCAAAACAGAAAGAAGACATAAGCCTCACAATAAAATTGAAATCAAAGATCTGTCTACAATGGTCTAAAGTTAGCCTTTTATAGGCACTTGAGAATATTAGCAATTATCTAAATAAGGAAATAAAATATTAGGGTTGACATGCCAACCATATAGAAAATATTGCTAATATATTTCCTGATTATATCTAGAAAATATATTGTTTCCTAGATTAATCTTCTAGAATATTTATGATAAATCTCTCACTTTAAATTCAAATTTGAATTATCTTCTTGAGATCTTTTTTTGGGCTTGAGATCTTATTGGGCTCTACTTTTGGGCTTGAGATCTTATTGGGCTCTTCCTTTTGGGCTTGAGATCTTATTGGACTCATCCTTTGGGCTTCCACTTGGGTTTCTTCAATTGCTCCAATTAGTCCTTTTTCAAATCTTTTGGCCCTTAACTTGTGAATTACAGAGTGTCCAATTTGATTCATATCACTATTTAAACAATGAGTATCCAATACTTGTTTCGAGGCCATTATTGACTGCATGTGTTGGTGTAATTATTTATTTATTTATTACCAAATTGTTTGTTATTGGGCAGTCAAAATTATTATAATCACGGTGAAAGCTATTCCTATGATAGAGCCACCATTAGGTAGAGTTTACACTGTTATATTATATTACACCTTTTTTATTATCCTATTCATATTAATGCATAATGTATTTCCTACTGATACATGAACAATGTATTTGGGGTGAATGTTGATTGTGGATATTTGCAATAAAGCATTTATCACCTCTTTTGCATGAGAAGGAGAAGCTAAAGAAGCATTTTACCTTTTTGGTACGAAGCTAAAGTCATGCATCTTCTGTTTCAGAATTCTAATTGTAGAAGTAGGATATAATGTTTCTCATAGATCTTCTTAATAATATCTGATATTTTTTCAATAAACAACTAAACGGAATACGTACACAACATAAGGACTTGCAAGAGCTTATCCGAGGTAAAAACCAAGAGAATAGAACAGACAAACGAAGGTCTTATACTGTTGAAACACCAAGTAAAATTGCATATTATCCATAATGCAGAGTACACGATAAAATCAGAAGTATTGCCCTTCCTAGGAGCCTATGGAGCATCCATTGTCCACCGTGTCTATACCATTCACCATGCAATGAAAACGTGACATTATATAGGAGGAGGATAAGCAAATTGTCAATTAATTGTTTGATTGTTGAATGTGATGAAGAGGGTATTAGTTCCAATTATGCCATGCTGTTACAATTATAATTAAAATATAAAAAAATTAAAAATTGGATAACTTAAATATTAATACATACGTCTGTAAATGCAAGTACTTACATGAAGGAACCTAACGTCCATTTCCCACCACGTCTATAAGTTATTTTCTGCAATGAAGATGAGCAAATCATTATATATCACAATAATTTGATTATGTATGTTGTGTGGGGATAAGTTGAACTCACGTTAACTTCAACAGTATCCATGTGAATGATCTTAGGCCCATCTTGTCCATCCCTCTTGCACCACTGTCTCCTGTCACCGGCATACATGAATAATAAAGGTTCTGAGTGAAGTGAGATTACACGACCAATCTGGCAAGGCCTTCAAGTTATCCCACTCCTTGATATAAAGCGTCTCAAGATTCTTTAGGTGTTCAACCCACCATGGGAAGGACTTCGCCTTATTATCAAAGATTGTCAAACTACGGAGGTTTGGCACCCTCGTGAGTTGGGAATTGTAGGCCGCATCATCTTTCTCATCTAATTCTCCGTTTAAATCTAACTTTTCGCAATTATCTACCCCCATTCCTGTAGGGTGCTGATAAGATGAATAAACACATTTCTCGGCAAAGATTCGAGTGCTTTGCATCCGGATAGTGTTAGTTGTTGAAGAGAAGTGATATAGCATAAACACTCGGGTAGAGCCTTCAAATTTTCCCAATTACAGATGGAAAGCTTTTCGAGATTTCTAAGGCGACCAATCCACCACGGAAGGGACTCCAATTTACTGCCTCAGATGATCAGCTCTCGAAGTGTATCCGAAATGTCCATATTGTTAGTGCTGCCATCTAACTCTCCGTTCAAATCCAGCTCTGTATCTCTCCACAGAGACTCTAAGCCATCACAATTCTGAATTGTTAGAATCTTTAATCCCGATAGATGTCCAAACCACCAAGGCATAGTAGTCATTCGTGCAACTCCTATCCCAACCTCTTTGTTTCTACTACTCGTAAGGTCATGCTGCAACTTTTGATCTACCTCTCCCTCAAGAACAGAGGTTAAATATACGTCTGAGTAGTTACTGACTTTCAGACTCTTAAGGACAGAGAGACGTTGGATGATGGCTCTCCATGTTGTACCTTCAAAGCCACCTATTTTGAGAGATTTCAATTCATTTATTGGCACCGATGACAATAATGGAAATGATGGAGTAGCCTTTACTTCATTATTTAATGGCACATCAAATGTGTCATTATTTCTCACCCACTTATGTATATACTTCTCTTCTACATTCATCAATGACAGATGCCTTCACCCTTACCCCCAATAAACGAGAACTTGAGACATGCATATATACGTACTTCCCGTGTCTTCGAGAATACATGGAGCAAGAAATCGCCATCCTCATCAGAACTCTCTTTTTCTTCGGATCTATTGCCTTGTATGCACTTCCTATGCCATCCCTTAAAATTAGGCAATTCATCTATGTATATCTTTTGCAGTGATGGGAAGAATTCTGAACTCATGTGGCTTACTTACAACCCATGTATCCACGTATTATTAATCCCTTTAAATCAGAATGGGGTTGTAATCTGTCTATAATTACTTCTTGTCCAGAGAGTTCTTGTTCGACTTCTCTTTCAGCATGTCCTTCCCAACGCAAATTTAATGATCGTAGATTCAAACTTTGAATTGGAAAGGAACTATTGGTCAGCTGAAATATCCTTCCTAAGTGAGAAAGGCTCAAGTCATTTGCAAGTCCTCTCAGTCTACTCAGCTCATCCAGCCCAGCAGCATCATCCTTCCCTTTCTCTCCCACAATAAAATCGTTCAGCATCTCCAAGTTTGTTAGCTTTCCTATTCCCTTTGGCATATGAGTCAACCACTACACCCTTTTTATATTTAGATGCCTCAAGCTCACTAGCTCTATAATCCCTCGAGGTAGTTCAATTAGATTCTCACAGTTCTCAAGATTGCACAGTTTGCTGATGGAAGGGGGAAGAGCTTTAAACTTACCATGTGAAAGATTGAGGGACCTCAAATGATTAAACTTCCCAATTTCCTTAGGCACCAATTCAGCATGGACACCTTGAGGCAGCCACAACACACGTGTATTCCTAAAATTTCTTGAGATGACTTTAATCAAGTCTTCATTAACATCTTCAAAACAGAGCAATGATTGAGCCCTGCTATGTGCCTCTCCCACCCATTTAGATACGTCATCCTTATATATGGATATGTGAAGGACTTCTCCATGACAATACTTTCCAATTGCAAAATTGCTTCCAGCCTCCTTCATTGCAAGGTCATGCATTAAGTCATGCATTTTGCAGTAAATGATATTTCCATACATACCTTTCTCTATATCCTAAAAGAAGGATCCCCAAACCAATTCCATGAAATAATCATGACCCACATCTTCCATACTCCTATTATCCGGGGACATGAGGAAACCTTGAGTCATCTAAAGGTCAATTAGCTCAATTCGTTTAAACACATAGAGAAGGACCTTCGGAATAAGAGGATCCCCATGGTTAAGATCCTCTGGTGAAATGGTCAAGTAGAGTAGGAAACGTGGGAGAACGAGTCAGTTATAAAGGGTAGATACTCGTAATTATTCAATATATAAAAGTTTTGAGGATAAAACTCTTAAAAGGATGGAAGAGTTGTAAAACCCATACTATAGAACTAAGAGACCAGGAAAAGAATCGACAAATTTTCATATGAAAAATAAATCAAGTCAATTAATGAATCAGAAAATAGTAAAGAAGGATTAACATGGGAGATTGGAAAATTCCAAGTAACAAAAAATTCACAAAAAGCATGGGGAAGAACCATGAAGTGAATTGGATGAGAGAACCGGACCAGTTTGGAGTGAACTAGACCTGAACTAAACTGAACCATAGTGAACTGGTTCAATGATTCATTTTTCTAGGTAGCTTAAAAATATCAATTTGGGAAATTGAGGTCACCATTAGATAGAAAAATAAATTTAGAAATTTTTAAATTTTAGAAAATCAGTCGAATCGGGCATGAACTAGTTGATTTTTGAATTCGGGTCACCGAACCCTATCGGACTGGACTGGTCAATGGTCCAGTCGGTCAACATACCAGACTAGTCAATGGTCAACGGTGCCTAGTCAGTAGCCACGCAGACACGGGCAGCCAATGAGAGGCTGCCACATGTTCGGTCAACAGTTAGCGGACGTGATGCGAACCCCTGATGTGAATCCGACTAAAGAGACTACGAATTCACAAGTCCAATCAACCGAACTTGCAATGGAGTTGAACAGTTCGTCACCAAAAGAGATGAATAATCATTTGAGTCTACAAGAGGGCCCAATCACAAGGTCAAGGGCTAAAAGATTCAAAAAAGCTTTATATGGGCTGATTAAAGAGATTGTTGAATATTCAAATAGAAACCCAAATGAAGAGCCCAAGATGAGCCTAAGAGAAGGTCTAGATTTAATTAATAAGGAGAGATTTATAAATATAATAAATCTCTTAGGATAATATTAGGTAGTCAGATTAGATAAGGTTAGCTTATAGCCATAATAGATTTTTTCCTCATTATGTGGGTCATTCGGTTGTTTTCTAAGCCTATAAAAGGCATACTCCACAGCATTGGAGAGAGACACTTTGGAATTTATATCTTGTGAGGTTTTGTCTTCTTTCTATCTTGAAAGGGCTTTTTGAACTTATCAGGTTTTTACATGTGGCGTTCAAGCAATCAAAACTTATCACCCGGGGTTTTCTAAGAGTTCTTCTTAGAGGATTTGGGTGTGGCGTCTACATATCTCATACCTTGTTTCTCACATAAACAAGGTATATTCTATCTTTTCGCACTTGTGTCGTGAACGTCTTGGGATCATTGCCATATTTGGTGTAGGGTGTTGTCAGCATATTAGCGAGGTGCGCATCAGTTGGTATCAGAGTACACGGTTGCACGGCAAGTTCCATCCCATCTTTTATCTAGTTCCTTTTTTTATCTTCTCTACCTATTTCTATTATCTATACAAAAAAATTATCATATTCTTCTATCTATCTTCTCTACCTATTTCTATTCTCTATAAAAAAAAAATTCTCATATTCTTCTATCTATCTTCTCTTTAGTAGGTTAAAAAAAAGAGAAAAAAAAGCCAAAAAAAAAGTTCGTGCAAAAAAATAAGAGCAAAAAAAAATTCGTGAAAAAAAAGGCAGAAGAAAAAAAAAAGTGGCACACAATTCTATCTTATATCTCGTTCTTATTCTGCTCTATCTAAGTCTATTACTTCATTCCTTTCTTCTCTATTTAAATTTTACTTTTATTTCTGAGTCTATTCATACCTTTCACTTAAATTCTTTGGAATTACTTTTTGAAAACCTTTATTGATTTGTCTTGATTGTTCCTCAAGTTGAACTGTTTCGTAAAAACGATTTATTTTTAAAGTTCACTTTAGATTGAAAGAAGACATACGAGAGGAAAAAGGCAAGAGTTTATGAATCTTTAAGAAAAAGCCAATTGAGTGTGAAAACACGAGTGATTGAGAGAAATATGTGAGTGAGCGTTTGCAAGGTTCTTCTGTTATTTTTATCATTTGTAGGAATTCATGGCACAACGACGAGAGGATACGCCGAATGAAGAAGATTCCCAACAACCGATTCCAAATTTACAAATGCAAGCCATAATAAGCGAAATGAGATGAATGCTGAAGTCCGTGTTGGAACCGCTTCATGAGTGAATTGATCAATTGGAAGAAGGAGTGAGGGGTTCGCGTCAACATACCCCTACTGAACAACGACCTCGAAGCTTTCAGCCAAGACGTTTTGATCCACAAGAACCCGAGGGGTTCGATCGATATGCTCATAGAGAACGACCCCGAGTTGATGACAACCTGGATAATATCAAGTTGAAGATACCCTCTTTTCAAGGAAAAACTTATCCAGAAGCGTATCTTGAATGGGAAAAGAGGATGGAGATGGTTTTTGACTGTCATAATTACTCGGAGATGAAAAAGGTACGACTTGCTGCTGTCGAATTTACTGATTATGCTATAATATGGTGGGATCAGTTGGTGAAGGAAAGGAAACGAAATCACAAACGCCCTATGGAGTCTTGGGATGAAATGAAAGTGATCATGTGACGACGATTTGTTCCCAGCCACTATCACCGGGAGTTGTTCAATAAACTCCAAAGGCTTACCCAAGGATCAAGAAGCGTCGACGAATACTTCAAGGAGATGGAGATTGCGATGATTCGAGCAAATGTGGAGGAAGATAAAGAGGCAACAATGGCAAGATTTTTGCATGGTCTAAACCATGAGATAGCTGACGTGGTGGAAATGCAATATCATGTTGAGCTGCAAGATATGGTACATCAAGCTATCAAAGTCGAACAACAATTGAAGAGAAAGAGTTTACACAAAAGGGGATTAAATAATGGTTCCTCTAACTCATGGAAACCATCCTCAAGGCGATTTGAGAGTCAGTCAACTCAACCTCAGCATGCTCCACTAAAAGAGACAACCAAGCAGGCTGTGGCCCAAAATCAAGGTAACACCCATATCACAACTCCCAAAACTCGTGATATTAAGTGTTTCCGATGCCAAGGCAGGGGTCACATTGCAAGTCAATGCCCAAATAAGCGGGCAATGGTGATCAATGCTAATGGTGAGATTGAGACCGATGATGAAAAAGAAGATATCGATCCGGGGATGCCACCACTTGAAGATGCTGATGAATATGCAGAAGAAGGGGAATTGTTGGTTGCACGACGAACTCTCAGTGTTCAAGCCCAAGAAGAAAAAAACAATCAGCATGAGAACTTATTTCATACTCGTTGTTGTGTGAAAAATAAGGTTTGCTGTGTTATTATAGATGGGGGAAGGTGCACTAATGTAACTAGCACTGAGCTGGTGGAGAAATTGGCATTACCAACCTTAAAGCATCCGAAGCCTTATCGACTACAATGGCTGAACGACCAAGGTGAACTCAAGGTAACCAAACAAGTGTTGGTCGCATTATCTATTGGAAAATATCAAGATGAAATACTATGTGACGTGGTACCAATGCACACGTGCCATATACTTTTGGGACGACCTTGGCAGTTTGATCGTCAAGTTATGCATGATGGATTCACTAATAGGTACTCTTTTGTGATGAATAAGAGACCAATATCTCTTGTACCATTGACTCCAAGGCAAGTTTTTGAAGATCAACTGAAAAAGAAAAAGGCAAATGAACAGAAATTACAAGAAAAAAAGAAAGGAGAAATATCAGAGTTGAAAAAAAAGAGGGAAAAGCCAGAAGTTGAAAAAAAAGAGAGTAAAAGCAATTTTATTGCAAGAAAAAGTGAGATCAAGCGAGCTTTACTTTCACATCAGACTCTTATTGTACTTATGTACAAGGACGCCTTTTTGAGTACTAACGATCTTGTTGGATCCTTGCCGAGCAATATTATTACTGTTTTGCAGGAATTTATCAATGTCTTTCCTGATGAGATACCACTAGGTTTGCCACCAATTCGAGGAATTGAACATCAAATTGATTTAATCCCTGGAGCGACGATTCCCAACAGACCAGCATAGAGAAGTAACCCAGAGGAAACAAAGGAACTTCAATGCCAAGTCCTAGAGCTGATGGAAAAGGGGTATGTTCGAGAGAGTATGAGTCCATGTGTTGTGCCAGTGCTACTTGTACCTAAGAAAGATGGAACATGGCGAATGTGCATGGATTGTCGAGCCATCAACAACATCACGGTAAAGTATCGCCACCCTATTCCTCGTTTGGATGACATGTTAGATGAGTTGCATGGATCTTGTTTATTTTCAAAAATAGATCCTAAGAGTGGATATCATCAAATTCGAATGAAAGAAGGGGATGAATGGAAAACTGCATTTAAAACTAAACAAGGATTATATGAATGGTTAGTATGCCCTTTGGATTGACTAATGCACCAAGCACTTTCATGAGATTAATGAATCATGTATTACGTGCTTTTATTGGGAGATTTGTAGTGGTATATTTTGATGATATTCTAATCTACAGCAAGACCATGGATGAACATTTAGCACATTTAAGAGCTGTGTTAGAAGCATTAAGGCAACATAAGTTATTTGCCAACTTGAATAAATGTGTCTTTTGTTCGAATAAACTTGTGTTTCTTAGATATATTATAAGTTCAGAAGGGATTGGAGTTAACGAGGAAAAGATTAAGGCAATTCGCGACTGGCCGACACCTAATTCGGTAAGTCAGGTAAGAAGTTTCCATGGATTAGCTAGTTTTTATAGACGTTTTGTTCCAAATTTCAGTAGTTATGTTGCACCTCTTACTGCTGTTATAAAGAAAAACGTACCTTTTAAATGGGGTAATGAGCAATAAAATGCATTTCAATTGATAAAGGAAAAATTAACTACTGCCCCATTGCTCTCATTGCCTAATTTTTCGAAAACATTTGAAATTGAGTGTGATGAATCAGGAGTAGGTATTGGAGGTGTATTAATGCAGGAAGGAAGACCAATTGCATATTTCAGTGAAAAGTAGAATTCATTTATACATCCGGTTATGTGATCAAGTGTAAGCAAGTATGAAAAATGTAGTTTCTCATACATTATCTGAAAGGTACATTTTGTTTACAATCATTGATACTAAATTGCTTAATTTTTCTTGGAATACTGTGTTGGTTACAAAACTTCTATTTTCAATTGCATGTTTACCACATATTGTGTTTGCATATAATCGTTATATTTATTCAGTAACTAAGTTATCACCAATGGAGATTATCTATGGTTTTAATCCATTGGATAGAAAGCAGCAGACTCAACAAAATATTAATCTTTACAACAAGAGTTTCATGAAATTTATTTTTGATCCAGGGATTTGGGTTAGTTTACATATGAGGAATGAACGGTTTATGAATAGAAAACTATCAAAATTTCTTAGATTAGAGGGATTATTTAAGGTGTTAAAACTCAGTAGTAATAATTACAATAGGAAGTTATCTAGCAAATATATTGTTAGTAATAGCATAAATATTTATAAGTTAATGTCTTTTGATGTAGGTGATGAAGGAAAAAAAGATTTGAGGACAAATCATTTTCAAGAGGGGGAGAATGATGTGAATCCGACTAAAGAGAGTACGAATTCACAAGATCAATAAACCAGACCTGCAATGGAGCTGAACACTTTTTCACCAAATGGGATAAATGACCACTTGAGACTTCAAGAGGGCCCAATCACAAGGTCAAGGGCTAAAAGATTCAAAGAAGCTTTATATGGGCTGAGTAAAGAGATTGCTGAATATTCAAATAGAAGCCCAAATGAAGAGCCCAAGATGAGCCCAAGAGAAGGTCCAGATTTAATTAATAAGGAGAGATTTATAAATATAATAAATCTCTTAGGATAATATTAGGTAGTTAGATTAGATAAGGTTAGCTTATAACTATAATAGATTTTTTCCTCATTATGTGGGTTATTCGGTTGTTTTCTGAGCCTATAAAAGGCATACTTCACGGCATTGGAGAGACACACTTAGTAATTTATATCTTGTGAGATTTTGTCTTCTTTCTATCTTGAAAGGGCTTTTTGAACTTATCAGGTTTTTACCTGTGGCGTTCAAGCAATCAAGACTTATCACCTGGGGTTTTCTAAGAGTTCTTCTTAGAGGATTTGGGTGTGGCGCCTACATATCCCATACCTTGTTTCTCACATAAACAAGGTATATTCCATCTTTTTGCACTTGCGTCGTGAAAGTCTTGGGATCATTGCCATATTTGGTGTAGGGTGTCGTCAGCATATTGGCGAGGTTCGCATCAGTTTCTTAGGGTCTCTTAGCATTTTTTAGAATTTTCTAGAGTTTCTTAGGGTTTTTTCAGGTATTTTTTGGGTTTTTAGGGTTTCTTAGAGCTTTTGGGAGCTTCTTAACATTTCTTAGGGTTTTCTAGCATTTGCTTTCGTTTGTTAGAGGTTCTTAGCACTTTTTAGTATTTTTTTAGCATTTCTGAGGGTTTAATAGGATGTTTTAGGATTTCTTAGTGTTTCTTTGAGTTTCTTAGGGTTCATTAAAGGTTCTTAGCATTTCTTTGAGTTTCTTAGGATTTCTTAGGGTTTCTTAGCATGTACTAGGGTTTTCCTTGTGTTTTTTTACCATTTCTTAGGGTTTTCTTGGGTTTATTAAGTTTCATAGTGTTTTTTAGCATTTTTTAGTGTTTCTTGGGGTTTCTTATTGTTTTTAGGGTTTCTTAGAATTTTGTAGGGTTTTTTTTAGCATTTCTTAGGGTTTTATAGGGTTTCTTAAAGATTCTTAGCGTTTCTTAGTGTTTCTTAGGGTTTCTAAGTGTTTCTTAGGGTTATTTAGCATTTATTAGCATTTCTTAAAGTTTTTAAGGTTTCTTAGGGTTTTTTAATCGCTTTTTAGGGTTTCTTGGGGCTTCTTAGCATTTCTTAGGTATTCTTAGGGTTTCTTAGTGTTTGTGTTTCTTAGGGTTTCTTATCATGATCGCTTTCATTTCATCCCAAGACTCCACAGGGCGTTCGTGATTTTGTTTCCTTTCCTTCACCAACTGATCCCACCATATTATAGCATAATCAGTAAATTCGACAGTAGCAAGTCGTACCTTTTTCATCTCCGAGTAATTATGACAGTCAAAAACCATCTCCATCCTCTTTTCCCATTCAAGATATGCTTCTAGATCAGTTTTTCCTTGAAAAGAGGGTATCTTCAACTTGATATTATCCAGGTTGTCATCAACTCGGGGTCATTCTCTATGAACATATCGATCGAACTCCTCGAGTTCTTGTGGATCAAAACGTCTTGGCTGAAGCTTCGAGGTCGCTGTTCTGTAGGGGTATGTTGACCCGAACCCCTCACTCCTTCTTCCAATTGATCAATTCGCTCATGAAGCGGTTCCAACTCGGACTTCAGCATTCGTCTCATTTCGCTTATTATGGCTTGCATTTGTAAATTTGGAATCGGTTGTTGGGAATCTTCTTCATTTGGTGTATCTCCTCGTCGTTGTGCCATGAGTTCCTACAAATGATAAAAATAACAGAACCTTGCAAACGCTCCCTTACATATTTCTCTCAATCACTCGTGTTTTCACACTCAATTGGCTTTTTCTTATAGATTCAAACACTCTTGCCTTTTTCCTCTCGTATGTCTTCTTTCAATCTGAATTGAACTTTAAAAACAAATCGTTTTTACAAAGCAGTTCAACTTAAGGAACAATCAAGACAAATCAATAAAGGTTTTCAAAAAGTAATTCCAAAGAATTTAAGTGAGAGGTATGAATAGACTCGTTTTCAAAAAAGAATTACAAAATGGATTTCTTTTTCAAGAAAACAAATTATGCATCCCTCAGTCTTCTTTGCGTGAGTTACTTGTTAGGGAAGCACATGGTGGAGGACTTACGGGACATTTTGGGGTAGCTAAAACTATGGCGATGATGCACGAGCATTTTTTTTGGCCTCACATGAAAAGGGATGTTGAGAAAATTTGTTCTAGATGCATTACATGTAAGGAGTCTAAGTCTAGGCAACAACCTCACGGCCTGTATACTCCTCTTCCGATTCCTAATGCACCTTGGATTGATATTTCCATGGATTTTGTTTTAGGATTACCAAGAACTAAGAGGGGGAGGGATTCTGTGTTTGTGGTAGTTGATAGGTTTTCGAAAATGGCACATTTCATTCCATGTCATAAAACTAATGATGCATCGAATGTGGTTGATTTGTTCTTTAGAGAAGTTGTCAGACTGCATGGTATGCCTAGAACTATTGTTTCTGATCGTGATTCTAAATTCTTGAGTTACTTTTGGAAAACCCTATGGGGGTAAATTGGGAACCAAACTGCTATTTTCAACAACATGTCACCCACAAACTGATGATCAAACAGAAGTAGTAAATAGGACATTAGGTACTTTATTACGTTCTATAATAAAAAAGAATTTGAAATGATGGGAAGATTGCTTACCACATGTTGAATTTGCTTATAATCGTTCTGTTCATTCTATAACTAAGTTTTCACCATTTGAGATTGTTTATGGTTTCAATCCATTAACCCCTCTAGATCTAACTCCACTTCCTGTAGGTGAATTTGTGAATTTTGATGGAAAGAGAAAAGCAGAGTTTTTGAAAGAACTGCACGAGAAGACAAAGATGCATATTGAACGGATGACTAAAGTTTATGAAACCAAGCAAACAAGGGCCGCAAAAGTGTCATTTTTGAACCTGGCGATTGGGTCTGGCTTCATATGAGGAAAGAACGATTTCCGGAACAAAGGCAATCAAAACTTCTTCCTAGAGGAGATGGACCATTTCGTGTGTTGGAACGCATTAATAATAATGCTTACAAGCTAGAGTTGCCTGGTGAGTATAGCGTTAATGAAAGCTTCAATGTTACTGATTTAATGCCCTTTGATGTAGGTGATGAAGAAAAAGAAGATTTGAGGACAAATCATTTTCAAGAGGGGGAGAATGATGTGAATCCGACTAAAGAGACTACGAATTCATAAGTCCAATCAACCGAACCTGCAATGGAGCTGAACAGTTCGTCACCAAAAGAGATGAATAATCATTTGAGTCTACAAGAGGGCCCAATCACAAGGTCAAGGGCTTAAAAGATTAAAAAAAGCTTTATATGGGCTGATTAAAGAGATTGCTGAATATTCAAATAGAAGCCCAAATGAAGTGCCCAAGATGAGCCCAAGAGAAGGTCCAGATTTAATTAATAAGGAGAGATTTATAAATATAATAAATCTCTTAGGATAATATTAGGTAGTCAGATTAGATAAGGTTAGCTTATAACCATAATAGATTTTTTCCTCATTATGTGGGTCATTAGGTTGTTTTTTTAGCCTATAAAAGGCATACTCCACAACATTGGAGAGACACACCTTGGAATTTCAATCATGTGAGTTTTGTCTTCTTTCTATCTTGAAAGGGCTTTTGAACTTATCAGGTTTTTACCTGTGGCGTTCAAGCAATCAAGACTTATCACCCGGGGTTTTCTAAGAGTTCTTCTTACAGGATTTGGGTGTGGCGTCTACATATCCCATACATTCTTTCTCAGATAAACAATATATATTCCATCTTTTTGCACTTGAATCGTGAAAGTCTTGGGGTCTTTGCCATATTTGGTGTAGGGTGTCGTCAGCATATTGGCGAGGTTCGCATCAGTTTCTTAGCGTTTTTTAGGGTTTTGTAGGGATTTTTAAGCGTTTCTTAGGCTTTATTTGTATTTTTTTTGGATTTTTTAGGGTTTTTTAAGAGTTCTTTGCGTTTCTTAAGATTTTTTAGTTTGTTTGTATTTACTAGAATTTCCTAGTGTTTCTTACCATTTGTTAGGGTTTTCTAGTGTTTATTACCGTTTTTTTCGGATTTCCTAGTATTTATTAGCATTTTTTTAGTGTTTCATAGTATTTTTTAGCGATTTATTTTATATTTTTTTGTGTTTATTAGTATTTTTTAGGATTTATTAGCATTTTTTAATATTTCTTAAAGTCTATTAACGTTTCTTAGATTTTTTTAAATTTTCTTAATGTTTTTTAAGTTTTGTAGGATTTTTTGCATTTTTAAAGTTTTTATTATTGGAGAGCATAAAGATAAGTTGCTCAGAGTTTAGTGAGCTGGCTAGGCTGGTGGCTATAAATAACAACACCCCTAGCTTAAACCATCTATGAAATACACGGTATAGATATTCTCCTGTTACCATAACAACTGTGCAAAAAAAAAAAGTGTGTTTCTTTTTGTTTTTTCTTCACGGGGCATATGACCTAACTCTCTCAACCAACTCCAACAGCAGCATGTTGATGGCATTCTCCTCTCTTGTACATTCTCGGGCATTTAACTATTTCTAAATTCATTGTTACGCGATAGATTATCTATTATTTTCTGGGCGGAGCATTTTACTATTTTTGAATTTATATGACGCAATAAAATAAAGTTAATTATTCAAATAAAATATTTGTAATTAAAATAATAAAAAAATAGAGATTGTATTATTTAATTATTACCTAGACTCAAATTTATTTCATATAAGTTTAAATTGAATTTATAATAGTATTAAATACACTGATTAGATAATCCTACTAACAACAGTAATATTCTTATTTGTTAATATTAAATAACTAGTAGAAAATATATAAATTTTATAGATTTTTGTAAAATTGCGAGTAATTTTCAATTTGATTGAAATGTAACATATTTTTATTTTTTTTCCAAAAATGTATAAATTTATATGAAAATTTTTAGAAAAATAAATAATTTATGTAAAATAACTCTAACCATTTTACCAATAAATTGTAAATATATTATGTGATTGGTAAAAAAAATAATAATGAATTTTTTTTCAAATTTAAAATTTTAATGTAGAATTAGAAAAAAATGGTATTTTTTTCACATTTTCGCCCATCAATAAGTATTGTTATGTTTAATTATATACATGCAAAGTAATTTGACCAAAAATAAAATAAAAATAATAATTTTCATTAAATTTAAAATTTAACAGTAAAATTAAAAAAAATATATTTTAATATATTTTACTTATTAATAAGTATCAAACAATCACGTTATTATTATTATTACCGATACATTAAAATAAAACAAGAAAAATGTGTTGTGTGAAATTTTGGGAGTTAAACACTCCATTTTGATATACATAAATTTGTGTAAAAATTTATTATTAAAATAGATGGTTTAAAATTCACTTTTATTTGAATATAATATTTTAAATAAATTTATAGTGGAAAATAAATTTACTTTACCATACTTATATAATATTAATTATCATAACAACTAATTAGGTTAACTCTATAAAATTAACTATTTTTCCAATCATTTCAATAATTTTTAGAAAATTTAATTGTTGTAATTAATATAATTTATTTATTAAATATCATGCTTTAACCCGATTTGTTCGTATTATCGTGATCAGTTCGCCGCTCACTTTATTCGAGAATATTTCTCCCTTTCTTTAATCAAAAGCAGTAAAAAGAAATTTTAATTTTATTCACTTAAATAATATATATCAATAAAATATAATTTACAAAAAATATATTTTTAATAATACCTCACACATTAAGTGCTAGTATTATCTATAATAATTTTTTATACTCCTAAAAATAATAAGAAATGAGGGTTGAATTTCAATAATTTAGTAAATACATATTTGAAAAATAGTTTCACTAGATAGAAATTTATAAATAAAAATTTATTATACCGTTTAAATATTTTTTATTATATGTATTTTATATTTTTATAAATTTGATACCTTAATTATCTCTACTCTGTAAGTGCAATAGAAAATTTTGAATTTCAAGTAAACATTTTTATAAATAAAAAGAATTTAGAGAAAAAAAAGAGATTAACTTTTTTGGAGGGTAAAATTTTTTTAGTGGTTATATTTTTTTTTGTACGAAAAATCACATATTTTAGATATTATTTGAATGGAGTGAAATGAGTATTTATTTATAATGCGAGAAAAATTATTAATTTTATAAAATAAAAAAAGTCGTGTAGAAGCATTTAAACATGTTATTTTAAACTAAAATATAAAATATTCAATTTAATAGATTTTGGTTAAATTATTTAATTTATTGTTTAAATTATTTTTATAACATATGTTATCATTTATTTATTTTAATTTATTTTTATATTTATGTAATTTAATTAAATTTATACGAATAATATTTTATATAAAATTATATAATAAAAATAAATGTGAAATATATAATATAATTTATTATATATATTTATATTATAATTATAAAATATTTATATATAATAATTTTTAAATAATTAATATTAATTATTTTTTTATTATAATAATAAAAATTATTTTACCTAATTTAATTACATAATAAAATTTAATACTTATATTATACCTAATATATAATATAAATATATATAATTAATTTTATATTTTATTATATATTAATTTATTATTTTTATTATATATATTATATTTAATATAATTTAATATAATTTAATTATATATAATATATTTCATTTAATTAAAAAATTTTAATTTTAATTTCTAATTTTTCCGTTAAAAGCACTGGTATAACCAACCCCTACAAATACATCACGGAGCTTCTCCATACTTTCCCTCCATAAACCTCAATTCGAAACACCTCCCATCCGATCCACACTTTCTCGTGCTTGGCCTTTGGGGGTTTTTGCATCATCATCCGTTGTTCCCCCTGTTCACCCTCGTATCCTTTCTTCAATCGACCAAACGGTCAGAATCTTCAAAGACAAAGCCACCCTTCAAGGGAGAATCCCCCGTCAAGTCAATCGTAGGCTTTGATCAAAGTTTCTTCTTTGGCTGATTGGTCGGTTTTCCGTCCTCCGCTCCACTTCCAAGCCAATGGCCGGGAAGTTGAAGTCGCTCAACCAGTGGAGGGCCTATTTCCGTGCGGCAAGCTTGGATATATTCGACATAATCGACATGGCAATTGCGGTGGCAGAGACGGACTGCCAGAAAGAGTTTCGGATTCGGAGGAGCCGAATCGTCGAGCGGCTTTTCTCCTGCAGATTGGTGCGGTGCTCCGGCTGCGATCGGGTGGCGCCGTCCCTCCCTATAGGTGAAGGTGAAGAAGAAGAGGGCTGCAATGCAAAAGAGAAGAATTGCAGCCACGGTGAAGAAGCGAGTGCGTTGAATGACGAGATCGAGGAGACTAGGATTATCAAGGAACGAGGAGACTAGGATTATCAAGGAAGTCCTTAGAATTACGGAGATACTGCAGGACAAAAGTGAAGAAGTCTAATTCTACATTTCTCATTTTTTTTGTAGTTTGTTGATATTCAAATTTCTATTTTTTTTTATGGCGAATGCTATATGAATCATTAAGGAGACTCCAGCTGATACCCTTGACGGTGGTAACACTGAAAATGTCTTATTATCAAGTCTTTCCTTTGTTCACGGACTTGGACCTGTTTGGGTTTCTTAGTGTTTATTAAGGGTTCTTAGCATTTGTTTGGGTTTCTGATGCGAACCTCGCCAATATGCTGACGACACCCTACACCAAATATGGCAACGATCCCAAGACGTTCACGACGCAAGTGCGAAAAGATGGAATATAACTTGTTTATGTGAGAAACAAGGTATGGGATAGGTAGACGCTACACCCAAATCCTCTAAGAAGAACTCTTAGAAAAACCCCGGGTGATAAGTCTTGATTGCTTGAACGCCACAGGTAAAAACCTGATAAGTTCAAAAGCCCTTTCAAGATAGAAAGAAGACAAAATCTCACAAGATATAAATTACTAAGTGTGTCTCTCCAATGCCGTGAAGTATGCCTTTTGTAGGCTCAGAAAACAACCGAATGACCCACATAATGATGAAAAAATCTATTATGGTTATTAGCTAACCTTATCTAATCTGACTACCTAATATTATCCTAATAGATTTATTATATTTATAAATCTCTCCTTATTAATTAAATCTGGACCTTCTCTTGGGCTCATCTTGGCCTCTTCATTTGGGCTTCTATTTAAATATTCAGCAATATCTTTACTCAGCCCATATAAAAGCTTTTTGAATCTTTTAGCCCCTGACCTTGTGATTGGGCCCTCTTGTAGACTCAAATAATTATTCATCTCTTTTGGTGACGAACTGTTCAGCTCCATTGCAGGTTCGGTTGATTGGACTTGTGAATTCGTAGTCTTTAGTCGGATTCACATCATTCTCCCCCTCTTAAAAATAATTTGTCCTCAAATCTTTTTTTCCTTCATCACCTACATCAAAAGACATTAACTTATAAATATTTATGCTATTACTAACAATATATTTGCTAGATAACTTCCTGTTGTAATTATTACTACCGAGTTTTAACACCTTAAATAATCCCTCTAATCTAATAAATTTTGATAGTTTTCTATTCATAAACCGTTCATTTCTCATATGTAAACTAACCCAAATCCCTGGATCAAAAACAACTTTCATGAAACTCTTGTTGTAAAGATTAATATTTTGTTGAGTCTCCTGCTTTCTATCCAATGGATTAAAACCATAGACAATCTCCATTGGTGATAACTTAGTTACTGAATAAATATAACGATTATATGCAAACATAATATGTGGTAAACATGCAGTTGAAAATAGAAGTTTTGTAACCAACACAGTATTCCAAGAAAAATTAAGCAATTTAGTATCAATGATTGTAAACAAAATGTACCTTTCAGATAATATATGAGAAACTACATTTTTCATACATTGCTTACACTTGATCACATAACTGGATGTATAAATGAATTCTACCCACCTTGCATGATGATACTCATTCAGCTTGAGGGCTACTCCACTGAACTTTTCATTATAATATGCAAATGATCTTCTTTCCTGACTTACCAAGTAAGGTGTTTGCCAATCTTCAATTACCTTAATTTTCTTGTCAATGGAAATCCATTCAAAACTTATAACATATCCAGGAAATAGAAGTTTATCCGAACAAATGATAAATATCTTAAAATTCTCAAACAATTTATCTTTTCTTAAAAGTTCTAACATCATTTTCAAATATTCCATAAGTTCATATACCAGGACGTCATCAAAATATATATAGTCAAACTTTAAAATGATAACATACAAGATATGGTTCATTGATATCATGACAGTGCTAAAGGCACTAGTTAATCCAAAAATCACAGCTAACCAATCATATAGACCTGGTTTTGTTTCAGATGTTATTTTCAAATCATCTTTTTCTTTAATTTGAAATTGATGATATTCACTCTTAAGACCGCGTTTTGAAAACAAATAGTATCTATGCAACTCAATAACAA
This sequence comes from Trapa bicornis, assembly GCA_030064425.1. NCBI lineage: Eukaryota > Viridiplantae > Streptophyta > Magnoliopsida > Myrtales > Lythraceae > Trapa > Trapa bicornis. The sequence continues at coordinate 1,458,096 of CM057745.1, forward strand.
TATCATATAAATAAGAAAGATGTTGTCGATACTTTACCGTGATATTGTCAATGACTCGACAATTGAGGCATATTTGCCAAGTTTCGTCCTTCATGGGTACAACACATGGTCGCTTGCTGTTACGTATATATCTCCTTTCCATCAATTTTAGGACCTGGTGTTGACTTTGATACATGTTTTCTCGAACTGGTGGCAAACTAAGAGTTATCTTCTTTGTAATGACATTCTTGAATTCCTGTAGAAGAGAAACACTAATGCTCGGCAAATATCCGACAATATGGTTAGTAAAATATAAATCCTTGTATATAAGTACTGTAAGGATAGGATATGGAATTGTATCTCTCTTGATCTCACTTTTTCTCTCCATAAAATTGTTTCTACTCTCTTTTCTTTGTATTATAGCTTTTCTCTCTTCTTTTTCAACATTGCCTTTTCTCTCATCATTTTCAATTTCGGCTTTTCTCTCTCGGATTTTTCTCTCTTCTTTTTCAATATTGCCTTTTGTCTCTTCCTCTTCAATCATGGCTTTTCTCTCTTGTCTTTCTGCTATTTTCTTTTCATTTGCCTTTTTCCTTTTCAACTGATCCTGAAAAACTTGTTGTAAAGTAAGAGGTACAAGAGATATTGATCTATTATTCATCACGAATAAGTACCTATCTGTTAATCTATCATATGTAATGTGACGATCTAACTTCTAAGGTTCTCCCAATAAAATATGACATGCTTGCATTGGTACTACATCACATAATATTTCATCATGATATTTCCCTATAGAGAAGGACACTATCACCTGTTAGGTTACCTCGAGTTTGGGTTGATCACTCAGCCTTTGAATTTGATATGGCTTTGGATGCTTCGTTGCATGTAATGCCAACTTCTCCACAAGCTCGGTGCTAGCAAAGTTAGTGTAGCTTTCCCCATCTATGATAACAGAACAAAACTTATTGTTCATAGAGCAACGAGTATGAAATAACTTCTCATGTTGGTTGTCCAAGATATCATCAACCCATGGTCTATTCCAAGTAGTAAGTTGATTGAAGGAATTGAGCTTGATGTTACCGCAATTAACTTGGAGATCATCGAACTCCCCCAGTTCCTGTGGTTCGAAGCATTGAGATCGACTGCTCCACGGTCGTTCAATGGAAGTATGTGAGTGTCGTCTCACACCTTCCTCCAAGCGATCCATTCGCGTACGAAGTGGCTCAAATTTAGACTTCACTATCTCTTTCATTTGACTCTTCATTGGTTTCCATTGTTGGTTTTGAATAGGTGATATGAAACTCTCTTCTTTCATTGTGTTTTCTTCTCGTTGGGCCTTCTAAACCTGATAATTGTTAGAAAGAAAAGAACCTCACAACTCTCTCTCACATGTTTCTCTCAAACACTCATGTTTCACACTCAAATAGCTTTTTCTTATAGATTTAAAGCACTCTTGCCCTTTTCCACTAATATGTCCTCTTTCAATCTGAATTGAACTTTAAAAACAAATCATTTTTACGAAGCAGTTCAACTTGAGGAACAATCAAGACATATCGGTAAAGGTTTTCAAAAAGCAATTCCAAAGAATTTAAGTGAGAGGTATGAATAGACTCAGAAATAAGAGTAAATTTTAGATAGAGAAGAACGAAATTAAGATGTAATGAAGTAATAAACTTAGATAGAGTAGAATAAGAATAATATATAAGATAGAATTGTGTGCCTCCTTTTTTTTGCCTTTTTTTTCACGAATTTTTTTTGCTCTTTTTTTAGCACGAACTTTTTTTGCTCTTTTTTTTTGCACGGATTTTTTTGGCTTTTTTTCTATTTTTTTAACCTACTGAAGAGAAGATAGATAGAAGAATATGATAATTTTTTTTATAGAGAATATAAATAAGTAGAGAAGATAAAAAAGAACAAGAAAAAAAGATGGGATAGAACTTGCCGTGCAACCGTGTGCTCTGATACCAACTGATGCGAACCTCGCCAATATGCTGATGACACCCTATACCAAATATGGCAATGATCCCAAGACGTTCACGACGCAAGTGCGAAAAGATGGAATATACCTTGTTTATGTGAGAAAGGTATGTGATATGTAGACGCCACACCCAAATCCTCTAAGAAGAACTCTTAGAAAAACCCCGGGTGATAAGTCTTGATTGCTTGAACACCACAGGTAAAAACCTGATAAGTTCAAAAGCCCTTTCAAGATAGAAAGAAGACAAAACCTCACAAGATATAAATTCCAAAGTGTGTCTCTCCAATGCTATGGAGTATGCCTTTTATAGGCTCAGAAAATAACCGAATGACCCACATAATGATGAAAAAATCTATTATGGTTATAAGCTAACCTTATCTAATCTGACTACCTAATATTATCCTAATAGATTTATTATATTTATAAATCTCTCCTTATTAATTAAATCTGAACCTTCTCTTGGGCTCATCTTGGTCTCTTCATTTGGGATTCTATTTGAATATTCAGCAATCTCTTTAATCAGCCCATATAAAGCTTTTTTGAATCTTTTAGCCCTTGACCTTGTGATTGGGCCCTCTTGTAGACTCAAATGATTATTCATCTCTTTTGGTGACGAACTGTTCAGTTCCATTGCAGGTTCGGTTGATTGGACTTGTGAATTTGTAGTCTCTTTAGTCGGATTCACATCAGTTTCTTATGTTTTCTTAGGGTTTCTTAGCATTTACGAGTGTTTCATAGCATTTTTTAGGGTTTCCTAGCGTTTCTTACCGTTTCTTCAGGTTTCCTAAAATTTATTAGCATTTTTTAAAGTTTCTTAGGGTTTCTTAGTATTTTTAGGGTTTCTTAGAGTTATTTAGTATTTCTTTGCATTTATTAGGGTTTCTTAGCATTTCTTAGGGTTTTGTATCGTTTCTTACGGTTTTATTGGATTTCTTAGAATGTATTAGTGTTTCTTAGGGTTCTTAGCATTTCTTAGAGTTTTTATGGTTTCTTAGGGTTTTTAAGGCGTTTTTAGGATTTTTAGGGTTTGTTTGCATTTCTTAGGGTTTCTTAGGGCTTCTTGGGGCTTCCAAGCATTTCTTAGGGATTCATAAGGTTTCTTAGCATTTTTTAGCGTTTGATAGGTTTTCTTAGTATGTTTTAGTATTTTTTAGCATTTCTTAGGGTTTCATAGGGTTTCTAAGCATTTTTTAGCCTCTCTTAGAGTTTCTTTGGGTTTTTTAGTGTTCCTTAAGGGTTATTAGCATTTCATAACGTTTATTAGCATTTCTTAGTGTTTCTTAGAGTCTCTTAAGGTTTTATAGGTTTTCTTAGCGTTTCTTAGCATTTACTAGGGTTTCCTAGCGTTTATTACCATTTCTTAGAGTTTCCTAGGGTTTATTAGGTTTTAATAGCATTTTCAGGGTTTTTTAGCATTTCTTAGCATTATTTAGAATTTCTTGGGGTTTCTTAGTGCTTTTTAGGGTTTCTTAGCATTACTTAGCATTTCTTAGGGTTTCTTATCGTTTCTTAGGGTTTGGTAGGGTTTCTCAGGGTTTTTAGCCTTTCTTATTATTTTATAGGGATTCTTAAAGTTTCTTAGTGTTTCTTAGAAATTCTTAGCGTTTCTTAGTGTTTCTTAGCGTTTGTTAGCATTTCTTAGTGTTTCTTAGAGTGTTTAAGGTTTCTTAGGGATTCATAAGGTTTCTTAGCATTTCTTAGCATTTGATAGGTTTTCTTAGTATGTTTTAGTATTTTTTAGCATTTCTTAGGGTTTCATAGGGTCTCTAAGCATTTTTTAGCCTCTCATAGAGTTTCTTTCGGTTTTTTTGTGTTCCTTAAGGGTTATTAGCATTTCATAACGTTTATTAGCATTTCTTAGGGTTTCTTAGAGTCTCTTAAGGTTTTATAGGTTTTCTTAGGGTTTCTTAGAGTCTCTTAAGGTTTTATAGGTTTTCTTAGCGTTTCTTAGCATTTATTACCATTTCTTAGAGTTTCCTAGGGTTTATTAGGTTTTAATAGCATTTTTTAGGGTTTCTTAGCATTTCTTAACATTATTTACAATTTCTTGGGATTTCTTAGTGCTTTTTAGGGTTTCTTAGCATTACTTAGCAATTCTTAGGGTTTCTTATCGTTTCTTAGGGTTTGGTAGGGTTTCTCAGGGTTTTTAGCCTTTCTTATTGTTTTATAGGGATTCTTAAAGTTTCTTAGTGTTTCTTAGAAATTTTTAGTGTTTCTTAGTGTTTCTTAGCGTTTGTTAGCATTTCTTAGTGTTTCTTAGAGTGTTTAAGGTTTCTTAGGGTTTTTTAAGGAGTTTTTAAGGTTTTAAGAGTTTATTAGGGTTCTTTTACGTTTCATAGGGTTTCTTAGAACTTCTTAGCATTTCTGAGGGATTCTTAGGGTTTCTTTGCATTTTTTTGTGTTTCTTATCATTTCTTAGGGTTTCATAGGGCTTTTAGGGTTTCTAAGCGTTTGTTTGGCTTTCCGAGCGTTTCTTAGGTTTTCTTAAGTGTTCTTAGCGTTTCTTTGGATTTCTTAGATTTTTTAGCATTTGATGGGGTTGCCTAGCGTTTCATACCGTTTCTTAGGGTTTTTAGGGTTTATTAGCGTTTTTTATGGTTTCATAGGTTTTTTAGCATTTCATAGTGATTCTTAGCATTTTGTTAGCATTTCTTAGTGTTTTTTAGTGAGTTTAAGGTTTCTTAGGGACTCATAAGGTTTCTTAGCATTTCTTAGCATTTGATAGGTTTTCTTAGTATGTTTTAGTATTTTTTAGCATTTATTAGTGTTTCATAGGGTCTCTAAGCATTTTTTAGCCTCTCATAGAGTTTCTTTGGGTTTTTTTGTGTTCCTTAAGGGTTATTAGCATTTCATAATGTTTATTAGCATTTCTTAGGGTTTCTTAGAGTCTCTTAAGGTTTTATAGGTTTTCTTAGCGTTTCTTAGCATTTACTAGGGTTCCCTAGCGTTTATTACCATTTTTTAGAGTTTCCTAGGATTTATTAGGTTTTAATAGCATTTTTCAGGGTTTCTTAGCATTTCTTAGCATTATTTACAATTTCTTGGGGTTTCTTAGTGCTTTTTAGGGTTTCTTAGCATTACTTAGCAATTCTTAGGGTTTCTCATCGTTTCTTAGGGTTTGGTAGGGTTTCTCAGGGTTTTTAGCCTTTCTTATTGTTTTATAGGTTTTCTTAAAGTTTCTTAGTGTTTCTTAGTGTTTCTTAGCATTTGTTAGCATTTCTTAGAGTGTTTAAGGTTTCTTAGGGGTTTTTTAAGGAGTTTTTAAGGTTTTAAGAGTTTATTAGGGTTCTTTTACGTTTCATGGGGTTTCTTAGAACTTCTTAGCATTTCTTAGGGATTCTTAGGGTTTCTTAGCATTTTTTTTGTGTTTCTTATCATTTCTTAGGGTTTCATAGGGCTTTTAGGGTTTCTAAGTGTTTGTTTGGCTTTCCGAGCGTTTCTTAGGTTTTCTTAAGTGTTCTTAGCGTTTCTTTGGATTTCTTAGATTTTTTTTAGCATTTGATGGGGTTGCCTAGCATTTCATACCATTTCTTAGGGTTTTTAGGGTTTATTAGCGTTTTTTATGGTTTCATAGGTTTTTTTAGCATTTCATAGTGATTATTAGCATTTTTTTTAGCATTTCTTAGTATTTTTTTAGTGATTCTTAGTTTTACTTAGTGTTTTTTTTATAGTTTCTTAGCATTTCTTAGGGTTTTGTAAGGTTTCTTTGTGTTTCTAGCATTTTTTAACATTCCTTAGTGTTTCCTTGAGTTTTTAGGATTTCTTAGGGTTTTAAGAGGTTTTTAGGTTTTCTTTATGTTTCTTAGGGCTTCTTAGGGATTCTTAGCGCTTGGTAGGGTTTCTTAGCACTTTTTAGTGTTTTTTTAGCGTTTCTTAGGGTTTCGTATGGTTTTTAGGGTTTCTAAGCATTTTTAGGCTTTCTTAGCATTTATTTAGGTTTCTTAGTGTTCCTTAACGGTTCTTAGCATTTCTTAGGGTTTATTAGCGTTTATTAGGGCTTCTTAGCGTTTGTAGGGTTTTTTTTAACACTTTTTAGTATTTTTTAGGTTTTAGGGTTTCAAGTGTTTTTTAGTATTTCTAAGCATTTCTTAGGCTTTCTTTGGGTTTCTTAGGGTTCCATAAGTGTTCTTAGCATTTCTTTGGGTTTCTTAGGATTTATTAGGGTTTCTTACCGTTTCTTAGCATTTACTAGTGTTTCCTAGCATTTCATAGCATTTCTTAGGGTTTACTATCGTTTCTTATTGTTTCTTAGGGTTTCCTATGGTGTATTAGTGTTTATTTATGTTTTTTAGTGTTTCATAGGATTTTCTTAGCATTTTTAGCGTTTCTTAGAATTTCTTAGGGTTTCTTAGGGTTTTTTAGGGTTCTTAGCATTTCTTAACATTTCTTATAGATTTTTGGGTTTCTTAAGATTTTTTAAGGGGTTTTAAAGGTTTTTAGGGCTTTATTGCATTTCTTAGGCTTTCTTTAGGTTTCTTAGGGTTCATTAAAGGTTCTCAGTTTTCTTTGGGTTTCTTAAAATTTTTTAGGTTTTATTAGGATTTCTTAGGGTTTCTTAGCTTGTACTAGGGTTTTCCTAGTGTTTTTTTTACCGTTTCTTAGGGTTTCCTAGGGTTTATTAACGTTTTTAGGGTTTCTTAAAGTTTCTTAGCATTTTTTTAGTGTTTCTAGTGGTTTCTTAGTGTTTTTAGGATTTTTAGCATTTCCTAGGGTCTTGTAGGGTTTCTTAGGGTTTTATAGGGTTTCTTAAAGATTCTTAGCATTTTTTAGTGTTTATTAGGGTTTCTTAGGGTTTTTTTTGCGTTTATTAGCATTTCTTAGAGTTTTTAAGGTTTCTTCAGGTTTTTAAGGGGTTTCTTAGGGTTTTTTAATCACTTTTTAGGGTTTCTTTGGGCTTCTTAGTATCTCTTAGGGATTCTTAGGATTTCATAGGATTTCTTAGGGTTTTTTAGTGTTTACTAGTGTATCCTAGCATTTCTTACTGTTTATAAGGGTTTTCTAGTGTTTATTAGGGATTATTAGAGTTTCTTTGGGTTACATAGGTTTCTTAGCAAATTTTAGTGGTTTTTAGCGTTTCATAGGGTTTTTTTAGGGTTTCTACGCATTTTTAGGCTTTCTTAGTGTTTCTTTGGGTTTCTTAGGATTTCTTAGGTTTCTTAGGGTTTCTTAGCATTTCTTAGCATTTCATACCATTTCTTAGGGTTTCCTAGGGTTTATTAGGGTATTTTAGTATTTCATAGGGTTTCTTATTACTTTTTAGTGTTTTTGAGCTTTTCCTAGGGTTTAATATAGTTTTTTAGGGTTTAAGCATTTCTTAGGCTTTCTTAGTGTTTCTTTGGTTTTCTTAGTGTTACTTATGGGTTCTTAGAGTTTCTTTGGGTTTCTTAGAATTTCTTAGGTTTTTTTTGCGTTTCTTAGCATTTACTAAGGTTTCCTAGCGTTTCATACCGTTTGTTAGGGTTTCCTAGGGTTTATTAGGGTTTATTGGGGTTTCTTAGTGTTTTTAGGGTTTCTTAGCATTACTTAACGTTTATTAAAGTTTCTTAGCATTTTTTAGCGTTTATCAGCATTTATTAGGGTTTCTTAGCGTTTATTAGGGTTTGATAGGTTTTCTTAGAGTTTATTGGCGTTTCTTAGGGTTCCTTAAGGGTTCTAAGCATTTTTTAGGGTTTCTTAAGATTTATTAGGATTTCTTAGAATTTCTTAGGGTTTCTTAGCATTTCTTAGCGTTTACTAGGGTTTCCTTGCATTTCTTAGGGTTTATTATTGTTTTTTTGTGTTTCTTATTGTTTCTTAGCGATTTATAGCATTTCTTAGGCTATTTTTGGTTTTTTGGGTTATTTCATTTCTTTGGGTTTTTGGGATTTCTTAGGTTTTCTTAGCATTTCTTAGCATTATTTTAGCGTTTCTTGGGGTGTCTTAGTGTTTTTAGGGTTTCTTAGCGTTACTTATTTTTTCTTAGTATTTATTAGGGTTTCTTAGCATTTCATAGGGCTTTATAGGGTTTTTTTTAGTGTTTATAGGGTTTTTTAGAGTTTTTTTTTAGTGTTTCTTAGTTTTTCTTAGAGTTTCTTAGCATTTTCTAGAGTTTTTTTAGGGTTTTTTAAGGGAATTTGATGCGAACCCCGCCAATATACTAACGGCACCCTACACCAAATATGGAATACACCCAAGACTTTCACGACACAAGTAAAAAGAATGGAATATACTTTGTTTGGATAAGAAATAAGGTACGGGTAGATGTAGACGCCACACCCAAATCCTCTAAGGAGAGCTCCTAGAAAACCCTGATGATAAGTCTGATTGCTTGAACGCTACAAGTAAAAACCTGATAAGTTCAAAAAGTTCTCTCAAAAGAGAAAAAAGACATAAGCCTCACAATAAAAATTGAAATCAAAGATCTGTTTACAATAGTCTAAAGTTAGCCTTTTATAGGTACTTGAGAATAGTAACAATTATCTAAATAAGGAATTAAAATATTGAGGTTGACATGCCAACCATATAAAAAATATTGCTAATATATTTCTTGATCATATCTAGAAAATATATTGTTTCCTAATTTAATCTTCTAGAAGATTTATGATAAATCTCCCACTTTAAATTCAAATTTGAATTATCTTCTTGAGATCTTCTTTTAGGCTTAAGATCTTATTAGGCTCTTCTTTTGGGCTTGAGATCTTATTGGGCTCTTCCTTTTGGGCTTGAGATCTTATTGGACTCATCCTTTGGTCTTCCACTTTGGTTTCTTCAATTACTACAATTAGTCCTTTATCAAATCTTTTGGCCCTTAACTTGTGAATCATAGAGTGCCCAATTTGATTCATATCACTTAGCGATTCTTAGCATTTTTAGTATTTCTTGGGGGTTTCTTAGTGTTTCTTTATGGTTTCTTAGTGTTTGTTAGCATTTCTTATAGTTTCTTAGTGTTTCTCGGCATTTCATAGGGCTTTATAGGATTTCTTAACGTTTATTAGGTTTTTATAGGGTTTCTTAGAGCTTTTTTAGCATTTGTTAGAGTTGCTTAAGGGTTCTTAGTATTTTTTAGTGTTTATTAGGATTTCTTAAAGTTTTTTTAGCATTTCTTAGTATTTACTAGTGTTTCCTAGCGTTTCTTAGGATTTCTTATCATTTCTTAGCTATTCTTATCATTGTTTTAGCGTTTCCTAGGGTTTCTTAGTGTTTCTAGGGTTTTTTTAGCTTTACTTAGCATTTCTTGGGGTTTCTTAGTGTGTTTAGGGTTTTTTAGCTTCACTTAGCATTTCTTATAATTTCTTAGTGTTTCTTAGGGCTTTGTAGGGTTTCCTAGCGTTTTATAGGATTTCTTATTGTTTCTTAGCATTTTTTAGGTTTTCTTAGTGTTTCTTAGCATTTTCTAGAGTTTTTAGAGATTTTTAGGGGTTTTAAGGGAATTTTAGGATATTTAGGGTTTATTTGCTTTTATTAGGGTTTCTAGGGGCTTCTTAGCATTTCTTAGGGTTTCCTACCATTTTCTAGCGTTTGGTATGGTTTCTAAGCACTTTTTAGTATTTCTTAATGTTTCTTAGGGCTTTTTAGGCTTTCTTAGCGTTTCTTAGGATTTCTTATCATTTCTTAGCTATTCTTATCATTGTTTTAGCGTTTCTTGGGGGTTTCTTAGTGTTTTTAGGGTTTTTTAGCTTTACTTAGCATTTCTTATAATTTCTTAGTTTTTCTTAGGGCTTTGTAGGGTTTATTAGCGTTTTATAGGATTTCTTATTGTTTCTTAGCATTTTCTAGAGTTTTTAGAGATTTTTAGGGGTTTAAGGGAATTTTAGGATTTTTAGGGTTTATTTGCATTTATTAGGATTTCTAGGGGCTTCTTAGCATTTCTTAGGGTTTCCTACCATTTCCTAGCGTTTGGTATGGTTTCTAAGCACTTTTTAGTATTTTTTTAATGTTTCTTAGGGTTCCTTAAGGGTTCTTAGCATTTCTTTGGGCTTCTTAGGATTTCTTAGGGTTTGTTAGCATTTCATAGAATTTGCTAGGGTTTCCTAGTGCTTCTTACCGTTTCTTAGGGTTTCCTAAGGTTTATTTGCATTTTTTATGGTTTCATAGGGTTTCTTTACATTTATTAGCGATTCTTACCATTTTTTTAGCATTTCTTTGGGTTTCTTAGTGTTTTTTAGGGTTTCTTATCATTACTTAGCATTTCTTAGGGTTTTATAGTGTTTTATATTATTTCTTAGAGTTTCTTAGCATTTCTTAGGGTTCCTTAAGGGTTTTTAGCGTTTCTTAGGGTTTATTAGCATTTCTTAAGCATTCTTATGGTTTCTTAGCGATTATGAGCAATTTTTTAGCGTTTCTTGGGGTTTATTAGTGTTTTTAACCGTTTTTAGCGTTACTTAGCATTTCTTATAGTTTCTAGTGTTTCTTAGGATTTTAAAGGATTTCTTAGGATTTCTTAGGGTTTCTTTCAATTTCTTAGCATTTCTTAGTGCTTCCTAGGGTTACTTAGGGTTTATTAGCGTTTTTAGGGGTTAATAGGGTTTTTTTTAGCATTTCTTTGCGATTCTTAGCAATTGTTAGAATTTCTTGGGGTTTGTCAGTGTTTTTTAGGGTTTTTTAGCATTTCTTAACATTTGATAGGGTGTCATAGCGTTTCTTAGGGTTTTGTTGGGTTTCTTAGCATTTATTTGGCTTTCTTTGCATTTTTTTGGGTCTCTTAGGGTTCCTTAAGGGTTCTTAGCATTTCTTTGGATTTCTTAGTGTTTCTTAGCATTTATTAGGGTTTCCTAGCGTTTCTTACTGCTTACTAGGGTTTATTAGCAATTTTTAGTATTTCATAGTGTTTCTTAGCAATTCTTAGCATTTTTTAGCATTTGTTGGGGTTTCTTAGTATTTTTTATGGTTTCCTAGAATTTCTTAGGGTCTCTTAGCATTTCTTAAGTTTTTGTATGATTTCTTAGTGTTTCTTAAAGTTTTATTGGGTTTCTTAGAGTGTCTTAGCGTTTCTTAGGGTTGTTAGCATTTCTTAGACTTTTTAGTATTTCTTAAGATTTTTTAAGGGGTTTTAAAGATTTATAGGGTTTCTTAGGGCTTCTTGGGGCTTCTTGGGGCTTCTTAGCATTTGTTAGGGATTCTTAAGGTTTCTTAGCATTTCTTAATGTTAGGTAAGGTTTTTTAGCACTTTTTAGTATTTTTTAGCAATTTCTGGAGTTTCATACGGTTTTTTTAGAGTTACTAAGCATTTTTTAGGCTTTTTTAGCGTTTCTTAGGGTTTTTTTAGGGTTTCTTAGCATTTTTTAGCTTTTCCGAGGTTTCCTAGCATTTCTTATGGTTTCATATGGTTTCTTAGGATTTAATAGCAAAATTTTAGCATTTCTTAGTGTTTTTAAGGGTTTTTAGCATTACTTAGCGTTTAATATAGTTTCTTAGCATTTATTAGGGTTTCTTAGTGTTTCTTAGGGTTTAATAGAGTTTTTTCGAGTTTCTTAATATTTCTTAGGGTTTTATAGGGTTTCTTAGAGTTTCTTAGCGTTTCTTAGTGTTTCTTAGTTTTTCTTAGCATTTCTTAGAGTTTCATAGAATTTTTAGGGTTTTAAAGGGGTTTTTATGGTTTCTTTATGCTTTTTAGGGTTTCTTAGGGCTTCTTGGGTCTCCTTAGCATTTCTTTGGGTTTGTTAGCTTTTCCTAGCATTTGGTAGGGTTTCTAAGTATTTCTTAGGAATTTTTAGCATTTCTTTGGGTTTCTTATGGTCCCTTTAGGGTTCTTAGCGTTTCTTAGCATTTATTAGGTTTTTCTATCGTTTCTTAACATTTCTTTGTGTTTCCTAGGGTTTATTTGGGTTTTTTAGTGTTTCGTAGGATTTCTTAGCATCTCTCACTGATTCTTAGCTTTTGTTTTAGCGTTTATTGGGTTTCTTAGTGTTTTTTGGGGTTTCTTAGCATTATTTAGCGTTTCTTTGCATTTCTGATGGTTTCTTACCATTTCTTAGGGTTTTGTAGCGTTTCTTAGGGTTTTATTGGGTTTTTTAGAATGTATTAGCATTGCTTAGTGTTTCTTAAGGTTTCTTAGTATACTTAGCGTTTCTTAGAATTTCTTTGAGTTTTTAGTGTTTCTTAAGAGGTTTTTAGGGTTTGTTTGCATTTCTTAGGGATTCATAAGGTTTCTTAGCATTTGGAAAGGTTTCTTAGCACATTTAAGTGTTTTTAGCGTTTCTTAGGGTTTCTAAGCATTTTTAGGCTTTCTTAGATTTTTTTTGGGTTTCTTAAGGGTTCTTAGCATTTATTAAGTTTTATTAGCATTTCTTAGGGTTTTATAGGGTTTCTTAGTGTTTTATGGGGTTTCTTATAGTTTCTTAGGGTTTCTTAGCATTATTTAGCATTTTTTGGGGTTTCTTAGTGTTTTTTAGGTTTTCTTACGTTACTTAGCATTTCTTAGGATTTCATAGTGTTTCTTAGGGTTTGGTAGGGTTTCTTAGGGTTTTATAGGGATTCTTAATGTTTCCTAGTGTTTCTTAGGAATTCTTAGGGTTTCTTGGCATTTCTTAGAGTTTTTAAGGTTTCTTAGGGTTTTTTAAAGGGTTTCTTGGGGTTTTTAAGGAGTTTTTAGGGTTTTTAGAGTTTATTAGGGTTTTTTTTTCATTTCATAGGTTTTCTGGGTTTCTTAGCGTTTGGTAGTGTTACTTAGCATTTTTTGTGTTTTTTTATCATTTCTTAGGGTTTCATAGGGTGTTTTAGGGTTTCTAAGAGTTTGATAGGCTTTATAAGCGTTTCTTAGGCATTCTAGGCATTTCTTAGGGTCCCTTAAGTGTTCTTAGCATTTCTTTGGATTTCTTAGCATTTTTTAGTGTTTATTGGGGTTTCCTAGCGTTTTCTCGCATTTCATAACGTTTCTTAGGGTTTCCTAGTATTTATTAGCGTTTCTTATAATTTCATAGAGTTTCTTACTATTTCTTAGTATTTATAGTTTCATAGAGTTTCATATAGTTTCCTAGCGTTTCTTATTGTTTCTTTGGTTTTCCTAGGGTTTATTAGGATTTATTAGTGTTTTTAGTGTTTCATAGGGTTTTTTAGCGATTCATAGCATTATTTTAGCGTTTATTGGGGTTTCAAAGTGTTTTTTAGGGTTTCTTAGCGTTACTTACCATTTCTTAGGGTTTTGTAGGGTTTCTTTGCATTTCACAATGTTTTATTGGGCTTCTTAGAGTGTATTAGCGTTTCTTAGTATTTTTTAAGGTTTCTTAACGTTTCATAGAGTTTTTAGGGATTCTTAGAATTTTTAAGGGGTTTTTAGGCTTTTTAGGGTTTCCTTGCGTTTCTTAGGGTTTCTTTGCATTTATTAGTATTTCTTAGGCATTCGTAAGATTTCTTAGCGTTTGGTAGGGTTTCTTTACACTTTTTAGTGTTTCTTAGCGTTTCTTAGGCTTTCTTATAATTTATTTGGGTTTCTTAAGGTTTCTCAAGGGTTCTTAGCGTTTCTTAGGATTTATTAGTGTTTCTTAAGATTTCTTAGTGATACGAACCTCGCCAATATGCTGACGACACCCTACACCAAATATGGCAACGATCCCAAGACGTTCACGATGTAAGTGCGAAAAGATGGAATATACCATGTTTATGTGAGAAACAAGGTATGGGATAGGTAGACGCTACACCCAAATCCTCTAAGAAGAACTCTTAGAAAAACCCCGGGTGGTAAGTCTTGATTGCTTGAACACCACAGGTAAAAACCTGATAAGTTCAAAAGCCCTTTCAAGATAGAAAGAAGACAAAATCTCACAAGATATAAATTACAAAATGTGTCTCTCCAATGCTGTGGAGTATGCCTTTTATAGGCTCAGAAAACAACCGAATGACCCACATAATGATGAAAAAATCTATTATGGTTATTAGCTAACCTTATCTAATCTGACTACCTAATATTATCCTAAGAGATTTATTATATTTATAAATCTCTCCTTATTAATTAAATCTAGACCTTCTCTTGGGCTCATCTTGGGCTCTTCATTTGGGCTTCTATTTGAATATTCAGCAATCTCTTTAATCAGCACATATAAAGCTTTTTTGAATCTGTTAGCCCTTGACCTTGTGATTGGGCCCTCTTGTAGACTCAAATGATTATTCATCTCTTTTGGTGACGAACTGTTCAGCTCCATTGCAAGTTCGGTTGATTGGAGTTGTGAATTCGTAGTCTATTTAATCGGATTCACATCATTCTCCCCCTCTTGAAAATGTTTGTCCTCAAATCTTCTGTTTCTTCATCACCTACATCAAATGTCATTAAATCAGTAACATTGAAGCTTTCATTAATGCAAACTCACCAGGCAACTCTAGCTTGTAAGCATTATTATTAATGCATTCCAACACATGAAATGGTCCATCTCTAGGAAGAAGTTTTGATCACCTTTGTTCCGGAAATCGTTCTTTCCTCATATGAAGCCAGACCCAATCGCCAGGTTCAAAAATGACACTTTTGTGGCCCTTGTTTGCTTGTTTTTCATAAACTTTAGTCATTCGTTCAATATGCATCTTTGTCTTCTCGTGCAGTTCTTTCACAACCTCTGCTTTTCTCTTTCCATCAAAATTCACAAATTCACCTACAGGAAGTGGAGTTAGATCTAGAGGGGTTAATGGATTGAAACCATAAACAATCTCAAATGGTGAAAACTTAGTTGTAGAATGAACAGAATGGTTATAAGCAAATTCAACATGTGGTAAGCAATCTTCCCATGATTTCAAATTCTTTTTTATTATAGAACGTAATAAAGTACCTAATGTCCTATTTACTACTTCTGTTTGACCATCAGTTTGTGGATGACATGTTGTTGAAAATAGCAGTTTGGTTCCCAATTTACCCCATAGGGTTTTTCCAAAAGTAACTCAAGAATTTAGAATCACGATTAGAAACAATAGTTCTAGGCATACCATGCAATCTGACAACTTCTCTAAAGAACAAATTAGCCACATTCGATGCATCATCAGTTTTATGACATGAAATGAAATGTGCCATTTTCGAAAACCTATCAACTACCACAAACACAAAATCCCTCCCCCTCTTAGTTCTTGGTAATCCTAAAACAAAATCCATGGAAATATCAATCCAAGGTGCATTAGGAATCGGAAGAGGAGTATACAGGCCGTGAGGTTGTTGCCTAGACTTAGACTCCTTACATGTAATACATCAAGAACAAATTTTCTCAACATCCCTTTTCATGTGGGGCCAAAAAAAATGCTCGTGCATCATCGCCATAGTTTTAACTACCCCAAAATGTCCCATAAGTCCTCCACCATGTTCTTCCCTAACAAGTAACTCACGCAAAGAAGACTGAGAGATGCATAATTTATTTTCTTGAAAAAGAAATCCGTTTTGTAAATAAAATTTTCCAAACCTAGGTAGTGCTGCAATGTTTGAAGAGTTCGAACTAGGGCATACATCTCCTTATCATAGGTAGAATAGTTAAGGGTTGCTCCACTCAACTTTTCACTGAAATATGCAATTGGTCTTCCTTCTTGCATTAATGCACCTCCAATACCTACTCTTGATGCATCACACTCAATTTCAAATGTTTTCGAAAAATTAGGCAATGAGAGTAATGGGGCAGTAGTTAATTTTTCCTTTATCAATTGAAATGCATTTTGTTGCTCATTACCCCATTTAAAAGGTACGTTTTTCTTTATAACAGCAGTAAGAGATGCAACATAACTACTGAAATTTGGAACAAAACATCTATAAAAACTAGCTAATCCATGGAAACTTCTTACCTGACTTACCGAATTAGGTGTCGGCCAGTCGCGAATTGCCTTAATCTTTTCCTCATCAACTCCAATCCCTTCTGAACTTATAATATATCCAAGAAACACAAGTTTATCCGAACAAAAGACACATTTATTCAAGTTGGTAAATAACTTATGTTGCCTTAATGCTTCTAACATAGTTCTTAAATGTGCTACATGTTCATCCATGGTCTTGCTGTAGATTAGAATATCATCAAAATATACCACTACAAATCTCCCAATAAAAGCACGTAATACATGATTCATTAATCTCATGAAAGTGCTTGGTGCATTAGTCAATCCAAAGGGCATAACTAACTATTCATATAATCCTTGTTTAGTTTTAAATGCAGTTTTCCATTCATCCCCTTCTTTCATTCGAATTTGATGATATCCACTCTTAAGATCTATTTTTGAAAATAAACAAGATCCATGCAACTCATCTAACATGTCATCCAAACGAGGAATAGGGTGGTGATACTTTACCATCAGCTCTAGGACTTGGCGTTGAAGTTCCTTTGTTTCCTCAGGGTTACTTCTATATGATGGTTGGTTGGGAAACGTCGCCCTAGGGATTAAATCAATTTGATGTTCAATTCCTTGAATTGGTGGCAAACCTGGTGGTATCTCATCAGGAAAGACATCGATAAATTCCTGCAAAACAGTAATAATATTGCTCGACAAGGATCCGACAAGATCGTTAATACTCAAAAAGGCATCCTTGTACATAAGTACAATAAGAGCCTGATGTGAAAGTTGATGTGAATCTGACAAAAGAATTTACAAATTCACAAGTCCAATCAACCGAATGTGGAATGGAGCTAAACACTTTGTCACCAAATGGGATAAATGATTATTTGAGACTTCAAGAGGGCCCAATCACAAGGTCAAGGGCTAAAAGATTCAAAGAAGCTTTATATGGGCTGATTAAAGAGATTGCTGAATATTCAAATAGATGCCCAAATGAAGAGCCCAAGAGAAGGTCCAGATTTAATTAATAAGGAGAGATTTATAAATATAATAAATCTCTTAGGATAATATTAGGTGGTTAGATTAGATAAGGTTAGCTTATTATGTGGGTCATTCGGTTATTTTCTGAGCCTATAAAAGGCATAATTCACAACATTGGAGAGACACACTTTGGAATTTATATCTTGTGAGGTTTTGTCTTCTTTCTATCTTGAAAGGGCTTTTGAACTTATCAGGTTTTTACCTGTGGCGTTCAAGCAATCAAGACTTATCACCCGGGGGTTTTCTAAGAGTTCTTCTTAGAGGATTTGGGTGTGGCGTCTACATATCCCATACCTTGTTTCTCACATAAACAAGGTATATTCCCTCTTTTCGTACTTGCGTCGTGAACGTCTTGGGATCGTTGCCATATTTGGTGTAGGGTGTCGTCAGCATATTGGCGAGGTTCGCATCAGTTGATATCAGAGCACACGGTTGCATGGCAAGTTCCATCCCATCTTTTTATCTAGTTCTTTTTTTTATCTTCTCTACCTATTTCTATTCTCTATAAAAAAATTATCATATTCTTCTATCAATCTTCTCTTCAGTAGGTTAAAAAAAGGAGAAAAAAAAGCCAAAAAAAATTCGTGCCAAAAAAGAAAAAAAATTTGTGCAAAAAAAGGCAAAAGAAAAAAAAAAGAGGGCACACAATTCTATCTTATATCTCATTCTTATTCTGCTCTATCTAAGTCTATTACTTCATTCCATCTTAATTTCTTTCTTCTCACTTAAATTCTTTGGAATTACTTTTTGAAAACCTTTATCGATATGTCTTGATTGTTCCTCAAGTTGAACTGCTTCGTAAAAACGATTTGTTTTTAAAGTTCAATTCAGATTGAAAGAGGACATATGAGTGGAAAAAGGCAAGAGTGCTTTAAATCTATAAGAAAAAGCTATTTTAGTGTGAAACATGAGTGTTTGAGAGAAACATGTGAGGGAGAGTTGCGAGGTTCTTTTCTTTCTAACAATTATCAGGTTCAGAAGGCCCAACGACAAGAAAACACAATGAAAGAAGAGGGTTTCATATCGCCTATTCAAAACCAACAATGGAAAGCAATGAAGAGTCAAATAAAAGAGATAGTGAAGTCTGAATTTGAGCCACTTCATACGCGAATGGATCGCTTGGAGGAAGGTGTGAGACGACACTCACATACTTCCATTGAACGACCGTGGAGCAGTCGATCTCGATGCTTCAAACCATAGGAACTGGGGGAGTTCGATGATCTCCAAGTTAATCGCGGTAACATCAAGCTCAATTCCTTCAATCAACTTACTACTTGGAACAGACCATGGGTTGATGATATCTTGGACAACCAACGTGAGAAGTTATTTCATACTCTTTGCACTATGAACAATAAGGTTTGCACTAGATGGGGAAAGCTGCACTAACTTTGCTAGCACCGAGCTTGTGGAGAAGTTGGCATTACATATAATGAAGCATCCAAAGCCATATCAAATTCAAAGGCTGAGTGATCAACCCAAACTCAAGGTAACCCAACAGGTGACAGTGTCATTCTCTATTGGGAAATATCAGGATGAAATATTATGTGATGTAGTAACAATGCATTCATGTCATATTTTATTGGGAGAATCTTGGAAGTTAGATCGTCACGTTACATATGATAGATCAACAAATAGGTACTCATTCGTGATGAATAATAGACCAATATCTCTTGTACCTTTGACTTTACAACAAGTTTTTCAGGATCAATAGAAAAAGAAAAAGGCAAATGAAAAGAAAATAGCAGAAAAACAAGAAGAGAGAAAAGCCAAAATTGAAGATGAAGAGAGAAAAGGCAACATTGAAAAAGAAGAGAGAAAAGCCAAAATTAAAGATGAAGAGAGAAAAGGCAAGGTTGAAAAAGAAGAGAGAAAAGCCATAATAAAAAGAAAAGAGAGTAAGAGAAAAAGTGAGATAAAGAGAGACATAATTTCAGATCAAATCCTTATAGTACTTATGTATAAGGATTTATGTTTTACTCACCATATTGTCGGATATTTGCCGAGCATTAGTATTTCTCTTATGCAGGAATTCAAGAGAAATACTAAGAAGAAAACTCCTAGTATTTCTCTTTTACTCACCATATTGTCATTCCTAAGAAGAAAACTCCTAGTTTGCAACCTGATCGAGAAATCAAGTATCAAATTCAACACCAAATCCTAAATTTGATGAAGCTAGGATATGCACGGGATAACATGATTTCAGGTATTGTGCAAATGCCTAAGAAAGATAAAATTTGGCGAAGATGTGTTGATTTTCGAATCATCTACCATATGAAGGTAATGTATCTTCACTCTATTCCTCAAGTAAATATTATATTAGATGAGTTGCATGAAAACTATTTGTTTTTAAAATTTAATCACAAGAGTGAATATTCTGAAATTCGAAAGAAAGCTAATTATGGATTGAAAACTGCATTGAAAGTAAAACTTAGTTTATATGAATGGTTGGCTATAATTTTTAGTTTGACTAATGCATATAACACTTTTATGAGGTTAATAAATTATATCCTGCATGCTTTTATTAAAGTGTTAAAACTCAATAGTAATAATTCCAACAGGAATTTATCTAACAAATATATTGTTAGCAATAGTATAAATATTTATAATTTAATGTCTTTTGATGTAGGTGATGAAGGAAAAGAAGATTTGAGGACAAATCATTTTCAAGAGGGGGAGAATGATGTGAATCTGACTAAAGAGACTAGGAATTCACAAGTACAATCAACTGAACCTGCAATGGAGCTAAACACTTTGTCACCAAATGGGATAAATGATCATTTGAGACTTCAAGAGGGCGCAATGACAAGGTTAAGGGTTGACAGGTTCAAATAGGCTTTATATGGATTGATTAAAGAGATTGTTGAATATTCAAACGGAAGCCTAATAGAAGAGCCCAAGATGAGCCCAAGAAAAGGTCCAGATTTAATTAATAAGGAGAGATTTGTTAATATAATAAATTATTTAGGATATTAAATGATAATATTAGATGTTTAATTAGTTAAGTTTAGATTTTTAAATTAGTTATTAAAATACCCTAGATATTAAGATTAGATATGGTTAGCTTGTAACCATAATAGATTTTTTCCTTATTTTGATGGAAATTCGGTTATTTTTTGTGCTTATAAAAGGCATATTTCACAGAATTGGAGAATGGACACTTTGGAATTCAATCCTGTGAGATTTTGTCTTCTATCTATCTTGAAAGAGCTTTTGAACTTATCAGGTTTTTACCTATGACATACAAGCAATCAAGACTTATCACCCAAGGTTTTCTAAGAGTTCTTCTTAGAGAATTTGGGTGTGGCTTCTACATATCCCATACCTTGTTTCTCACATAACAAGGTATATTCCATCTTTTCGTACTTGCGTCATGAAAGTCTTGGGGTCTTGCCATATTTGGTGTTGGGTGTCGTCAGCATATTGGTGAGGTTCGCATTAATTGGTATCGGAGCACACGGTTGCACGACAAGTTCCATCCCATCTTTTATATCTAGTTCTTTTTTTTTATCTTCTCTACTATTTATATTCTCTATAAAAAAATTCTCATCTTCTTCGATCTAACTTCTCTTCAGTAGGTAAAAAAAAAAAGAAAAAAAGCCAAAACAAATTCGTTCTAAAAAAAAGAGCAAAAAAAATAGTGATAAAAAAAGAGCAAAAAAAATTCGTGCAAAAAAAAGAGAGACTCAATTCTAGTTTGAATTTTATTATTATTCTTATCTATCTAAGTCTACTTCTTTCCATCTTAATTTCTTTCTCTATCTAAATTTTATTTTTCTCCAAGTCTATTCGTTCACCACACTTAAATTCTTCTGGAATTGGTTTTTGAAAACCTTATTGATTTGTCTTGATGGTTCCTCAAGTTGAACTGCTTCGTAAAAAATATTTTTTTTAAGGTTCAATTCAGATTGAAAGAAGACATACAAGAGGAAAAAGGAAAGAGTGCTTTAAATCTATAAGAAAAAGCCATTTGAGTGTGAAATAGGAGTGTTTGAGAGAAACATGTGAGGGAGAGTTACGAGGTTCTTTTCTTTCTAACAATTACTAGGTTCAGAAGGCCCAACGATAAGGAAATACAATGAAAGAAGAGGCTTTCATATCACCCATTCAAAACCTATAGTGAAAAGCAATGAAGAGTCAAATGAAACAGATGGTGAAGTGATTCGAACCCCACCAATATACTAACGGCACCCTACACCAAATATGGAATAGACCCCAAGACTTTCACGACGCAAGTAAAAAGAATGGAATATACCTTGTTCGGTTAAGAGACAAGGTACGGGTAGATGTAGACGCCACACCTAAATTCTCTAAGAAGAGCTCCTAGAAAACCCTGGTGAGAAGTCTGATTGCTTGAACGCCACAAGTAAAAACCTGATAAGTGCAAAAGTTCTCTCAAAATAGAAAGAAGACATAAACCTCACAATAAAAATTAAAATCAAAATCTGTCTACAATAGTCTAAAGTTAGCCTTTTATAGGCACTTGAGAATACTAGCAATTATCTAAATAAGGAAATAATATATTGGGGTTGACATGCCAACCATATAGAAAATATTGCTAATATATTTCTTGATTATATCTAGAAAATATATTGTTTCCTAATTTAATCTTCTAGAATAATTTATGATAAATCTACCACTTTAAATTCAAATTTGAATTCCATATAGAAAATATTGCTAATATATTTCTTGATTATATCTAGAAAATATATTGTTTCCTAAGTTAATCTTCTAGAATAATTTATGATAAATCTCCCACTTTAAATTCAAATTTGAATTTCAAATTTGAATTATCTTCTTAAGATCTTCTTTTTGGGCTTGAAATCTTATTAGGCTCTTCTGTTGGGCTTGAGATCTTATCGGACTCTTCTGTTGGGCTTAAGATCTTATTGGGCTCTTCTTTTGGGCTTGAAATCTTATTAGGCTCATCTTTTGGGCTTCCACGTGGGTTTCTTCAATTGCTCCAATTAGTCCTTTATCAAATCTTTTGGCCCTTAACTTGTGAATCACATAGTGCCCAATTTGATTCATATCATCAAGTCTGAATTTGAGACATTTCATACGCGAATGGATCGCTTGGAGGAAGGTGTGAGACGACACTCACATCAACATACTTCCATTGAACGACCATGGAGCAGTTGATCTTGATGCTTCAAACCATAGGAACTGGGGGAGTTCGATGATCTCTAAGTTAATCGCGGTAACATCAAGCTCAATTCCTTCAATCAACCTACTACTCGGGATAGACCATGGATTGACGATATCTTGGACAACCAACATTATAAGTTATTTCATACTCATTGTTCTATGAAAAATAAGGTTTGTTTTGTTATCATAGATGGCGAAAGCTGCACTTACTTTGCTAGCATCGAGCTTGTGGAGAAGTTCACTTTATAAACAATGAAGCATCCAAAGCCATATCAAATTCAAAGGTTGAATGATCAACCCAAACTCGAGGTAACCCAATGAGTGATAGTGTCATTCTCTATTGGGAAATATCATGATAAATTATTATGTGATGTAGTACCAATACATGCATGTCATATTCTATTGGGAGAACCTTGGAAGTTAGGTCGTCAAGTTACATGTGATAGATTAATAGATATGTACTCATTCATGATGAATATAAAATCAATATCTCTTGTACCTCTGACTTTAAAACAAGTTTTTCAAGATCAGTTGAAAAGGAAAAAGGCAAATGAAAAGAAAATGGTAGAAAGACAAGAGAAAAAAGCCAATTGAAGAGGAAGAGATAAAAGGCAATATTGAAAAAGAAGAGAGAAAAATCAGAGAGAGAAAAGCCGAAATTGAAAATGATGAGAGAAAATGCAATGTTAAAAAAGAAGAGAGAAAAGCCATAGTACAAAGAACCGAGAGTAAAAACAATTTTATGGAGAGAAAAAGTGAGATAAAGAGAGATATAATTTTAGATCATATCCTTACAATACTTATGTACATGGATTTATGTTTTACTAACCATATTTTCAGATATTTTTCGAGCATTAGTATTTCTCTTATGCAGGAATTCAAGAATGTCATTACTAAGAAGAAAACTTTGGATTTGCAGCCTGATCGAGACATCAAGTAACAAATTCAACACCAAATCCTAAATCTGATGAGGCTAGGATATGCACGGGATAACATGGTTTTAGGTGTTATGCAAATGCCTAAGAAAGACAAAATTTGGCGAAGGTGTGTTGATTTTTGAATCATCAACCGTATGAAGGTAATGTATCTTCACTCTATTCCTTAATTAAATATTATGGTAAACGAATTGCATGGAAACTATTTGTTTTCAAAATTTAATCACAAGAGTGAATATTCTGAAATTTGAATGAAAGCTAATTATGGATTGAAAACTGCATTAAAAGTAAAACATGGTTTATATGAATGGTTGGCTATTATTTTTAGTTTGACTAATGCATATAACACTTTTATGAGGTTAATAAATTATGTACTGCGTGCTTTTATTAAAAACTTTGTTAACATATATTTTGATAA
This sequence comes from Trapa bicornis, assembly GCA_030064425.1. Taxonomy (NCBI): domain Eukaryota; kingdom Viridiplantae; phylum Streptophyta; class Magnoliopsida; order Myrtales; family Lythraceae; genus Trapa; species Trapa bicornis. The sequence goes on from CM057745.1 coordinate 1,481,296, forward strand.
AATCATACTATACAACAATTACATAGATAAACATAAAGGATATTTAAAAATTATCTTGCAAGTTTTTAGGAAATATCAGTTGTTTGCCAAATTGAAGAATTGCATATTGTGTTTGGGTAAACTTGTATTTCCTGGATATGTTATAAGTTTTGAAGGTATTGGCATTGACAAGGAAATTAAGGTATTTCGAGATTGGCAAACACCTTATTTGGCAAGTCAGGAAATAAGATCAATTGCATATTATAATGAAAAGTTCAGTGATGTAGCCCTCAAGCTGAACGAGTGTCATGCAAGGTGGGAGGATTTCATCAAAATATTTTCTTATATGATCAAGTGTAAGCAAGGTATAAAAAATGTAGTTGCTGATACATTATCTATAAGGTACGTTTTGCTTACAATCATTAATACTAAATTGCTTAGTTTTGCTTGGAATACTATGTTAGATACAAAACTTCTATTTTCAACTGCATGTTTACCACATGTTGTGATTGCATATAATCGTTATATTTATTCAATGACTAAGTTATCACCATTGGAGATTATCTATGGTTTTAATCCATTGGATAGAAAACGACAAACTCAAGAAATTATTAATCTTGCCAACAAGAGTTTCATGAAATTTGTTTTTGATCTAGGGATTTGTGTTATTTTACATCTAGGGAATGAACGGTTTATGGATAGAAAACTATCAAAATTTCTTAGATTAGTGAGATCATTTAAAGTGTTAAAACTCATTAGTAATAATTACAACAGTAAGATATCTGATAAATATACCATTAGCTATTGCATACATATTTCTAATTTAATGTCTTTTGATGTAAGTGATGAATGAACAAAAGATTTGAGGACAAATCATTTTTCAAGAGGGGGAGAATAATGTGAATTCGAGTAAAGAGACTACAAATTCATAAGTCCAATCGATCGAACCCGCAATGGAGCTAAACAGTTTGTCAACAAATGGGATAAATGATTATTTGAGGCTGCAAGAGGACCCAATGATAAGGTTGAGGGATGAAAGGTTCAAATAGGCTTTATATGGGTTGATTAAAGAGATTGCAAAAAATTCAAGTGGAAGCCCAATTAAAGAGTCCAAGAAAAAGCCTACGAGAAGGAAGACCAATTATAGAGTACAAGAAAAGCCCATGAGAAGGTCTAGATTTAATTAATAAGGAGAACTTTATCAATATAATAAATATTTTACGATATTAAATGATAATATTAGATCTATAATAAGTTAAGTTCAGATCTTTCAATTAGATATTAAAATATCCTAGATATTTAGATTAGATATGGTTAGCATGTAACCATAATATATATTTTTTTCTTGTTTTAAGGATATTCAATTGTTATTTGTGCCTATAAAAGGTATACTCCACATCATTGGAGAACAGACACTTTAGAATTTCAATCTTGTGAGGTTTTGTCTTCATTCTTTCTTGAAAGAACTTTTTGAACTTATCAGGTTTTTACCTGTGGCATTCAAGCAATTCAAGACTTATCACTAGGGTTTTCTAAGAGTTCTTCTTAGAGGATTTAGGTGTGGCATCTACATATCTCATACCTTGTTTCTCACATAAACAAGTTATATTTCATCTTTTCGTACTTGCGTCGTGAAAGTTTTGGGGTCTTGCCATATTTGGTGTATGGTGTCGTTAGCATATTGGCGAGATTTGCATTAGTTGGTATCAAAGTGATTTTCGAAACAAAGCATGTTTTATCATTAATTATCAAATAAAATATACTAAATCTATTTATTTTATAAAATATACTAATAAGTTGTTTATTATTTAATTTAATTGATTTAAATTATATTTTATTTTTAATAACTTTTATTAGTTCAAATTAGTTATCATATATTATAATATTAATTTTATTATATATTTTAATTGGCTAATAATTTTTTAATAATAGACATGCCGCTTAATGGAGATCAACCCTCGTATTTCCAAATTAAGATTTTTTTACTTTACTTTTTTACTTATTTAAATTTAGATATATATATATATATATATTATTTATAAGTAATATGTTAAAATTGATTTAATTAAACTAATTCATCATGTCATATAGGGCGACTATTAAAAAAATTATTAGAAGTATAATACAAGTTATCATAAATGTCAGAAAGTCTAACATGTAATATGATATGTGCCACTAATTATATTTTGTTGTATAAAAATTTATTTATTACAACTATTAGTTAATGTTATGCTTTTTTATATCTCTCAATGAAATATAAAAAAGTCTAAGGGAGATATTGATACTTTAGCAATATTTATCTAAAAAATAAAAGATAATTAAAATGTTTTAATATTTTCATACCGTTTTTACCTTAAATTCTTTTACACTATATATTTTTACATTTGACATATTGACATGGTACTTAGATTACAAAGTTTTTTATGCAATAGTATTAAATTCTTTAGCAATTATTCTAATTAAATATATTATTTTTAGGACTACCAAAATTTTTAAAATGTATGCATTTGAGTTTAGTTATTAATAAAAATTATATAATATAATTAATTAAGAAGAAAATTTCATACTATTCAAGACTAAATTAACTAAACCCTAAATTTAAAATAACTAAAATTTAAGAAATAAATAAGAAAACTTTTTTAATATTTTTAATAATGTAAACATGAATTACTATATGGGTAATTCAATACATAATATGATCTTATTTGAGAGGCCTATAAGGTGAGAAGGATATAAATATAATGCAAGTCATTCAACCTAACAAGGGTTATCCTATACTCTCTATATCATATAAAAAAACTAAATAGATTTTATAATTTGTACAGCAAATTTTATTAGTAATTCTCATTTTAACTTATTATTGGGGTTTATTTATTTTTTAAATTATATTGATTAAAAATACTATTTATTTAAAATTAATTATTAATAAAAAATTTATAACAAAATTAATTAAGATGAAAATTTTACACTATCTATAACTTAGGCTTAAATGAACAAAACCATTAATTTAAAATAATTAAAATTTGTGTGATTAACTTTTGAAAATAAGCAATTTCTCACAATAACACTTTAGTTCTCAAATACTTTTTTGAAGTAAAAAAATTATAGATATTTTGTTAGTTAATTAAAGAAAACTTTTTTTATATTTTTTTATAAATGTGAACTTTAATTATTATATTGGTAATTCAATACATAATAGGGTCTAAGCCTAACGTGAGAAGCATATAAATATAATGCAAGTCATTAAAACTAACATAGGAAACAAAATTGGTTAAGTCACCTCCAAAGTATTGTTGGTAATAACATAAAATAGAGCACTCTTATCAATTAGTTTATTTTGTACTCTCCATATCATATAAAAAAATTTAACAAATTTTATAATTTATACAACAAATTTTATTAGTAATTTTTTAAACTTATTATTGGGGTTTATTTATCTTTTAAATTATGTTAATTAAAAATACTATCTATTTAAAATTAATTATATTGTTACAAGCATAAGAGTGTCTCATAATATACAAATTTTCTTTTATGCACAAAGCAAATTGTGGTATTTATTAATTTATTAAAAAACATAAATAAATATATATGTTTATTTATTTTTATTAAATTAAAATATATATTAACTAAATTTCATATAAAATCAATTTATGTGTATTATTAGATGTGTATTATTAGATGTGCCTTATATAAAATATTTTATATAACCATAATTTTATATTCTACTTTTCATTTATTTTAATTTAAAAAATGTTATTTAATTTATTTATGTAAAAAAAAGTAATTTTGATTATTTAGAAGAATAGTGGTGTTAACAAACAATATTGTATAGTAACAATATAAAAATAAGTTTTATATATAAAAAAATATTGTGAGGAAGGATACCAATATACTCATGTAAATGAAATAAGTTATGTATGTACGTACCATTATCATGCAAATATTATTTACATACAATCATTATCAATTTGTTCCGTTTTGTTTGAAGGTTCAATTATGATAAATAAGTCACTTTTGAATTTATTAAAAATGTAAAATAATTAATATTTGAAAATTTATATATTAACAATTAATAAGGGTATATAAATTTAATTGAATAATCATGTTTAATAATTTGTAAAAAAATGAGTTAACTCAACCATAAATGTATATCACTAGAATGGGTGTACCTTGTGTACATAAAAAGTTTACCTATTTTATAAATATAAATCTTGCATTCGTACAACTAATCATTATGGGTGATTTAATTTTATCAACTTTAGATGATTATAAAGGAATCATATATATATATATATATATATAATTTTTATTAAATTTAAAATTAGAACAATAGGACATACCTCCATTATTCATTCCAATTTTAGGAAATATCCTTAACACCTATAAACAATTCAGATAAAAATAAAATAAAGGTATTTTATCATTAATTATAAAAATAAAATATATCAAATTCTATAATATTGATTTTATTATTAGTTATCATATATTATAATATTAATTTTATTATATTTTTTTATTGAATAATATTTTTTTAATAATAGACATGCATAATGGAGATCAACCCTCATATTTCCAAATTAAGATTTTTTACTTTACTTTTTTTTCTTATTACTTATGTTAAATAAATAAATAAATATATATATATATATTATTTATAAGTAATATGTTACAATCAATTTAATTAAACTAATTCATCATCTCACATAGGGCAACTATCAAAAAAATTATTAGAAATAGAAGACAAGATATCATAAATTTCATAAAATCTTACATGTAATTTGGTATATGTGCTATTAATTATATTTTATTATATAAAAATTTATTTATTACCATTATTAGTTAATGATATGGTTTTCTATATCTCTCAATCAAATATAAAAAAAAATCTAAGAGAGGTATTTATACCTTAGAAATATTTATCTAAAATATAAAATATAATTAAAATATTTTAATATTTTTATACCAGTTTTACCTTATATAATTTTAGCCTATATGTTTTTACATTTGACATATTGATATTGTACTTAGATCACAAACTTTTTTATACAATAGTATTAAATTCTTTAACAATTATTCTAATTAAATATATTATTTTTAGGACTACCTAATTTTTTAAAATGTATGAATTTGAGTTTAGTTACTAATAAAAATTATATAAAAAAATTAATTAAGATGAAAATTTCACAATATCTATAATTTAGGAATAAATTAACTAAACCCTAAATTTACAATAACTAAAATTTATATAATAAAATTTAGGAAATAAATAAGAAAAATGTTTTTAATTATTTTAATAATGTAAACTTGAATTGCTATAATGTAAACATAATATGACCTTATGTGAGAAGCCTATAAGCCGAGAAGGATAAAAATATAATACAAGTCACTCAACCTAACATGGGTAATAGAACTCTTGATGAAGAGCTTAAGTTACCTCTTAATTATTATTTTATGGTCTTAAACAGAATTATTATGTTTTTAACACTATAACATAAGATGGAGTAGTATGTCAATTTCTTAATAATATCAATTTGTTTATCCTATATTCTCTAAATCATATAAAAAATTAAACAGATTTTATAATTTGTACATCTAATTTTATTAGAAATATTCTTTTTTAACTTATTATTGGGATTTATTTATTTTTTAAATTATATTAATTAAAAATTCTATTTATTTAATATTAATTAATAATAAAAAAAAGTATAAACAAATTAATTATGATTAAACTTTTACACTATCTATTACTTAGGCCTAAATGAAATAAACCCTTAATTTAAAATAATTAAAATTTGTGTTAATAGTTAGGAAATAAACAATTTCTCACAATAACTTCTTTAATACATTTTTTGAAGTAAAAAATTATAGATATTTTGTTAGTTAATTAATGAAAACTTCTTTTTATCTTTTGTGTATTAATGTGAACTTGAATTGTTATTTGGGTAATTCAATACATAATATGGCCCAAGCCTATAAGGTGAGAAGCATATAAATATAATGTAAGTCATTCGAACAAACATATGAAACAAAACTCTTGATATAGAGGTTAAGTCACCTCCCAAGTATTTTTGGTAATCACGTAAGATGGAGTACTCTTATAATTAATTTATTTTGTACTCTCCATATCATATAAAAAAATTAAACAAAGTTTATAATTTATACAAAAAATTTTATTAGTAATTTTTTAAACTTATTATTAGAGTTTATTTATTTTTTAAATAATGTTAATTAAAAATACTATTTATTTAAAATTCATTCTATTGTTACAATCATAAGAGTGTATCACAATATACAAATTTTCTTTTATGCACAAAGCAAATTATGATATTTATTAATTTATTGAAAACATAAGTAAATATATAAATATTTATTTATTTTTATTATATTAAAATATATAGTAATTAAATTTCATATAATATCAATTTAAGTGGATTATTAGATGTGCCTTACATAAAAATATTTATATAACCACAATTTTATATTCTACTTTTTTAAGTATTTGAATTGAAAAAAAAAGTTATTTGATTCATTTTTGTAAAAAAAATTAATTTTGAATATGTTAAAGAATAGTGGTGTTAACAAAAAAATATTGTATAGTAACAATATTAAAATAAGTTTTATATTTATAAAAATATTGTGAGGAAGGATATCAATATAATCATGTAAATAAAATAAGTTATGTATGTACTTACCATTATAATACAAATATTATTTATATACAATCATTACCAATTTGTTACTTTTTATATAAAGGTGTAATTATGATAAATATAACCGTTTTAAATTTATTAAAAATGTAAAATAATTAATATTTGAACAATTATATATATATATATATTAACACTTAATAAGGATATAGAAATTTAATTGAATAATCACAATTTATATTTAATAGTATGTTAAAGAATAAGTGAACTCAACTATAAATGTATATCACTAGAATATGTATAAGCCTTGTACCTAAAATGTTTACCCATCATACAAATATAAATCTTGTATATATAATCACGCAATTTAGTATCAAGTAGTTTAAGAAAGACATACCTTCGTGATAGTGCATCGATAACTATATATTTTATACCTTGTCTATACTTGATCACATATGGAAAAGTCTTGATGAAAACCACCCACCTTGCATGACGCTTATTCAACCCGTGTTGCCTCTTAAGGCGCAAATCAAATACATGATTCATATAAATCCATAATCTTTTGGCATTATTTGCCTTATTTGTAGAGGTTGAAAAAACACAAATATCTCATTATCATAGGTAGGATAGTGGAATGCTACTTTCCTCAACTTTTCACTAAGATATATAATCAATATATCTACATTACCTATTTTTTATACTTCACAATTAAGTTTGAATAATTTAGGAAAGTTAGGTAATGCAGTAAAATGGAAACTAGTTAATTTATCCTCTAAATATTTGAAGATATTTTCTTGCACATCACATACTTTAAATAAAATATTCTTTTCTAAAAACATGGTGAGATGTATAGGACAACTATTAAATTTAGTAATATAATCCATATAAAAATAAGTAAATCTAAGGAAACTTCTCATCTCACTTATCAAATAAGGTGTTGGCCAATGTTGAGTTACCTTAATTTCCTTTTTAATTACAATCCATTTAGAAATAACAACATATTTAGAAAATATAAGATTATTCCAACAATATATATATATATATCTACTAAAATTAGAAAATAACATATATTTCATAAAAATATTTAAGGTAATTTTTAAATATTTTTCATATTCATATAAGGACACATTAGATATTATTATATAATCAAAATATACATCAACCAACTTTTCAATAAAAGTATTTAAGAAATAATTCAATATCCTAATAGAAGTATTAGTTGCATTATTCAAACAAAATATCATAATCAACCAATCATATAAACCAAGTTTTGTTTTTAGTAAAGTTTTCAATTAATGTTTAATTCGAATTTCATTATATTCACTTTTAAGATTTATTTTTAAAATCAAATAAGATCCATACAAATCATCTAAATATGTAATAGGGTGATGAAACATTACCGTGCTACTATTGATAGTTTGATAATCTGTGCACATTCGTCAAGTTTTACCTTTTTTGGGTATTTGCACACACACATGGACTTGGTCTTGAATTTGATTCTTGATTCCTTGAGTTAGTGCTAAACCACGAGATATCTTCATTGGAATATGCTTGAATTCCTACAAAAAAGATATAATATTGCTCGGCAAATATCCGATAATGGGGTTAGTATTTAAAAATATATCCCTTGTACATAAGTACTATAAGGACATATAAATTTAAATTGTTCTCACTTTTTCTTGCAATAAAATTATTTTTACTCTCTTTCTTTTCAATTATTTCTTTTTCAATTTTGGATTTTCTCTATTCTGTTTCAATGTTGCCTTTTATCTCTTTATTTTCAATTCTGGCTTTTGTTTCTTCTTTTTCAGCTTTGCCTTTTATCTATTTATTTTCAATTCTGGCTTTTGTTTTTTCTTTTTCAGCTTTGCCTTTTATCTCTTTATTTTCAATTTTGGCTTTTTCTTCTTCTTTTTCAGCTTTGCCTTTTATATCTTCCTCTTCAATTTCAGCCTTTGTTTCTTCTTTTACCAAACTTAACTTGATCATAGTAATCTCCATCTCTTTGAAGAATTTATCAATGCGCTTATTGCATGATTCCCAATAGTAGTTGCTAGGAACAAATCGTTGGCGCATAATTACTTTCAGCTCCCTCCATGACTCCACGGGGCGTTCATGGTTGCATCTTCTGTCTTTCTCCAATTGGTCCCACCAAGTAATTGCATAATCTGAAAATGCAAAGGATGCAACTCGTACCTTTTTTGCTTCATAGTAATTGCAATTTTCAAAGAACTTATCCATCTTCTTTTCCCATTGGATATATTCTTTTGGGTCCTCCTTTCCATAGAATAATGGTATATTCAAATCATACAGGTTATTAGTCGTTGGTCTTCTTCTTGTTGTATATTGCTCTTGATCCCTTCATTCCTCCAAACAATCTAATGGCATGTGTAATGACTCAACTGCTGACTTCACCATCTGTCTCATTTTGCTCATCATGTTTTGAACGGACTGAGGGGAACAGTCTTCTGTCCATGTGCTTCTTCGTTGTTGGGACTTGTAATCCTGCCAATTGTTAGAAACAAAAGAACCTTGCAACTCTTCCTCACATGTTTCTCTCAAACACTCTTGTTTAACACTTAAATGGATTTTTTTTAAAGATTTAAAACACTCTTGTCCTTTTCCACTCATATGTCTTCTTTCAATTTTGATTGAACTCAAGAACAAATAGTTTTTATGAAGCAGTTCAACTTGAGTAACAATCAAGACAAATCAACAAAGTTTCAAAATGCAATTCTAAAAAGATTAAGTGTAAGGTATGAGAATATTCAAAAAAATATAGGAATAAGAATAAAATCTAAGAAAGTAGAATGAATAAGATACTGAATATACTTTTGTGCCTTTTTTTAGAATTCTTTTTTGAGTTTTTTTATTCTTTTACTTTTTTGCAGCCTTTTTTTTAAATAATTTTTTTACAGATTTTTTTTGGCTTTTCTTTAAACAATATTTGTCTTTTTTTTTTGCTTTTTCTATTTTAAAGAAAGAAGATAAAAAAGATGAGATTTTTTTATAGAGAATAGAAGTAGAATGAAAATATAACTAGATAGGAAAAAAAAGATATTTTTTGTGATTTTTTTTATATGGGATGGAAATAGGTAGAAGATAAGAAAAGTAGAACGAAATTTGAAAGGATAGTATGGAACTTGTCGTGCAACCGTGTGCTCTGATACCAACTGATGCGAACCCCACCAATAAACTAACGGATCCTACACCAAATATGGAATAGACCCCAAGACTTTCACGACGCAAGTAAAAAGAATGAAATATTCCTTGTTTAGTTAAGAAACAAGGTAAGGATAAAAGTAGACGCCACACCAAAGTCCTCTAAGGAGAGCTCCTAGAAAACCCTAGGGATAAGTCTGATTGCTTGAACGCCACAAGTAAAAATCTGATAAGTTCAAAAAGTTCTCTCAAAAGAGAAAGAAGATATAAGCCTCACAATAAAATTGAAATCAAAGATCTGTCTTTAAAATGCTATAAAGTTAGCCTTTTATAGGCACTTGATACTATTAACTATTATCTAAATAAGAAAATAAAATATTGTGGTTGACATGCCAACCATATAACTATTCATATAGAAAATATTGCTAATATATTTATTAGACATATCTAGAAAATATATTGTTTCCTAATTTAATCTTCTAGAAAATTTATTATGTTAATAAATCTCCCACTTGAAATTCAAATTTGAATTATCCTCTTGAGATCTTATTGGGCTCTTCTTTTGGGCTTAAGATCTTATTGGACTCTTCTTTTGGGCTTCCACTTCGGTTTCTTCAATTGCTCTAGTCAACCCATTCGATGCTTCTTCAAATCTTTTAGCCCTTAACATGTGAATCACAACATGCCCAATTTGATTCACATCATCCACTGAACCCACTTATTGCATCGAAACAACTTTACTGGCTACCTAGATAAAAGTACATCCACTTCGACCTTGAGAATAAGTGGATGTTCGGGACATCCGACCCTCAATCCAGTAACAATTCTCCATGTTCGTATGAGGATAGAGACCTCATCTTGACCCCACCCCAGTCTCGTGCACTTCAAGCTATGTTGAGCTTCACAAGGCCTCCTGGTACGACTAATTGCCCTTATATCCACAAGGTCGGCCAGGGCCCTAGGACACATCATTACCCCTCTTGGGCATCTTGAAGGTCACGTAAACATAGTGCATTCACAATCAGTATTTTCACATCATGCCACATAATTTGTGGTGCCACTTATCCAACGACCCGACCCTCAACTCAATCTGCAACTGTTTGTCTTTACAAGTCCGAAGACCTATCATGTCGCATTGCCGCTAGTTGACTGAGTATGTCGGTTGATGTGAATCAAATTGGGCACGCCGTGATTCACAAGTTAAGGGCCAAAAGATTTGAAGAAGCATTGAATGGACTAATTAGAGCAATTGAAGAAACCCAAGTAGAATCCCAAAGGAAGAGTCCAATATGATCTCAAGCCCAAAGAAAGAGCCCAATAAGATCTTAAGCCCAAAAGAAGATCTCAAGAAGATAATTGAAATTTGAATTTCAAATTTGAATTTAAAGTGGGAGATTTATCATTAATCTTCTAGAAGATTAAATTAGGAAACAATATATTTTCTAGATTTATTCAAGAAATATATTAGCAATATTTAATATATGGTTGGCATGTCAACCACAATATTGTATTTCTTTATTTAAGTAATAGGTTAATATTCTGAAGTGCCTATAAAAGGCTAACTTTAGAGCATTGTAAAGATAGATCTTTGATTTCAATTTTATTGTGAGGCTTATGTCTTCTTTCTCTTTTGAGAGAACTTTTGAACTTATCAGGTTTTTACTTGTGGCGTTCAAGCAATCACACTTATCACCAGGGTTTTCTAGGAGCTCGTCTTAGAGGTGTTTGGTGTGGTGTCTACTTCTATTTATACCTTGTTTTCTCAACCAAACAAGGTACATTCCATTATTTTTACTTACATTGTGAAAGTCTTGGGGTCTATTCCATATTTGGTGTAGGGTCCTGTTAGTATATTGGCAGGGTTCACATCAATTGGTAACAGAGCAGACGGTTGCACGACAAGTTCCATACTATCCTTTCAATTTTTATTCTATTTTTCTTATCTTCTACCAATTTCTATCCAGTATAAAAAAATCACAAAAAAAATCTCTTTTTTCTCCTATTAATTTATATTTTCATCTATTTCTAGTTAGTATAAAAAATCACAAAAAAATCTCTTTTTTCTCCTATCTAGTTATACTTTCATTCTACTTCTATTCTCTATAAAAAAATCTCATCTTTTTATATTCTTTCTTTATAATAGAAAAAGCCAAAAAAAATCCAAAATAAAAAAGCCAAAAATATTGTTTAAAAAAATCCAAAAAAATATAAAAAAATTCGTGATAAAAAAAGGTGTGCAAAAAAAAAGCTCAAGAAAAAAAAGAATTATAAAAAGGCAAAAAGAAAAAAATAAAAAAGGCACAAAAGTATATATATATATTAAGTATCTTATTCATTCTACTCTCTTAGATTTTATTCTTCTTCCTATATTTTTTTGAATATTCTCATACCTTACACTTAAATCCTTTTTAGAATTGCTTTTTAAACTCTGTTGATTTGTCTTAATTGTTCCTCAAGTTGAACGGCTTTATGAAAACCATTTGTTCTTTAGTTCAATTAAAATTGAAAGAAGACATATGAGTGGAAAAAGGCAAGAGTGTTTTAAATTTTTTAGAAAAAGCCATTTGAGTGTGAAATAGGAGTGTTTGAGAGAAACATGTGAGGGAGAGTTACGAGGTTCTTTTGTTTCTAACAATTGGTAGGATTATAAGTCACAACAACTAAGAAACACATGGAAAGAAGACAGTTCCCCTCAGTCTAAATGAACTAAACCCATAATTTAAAATAATTAAAATTTATATGATATAATTTAGGAAATAAACATTTTCTGACAATAACTCTTTAGTTCTCTAATACATTTTTGAAGTAAAAAATTATAGATATTTTGTTAATTAATTAATGAAAACTTATTTTATCTTTATTTTTTGTAATAATGTGAACTCATTGCCATTTGGGTAATTTAATAGCCTAAGCCTATAAGGTAAGAAGCACATAAATATAATGCAAGTCATTCAAACTAACAAAGGAAACAAAACTCTTGATGTAGAGATTAAGTCTTCTCCCAAGTATTGTTGGTAATAACGTAAGTAGGAGCACTATTATTAGTTTGTTTTGTACTCTCCATATCATATAAAAAATAAAATAAAATAAATAATTTATATAACAAATTTTATTAGTAATTTTTTAACTTATTATGGGGGTTTATTTATTTTTTAAATTATGTTAATTAGAAATACTATTTATTTAAAATTCATTCTATTGTTACAATCATAAGGGTGTATCACAATATACAAATTTTCTTTTATGCACAAAGCAAATTGTGGTATTTATTAATTTTTTTAAAAATATAATTAAATATTTATATATATGTTTATTTACTTTTATTATATTAAAATATATAGTAATTAAATTCCATATAATATCAATTTAGGTGGATTATTAAATATGCCTTTTCTAAAAAAATTTATATAACCATGATTTTATATTCTACTTTTTTAAGTACTTGATTAGGAAAAAAAGTTATTTTGAATATATAGGAGAATAGTGGTGTTAACAAAGAATATTGTATAGTAACAATATGAAAATAAATTATATATATATAAAAATATTGTAAGGAAGTATACCAATATACTTGTGTAAATAAAATAAATTATGTATGTACAAACCATTATCATGCAAATATTATTTTCATACAATCATTATCAATGTGTAGTTTTTGTATAATGTTCAATTATAATAAATATAACACTTTTGAATTTATTTAAAAATATGAAATATTTAATATTTGAATAATTATATATATTAACAATTAATAAAACTATAGAACTTTAATTGAATACTCACAATTTAATATTTAATAGTTTGTCAAATAATGAGTGGACTCAACCATAAATGCATATCACTAGAATGACTATAAGCCATTACCTAAAATCGTTTATCCATCTTACAAATATAAATCTCGTATTCCTACAACTAATTATTATGGGTAATGTAATTTTATCAAATTTGGATAATTATAAAGTAAGCATATATATATAAATATTTATATATTTATATATTTTTTATTAAATTTAAAATTAGGACAATAGGATACACATCCATTATTCATTTCAATTTGAGGAAATAACCTTAACACCTATAAACAACTTAGATAAAAATAAAATAAAGCTTATTTTATCATTAATTATCAAATAAAATATATCAAATGCATTTATTTTATAAAATATACTAATAAATTGTTTTAGTATTTAATTTAATTGAGTTAAATTATATTTTATTTTTAATAAATTTTATTATTTCAAATTAGTTAAAATATACTATAATATTATTTTTATTATATATTTTAATTGAATAATATTTTTTAATAATAGACATACCCTCTCATAATTCCAAATTAAGACTTTTTACTTTACATTTTTACTTATTACTTATTACTTATGTTAAATTTAAATATATATATATATATAAATTATTTATAAGTAATATGTTAAAATCGAATTAATTCAACTAATCCATCATCTTATATAAGGTAACTGTCAAAAATATTATTTGAAATAGAATACAAGTAATTATAAATGTTATAAAATCAAACATATAATTGGGTAAATATGCCACTAATTATATTTTGTTGTATAAAAATTTATATAACCACAATTTTATAAATATTTGAATTGAAAAAAAAGTTATTTGATTTATTTTTTGTAAAAAAAGTATTTTAGAATATGTAGAAGAATAGTGGTGTTAAAAAAGAATATTGTATATTAACAATATCAAAATAAGTTATATATATATATATATATAAATATTGTGAGGAATGATACCTATATACTCATGTAAATGAAATAATTTATGTATGTACATACCATTATCATGCAAATATTATTTACAAACAATCATTAACAATTTGTTTCTTATTATATGAAGGTTCAATTATGATAAATATAACACTTGAAATTTATTAAAAAAATGTCAAATAATTAATATTTGAACAATTATATATGTAAACCCCACCCTTTTGAGTTAAGGAAAACTGGGAAAAGAATAGGCGAAACCGAGTAAGAAAACCGAATCAGTTCACAAACCCGTTTATTGGGGAACGGGCAAATTAGAGAAATTTCAACTCCTTGTGACCCATAGAGATTCATAAAACCTTGGAAAAGAACCTTAAGACAAATTAGAACAGAAAAACCATATCTATTCAGATGAACTAGATCCTATCAAAACACCAAAGTTAAGTGTGCTTGCATGATAGTAGTGCGAGGATGCCGAAATTTCGGTAAAAAATTTTATGCGAAGCGTACTCCCTATCATAAATAGCCATAAATTAATATATATAATTATTTGAACTAATACTAATAATTTAATACCTAAATTAAATTATTGGAATCAATACCAATAATTTATGGCAACATTAATACTAGTAATAAATCTCCCCCATTTAATACCCAATTTTACACCTATATAAAGAGCTCATCCCCATTCATTCTCCATTCTCGATGAAGCTCGAACCAAATCTTCGACTTGAGCATTTTTCTTAACCTCAGAAGGAGAGGTTGGGCTCTTTAGAATCGGGGAGAAGTCAATTACACACCTGTAGTCTCTGTTTGCTACGATGATCGTCGGAGAAGCACCGACGGACCAAAGCTGCTCTATTTCGGCTGAGCTGAAATCGACCATTTTGAGCCCTCCTCGGGCCAAACTAAGCCCTCCCAACACTTACTCAACTCTTCCACAACCGAATTAGGACTGAAAGGTAAGACAATTCAGCTCCCCTCTGTAATTTCCGACTGGTGCTAGAGAGAGAACTGGTAGAATTTCGATGATGAAATTCTAATCAATTCGGCATCAATTGATGCAATTCTTGATTCTAGGATGAACATCAGAATGAGAGCTATCTGCCTAGATCCAAAGCTAGGACCGTCGTGCCCCCGACGATAAGCTTTCTCTCTCTCTACAGTTTGTTTTCTCGCGAAGCTCTATTTGAGCTTGTTCCAACGTTAAAACTTACGATTCAAAGTGCTATGGAATCGTATGAACATGTAGAAACTCAATTTCAACTTTAATTTCAACAATTGGAAGTGTTTGATTGGTCAATTTGATGAAATCAAATTTGGTTGTGTTAAGGAGTTTAAATTGAGGGAAATTTTGGGGAAAATTGGGGATTTTTGAAATTTGATGGACCATAATGCAATTTTATAAAATTGAGGGTCAATTGGGCATGATAAGAATGTTAAAGGGCCAACTGAGGAATTTTAGAATTTTTGGGGTGAAATTTACCATTTTTGTATGGGAAGCGCAAAATGGTAATTTTGGAAATGTTTGGGGACCAAATTGGAAATTTGGGAAATTAAACCACTTTTTGTGAATTTTAATAAATTGAGGTCCCAAGGTGAATTTTTAAAAGTTTTGGGACTCAATTTGAGGAAAAACCGGCATTTGGGACTTAAAGTTAAAGAAAAATAACTTTAGGGACATAATTGCAAATAAATAGAAAGTTTGGTTTTCTCATTCATTTGGAATGAATGAAGGCTATTAGGTCGAAGGATAATGAACCGAGATGTTCATATCGTGTGTGAACATGAAGTATCAGGAACACTAGCAAGGACAAGCTTGCGTGAGTACAAAGAATCGGTCTAGTGGAATTCACTAAATTAACGTGTGAGTGGGTTATTCACATCATACCCGGTTAGGATGATGAGCACCTTTTTCTAAATTAGAAGTCACCGTGAGTGGGACTTTTAACATCATACTTGGTTGGGGTGATGAGCTAATTAAGCTAAAAACCACTTACCGGTTGTGAGTGGGCTAACTTACACTTCATACCTAGTTGGGATGATGAGCACCTTTTCTAAACTGGAAGGCACTTTGAGTGGGATTTTATATCATACTCGGTTGGTGATGATAAGTATCTCAAAATAAAAACCACTACTAAGTGGTATTTTAAACATCACAACTTAGAGGAGTGATGTGAAAAACATGCGAAAAAACTATGTACCGGTTGCAAGTAGATCATACCCGGTTGGTATGATAAAACTTCCTCGAAGGAAGTTGAAAACCCGTTCATCGGTTATGAGCGGAGATGTTCTCATACTTGGTTGGTATGATGGATAGTTGAAAACATATTTTTTGTCAGAAGTGCTCTCCCCAAACTATATGCCAATGCTTAAACTATTTGGGAGAACTTCTTGACGGGAGCTCGCATTGCTCTTATAGGACAGGGGCCTCAGTTTTGGAATTGGAGGATTAACATGTTCGATTTTGAAAATCTCGTACAGTGGGCCCAAGGCCAGTTGGCATAAGCAAAAGCCATAAAACTTTAAATAAAGGAATTGTTTAGTCATGGTACCAAGACAAGACTGACATACTTAGACAACTAGCGGCAGTGAGACATGACAGGTCGACGGACCGGTCATAACAAACACCTACGGGTTGAGTTGAGGGTCGGGGCCATTGGACCAATGGCACCACAAATTATATGATATGATAAGAAAATACTGATTGTGCATGCACTATGATTACATGACCATCAAGATACTCAAGAGGGGTAGTGATGCATCCTAAGGGCACTGGATGACGTGGTGGGTATAAGGGTAGTTTGTCGTACCAGGTGACCGTGCGAAATTTAGAGTAGCACCAAGCGCATGAGACCGAGGTGGGGACGGGATGAGGTCTCTATCCTCATACAGACACGGAGAATTAATTTCAAGATTGAGGGTCCAATGTCGCATACATCCATTCATTCTAAGGGTAGAAGTGGGCGTGCTTCTATCAAGGTGGCCAGTAAAGTAGCTCCGATGCCACAAGTGGGTTCAGTGGATGGGCTAGCCTACGAATGTGTGTTTGACCTTCATGATGAAGGATGTGTGTTGGGTGATGACATACCATGATAAATAATGAAATGGTGGTAAAAATTGAGATTTGATATGAAAGGATTTTTTAAAGAAAGGAGTCTGATACACTCCAATACAAGTTTTGTTTTCCTAAAAGTTAAAAGTTTTGAAAAACTCATTCACTGAGTAGTTGTACTCACCCCCTCCCTTATATCCCTTTCAGAAAATTCTGGAAAGCATATCCTTAAAGAACATTAACCCAGACGCCTGTGAGACAAGTATGATAAATTTAAATTATTATGCAATTTTTATTTATGTTATTCCATGAAAAAGTGCAGGTTTAAAGGATGCCTTACTTTTTACGATTTATAACAAGGGGAAACCATTTAATAAACTGTGAGAGTGGCGTGTTAATCACAGGGATCCGACCAAACCGGGTCAGGACGTGAATATGTAGAAGATATTCTACATTTTAAGTATTTGAATTAAAAAAAAAGTTATTTGATTCATTTTTGTAAAAAAAAGTAATTTTGAATATGTAGAAGATTAGTGGTGTTAAAAAAGAATATTGTATAGTAACAATATGAAAAAAAAAGTTATATATATATATAAATATTGTGAGGAAGGATACCAATATACTCATGTAAACAAAATAACTTATGTATGTACATACCATTATCATGCAAATATTATTTACATACAATCATTAACAATTTGTTCCTTATTGTATGAAGGTTCAATTATGATAAATATAAAACTTTTAAATTTATTTAAAAATGTCAAATAATTAATATTTGAACAAATATATATATATATATATATTAACACTTGCAATTGAAATTTAATTAAATAATTACAATTTAATATTTAATAGTATGTCAAAGAATGAGTGAACTCAACCATAAATGCGTATCACTAGTCTAAGTATAAGCCATGTACATAAAAAGTTTACCCATCCTACAAATATAAATTTTGCAATTGTACAACTAATCATTATTGGTGATGTAATTTTATCAAATTTGGATGATTATAAAGGAATATATATATATATATATATTATTAAATTGAAAATTAGGATAATAGGACATACCTCCATTATTCATTCAAATTAGTTATCATATACTATAATATTGATTTTATTACATATTTTAATTGAATAATATTTTTTTAATAATAGAGATACCACTTAATGGAGATCAACCCTCATATTTCAAAATTAAGATTTTTAATTTTATTTTTTTACTTATTACTTATTTACTTATAACTTATGTTAAATTTAAATATATATATATATATTATTAATAAGTAATATGTTAAAATCGATTTAATTCAACTAATTCATTATCTCATATAGAGCAACTATCAAAAAAATTATTAGAAATAGAATAAAAGTTATCATAAATGTCAGAAAATCAAACATGTAATAGGGTATATGTGCCACTAATTATATTTTGTTGTATAAAAATTTGTTTATTACAACTATTAGTTAATGAAATTCTTTTCTATATCTCTCAATCAAATATAAAAAAAAGTCTAAGGGAGATATTTATAGATTAGAAATATTTATCTAAAATATAAAAGATAATTAAAATATTTTAATATTTTCATACCGTTTTTACCTTATATACTTTTCCACTAAATATTTTTACATTTGAAATATTGACATTGTACTTAGATCACAAACTTTTTTATACAATAATATTAAATTCTTTAACAATTATTCTAATTAAATAAATTATTTTTTGGACAATTTAATTTTTTAAAATGTATAAATTTTAGTTGAGTTATTAATAAAAATTATATAACAAAATTAATTAAGATGAAAATTTCACACTATCTATAATTCAGGACTAAATTGACTAAACCCTAAATTTAAAATAACAAAAATTTATATAGTAAAAATTAATAAATAAATAAGATAACCTTTTTTTATTTTTTTAACAATGTAAACTTGAATTGCTATATGGGTAATTCAATATATAATATGACCTTATGTGAGAAGCCTATTAGATGAGAAGGATATAAATATTATGCAAGTCATTAAACCGAACATGGGTAGCAAAACTCTTGATGAAGAGGTTAAGTTTCCTCTCAATTATTGTTTTAAGGTCTTAGAGAGAATTACTATCTTTGAAACACTTTAATATAAGATGGAGTAATATGTCAATTTATCAATAATATCAATTAGGTTATCCTATACTCTCTATATCATATTAAAAAATTAATGAGATTTTATAATTTGTACATCAAATTTTATTAGTAATTTTCTTTTTTCACTTATTATTGGGGTTTATTTATTTTTTAAATTATGATAATTAAAAATACTATTTATTTTAAAATTAATTATTAATAAAAATTTTATAACAAAATTAATTAAGATGAAAATTTTACACTATCTATAACTTGGGCCTAAATAAATAAACCCTTAATTTAAAATAATTAAAATTTATGTGATAAAATTTATGAAATAAACAATTTCTCAAAATAACTCTTTAGTTGCCTAATACTTTTTTCGAAGTAAAAAATTATAGATATTTTGTTAGTTAATTAATGAAAACTTCTTTTTGTCTTTTTTTTGTAATAATGTGAAATTGAATTGCTATTTGAGTAATTCAATACCTAATATGGCCTAAGCTTATAAGGAGAGAAGCATATAAATATAATGAAAGTCATTCAAACAAACATAGGAAACAAAACTTTTGATGTATAGGTTAAGTTACCTCCCAAGTATTGCTGGTAAACATAAGATAGAGCACTCCTAACAATTCTTTTATTTTGTTCTCTTCATATCATATAAAAAATTAAATAAATTTTATAGTTTATAATTTTTTAAACTTATTATTGGGGTTTATTTATTTTTTAAATTATATTGATTAAAAATACTATTTTTTTAAAATTCATTATATTGTTACAATCATAAGAGTGTATCTGGTATACAAAATTTTCTTTTATGCACAAAGCAAATTGTGGTATATATTAATTTATTAAAAAAACATAAGTAAATATTTATATATATGTTTATTTATTTTTACAATATTAAAATATATAGTATTTAAATTTTATATAATATCAATTTAAGTGGATTATTAGATATGCCTTATATAAAACAAATTTATATAACCACAATTTTAAATTCTACTTTTTTAAGTATATGAATTGGAAAAAAGTTATTTGATTTATTTTTGTAAAAAACGTAATTTTGAATATATAGAAGAATAGTTGTGTTAACAAAGAATATTGTATTTACAATATAAAAATAAGTTATATATATATATAAATATTGTGAGGAAGGATACCATTATACTTATGTAAATAAAATAAGATATATTGTACATACCATTATTATGAAAATATTATTTACATACAATTATTATCAATTTATACTTTTTTATAAGGTTCAATTATAATAAATATAACAATTTTGAATTTATTAAAAATGTTAAATAATTAATATTTTAACAAATATATTAACAATTAATAATGCTATAGAAATTTAATTGAATAATCACAATTTAATATTTAATAGTATGTCTAAGAATAAGTGGACTCAACCATAAATGCATATCACTAGAACCACTATAAGCCATGTACCTAAAAAGTTAACCCATTTTAATTTTATCAAATTTTGATAATTATAAAGGAATCATATATATATATATATATATATAATTTTTATTAAATTTAAAATTAGGACAATAGGACATACATTCATTATTCATTCCAATTTAAGAAAATATCCTTACACCTATAAACAACTTAGATAAAAATAAAATAATGCACATTTTATCATTAATTATCAAATAAAATATATCAAATGTATTTATTATATAAAATATACTAATAAGTTATTTTATTATTTAATTTAATTGAGTTAAATTATATTTTATTTTTAATAACTTTTATTTGTTCAAATTAGTTATCATATACTATAATATTAATTTTATTTAAAAAATATTTTTTAATAATAGACATATTAATGGAGATCAACTTTTATATTTCCAAATTAAGAGTTTTTACTTTACTTTTTTACTTATTACTTAATACTTATGTTAAATTTAATTATATATATATATATTATTTATAAATAACGTATTAAAATTAATTTAATTCAACTAATTCCTCATCTCATATAGGGTAACCACCAAAAAAATTGTTAGAAATGGAATGCAAGTTCTCATAAATGTCACAAAATCTAACATGTAATAAGGTATATGTGCCACTAATTATATTTTGTTATATAAAAATTTATTTATTACAATTACAATTATTAGTTAATGATATGCTTTTCTATATATCTCAATCAAATATACCTTGTCAATATTTATCTAAAATATAAAAGATAATTAAAATATTTTAATATTTTCATACTGTTTCTACCTTATATACTTCCGCACTACATGTTTTTACATTTCACATATTGACATTATACTAAGATCACAAACTTTTTTATGTAATAGTATTAAATCCTGTAATAATTATTCCAATTAAATATATTATTTTTTAGGACTACCTAATTTTTTAAATATATGAATTTAAGTTGAGTTATTAATAAAAATTATATAATAAAATTAATTAAGATTAAAATTTCACACTATCTATAATTTAGGACTAAATTAACTAAATTCTAGATTTAAAATAACTATCATAAAATTTAGCAAATAAATAAGACAATTTTTTTTAATTTTTTTTGAAAATATAAACTTGAAATGCTATATGGGTAATTCAATACATAATATGACCTTATGTAAGAAGCCTATAAGGTGAGAAGGATAAAAATATAATGCAAGTCATTCAACCTAACATGGGTTACAGAACTCTTGATGAAGAGCTTAAGTAACCTCTTAATTATTATTTTAATTTCTTAGAGAGAATTACTATATTTTTAACATTATAAAATAAGTTGCAGTAGTATGTCAATTTCTCAATAATATCGATTATTTTATCCTATATACATTATATCATATAAAAAAACTAAATTAATTTTATAATTTTCTTTTTTAACTTATTATTGGGGTTTATTTTTTTAAATTATGTTAATTAAAAATACTATATATTTAAGATTAATTATTAATAAAAATTTTATTAAAAAATTAATTAAGATGAAAATTTTACACTATCTATGACTTAGGCCTAAATGAACTAAACCCTTAATTTAAAATAATTAAAATGTATGTGATAAAATTTAGGATATAAACAATTTCTCACAATAATTCTTTAGTTCTCTAATACTTTTTATGAAGTAAAAAATTATAGATATTTTGTTTGTTAATTAATAAAAACTTATTTTTATTTTTTTTGTAATAATGTAAAGTTAAATTGCTATCTTGGTAATTCAATACATAATATGGCCTAAGCCTAAGTCATTCAAACTAACATAGGAAACAAAACTCTTGATATAGAGGTTAAGTTACCTCCCAAGTATTGTAGTTAATAACATAAGTTGGAGCACTATTATCAATTAGTTTGTTTTGTACTCTACATAACATATAAAAAATTAAGTAAATTTTATAATTTAAACAACAAATTTTATTAGAAACTTTTTAAACTTATTATTGGGATTTATTTATTTTTTAAATTATGTTAATTAGAAATACTATTTATTTAAAATTCATTCTATTGATACAATCATAACAGACAATATACAAATTTTCTTTTCATACAAAACAAAATGTGGTATTTATTAATTTATTAAAAAAATAAGTATTTTATTATGTTAAAATATATAGTAATTAAATTTTATATAATATCAATTATTAGATGTTCTTTATATAACCACAATTTTATATTCTACCTTTTTAAGTATTTGAATTGGAAAAAAGTTATTTAATTTATTTTTAAAAAAAAAATTAATTTTGAATATATAGAAGAATAGTGCGGTTAACAAAGAATTTTGTATAGTAACAATATGAAAATAAGTTATATATATATATATATATATTGAGGAAGGATACCAATATAATCATAAAAATGAAATAAGTTATGTATGTACATGCCATTATCATGCAAATATTATTTACATACAATTATTATCAATTTGTACTTTTTGTGTGACAGTTCAATTATGATAAATATAACACTTTTGAATTTATTAAAAAATGTCAAATAATTAATATTTGAACAATTATATATATATAAGGCTATATAAATTTAATTGAATAATCACAATTTAATATTTAATAATATGTCAAAGAATGAGTATAAGTAACATACCTAAAAAGTTTACCCAATTAATCA
Source organism: Trapa bicornis (assembly GCA_030064425.1). NCBI lineage: Eukaryota > Viridiplantae > Streptophyta > Magnoliopsida > Myrtales > Lythraceae > Trapa > Trapa bicornis. The sequence goes on from CM057745.1 coordinate 1,505,087, forward strand.
TTATGGGAGGTGTAATTGTTTCAAATTTGGATAATTATAAAGAAATCATATATATATATATATATATATATAATTTTTATTAAATTTAAAATAAAGACAATAAGAGATACCTCCATTATTCATTCCAATTTGAGAAAATATCCTTAACACATATAAACAACTTAGATAAAAATAAAATAAACATTTTTTATCATTAATTATCAAATAAAATATATTAAATGCATTTATTACATAAAATATATGAATAAGTTATTTTATTATTTAATTTAATTGAGTTAATTTATATTTTATTTTTAATAACTTTTATTAGTTCAAATTAGTTATCATATACTATAATATATATTTTAATTGGATAATATATTTTTAATAATAGACATACCGCTTAATGGAGATCAACCCTCATATTTCCAAATTAAGATTTTTTACTTTAATTGTTTACTTATTACTTATATTAAGTATATATACATATACATATATATATTAAAATCGATTTTGAAACCCTGTCCATTTAAAACAAGGAAACCAGGGAAATAATTGGTCAACTCGAGTGAGAAAAATCAAACCGGTTCATAAACCCGATCATCAAGTAATGGGCAATTTGGGGAATTTACAACTCACAAGTGACCCAAAGGGTTCATAAAAACCTTGCAAAATGATCTTAGGGCGATTTGGGAGAGAAAACCAGATTGGTTCAGGAGAACCGAATCCAAACCAGATTGAACCGGTTTATGAACCGAGTTAGTTCATGAACTGGAACCGATAGAGAAAGGGCAAACCAAGAAATTTATGGATCCCGAGTGACCTAAGGAGTCATAAAAGTCATTAAAAAGGACTCTAGGATGAATTGGAGATAAAAACCAAACTAGTTCAGGTGAACCGGATTGAACCAGTTTGGACCGGTTTGAACCACTATTGAACCGGATGCTAAATTCATTTTTCTAGGTGGCTTAAATGATGCGAACCTCGCCAATATGCTGACGACACCCTACACCAAATATGACAACGATCCCAAGACTTTCACGACGCAAGTGCGAAAAGATGTAATATACCTTGTTTATGTGAGAAACAAGGTATGGGATATGTAGACGCCACACCCAAATTCTCTAAGAAGAACTCTTAGAAAACCCCGGGTGATAAGTCTTGATTGCTTGAACGCCACAGGTAAAAAACCTGATAAGTTCAAAAGCTCTTTCAAGATAGAAAGAAGACAAAACCTCACAAGATATAAATTCCAAAGTGTGTGTCTCTCCAATGCTGTGAAGTATGCCTTTTATAGGCTCAGAAAACAACCAAATGACCCACATAATGAGGAAAAAATCTATTATGGTTATAAGCTAACCTTATCTAATTTGACTACCTAATATTATCCTAAGAGATTTATTATATTTATAAATTTCTCCTTATTAATTAAATCTGGACCTTCTCTTGGGCTCATCTTGGGTTCTTCATTTGGGCTTCTATTTGAATATTCAGCAATCTCTTTAATCAGCCCATATAAAGCTTTTTTTGAATCTTTTAGCCCTTTACCTTGTGATTGGGCCCTCTTGAAGTCTCAAGTGATCATTTATCCCATTTGGTGACAAAGTGTTTAGCTTCATTGCAGGTCCGGTTTATTGAACTTTTGAATTCGTACTCTCTTTAGTCGGATTTACATCATTCTCCCCCTCTTGAAAATGATTTGTCCTCAAATCTTCTTTTCCTTCATCACCTACATCAAAAGATATTAACTTATAAATATTTATGCTATTACTAACAATATATTTGCTAGATAACTTCCTGTTGTAATTATTACTACCGAGTTTTAGCACCTTAAATAATCCCTCTAATCTAAGAAATTTTGATAGTTTTCTATTCATAAACCATTCATTCCTCATATGTAAACTAACCCAAATCCCTGGATCAAAAATAACTTTCGTGAAACTCTTGTTGTAAAGATTAATATTTTCTTGATTCTGCTATTTTCTATCCACTAGATTAAAACCATAGATAATCTCCATTGGCGATAAGTTAGTTACTGAATAAATATAACGATTATATGCAAACACAATATGTGGTAAATATACAGTTGAAAATAGAAGTTTTGTAACCAACACAGTATTCCAAGAAAAATTAAGCAATTTAGTATCAATGATTGTAAACAAAATATACCTTTCAGATAATGTATGAGAAACTACATTTTTCATACCTTGCTTACACTTGATCATATAATCAGATGTATAAATGAATTCTACCCACCTTGCATGATACTCATTCAGCTTGAGGGCTACTCCGCTTAACTTTTCATTATAATATGTAATTTATCTTTTTTCGTGACTTACCAAGTAAGGTGTTTGCCAATCTTGAATTACCTTAATTTCCTTGTCAATGGCAATCCCTTCAAAACTTATAACATATCCACGAAATAGAAGTTTATCCGAACAAATGATAAATATCTTAAAATTCTCAAACAATTTATCTTTCCTTAAAACTTCTAACATCATTTTCAAATATTCCATAAGTTCATATACCCGGACGTCATCAAAATATATATAGTTAAACTTTAAAATGATAACATGCAAGGTATGCTTCATTACTATCATGATAGTGCTATAGGCACTAGTCAATCTAAAAATCACAACTAACCAATCATATAGACCTGATTTTGTTTCAGATGTTGTTATCAAATCATCTTTTTCTTTAATTTGAAATTGATGATATTCACTCTTAGGACCACGTTTTGAAAACAAATAGTATCTATGCAACTCAATAACAATATCATATAAATAAGAAAGATGTTGTCGATACTTTACCGTGATATTGTCAATGGCTCGACAATTGAGGCATATTTGCCAAGTTTCATCCTTCATGGGTACAATACATGGTCGCTTGCTCTTACGTATATATCTCCTTTCCATCAGTTTTAGGACTTGGTGTTGACTTTGATTGTTGTTTTCTCGATCAGGTTGCAAACCAGATGTTTTCTTCTTAGGAATGACATTATTGAATTCTTGCATAAGAGAAATACTAATGCTCGGAAAATATCTGACAATATGGTTAGTAAAATATAAATCCTTGTACGTAAGTACTGTAAGGATAGGATATGGAATTGTATCTCTCTTGATCTCACTTTTTGTTTCCATAAAATTATTTTTACTCTCTTTTATTTGTATGGCTTTTCTCTCTTCTTTTTCAACATTGCCTTTTCTCTCATCATTTTCAATTTCGGCTTTTCTCTCTCTGATTTTTCTCTCTTCTTTTTCAATATTGCCTTTTATCTCTTCCTCTTCAATCATGGCTTTTCTCTCTTGTCTTTCTGCTATTTTCTTTTCATTTACCTTTTTCTTTTTCAACTGATCTTGAAAAACTTGTTGTAAAGTAAGAGGTACAAGAGATATTGATCTATTATTCATCACGAATGAGTACCTATCTGTTAATCTATCATATGTAACGTGACGATCTAACTGCCAAGGTTTTCCCAATAAGATATGACATGCATGCATTGGTACTATATCACATAATAGTTCATCATGATATTTCCCAATAGAGAAGTACATTGTCACCTGTTGGGTTACCTCGAGTTTGGGTTAATCATTTAGCCATTGAATTTGATAAGGCTTTGGATGCTTCGTTGTATGTAATGCCAACTTCTCCACAAGCTCGATGCTAGCAAAGTTAGTACAGCTTTCCCCATCTATGATAACAGAACAAACCTTATTTTTTATAGAGCAACAAGTATGAAATAACTTCTCACGTTGGTTGTCCAAGATATCATCAATCCATGGCTTGTCCCAAGTAGTAGGTTGATTGAAGGAATTGAGCTTAATGTTGTCGCGATTAACTTGGAGATCATCGAACTCCTCCAGTTTCTGTGGTTCGAAACATCGAGATTGATTGCTCCACGGTCGTTCAATGGAAGTATGTTGATGTGAGTGTCGCCTCACACCTTCCTCCAAGCGATGCATTCGCGTATGAAGTGGCTTAAATTCAGACTTCACTATCTGTTTCATTTGACTCTTCATTGCTTTCCACTGTAGGTTTTGAATGGGCGATATGAAACCAACTTCTTTCATTATGTTTCCTTGTTGTTGGGCCTTCTAAACCTGGCAATTGTTAAAAAGAAAATAACCTCACAACTGTCCCTCACATGTTTCTCTCAAACACTCTTGTTTCACACTTAAATGGCCTTTTCTTATAGATTTAAAGCACTCTTGCCTTTTTCCACTCATATGTCTTCTTTCAATCTTTAATTGAACTTAAAAACAAATTATTTTTATGAAGCAGATCAACTTGAGGAACAATCAAGACATATCGATAAAGGTTTTCAAAAAGCAATTCCAAAAGAATTTAAGTGAGAGGTATGAATAGACTCAGAAATAAGAGTAAAATTTAGATAGAGAAGAAAGAAATTAAGATGAATGAAATAATAGACTTAGATAGAGCAGAATAAGAATGAGATATAAGATATAATTGTGTGCCTCTTTTTTTTTCTTTTGCCGTTTTTTTTCACTAACTTTTTTTGCTCTTTCTTTTTTGGCACGAATTTTTTTGGCTTTTTTTCTCTTTTTCTTAACCTACTGAAGAGAAGATAGATAGAAGAATATGATAATTTTTTTTATAGAGAATAGAAATAGGTAGAGATGATAAAAAAAGAACTAGATAAAAAAAATGGTATGGAACTTGCCGTGCAACCGTATGCTCTGATACCAACTGATGCGAACCTCGCCAATATGCTGACGACACCCTACACCAAATATGGCAACAATCCCAAGACTTTCACGATGCAAGTGCGAAAAGATGTAATATACCTTGTTTATGTGAGAAACAAGATATGGGATATGTAGACGCCACACCCAAATTCTCTAAGAAGAACTCTTAGAAAACCCCAGGTGATAAGTCTTGATTGCTTGAACGCCACAGGTAAAAAACCTGATAAGTTCAAAAGCTCTTTCAAGATAGAAAGAAGACAAAACCTCACAAGATATAAATTCCAAAGTGTGTGTCTCTCCAGTGCTGTGAAGTATGCCTTTTATAGGCTTAGAAAACAACCAAATGACCCACATAATGAGGAAAAAATCTATTATGGTTATAAGCTAACCTTATCTAATCTGACTACCTAATATTATCCTAAGAGATTTATTATATTTATAAATCTCTCCTTATTAATTAAATCTGGACCTTCTCTTAGGCTCATCTTGGGTTCTTCATTTGGGCTTCTATTTGAATATTCATCAATCTCTTTAATCAGCCCATATAAAGCTTTTTTTGAATCTTTTAGCCCTTGACCTTGTGATTGGGCCCTCTTGAAGTCTCAAGTGATCATTTATCCCATTTGGTGACAAAGTGTTCAGCTCCATTGCAGGTCTGGTTTATTGAACTTGTGAACTCGTACTCTCTTTAGTCGGATTCACATCATTAAAAAAATTCAAATTTGAGATTTGAGACCGCCATTGGATAAAAAATGAATTTAGATAAATTTAGAAATTTTTAGATTTAAAAATTTTTGTCGAATTGGGGGTGAATCGACCGCTTTAATCTTTGAACCCAGTTCGGACCGGTCCGGTCCAGTTCAGAACAGTGTCGTCTTCTTCCTTCAGATTACAACACTGTTCACTCACCGAAAAATCGCGCAGTACCGGCGGAACTGAAAAGTCTCTGGCCATGGGGTTTTAGGCAATGAATCACCGCCATTAAGGGGTCAATCGGACGGCCAAGAAGTCCCTAAGCTTCCTATATAAAGAGCCCCTCCTCATTCATCCTCTCCACACCTAAAAACTCCATTCTCTCTCAACTGCTCCAATTTCTGGTGAAGATCAAACCAGAGCTCCGACTTGGGCATTTTTCTAAGTCAAACATGGTGAGGTCGACTTCTTTAGAACTGGGGAGAAGTCAGCTACATGCCTATAGTCTCCAGTTGCTCCGATGGTCACCATAGATGCGCCGACGTGATCCAACAGTAAAACAGCTTTGGCAGACTGAAGCTACCCAGTTTAGGTCGAGTTGTAATCGGCCAATTCAAGCTCTTATGGGGACAAACCAAGCCCTCCCAATACCTTCACAGTCCTCCTACAACTGAATTAGAGTTGAAAGGTAACCCAATTTGGCTCCCCTCTACAATTTCTGACCGATGCTAGAGAGAGAACTACCATGACTTTGATGATAAAATTCTCACTCAATTCAACATCAATTTATGCAATTATTGATCCTAGGAGGAACCTCAGAACAAGAGCTATCTACCCAGATCAAAAGCTCGAACCGTCGTGCCCCCGGAGGTAAGCTTTCTCTCTACAAGACCAATTTTCCCACAAAGCTTTGTTTGAGCTCATTCTAGCACCAAATCATGCGATTCAAAGTGCAATTGAATTGTTTGAAGGTGTAGGAACTCCAATATAACTTTAATTTCAACAATTAAACTCAATTGATTGGTTAATTTGATGAAATCAAATTCAGTTTAGTTAGAAGGTTGAAATTGTGGAAAAATTGGGAATTTCAAAAATTCGAGGGACTAAAGTGTAATTTCATAAAATTGAGGACCAATTGGGCATGATAAAGATGTTAGAGGACCAATTAGGCAATTTTTATTATTTTTTGGGCAAAACTTCCCATTTTTGTAAAGTAGGGGCAAAATGGTAATTTTGGAAAAGTTAGAGGACCAAATTGGAAATTTGGGAAATTAAACCGCTTTTTATGAAATTGAATAAATTGAGGTTCATGGTGAATTTTAAAAGTTTCGGGATTCAATTTGAGGAAAAACCAGCATTAGGGACTTAAAGTGAAAGAAAAATAATTTTAGGGACCTAATTGCAAATAAATTAAAAGTTTAGTTTTCTCATTCATTTGGAGTGAATGAAGGCTATTAGGTTGGGGGATAATGAACAAGGATGTTCATATCGTGTAGGAACATGAAGTACCAGGAACGCCAACAAGAACAAGCTCGCGTGAATACAAAGAACTAGTTGAGAAGAATTCACTACATTAACGGGTGAGTGGGACTTTTAACATCATACCCGGTTGGGGTGATGAGCTAATTAAGCTAAAAAAACCACTTATTGGTTGTGAGTGAGAATTTAATATCATACCTGATTGGGATAATAAGCACCTCGAAAATGAAAACCCACTGCTAAGTGGTATTTTAATCATCACACCCAAGAGGGGTGATGTGGAAAACACACGAAAAAACTACTTACTAGTTGTAAGTAGATCAAACCCGGTTGGTATGATGAAACTTACTCGAAGGAAGTGGAAACCCCGTTCATTGGTTATGAGCAGAGATGTCCTCATACTCGGTTGGTATGATGGATAGTTAAAAAGTATATTTTGTCAGAAGTACGCTCCCTTGATTGTGTGCCACTACTTAAACATTTTGGGAGACCTTCCTGACGGGAGCTCAAATAGCTCAGATTGGCCGAAGGCCTCAGTTTTTGAACTTAGGCGTTAATACGCCCGATTTTAAAAATCTGGAACAGTGGGCCCTGGGCCAGTTGGCACGAGCAGGAGCTCGTAAACAAACATGATTCTAAGACATAAAAACTTAAGTAAATGAATTGTTTCGCCATGGTACCAAGACAGGACCAACAAACTTGATAGACTAGCAACAATGCAACATTACAGGACGACGAACCAGTTGAGACAAACAACTGCAGGTCGAGTTGAGGGTCGGGGCCGTTGGACCAGTGGCACCAAAGATTAAATGGCTTTGCATGCACTTGAGGTTCGAGACCATTAAGACACCCAAGAGGGGTAGTGATATGTCTTAAGGGCAGTTGGATGACATAGTGGCAATAAGCAAAAAGAGAAGCTACTGGGTTTGTGTTTCTCATCATACGAGTTAGTGTTTGTACTCTACGGAGTTCTGTGTTTGTACTCCACTAAGTTCTGTGTTTGGACTCTACGTAGTTCTGTGTTTGTACTCCATGGAGTTTCTGTGTTTGGACTCCACGAAACTAATATGTTTGGGATTTCCTGAAGCTTCTATGTTTGAGTTTCATGCACACGAGACCAAGATATGGTCTTTATACTCATACGGATACAAAGATTTATTCATGCATGTTCCCTTCATGATGAAGGACGTGTGTTGGTTGATAAGCACACCAGTTATGGTTGAGGAGTGAATAATGGCAATAAAACATATATTTTGAGGATCGATTATTTTAAAAGAAAATAATGTGTCTGACACACTCCATTTCAAATATTTTCCCTAAAAGTCAAACTTTAAATACATATTCACTAAGTCGTTTAACTCACCCACTCCCTTGTATCCCTTTTTAGGTAACCAAGGAAAACCTACCCAAAGACCTTCTATTAGTATTGGGGCATGACAAATTTAATTCAACTAATTCATCATCTCATATAGGGCAACTATCAAAAAAATTATTAGAAATAAAATACAAGTCATCATAAATGTTAGAAAATCTAACATGTAATAGGGTATATGTGCCACTAATTATATTTTGTTGTATAAAAATTTGTTTATTACAACTATTAGTTAATGATATGCTTTTTTATATCTCTCAAACAAATATAAAAAAGAAAGTATAAGGGAGGTATTTATACCTTAGCAATATTTATCTAAAATAAAAAAGATAATTAAAATATTTTAATATTTTCATACCATTTTTACCTTATATACTTTTACACTAAATGTTTTTACATTTGATATATTGTCATTGTACTTGGATCACAAACTTTTTATACAATAGTATTAAACCCTTTAACAATTATTTCAATTAAATATATTATTTTTAGGACTACCTAATTTTTTAAAATGTATGAATTTGAGTTGAGTTATTAATAAAAATTATATAACAAAATTAATTAAGATGAAAATTTCAGACTATCTATAATTTAGTACTAATTAACTAAATCCTAAATTTAAAATAACTAAAATTTATATAATAAAATATAGTTAATAAATAAAAAAAACTTTTTTTAATTTTTTTTAACAATATAAACTTTAATTGCTATATTGGTAATTCAATACATAATATGACCTTATGTGAGAAGCCTATAAGGTGAGAATGATAAAAATATAATGCAAGTCATTCAACCTAACATGGGTAACCGAACTCTTGATGAAGAGCTTAAGTTACCTCTTAATTATTGTTTTAAGGTTTTAGATTGAATTACTATGTTTTGAACACTATAAAATAAGATGGAGTAGTATGTCAATTTCTCAATAATATCAATTAGTTTATCCAATAATATCTATATTATAAAAAAACCAAACAGATTTTATAATTTGTATATTAAAATTTTATTAGTAAGTTTTTTAACTTATTATTGGGGTTTATTTTTTTGAAAATTATGTTAATTAAAAATACTATTTATTTAAAATTAATTATTAATAAATATTTTATAACAAAGTTAATTAAGATGATAATTTTACACTATCTATAACTTTGGACTAAATGAACTAAACACTTAATTTAAAATAATTAAAATTTATGTGATATAATTTAGGAAATAAACATTTTCTCACAATAACTCTTTAGTTCTCTAAAATATTTTTGAAGTAAAAAATTATAGATATTTTGTTACTTAATTAATGAAAACTTATTTTATCTTTTTTTATAATAATGTGAACTTGAATTGCTATTTAGGTAATTCAATAGCGGAAGCCTATAAGGTGAGAAGCATATAAATATAATGTAAGTTATTCAAACTAACATAGGAAACAAAACTTTTAATGTATAGGTTAAGTCACCTCTCAAGTATGGTTGGTAATAACATAAGATGGAGCACTATTATCAATTAGTTTATTTTGTACTCTCCATAACATATAAAAAATTAAACAAATGTTATATTTTATACAATAAATTTTATTAGTAATTTTTTAAACTTATTGTTAGGATTTATTTATTTTTTAAATTATGTTAATTAAAAATACTATTTATTTAAAATTCATTCTATTGTTACAATCATAAGAGTATCACATTATACAAATTTTCTTTTATGCACAAAGCAAATTTTAGTATTTATTAATTTATTAAAAAAACATAAGTAAAGATATATATATATATATATGTTTATTTATTTTTACTATATTAAAATATATAGTAATTAAATTTCATATAAGATCAATTTAAGTGGATTATTAGATGTGCCTTATATAAAAAATTTATATAACCATAATTTTATATTCTACTTTTTTAAGCATTTAATTAGGAAAAAAAGTTATTTGATTTTTTTAAAAAAAATAATTTTGAATATATTAAAGAATAATCGTGTTAACAAAAAATATTGTATAGTAACAATATGAAAATAAGTTATATATATAAAAATATTGTAAAGAAGGATACCAATATACTTATGTAAATAAAATAAGCTATGTATGTACATACCATTATCATGCAAATATTAGTTTCATACAATCATTATCAATCTGTATTTTTTTGTATAAAGTTCAATTATGATAAATATAACACTTTTGAATTTATTAAAAAATGTCAAATATTTAATATTTGAATATTTATATATAGAAATTTAATTGAATAATCTCAATTTGATATTTAATAGTATGTCAAAGAATGAGTTGACTCAACCATAAATGCATATCACTAGACTGACTATAAGCCATGTACAACTAATTATTGTGAGTGATGTAATTTTATCAAATTTGAATAATTATAAAGGAATCATATTTATATATATAATTTTTATTAAATTTAAAATTATGACAATATGACATACCTCCATTACTCATTCCAATTTGAGGAAATATCCTTAACACATATAAACAACTTAGATAAAAATAAAATAAAGCGTATTTTATCATTAATTATCAAATAAAATATATCAAATGTATTTATTATATAAAATATACTCATAAATTGTTTTAGTATTTAATTTTATTGAGTTAAATTATATTTTATTTTTAATAACTTTTATTAGTTCAAATTAGTTATCATATACTATAATATTGATTTTATTATATATTTTAATTGAATAATGTTTTTTCATAATAGACATATCCCTCATAATTCCAAATTAAATTTTTTTACTTTACATTTTTACTTAGTAATTATTACTTATATTAAATTTAAATATATATATTTTTTATAAGTAATATGTTAAAATCGATTTAATTCAACTAATTCATCATCTTATATAAGGCGACTATCAAAAAAATTATTAGAAATAGTATATAGTTTATGTGATAAAATTTATGATATAAACAGTTTCTCACATTAACTCTTTAGTTCTCTAATAAGTTTTTTGAAATAAAAAAATTATAGATATTTGGTTAATTAATTAATAAAAACTTCTTTTTATCTTTTTTGTAATAATGTGAACTTGAATTGCTATTTGGGTAATTCAATACATAATAGCCTAAGTCTATATTGTGAGAAGAATATAAATATAATGCAAGTCATTCAAACTAACAAAGGAAACAAAACTCTTGATGTAGAGATTAAGTCCTCTCCCGAAGTATTGTTGGTAATAACATAAGTAGGAGCACTATTATCAATTAGTTTGTTTTGTACTCTCCATATGATATAAAAAATAAAATAAATTTAATAATTTATATAACAAATTTTATTAGTAATTTTTTAACTTATTATGAGGGTTTATTTATTTTTTAAATTATGTTAATTAAAAATACTATTTATTTAAAATTCATTCTATTGTTACAATCATAAGGGTGTATCACAATATACAAATTTTCTTTTATGCACAAAGTAAATTGTGATATTTATTAATTTTTTAAAAAATATAATTAAATATTTATATATATGTTTATTTACTTTTATTATATTAAAATATATAGTAATTAAATTTCATATAATATCAATTTAAGTGGATTATTAGATGTGCCTTATATAAAAAATTTTATATAACCACATTTTTATATTCTACTTTTTTAAATATTTGAAGCGGAAAAAAAGTTATTTGATTTATTTTCGTAAAAAAAGTAATTTTGAATATATATATATATATATATATATAGAAGAATAGTGGTGTTAATAAAAAATATTGTATAGTAACAATATGAAAATATATATAAATATATTGTGAGGAAGGATACCAATATACTCATTTAATTGAAATAAGTTATATATTTAAAATTCCATTATTATGCCAATATTATTTACATATAGTTATATTTGTAAATACCATTATCATGCAAATATTATTTACATATAATCATTATCAATTTGTTCCTTTTTGTATAAAGGTTCAATTATGATAAAAATAACACATTTAATTTTTTTTTAAAAATGTCAAATAATTAATATTTGAACATTTATATATATATATATATATTAACACTTAATAAGCCTATAGAAATTTAATTGAATAATCACAATTTAATATTTAATGTATATCAAAAAATGAGTGGACGCAAACATAAATACATATCACTAGAATAAATACAAGCCATGTAACTAAAAATTTTACATATCTTACAAATATAAATCTTGCATTCTTACAACTAATTATTATGGGTGATTCAATTTTATCAAATTTGGATAATTATAAAGGTATCATATATATATATATATATAATTTTTATTAAATTTAAAATTAGGACAATAGGACATACCTCCATTATTCATTCCAATTTGAGTAAATATCCTTAACACCTATAAACAACTTAGATAAAAATAAAATATAACATATTTTATCATTAATTATCAAATATAATATATCAAATGTATTTATTATATAAAACATACTAATAAATTGTATTATTTTTTAATTTAATGGAGTTAAATTATATTTTATTTTTAATAACTTTTATTAGTTCAAATTAGTTATCATATAATATAATATTGACTTCATTATATATTTTAATTGAATAATATTTTTTTAATAATAGACATACTACTTTAATGGAGATCAACCCTAGTAATTCCGAATTAAGACATTTTACTTTACATTTTTACTTATTACTTATTACATATGTTAAATTTAAATATATATATATATATATATTTATAAGTAATATATTAAAATCAATTTAATTCAACTAATTCATCATCTCACATAAGGCAACTATCAAAAAAATTATTAGAAATAGAACACAAATTATCATAATGTTAGAAAATCTAACATGTAATAGGGTATATGTGCCACTAATTATATTTTGTTGTATAAAAAATTATTTTTTACAACAATTTTAATGATATACTTTTCTATATCTCTCAATCAGATATAAAAAGTAGAGAGATATTTATATCTTAGCAATATTTATCTAAAATATAAAAGATCGTGAAAATATTGACATTATACTTGGATCACAAACATTTTTATATAATAGTATTAAATCCTTTAACAATTATTCTAATTAAATATATTATTTTTTGGACTACCTAATTTTTTAAAATGTATGAATTTGAGTTGAGTTATTAATAAAAATTATATAACAAAATTAATTAAGATGAAAATTTCACACTATTTATATAATTCAAGACTAAATTAACTAAACACGAAATTTAACATAACTAAAATTTATTAAATAAATAATAAAACTTTTTTTGATTTTTTTAAAAATGTAAACTTGAATTGATATAGGGGTAATTCAATATATAATATGACCTTATGTGAGAAACCTATAAGGTGAGAAGGATAAAAATATAATGCAAAGTCATTCAACCTAAAGTGGGTAATAAAACTCTGGATGAAGAGCTTAAGTTACCTCTCAGTTATTGTTTTAAAATATTTGAGAGAATTATTATATTTTTAACACTATAACATATGGAGTAGTATGTCAATTTCACAATAATATCAATTAGTTTATCATATACACTCTATATCATATTAAAAAACTAAATAAATTTTATAATTTTATTATTGGGGTTTATTTATATTCTAAATTATGTTAATTTAAAATACTATTTATTTAAAATAAATTATTAATAAAAAATTAAATAAGATGAAAATTTTACACTATTTATAATTTAGGCCTAAATGAACTAAACCCATAATTTAAAATAATTAAAATTTATATGATAAAATTTAGGAAATAAACAATTTCTCACCATAACTCTTTAATTCTCTAATATTTTTTTGTAATAATGTGAACTTGAATTGCTATATGAGTAATTTAATACATAATATGGCCTAAGCCTATAAGGTGAAAAGTATATAAATATAATGCAAGTTATTCAAACTAACATAGGAAACAAAACTCTCGATATAAAGGTTAAGTCACCTCCCAACTATTGTTGTTAATAACATGAGATGGAGCAATCTTATCAATTAGTTTATTTTGTACTCTCCATATCATATAAAAAATTAAGAAAATTTTATTAGTAATTTTTTAAACTTATTATTGGAGTTTATTTATTTTTTAAATTATATTAGTTAAAAATACTTTTTATTTAAAATTCATTCTATTGTTACAATGTACCACAATATAGAAATTTTCTTTTATTCACAAAGCAAATTGTCGTATTTATAAATTTATACAAAAAATAGATTTAAAAATATATGTGTGTTTATTTATTTTTATTATATTAAAATATATAGTAATTAAATTTCATATAATATCAATTTAAGTTGATTATTAGATATGCCTTATATAAAAAAATTTATATAACCACAATTTTATATTCTACTTTTTTAAGTATTTGAATTGAAAAAAAAAAGTAATTTTGAATATGGAGAAGACTAGTGGTGTTAACAAAAAAATATTGTATAGTAAAAATATGAAAATAATTTATATATATATAAATATTGTGAGGAAGGATACTAATATACTCATGTAATTGAAATAAGTTGTGTATGTACATACCATTATAATGCAAATATTATTTACATACAATCATTATCAATTTATTCCTTTTTGTATGAAGGTTCAATTATAATAAATATAACACTTTTGAATTTATTAACCGATGTTAAATAATTAATATTTAAATAATTATATATATATTAACACTTAATAAGGCTATAAAAATTTAATTGAATAATCACAATTTAATATTTAATAGTATGTCAAAGAATGAGTAAACTCAACCATAAATACATATCACTAGAATGAGTATCATGTAGGTAAAAAGTTTACCCATCTTACCTAATTTTTTTAATAATAGACAACCACTATCTTTTTTAATGTTGATCAACCCTTATATTTCTAAATTAAGATTTTTTACTTTACTTATTTACTTATTAATTATGTTAAATTTAAATATATATATATATATATATATTATTTATAGGTAATATGTTAAAATCGATTTAATTCAACTAAGTCATCCTCTCATGAAGGGCAACTATCAAAAAAATTATTAGAAATATACTACAAGTTATCATAAATGTCAAAAAAATCAAACATGTAATTTAATTATATCATATTTCCAAATTAAGATTTTTTACTTTTTTACTTATTACTTATGTTAAATTTATATATATATATATATTATTTATAATTAATATGTTAAAATAAATTTAATTGAATTAATTCATCATCTCATATAAGGCAACTATTAAAAAAATATAAAAAATATAGTACAAGTTATTATAAATGTCATAAAATCTAACATGTAATAGGGTATATGTGCCACTTGTTATATTTTGGTGTCTAAAAATTTGTTTATTACAACTATTAGTTAATGGTATGCCTTTATATATCTCACAATCAAATAAAAAAAAAGACTAAGGGAGATATTTATACTTTAGCAATATTTATCTAAAATATAAAATATAATTAAAATGTTTTAATATTTTTTACTGTTTTTACATTATATACTTTTACACTACATGTTTTTACATTTGAAATATTCACATTGTACTTAGATAACAAACATTTTTATTCAATAGTATTAAATCCTTTAACAATTATTCTAATTAAATATATTATTTTTAGGACTACCTAATTTTTTAAAATATATGAAATTGAGTTGAGTTATTAATAAAAATTATATAACAAAATTAATTAAGATGAAAATTTCACACTATATATACCTTAGGACTAAATTAACTAAACTCTAAATTTAAAATAAGTAAAATTTATATAATAAAATTTAAGAAATAAATTAGAAAACTTTTTTTACTTTTTACTTTTTTTAACAATTTAAACTTGAATTATTATATGGGTAATTCAATACATAATATGATCTTATATGAGAAGCCTATAAGGTGAGAAGAATATAAATATAATACAAGTCATTCAACCTAACATGGGTAACACAACTCTTAATAAAGTGTTTAAATTACCTTTAATTATTGTTTTAATTTCTTAGAGAGAATTACTATATTTTTAACACTATAACATAAGATGGAGTAGTATGTCAATTTCTTAATAATATCAATTAGTTTATCCTATACTCTCTATATCAATTAGTTTGCAGTATAACTAATAAAAAAAGTACTCAACATCCGAACATCCATGCGTAGTCTATTCCATTTCTTCAATTCATTCTTTTCCAATGCTATGGTTAAAACCTTAACACTTCCAAATATTCTCACACAATATGAAGATTTAGTCCTCATAAGTCACACCAATTTCTTGATACAAATGAAGAGAGAAGCAAAAATACTACCTGGAACCACTACAACAAAGCACTAGTGAGGAGCTGCTGAAGATCTTGAACATCAAACCCAGCTATTGGACGGGTATTCTATCCCTAGGAGTTCTCCCCCATTAGAAAAGGATCTAGAATTCACTAATTCAAGAACCCAAAAACAAACTGACACAGAGCAGGGGAAAAAACTGATGCAGATAGACTTGACAAGTAATAGATATGGTACTCTAGACACCAACTGAAAACTTCGCAGCAAAACGGATAGTAAAAGGCCTCACCTTTCCTAGGCAATGCCATGAAATCTCAGCGGCGCAGAGCACCTTACATTCAATCCAGAGAAGAGGAAAAGTAACACCGCGGAATAATAACGAGAAAGGTAAATTACATAAGAGACGGGGGATTGATAATGAGAAGAATATTTTTGCAAAAAAACATCAAAAGCCCTATGAAATTGATGTGAATCCATGCCCGATTGAATCGAACAAGTGAAGCCAAAACCCTAGATGGCAGGTTGATGGCATGGCCACACGTCAAATGGCAGAAAAAGTGGTCCTTTGAGGGGGAAAAAAAACAAAAGTGATATCTATTTTGTTATATAAACTACTAAAAATGGATCTTATAAGTTTTATTTAGCTAATCAAAATAAACTTTCATTGACCTATTAAATATGATACAATATAAATACAATAATAAGATTAAAATTAAATATATATTATTATTTTTCATAATAAATTTAATATTATCAAATAAAACAATATTTAAATCGCTTAAATTATTATTATTATTATATAAATATATTAATATATTTACAAATAAATTAATTAATTTTATTTTACACTCTACAAATCTCCAACTATAATTTATCAATTTATCTGTTTAAAAGTAAAAGTGTACGATAAATGTAACTCATTTTTACTATTTTTAAAATATGATAAATAGTATATATAATTTAAATTTAAGTATAATTTCGGATTAATAATATTTTTATTCTAGTTTTAAGCATTTTAATATTTGTATAAATGTAATAAAGTATAGAGTAATTAGCCCATGATAATCGATTTCATACTCACTTACCTTCTTTAAGTAAATTTAATTATTTTTTAGTGAAATCTTCATCATTATTGATAAATTTATATTATTTAATCGAAATTATTATTTTACCTATTAATTACTAAATTTATTACTAGTATTATATTAAGTTTTATTTTATTAATTTTATACGCTTTTAACAAATTTACATTTTATTTTTTTCCACTCTAATCATTTCCCTCACATATAAGCTTAATAAGGTTAAATATAAAATTAAAATTACGTAAACAATCAAACAAAATAAAACTATGATAAACAAATTTAACCAAATTAATTGGTCTCATTTTTTGTACAATAAATTAATTGCTCTCGTACTTCTCTTTTTATAAATATCTAAATAACTATCTTTCATAACAATATAATGGAGTATGATATAATGATTTTGTAAATTGAAATTTTGATCTAATATGCATGTGGTTAACAAAATTAGTATTAATTTTCCCATTTATTATATAAAATAAAAATCTAATTCAATATATTTTATTCGTTAATAAAATATCAAATTATTTATAAATATTTAATTATCACAAAATATTAATATTAACAGATAATAAATCAACAACAATATTATTTAACAAATTTGATATCCAAATTAATTATACGCTTACTAATGTAATTACACAATTTTCATATTTATGTAGTGGATGTTCCTATATCTTCAATAAAATAAGAGAAAATCCTATAAAAATACATATTTCGCTTGCTAACTTTCTTAAACCGGCCAAATCTGTGTTAATATGCATAATTAATTGAAATATTGAAAATAAATAAAGAAAAATATTGTAATAACACGATTTCTAAAAGATGATATTAAAGTAATTGAATGAGAAATCAAGATTAAATATTAAAAAAATCGAGTTAGAATTGAAAATCAAATTTAAATTAAAAAATTAATATAAATGAGAACATTAGAAATTTATAAAAGTAACTTATACCAAACCTGAAAAATCCCTTGAATAGAAATTCATAAATTAGATTCACTTAACAAGAAACCAAATTAGAAATTTGGATTAATCGAGCAAAATCAGATTGGTTTAATGGTGTCACACTTCGACCCGGTTTCTCTTATCGTACATGTAGACAATCATTGCATGCTTTTGATTTTACAACAATAGGCGCCTTATAATTGTAAACCCGAGATGGTGAAATACTCAAAATATAATAACTCAAATTATTTTTTAAATTTAATAAATTGAACTAATCAAAAATAAAATTCGGAAACCATACTGGGACTATGTATTAAATGTAAAACATACCTTTGGTTCAGGATGACTTCTCCATCAAACACATGTCCTTCATCACTATTATTGCCTAGAAGTGGTAATTGGAGGGAAATGAGTTCGATAACTCAATAAGAGGGCTTAGCTGACATTGTGACTTCATGTCCAAGATTAAGCACATACTCCAAATAGGATTTCAAGTAGGTTTGATAAAAGAGGGGCTCACCATAGGTAAGCTTATTATGGAGCTTTAGAGAGATAACTTGTATTTAACAAATTTAAAATCCATTCATTTTATCGAAAGGAAATTATTCTTGGGTTAATCATAGTAAGTCTTAAAAATTTTACTTATATTTATAATGAGCAAAACTCACACAACCGAATATTTATACAGATACCTTTCCTTTAATCCCAATAGGTTGGGGTTCTAGTTAATAAGTTACCACTTGTTTATTATTGAAAATATTTCTCACAATTTTCAATTTACATTTTATTGCATGTATCTTATAAGCTAAAAATTATGTTCTCCATTCCCAGAAAGTATTTTTTAATTTTATTAAAGGTAAAATTCACATACGTTTATATCAAACAAACGATCACACACTTTATCAATAAAGGGATCAAGCAGTCATAAAATAGACACTCACAGGCTACAACCTCAATTTGTTCCACTAGTGACCCGGAGCATCTTTACCGTCCACGCTGGTGAGAGGCCACAAGCTCTACCATATCATATGTATGAGCACCATGGCTTAACCCCCAAACTTGTTGATACTTCGATACCCATATGAAGGGGTGAGACCTTAGTCTTCTATCCCCCGGTCTTAATGTGTACGAAGCTTACATATCTTCAAGACATACCAGATAAACACAACTTCCCTTAAATCAACCTTGTTGTCTAGTTGCCCTTAGAACCAACACTACCTCATATCAGACCTCTCGTTGTTCTGAATGATTGCAATTACATACATAAGTCTTTCGATTTAAAACCTTTATCTTTGTGTTGCTAGCCCAACGGGCTCTGACCTGACTCTAGTTCAGCAGCTTTAACAAGAATTATCAATTTATGATCATTTTATCAGGTTCTTAAATCAAATCTTATTTATGAGGTTTGACCCATTTTTATTCGCCTTGGGTCCATTTATACGAGTTTTCAAAACATAACATTGGGTCCACTTCACTTTCAAAATTGTGGCATTGGGACCACTTTTATAGAGCTAAATCTAATATATTGATCATGGGTCCCACCTATATCCTGTATTGACAGTTGAATTAGACAATTCCCTTGAAGTGTGTCCACACACATTCCACGAGAGATCCTATAATTAAGATTCATGCTCTCAACACATCCCAAAATGATTTGAGCAATTTCACATAGTTATGTGATTATATTTCTGGAAAAGACTTTTTTTATAAACAAATAATGCAGTAAAATTTTAAGAGTAATATCGCATCACCTGTCCAATCGGACTCGATACCAGAAATCTCACCCACCGTTATTCGGGGACATGTCCATTTTGGAGGGATGCCCGAATCTTTGTGCTCCCCTCGCAGGATCATGTATGTTTTACTTCGTACATATCATACATGGTTTTATAAATATTCTCCGGGTCGTAATCTATGCATTTTTTATACTATACCATAATACTTTCAAAATTTACAATTTTGCCCTTGCACCCTATTTTCTTATTTAAATCTACATATGTTAAATAAGAAAAGAATATCTGACCTTTGTTGTCATGCCCTAACCCGGTTTGGTCGGATCCCCATGAGCAACTCACCACTTCCATTGGTCCATGAAGGGTTTCACCCTTTTTAAACTGTGATGAGTAAGACATCCTTCTTTCCTAGAATAGCATTATACAAAACTGAATATCCTAAAATTGACGTACTTGTCTTACAATCACAATACATGGAGGTCTTTAAGTTTGGTTTTCCCTTGATTACCTAAAAGGGATAAAAGGGAGGGGTGAGTTCTACAACTTAGTGAGTGGGTGGTGGGAGTGAATTTTAAAGATAGACACGCCAATGTTATCACTTAAGAAGAAAGTTTTTCCTCAAAGTTCAGTTTTTCAAAACCTTTACCCTATTAAGGATGACATTTTCCTTTTAATAGGATTTTCTTAATTTCAAATTCTTTCCCAAAAACCTATTTTCAAGGTTTACTAATTCTTTTTCAAAAACCTCTTACCAAGGTTTACCAATTCTTTCCCAATGATTCTTAAATCATTTCCAAGGTTTTAAAACCTTTTTCACATCTCTATGTTAGGTGTGTTTAGCAAACAACACACGTCCTTCATCAAGAAGGGTACACACATTTGTAGGTGCATCACGTCCACTGCACCCAATTGTAGCTCAGAGTGTCTTTACCGACCACCAAGATAGAAGTCCGTCCACTTCTACCTTGGGTCTGAGTGGATGTTCTCAACATCCAACCCTCATACCCGAATACCACTCTATGTCCGTATGAGGATAGAGACCTTATCCTAGTCTCGTGCGCATGAAGCTCAAAGACAGTAGCTTTAGGAAGCCCCAAACACAGTAGCTTCATGGAGTTCAAACATAGTAACTCTGTGGAGTCCCAACACAGTAACTCCGTGGTGTAAACCCCGCACTTTTGAGTTAAGAAAAATTGGGGAAAGAACCGGTCAAACTGAGTAAGAAAATCGAGCCGATTTACATTTGAGAACACACAATATGGAAATTTACAACTTCCAGGTGATCTAAAGTGTTCATTAAACCTTGGAAAAGAAATATAAGAAACTTTAGCAAACAAAAACTAAATTGGTTCAGGTGAACTAGATTTAATAAGAACTTCAAATTTAAGCGTGCTTGCTTGAGAGTAGTGTGAGGATGGGTGACCCCCCTGGGAAGTATGAATTTTTCCTGTAACCCAAAATTTCGGTAAAAAAATTTTATGTACGCTTTATCATAAATAACCATAAATTAATATATATTTAATTATTGTAATTAATACCAATAATTTAATACCTAAATTAAATTATTAGAATTAATTCAAATAATTTAATACTAAAATTAAATTATTGGAATTAATACCAATAATCTATGGCAATATTAATGCAAGTAATAAATTTCGCCCATTTAATACACGAGTTTTACGCCTATATAAAGAGGTCATCCCCATTTCATTCTCCTCACACCTGAACACTTTTCTCTCTCTCTACTGCTCCATTTCCCAGTAAAGCTCGAACCAGAACATTGACTTGAACAAAGGTCGGGCTCTTTAGAACCGGGGAGAAGACATCTATCTGATAGCAAACTCCAGTAAATCCGAGAATCGTTGGAGAAGCGCCAACATGATGGAATAGTGAAGCAACTCTAGCGGACCGAAGCTGCCCTATTTCGGCCAAGCTGAAATCGGCCATTTCAAGTCCTCCTCAGGCCAAACCAAGCCCTCCCAACACTTCCTCAGCCTTTCCACGGCCGAATTAGGACCGAAAGGTAAGCCAATTCGGCTCCCCTTTACAATTTTTGATCGGTGCTAGAGAGAGAGTCGACCGAATTTCAATAACGAAATTCTAATCCAATTCCACATCAATTGATGCAATTCTTGATTCTAGGATGAACCTCAGGATGAGACCTATTTGCCCAGATCAAAAGCTCGGACCGCCGTGCCTTCATCGGTGAGTAATCGAAGCTTTCTCTCTCTACAGTCTGTTTTTTGGCGAAGCTCCATTTGAGCTCGTTCCGGCGTAAAAATCTACGATTCAAAGTTTCTTAGAATCATATAAACATGCAGGAACTTAATTTCAACTAATTCATACTCTCATAGAAGGTATCTATCAACAAAAATTGTTAGAAATACACTACAAGTTATCATAAATGTCAAAGAAATCTAACATTTACTAAAGTAAATGTGCCACTAATTATATTTTGTTGTATAAAAATTTGTTTATTACAACAAATTCACTTTTCCCAAAATTACACAAAAGTCACTACTAGATCTTAGTAAATTAGGGCACTTTGCCCAATATGCATTTAATAAAACATTGCTTGCTTGTAATTTCATAATTTCAAACAAGATAGTAATATACCTTGTGGTACATTCTCTATCAAATACCTCAAAACTTTCAAATCTGAAATAAAATTATATTGTTTTGGATAACACACTTAAGATGTACAATATAAAAAAATGTAAATATATGGTAGAGTAATTGTAAGATATAAATTGTCTTACTATTCTTTTATATTGACTAGTCTCTCACAAAAATCATTATTTCCAAACTTACCAAACTCCTTATAATTTCTTCTTACAATATTATCTAAATACAATTGCAACATATTAAATAATCATTCAGCTTATTTTAGTGAATAGTGATAAATCAAAATAATTTCTATAAGAATTATATTCAATTGATATTTTAGAAAAATCTTAGTTCAATAGTTTATATGTATGTTTTAATCCATAAGATATCCTAATTTCCATATATAGTGATGGTCTATATGTATATTTTTAAAAATTGGATTTTTAATTTATGTTTTAGAAAATTAAGTCTTTAGAACTAAATTAAAATTTAGATAATTATAGTTATATATTATTGTTCAACTTTTGTTAAATGAATATTAAGAAAAATAACGTAACATATTGGTATTGTATTTAAAATTTAATTACCATTATGGAGAATCAAATATACAATTATATTTAAAAAAATAAAATTTCATTAAAAATAATATTTAAAATTTTAAAATTTCACCGAATCCCACCCGAGTCAATTTTAATAGGAGCCGAACGATACGTAATTGATATAATATGGCTTCAATTTTTTGAATCCCATGAACGAATATATGTAAGCTTGGGTTTAAGTTTAAAGAAAACTTACCCATACACAGAACAAAATTACCATATGTGGGTATAGACCAGGCTGAGGACCCACAATAGGTTTTAACGTCTAGAGCAAATCTAGTCCATGTGACCATCCATCCATGTAATCACATGTCCAAGTTCGAGACCGGCTGGTCTGTGGCTTTCTCCCTCCTTTGCCGTGAAGATATTTTGGTCCCCTAAGAATGAAAGTGGACACCCTATTATGAAACTTAATAAGATTGGTTGGTTGTACCTACCCTACCAATTGACATCCCTACTAAACGAGTAGGATGAGTATGGTATGCACTATGAGAAAGGGAAATGCTTTGTGGAGAGGGCTGTCCTGTTGTCTTGCACCGTTCCATGTCATCTTTATTGCTGTTATGTTCGCCCCATGGTTCCCCTAAAGTATCCGGTATGCACTGGCCAAGGCCGAGGAGCTTGCTGGTTCTCCTTTTTAAATAGGTCATGAGTCATGACATGAATGAGTGGGTGAAACTAGATGGGTGAGAGACCTTTGAGCTAGAGAGAGACAATCGAACTTGCACTTTTTACCACTTGGGCTTAGACCAAAATGGCTATTTGGACTTCCAAAATGACTCACCTTCAATGTAACTTCCATTATTAGAAGGTAAATAATAACGTGTTTAGACCTATGAAACTTGGCATATGAGGGACCATATAAACCCATAAGAACTTGTGGTTATACTTACATAATAAATGTGCATCTTTTATATGCATTATATAAGGAAATTATTCTCTATTTTTCTAAAATATTCAATGTTGGACAAACAAATATATATAGAAAATAATCTAAATGAAATCACTCATTACTTATTTGCTAAAAAATGTAAAAAAATATATATTTATAAATTGTACACCCACTAATTAAAAATATATTAAAGTATAAAATTTATAAATATAAATTATACTTATAATTTTAATATATTTTAAATTATATATCTATAATTTAGAAATAAAATATATTATAGTGCAAAAAATCATACTTTAGAAAGCCAAGTAGAGAATAAATTGAAAAAATAGTAAGAAATTTGTGAAATTTGCAATATAGAAATTATGAATAGTTATCTATTATTAGGTTTTGTTAGGAAATTTTGAATGAGTAAAGGAATTATAAAATTTATTTAAAATATATTTTGTAAATCATTTGTATAATACAAGTAGTAGTACTATAAATATAGAACTTGTATGGCATGGTATGAATGCTGACATATATATATATATATATATATATATATGATTGCTTGTAGTATGAGAAAAGAAAAAGGGGAATGAGAAGTTTCTTCTAGCTTTATCATGGCTTTGACAAAGAATGAATAGTGGAGAAGGCATTCCTACCTGAGCAAAATACCTCATAAACAAGAAACAAAGATGAATGATTGAGAGACCCATATATCCCAAGAAACCACAAAGAGTAGAAGGTAACCCCAAAGCATATGACTGGCATGTGCTGCTGGGCAATCCTCACAAAGCAAGTCACGACAAGAGCATATCATTTGAAATAACGTTAAAAATTGTCTAATTCAAAGAGAATCAAACAACAAATATGTTTGTTGGTGTTTAATCAAGATAGTATTAGTTATTGATATACTTTTCCATATCTCTCAATCAAATATAAAATGTCAAAGGGGGATATTTATATCTTAGCAATATTTATCTAAAATATAAAAGATAACTAAAATGTTTTAATATTTTCATACAATTTTTACCTTATATACTTTTATACTACTAGTTTTAAATTTGGCATATTGACATTGTAATTAGATTACAAACTTTTTTATGCAATAGTATTAAATACTTTAACAATTATTCCAATTAAATCTATTATTTTTAGGACTACCTAATTTTTTAAAATGTATGAATTTGAGTTTAGGTATTAATAAAAATTATATAACAAAATTAGTTAAGATAAAAATTTCATACCATCTATAATTCAGGACTAAATTAACAAACCCTAAATTTAAAAAAAATTAAAATTTATATAATAAAATTTAGGAAATAAATAAGAAAACTTTTTTTAATTTTTTTAACAATGTAAACTTGAATTGCTATACAAGTAATTCAATACATAATATGACCTTATGTGAGAAGCCTATAAGGTGAGAAGTATATAAATATAATGCAAGTAATTCAAGCTAACATGGGTAATAGAACTCTTGAAGAGGTTAAGTTAGCTCTCAATTATTGTTTTAAGGTCTTAGAGAGAATTAATATTTTTTTAACACTATAACATAAGATGGAGTAATATGTCAATTTCTCAATAATATCAATTAGTTTATCCTATAGTCTTATATCATATAAAAAAACTAAACAAATTCTTATAATTTGTACATCAAATTTTATTAGTAATTTTTTAACTTATTATTGAGGTTTATTTATTTTTAAATTATGTTAATTGAAAATACTATTTTTTTAAATATAACACTTTTGTATTTATTAAAAATGTCAAATAATTAATATATGTGTCACTTTTATATTTATTAACACTTTATTTAAGGTTATATTAACTTAATTGAATAATCACAATTTAGCATGGTTAGTATGTCGACCAATAAGTAACCTCATTAATGGGGCTAGTAAAAGTACCTCATAAGTTGTGAGAAGTAGAAATAATAGAGTACTTGTACGTTATTGATTAAAAATAAAATTTTAACTAAATTAATTTATATTATATATTTCTACAAATAAATGCATTAAATACGAAATAGTAGAAAGTTGTGAATGACATTTGATTGCACTTATATTTACATTGTATAAGTATGATTCGATTTAATTGACCTACAAAGGATGGATTGTGTGGTATTGTAATCCTATACTATTACTAGGCATGTGAATTGTTTAGTATATAACAATAACAAGTAATAGATTTACAAATCATGTGATATGAGTTATAATATGAGTCGAAATTACCGCCAAATCAAGAGAAATGAGGGTTTTTTAATGTAAGAAAAATCTTGTGAGTTGTGATTATTTGAGATTTCAAAGGACTAACAAGGGTTCAAGTTTAAGGATCACCTTAAATTATGCATGAACGGTATAATAGAATTTTGTTTAGTTAAATTTTTAAAAAATAATATTCTTACTACATTGAGTAGATTGAAATATATATATATATAAGTAAGAGTTAAAAGGGTATTAGTGGTCACAAGTGACCTATATACAATAAAATGCCAGTTGAAAGGATGGTGACTATGTCATAGGGAATGTGTTCAATTTATTCAATTTATAACACCATCAACCCATATACTATAAGGTATATATGGGTATATTTTCATATCATCTAATTCAAATTTCAGCATGGCAGTAAAGAGATGATGGGGATGAGTGGATGGATCAAGATATCTTATGGTAAGGTCCAATGGGTCAAATATTAATAAGTTTTTTTTATGAAAACCAAAAATATAGATAGTGGGATAACTCACATATGTACTAATCTAGGCAAGAACAAAATAAAGCAAAAAAATTTTCACCCTTTATAGAATAAAATAGCTTTAAATTGATTTATTAATAAACATTTATCTAAATTAAATCATGTAAAATTGTATACTTAAATTAGGTAATGGTGTGTATTTGTACACTTCAATTAATACATGTGTTTGGATTAGGTAAACATATGAATCAAAATAACAAATTTTTAGGAATGGACTCTAGCAAACCCTTAAAAGGAGATCATAAAACTTTTTTGTGTACTTTTATTTTATATCTCTTTTATTTTTTACTTTTATATTTACCAATTTGTTTTACTATTTTCAAGAAAATAATTAAATATATTGTTTAATTATAAGTTTCTTTTACTTAAATACATACAAATAAAAATTTATATGGTATTTAATATAAGTATATTATTAGATATGTGTCTCTTAATAAAATTTAAATATGTTACTTAAAATTAAAATTTTGATTTTGATACGAGTCAAATATATTTTGTATTGTTGTGTTAACGTCTATCTTATTAAACTTATTTTTAGTTTCATATGTGTATCAATTATTATAGAGAAAAATCATAATTTTTTTTAAATTTTTGGGTAAATTCATATTTGATTGAATTAGTATAAAGAATGTAAAAACACTAATTTTCTAGTAAAGAAGAAAGGAAATCCGGGTCAAAAGTGTTGAGATGATGATTTTTTTATAGTCAAATCTACTCTATAGAATTTACAAATAAAACCTTATACTTCTATACATTTCACAATTAAATCCAACAAAAAATACATTGAATCAATACTCCACCAAATTAAGTTTACTCTTCTTGAATAATACTGTAATTAATCTACTATATATAATCCTTTAACCACCGAAATTCTCTATTCACATGCATCAATTTCATTGTGGATGGATGGATCTTTTCCTTCATAAAATAACAATTAATTTTAAAATAATTTATACATTTGGAATGAATTATTCTAAACGTGTTATAACAAATTATTTTTTGGTTTTCTAATAAATTAATGACATCCTACAAAAACACAAAATTCACTACTAGATCTTAGTAAATTAGGGCACTTTGCCCAATATGCATTTAATAAAGCATTGCTTGCTTGTAATTTCATAATTTCAAACAAGATAGTATTATACCTTGATATACTATCTTGATATACTTTGTGAGGATTATGCTTGCTGATCTTTGTGGCTGTCATTGCTGCAGCACGCAAATAATGCAGTTATAACCCATCTTCAACATACGATCAAAGTAGATACGTATGATTTTCACCTCCCAACTTACCAATTTTATGAGAGTAGACCACTTCTGATGAAACTTAGCTTTGATTGTTTGCACACTTCCATCCTGCAGATTGCTAGCTGATGTTATGAAGAATAGCCATCACTAATTTCTTATTGATGAAGTTATCAGCGTTTTCTTTTAAATTTTGTCAATTGTATGAATAATTGTAGGAGGAATATAATAAAAAATGGGTCCCAATTAAATTCTTATTCATGTGCAACTTTAAATGTTGTAAGTGGTTCATAACTTAGAGGGAAGACAAAATTTATTATGTATTTGAGAAGTGGTGCTCTCATAATGCTCTCAACCCATGCTCTTTACACCCAAACTGATGCATTAATTGAGATGTTTGATTGTAAATTTGGATATCAATTTTTAATAATCAAATGTAAATTTGCACGATTATGAATCATACATACCGATAAACATTCTATCAATTCAAGATTAGGGAATTTCATCAAATTGCTCATCTAAACCCCATTTTTTAAACAAGAATCTTAAAATTTTGAAAAAAAATTGTATTTCAAACAAAACTAAAAATGTTAAAATAAATTTAAATTAAGTTAAATTTTAGAAAATTGGTCAAATAGTGTGTAAACCGATCAATTTTCTATTTTGAGTTGTCAAACCTATTCCAACCGAATCAATCAACGATCCAACCGGGTCAACGAACCCCCTACCAAATCAGTGCCTTATCAACGGTTTGACCAATTAGTGCATGACACACGGTGAAGTGCGCTCTATTAGTTGCTAGGTGAGCATCGAAAAGTGATAACGAGTAAGAGTGCGACACATGTCACTCATAAACGATCAAACTAAACAAATTTCACATTACTAGGAATTGACTAATGGGACTTTGACACTTGATGAAAAATGGCAGCATCCTTTTTCTATCCTTAAATCTATTGAGATTAAGGATGAAGAGTTTAAGTCACTTTTGAAACGTTGTGTGAAGATATTTGGAGAGAATTGTTATATTGGCAACACTATAATATAAGATGGAGGAGTAATGTTGAATGTGTCAATTGCTCAATAAAATCAATTAATATATTATATGCTTTTTTTTATAATTTCTATTTAAAATTTTATGAGTAATTTTTTTTATCTTAAACGTATTATTTGAGTTTATTTATTTATTTTTATATTATTTTAATTAAAAATACTATTTATTTAAAATTTATTAGAGAGTTACAATATTAATTATTAAAGAGATATCAAATAACTAATCATCCTAACTTGGCACAATATTAAGATGAAAAGGATGCTAGTAAAATTGTTTGGGATAAATATTAATTTTAATTTATCTATATTTAATTTATTAAATAATTGTGTGTAACAACTAGTTTAAGGTGAGTATGAGTTTAATAAAAATTAAAGTCATAAAAAAAATTGGTTAATTTTATTAAAATGTAAATTGATGGTTAAAATGATTAATTTATCACTTATATATATAATATTTGCTTTATTTTATAAAAAAATTCATCAATGTTACACACAGAAATTTATAAAAAAATAATGTATACATTTTTTCAATATATTTTAAAATATATATTAATCATTAAAATAAAGTTTATTATTTTTTATAAATATAAATTTTAATTATAATTTAAATAGATATTAAATTATATATCTATAATTTAAAAATAAAATATCTAATAATATTATAACTATAAAATATATTTATATTTTTCATATATTATAAAAGTTACATTGTTATTTAAAATAATTGAAATTAGGAGAAAGTGTTAATAGATATTTTATTACTAAAATATATTTGTATATTATTTTAATAAAGTGTGATATGATACAACAAAACTCATATAATATAAGTTTATCTATATACTCTAATTTTAATAATTATAAATAAAATATATTAGTTTATTATATAATATATTTAATACTTTATTTAATCTTAATTTTTATTTCAAGCCACTTCCCAATTAATCCACTCATTCAATTCAAACAAACTATTATATCTTTAATCTAAACATAAGAAGGCCAAATCTTTATTCTCACGTAATTCTATATAGGTGCTAATCTTGTATAGAGTTTCAATCCTCTTTCTGCTTATTTATTATTGCCTACCATATAGATGGGTTTAACTTTTCTTTTCTACCATTTTTATCTATTCTATCTATATGTTTATTTTTAAAAGTTTTAATATACAAAAGTAATGTCATTAGTATGTTTGAGTTTTGAGATATTGGGATGACCCGGATCCACGAGGTTATACATATTTTACGTGGGTCATATCATCACCATATCTCCATTTGTTGAGTTATTATTCACTTAGTGCATTGTCACTGTTGATCCAAAACTTTCACTCTTCTTCACCACTACTTTGCGTATAATTTTATTCGTGATCATTCTCTCGACCAAATTTCGATCAAGATGGGGAAATTTCTCTCATGATTTCGAAACAGTAGACAACTCCCATTGCCTTTCATAGTTGAAGAGAGGGAATTATCACTCGAGAGAGTGAGAAAAGAAGAGATAGAAAAGAAAAGAAAATACTTATAGTGGGAATTATCAATCTGTTTGATCAACAGATTGACAGAATTTCATTTATGTCAACCACAATTTTGACAGAATTTATTATCATCTCAATCATTTACTCGAACTTATCCTTCATTAGGTGATGGGAATGGATCACCATTGAGGAGTATGAGAAAACATGGGGGATGGATGATCATTGAAGAGGACAAGAAGTTAGGGGATGGATGGATATTGAGGAAGGTGATCTCACCATGTTGCATCGAGAATGGTAGAATGACTACATATTAGTCCTAATGATTTATTTATCTTTATTAGTATTTATAATATTTCACCTATTATAATATATATAACATGTAATTAATAAATAATTAATAATATTTTACTTTTATATTATTAATCCTTATTATTAGTTCAAATTAGTTATCATATATTATAATATTGATTTTAATATATATTTTAATTGAATAATATTTTTTAAATAATAGACATACCGCTTAATGGAGATCAACCCTCATATTTTTAAATTAAGATTTTTTACTTTACTTATTTATTTATTATGTTAAACTTAAATATATATATATATATATTATTTGTAAGTAATATGTTAAAATTGATTTAATTCAACTAATTCATCATCTCATAGATGGTAACTATCAAAAACATTATTAAAAATAGAATACAAGTTACCATAAATGTCAAAAAATCTAACATGTAATTTGGTATATGTGTCACTAATTATATTTTGGTGTATAAAAATTTGTTTATTACAACTATTAGTTAATGATATGCTTTTATATATCTCTCAATCAAATATAAAAATAGACTAAGTGAGATATTTGTACTTTAGCAATATTTATCTAAAATATAATTAAAATATTTTAATATTTTCATACAGTTTTTACATTATATACTTTACACTACATGTTTTTACATTTGAAATATTGACATTATACTTAGATCACAAACTTTTTTATACAATAGTATTTAACAATTATTCTAATTAAATATATTATTTTTAGTACTACCTAATTTTTTAAAATGTATGAACTTGAGTTGAGTTATAAATAAAAATTATATAAAAAAATTAATTAAGATGAAAATTTCACACTGTATATACTTTAGGACTAAATTAACTAAACACTAAATTTAAAATAACTAAATTTTATATAATAAAATTTATGAAGTAAATAAGAAAACTTTTTTTTACTTTTTTTAACAATTTAAACTTGAATTGTTATACGAATAATTCAATACATAATATGATCTTATGTGAGAAGCCTATTAGGTGAGAAGAATATAAATATAATGCAAGTCATTCAACCTAACATAGGTGACAGAACTCTTGATGAAGTGCTTAAGTTGCCTCTTAATTATTGTTTTAAGCTTTTAGAGAGAATTACTATGTTTTTAACTCTATAAAATAAGATGGAGTAGTATGTTAATTTCTCAATAATATCAATTAGTTTATCCAATAATATTTATATTATAAAAAAATCAAACAGATTTTATAATTTGTATATTAAAATTTTATTAGTAATTTTTTTAACTTATTATTAGGGTTTATTTTTTGAAAATTATGTTAATTAAAAATACTATTTATATAAAATTAATTATTAATAAATATTTTATAACAAAGTTAATTAAGATGATAATTTTACACTATCTATAACTTTGGACTAAATGAACTAAACACTTAATTTAAAATAATTAAAATTTATGTGATATAATTTAGGAAATAAACATTTTCTCACAATAACTCTTTAGTTCTCTAATACATTTTTTGAAGTAAAAAAATTATAGATATTTTG
The DNA here is from genome assembly GCA_030064425.1 of Trapa bicornis. Taxonomy (NCBI): domain Eukaryota; kingdom Viridiplantae; phylum Streptophyta; class Magnoliopsida; order Myrtales; family Lythraceae; genus Trapa; species Trapa bicornis. The sequence continues at coordinate 1,537,714 of CM057745.1, forward strand.
TTAGTTAATTAATGAAAATTTCTTTTTATCTTTTTTTGTAATAATGTGTACTTGAATTGCTATTTGGGTAATTCAATACATAATATGGCATAAGCCTATAAGGTGAGAAGTATATAAATATAATGCAACTCATTCAAACTAACATAGGAAACAAAACTCTTGATATAGAGATTACGTCACCTCCCAAATATTGTTGGTAATAACATAAGATAGAGCACTCTTATCAATTAGTTTATTTTGTACTCAACATATCATATAAAAAATTAAACAAATTTGATAATTTATACAACAAATTTTATTAGTAATTTTTTAAACTTATTATTGGGGTTTAGTTTTTTTAAATTATGTTAATTAAAAATACTATTTATTTAAAATTCATTCCATTGTTACAATTATGAGAGTGTATCACAATATACTAATTTTCTTTTATACACAAAGCAAATTATGGTATTTATTAATTTATTAAAAAATCATAAGTAAATATATATATGTTTATTTATTATTATTATTATATTAAAATATGTAGTAATTAAATTTCATAGAAAATCAATTTAAGTGGATTATTAGATATGCCTTATATAAAAAAATTTATATTACAACAATTTTATATTCTACTTTTTTAAGTATTTGAATTGAAAAAAAGGTATTTGATTTATTTTTGTAAAAAAAATAATTTTGAATATGGAGAAGAATAGTGGTATTAACAAAGAACATTGTATAGTAACAATATGAAAATAAGTTATATATATATATTGTGAGGAAGGATACCAATATACTCATGTAAATGAAATAAGTTATGTATGTACATACTATTATTATGCAAATATTATTTACATACAATTATCATCAATTTGTATGTTTTGTATAACAGTTCAATTGTTAAGGCTATGGAAATTTAATAGAATAATCACATTTTAATATTTAATAGTGTGACAAAGAATAAGTGAACTCAACCATAAATGCATATGTAAACCCCATCGTTTTGAGCTAAGGAAAACCGGTTAGAGAACTTGTCAAACCAAGTGAGAAAACTGAACCGGTTTACAAACCCTAAAATTGTGAATGGGCAATTTAGGAATTTACCACTCCTAGGTGATCCAAAGAGTTCAAAATACTATGGAAAAGAACCTTAGGATGAATTGGAAGAGGAAAATTAGACCGATTTGGATGAATCGGGTCCAACAGGATTGAATCAGTTTATGAACCAAGTCAGTTCATGAACCGGAACCGATAGAGATTGGGCAAAACAAAAGAATTCAACTCCATTGTACTCTGAAGAAATTCATAAACCTTGGGAAGGAACCTTAGAACAAAGTGGGAGAGAAAAATCAAACTGGTTCGGGTGAACAGGACCCGAACAGGATTGAACCAATGTAAGGACCGAGTTGGTTTATGAACCGAAATCGATAAAGAGATGGTAAACCGGGAATTTTATGGACTCTAAGTGACCCAAGGAGTCACAAAAGTTATGGAAATGGACTAGTGAAGGAATTGGGGATGAAAACCAAACCAGTTCAGGTGAACCGGATTCGAACCGGTTTGAATCACTATTGAACCAAATCCTAAATTCATTTTTCTACGTGGCTTAAATAATTTAAATTGGAGATTTGAGGCCACCATTGGATAGAGAATGAATTTAGAAAATTTTAGATTTGAAAAACTCAGTCGAATGAGGGGTGAACCGACAGGTTTAAACTTTGAACCCAATTCGGACCGGTACGGTCTGGTTCAGAACAGTGTCATCTTCTTCCTCAGGATAACAACACTATTCACTCGCTGGAAAATCGAAGCATCGCTGGCGAAAAAGAAACGTTTCTGTTCGGTACATTTTAGGTCTTAGATGCCTGTTATAAAGATGCCAAACGGATGGCCAACGGGTCCCCGAGCTCCCTATATAAAGAGCCCCTCTCCATTCATCCTCTCCACACCTGAAAACTTCATTCTCTCTCAACAGCTCCATTTTTCGGCGAAGCTCGAACCAGAGCTCCAACATGGGGTCTTTTCTAAGCCAAACAAGGTGAGGTTGGGTTCTTTAGAACCGGGGAGAAGTCATCTACACGCCTGTAGTCACCGTTTGCTCCAAGGGTCGTCAAAGAAACACCAGCGTGATAAAATAGTGAAGCAGCTCTGGTGGACCGAAACTGCTCTATTTCGGCCGAGTTGGAATCGGCCATTTCGAGCCCTACTCAGGCCAAACCAAGCCTTTCCAACACTTCCTCAGCCCTTCCAAGGACAAATTAGGACCGAAAGGATGAACCTCAAGATGAGAGCTATCTGCCCAGATCGAAAGCTCGGACCACTGTGCCCTCACCGGTGAGAAATCGAAGCTTTCTCTCTCTACAGTCTATTTTCTAGCGAAGCTCCGTTTGAGCTCGTTTCGGCGTTAAAATCTGCGATTCAAAGTTCCTTTTTATCGTATGAACATGTAGGAACTCGATTTGAACTCTAATTTCAACAATTAGAGGTGTTTGATCGGTCAATTTGATGAAATCAAATTCGGTTGTGCTAAGGAGTTGAAATTGAGGGTCAATTGGGCATGAAAATAATGTTGGAGGACCAATTGAGAAATTTTGGAATTTTTGGGGCAAAACTTACCATTTTTATAAAGGAAGGGCAAAATGGTAATTTTGGAAAAGTTGGGGGACCAAATTGGAAATTTGGGAAATTAAACTCCTTTGTGTGAAATTAAATAATTTGAGGTCCTAAGATAAATTTAAAAGTTTCGGGACTCAAATTTAGGAAAAACCCAGCAACAGGGACTTAAAGTTAAATAAAAATAACATTAGGGATATCTATCAATCAAATATAAAAAAAGACCCAGGGAGATATTTATACTTTAGCAATATTTATCTAAAATATAAAATATAATTAAAATATTTTAATATTTTCATGCCATTTTACCTTATATACTTTTACGCTACATGTTTTTACATTTGAAATATTGACATTGTACTTAGATCACAAACTTTTTTATACAATAGTATTAAATCCTTTAACAATTATTCTAATTAAATATATTATTTTTAGGACTACCTAAGTTTTTAAAATGTATGAACTTGAGTTGAGTTATTAATAAAAATTATATAACAAAATTAATTAAGATGAAAATTTCACTAAATATACTTTATGACTAAATTAACTAAACCCTAAATTTAAAATAAGTAAAATTTATATAATAAAATTTAGGAAATAAATTAGAAAACTTTTTTGACTTTTTTTAACAATTTAAACTTGAATTATTATATTGGTAATTCAATACATAATATGATCTTATATGAGAAGCCTATAAGGTGAGAAGAATATAAATATAATACAAGTCATTCAACCTAACATGGGTAACACAACTCTTAATGAAGTGTTTAAATTACCTTTAATTATTGTTTTAATTTCTTAGAGAGAATTACTATATTTTTAACACTATAACATAAGATGGAGTAGTATGTCAATTTCTTAATAATATCAATTAGTTTATCCTATACTCTCTATATCATATAAAAAACTAAACAGATTTTATAATTTGTATATCAAATTTTATTAGTAATTTTCTTTTTTAACTTATTATTGGGGTTTATTTATTTTTTAAATTATGTTAATTAAAAATACTATTTATTTAAAATTAATTATTAATAAAAATTTTATAAAAAATTAATTAAGATGAAAATTTTACACTATCTATAACTTAGGCCTTAATGAACTAAACCCTTAATTTAAAATATTTAAAATTTATGAGATAAAATTTAGGAAATAAATAATTTCTCAAACCCTTTTGTTCTCTAATACTTTTTTTGAAGTTAAAAATTATAGATATTATGTTAGTTAATTAATGAAAACTTTTTTTTTATCTTTTTGTAATAATGTGAACTTAATTGCTATTTGGATAATTCAATACATAATATGGCCTAAGGCTATAAGGTGAGAAGCATATAAAGATAATGAAGTTATTCAAACTAAAATAGGAAACAAAACTCTTGATGTAAATGTTAAGTCACCTCCCAAGTATTGTAGGTATTAACATAAGATGGATCACTCTTATCAATTAGTTTATTATATACTCTCCATATCATATAAAAATTAAATAAATTTTATAATTTATACAACAAATTTTATTAGTATTTTTTTAAAACTTTTTAATGGGGTTTATTTATTTTTAAAATCATATTAATTAAAAATACTATTTATTTAAAATTCATTATGTTGTTACAAGTGTATCACAATATAAAAATTTTCTTTTATCCACAAAGCAAATTGTGGTATTTATTAATTTATTAAAAAACATAAGTAAATATAGATATATATGTTTATTATATTAAAATATATAGTAATTAAATTTCATATAATATCAATTTAAGTGGATTATTATATGTGCCTTATATAAAAAAATTATATAACCACAATTTTATATTCTACTTTTTAAATATTTGAATTGGAAAAAAAGTTATTTGATTTATTTTTGTAAAAAAATTAATTTTGAATATGGAGAAAAATAGTGGTGTTATCAAAGAATATTGAATAGTAAAAATATGAAAATAAGTTATATATATAAAAATATTGTGAGGAAGGATACCAATATGCTCGTGTAAATGAAATAAATTATATAAGTATATACTATTATCATGAAAACATTATTTACATACTATTATTATTATCAATTTGTACTTTTTGTATAAACGTTCAATTATGATAAATATAACACTTTTGAATTTATTAGAAAATGTCAAATAATTAATATTTGAACAATTATATATATATTAGCACTTAATAAGGCTATAAAAATTTAATTGAATAATTACAATTTAATATTTAATAGTATGTCAAACAATGAGTGAACTGAGGAGTATAAGCTATTTACCTAAAAAGTTTACCCATCCCACAAATATAAATCTTGCATTCGTACCACTAATTATTACCCATCTTACAAAAAATATATTTAATCAATACTCCACCCAATATGGGTTTAAAAAATTGAGTATACTTTTTTGGAATAATACTGTAATTAATCTACTATATATCATCCTTTAAGCCACTGAAATTCTCTATTCACAAGCATCAATTTCATTGTGGATGGATGGATCTTTTCCTTCATAAAATAACAATTAATTTTAATATAATTTATATACCTAGGATGAACGACATCCTACAAAAACACAAAATTCACTACCAGATCTTAGTAAATTAGGGCACTTTGCCCGATATGCATCTAATAAAGCATTGCTTGTTTGTAATTTCATAATTTCGAACAAGGTCATAGTATTATACCTTGTGAAACATTCTCTATCAAATACCTCAAAATTTTTAAATCCGCATTAAAATTATATTGTTTTGGACAATACACTTAAAGATGAACTAAAATACAAAGAAATGTAAATATATAGTAGAGTAATTGTAAGATATAAATTGTGCTACTATTCTTTTATATTGACTTGTTCCATTCTTGTTAGTTTGTTAATTAAATATTAAGAAAAATAAGGTCAATATAACAAGTTGGTATTGTATTTAAAATTTAATTACCATTGATTTCAAGAATCAAATATACAATTATATTAAAAAAAATTAAATTCCATTAAAAATAATATTTAAACTTTTTAAATTTTACTGGATCCAACCCGAGTCGATTTCAATAGGGGCCGAATGATACGTAATTGATATAATGTGGCTTCGATTTCAATTTTACTGGATCCAACCCGAGTAGTGATCCCATGATCGAATTCGTGTAAGGTTGGGTTTAAGTTTAAAGAAAACTTACCCATACCCAGAACAAAATTACCATGTGTGGGTATAGATAGGACTCACAATTGGTTTTAATGTCTAGAGCAAATCAAGTCCATGTGACCATCCATCCATGTAATCACATGTCTAGGTTCGAGACCCGCTGGCCTCTAGCTTTCTCCCTCCTTTGCCGTGAAGATATTTTAGCCCCCTAAGAATGAAAGTGAATACCCTATTATTAAACTTAATAAGATTTGTTGGTTGTACCTGTCCTAACAATTGACATCTAAACGAGTAGGATGAGTATGGTATGTATTATGAGTGTTGAGAGGTGCTGAGAATTGCACGTGGCAAGTGTATCCACGTTGCACGTGAGGACGGGTGTTAAGAATAAGATCCCACATTAGATAAAATAGAGAAATGTTGTGGGTTATAAGGTTGGAAGGGTACCACTACTTACAAGTCATGACTTTTAAGTAGACATGGGCCCGACCCCTTATCGCTCCACAGTACCTTCTCTAACATGGTATCAGAGCCAGTGGGCTCGCACCCGTACCCCGACCAGAGGCCAGAAACTCGGCTCGTGGTCTGCTCGAGTTGGATGGAGGAGGAAAAAATACCCAACTCGAGGTCATTGTGTCCCCCCTCGTCCGAAACCGGAAGGGGAATACCCGGCTCATAGACAGGTGTTGAGGGCGGGTGTTGAGAAATGCTTAGTGGAGAGGAGAGGACTGTCCCGTTGTCTTGCACCGTTCCATGTCCTCTTTATCGCAGTTATGTTCGCCCCATGGTTCCCCTAAAGTATCCTGTATGCACTGGCGAAGGAAGGACGAGGAGCTTGTTGGTTCTCCTTTTTATATAGGTCATGAGTCCTGACATGAATGAGTGGGTGAAACTAGATGGGTGAGAGACCTTTGAGCTAGAGAGAGACAATCCAACTTGCACTTTTTACCACTTGGGTAGACCAAAATGGCTATTTGGACTTCCAAAATGACTCACCTTCAATGTAACTTCCATTATAAGAAGGTAAATAATAGCGTGTTTAGACCTATGAAACTTGGCATATGAGGGACTATATAAACCTATAAAAACTTGTGGTTATACTTGCATAATAAAATAAATGTGCATATAGAAAATATTGAATGTTGGACAAACAAATATTTATAGAAAATAATCTAAATTAAATCTCTCATTACTTATTTGCTAAAAAATGTAAAAAAATATATATTTATAAATTGTACACCCACTAGTTAAAAATATATTATAGTATAAAATTTATAAATATAAATTATACTTATATTTTCAATATATTTTAAATTATATATTTATAGTTTAAAAATAAAATATATTATAGTGCAAAAAACCGTACTTTAGAAAGCAAAGTAGAGAATAAATTGAAGAAATAGTAAAAAATTTGTGAAATTTGCGAAATTTGCGAAGTAGAAATTATGAATAGTTATTTAGTATTCGATTTTGTTAGGAAATTTTGAATGAGTAAAGAAATTGTAAAATTTATTTAAAATATATTTTGTAAATCATTTGTATAATACAAGTAGTAGTACCATAAATATAGAATTTGTATGGCATATATGAATGCTGACATATATATATATATATATATGATTACTTGTAGTATGAGAAAAGAAAAGGGGGAATGAGAAGTTTCTTCTGGCTTTATCATGGCTTTGACAAAGAACGAAAAGTGGAGACGGCATTCCTACCTGAGCAAGATACCTCATAAACGAGAAAGAAAGATGAGCCATTGAGAGACCCATCTACCCCAAGAAACCACAAGGAGTAGAAGGTAACCCCAAAGCACATGACTGGCATGTCCTACTGGGCAATCCTCACAAAGCAAGTCACAACAAGAGCACATCATTTGAAATAACGTTAAAAATTGTCTAATTCGAAGAGAATCAAATAATAAATATGTATGTTGGTGTTTAATGAGATTCTGGCTGATGCTTTTAGTTGTGAAAAATGTATGTTCATTGATATTATTAGATTGTTTGGTTGTGTGGTATGTTTATAATAGTTTGAGATATATCATTTTACTCATTACTCCACCACCACCACATGAGTGATTAGAGGAGATATAAGAAGAGGTTGTTTTTTTTTTTGGAAATTAGGACCCTCTCCCAATCTCAGCTACTAAAATTTTCAGGCTAATTTTTCATTTATAATTATGATAAATTTAGAATAGTTCTTTAATATTAATATACACTTAATTTTAGTATTTATATTAGAAATGGAACTCATTTTATATTTAACTAATATTAGTATATGATTATAAAGAAAATCTTCCAATTCAACTTTATATTAAAATAAAAGAATTCTTCTCCAACACATTATATAAATATGAATAAAATTATAGTAGCTAACTAATCCAATTATGTTTAACTTATGCCTTGTAAGTTTAATAGTACATATTCATATTGACCAAAAAAATAATTAATTAAAGTATACAAGCAAAATGTGACAAATATTTGAATTTCATAGAAAAAAATTAAAATATAAAATATTTGATAAATATCACTTGAATTGAATTATATATAATTATCTTACGTTATATGATGTTATCCTTAAATTGTAATAAATTTTATACAACTCTTAGTTACCATGGGAGAACATTGACACTATCCCACTTGGTAGGTCTAGTATTAGATTTACGAAATAATACATATTTATACCATCGTATTTAGATAAATATTTGTTGATAATGCGATTTTAAATTTAATAAATAAAGAATTGTTGTGGGTTTATAACGTTGAAAAAATTCAACTAATAATAAACTATAATTTTTAATTATACATGAGTCCACATTTTATAGGTCCACAGCACCTTTTTACATATATCAGAGCTAGTTGGCTCACACTCGTACCCCCACCCGATACTAGAAACCTAATTTGTGGTCGACTCGAGTATTGAGGAAAAATATCCAATTCGAACCTATTGTTCACAATTATCGGAGACGGTAGGAATAATAACTCGGTTGTATATAGTTATTGATAGCGAATTTAAAATTGTATGTGCTAAATATATATACGACACAAATATTAATAATATAATTATAAATTAGATAAAATATATAAATATTTTTAATTTATAAAAATAAAAATATTATATTAGTTAACATAATATAATTTTTAACTAAAAATGAGCGCCTATATTTATATTTAACAAGTACATTCTCACAATATTAAAATAGTGCTCATATATAATTTTAAATAAAAATATAGTAATATTTTGATGTATATATCCCACTAACACTAAAAAAAGCGAAGGTAGCTAACGAATTTATTTGTATTGCATATTCCATAAATTACACTTTAACATATATTATAATAATATGAAATTTATTTTAGAAATTATAATGAAATAAAAGAATATGTTTATACTCAAATCTAGTTGGATGACGACCGGACTATCACCGTCCAACTAGCAAAAATCTTCATGAAATTGGATTGAGTGAAGGAGAGAATTGGGGTGTAATAGTTGGACTCGGTGCTAAATTTTTTATACTAAATTAATAAAATTAATATATATCGTTAGTATAAATATAAAAGTTTTTAAATTATTATTTATAATAAATTATAAATATTTTTATTATAATAAATTATTTTATTTATCTAAAATAATTTGTACGTCAAATTAAAATATTTTAACTATACTAATTTCTTTTATACATAAAATTGATAAATTTTAATTAGAGTAAATTTTTTATGTACATAATATATACTTATAAAAAATATTCACTTTATTATAATATGATATATTGTACAAATTATATTAAATAATTGGATTTACATAAATTAATTTTATTAAAAATAAAATAATTAATATATATAATTAAAAAAATAATTATAAACTTATATATAAAATTACAAAACTTTAATTATAGAAAATATATATTGTAGATATAGTATATAATTATTATAAATTATTTAATTTAAATAATTTGATTTTAGGAAGAAAAATGGTTATTATACATAAAATTAAAACATTAATTAGTGTAAATTATTTACCGTTAATAAGTTAATATTATTGTAAATAAAAGAAATTGTATATAAAATTATATTTTTTTATTTATATAAAATATTTAATGGAGTGTAATTTATACATCATATATAATTATATTAAATTATTTAATTTACATAAATTAATATTTTTTATATAAATTTTATAATTTATAATTATATAAAATATTTATTATATGTGATAAAACTTTACATAATATAACCATTTAACTATATATAATTATATTAAATTAAAATTTTAATTTTAGTAAATTATTTATTTTACATGTAAATAAAATAATTTGTATATAAAACTAGAAAATTTCAATTATAGAAAATATATATGTTATATAATTTATTATTTGTTACATTATAATAAATAATTATTTTAAATTATTTAATTTACATAAATTGATTTATTGTACTAAAATAACTATTTAAAATAAAATTAAAAAAATTATGTCATATGTGGTCGAGTCGAGGTCCAATTACTAGATCTAAAACTAGACCCAATCGAGTAGTTTGTCACCCGTAACGGCTCGATCCGATTTATCAGTATCCGGATTTAGACCCAATCGAGTATTTTGCCACTTGTAACGGTTCGATTCGATTTATCAGTTTTATACGCTTACAATTCATTATATACACTTGCCAAACGTCATATAATATAAAATATTTTCATACATTTATCAAAATTTATTTCAAAATAATATAAAATTTCACAAATATATAAAAACTTTTCATTCAATAACAACACTATAAACCCTTAAACTATCGCTTTCATGTTGAAACATTTGCTTGCGCAAGGTTCCCAATTTGTTTCTTGTTAATTGAAAATTTTTTGGAAGGGGGGCAATTTAGTTAATAAGGTTCTCCGTGTGAGTCACTTTATGATTTTACCCCGATTCTCTACCAAAATTTATGTGTATATACAAATTATGTTTACCTACTTACTTCTTATGTTCACATCTATTTTTATTCATTTTTCATACTTTCACTGAAATACATGAATGTCCGACATGATAAACTTACTAATACATGTATGATGTTCATTACATAATTACAATCATCTCATATCATGGCCTCGAGACTATCTCTCATACATGAGTTTGTCCGGAGTGTTAATAATATGTGTCGTGTTATGCATTTTTAAGGTATCGTATATGTGAAACCTGACCCTTGGACCAAGTAAACCGGGAAAAACTGGCGGTTCTAAGAAAAACCAAGTCAAAAAAGGAACAAAAAATGACAAATAAGGGTTAAAATGGAAAATTAGAAAATCCTAAATAACCAAAAATTCATAAAAATCATGAGCAAGAACCGGGAAGTAGAATTGATGAGAGAACCTGTCATACCGTGTTTTTAGTAACACGAAATTTCGGTCGAAAATTTTTCTGGAATTGTATTATAAGATTAAAATTAAATTGATATAATTGGAATAAATAAAATAAAAAGTGTTGTTTTGACCGAAATAAATAACTCGATGGAATGGATAGGGTAAATACCTACTAAATTCCTTTAGGTGAAAATAATGAGATAATTATGTGAATTTAGTTTAATAAGAAACTATTAGTATTTTGTAATATTAGTCCTGCACCCCTACCATAAATACCCATAAATTAATACCTACATTCAATTATTGGAATTAATACCCATAATTTAATACATACATTTAATTGTTGGAATTAATATCCATAAATACCCATAAATTAATACCTACATTCAATTATTAGAATTAATATTCATAAATACTTATCAATTTCCCAATTTAATGAGAATAATTGCAACATTAATACCAATAATATAGTAATAAATCTTCCCCATTTAACAAACAATTTTACACCTATACAAAGAGCTACTCCCCATTCATTCTCCTCACATCTAAAATCTTCTCTCTCTCTCTACTACTCCATTTTTCGGTGAATCTCGAACCAAAGCTCCGACTTTGGCATTTTTCTCAACCTCAGAAGGTGAGGTCATGCTATTTAGACTCCATGGGAAGTCAGTTATCTGATAGCAACCTCCATTCGATCCGAGGATCGTAGAATAAGCGTCGACATAATCAAATAGTGAAGGAGCTTTGGCATTTCGAAGCTGCCCCGTTTTGGGCGAGATGAAATTGGCCAAATTCAGCCCTCCTCCGGCCAAATCAAGCTCTCCCAACATCCCCATAACCCTCATACAACCTCAACGAAGCTGAAAGGTCAATTGTAGAAATTCTTGATCGTAGAAGGTAGGTACTTTAGGAAGAAAGCTACTGTAAACCCCCTTTTGAATTAAGGAAAATCGAGAAAATAACTGGTCAAACCGAGTGAAAAACATAGAACCGACCCACAAACTCGATCATATGGGAACAGGTAAATTAGGGAATTTATAACTCCTGAGTGACCTAAGGAGTCATAAAAGTCATGAAAAAGGACTTTAGGGTGAATTGGAGATGAAAACCAAATCGATTCAAGTGAACCGGATCCGAACAAGATTGAACCGGCGTAAAACGGATGGCTAGGAAGTTCTCGAGCTTCCTATATAAAGAGCCCCTCATCATTCATCCTCTCTACACCTGAAAACTCCATTCTCTCTCAATTGCTCCAATTTTCGGCGAAGCTCAAACCAAAGCTCCGACTTGGGCATTTTTTTAGCCAAACAAGGTGAGGTCAGGTTCTTTAGAATTGGGGAGAGGTCAACTACATGCCTATAGTCTCCGTTTGCTCCGAGGGTCACCGAAGAAGCGCTGGCGTGATTGAACAGTGAAGTAGCTCCGGCGGACCGAAGCTGCCCTATTTTGGTCGAGTTGAAATCAACCAATTCGAGCCTTTCTCAAGCTAAACCGAGCCCTTCCAACACCTCCACAGCCCTCCTACAGCTGAATTAGAGCTGAAAGGTTAGCCAATTCGGCTTCCTTCTGTAATTTTCGACCGATGCTAAAGAGAGAACCGACATAACATCGATGATGAAATTCTCACTCAATTCGGCATCAATTGGTGCAATTCTTGATCCTAGGAGGAACATTAGGACACGAGATATCTGCCCAGATTGAAAGCTCGGACCGCCGCGCCCCCGACGATAAGCTTTCGAAGCTTTCTCTCTCTAAGTCCAATTTTCTGGCGAAGCTCCTATGAGCTCACTCTAGCACCAAATCGTCTGATTCAATGTGCAATTGAATCATATGAAGGTGTAGGAACTCCAATTTAACTTCAATTTCAACAATTGGATTCATTTGATTGATCAATTTGACAAAATCAAATTCGGCAGAGTTAGGAGGTTGAAATTTGGAAATTTAAAAAATTAGAGGGACAAAAGTGCAATTTCATAAAATTGAGGACCAATTGGGCATGATAAATATGTTGGAGGATCAATTGGGTAATTTTTGGGTCAAAACTTACCATTTTTGTAAAGTAGGGGCAAAATGGTAATTTTGGAAAAGTTGGGGTATCAAATTGGAAATTTGGGAAATTAAACCCCTTTTTGTAAATTTGAATAAATTAAGGTGTTAAGATAAATTTTAAAAGTTTCAAAACTCAATTTGAGGAAAAACTGGCATTAGGGACTTAAAGTTAAAGAAAAATAACTTTAGGGACCAAATTGCAAATAAAAGAAAAGTTTGGTTTTCTCATTCAATTGGGTTGAATGAGGGCTACTAGGCCAAATAATAATGAACAAGAATATTCATATCATGTAGAAACAAGAAGTATCAAGAACGCCAGCTAATACGAGTTCAAGTAAGGACAATAAGTCGACTAAGAGGAATTTTATTGCACGATCGGGTGAGTAGGATTTTTATTTCATACCCGATTGGGATGATAAGCAACTCAAAAATGAAAACTCATTGCTAAGTGATATTTTAAACATCATACTTAAGAGGAGTGATGTGAAAGTAATGCGGAAAAACTACTTACTGCTGTAAGTAGATCATACCCAATTGATATGATGAAACTTTCTCGAAGTAAGTGGAAAACCCGTTCAATGGTTATGAGCAAAGATGTCCTCATACTCGGTTGGTATGATGGATAGTTGAGAAAGATATTTTTTTGTCAGAAGTGCCCTACCCTAACTATGTGCCACTACTTAAACCTTTAGGGAGACCTTTTTTACGGGAGCTCAAATAGCTCTATTAGGCTGTAGGCCTCAGTTTTGGAACTTGGGCGCTAATATGCCCAATTTTGAAAATCTCGAACAGTGGATATTAGGCCGGTTGGTACGAGTAGGAGCTCATAGATAAACATGAATTATATGCCATGAAAACTTAAATAAATGAATTGTTTGGCTATGGTACCAAGATAGGACCAACATACTCAATCAATTAGCGACGGTGTGACATGATAGGTCTCCAGACTAGTCAAGACAAACAGTTGCAGGTCAAGTTGAGGGTCGGGGCCGTTGGACCAATGGCACCATAGATTATATGGAATCATATGAAAAAATGTTGAATGTGCATGTAATGTGTTTACGAGACCTTCAAGACGCCCAAGTGGGGTAGTGATGCATCCTAGGGATCTGGATGACCTGATGGATATAAGGGCAGTTAGTCATACCAAAAGTCTTGTGAAGCTCGATGTAGCTTCAAGCGCATGAGACCGGGGTGGGGTCAGGATGAGGTCTTTGTCCTCGTATAGACACGGAGATTTGTTACGGGATTGAGGGTCGGATGTCACGAACATCCACTCATTCTCAGGATAGAAGTGGATGTGCTTCTATCCAGGTGGCCAGTAAAGTCACTCCAACGCCACAAGTGGGTTTAGTGGACGGGCTGGCCTGTGATTATGTTTTTTGCCTTCATGATGAAGGATGTGTGTTGGGTGATGACACACAATGGTTAATGAGAAATGGTGATAAAACCCGAAATTTGAAATGAATGGTTTTTAAAAGAGAATAAGGAGTCTGGCACACTTTGAATCAAACATTTTTCCTGAAAGATAAATTTTGAAAAATCATTCACTGAGTCATTGTACTCACCCCCTCCCTTATACCCCTTTTAGGTAACCCCATAAAGCCTACCCCAAAGACCACTAGCTATTATGCTTGTAAGACAAGTATAATCAACAAAAAATTTTATGCAGTTTTGATTATGTTATTCCAGGAAAGGTGTAGGTTTAAAGGATGTCTTACTTATCATGATTTAGAAATAAGGGGCAATCCTTAGTAAACTAGGAGAGTGGTAGGTTGATCACGGGGATTCGACCAAACTGGGTCGAGGTGTGACAACTACGTTTCCTGATAGAAAGTTCGGACTGTCGCATCTCCAGGACAAGTGTGATTGGAATGCCAGCAAGAAAAAGCTCATGTCAACTTGGAAATCCAACCGAGGATGAATACGTCATGATTAATGGGTGAGTGGGCTAATTTACACTTCATACCATTTGGGATGATGAGCTCCTTTTCTAAATTGGAAGCCACTCCGAGTGGGTTTATTTACATCATACTCGGTTGGGGTGATGTGCACTTTTATCAAAAGAAAACCTACTTACCGACTGTAAGTAGAGAGATCATACTCGGTTGGTATGATGGACTTTCTAGAAGGAAGGAGAAAACCCGCTTGCTGGTTGTAAGCGAAGATGTCATCACACTCGGTTGGTGTGATGAATGTAAAGATTATTTTTTCAGAAGTGTTCTCCCCTGACTGTGTGCCAATGCTTAAATTTTTGGAAGACCTTCTTGACAAGAGCTAGAATAGCTTAGATAGGCCAGAGGCCTCAATTTTGGAAATTGTGAGGTTAAATGCCCGGTTTTAGAAAATCACGTGTAGTGGGTTCAAGACCAGTGGACATGAGCATAAACTCATAAACAAACATGAATAGGAAGAGCCTTGAAAACTCTCATTAAAAGTGGAATTAATTGTGTGATTCGCTACGGTACCAAGTCAGGACTGACAAGGCTCGATGGGCTAGCAATAGTGTGTTAGGACTAGGTTGACATACCAGTAAGATAAACAACTACGAGCCGGGTTGAGTGTTAGGGCCATTGTACCGTCAGTCCAAAGAGAATGGCTAAGAAAATGAATACTATTATTTGTGCATGCACTTGTAGTACGAGACCATCAAGACGCCCTAAGAGGAAGTGATGGGTCCTAAGGGCTGTTGGACGACATGGTGGCGATAAGGGAATGAGAAGCTACTAAGTTTGAGTTTCTCGTCGTACTAGTTAGTCATGGAGTTTCTGTGTTTGGACTCCACAGAGTTTCTATGTTTGGACTCCACGGAGTTTCTATGTTTGGACTTCACGAAGCTACTATGTTTGGGACTTCCTGAAACTTCTAGGTTTGAGCTTCATGCGCACGAGACCAGTTTAAGGTCTCCGTCCTTATATGGACACTAAGTATTTTTGTGTCTGAGGGTTGAACATCTGAGATGTTCACTCAGGCTCCGGGTAGAAGTCAAGGACTTCTATCAGGGTGGATGGTAAATACACTCCAATCCACAAGTGGGTGCAGTCGGCGTAACCGCATCTCACGAATGTGTGCACCCTTCCTGATGAAGGGCGTGTGTTGTTTGTGAAACACACCTAATATAGAAATGGGAAAAAGGTTAAGAAAACCTTGTAAATGATTTGAGAATCCTTGGAAAAAGAAATGGTAAACCTTGGAAATAGGTTTTGGAAAAAGAAATTGAAATTGAGGAAACCTTTTTTTTTAAAAGAAAATATTACCCTTGGCACGGGTTGGATAAAGTTATTTTTAAAACTCACTCCAAACACTTGCTCACTGAGTTGTCGAACTCACCCCCTCCCTTTTACCCCTTTTAGGTAACCAAGGGAAAAACCAAACTTAAAGACCTCCCTGGATGGGAACTATAAAGACATGTATGTCTGTTTTTTAATTTTATATAATGTTATTATAGGAAATACAAGAAAAAGGACGCCTTACTCCTCGCGGTTTAAAAAAGGGCGAAACCCTTTATGAACCAAAGGGAGTGGTGGGTTGCTCATGGGGATCCGACCAAACCGGGTTGGGCGTGACAGAATCGGGCCGATTTGGGGTGAACCAAACCCGAACCGGATTGAACCTTGATGAACCATAGTGAACTGATTTAATAATTTATTTTTCTATGTAGCTTTAAAATATCAATTTAGGAAATTGAGACCACCATTAGATAGAAAATGAATTTAGATAAATTTAGAAATTTTTAAATTTCAGAAAACCAGTTGAATCAGGTCCGAAACAGCCAAATTTCAAATTCGGGTCACTGAACCCGGTTGGACTGGATTGGTCAACGGTCAACGATCAATGAACCAGTCAACGGTCAATGGTGAATGGTCAATGGATGACAGGGCAGCCACACTAGCAATTCATGTCAGAAAAATTGACTAATCATAGCGCACCACGTGACACACCTGCCACGTCATCGTCTTCAACCTTCAAATGCTAATAGAGAAGAGAAAAAGAGAGAGGGAGTCACCGGAAAAGCTGGAGTCTCCGGCGACTTGAAAAATGCTCTGTTCAGGTCGCCGGTGGCTGAGTCTTACGCCGGTAGGTAGCTTGAGCAGTTGTCAAGCTCCCTATATAAAGAGCACCCCTCCATTCAATCTCAACATCTCATAATCGACCAAAGAATATAAACTGCTCAATTTTCCAACTAGCAGTAAACTAGAGCTCCGACATCGGAGCTTTTCTTGACCTTAAAAGATGCATTCGATACCATTAGAATCGGGAGGAAGTCCTCTACCCAGCTGCAACCTCCATTCCACCCGAGAGCCATCGTAGAAAAACGAGGAAGCTCAAATAGTAATGCTGCTCCTCGCTTGTCAATAGCCCAAGCTACTTGAGTTCAACTTGAGCCATCCCTAGGCTAATGTCAGCCAAACCAAGCCCCCCAAACACCACTTAGAGGTGCCCCGACCTTCCCTTGAGCTAGCACGGTAAGCCCATCCACTACCCCTTCATTGGAAAACACTATTCATGGCTGATTTCTGTAAAAACTTTAACACTGAAATTTGCACTGCTCAGGCCACCAATTGAGGTGCAGTTTGATCCAGGGAGGATCCCCGGGAGGAGAGCAATCCAGAGAAAGCAAGAGCTCCGGTCATCACACCCTCACCAGTAAGATATCGAAGCTTTCTCTCTCTAGAATGAATTTTCCGGCGAAGCTCCATTTAAGCTCATTTTTTAGCCAAATTGAGCGATTCAAAGTTTAAAATGACGAGGGAGATGTAGGGAAGATGATTCAGATGACCAATTGAGATGATTAAACCTGTTTTGGGAGTTAATTGAACGAAATTATGATTCAGGGACCAAATTGCAATTTTTGAGAAATTGGGCAATTTGGGGATTTTTGGGAAATTGGGGGGCCGAATTGAAATTTAAGAAAAATTGGGATATTTTCATGAAATTAACTTACAATTGAGACCCAATTGAGTAATTGGATGAAATGGAGGGCTAACTGGTAATTTTTGAAAGTTCAAGGACCAATTTGCAATTTTTGGAAAGTTAAGGACCGATGAGTAATTTTAGGGAAATTGAGGACCAATTGGTAAATTTGGAAAAGTTAGGGACCCATGAATGGTAATTGGAAGTACTAGGGAATTAACGGAGATTTAATGAAAATTGGGGACCCCAATTGAAATTATAAACATCGAGGGACCTAAATGCAACAAAGTTATAGTACGAGGACCTATGTGTAAATACCCGAACTTAGGAAGTCCCTTATATTGATTCTCCTGATAAGGGTACTCGAACTATGCATGAGCTGATTGTTCAAGTACCAGTGCAAAGAAGCGCACTACAAGTTAAGATCTCACTAGGACGACCACAACACTATTACCGGGTGAGTAGGATTTTCAGCCTCATACTTGGTTGGGGTGATGAAAATCGTTTTAAAGTTTGAAAACCATTTTTTTTGGAATGGTCCGCACTAACTGCGTGAACCTGCTTAAAACATTTTGGGAGATGTTCATGATAGGAGTTGGGATTGCTCCAATAGGCTTGAGGCCTTTTGAAAATGATAGGGTCGAAGGCCTAGTTTGTGGAAAACTCGTGAAGTGGGCCCAAGGCCAGTGTACACTGGTTGGACCTGTAGATAAACATGAACTATAAGAACCATGAAAACTCTTAGAAAAACTGGAATTGTTGTGTGATTGGCTATTAGGCCAAGACTGGACTGACAAAGCTCGATCGACTAGTGGTAGTGCTCCCAGACTAGGTCGACGGGCTAGGTCAAGCGTCAGGACCGTTGGCACCAAAGAGCATGGTTAATAAATCAAAACTACTGTATGCATGTATGAGGAATTCAAGAGCATCTAGACGCCCAATAGGGGTAGTCGATGAGTCCTAAGGGTTGCTGGACAACCGGATGCAATAAGGGCAGGTCTATTGTGGCAGTCAGTCATAAAGCTATAGCTTCCTACGCACTAAGACCGAGGCTGGAGGAGAAATGAGGTCTCGTCCCACCAAATGGACATGATAAGGGTTTGAAGGGTAAGACTATTGCTCTAGTTTAGAATATAAAATATTATATATTTTATATTATAAATTAACTATATGTTTTTTAATGATAATGTTTTAAAATTTTTCGTAAATTAATTATTATAAAATATGTTTAATAATTTTTTAATAAAATTTAATAACTCTTACGAAGCTCGACGTAGCTTACGAAGCTCGATGTAGCTTCAAGCGCATGAGAGTGAGGTAGGGTCGGGATGAGGTCTATGTCCTCATTTAGATATGGAGAATTTTTATGGGATTGGGGGTCGGATTTCACGAACATCCACTCATTCTCTAGGTAGAAGTGGACGTACTTCTATTTAGGTGGTCAGTAAAGTTGCTCCAATGCCACAAGTGGTTTCAGTGGACATACTGGCCTACAATTGTGTGATTGACCTTCATGATGAAGGATGTTCTTTTGAAAACTGAGATTTTAAAGTGGAGAAAATTTAAAGGAAATGAAGGAGTCTGGCACACTCCAACTTGAAAACATTTTTAAACTCCATTTTTTTCATTCACTAAGTTGTAAAAACTCACCCCTCTTTTCTATTCCTTTTTAGGAAAAGAAGAAAATGACCAGGAATAACACTGAGCCTTACCCTCTGTCAGGTATGCTTAAATTCTCAAGGTCAAAAATATGTCTGGCTCCTCTCGGGTTAAAGAAGGGGGAAACTCCTCTTGAACTAAGAGAGCGACGAGTTGTTCACGGGGATTCGGCCAAATCGGGTTAGGGCATGACAACTAGAGTGGTATTAGAGCCTAGTTCCCTTAAAACATTATCAATATTATGCCCTAACATTAACCCAACTCTAAACTATCGAGTAGGAAAGAGAGTCCCTAAAAAATTTGTAGTGAAATCTAGTTCTCCACCCATGAACTTGAAAAAGACATCCAACCCAAGGGAGGAAGCCGTACAAAGGTTTCTAAAGGGTGCCCAAGGTCATGGTGGAAGACTATCAGAAACTAGTAGGAGCCTTAATGGAACTAGAAGGCATCATATAACCTCCTCCTGGACAAGAGGAACCAGCATCACCTCCTAGAAGTCCAACACCATCTCCTCGAGTCCCACAACAACCAAAAGCGAATCCCACCAAGAAAGAGGCCTCTGATAACTATTGGGATGTGTATGCCACCTTCATGAAGGTCCACCAAATACCTCTACCCACTCAACCTAGCTTTAATCCCTCGCAATGGGTGAAGTGAAGTTATGAGTGTGAGGTGGAAGTACTAAGGCAGTATGGATTGGAGGCCATACATGAAATTTGTCCTATTAGGGAGTGCGAATGGACCCCAATCAGTTCTTTAGAGCCTTCTGACCAAGAGTCTCATAATCGTTCGAGGGTTAACTCTAGGCCTACGATCCCAAGGGATTAGAGGGTAGAGAATTTCTGTAATAAGCCAAATTATGGTAAGAAAAATGTTTCTTAAATGAATAAAAGTAAAAGTGTTACTAAAACTTCTGAGTTATTCAAAGCAAATAGTATAATAATCTAAGTAGGAGATCATCTAAGAAAGAAAATACGAGTAAGTCTCAACCCTCAAGACTTACTCTTAGAATACGATAAGGAAAAATCTATCTAAGAAAGATATTAAGAAAAAGAAAACAATCATCAAGTGGTACGAGATCATGAAAAATCCAAGGAGTTAAAATAAGCTTTAGAGAATAAGGAGTAAGGAAAAACAAAGGGGAGTAGAACATTCCAAAAGGAACCACGGGAATATAAGAATGAAAAAGAAATAGAGACCACCAAGGAAAGATAACAGGAAGGCCAAATATAAAAACTACATAAGGTATAATTCCTTAGGAACTTTGTAAGATAGAAAGACTTAGGGAAGGAAAAGGTATGAAAAAAAAAGAGGAAGAGAAACAAGAGTAGACAAGTAATACAAGACCCTTAAGACAGGAGAAAATTTAGAGGAATGGATTTATAAACAATGATAAGATGATTAAACAAAAAGGAAATCCCAAAATGGAAGATACTAGAAGGAGGAAGCTTCAGACCAGGACAATCAATCAAAGGAAGGTTACAAGACCAGAGATGAAATATGATCCTTAGTAGGAAGTACGAGTGGATAAGTGAGAGTCTTGGGAGGTTAAGGGTGACCTACTATAAGAAGATCTAGAAACTCACAATGGAAACTTTAGATGAATCCGATTTAAGGAAATAACTTATATGGACCAAATCATCCAGAGGAGTAAACGAAGTCTAATAAGAGATGGGGAGTAGTAAAAGAATACACCCTAACTAGGACAAAAGGGGAATACCAAGGACATAAAGGTACGAAAGGTTTGGGCATAATTAGGATGAGAGGTCTACCTCAAAGGAATAAACAAATACTAAAGCAAGTGTGAATGAAACAATAATAATACAAGGTACTCATGGATCCAAAGAGGAAGAGCAAGTTAGTGAAAATAATGGCAAAAAGATACTCTAAAATTTAAGGATTTCAATGGTAGAACTAGAAGGAAATACCGAGGGAATGAGAATGTGAAAGCTCACCAGAGAAACAAATCTTAGGAAGACATGAGAGAGAAAATGGAACCAATGGAATAAGAAAGAGAATAAACTACTCAAGAACAAAATGCTGGAAAAGAAAGGATCATGTACAAGGAGAAGGAAATCGTAAAGAATAAAGGGATAAGTCAAACGTGGGTAATGTATAGATAGGAAGATGACATCAAAAGATGTCATACGAGTAAGAAAGGAACTAAACTCAGAATGAATAATAGTGGGAGGAACTTTAATAAGGGCATGTAGGGATTTAGAAAGAAAAGAGATCGTAAAGGGGAAGGACACCAGTGGAAATGAAGAATGAAGTAAAAGATCAGAAATGTTAATATGTCATTAAGCACCGGGAAATTTAAGGATTTGAAGGTGGAATGACCAAATAAAGAAATTTGGAAAAAGACGAGAAGTATGAAAACCAATATTGTTATAGGGACGTAAAGTTAAGACATCATGAAGAATGTCGTGCAGTAAGGAGGCATGTAAATCCAACTGACTTAGAGAAATACGACTTAGGCAACGAATGATCTAGGAATAAGACATAACGAAGTCAAGAATAAATGTGATAAACAAAGAATGGAGATGGAATCCATGTAGGACAAAAAGACAATAAATATCAGAATCCGTGGAAGAAAAATAACCAGAAATTATAGTTCTAAAATTTTGGGTAAAAGAAGCTTGCGATGTGAAATGGTGCCTTGGGACCAAAGAACGTAACAAAAGGAAATGGTCATGGGTTTTCAAGGAAAATACTCTAGGCTAATGTAAGTTCCATGGAATGAGGAAAGGATGGGAATCTAAAATACGTGATGAAAGGGAGGAATGAAAATAACCGAAAAGGTTGAAGGATGATATAATAGAAAGTTGAATAACAATAAAAAGTTAAGCCAACACGCGAATAATGTGAAATAAGTTTTGGGGACAAAACTCCTAAAAGGAGGAGAGAGTTGTAAACCCCACTCTTGGAGTTAAGGAAAACCAGGAAAAGAACCGGTCATGCTGAGTGAGAAAACCAAACCGATTCACAAACCCGTTATTGGGGAATGGGAAAATTGGAGAAATTTTAACTCCAAAGTGACCTAAAGAGGTTCATAAACCTTGGAAAAGAACTTTAGGCCAAATGGAGAGAGAGAAACCAAACCGGTTCGGGTGAACCGAACCCGAACCGGATTGAACCGATTTAAGAACCAAATCGGTTTATGAACTAGAATCGATAGAGAGAGGGTAAAATGGGAAGTTTATGACCCTAAGTTACCTAAGGAGTCATAAAAGTCATGAAAAAGTACTTTAGGGTGAATTGGAGATGAAACCCAAACTAGTTCTGCTGAACCGGATCCGAACCGAATTAAACTGGTTTGGACCGGTTTGAACCATAATCTAAATTCATTTTTCTAGGTGGCTTAAATAATTCAAATTTTAGATTTGAGGCCACCATTAGATGGAGAATGAATTTAGAAATTTTTAGATTTGAAAATTTTGGTCGAATTGGGGGTGAACCAGGCGGTTGATACTTTGAACCTGGTTTGGACTGGTCCGGTCCAGTTCAGAACAGTGTCGTCTTCTTCCTTTAGATGACAACACTATTCCCTCGCCGAAAAATCACACAGCACCATCAAAGCTGAAATGTCTCCGGCCAGGGAGTTTTGGGACAATGAATGATCGCCATTAAGGTGCCAATCGGATGGCCAAAAGTTCACGAGCTTCCTATATAAAGAGCCCATACTCATTCATCCTATCCACACCTGAAAACTCCATTCTCTATCAATTGCTTAGTTTTCCAATGAAGCTCAAACCTTAGCTCCGACATAGGGTCTTTTCTGAGCCAAAGAAGGTGTAGTTAGGTTCCTTAGAACTGGGGAGAAGTCAGTTACACGGTGGTAGCATCCACTCGCCCCGAGGGTTGCCAGAGAAGCACCGGCGTGATCGAACAGTGAAGCACCTCCAGCGAACCGAAGCTGCCCTATTTTGGTCAAGCTGAAATTGGCTGATTTGAGCCCTCCCTAGGACAAACCAAGCTCTCCCAACACTTCCTCAGCCCTCCCATGACCGAATTAGGAATGGAAGGTAAGCCAATTCAGTTCCCCTTTGCAAATTTCTGATCGGTGCTAGAGAGAGCCGACTGAATTTCGATGACAGAATTCTAATCCAATTAAACATCAATTGATGCAATTCTTGATCCTAGGAGGAACCTTAGGACACAAGCTATTTGCCCAGATTGAAAGCTCAGACCGTCAGACCCTCACTAGTGAGCAATTGAACAAAGCTCTGTTTGAGCTTGTTCTGACATTAAAACTTATGATTCAAAGTGCTATGGAATCATATAAAGATGTAGAAACTCAACTTCAACTTCAATTTCAACAATTATAAGTGTTTGATCAGTCAATTTGATGAAATCAAATTTGACTGTGTTAGGGAGTTGAAATTGGGGGAAACTTTAGGGAAATTGAGGATTTTCGAAAATTCGAAGGACCAAAATGCAATTTTATAAAACTGAGGGTCAATTGGACATGATAAGAATGTTAGAGGACAATTTTAGCAATTTAGAATTTTTGGGGTAAAACTTACCACTTTTGTAAAGGAATGGCAAAATGGTAATTTTGGAAAATTTGGGGGCCAAATTGGGAATTTGGGAAACTTGAATCCCTTTTCATGAAATTGAGTAAATTGAGGTTCCGAGAGGAATTTAAGAGTTTCAGGACTCAATTTGGGAAAAACTGGCAATTGGGGCCTAAAGTAAAAGGAAAAAAAACCTTTAGAGACCAATTTGCAAATATTGGAAAAGTAGTGAATTTAGTCATTCAAACTGAATGAGGTGATCAAGCCAAATGATAATGAACAACGATGTTCATTTCATGTTGCAACATGAGTCATCAGAAATGCCACCTGAAGTTAAACTTTCTAGGGACGAAAACCAACGATCAGATGAGTGGGATTTTTATATCATTCCCGGTTGGGATGATAAATACCTCAGAAATGAAAGCCCACTATTTAGTGGTATTTTTAAAACATCACAACTTAGAGGAGTAATGTGAAAAAGACACGGAAAAACTACTTACCAATTGTAAGTAGATCGTACTCGGTTGGTATGATGAAACTTCCTCGGAGGAAGTGGAAAACTCATTCATCGGTTATGATCGGAGATATCCTCATACCCGTTGGTATGATGGATAGTTAAAAATATGTTTTGTAGGAAGTGCTATCCCCTGACTGTGTGCCACTGCTTAAAAAATTTGGGAGACCTTCTTGACGGGAGTTCGAATAGCTCTGATAGGTCGGGGGCCTCGATTTTTGAATTTGGGTGTTAATATGCCCAATTTTGAAAATCTCGAACAGTATTGATGTGAATCCGACTAAAGAGACTACGAATTCACAAGTCCAATCAACCGAACCTGCAATGGAGCTGAACAGTTCGTCACCAAAAGAGATGAATAATCATTTGAGTCTACAAGAGGGCCCAATCACAAGGTCAAGGGCTAAAAGATTAAAAAAAGCTTTATATGGGCTGATTAAAGAGATTGCTGAGTATTCAAATAGAAGCCCAAATGAAAAGCCCAAGATGAGCCCAAGAGAAGGTCCAAATTTAATTAATAAGGAGAGATTTATAAATATAATAAATCTCTTAGGATAATATTAGGTAGTCAGATTAGATAAGGTTAGCTTATAACCATAATAGATTTTTTCCTCATTATGTAGGTCATTCGGTTGTTTTCTGAGCCTATAAAAGGCATACTCCACAACATTGGAGAGACACACTTTGGAATTTATATCTTGTGAGGTTTTGTCTTCTTTCTATCTTGAAAGAGCTTTTTGAACTTATCAGGTTTTTACCTGTGGCGTTCAAGCAATCAAGACTTATCACCCGGGGTTTTCTAAGAGTTCTTCTTAGAGGATTTGGGTGTGGCGTCTACATATCCCATACCTTGTTTCTCACATAAACAAGGTATATTCCATCTTTTCGCACTTGCGTCGTGAAAGTCTTGGGATCGTTACCATATTTGGTGTAGGGTGTCATCAGCATATTGGCGAGGTTCACATCATTTTCTGTGTTTATAAAAGGCATACTCCACAGCATTGGAGAATGAACACTTCAGAATTTCAATCCTATGAGGTTTTCTCTTCTTTCTATCTTGAAAGAACTTTTGAACTTATCAGGTTTTTACATGTGGCATTCAAGCAATCAAGACTTATCACCCGAGGTTTTCTGAGAGTTCTTCTTAGAGGATTTGGGTGTAGCGTCTACATATCCCATTCCTTGTTTCTCAAATAAACAAGGTATATTCCATCTTTTTGTACTTGCATCATGAAAGTCTTGGGGTATTGCCATATTTGGTGTAGGGTGCCATCAACATATTGGCAGGGTTCGAATTAGTTGGTATCAGAGCACACGGTTGCACGACAAGTTCCATCCCATCTTTTATATCTAGTTCTTTTTTTTTCTTCTCTACCTATTTCTATTCTCTATAAAAAAACAAAAAAAAATTATCATCTTCTTCTATCTATCTTCTTTCAGTATGTTCAAAAAAAGAAAAAAAAAGCCAAAACAAATTCATGCCAAAACAAAAGAGCAAAAAAAAGTAAAAAAAATTCAAGCAAAAAAAAAGAAAAAACAAATTGTGCAAAAAAAGTAAAAAAAAAAAGAGAGGCACACAATTCTATCTTGAATCTCATTCTTATTCTGCTCTATCTAAGTCTATTACTTTATTCCATCTAAATTTCTTATTTTCTTCTTTCTAAGTCTATTTATACCTCTCACTTAAATTCTTTGGGAATTGTTTTTGAAAAACTTGTCAATATGTCTTGATTGTTCCTCAAGTTGAACTACTTTGTAAAAATGATTTGTTTTTAAGTTCAATTAAGATTGAAAGAAGACATATGAGTGGAAGAAGGCAAGAGTGCTTTAAATCTATAAGAAAAAGCCATTTGAGTGTGAAAGAAGAGTGCTTGAGAGAAACATGTGAGGGAGAGTTGTGAGGTTCTTTTCTTTCTAATAATTGCTAGGATCACAAGGCCCAATGACAAGGAAACAGAATGAAAGAAGAGGGTTCCTTACCGCCCATTCAAAACCGACAATGGAAAGCAATGAAGAGAGAAATGGAACAGATAGTGAAGTATTCATTCTCTTCATACCCGAATGGGTCACTTTGAGGAACTTGTGAGATGGCGTTCGCATCAACATACGCCTACTAAATAACAATGTTCGAGATTTCAATCGAGATATTTTGATCTAGAAGAACTTAAGGAGTTAGATGATGTCAAAGTTAATCGCGACAACCTAAAGCTCAATTCCTTCAATCAATATACTACTTGGGATAGACCATGGATTGAAGATATATTGGACAACCAACGTGAGAAGTTATTTCATACTCGTTTTTCTATGAAAAATAAGGTTTGTTCTATTATCATAGATGGGGAAAGCTGCACTAACTTTGCTAGCATTGAGCTTATGGAGAAGTTGGCATTACATACAATGAAGCATCCAAAACCATATCAAATTCAAAGGATATATGATCAAGTCAAACTCGAGGTAACCCAACAGGTGATAGTGTTATTCACTATTAGGAAATATCAGGATGAAGTATTATGTGATGTAGTACCAATGCATGCATGTCATATCCTGTTAGGAGAACCTTGGAATTTAGATCGTCAAGTTACATATGATAGATTAATAGATAGGTACTCATTCATGATAAATAATAGATCAATATCTCATGTACCTCTGCCTTTACAACAAGTTTTTCAGGATCAATTGAAAAAGAAAAAGGCAAATGAAAAGAAAATAGCAGAAAGACAAGAGAGAAAAGCCAAGATTGAAGAGTAAGAGATAAAAGTTAATATTGAAAAAGAAGAGAGAAAAATTAGAGAGAGAAAAGCCTGAATTGAAAATGATGAGAGAAATGGCAATGTTGAAAAAGAAGAGAGAAAAGCCATAATACAAAGAAAAGAGAGTAAAAATAATTTTATGGAGAGAAAAAGTGAGATATAATTTCATATCATATCCTTACAGTATTTGTGTACAAGGATTTATGTTTTACTAATCATATTGTCAATAGATGCCAATAACAGAAATTTCACATTAAGTAAGGTAGTAAAGCTTAAAATATAACTCAAATTTGAAAATTTCAAATGAGGAATATCGATAAAATAAATAATTTTTTTAGAATTATTTATAACATGTGAAAAGAGATGCTATTAACATAAATTCATAGAAGGGGAAGGGTATGAATAAAAAATAATCTGGTGAGACTTGCTTTAGTTTAGAATATAAAATATTATATATTTTATATTATAAATTAATTATATATTTTATATTATAAATTAATTATATATTTTTTATATAATAATATTGTTGAAAATTTTCATAAATAATTTATTATAAAATATGTTTAATTATTTTTCAATTAAATGTTATAAGTCTTTATAAGATTTTCATAATAAATTTAAATAAAATTTTTTATTTTCAATTAATTATTTAAAAATAAATAATTTTATTAAAATATAGTATAATTTAGTATTAATTGAAATATAATAATATATTGTAAAATAGTT
The DNA here is from genome assembly GCA_030064425.1 of Trapa bicornis. Lineage (NCBI taxonomy): Eukaryota > Viridiplantae > Streptophyta > Magnoliopsida > Myrtales > Lythraceae > Trapa > Trapa bicornis. The sequence continues at coordinate 1,565,901 of CM057745.1, forward strand.
AATATTCCATTTCTTATAAATAACTATATATTTAATAATTATTGTAACTTAATTAATTAATTAATAAATTACAATATTTTTAATAGTTTCTTAAGTATTATTTTAAAATGAGATTATTTTACAATATTTTCAATATTTATGAAATAATATTTAATTAAAATTTGTATATTTCATTTAAAGAAATAATTACTTAATATCAATTTTTTATATAATACATTGCATTATATTGTATATATATATTATATATAAATATGTATCATTTAATAATATATTAATATATATTTCATATTATAAATTAATTATATATTTTTATATAATAATATTGTTAAAATTTTTCATAAATAAATTATTATAAAATATGTTTAATTATTTTTTATAAAATGTAATAACTTTTTATAAGATTATGATAGAGTAAATAGTAGAATTTCAACAAAACAAAAGTAAAGTTATGAAGTTTAAAATAAAATTTGAATTTGAAAATTACAAATGCGAAGTTTCGATCAAATAAATAATTTTTTTGTTATAATAATTTATAATATATGCCAAATGATGCTAATAACAAAAATTCTCAATATGGGAAGGGTTTAGATAAGAAAAAAAAGTAAGTGAGGCTTGCTTTAATTTAAAATATAAAATATTTTATATTTTATATTATAAATTGATTATATATATTTTTATATAATAATATTTTAAAAAAAATTTATAAATCAAATATTATAAAATATGATAATTATTTTTTAATAAAATGTAATAACTACTTATAAGTTTTGATAAAGTAAATATTAGAATCTCAACATCACACAAGTAAGGTAATAAAGTTTAAAATAAAATAAAATTTTGAAAATTTCAAATGCGGAATGTGCATCAAATAAATAATTTTTTAAAAATAGTTTATAATATTTGCAAAGAGATACTAATAATTGAAATTCAAAATAGGGGAATAGTGTAATAATTAATTTTTCATAAATCAATTATTATAAAATATGTTTAATTATTTTTTTATAAAATATAATAATTTTTTATAAGATTTTGATAGAGTAAATATTAGAATCTCAACAAAACACAAGTAAAGTTATGAAGTTTAAAATTAAACTCGAATTTAAAAATTACAAATGCGAAGTTTCAATCAAATAAACAATTTTTTTGTTAGAATAATTTATAATATATGCCAAGAGTTGCTAATAAAAGTGAGGCTTGCTTTAGTTTAAAATATAAAATATTTTATATTATAAATAAATTATATATATTTTTATATGTAATATTTAATAAAATATAATAACTCGTTATAAGATTTTGATAAAGTAAATATTAGAATCTTAACATCACACAAGCAAGTTAATGAAGTTTAAAATAAAACTAAATTTTGAAAATTTCAAATACGGAATGTGAATCATATAAACAATTTTTTTGTTAAAATAGTTTATAACATTTGCGAAGAGATGCTAATAATTGAAATTCAAAATAGGGAAATAGTATAGATAAGAAACAAGTTGGCTTGCTCTAGTTTAGAATATAAAAGATTAAATATTTCATAATATAAATTAATTACATATTTTTATATAATAATATTGTTGAAACATTTCAAAAATTAATTATTATAAAATATGTTTAATTATTTTTAAAAAAAATGTAATAACTCTTTAACTCATTATAAAATTTTGATAGACTAAATATTAGAATCTTAACATCACACAATTAAGGTAATCAAGTTTAAAATAAACTTAAATTTGAAAATTTAAAATGCGATATATCAATTAAATAAATAATGTTTCTGTTACAATTGTTTATAACAAATACAAAAAGACACTAATAATTCAAATTCAAAATATGGGAAGAGTGTTGTTAAGAAACAAGTGGGGCATACTCTACTTTAAAATATAAAATATAAAATATAAAATATTTTAAATTAATTATATATTTTTTATATAATAATATTTTGTAAATTTTCATAAATTATTTATTATAAAATATATTTAATTATTTTTTAATAAAATTTAATAACTCTTTATAAGATTTTGATAAAGTAAATATTATAATATTAAAATCACACAAGTAAGGTAATTAAGTTTAAAATAAAACTCAAATTTAAATATTCAAAATGTAAATTATCGATCAAATAAATAATTTTTTTGTTAGAATAGTTTATAACATATGCAAAGAAAATATAAAAAAATCAATAAGTAGGTGAGTCTTGGCCTAGTTTAGAATATAAAATAATATATATTTTTTTTATAATAATATTGTTGAAATTTTCCATAAATATATTATTATAAAATATGTTTAATTATTTTTTAATAAAATGTAATAATTCTTTATAAGATTTTGATAGAGTAAATATTAGAATCTCAACATTAAACAAGTAAGGTAATAAAGCTTAAAATAAAACTTAAATTTGAAAATTTTAAATGTGTAATATCAATAAAATAAATAATTTTTTTATTAGAATAGTTAATAATATATACAAAAATATGCTAATAATAGAAATTAACAATAGGGGAAGGGTGCGAATAAGAAATAAGTAGGTGAGACTAAATATTAGAATCTCAACATCACACAATTAAGGTAATCAAGTTTAAAATAAACTTAAATTTGAAAATTTAAAATGCGATATATCAATTAAATAAACAATGTTTTTGTTACATTTGTTTATAACAAATACAAAAAGACACTAATAACTCAAATTCAAAATATGGGAAGAGTGTTGTTAAGAAACAAGCAGGTGGGGCATACTCTAGTTTAAAATATAAAATATAAAATATTTTATATTATAAATTAATTATATATTTTTTATATAATAATATTTTATAAATTTTCATAAATCATTTATTATAAAATATATTTAATTATTTTTTAATAAAATTTAATAACTCTTTATAAGATTTTGATAAAGTAAATATTATAATATCAAAATCACACAAGTAAGGTAATTAAGTTTAAAATAAAAATCAAATTTAAATATTCAAAATGTAAATTATCGATCAAATAAATAATTTTTTTGTTAGAATAGTTTATAACATATGCAAAGAAAATATAAAAAAATCAACAAGTAGGTGAGTCTTGGCCTAGTTTAGAATATAAAATAATATGTATTTTTTTATAATAATATTGTTGAAATTTTTCATAAATATATTATTATAAAATATGTTTAATTATTTTTTAATAAAATGTAATAATTATTTATAAGATTTTGATAGAGTAAATATTAAAATCTCAACATTACTCAAGTAAGGTAATAAAGCTTAAAATAAAACTTAAATTTGAAAATTTTAAATGCGGAATATCAATAAAATAAATAATTTTTTTATTAGAATAGTTAATAATATATACAAAAATATGCTAATAATAGAAATTAACAATAGGGGAAGGGTGCGGATAAGAAATAAGTAGGTGAGGCTTGCTTTAATTTAGAATATAAAATATTATATATTTTAAAATATAAAATAATAATATATTTTCATATAATAATAATGTTGAAAATTTTCATAAATCAATTATTATAAAATATGTTTAATTATTTTTTAAAAAAATCTAATTAATTTTTATAAGATTTTGATAGAATAAATATTAGAATCTCAACAACACAAAAGTAAGTTATGAAGTTTAAAATAAAACTCAAATTTGAAAATTATAAATATGAAATATCGATCAAATAAATAATTTTTTAATAATAGTTTATAATATAAGCAAAGATATGCTAATATAAAAAATTTATAATAGGGAAAGGGTATGGATACGAAACAAGCATGTGAGGCTTGCTATAGTTTAAAATATAAATATTTTATATTTTATATTATAAATTAATTATATATATTATATATATTAATATTATTGAAATTTTTTATAAATTAATTATTATAAAATATGTTTAATTATTTTTTTAATAAAATGTAATAACTCTTTATAAGATTTTAATAGACTAAATATTAGAATCTTAACATCAAATAAGTAATATAATAAAGTTTCATAAAAACTCATTTAAAAATTACAAATATAGAATGTTGATCAAATAAATAATATTTTTATTATAATAGTTTATAATATATGTAAATAGATGCTAAAAACCGAAATTCACAATAAGGGAAGGATATGGATAAGAAACAAGCAGGTTAGGCTTGGTCTAGTTTAGAATATAAAATATAAAATATTATATAATATAAATTAAGTATATATTTTTATATAATAATATTGTTGAAATTTTTCATAAATTAATTATTATAAAATATGTTTAATAATTTTTTAATAAAATGTAATAACTCTTTATAAGATTTTAATAGACTAAATATTAGAATCTTAACATCACATAAGTAAGGTAATTAAGTTTAAAATTAAACTAAAATTTGAAAATTCAAAATGTAGAATGTCAATTAAATAAAAAATATTTTTTTATAATATTTTATAATAAACGAGAAAAGATGCTATAAATAGAAATTTATAATAGGGGAAGGGTAAGGATAATAAACAAGCATGTTAGGCTTGCTTTAGTTTATAATGTAAAATATAAAATATTTTATAATATAAAGTAATAATATATTTTTCTATAATAATGCTTTTGAAAATTTTTAAAAAATTAATTATCATAAAATATGTTAATTATTTTTTTAAAAATATAATAACTCTTTATAACATTTTGATAAAGTAAATATTAGAATCTTAACAAACACTCAAGTAAGGTAATGAAGTTAAAAATAAAAATCAAATTTGAAAATTCCGAATGTGGAATGTCGGTAAAATAAATAATTTTTTGTTCGAATATTTTATAATATATGCAAAGAGATCCTAATAAAATAAATTCATAATAGGGGAACGGTATCGATAAAAAATAAGCACGTGAGGCTTGTTGTAGTTTAGAATATAAAATATTATAAATTTTATATTATAAATTAATCATATTTTTTATATAATAATATTGTTAAAATTTTTCATAAATTAATTATTATAAAATAAGTTTAATTATTTTTTTGTTAAAATGTAATAACTCTTTATAAGATTTTGATAGACTAAATATTAGAATCTCAACATCACACAATTAAGATAATTAAGTTTAACATAAAACTTAAATTTGAAATTTCAAAATGCCATATATCAATCAAATAAACAAACTTTTTGTTATAATAGTTTATAACAAATGCGAAGAGTTGCTAAGAAACAATCAGGTTAGGCCTTCTCTAGTTTACAATGTAAAATATTATATATTTTCTATTATAAATTATTAATATATTTTTTATATAATAATATTGTTAAAAATTTTCATAAAATATAATTATTTTTTAATAAAATGTAATAACTTTTTATAAGATTTTGATAGAGTAAATATTAGAATTTCAACAAAACACAAGTTATGAAGTTTAAAATAAAACCCGAATTTGAAAATTACAAATACGAAATTTTGATTAAATAAATAATTTTTTTATTAGAATAGTTTATAACAAATGCAAGAAGATGCTGATAACAAAAATCCACAATAGGGTAATGGTAAGGATAATAAACAAGCAGGTGAGGCTTGCTCTCTGTTTAAAATATAAAATATTATATATTATATATTATTTATATATTTTTACAAAATAATATTGTTGAAATTTTTCATAAATCAATTAATATAAAATATATTTAATTATTTTTTAATTGAATGTAATAACTCTTTATATGATTTTGATAGACTAAATATTAGAATTTCAACATCACACAACTAAGGTAATGATGTTTTAAATAAATCTCATATTTGAAAATTCAAAATGCAGTATGTCGATCAAATAAATAATTTTTTTGTTAGAATAGTTTATAATATATGTGAAGAGATACTAACAACTTAAATTCACAATATGGGAATGGTATTGATAAAAAATAAGAAGGTTAGGCTTTCTAACTTAGAGTATAAAATATTATATATATATATATATTATATCATTAATTAATTATATATATTTTTATATAATAATATTGTTGAAATTTTTCATAAATCAATTACTATAAAATATGCTTAATTAGTTTTTAATAAAACATAATAACTCTTTATATGATTTTGATAATGTAAATATTAGAATCTCAACATCACACAATTAAGGTAATAAAGTTTAAAATAATTCAAATTTAAAATTTTAAAATGATGTATGTCAATCAAATAAATAATTTTTTGTTAGAATAGTTTATAACATATACAAAGAGATGCTAATAACTGAAATTCACATAAGGAAAGGGTATGGATAAGAAACAAATATGTGAGGTTTCCTCTAGTATATTTTATATTATAAATTAATTATATTATAATAAAGTTTAGAATAAAATTCAAAATTGAAAATTTTAAATGCGGTATTTTGATCAAATAAACAAAGTTTTTGTTAGAATATTTTATAAAATATGCACAGAGATTTGGATAAGAAACAAGCGGGTGAGACTTGAACTAGTTTAGAATATAAAATATTATTTATTTTTTATTATAAATTAATTATATATATTTGTTTATATAATAATATTGTAGAAATATTTCATAAATCAATTATTATAAAATATGTTTATTTATTTTTTAATAAAATGTAATAACTATTTATAAGATTTTGAGAAAGTAAATATTAGAATATCAACATCACTCAAGTAAGGTAATAAAGTTTAAAATAAAACTCAAATTTGAAAATTTCAAATGCAGAATGTATATCAAATAAATAATTTTTTTGTTAAAATAGTTTATAATATATTCAAAAAGATGCTAATAAAAGAAATTCACTATAGGGGAAGGGTGCGAAAAAGAAATAAGTAGGTGAGGCTTGCTTTAGTTTAGAATATAAAATATTATATATTTTAAACTATAAAATAATTTCAAATTTTTCATAAATCAATTATTACAAAATATGTTTAATTATTTTTTTATAAGATTTTGATAGAGTAAATATTAGAATCTCAACAACACACAAGTAACTTATGAAGTTTAAAATAAAACTCAAATTAGAAAATTACAAATACGAAATATCGATTATATAAACAATTTTTTTATAATAGTTTATAATATATGTAAAGATATGCTAATAACAAAAATTTATAATAGGGGGAGTGTATGGATAATAACCAAGCATGTGAGGCTTGATCGAGTTTAAAATATAAAATATTATATATTTTATATTATAAATTGATTATAAAATTTTTATATATAGTAATATTGTTGAAATTTTTCATAAATTAGTTATTATAAAATATGTCTAATTATTTTTTTAATAAAATGTAATTACTATTTATAAGATTTTGATAGAATAAATATTAGAATTTCAACATCTAATAAGTAATGTAATGTAGTTTCAAATAAAATTCAAATTTGAAAATTCAATATGTAGAATGTTGATAAAATAAATAATATTTTTGCTATAATAGTTTATAACTTATGCGAGGAGATACTAAAAATAGAAATTCACAATAAGGGAAGGGTATTGATAAGAAACAAGTAGGGTATGGATAAGAAACAAGCAGGTTAGGCTTGCTCTAGTTTAGAATATAAAATATAAAATATTTTATAATATAAATTAATTATATATTTTTATATAATAATATTGTTGAAAATTTTTAAATATCAATTATTATAAAATATGTTTAATTATTTTTTAAAAAAATGTAATAACTTTTATAACATATGTAAAGATATGCTTATAACCAAAATTCACTATAGGGAACGGTATGGATAAGAAATAAGCAGGTGAGGCTTGATATAGTTAAAATATAAAATATTATATATTTAATATTATAATTTTTTTATATAATAATAATTTTAAAATTTTTTATAAATCAATTATTATAAAATATTTATAATTAATTTTTAATAAAATTTAATAAATATTTATATGATTTTGATTGATTAAATATTAGAATCTCAACATCACACCAGTAATGTAATAAAGTTTAAAATAACACTGAAATTTGAAAATTATAAATACGGAATTTTGATTAAATAAGAAGACTTTTTGATATAATAGTTTATAATATATACAAAGAGATGCTAATAACAAAATTTCACAATAGGGTAAGGTGAGGCTTGCTCTAGTTTAGAATATAAAATATTATATATTTAATATTATAAATTTTTTTATATAATAATATTGTTGAAAATTTTCAAATATCAATTATTATAAAATATGTTTTATTATTTTTTAAAAAAATGTAATAACTTTTATAACATATGTAAAGATACGCTTATAACCGAAATTCATTATAGGGGAACGGTATGGATAAGAAATAAGCAGGTGAGGCTTGCTCTAGTTTAGAATATAAAATATTTATAAATTTTTTACATAATAATATTGTGGAGATTTTGCTTAAATCAATAATTCATCATACCTATCTCAAAGGTTTCTTAGTTCATGGTCTTTAAATGTAGGCTTTCCGGGATTTCCTGAAAGGATTATAAGGGAGGGGGTGAGTACGACTACTTAGTGAAGGGGTTTTCAAAAGTTTGGACTTTTAAAAAAAATATTTATTATTGGAGTGTGCCAAACTCTTTTCTTTAAAAAATTCCTTCATTCAAAATCTCGGGTTTTATCTCTATTTCGTTATTTAATCACAGTGTGTCATCACCCAACACACATCCTTCATCATGAAGGTTAAACACATATTCGTAGATCAGTACGTCCACTGAACCCACTTGTGGCTTCGGAGTGACTTGACTGGCCACCCAGATAGAAGTACGTCCACTTATACCTTGAGAATGAGTGGATGTTCGCGACATCTGACCCTCATTCTAGGAATAAATTCTTCATGTCCATTATGAGGACAAATACCTCATCTCGTCTCCATCCCAGTCTCATGCACTTAGTGCTACTTTGAATTTCGCACTATCACCTGGTATGATGAATTGCCCTTATACTCACTAGGTTGTCCAGTGCCCTTAGGACGCATCACTACCCCTCTTGGGCATCTTGATGGTCCCGTACTCATAGTGCGTGCATAAACAATATTTTTCTTATGAAGCCATGTAATTTGTGGTGCCACTAGTCCAACGGCCCCGACTCTCAACTCAACCTGTAGTTGTTTATCTTGACTGGTCCGTCGACCTATCATGTCGCACTGCCGCTAGTTGATTGAGTATGTTGGTCCTCTCTTGGTCCCATGGCCAAACAATTTCTTTATTTAAAGTTTTATGGCATATAATTCATGTTTGTTTACGAGCTCCTACTCGTGCCAACTGGCCTTGGCCCCATTGTACGAGATTTTCAAAATTGGGCATATTAATCTCTAAGTTCCAAAATCGAGGTCGTCGGCCTATCAGAGTTATTCAAGCTCCCGTCAAGAAGGTCTCCCAAATAGTTTAATCATTGGCCTACATAGTTAGGGGAGAGCACTTCTGACAAAATTATATTTTCAATTGTTCATTATACTGACTGGGTATAAGGACATCTCTGCTCATAATCGATGAACAGTTTTTCAACTTCCCTCGAGGAAGTTTTATCATACCAACCGGGTATGATCTACTTACAACTGGTAAGTAGTTTTTTCGCATGTTTTTCACATCACTACTACAAGTTGCGATGTTTAAAATGTCACATAGTAGTGGGTTTTTATTCCGATATATTTATCATTCCCAACCGGGTATGATATAAAATCTCACTCATAACCGGTAAGTGGTTTTTAACTTTAAGTTATGTGCATCATCCCAACCGGGGATGATATTAGTAAACCCACTCACTCGTTAATGTCGTGAATTCCACTATATCGGTTCTTTGTATTCACGCAAGCTTGTCCTTGCTGGCGTTTCCGGTACTTCATGTTCCTACACGATATGAACATCTCGGTTCATTATCCTTTGGCCTAATAGCCTTAATTCATACCAAATGAATGAGAAAGTCAAACTTTCATTTATTTGCAATTAGGTCCCTAAAGTTATTTCTCTATAACTTTAAATTCCTAATGTCGGTTTTCCTTCAAATTGAGTCTCGAAGCTTTTAAAATTTATCATAGGATCTTAATTTGTTAAATTTCACAAAATGGGTTTTAATTTCCCAAATTTCCAATTTGGTCCCTTAATTTTCCCAAAATTACCATTTTGCCCTTCCTTTACAAAAATGGTAAATTTTGTCCCAAAAATTCTAAAATTTCTCAATTGGCCCTCTAATATTCTTATCATGACCAATTGACCCTCATTTTTAGAAAATTACATTTTGGTACTTCAAATTTTCGAAAATCCCCAAATTTCCCCCAATTTCAACTCTTTAACACAGCCAAATTTGATTTCCACAAATTGACCGATCAAACACCTCTATTCATTGAAATTGAGTTTCTACATGTTCATACGATTTTAAGGGACTTTGAATCACAGGTTTTAACATCGGAACAAGTTCAAACAGAACTTCACCGAAAAATAGACTATAGAGAGAGAAAGCTTCGATTTCTCACCGGTAAGGGCATGGCGGTCCGAGCTTTCAATATGGGCAGATAGCTCTCATCTTGAGGTTCATCCTAGAATTAAGAATCGCATCAATTGATGCTGAATTGGATTAGAATTTCATCATTGAAATTCGGCTGACTCTCTCTCTAACACCAATCGGAAATTGTAAAGGGGAGCCGAATTGGCTTAGCTTTCAGTCATAATTCGGCCATGGAAGGACTGAGGAAGTGTTGGGAGGGCTTGGTTTGGCCTAAGGAGGGCTCAAAATGGCTAATTTCAACTCTGGCGAAATAGGGTAGCTTCGGTCCGTGAGAGCTGTTTCACTGTTTCATCACGCTGGCGTTTCTCCGACAACCCTTAGAGCAAACAAAGACTACAAGCGTGTAGCTGACTTCTCCTCGGTTCTAAAGAACCTAACCTCACCTTGTTTACCTCAAAAAAGACCCCATATCGGAGCTCTAGTTCGAGCTTCACCGAAAAATGGAGCAGTTGAGAGAAAATGGAGTTTTTAGGTGTGGAGAGGATGAATGGGGAGGGGCTCAGTATATAGGGAGCTTGGGAACCCGTTGGCCATCCGCTTTGCACCATTATGACAGGCATTGAAGACCTTAAATGTACCGAATGGAAGCATTTCTTCTTCATTGGGGTTGCTTCAATTTTTCGGCAAGTGAACAGTGATGTCATCCCGAGGAAGAAGATGAGATACAGTTCCGAACTAGACCGGACCGGTCTGAACTGGGTTTGAAGCTTAAACCGACTGGTTCACCCCTCATTCGACCGAGCTTTTCAAATCTAAAAATTTCTAAATTCATTTTCTATACAATGGTGGCCTCAAATATCAAATTTGAATTATTTAAGCTACCTAGAAAAATGAATTTAGGATCCAGTTCAATAATGGATCAAACCGGTTCGGATCCGGTTAACCTGAACCAGTTTGGTTTTCATCCCCAATTCCTTTACAAGTCCATTTCCATGTCTTTTGTGACTCCTTGGGTCACTTAGGAAATTCCCAGTCACTTATGTCTTTATCGATTCTGGTTCATAAACTGACTCGGTTCTTAAACCGGTTTAATCCGGTTCGGGTCCGGTTTACCCGAACTTATCTAGTTTTTCTCTCCCACTTTGTTCTAAGATTCCTTCCCAAGGTTTATAAATCTCTTCAGGTCACAAGGGATCCATAAATTTCCATGTTTGTCCTTTCTCTATCGGTTCCAATTCATGAACCGACTCGGTTCATAAATTGGTTCAATCTAGTTGGATTCGGTTCATCCAAACCCGGGAGTTGTAAATTCCCAAATTGCCCATTCACAAATGATTGAGTTTGTGAACCGGTTCGATTTTCTCACTCGGTTTAACTAGTTCTTTTCCCGATTTTTCCTTAGCTCAAAAGGGCGGGGTTTACAACTCTCCCCTCCTTTTGGGAGTTTTGTCCCCAAAACTTATTAGCCTTGTATGAGGAATCATTTCCTTTGATGCCCCTTTGGAGTTTGCTTAACATGCAAACTCTTCTCTTGTCCTTCCAATTAGCCCTTTTTACAACCTTCACTTAAGGAATTCATTTTCTTTTATATTATTTACTCCCTCCATGGAGTTTCTCATAACTAGACATACCTTACTTCAGGGTACATTCTTAGATTTTATCTCTTTCTTTGTTTAGAGCAACATTCTTCCCTTTGAGGTTCCGTACTCAAGATTGGAAATTCCTAGATAACTAACCATTTCTGTGTCCAATCAACGGTCATTGAAACCCTTAGCTTGACGTCCTTTAGAGTGTTACATACCTATTTTCATGGGTTTCTTCATCATCACTTTTTCATCCCATTTCGACTCTTTCTTCATCCATTTCTCAATACAAATCAGTCTAAATTTTATGTTTGACTTTGTCATGCTTACTAACCAACTCTTCTTTATTTGGAGTCATGTTTTCATTGGGATTGTTGTGTTTTCTTGTCCCTTACAGTATGACATTTTCTAGATCTTGTCTCTATATCCATTAGATCTCCAAAACACCTCCTTTGGGTTTATTCCTTATTTTTCAACCTCTCAGGAATTGTATAACTTCATCCCTCTTTTCTTCTGCTAGTATTCCTCGACTACCTTCACCGTTATTAACTCAATTTACACCACTGTGTCGGTTCTACTTACCCACTCGTCCCTTTTTTACTTTCTTATTGAGTATTTCTGGTTCCAATTATTTGATTTCCAGATGCTTAACTGACATGTTGGGATTCGTCCTTTCTTAGGTCCATCATCATTCCCATTGACATCCTTAACTCAAGGATTTTCCTTTAGTCTTAATCCACTCTTACTTGTTCATAATCATTTCACAATTCTTTATACCGAGTTGATTCCTTTCGGTCTACATGTCGATTTGCTTGGTTTGGGGAGTTTCCCTTTTTACGGTTTCATTCTCTACTACTTTAAAGTAGAGACTTTCACCTTAGGAGTTACATGTTGAACCTTCTTACCATTTCTTAAAGGTTTCCTTTCTTCATCTCCTTACACCCTTTCTATATTGGGGCATTTGCCCGCTTTCAGTCCTCCATTGTCTTAAGTTTTCCATTCCATCCCTTATTCCTTATTTGAGTAGCTTCTGATTATTGGTCTTATTTCGTGTACTTCACCCTATGCCCAGCCATCAATTCTTTAGGCTCTATTATGCAAGTGTGGACCACAATCCATCTTGATATTAGTGGTCGTTCCCTCTTAACCACTTCTTATTTAGGGAGCTTACTTTCCCAAGGTTTCTTAGATGTTCTTTCCTTTATTTTCTTATTATGGGTAGTCTACCCATTCTTACTTATTACGCCATCTATTGATGCTATCTTTCTACCTACTTGTTCCTTGGGTTTGACTTACTCCTTAGGTTCTCCTAGTATATTTCCTTTGGTTCTTTCACCTCACCATGCACTTCATTTGCAAATTCTTCTCCTCATCCCTTGTCACTTGGTCCCATTACCTCTTAGTTGGGACATGTATCCCTCCTCAGGGTTTCCTTCCTTGGTGAGATTCCTTCCCTTTCTCCAGGAATTCCTTCTTCATTCGTTTTCGTATGTATATATCCTTGAATGACACCCTTTCATGCCATCCCCTTCCGTTTACCTTTACTCTAGAAATCTTGGGGGTACATCCTATCCCATCATCATTCCAACTTGTACCCCTGTACACGTCTATTTCCTTTAAGTAGAGCTCAAATCCTCATTGTTTCCAAATCTCTTAATCGTCCTGCGAGAGGCTTACTTAATCTTCTCCTGGCTTTGAGTTTGGTTGTCAATCCATTCTTGGCCATTAATCTCTTTAAGGATTTCCTAAATCCTTCTTTTCCAAATATTTGGCCTTTCCACCTCTCCCTTCTTTACTAGAGATTAAATTTATGACATTCACGAGGGTTAGTTCATTAACTGACTCATCCCTACTATTCTCCTTGTCTAATTATCTTGAGACAGTTGTCTCTCAAGTCTTCTTGTCCTTAATGCCCATCCCATTGCCTTTTTTAGGGTGTAGTCCTTACTACTCCCCAATCCTCCTTAGGGCGTTGTTTATTCTCCTTAACTATCTTGTTGTTATGATTTGCTTCTTTTTGCTATATTGGTCCGAAACTTGACTTCTCTGCTTTTTTCCAGAGCACATTGTACTTATCATCCCAAAACATCCCATTTGTCGTCTAATGCTTGACTTGTCTTCTCTTGTAGATGTGCTTCCTTCCTTGCTCCCAAATTGCTGGAAATTTCTTCTTAAGAAAGAATTCTCTTCATCTACCTTTGTTTTATTTGCGGTTGATTGAGGTCCTACCTTCAATCCTTTTCCTCCCTCATCTAGTTGAGGCACACCATTACACCATCATTGAGGGAGAAAATGTTTTAGGAACTCCAAATTTACTTTCGAAATATGAGTACCAACTTGGGGCTTTAGCTTTTCTTAAAGGAGATTGGGTCGGGAAGTACCCGTCACTATGCTAGGATCTTGAAGAGCTTCCTTGAAGTTTCGAGCATGAGTCATATTTCATGGGGTGGAATACTTTCGGATTCATGTAGCTGTAGAGGCGTTGTTCTTGGAAGGTATTGTTCTAAATCCTTGTGATGTGGGGCAATCCTTCACTTCATGCCCCATTTCCCATACACCAATGAAAGGTTATCTTGATACTTGTCCTTAGTAGTGTTGAGCACTTTCTTAAGTAGTGTTCCTATTGTCCTCACCTTGTAATAGGTCATTTCCTTGCGCAGTAGTTACTACCAGAGTTCTCACTCCTTAGTCTCCTTGTCGGTTTTCTTGTCTGTCCGGTCCAGTTTGAAATAATGGCATCTTCTTCCTTCAAATGACAGCACTGTTCACTTGTCAAAAAATCGAAGTAGCGTCGGCGAAGAAGAAACATTTCCGTTCAGTACATTTCAGGCCATCAATGTCTGTCATAAAGGTGCCAAACGGACGATCGATGAGTCCCCGAGGTCCTTATATAAAGAGCCCATCCCCATTCAACCTCTGCACACCTGAAAACTCCATTCTTTCTCAACTGCTCCATTTTCTAGTGAAACTCAAACCAGAGCTCTGACTTGGGCACTTTTCTTAGCCAAACAAGGTGAGGTCGGGTTCTTTATAATAGGGGAGAACTTAGCTACACGCCTGTAGTCTCCGTTTGCTCTGAGGGTCGTCGGAGAAGTGTTGGCATGATGGAACAGTGAAGTAGCTTCGGTGGACCGAAACTGCCCTATTTCGGTTGAGCTGAAATCGGCCATTTCAAGCCTTTCTCAGGCCAAACAAAGCCCTTCCAACACCTCCACAGCCTTCTAACAGCTAAATTAGAGTGGAAAGGTAAGCCAATTTGGCTCCCCTGTGTAATTTCTGACCGGTGCTAGAGGGAGAACTGGCAAAATTTCGATGAAGGAATTTTAACTCAATTCGACATCAATTGATGCAATTCTTAATTTTAGGGTGAACCTCAGGACGAGAGTTATCTGTCCAAATCAAAAGCTCGGACCGTCGTGCCCCCGATGGTAAGTAATTGAAGCTTTCTCTCTCTATAGTCTATTTTCCACCGAAGCTCCATTTGATCTCGTTTTGGCATCAAAACATGCGATTCAAAGTACTATCGAATCGAATGAAGATGTAGGAACTCAATTTTAACTTCAATTTCAACTATTAGAAGTGTTTGAGCAGTCAATTTGATGAAATCAAATTTAGCTGTGTTAAGTAGTTAAAAATTGGGAAATTTTGGGGATTTTCAAAATTCGAAGGACCAAAATACAATTTTATAAAATTGAGGGTCAATTGGGCATGATAATAATGTTAAGGGCCAATTAAGGAATTTTAGAATTTTTGGGGTGAAACTTACCATTTTTGTAAAGGAAGGGCAAAATGGTAATTTTGGAAAAATTGGAGGACCAAATTGGAAATTTGGGAAATTAAACCCCTTTTTGTGAATTTGAATAAATTGAGGTCCCAAGGTGAATTTTAAATGTTTCGTGACTCAATTTAAGGAAAAACTGGCATTAGGGACTTAAAGTTAAACAAAAAATAAATTTAGGGACCTAATTGCAAAAAAAATACAAAGTCTTACAAAGAATTTGGAATTTTAAATTTGAGTTTTATTTTAAACTTTATTACCTTACTTATTTGATATTGAGATTCTATTAACACTATCAAAATCTTACAAAGAATTTTTAAATTTTATTAAAAAATAAATAGTCATATTTTATAATAATTAATTTATAAAAAATTTTAACAATAAATTATCAACAATATTATTATACAAAACATATATCATTAATTTATAATAAATAATATATAATATTTTATATTCTAAACTAGAACTAGTCTCACCTGCTTATTTATCATCCGTACCCTTCCCCTATTGTGAATTTCTGTTATTAGTATTTCTTTGCATATGTTATAATCTATTCTAATAAAAAAATTATTTATTTGATCGAAATTCTGCATTTGAAATTTTTAAAATTGAGTTTTATTTTAACTTTAATTACCTTACTTGTGTGATATTGAGATTCTTATATTTACTATATCAAAATCTTATAAAAAGATATTACATTTCATTAAAAAATAATTAAACAAATTTTATAATAAATAATTTATGAAAATTTTTAACAATATTATTATATAAAAATATATATAATAAATTTATAATAAATAATATATAATATTTTATATTCTAAACTAGAGTTATTATCACCTGCTTATTTATCATCTATACTCTTCCCCTATTGTGAATTTCTGTTATTAGTATATCTTTGCATATGTTATAATCTATTCTAACAAAAAAATTATTTATTTAAACGATATTCCGCATATTGAAATTTTGAAATTTGAGTTTTATTTTAAACTTAATTACCTTAATTGTGTGATGATTAGATTCCAATATTTACTCTATCAAAATTATATAGAGAGTTATTACATTTTATGAAAAAATAATTAAATATAATTTATAAAAATTTATTTTTAATAAATTTTAAAAATATTATTATATAAAAATATATAATTAATTTATAATATATATTTTATATTCTAAACTATAACGAGCCTCACTGGCTTATTTCTTATCCATATCCTTCCCCTATTGTGAATTTTTGTTATTAGCATCTCTTTACATATTTTATAAACGTTTCTAACAAAAAAATTGATTAATTAATACACATTCCACTTTTAAAATTTTTAAATTTGAGTTTTATTTTAAACTTCATTATCTAACTTATTTGATTTTGGGATTCGAATATTTACTCTATCAAAATCTTATAAATAGTTATTATATTTTATTAAAAAAATAATTAAACATATTTTACAATAATATATTTATGAAAATTTTTAATAATATTATTAAATTAAAAATATATTATTAATTTATTTTATTAAATATATAATATTTTATATTATAAACTAGTGCAGGCCCCACCTACTTGTTTCTTATCCTCACCCTTCCCCAATTGTAAATTTTTATTTTTAGTATCTATTTGCATATCTTATAAACTATTCTAACAAAAAATTATCTATTTAATCGACATTCTATATTTTAAATTTTCAAAATTTATTTTTATTTTACACTTCAATACCTTAATTGTGCTATGTTGAGATTCTAATATTTAGTCTATCAAAATTTTAATAAGAGTTATTACATTTTATTAAAAAATAATTAAACATATTTTATAATAATTAATTTTTAAAAATATTCAACAATATTATTATTAAAAAAATATATTTTTTATTTATAATATAAAATATTTTTATATTTTATATTATAAACTAGAGCAGGCCTGACCTGCTTATTTCTTATCCAAACCCTTCACCAATTTTGAATTTCTATTATTATTATCTATTTGCATATGTTATAAACTATTCTAACAAAAAATTATTTATTTAATCAATATTCCGCATTGGCAATTTTTAAATTTGAGTTTTGTTTTAAATTTTGTTAACTTACTTATGTGATATTGAAATTCTAATATTTACTCTATCAAAATCTTGTAGTGAGATATTATATTTTATTAAAAAATAATTAAACATATTTTATAATAATTGATTTATTATAATTTTGAACAATATTATTACATAAAAATATAATTAATTTATAAAATAAAATATATAATATTTTATATTCAAATCTAAAGCAAGCCTCACCGACATGTTTCTTATCCACACCCTTATAATATGAAATATATAACATTGATATTATAAAATAGAACAAGCCACTCCGGCTTCTTTCTCATTCATATCCTTTCCTATTGTAAATTTCTATTATTAACATTTATTTGCATATGTTATAAACTATTATAATAAAAATATTATTTATTTTACCCGATATTCTTTATTTAGAATTTTTAAAATTTAGTTTTATTTTAAACTTTATTATCTTGCTTGTAAAGAGATGCTAAAAATATAAATTCACAATAGGGGAAGGGTATTATGGTTAATAAACAAGCAGGTGAGGCTTGCTCTAGATTAGTATATAAAATGTTATACATTTTATATTATAAATTGATTATATTTTATTATATAATAATATTGTTGAAATTTTTCATAAAATAATTATTATAAAATTAGTTTAATTATTTTTAATTAAATGTAATAACTCTTTATAAGATTTTGATAGAGTAAATATTAGAATATCTATATAACACAAGTAAAGTTATAAAGCTTAAAATAAAACTCGAATTTGAACATTGGAAATGCGAAATTTTGATCAAATAAATAAATTTTTTTGTTGGAATAGTTTATTACATATGCAAAAAAGATGCTAATAAAAAAATTTATAATAGGGGAAAGGTATGGATAAGAAAAAAGTAGAAGAGGCTTGCCCTAGTTTAAAATATATATATTATATTATAAATTAATTATATATTTTTTTATATTATAATATTATTGAAAATTTTATTAAATCAATTATTATTAAATATATTTAATTATTTTTTAATAAAATAAAATAACTCTTTATAAGATTTTGATAAAGTAAATATTAGAATCTCAACACCACACAATTAAAGTAATGAAGTTTAAAATAAAATTTTAATTTAAAAATTCCAATTGCAGAATATCGATCAAATAAACAATTTTTTGTTAGAATATTTTATAACATATACAAATAGAGTGTAATAACAAAATTTTACAATAGGGGAAGGGTATGTATAAAAAACAAGCATGTGAGCCTTGCTCTAATTTGAAATATAACACATTATATATATTGTATATTATAAATTAATTATATATTTTTTATATAATAATAGTATTGTAACTTTTCATAAATCAATTATTATAAAATATTCTTAAGTATTTTTTTAATAAAATATATTAACTCTTTATAAGATTTTGATAGAGTAAATATTATAATCTCAACGTAAAGTTATGAAGATAATAATAAAACACGAATTTGAAAATAAAAAATGCTAAATTTTGATTAAATAATCAATTTTTTTGTTAAAATAGTTGGTAAGATATTCAAAAAGATGCTAATAACATAAATTCATAATAGAGGAAGAGTATGGTTAAGAAACAAACATGTGATGCTTGCTCTAGGCTCAAATATAAAATATTATATATTTTATTTAATAAATTAATTATATATTTTTATATAATAACATTGTTAATAATTTTGTTAAATCAATTATTATAAAATATGTTTAATTATTTTTTAATAAAATATATTAACTCTTTATAAGATTTTCATAGAGTAAATATTGGAATCTCAATATTACACCATTAACGTAATCAAGTTTAAAATAAAACTCAAATTTGAAAATTTAAAATGTGGTATGTCGATCAAATGAACAATTTTTTGTTAGAATAGCTTACAACCTATGCAAAGAGATGCTAATAACCGAAATTCACAATAGAGGAATGTTATGTATAAAATGTTATATATTTTATATTATAAATTAATTATATTTATTTATATAATAATATCGTTGAAATTTTTCATAAATTACTTATTATAAAATATGTTTAATTATTTTTTAATTAAATGTAATAACTTTTTATAAGATTTTCATAAAATAAATATTATAATCTAAACTTCACAAAATTATGGTAATTAACATTAAAATAAAACTCAAATTTGAAAATTCAAAATGGGGTATCACAAACAAATAAATATTATTTTTGTTAGAACACTTTATAACATATGCAAATAGATGTTAATAACAGGTATTCATAATATGGGAAGGGTATGGTTAGGAAATAAGTAGGTGAGACTTGCTCTAGTTTAGAATATAAACTATATAAACTATAAAATATATATTTTATATTATAAATTAATTATATATTTTTTATATAATAATATAGTTGAAAATTTCCATAAATCAATTATTATAAAATATGTCTAATTATTATTTAATAAAATGTAATAACTTTTTATAAGATTTTGATAGAGTAAATATTAGAATCTAAACATAACACAAGTAAAGTTGTGACGTTTAAAATAAAACTCAAATTTGAAAATTACAAATGCGAAATTTCGATCAAATAAACAAAATTTTTTTGTTGGAATAATTTATTACATATGCAAAAAGATGCTAATAACAAAAATTAATAGTAGGGGAAGGGTATGGATAAGAAATAAGCATAAGAGACTTGCTCTTGTTTGAAATATAAAATAATTTATAATTTATATTATAAATTAATTATATATTTTTTATATAATAATATTGTTGAAAATTTTCTTAAATCAATTATTATAAAATATATTTAATTATTATTTAATAAAATATATTAACTCTTTATAAATTTAGATAAAGTAAATATTATAATCTAAACACCACACAAGTAAGGTAATAAAGTTTAAAATAAAAATTAAATTTGAAAATTCCAAATGTGGAATATCGATCAAATAAATAATTTTTTGTTAGAATATTTTATAACATATACAAATAGAGTCTAATAACAAAAATTCACAATACGGGAAGAGTATGTATAAAAAACAAGTAAGTGAGGCCGCTCTAGTTTAGAATATAACATTTTATATATTTTATATTATAAAATAATTATATATATATATATTATAAAATAATTATATATATATATATTATATAATAATATTGTTGAAATTTTTCATAAATCAATTATTATAAAATATATTTAATTATTTTTTATAATATTAAAAATCTCTCTATTAGGTTTTAATTAAGTATATATTAAAATCTAAACATCACACAAGTAAGATAATGAAGTTTAAAATAAAAATCAAATTTGAAAATTCCAAATGGAAAATATCATTAAATAAACAATTTTTTGTTAAAATATTTTTTAACATATGTAGAGAGATGTTATTAACAGAAATTCATAATAGGGGTAGGGTATGGACAAAAAACATGTAGATGAGGCTTGTAGAATATAAAATGTTATATATTTTATATTATAAATTAATTATATTTATTTATATAATAATATCATTGAAATTTTTCATAAATTACTTATTATAAAATATGTTTAATTATTTTTTAATTAAATGTAATAACTTTTTATAAGATTTTGTGAAATAAATATTAGAATCTAAACTTCACAAAATTATGGTAATTAAGATTAAAATAAAACTCAAATTTGAAAATTTAAAATGGGGTATGACAAAAAAATAAATATTATTTTTGTTAGAATACTTTATAACATATGTAAATAGATATATTTTTTATATAATAATATTGTAGAAATTTTTCATAAATTAATTATTATAAAATAATTTTAATTATTTTTTAATAAAATGTAATAATACTTTATAAGATTTTGATAGAATAAATATTATAATCTCAACATTACACAATTAAGGTAATCACGTGTAACATAAAACTCAAATTTGAAAATTCAAAATGCAGTTTGTCGATCAAATAAACAATTTTTTTTGTTATAATTGTTTATAACATATGCGAAGAGATGTTAATAACGGAAATTCACATTATGTGAGGAGATATTTTGTTACTTCATTAAGTAAAACTTTTAAATTTTTGTTTTTGTTTTATAACTTTAGCATGTATTAATATAGATATAGCAATTTGTGAGAAGAACCCCATCCTAAAATTTTTTAGGCCTTCAAGATAATAAGGTTAAGCCAATTTTAAAATAATTTGAGAGAAAATTGAGTTTAATAAAAAAAGATAATTATAGTACACTTGTAGATTCTTACTATGAGCAAATAAGAAGTGTTTTGAATGCCTATTATTCAATTGGGAAAGTAAAATATTTTTAAGAACCATTCATTAGTAGGCAAAAATATACTGGACTTCTCAATTAACATTTCCCAATGGTTATAACTAATGCTTTGTACTAATGCAAAACATGCCCTTCATGTATTGTCCATATAATACATAACATCACATAAAAGAAATCATGTTTGTGGAGGTGAGCTTCAAATTCTTTTTTCATGTGCATCCATATGCAATTAATCAACGAAAATAGTACAACTCTTGAAGACATCCATTATTGGATTGAGAAAATAGTACAACTCTTGAAGAGGTCAATTATTGGATTGACTATAAAAGGGAAAGATGATAAAAGGCTAGGGTTAAATTGGTCACATACTAATAGAGGTGATGGGTGTGGGACAATTACATTGAACTTGTAAGTAGGATCAGCAAAAAAAATATTTTTGATTGGGTGTGGTGATCTCTCCCTCTTATTGAATATCGTCACACCTAAATAAGAAAAAATTTAAAAAATTTTAAAATTTAAATATAATTTAAATATAAACCTTTTTATATATCATATTTATATTTAATTTATTCTCATTAGTATCTTGTTTCACACTACTCCCATAATTTAAATATTAATCAATCTAATTTAGATCCTAATCCATGTTTTCATTCATTCAATCTAAGTCAATTTTAATTTAATTAACCTAATATATACCATTTAAATATCAGTCCACCTGACCCGTTCAAATTTAGATTATGATCCATTACGCCCATATTAATTTGAATATCGATTCACCCGACTTACCCGTATTAGTATTAAGATTCACTCGACTCGTCCTAATTTGTATATTAATTAACCAAACATTCCTCAATTTATATTCTGACCACTGTCAATTTGGATAACAATTCACTGACTCATCTACATTGGAATGTCTATTCACTTGACCTAAATTGATCCAAATTTTGATCAACTTGACCAACACTCATTTATATTATAATTCTCTCTATCTATACTCATTTAAATTATAATAGTTCTGATTTAATTTATTTTTATTTGTATTTTATTTACCTAAATTAATTTAAATTAAATATCAAGATTTATATATTAATATAACTCAATTAGTTATTTCACTTTGACCCAAACCCTATCACTTAATACCATATACTAGGCGACCCAATTTTTGCCTCTTATAGTTACAAGCATATGATATGGGATACTCCAACCAAACGAATTTTTGCCAATTATACTTGTTAGAGTGCATGTGACCTCATAAAGCTTTTAACCCCTTCAATTTGACAAGGCACTAGGGATTCAAGATGCAGAGATTAAGCCAGTTCTAAAATACTTTTTGAGGGTGTTTGAGAGAAATTAGGGTTTGTAGATTCTTACTATGAGCTCAAACACAATAAGGTCATAATTTAACAATTTTTCATTTGCACTTTCTACTTTTATGTTTCTTATGTATCGTGGTTTTCTATTAACATTGCTCTTACAATTTACTTGAACTGACATTCCTAGCGCCATGTCTTTATTCACTTTCCACTATGTTGTTTTGATGCCTTTGGTCAGATAATTATCATGGATGTGGCTCAAGGAAGTATGATTCTTAAGCACTATCTAAGAATTCACGCATGGAACAGTAGAAAAAAAAAAGATCCTTGATGGTAGGAAAACCAGAATCTCTTAATATTTTATCATAAGGGGATGATAGTAAGATTTTCGTACCAAATAAAATTATGGACCAGAATAATTCTAGAAGTGCAGAAGATGAATCTTTATCTTCTCAAGGTTCCTCCTAGAATCAAGAGTCTTCTAAATTCATGTTGAATTGAGTGAGAATTTGGTCAGTAAAGATCCGTCGATTCCCTCTCTAGCACCGATCAGAATTCACAGAGGTGAGCCAAATTGGCTTAACTTTCTACTCTAATTCGGTCGTAGGAGGGCTGAGGGAGTGTTGGGAGAATTTGGTTTGGCATGAGTAGGGCTCAAATTGGTTGATTTCAGCTCGATAGAAACAAGGCAGCTTCAGTCCGCTAGAGCTGCTTCACTGTTCGATCACGCCGGTGCTTCTCTGGTGACCCTCGAAGTAGTTGGAGACTACCACTGTGTAGCTGACTTCTCCCCGAGTCTAAAGAACCCGACTATGCCTTCTTTGGCTCCGAAAAGACCCTATGTCATAGCTCTAGTTTGAGCTTCATCGGAAAATTGAGTAGCTGAGAGAGAGCGAGGTTTTCAGGTGTGTGGAGGATGAATGTAGAGGGGCTCTTTATATAGGGAGCTCAGTGACTATCCGACTGCCTATTTGGCACCTTTATAAAAGTCATTGATGGCTTGAAATGTACTAAACATAAACATTTCCTTTTCATCGGTGCTACTCAATTTTCCAGCGAGTGAACGGTGCTGTCATCTAAGGAAGAAAACGACACTGTTCCGAACTGGACTGTACCGGTCCGAAATGGGTTCAATGCTTAAACCAGCTGGTTCAAGCCCGATTCGACCGAGTTTTTTAAAATTAAAATTTTGTAAATTCATTCTCTATCAAATGGTGGCCTCAATTCTCCAATTTGAATTTTCTAAGCCATGTAGAAAAAATGAATTTAGAATTTGGTTCAATAGTGGTTAAAACTGGTCCAAACCGGTTCACTTGAACGAGTTTAGTTTTCTCTCCCAAATTGTCCTAAGGTCCTTTTCTCAAGATTTTTATGACTATTTGGGTCACTCGGGAGTTGTAAATTTTCCAATTTGTCCATTCTCTAATAATCGAGGTTTGTGAACTGGTTTGGTTTTTCTCACTCAGTTTGACTGGTTCTTTTCTCGATTTTCCTTCACTCCAAAGGGTGGGAGTTTACACAACGTATAATTAATGAATAAATAATTAATAATATTTTACTTTTATATTATTAATTCTTATTTACATATTTTTCTTTTATTTTATTAAAATTGTGATTATACATGTAAATGATGACATCCAACTATGTTATTCTTATGCATAATATTTGCTAGTTTCATTTGTGAATAAGCTAATACAAAATTATAGGAGCGTATTGCATTTCTCTATTATACAAAAAGTAAATTTTGGTATTTACGAATTGATTTAATTAATTCTTTTTAAGAAATATAAGTAAATATATATGTATTTATTTATTTTTATTATACTTAAGTATATAATAATTAAATTTTATACCATATCATTTTAAATGAATTATTAGATGTGGCTTGTATTTTAAAAGTGGACCCAATGCCATTTTTGAAAACTCGTATAGTAACCTAAGAAACTGGTACAATCCTCTAAATAAGTTTATAATTTATAAAAGTGATAAAAGTGATCACAAATTGATAATATATATTTAAGCAGATGAGGCAAAGTCGAGTTATAATTCATTGGTCGAGTAGTGCAAATAGAAAAGTTTTAATTAAAAAATATTATTTATGATTAAAATTGTATGGAACTATAAGACACCCGATATTAACTGATGATGGTTGTATGGGCTACTCAGATCAAGATTGTGACAAATAAATCTATTGTTGATCGAGTATGTAATGGAGCACTATGAGCCCAATACGCCAATAGAGTTGAATGAGAAAATAAGATCTCGTCCCTATATAACTAACAAATTAATCGAAAAAGTTGGATGTTGAGTAATTTTGCTCACACGTACTAATAGTCGAGTTTGTATAATTGCACCAATATAATAGATTTTGTAAACTCTTATCAAATTGGTTGGTAAAAATTTTATGGACCATAAGTATTAAACATGTTTACTGTACTAATAATTTATATTTTTTATGATAAAAAGGTGGGTAATTATTTGTATAAGGCAAATTTACAAAAAAATGATGTGAATATAATAATTTATAAACCAACTTTTTGGAACTTTTATAATTTAAAAGTGTTATACTGGTATCTAATCTCCGTTGTTAAATTCACGGTCAACATATATCTCAACTTCTTAATATAAAAAATGTTATTATTAATTGAATTAGTTTTATTTTAAAAAATGATTTCGAGATTTTTTTTCTATGTACCATTATAGTAGATAATATTATTTTAATAAAAATATTGTTTGCTCTATTATAATGAATAATATTGTTTTAGTATCTGTAGTGACGACGAGTTGTTTGCTACTCAAAATGAATTGGGATGTGAAAAAACTATCTTACTATTAATTATTCAATATAAACAAATTTCATCCACACGTATAATTTATCATGCCTTGACCTAGTTTGGTAAGATCCCTATGAACAACCATCCACTCTCTCGGTTTATTCTGTGTTTTCCCCTCTTCTAAACCCTGGGGAGTAAGGCGTTCTTTTTATATGTATCTTTCTTGTAATAACATTAATCAAAACTGTGTTAACAATTATTCTAATTAAATATATTATTTTTAGGACTATCTAATATTTTAAAATGTATGAATTTGAGTTGATTTATTAATAAAAATTATATAACAAAATCAATTAAGATGAAAATTTCATACTATCTATAATTTAGGACTAATTTAACTAAACCCTAAATTTAATATAAGTAAAATTTATATAATAAAATTTAGGAAATAAATAAGAAAACCTTTTTTAATTTTTTTTAACAATGTAAACTTGAATTCGTATATGGGTAATTCAATACATAATATAACCTTATGTGGGAAGGCTATAAGGTGAGAATGATATAAATATAATGCAAGTCATTCAACCTATCATGGGTAACATAACTCTTGATAAAGATGTTAAGTTAACTCTCAATTAATCTTTAAAGGTCTTAGAAAGAATTACTATGTTTTTAACACTATAACATAAGATTGAGTAGTGTGTCTATTTCTCAATAATATCAATTAGTTTATCTTATACTCTCTATATCATATAAAAATAAAATAGATTTTATAATTTGTACATCAAATTTTATTAGTAATTTTCTTTTTTAACTTATTATTGGGGTTTATTTATTTTTTAAATTACGTTAATTAAAAATACTATTTATTTAAAAATAATTATTAATAAAAATTTTATAACAAAATTAATTAAGATTAAAATTTTACACTATCTATATAACTTATTGACATTGTACTTAAACCACAAACTTTTTTATGCAATAGTATTAAATCCTTTAACAATTATTCCAATTAAATATATTATTTTTAGGACTACCTAATTTTTTAAAATATATGAATTTGAGTTAAGTTATTAATAAAAAATTATATAACAAAATTAATTAAGATGAAAATTTCACACTATCTATAATTTAGGACTAAATTAACTAAACCCTAAATTTAAAATAACTCAAATTTATAAAATAAAATTTAGGAAATAAATAAGAAAACTTTTTTTATTTTTTTTTTAACAATGTAAACTTGAATTGCTATATCGATAATTCAATACATAATATGACCTTATGTGAGAAGTCATTCAACTACTAGTATTCTTGATGAAGAGGTTAAGTTACCTCTCAATTATTATTTTAAGATATTAGAGAGAATTACTATTTTTTTAACACTATGACATAAGATGGACTATTATATCAATTTCTCAATAATATCAATTAGTTTATCCTATACTCTCTATATCATATAAACAATTAAACAAATTTTATAATTTGTACATTAAATTTTATTAGTAAATTTCTTTTTTAACTTATTATTGGGGTTTATTTATTTTTTAAATTATGTTAATTAAAAATACTATTTATTTAAAATTTATTGAAGTGTTACAATCTTAATTATTAAAAACATACCAAATCACTAATCAAACTTATGTAGACCTTAGGAATGGTATGGATGAAGTGTAATTGAGTTACAATAAATATCAATTTTATTACTTTTTATTTAATTTTATAAGTAATTATATTCATTTCATAGAGATTTCTTGTTTAATGATGCTATTACTCTATGTTTACGTACAACTATATTGATTTTAGTAAAAAGTGTTTTATGTACGCACGGTTCAAAATTAATTCAAGATAAAAATAATTTCAATTACAGTTTTTCTTGTAATGATACTGTGATATTTTATAATATTTTTGCATATAATACATTTTATTTGGCAAATTTCTAGATGTTAAATAAGTTACTTTTTATTGGTAATGAAAATACACCTAAATCAAATAACACTCCAATGTGAACTCATTCTAGATAAGTAGAGGTTGTGTAACATAAGTAGAGGATTGAATTGATCCTAGATGGTGAGTTCTAGCTAAATCTCATAAATAATATTTATCAACTCGTTTGGGTGAGTACATAGTATTTATTAGATTTTATTTTTATAACTAAATGCATAATAAAAATCCATCATTTAAAATCAATTTTAATCAATAAAAATTTGGTTAATTTTGTTAATGAGTGATAATTGCATTTAAATTGAGGGCTAAAATAATAGATTTATCCCTTATATATAATATTTACTCTATGTTTTAAAAAACTAATTAATGTTTCACAAATAAAAAATGGATAAAAAATAAACAAAATTAAATATAGCACTACATATTTTTCAAAATCTAAAATAATATTTATAAATTACACATCCCATTAAAAATAAATTTAAGTAGAAATTTTATAAAACAAATGGTACATATATTACCAATACATTTTAATATATATATATATATATTAATCATTATAATAAAGTTTATTATTTTTTAAAATGATTTTAAACTCATATTATTATTTCATGATAACGAGATGATGGTCAAATCAAGTATTCAAATAATCTATTATTTTTTGAATCATTTGCTCGAGGTATTCCAATGAACTCATCGATAATCAATTGGAAATGGATCATCGGCTTAGATAGATCTACAACAGCAAACTTACTACTACAATTCAATCATAATAGTGGTTATAATTATTAATGTTTATATTTTTTCATAGTTATAATATTATAAAATAATAATTTAATTATTATAATATATAATTAATGAATAAATAATTAATAATATTTTATTTTTATATTATCAATTCTTATTTACTTAATTTTATCTTATTTTATTAAAATTGTGATTATACACATGAATGTTTTAGGTGGTTCTCTTATAAAATAACTAGTAGGAATATATTCTGGTATGACACCCAAATTCTAAATATTATTATTTTGAATAATATTTGCAAGTTTCATTTGAGAATGAGCTAATATAAAATTATAAAAGTTTATTGTATTTCTCATACAAATTAATTTTTGGTATTTATAAATTAATTTAATTAATTCTTTTTAAGAAATATAAGTAAATATATGTGTTTATTTATTTTTATTATATTTAATATATAGTAATTAAATTTCATACTATATCAATTTAAGTGGAGTATTAGATGTAACTTGTATGAAAAATATTATACAAGGAGATTTTTATATTTTCTTTGATTTTCTCATTTTAAGTCTTTTGGGTAATGTAAAAAAAAGTAGTAAAAATATTGTTTTGATTATTAAGAATAATGGTATAAAAATGGAATTTATAGTATAGTATAACAAAATTTGTATGTATATTAAAATAAGTTATGAATGGATAAAAATATTATGGGGAAGGATGATGATGCATGCATCATTGAAATAAGTTACATATGTACATATTATCATGTGCATACAATCATTTATTAATTTGTTTCATGTTATATTATATTAAGTGCAATTATGAAAAATATAATTATTTTATTTATTAAAAAATGTCAAATTATTGATATATGGGACACTTTTATATCAATTAATATTTATCTTAATGTTATATTAATTTAATTGAATAATCACAATTTAACAACATGCAATACTATGTCAACCAATAAGTAACTTGGGGGAGTATATTATATGTACCTCATAGAAATTAGAAATAATGGAGTACTTGTATGTTATTAATTAAAAATAAAATTTTAAATTAATTAATTTATAATATAATATGTACATAAGAAAGTCGAACAAATTGAACAATTGAATGTTGTCACATGTCTATTCAACATCAACCGATTAAATGGTAACCCGTAGCTTGAATGCAATATTGTGCTAGCAACACTAGCTTATAAAAGTGTGTCATATCCTATTCTTCCTTCATACATCCTAATAAGAGGGGAAATGAAAAGTGGCCTTAACTCTAACAAGCATTAAATCTCTCCCACAAAACCTTAAATAGTAGAGTTAATAGATATCTACATTTCTATAGATAGACATAGGATAGAAATGTAGTCCCCAAATTACTATATAAATATCTACACTCCATTCGTACACACCTCCAAATCTCACATAATCCTAACAAATTTAATTTTCAACCATATCTAAACTAGAGCTCCAACATGACATCTATCAATCTTTTCATAAAATTGGGTTTTGTAGAATATTGAGAAAGTTTTCTACCTTACTACACACTTATTTCCACTCGAGCGTCATCGAAGAAACGTAGAGTGGATCGTACAGTAACCTTGCTCCACCACTCTAACCCTTCTTTAATGAATCTAGCTTGTTTCGGGTTATCTTCAAACCTCCTACGATCGAGCCAACCCTCTACAACCGAGCATGGTCTTCCCTGAGTTCAAGAGATATGCAATTACCGTCACCATTGGTCGAAATAGTGAATTTATTGAATGAAAACTGTAAAATTTTACTAAATCAAATTCTCTAGATGAGAGCTAGCCGCTCATACCAAAAACTCCCACAATCATGCAATTGCACCTAAGAGATCGAAATTTACTTTATTTAAAAATATTTTCATGTGTCACTTATTTTGAACTTAATTTTAGGCAAAATTAGATAATTTAAAACTTAGAATGATTGTGAGAAGATAGAGAAGATGATTAGTAGAAATATATGAGACAATTGATGAGATTTAACTAGTTAATTTGTAGATTCCTACACTAAAATGTAATTTTTTTTAAAAAAATTGACAAATTTGAAATTTTGGATAATTTTGGATATTTTTATGGAAATATTGAGAAAGTATCAAATTGTAAATAATAATATATTATGAATTTTAAAAAATAAAATTTAAGATTTATTTGCAATTAAAAATAAAGATAAAAAATTATCTATAAATTAGGCAATTTAAAAGTTTATTTATAAATAAAATAAATATGAAAGTTAAATTGCAAATAAAGTTAATATAGTAGTTTAATGGTAAATAATTGAAAATTATTTCTAAATAAAATAAATTTAGCTATTTATTTGTAAATAAAATAATTTATTGGAAAATAAGTCTAAATTTTTCGATTTAATTCGATGAAACTATATTGGTACGAATACTTTATCGTACGTAAACAACCACAAACAAAAAATTTTAAAAATTTATTTGGGACACAAAATAAATGAATTCTTAGTGGGATTTACAACATCAAATTTGGTTGGTCTTATAAAAGTTAAATATGAGCTAAATCCTTTTTTCCAAAATATACTCACTTAATGGTTTGAAATTGCTTAAAATGATTATTGGGATATTTTCATTGAAATTATAAAATATAAATACTATAAATCACATATGAGATTAGGATATTCTAGTGGCCCAAATGCCCCAATTTTTGAAATAAAAGTGGACCCAATGTCATTTTTTAAAACTCGTATAGTAATCCAAGAAACTGGTACAATCCTCTAAATAAGTTTATAATTTATAAAAGTGATCACAAATTAATAATATATATTTAAGTGGCTGAGGCAATTTTAGGTTATAATTCATTGGGTGAGTAGTGCAAATATAAAAGTTTTAATTAAAAAAATACTATTTATGATTAAAATTGTATGGAACTATAAGACGCCCGATATGAAGTGATGATGGTTGTATGGGCTACTCAGAACAAGATTGGGACAAATAAATTTATCGTTGATCGAGTATGTAACAAAGCTCTATCAGCCCAATATACCAATAGAGTTGAATAAGAAAATAAGATCCCATCCCTATATAACGAACAAATTAATCGACAAAGTTTGGATGTTGAGTAATTTTGCTCACACATACTAATAGTTAAATTTGTATAATCGTACCAATATAATAGACTTTGTATACTCTTATCAAATTGGTTGGTAAAAATTTTACGGACCATAAGTATTAAACATGTTTACTATACTAATAATTTATATTTTTATGATAAAAAACGTGGGTAATTATTTGTATAAGGCAAATTTACAAAAAAAAATGATGTGAATATAATAATTTATAAACCATCTTTTTGGAACTTTTATAATTTACAAGTGTTATATTAATATCCAATCTCCATTGTTAAAATCACCGTTAACATATATCTCAACTTCTTAATACAAAAAAAATGTTATTATTAATTGAATTAGTTTTTTTAATTTTATTTTAAAAAATGATTTCAAGATATTTTTCTATGTACTATTATAGAAGATAATATTATATTAATAAAATAATGTTTGCTCTATTATAATAGATAATATTGTTTTAGTAAATGTAGTGACGACGAGTTGTTTTATACTCAAAATGAATTGGTATGTGAAAAAATTATCTTACTATTCATTATTCAATATAAACAAATTTCATTCACATGTATAACCTATCACGTCCCGGCCTGATTTGGTCGGATCACCGTGAACAACCCGCCACTCTCTAAGTTTAATAAGGGTTTTCCACTCTTCTAAACTGTTAGGAGTAAAATGTTCTTTTTAACTATACCTTTTCTAAAATAATATTAATAAAAAATGAATATAAATTTTAAATGCCTGCCTTAAGGTTTGGATACTGATAAATTTTTAATTTTGGTTTTCCCTTGATTTCTTGAAAATGGGTAAATGGAGGGGGTGAGTTCGACAACTCAGTAAAGGAGTGTTTGAAAAATGAGTTTCTCATAAAAGAGATTGAATTGGACTGTGCTAGACTCCTTATTTTCTTTTAAAATATTTTTTTCTCAAATTCTGGTTTTCAACACATTTTCCCAAGCTTTACCAATTATTTTCCAAGGATTCTCAAATCCTTTCCAAGGTTTTCATAACCTTTTTTCCATTTTCATATTTGGTGTGTTCATAAACCACACACCCTTCATCATGAAGGGAACACACACACATTCACGAGATGCAGTTATGCCGACTGCACCCACTTGTGGATCAGAACATCTTTACCATCCACCTTGATAGAAGTTTATGGCTTCTACCCAAAGTCTGAGTGAACATCTCTAACATCCTACCCTCAGACCAAAATACTCCGTGTCCATATGAGGACAGAGATCTCATCTTGTCCCCACCCCAGTCTCATGCACAATGAAGCTATGTCGAGCTTCACAAGACTTCTAGTACGACTAACTGCCCTTATCTCCATTAGGTCGTCCAAAGCCCTAGGATGCATCAATACCCGTCTTAAACATCTTGAAGGTACCATAAACACAGTGCATTCACAATCAATAGTTTTTCACATAATGCCATATAATCTATGGTGCCACTAGTTCAACAACCCCGACCCTTAACTTAACCTGTAGCTGTTTGTGTTAACTAGTCTAGAGACCTATTATGTTGCACTGCCACTTAGTTGACTGAGTATGTCGGTCATGTCTTGGTACAATGGCCAAAGAACTCATTACTTAAGTTTTCATGGCATATTAATCATGTTTCTTTACAATGGCCACTTTCCAATTGGCCTAGGGCCCACTATTCGAGATTTTCAAAATCGGGTATATTAGCTCCTAAGTTTTAAAATCGAGGCCTTCGGCCTAACAGAGCTATTCGAGCTCCCATCAAGAAGGTGTCCCAAAATGTTTAAGTAGTGGCACACAGTTAGGGAAGAGCACTTCCGACAAAATATACATTTCAACTGTCCATCATGCCAACCGAGTATGATGGCATCTTCGCTCACAACCGATGAATGGGTTTTCCACTTCCTTCGAGGAAGTTTGATCATACCAACTGGGTATAATCTACTTACAACCAGTAAGTAGTTTTTTTGCTTGATTTTCACATCACTCCTCTTAGGTGTGATGATTAAAATACCACTTAGGGTTTTCATTTTCGAGGTGCTTATTATCCCAATCGGGTATGATAATAAATTCCCACTCACCCGTTAATGCAATGAATTCCTCTCAACCAGTTCTTGGTATTTATGTGAGCTTGTACTTGCTTGTGTTCTCGGTACGTCGTCTTCATACATGTTATGAACATCCTTATTCATTATCATTCGGCCTAATAGCCTTCATTTACTCCAAATGAATGAGAAAACTAAAATTTTCATTTATTTGCAATTAGGTCCCTAAAGTTATTTTTCTTTCCTCAAATTGAGTCCTGAAACTTCTAAAATTCACCTTGGGAATTCAATTTATTGAATTTCACAAAATGGGGTTCAATTTTCCAAATTTCCAATTTGGTCCCCAACCTTTTTAAAATTACCATTTTTCCCATACTTTACAAAAATGGTAAGTTTTGCCCCATAAATTCCAAAATTGTCCAATTGGTCCCCCAACATCTTTATCATGCCTAATTGGTCCTCAATTTTATGAAATTGTACTTTAGTCCCTCAAAATTTTGAAATTCTCAATTTTCCTCCAATTTCAACCTTCTAACTCAGCCAAATTTTATTTTATCAAATTGACCAATCAAATGAGTTTAATTATTGAAATTGAAGTTAGATTGGCCTTCATACTATTCAATTGCACTTTGAATCACACAATTTGATGTTGGAATGAATTCAAATGAAGATTCAATGAAAAATTGGAATTAGAGAGAGAAAGATTTGAAAGCGTACCATCAGGGGCGCGACAGTCCGAGCTTTCAATTTGGGCAGATAGCTCTTGCCCTAAGGTTTCTCCTAGGATCAAGAATTGCATCAATTGATGCCAAATTGAATGAGAATTTAGTCATCAAAGTTTTGTCGGTTCTCTCTAGCACTGATTGGAATTTACAGAGTGGAGCCAAATTGGCTTACTTTTCTGCTCTAATTCAGCTGTAGGAGGGATGTGGAGGTGTTGGGAGGGCTTAGTTTGGCTTGAGAAGGGCTCAAAATGGCTGTTTTCAGCTCAGCCAAAATAGGGCAGCTTCGGTCCACCGGAGCTGCTTTATTGTTCTATCATGTTGGCATCTATCTAATGACCTTGGAGCAAATGGAGACTACCGTCAGGTAGCTGACTTCTCCCATGTTCTAAAGAACCCGACCGTGCCATCTTTGGCTCACAAAAGACCCTATATCAAAGCTCTAGCTCGAGCTTCACCAAAAATTGGAGCAGTTGAGAGAGAATGGAGTTTTTAGGTGTGGAGAGGATGAATGAGGAAACACTCTTTATAAAGGAAGCTTGGGGACTGCTTGGCCGTTTGATTGACATCTTAATGGCGGTCATTCATTGCTGGAAACTCCCAGGTCAGAGAATTTTCAGCTTCACCGGTGCTGCACAATTTTTCGGCGAGTGAACAATGTTCTCATTTGGAGGAAGAAGACAACACTATTCCGAACCATGTTTAAAGCTTAAACAGGCCGATTCACCCCCGATTTGACCGAATTTTTCAAAATTAAAAATTTCTAAATTCAAATCTCAAATTTGAATTTTATAAGCTACCTAGAAAAATGAATTTAGCATCCTAATCAATAGTGGATCAAACTAGTCCAAATCGGTTTAATCCGGTTCGGATCAGGTTCACCTGAACCGGTTTGGTTTTCATCTCCAATTCATCTTTTTTCATGACTTTTGTGACCATTTAGGTCACTTGGAATCCATAAATTTCTCAGTTTTCCCTTTCTCTATCGGTTACAATTCATAAACCGGCTCGGTTCATAAATTGGTTCAATACAGTTGGAGTCAGTTCATTTGAATCATCCTAGTTTTCTCTTCCAATTTGTTCTAAGGTTCTTTTCCAAGGTTTTATGAATCTTTTGGGTCACTCAGGAGTTGAAATTTCCCAAATTGCCCACTCTCTAATGATCGGTTTGTGAATCGGTTCGGTGTTTCTCACTTAGTTTGACCAATTATTTTTCTAGTTTTTCAATAATTCAAAAGGATGAGGTTTATAACTCTTCCCTCCTTTTAGGAGTTTTGTCCCCAAAACTTATTTAACAACCTTTGCATGAGGAACAATTTCCCTTATTGTCAACTTGGTGTTTGCTTAACATGCAAACTCTTCTCTTTTTCTTTCAATTAGCCCTTTATATCATTCATTTAAGGAATTTCTTTTCATTTATATTGTTTACTCCCTCCATGGAGTTTATCATAACTAGATATACATTACTTAAGGGTATATCCTTAGATTCACATCTTCCTTTGCTTAGAGCAACATTTTTTTTCCCATTGAGGTCATGTACTCATGATTTGGAGTTCCAAGATACCTAACCATTTTCGTGTCTAGTTAATCTCTTGGTCATTGAAACCCTTAGCTTGATGTTCTTTAGAGCATTACATACTTATTTTCTCGGGTTTCCTTATTATCACCTTTTCGTCCAATTTTGAATCTTCCTTCATCCATTGTTCATTACAATTTCAGTTTAAATTTTATGTTTGATCTTGCCATGCTTACTAACTAACTCTTCATTATTTTGAGTCACGTTTTCAATACAAAATATGACCTTATGTGATAAGCCTATAAGGTGAGAAGGATATTAATATAATGCAAGTCATTCAACCTAACATGGGTAACAAAACTCCTGATGAAGAGGTTAAGTTACCTCTCAATTATTGTTTTAAGGTATTAGAGAGAATTACTATGTTTTTAACACTATAACATAAGATGGAGTAGTATGTCAATTTCTTAATAATATCAATTACTTTATCCTATACTCACTATATCAAATAAAAAAAACTAAAAAGATTTTAGAATTTGTACATCAAATTTTATTAGTAATTTTCTTTTTTAACTTGTTATTGGGGTTTATTTATTTTTTAAATTATATTAATTAAAAATACTATTTTTTTTAATTAATTATTAATAAAAATTTTATAACAAAATTAATTAAGATGAAAAGTTTACACTATCTTTAACTTAGGCCTAAATGAACTAAACCCTTAATTTAAAATAATTACAATTTATGTGATAAAATTTAGGAAATAAACAATTTCTCATAACTCTTTAGTTCTCTAGTACTTTTTTGAAGTAAAAAATTATAGATATTTTGTTAGTTAATTAATGATAACTTCTTTTTATATTTTTTGTAATAATGTGAACTTGAATTACTATATGGGTAATTCAATACATAATATGGCCTAAGCCTATAAGGTGAGAAGCATATAAATATAATGCAAGTCATTCAAACTAACATAGTAAACAAAACTCTTGATGTATAGGTGATAACATAAGATAGAGTACTCTGGTTAATTCGTTTATTTTATACTCTACATATCATATAAAAAAATTAAAAAATTTTTATAATTTATACAACAAATTTTATTAGTAAAATTTAAACCTTTTATTGGGGTTTATTTATTTTTTAAAATTATTTTGATTAAAAATAATTATTAGGAAATAAACAATTTCTCACAATAATTCTTTAGTTCTCTAATACTATTTTTAAAGTAAAAAATTATAGATATTTTGTTAGTTATTTAATAAAAACTTTTTTTTATCTTTTTTGAAATAATGTGAACTTAAATTGCTATATATGTAATTCAATACATAATATGGCTTAAACCTATAAGGTGAGAAGCATATAAATATAATGCAAGTTTTTCAAACTAACATAGGAAACAAAACTCTTGATGTAGAGGTTATGTTACCTCCCAAGTAGTGTTGGTAACAACACAGATGGAGCAGTCTTATCAATTAGTTTATTTTGTACTCTCCATGTCATATAAAAAAATTAAAAAATTTTATAATTTATACAACAAATTTTATTAGTAATTTTTTAAACTTATTATTAGGGTTTATTTATTTTTTAAATTATGTTAATTAAAAATACTATTTATTTAAAATTCATTCTATTGTTACAATCATAAGAGTGTGTATCATAATATACAAATTTTCTTTTATGCACAAAGCAAATTGTGGTATTTATTAATTTATTAAAAATACATAAGTAAATATATATATGTTTATTTATTTTTATTATATTAAAATATATAGTAATTAAATTTCATATAATATCAATTTAAGTGGATTATTAGATGTGCCTTATATAAAAAAATTTATAAAAACATGCCTTAAGGTTTGACTACCGATAAATCTTTAAGGTTGGTTTTCCCTTGGTTTCCTGAAAAGGGGTAAAGTGATGGTGTGAGTTTGACAACTCAGTAAATGAATGTTTGAAAAATGAGTTTC
Organism: Trapa bicornis; assembly: GCA_030064425.1. Taxonomy (NCBI): domain Eukaryota; kingdom Viridiplantae; phylum Streptophyta; class Magnoliopsida; order Myrtales; family Lythraceae; genus Trapa; species Trapa bicornis. Next base: position 1,604,002 of record CM057745.1, read on the forward strand.
TTATAAAAGAGTTTAAATTGGAGTGTGACGGACTTCTTATTTTCTTTTCAAATATTTTTTTCTCAAATTCTGGTTTTCAACACATTTTCCCAAGGTTTACCAATTATTTTCCAAGGATTCTTAAATCATTTTTAAGGTTTTTATAACCTTTTTCCCATTTCCATATTCGATGTGTTCACAAACCACACACCCTTCATCATGAAGGGAACACACACACATTCGTGAGATGCAGTTACGCCGACTGCACCCACGTGTGGATTGGACCTTCTTTACCATCCACCCTGATAGAAGTTTCTGACTTCTACCTAAAGTTTAAGTGAACGTCTTTGACATCCTACCCTTAGACCAAAATACTTCATGTCCATACGAGGATAGAGACCTCATCTTGTCCCCACCTCGGTCTCATGTGCAATGAAGTTACGTCGAGTTTCACAAGACTTCTAGTATGACTAACTGCCCTTATATCCGCTAGGTCGTCCAGATCCTTGGGATGCATCACCAGCACTCTTGGGTGTCTTGAAAGTCTCGTAAACATAGTGCATGCACAATCAATATTTTTTTACATAATGCCATATAATCTGTGGGGCCACTAGTCTAACGGCCCTGACCCTCAACTCAACCTATAGCTACTTGTCTTAACTAGTTCGAGGACTTGTCATGTTACACTGCCACTTAGTTGTCTGAGTATGTCGGTCCTGTCTTGGTACAATGGCCAAACAACTCATTACTTAAGTTTTCATGGCATATTGATCATGTTTCTTTACAAGCTCTTGCTCATGCCAATTGGCTTAGAGCCCACTATTCGGAATTTTTAAAATTGGGCATATTAGATGCCAAGTTCCAAAATTGAGGCCTCTAGCCTAACAGAGCTATTCGAGCTCCCGTCAAGAAGGTCTCCCAAAATGTTTAAGCAGTGACACATAGTCAGGGAAGAGCACTTTCGACAAAATATACTTTTCAACTGTTCATCATGCCAACCGAGTATGAGGACATCTCCGCTCATAATCGATGAATGGGTTTTCCACTTTCGTTGAGGAAGTTTCATCATACAAATTGGGTATGATCTACTTACAACCGGTGAGTAGTTTTTTCGCTTGATTTCCACATCACTCCTCTTAAGTGTGATGATTAAAATAGTACTTAGCGCTGGGTTTTCATTTTCGAGGTGCTTATCATCCCAACCAGGTATGATAATAAATTCTCAAGTGTGATGATTAAAATAGCACTTAGCACTGGATTTCCACATTGCAGTGAATTCCTCTCGACTAGTCCTTTAAATTAACGCGAACTTGTGCTTGTTGGCGTTCTTGCTACTTCGTGTTACTACACGTTATGAACATATTTGTTCATTATCCCTCGACCTAATAGCCTTCATTCACTCCAAATGAATGAGAAAACCAAACTTTTCATTTATTTGCAATTAAGTCTCTAAAGTTATTTTTCTTTAAGTCCCTAATTCTGGTTTTTCCTCAAATTGAGTCCCGAAAATTTTAAAATTCACATTGGGAACTCAATTTATTTAATTTCACAAAAAGGCGTTCAATATTCCAAATTTTCAATTTGGTCCCCCAACATTTTCAAAATTACCATTTTGCCCCTACTTTACAAAAATGGTAAGTTTTGCCCCAAAAATTCTAAAATTGTCCAATTAGTCCTGAATTTTATGAAATTGTACTTTAGTCCCTCGAATTTTTTAAATTCGCAATTTTCTCCTAATTTTCCCCCAATTTCAACATTTTAACTTAGCCGAATTTCATTTCATCAAATTAATTTAATTGTTGAAATTGAAGTTAGATTGAAGTTCCTATACCTTCATACGATTCAATTGCAATTTGAATCGCCCGATTTGATGCCGGAATGAGCTCAAACGGAGCTTCGCCGAAAAATTGGACTTAGAGAGAGAAAGCTTCGAAAGTTTACCGTCGGGGGCACGACAGTCCGAGCTTTTGATCTGGATAGATAGCTCTCATCCTGAGGTTCCTCCTAGGATCAAGAATTGCATCAATTGATGTCAAATTGAATGAGAATTTAGTCATCAAAGTTTTGTCAGTTCTCTCTCTAGCACCGATCGGAATTTACAAAGGGAAGCCAAATTGGCTTACCTTTCCGCTCAAATTCAGCTGTAGCAGGGTTGTGGAGGTGTTGGGAGGGCTTAGTTTGGCATGAGGAAGGCTCCAATTGGCTATTTTCAGCTCAACCAAAACAAGGCAGCTTTAGTCTGCCAGAGCTGCTTCATTGATCTATCATGTCGGTGCCTCTCCGATGACCCTCGGAGCAAATGGAGACTACCGTCGAGTAGTTGACTTCTCTCCGATTCTAAAGAACCCGACCGTGCCATCTTTGGCTAAAAAAAGACCCTATATCAGAGCTCTAGTTCGAGCTTCACCAGAAATTGGAGCAGATGATTGAGAATGGAGATTTTTAGGTGTGGAGAGTATGAATGAGGAGGGGCTCTTTATATAGGAAGCTCAAGAACTTCTTCGCCATCCGATTAGTGCCTTAATGGTGGTCATTTATTGCCTGAAACTCTTTAGTCGAAGACTTTTCAGCTTCGCCGGCATTGCGTGATTTTTCGGCGAGTGAACAATGTTGTCATCTGAAGGAAGAAGATGGCACTGTTCTGAACCGGACTAGACCGGTACAAACCGAGTTCAAAGATTAAACCAGTCGGTTTACCCCCCAATTTGATTGGATTTTTCAAAATTAAAATTTTCTAAATTTTCTAAATTCATTTTCTATCCCATGGTGGCCTCAAATCTCAAATTTGAATTTTTTAAGCCACCTAGAAAAAGAATTTAGCACCTAGTTCAATAGTGGTTCAAATCGGTTCAATCCTATTATGATCTAGTTCTCCTGAACCGGTTTGGTTTTCATCTCCAATTCATCCTAAAGTTCTTTTTCATGACTTTTGTGACCCTTTAGGTCACATGGGATCCAAAAATTTATCGGTTTGCCCTTTCTCTATCGGTTTTGGTTCATAAATCGGCTCGGTTCATAAACTGGTTCAATCCTATTAGATTCGGTTCATCTGAACAGGTCTAGTTTTTCTCTTCCAATTTGTTCTAAGGTTCTTTTCCAAGGTTTTATGAATCCTTTGGGTCACTCAGGAGTTGAAATTTCCCAAATTGCCCGTTCTCTGATGATCGGTTTGTGAACCGGTTCGATGTTTCTCACTTGGTTTGACTGGATCTTTTCCTACTTTTTCCTTAATTCAAAAGGGCGGGGTTTGCAACTCTCCCCTCCTTTTAGGAGTTTTGTCCCCAAAACTTATTTAGCAACATTTGCATGAGGAACAATTTCCCTTGATGTCAACTTGGTATTTACTTAACTTGCAAACTCTTCTCTTGTTCTTTCAATTAGCCCTTTTATATCATTCATTTAAGGAATTTCTTTTCCTTTATATTATTTACTCCTTGCATGGAGTTTATCATAACTAGACATAACTTACTTCAGGGTATATTCTTAGATTCATATTTTTCTTTACTTAGAGCACATTCTTCCCTTGGAGGCTCTGTACTCAAGATTGGGAATTCCAAAATACCTAACCATTCCCGTGTCTAGTTAACCCCTTGGTCGTTGAAACCTTTAGCTCAATGTTCTTTCGAGCATTACGTACTTGTTTCCACAGTTTTCTTTATTATCACTTTTTCGTCCTATTTTGACCCTTCCTCCATTTGTTGTCCATTATAACTTCGGTCCAAATTTTTATATTTGACCTCATCATGACTCTTCCTTACATTGAGTCATATTCTCCTCTAGGTTGTTGGGCTTACATGCCCTTGCAACATGGCATTTTCTAGGACCTGTTTATGTCCATTTAATTTCTAGAACATCTCCTTGAAGGTCTCTCTTAGCTTTTAGACCTTTTAGAGATCGTATAACTTCATCCCTCTTTTCTTTTGATAGCATTCCTCAACTATCCTTTTTACCATTATCCTCTCATCCATCACGCCTTTGGGTAACATAACTCTTGATGAAGAGGTTAAGTTACCTCTCAATTATTCTTTTAAGGTATTAGAGAGAATTGCTATGTTTTAAACACTATAACATAAGATGAAGTAGTATGTCAATTAATCAATACTATCAATTAGTTTATACTATACTCTATATATCATATAAAGAAATAAACAAACTTTAGAATTTGTATATCAAATTTTATTAGTAATTTTCTTTTTTAACTTGTTATTGGAGTTTATTTATTTTTAAATTATGTTAATTAAAAATACTATTTATTTAAAATTAATTATTAATAAAATTTTATAACAAAATTAATTAAGATGAAAAGTTTACACTATCTATAAATTAGGCCTAAATGAACTAAACCCTTAATTTAAAATAATTAAAATTTATGTGATAAAATTTAGAAAATAAGCAATTTCTCACAATAACTCTTTAGTTCTCTATTACTTTTTTGAAGTAAAAAATTATAGATATTTTGTTAGTTAATTAATGAAAACTTATTTTTATTTTTTTTTTGTAATAATGTGAACTTGAATTGCTATATGGATAATTCAATACATAATATGGCCAAAACCTATAAGATGAGAAGCATATAAATATAATGCAAGTCATTCAAAAACAAAACTCTTCATGTATAGGTTAAGTCACCTCCCAAGTATTGTTGGTAATAACATAAGATAGAGTACTCTAATCAATTAGCTTATTTTATATTATCCATATCATATAAAAAAATTAAACAAAATATATAATTTATACAACAAATTTTATTAGTAATTTTTTAAAATTATTATTGGGCTTTATATATTTTTTAAATTATGTTAATTAAAAATACTATTTATTTAAAATTCATTCTATTGTTACAATCATAAGAGTGTATCACAATATACAAATTTTCTTTTATGCACAAAACAAATTGTGGTATTTATTAATTTATTAAAAAACATAAGTAAATATATATATATATACATTAAAATATATAGTAATTAAATTTCATATAATATCAATTTAAGTGGATTATTAGATGTGCCTTATATAAAAAATTTTATATAACCACAATTTATATTCAAATTTTTTAAGTATTTGAATTGAAAAAAAAGTTATTTGACATATTTTTGTAAAAAAAAGTAATTTTGAATATGTAGAAGAATAGTAGTATTAACAAAGAATATTGTATAGTTGCAATATGGAAATAAGTTATATATATATATATATATATTGTAAGGAAGGATATCAATATACTCATGTAAATGAAATAATTTATGCATGTACATACCATTATCATGCAAATATTATTTACATACAATCATTATCAATTTGTTTCTTGTTGTATGAATGTTCAATTATGATAAATTTAACACTTTTGAATTTATTAAAAATTGTTAAATAATTAATATTTGAACAATTATATATATTAACACTTAATAAGGCTATAGAAATTTAATTGAATAATTACAATTTAATATTTAATACATACTACTTGGGACAGACCATGTATTGATGATATATTGGACAACCAACGTGAGATGTTATTTCATACTTGTTGTTCTATGAAAAATAAGATTTATTCTGTTATTATAGATGGGGAAAGCTGCACTAACTTTGCTAGCACTGAGCTTGTGGAGAAGTTGGCATTACATACAATGAATCATCTAAAACTATATCAAATTCAAAGGCTGAATGATCAACCCAAACTCAAGGTAACCCAACAAGTGATAGTGTCATTCACTATTGGGAAATATTAGGATGAAGTATTATGTGATGTAGTACCAATGCATGCATGTCATATCCTGTTAGGAGAACCTTGGAAGTTAGATTGTCAAGTTACATATGATAGATTAACAGATAGGTAATCATTTGTGATGAATAATAGATCAATATCTCTTGTACCTCTACCTTTACAACAAGTTTTTTAGGATCAATTAAAAAAGAAAAGGGCAAATGAAAAGAAAATAGCAGAAAGACAAGAGAGAAAAGCCAAGATTGAAGAGGAAGAGATAAAAGGCAATATTGAAAAAGAAGAGAGAAAAGCCGGAATTGAAAATGATGAGAGAAATGACAATGTTGAAAAAGAAGAGAGAAAAGCCATAATATAAAGAAAAGAGAGTAAAAACAATTTTATGGAGAGAAAAAGTGAGATAAAAAGAGATATAATTTCATATAATATCTTTACAGTATTTGTGTACAAGGATTTATATTTTACTAACCATATTGTTAGATATTTTCCGAGCATTAGTATCTCCTTTTTGTAGGAATTCAAGTTTGTCATTCCAAAGAAGATAACTTCTGGTTTGTCACTAGTTCGAGAAATCAAGAATCAAAGTCAACACCAAGTCCTAAAATAGATGGAAAGGAGATATATACGTAAGAGCAAGTGACAATGTGTCATACCCATGAAGGATGAAACTTGGAAAATATGCATCGATTATCGAGCCATTAACAATATCATGGTAAAGTATCGACGAAATCTTTGTCATTTATATGATATTATTATTGAGTTGCATGGATACTATTTATTTTCAAAACTTGATTTTAAGAGTGAATATCATCAATTTCAAATTAAAAAAAATGATGATTTGAAAATAGTATTTGAAACAAAACCAGGTCTATATGATTGTTTAGTTGTGATTTTTGGATTGACGAATGCCTCTAGCACTATCATGATATCAATGAACCATATCTTGCATGTTTTCATTTTAAAGTTTGACTATATATATTTTGATGACATCCGAGTATATGATATGATCTTGGATAAACTTACGGAATATTTGAAAATTATGTTAGAAGTTTTAAGGAAAGGTAAGTTGTTTGAGAATTTTAAGATATTTATCGTTTATTCAAATAAACTTGTATTTTATGGATATGTTATAAGTGTTGAAGGGATTGTCATTGACAAGAAAATTAAGGTAATTCGAGATTGGAAAACACCTTATTTGGTAAGTCAGAAAAGAAGATCAATTGCATATTATAATGAAAAGTTTAGTAGACTAGCCCTCAAGCTGAACGAGTGTCATGTAAGGTGGGTGGATTTTATCAAAATATTTCCTTATGTGATCAAGTGTAAGAAAGGTATAAAAAATTTAGTTGCTAATACATTATCTGGAAGGTACGTCTTGCCTATAATCATTGATAGTAAACTGCTTAGTTTTGCTTGGAATACCTTGTTTGATACAAAATTTCTTTTTTCAACAACATGTTTACCACATGTTGTGTTTGCTTATAATCAATATATTTATTTAGTGACTAAGTTATCACCATTGGAGATTATCTATAGTTTTAATCCATTTGATAGAAAACAACAGAATCAAGAAAATATTAATCTAGCCAACAAAAGTTTCAAGAAGGCTGTTTTTTTATCTAAAGATTTGGATTAGCCTAAATCTGAGGAATGAACGATTTATGAATAGAAAACTATGAAAATTTCTTAGATTAGAGGGATTATTTAAAGTGTTAAAACTCAACAATAATAATTCCAAAAGGAATTTATCTAGCATAAATATTTATAATTTAATGTCTTTTGATGTAGGTGATGAAGGAAAAGAAGATTTGAGGACAAATCATTTTCAAGAGGGGGAGAATGATGTGAATCCGACTAAATAGACTACGAATTCACAAGTTCAATCAAACGAACTTGCAATGGAGCTGAACACTTTGTCACCAAATGGGATAAATGATCATTTGAAACTTCAAGAGGGTCTAATGACAAGGTTAAGGGTTGAAAGGCTCAAATAGGCTTTATATGGATTGATTAAAAAGATTGTTGAATATTCAAATAGAAGCCCAATAGAAGAGCCCAAGATGAGCCCAAGAGAAGGTCCATATCTAATTAATAAGGAGAGATTTATTAATATAATAAATCTTTTAGGATATTAAATGATAATATTAGATATTTAATTAGTTAAGTTCAGATTTTTAAATTAGTTATTAAAATCTCCTAGATATTTAGATTAGATATGATTAGCTTGTAACCATAATAGATTTTTTCCTTATTTTGTTAGCTATTTGGTTATTTTTTGTGCCTATAAAAGGCATACTCCACAACATTAGAGAATGGACACATTGGAATTTCAATTCTATGAGATTTTGTCTTCTTTCTATCTTGAAAAATCTTTTAAACTTATCAGGTTTTTACCTATGTTTAAGTAATCAAGACTTATCAACCGAGGTTTTCTAAGAGTTCTTCTTAGAGAATTTGGGTGTGGCATCTACATATCCCATACCTTGTTTCTCACATAAACAAGGTATATTCCATCATTTCGTACTTGCATCGTGAAAGTCTTGGGGTCTTTTCATATTTGGTGTAGGGTGTCGTTAAAATATTGGTGAGATTCGCATCAATTGGTATCAGAGCACACGGTTGCACGAAAAGTTCCATCCCATCTTTTATATCTAGTTATTTTTTTATCTTCTCTACCTATTTCTATTCTCTATAAAAAAATTCTCATCTTCTTCTATCTAACTTATCTTCAGTAGGTTAAAAAAAGAAAAAAAAGCCAAAACAAATTTGTGCTAAAAAAAAGATAAAAAAAAATTCGTGCAAAAAAAGGCCAAAAAAAGAGAGGCACACAATTCTAGCTTGAGTTTCATTCTTATTCTGCTCTATCTAAGTCTAATTCTTTCCATCTTAATTTCTATCTCTATCTAAATTTTATTCTTCTTTAAGTCTATTCGTACAACACACTTAAATTCTTCTAGAATTCATTTTTGAAAACCTTATTGATTTGTTTTGATTGTTCCTCAAGTTGAACTACTTTGTAAAAATTATTTTTTTAAGGTTCAATTCAGATTGAAAGAAGACATACTAGAGGAAAAATGCAAGAGTGCTTTAAATCTATAAGAAAAATCCATTTGAGTGTGAAATAGGAGTGTTTGAGAGAAACATGTGAGGGAGAGTTACGAGGTTCTTTTCTTTCTAACAATTGCCATGTTCAAAATGCCCAACGACAAGGAAACATGATGAAAGAAGAGGGTTTCATATCGTCCATTCAAAACCTATAGTGGAAAGCAATAAAGAGTCAAATGAAATAGATAGTGAAGTCTGAATTTGAGCCATTTCATACGCGAATGGATCGCTTGGAGGAAGGTGTGAGACAACACTCACATCATCATACTTCCATTGAACGACCGTGGAGTAGTCAATCTCAATGCTTTAAGCCATAGGAACTGGGGGAGTTCAATGATCTCCAAATTAATCGCAGCAACATCAAGCTCAATTCCTTCAATCAACCTACTACTTGGGATAGACCATGGATTGACGATATCTTGGACAACCAACATGATAAGTTATTTCATACTCAATTTTCTATGAAAAATAAGGTTTATTCTGTTATCATAGATGGGGAAAGCTGCATATACTTTGCTAGCACCAAGCTTATGGAAAATTTGGCTTTACAAACAATAAAGCATCCAAAGCCATATCAAATTCAAAGATTGAATGATCAACCCAAACTTGAGATAACCCAATAGGTGATAGTGTCGTTCTCTATTGGGAAATATTAGGATAAAGTATATTGTGATGTAGTACCAATACATGCATGTCATATTCTATTGGGAGAACCTTGGAAGTTAGATTGTCAAGTTACATATGATAGATTAATAGATGTGTTCTCATTCGTGATGAATATAAAATCAATATCTCTTGTACCTCTAACTTTACAACAAGTTTTTCAGGATCAGTTGAAAAAGAAAAAGGCAAATGAAAAGAAAATAGCATAAAGACAAGAGTGGAAAGCTAAGATTGAAGAGGAAGAGATAAAAAGTAATATTGAAAAAGAAGAGAGAAAAATTAGAGAGAGAAAAGCCGGAATTGAAAATGATGAGAGAAAAGGCAATGTTGAAAAAGAAGAGAGAAAAGGCATAATACAAAGAAAAGTGAGTAAAAACAATTTTATGGAGAGAAAAAGTGAGATAAATAGAGATATAATTTTAGATAATATCCTTACAATACTTATGTACAAGGATTTATGTTTTACTAACCATGTTGTCGGATATTTGCCGAGCATTAGTATTTCTCTTATGCAGGAATTCAAGAATGTCATTATTAAGAAGAAAACTCCTAGTTTGCAACCTGATCAAGACATCAAGTATCAAATTCAACACCAAATCCTAAATTTGATGAAGCTAGGATATGCACGGGATAACATGATTTCAGGTATTGTGCAAACGCCTAAGAAAGACAAAATTTGGTGAAGGTGTGTTGATTTTTGAATCATCAACCATATGAAGGTAATGTATCTTCACTCTATTCCTCAATTAAATATTATGGTAGACGAGTTGCATGGAAACTATTTGTTTTCAAAATTTAATCACAAGAGTGAATATTCTGAAATTCAAATGAAAGCTAATTATGGATTGAAAATTGCATTAAAAGTAAAACATGGTTTATATGAATGGTTGGCTATTATTTTTAGTTTGACTAATGCATATAACACTTTTATGAGGTTAATAAATTATATCCTACGTGCTTTTATTAAAAACTATGTTAACATATATTTTGATAAAATCATACTATACAATGATTACATAGATAAACATGAAGGATATTTAAAAATTGCCTTACAAGTTTTTAGGAAAGATAAATTGTTTGCCAAATTGAAGAATTGCATATTGTGTTTGGGTAAACTTGTATTTCTTGGATATGTTATAAGCTTTGAAGCTATTGGCATTGACAAGGAAATTAAGGTAATTCGAGATTGGCAAACACCTTATTTGGTAAGTCAAGAAAGAAGATCAATTGCATATTATAATGAAAAGTTCAGTGGAGTAGCCCTCAAGCTGAACGAGTGTCACGCAAGGTGGGTGGATTTCATCAAAATATTTCCTTATGTGATCAAGTGTAAGCAAGGTATAAAAAAATGTAGTTGCTGATACATTATCTAGAAGGTACATTTTGCTTATAATCATTAATATTAAATTGCTTAGTTTTGCTTGGAATACTATGTTGGATACAAAACTTCTATTTTCAACTACATGTTTACCACATGTTATGATTGCATATAATCGCTATATTTATTCGGTGACTAAGTTATCACCATTGGAGATTATCTATGGTTTTAATCCATTGGATAGAAAACAACAGACTCAAGAAATTATTAATCTTGCTAACAAGAGTTTCATGGAATTTGTTTTTGATCCAGGGATTTGGGTTAGTTTACACCTAGGGAATGAACAGTTTATGGATAGAAAACTATCAAAATTTTTTAGATTAGAGAGATCATTTAAAGTGTTAAAACTCATTAGTAATAATTACAATAGTAAGTTATCTGATAAATATATCGTTAGCTATTGCATACATATTTCTAACTTAATGTCTTTTGATGTAAGTGATGAATGAACAAAATATTTGAGGACAAATCATCTTTCAAGAGGGGGAGAATGATGTGAATCTGACCAAATAGACTACAAATTCATAAGTCTAATAAATCGAACCTATAATGGAGCTGAACAGTTTGTCAACAAATGGGATAAATGATTATTTGAAGCACCAAGAGGCCATAATGACAAGGTTAATGGCTGAAAGGTTCAAATAGGCTTTATATGGGTTGATTAAAGAGATTGTTGAATATTCAAATGGAAACCCAATAGAAGAGCCCAAGATGAGCCCAAAAGAAGGTCCAAATTTAATTAATAAGGAGAAATTTATAAATAATAAATCTTTTAGGATATTAAATGATAATATTAGATATTTAATTAGTTAAGTTCATATTTTTAAATTAGTTATTAAAATATCCTAGATATTTAGATTAGATATAGTTAGCTTATAACCATAATAGATTTTTTCCTTATTTTGTTGGCTATTCAGTTGTTTTCTATGCTTATAAAAGGTGTACTCCACATCATTGGAGAATACACTTTTCAATTTTAATCTTATGAGGTTTTGTCTTCTTTCTATCTTAAAAGAGCTTTTAAACTTATCAGGTTTTTACCTGTGGCGTTCAAGCAATCAAGACTTATCACCCGAGGTTTTCTCACATAAACAAGGTATATTCCATCTTTTCGTACTTGCATCGTGAAAGTCTTGGGGTCTTTCCAGATTTGGTGTAGGGTGTCATCAGCATATTGGCGAGGTTCACATCAGTTGGTATCAAGATAGATAGAATTTGTAAACTTTTTTGTCAGATTCACATCATTGCAACTCATCTAACATGTCATTCAAATGAGGAATATGGTGGCAATACTTTACCGTGATGTTGTTGACAGCTCGACAATCGATGCACATTCACCAAGTTCCATCCTTCTTAGGTACGAGTAGCACTATAACAACACATTGGCTCATACTCTCTCAAACATACCCCTTTTCCATCAGCTCTAGGACTTGGCGTTGAAATTCCTTTGTTTCCTTAGGGTAACATCTATATGTTGGTCGGTTGGGAATCATGGCTTCACGGATGAAATCAATTTGATGTTCAATTCCTCGAATTAGTGGCAAACGTGGTGCTATCTCATTAGGAAAGACATCAATAAATTCCTGCAAAACAGTAATAATATTGCTCGAGAAAAAAAGGCAAAAAAAAAGCAAAAAAAAGAGAGGCACACAATTGTAGCTTGAATTTCATTCTTATTTTGCTCTATCTAAGTATACTTCATATCATCTTAATTTCTTTCTCTATCTAAATTTTATTCTTCTCAGAGTCTATTCGTACACCACACTTAAATTCTTCTGGAATTGGTTTTTGAAAACCTTATAGATTTGTCTTGATTGTTCCTCAAGTTGAACTGCTTCATAAAAAATGATTTGTTTTTAAGGTTCAATTCAGATTGAAAGAAGACATACGAGAGAAAAAAGGCAAGAGTGCTTTAAATATATAAGAAAATGCCATTTGAGTGTGAAATAGGAGTGTTTGAGAGAAACATGTGAGGGAGAGTTGCGAGGTTCTTTTCTTTCAAACAATTGCCAGGTTCAAAAGGCCCAACGACAAGAAAACACAATGAAAGAAGAGGGTTTCATATCGCCCATTCAAAACCTACAATGGAAAGCAATGAAGAGTCAAATGAAATAGATAGTGAAGTCTAGATCGCTTGGAGGAAGGTGTGAGACGACACTCACATCAACATACTTCCATTAAACGACCGTGGAGTAGTTGATCTCGATGCTTCAAACCACAGGAACTGGGGGAGTTCGATGATCTCCAAGTTAATCGCGACAACATCAAGCTCAATTCCTTCAATCAACCTACTACTTGGTATAGACCATGGATTGATGATATCTTGGACAACCAACGTGATAAGTTATTTCATACTCATTGTTCTATGAAAATTAAGGTTTGTTATGTTATCATAGATGGGGAAAGCTGCACTAACTTTGCTAGCACCGAGTTTGTGGAGAAGTTGGATTTACAAATAATGAAGCATCCAAAGCCATATCAAATTCAAAGGCTGAATGATCAACCCAAACTCGAGGTAACCCAACAGGTGATAGTATCATTCTCTATTAGAAAATATCTGGATAAAGTATTATGTGATGTAGTACCAATACATGCATGTCATATTCTATTGGGAGAACCTTAGAAGATAGATCGTCAAGTTACATATGATAGATTAATAGATGGGCACTCATTTGTGATGAATATTAAATCAATATCTCTTGTACCTCTGACTTTACAACATGTTTTTCAGGATCAAAACTTCTATTTTCAACTGCATGTTTACCACATGTTGTGTTTGCATATAATCGTTATATTTATTCAGTGACTAAGTTATCACCATTGCAGATTATCTATGGTTTTAATCCATTGGATAGAAAATGACAGACTCAAGAAAATATTAATCTTGCGAACAAGAGTTTCATGAAATTTATTTTTGATCCAGGGATTTGGATTAGTTTACATCTGGGGAATGAACGATTTATGAATAGAAAACTATCAAAATTTCTTAAATTAGAGAGATCATTTAAAGTGTTAAAACTCATTAGTAATAATTACACCAGTAACATATCTGATAAATATATCGTTAGCTATTGCATACATATTTCTAATTTAATGTCTTTTGATGTAAGTGATGAATGAACAAAATATTTGAGGACAAATCATTTTTCAAGTGGGGGAGAATGAAGTGAACCGACTAAAGAGGCTACAAATTCATATGTCCAATCAATCGAACCTATAATGGAGCTAAACAGTTTGTTAACGAATGAGATAAATGATTATTTGAGGCTGCAAGAGGGCCCAATGATAAGGTTAAGGGCTGAAAGGTTCAAATAAACTTTATATGGGTTGATTAAAGAGATTGTAGAAAATTCAAGTGGAAGCCCAATTAAAGAGTCCAAGAAAAGCCCATGAGAAGGAAACCCAATTAAATAATCCAATAAAAGCCCACGAGAAGGTCCATATTTAATTAATAAGGAGAGATTTATTAATATAATAAATTTTTTACGATATTAATTGATAATATTAGATCTTTAATTAGTTAAGTTCAGATCTTTCAATTAGTTATTAAAATATCCTAGATATTTAGATTAGATATGGTTAGCATGTAACCATAATATATTTTTTTTTTCTTGTTTTTAGGATATTTAATTGTTAGGATATATATATATATATATATATAATTTTTATTAAATTTAAAATTAAGACAATAGGACATACTTGCATTCTTCATTCCAATTTGAGGAAATATCCTTAACACCTATAAACAACTTAGATAAAAATAATTGTTAAAGAATTTAATAAAAATAAATATATATATATGTTTATTTATTTTATAAATAAATATAGATATATGTTTATTTATAAAAATAAATAACAATTTAATATATAGATATATGTTTATTTATTTTTATTATATTAAAATATATATTAACTAAATTTCATATAATATCAATTTATGTGGATTATTAGATGTGCCTTATATAAAAAAATTTATATAACCACAATTTTATACTTACTTTTTTAGTATTTTAATTTAAAAAAACGTTATTTGATTTATTTATGTAAAAAAGTAATTTTGAATATTTAGAAGATTAGTGGTGTTGACAAAGAATATTGTATAGTAACAATATAAAAATAAGTTTTATATATAAAAAAATATTGTGAGCAAGGATACCAATATACTCATGTAAATGAAATAAGTTATATATGTACATACCATTATTATGTAAATATTATTTACATACAATCATTATCAATTTGTTCCTTTTTGTAGGAAAGTTCAATTATGATAAATATAACACTTTTGAATTTATTAAAGATCATCAAATAATTAATATTTGAACATTTATATATTAACACTTATTAAGGCTATAGAAATTTAATTGAATAATCAGAATTTAATGTTTAATAATATGTCAAAAAATGAGTTAACTCAACCATAAATGTATATCACTAGAATGGGTGTACCTTGTGTACATAAAAAGTTTACCCATCTTATAAATATAAATCTTGCATTTGTAAAACTAATCATTATGGGTGATTTAATTTTATCAACTTTGGATGATTATAAAGGAATCATATATATATATATATATATATATATAATTTTTATTAAATTTAAAATTAGGACAATAGGACATACCTCCATTATTCATTCCAATTTCTGGAAATATCCTTAACACCTATAAATAATTTAGATAAAGATAAAATAAAGTGTATTTTATCATTAATTGTCAAATAAAATATATCAAATTCTATAATATTGATTTTATTATATATTTTTATTGAATAATATTTTTTTTAATAATAGACATATGCTTAATGGAGATCAACCCTCATATTTCCAAATTAACATTTTTTACTTTACTTTTTTACTTATTACTTATGTTAAATTTATATATATATATATATATATTATTTATAAGTAATATGTTAAAATCAATTTAATTCAACTAATTCATCATCTCATATAGGGCAACTATCAAAAAAATATTATTAGGAATAGAATACAAGATATCATAAATTTCATAAAATCTTACATGTAATTGGGTATATGTGCTACTAATTATATTTTATTATATAAAAATTTGTTTAGTACAACTATTAATTAATGATATGCTTTTCTATATCTCTCAATCAAATATAAAAATATCTTAGAGAGGTATTTATACCGTAGCAATATTTATCTAAAATATAAAAGATAATTAAAATATTTTAATATTTTCATACCGGTTTTACCTTATATACATTTACACTATATGTTTTTACATTTGACATATTAATATTGTACTTAGATCACAAACTTTTTTATACAATAGTATTAAATTCTTTAACAATTATTCTAATTAAATATATTATTTTTAGGACTATCTAATTTTTTAAAATGTATGAATTTGAGTTGAGTTACTAATAAAAATTATATAACAAAATTAATTAAGATGAAAATTTCACAATATATAATTTAGGAATAAATTAACTAAACACTAAATTTACAATAACTAAAATTTAAGAAATAAATAAGAAAACTTTTTTTAAAATTTTTTTAATAATGTAAACTTGAATTTCTATATAAGTAATTCAATACATAATATGACGTTATGTGAGAAGCCGTGAGAAGGATAAAAATATAATGCAAAGTCACTCAACCTAACATGGGTAATAGAACTCTTGATGAAGAGCTTAAGTTACCTATTAATTATTGTTTTATGGTTTTAAACAGAATTACTACGTTTTTAACACTAAAACATAAGATAGAGTAGTATGTCAATTTCTCAATAATATCAATTTGTTTATCCTATATTCTCTATATCATATAAAAAAACTAAACAGATTTTATAATTTGTACATCTAATTTTATTAGTAATTTTCATTTTTCACTTATTATTGGGGTTTATTTATTTTTTAAATTATATTGCTATATGGGTAATTCAATACATAATGGCGCCTATAAGGTGAGAAGCATATAAATATGATGCAAGTCATTCAAACTAACATAAGAAATAAAACTCTTGATGTCGAGGTTAACTCACCTTTCAAGTATTATTGGTAATAACATAAGATGGAGCACTTTTACCAATTAGTTTATTTTGTGCTCTCTATATCATATAAAAAAATTAAACAAATTTTATAATTTATACAACAAATTTTATTAGTAATTTTTTAAACTTATTATTGGGGTTTACTTATTTTTTAAATTATGTTAATTAAAAATACAATTTATTTAAAATTCATTCTATTGTTACAATCATAAGAGTGTATCACAATATACAAATTTTCTTTTATACACAAAGCAAATTCTGATATTTATTAATTAATTAAAAAACATAAGTAAATATATTATTTATTTTTATTATATTAAAATATATAGTAATTAAATTTCATACAATATCAATTTAAGTGAATTAATAGATGTGCCTTGTATAAAAATATTTATATAACCACAATTTTATATTCTACTTTTTTTAGTATTTGAATTGAAAAAAAAGTTCTTTGATTTATTTTTGTAAAAAAAGTAATTTTGAATATGTAGAAGAATAGTGGTGTTAACAAAAAAAATATTGTATAGTAACAATATGAAAATAAGTTTTATATATATATAAAAATATTGTAAGAAAGGATATCAATATACTCATGTAAATGAAATAAGTTATGTATGTACTTACCATTATCAGGCAAATATTATTTATATACAATCATTATCAATTTGTTACTTAAAGGTGTAATTATGATAATTATAACACTTTTGAATTTATTAAAAATGTAAAATAATTAATATTTGAACAATTATATATATATATTAACACTTAATAAGGCTTTAGAAATTTAATTGAATAATCACAATGTAATATTTAATTGTATGTTAAAGAATAAGTGAACTTAACTATAAATGTATATCACTAGAATATGTATAAGCCATGTACCTAAAAAATTTATCCATCTTACAAATATAAATCTTGTATTAGTACAACTAATTATTATGGGTGATATAATTTTATTAAATTTGGATGATTATAAAGGAATCATATATATATATATATATAATTTTTATTAAATTTAAAATTAGGATAATAGGATATACCTACATTATTCATTCCAATTTGAGAAAATATCCCTAACACCTATAAACAACTTAGATAAAAATAAAATAAAGAGTATTTTATCATTAATTATCAAATAAAATATATCAAATGTATTTATTATATAAAATATACTAATAAGATGTTTTATTATTTAATTTAATTGAGTTAAATTATATTTTATTTTTAATAAGTTTTATTTGTTCAAATTAGTTATTATATACTATAATAATATTGATTTTATTATATATTTTAATTAAATATTTTTTTAATAATAGACATAGCGCTTAATGGAGATCAACCCTTATATTTCCAAATTAAGAATTTTTACATTACATTTTTACTTATAACGTTAAATTTAAATATATATATATATTATTTATATGTAAAATATTAAAATCAATTTAATTCAACTAATTCATCATCTTATATAAGGTAACTATCAAAAAAATTATTAGAAATAGAATATAAGTTATCATAAATGTAAAAAAATCTAACATGTAATAATAGGTTAGGTGTGCCACTAATTATATTTTGTTGTATAAAAATTTTTTATTACCACTATTAGTTTATTATATGTTTTTCTATAAAAATGTCTAAGGGGGTTATTTATACCTTAGCAATATTTATCTAAAATATAAAAGATAATTAAAATATTTTAATATTTTCATACCATTATTACCTTTTATACTTTTACACTACATGTTTTTATATTTGAAATATTGATTTTGTACTTGGATCACAAACTTTTTTATACAATAGTATTAAATACTTTACCAATTATTCTAATTAAATATATTATTTTTAGGACTACCTAATTTTTTAAAATGTTTCAATTAGGGTTGAGTTATTAATAAAAATTATATAACAAAATTAATTAAGATGAAAATTTCACACTATCAATAATTCAAGACTAAATTAACTAAACCCTAAATTTAAAATAACTAAAATTTATATAATAAAATTTAGGAAATAAAAAACAAAAAGTTTTTTAATTTTTCTTTTAAATTTATACTTGAATTGCTATACGGGTAATAATTCAATACATAATATGACCTTATAATGTGAGATGGATATAAATATAATGCAAGACATTCAGCCTAAGATATGTAACAGAATTCTTGAAGAAGAGGTTAAGTTATCTCTCAATTATTGTTTTAAGGTCTTAATGAGAATTACAATGTTTTTAACACTAACATAAGATGGAGTAGTATGTCAATTTCTCAATAATATCAATTAGTTTATACTATACTCTCTATATCATATAAAATAACTAAATAGATTTTATAATTTATATATCAAATTTTATAAGTAATTTTCTTTTTTAACTTATTATTGGGGTTTATTTATATTTTTAAATTATGTTAATTAAAAATACAATTTATTTAAAATTAATTAATAATAAAAATTTTATAAAAAAATTAATTAAGATGAAAATTTTACACTATCTATTACTTAGGCCTAAATGAAATAAACCCTTAATTTAAAATAATTAAAATTTATGTGATAAAAGTTAGGAAATAAACAATTTCTCACAATAACTCTTTAGCTCTCTAGTACATTTTTTGATGTAAAAAAATATAGATATTTTGTTAGTTAATTAATAAAAATTTCTTTTATCTTTTGTGTAATAATGTGAACTTGAATAGCTATTTGGGTAATTCAACACATAATATGGCCTAAGCCTATAAGGTGAGAAGCATATAAATATAATGCAAGTCATTCAAGCTAACATATAAACAAAACTCTTGATATAGAGGTTAGGTCACCTCCCAAGTATTGTTGGTAATAACATAAGATGGAGTACTCTTATCAATTAGTTTATTTTGTACTCTCCATATCATATTAAAAAATTTAAAAAATTTTATAATTTCTACAGCAAATTTTATTACTAATTTTTTAAACTTATTATTGGAGTTTATTTATTTTTAAATTATGTTAATTAAAAATACTATTTATTTAAAATTCATTCTATTGTTACAATCATAAGAGTTTATTCACAATATATATTATAAAAAAATATATAATTAATTTATAATATATAATATAATATTTTATATTCTAAACTAGAACAAGACTCACCTACTTGTTTTTTATCCATACCGTTCACATATTGTGAATTTCTATTATTTGCATCTCTTTGCATATGTTATAAACTATTCTAACAAAAAATATTTATTTAATCAACATTCCGCATTTGGAATTTTTAAATTTAAGTTTTATTTTTAACTTCATTACTTTACATATGTAATATTTAGATTTTTAATATTTACTCTATCAAAATCTTATAAATAATTATTACATTTTATTAAAAAAATAATTAAACATATTTTATAATACATTTATGAAAAATTTCAATAATATTATTATATAAATAATTAATTTATAATATAAAATATTTTATATTCTAAACAAAAGCAACTCTCACCTACTTGTTCCTTATTCATACCCTTCCCCTATAGTAAATTTCTGTTATTAGTATTTTTTTTTGCATATATTATAAGCTATTTTAATAAAAAATATTTATTTGATTGAAATTCCACTTTGGAATTTTTAAATTTAAATTTTATTTTAAACTTAATTACCTTACTTATGTGATGTTGAGATAATTTCTAAAGAGTTATTACATTTTATAAATCAATTATTATTAAATTCTCAAATCTAATATTTACCCTATCAAAATCTTATAAAGAGTTATTACATTTTATTAAAAAAAATTAAACATATTTTATTATAATTGATTTATGAATAATTTTAATAATATTATTATATGAAAAATATATAATTAATTTATAATATAAAATAATATTCTATACTAGAGTAAGCCTCATCTACTTTTTTTTTTATCTAAACCCTTCCTCTATTATAAATTTTTGTTATTAGCATCTTTGTATATATATATATAAACTATTTTAACAAAAAAAATTAATTATTTGATTGACATTCTACATTTGGAAATTTTAAAATTGAGTTTTATTTTAAACTTTATTACCTTACTTGTGATGATAAGATTCTAATATTCACTCTATCAAAATCTTATAAAAAGTTATAACATTTTATTAAAAAAATAATTAAATATATTTTATAATAATTGATTAATGAAAATTTTCAAAAATATTATTATATAAAAATATATTATTAATTTATAATATAAAGTATAAATATTTTATATTTTAAATTAGAACAATCCTCACATGCTTATTTCTTATCCACACCCTTCCCCTATTGTGAATTTTTGTTATTAACATCTATTTAAATATGTTATAAACTATTATAGCAAAAAAATTATTTATTTTATCGACATTCCACATTTTTAATTTTCAAATTTAAGTTTTATTTTAAACTTAATTACCTTACTTGTGTGATGTTGAGATTCTAATATTTACTCTATCAAAATCTTATAAAGAGATATTACATTTTATTAAAAATTAATTAAATATATTTTATAATTATTGATTTATAAAAATTTTCAACAATATTATTATATAAAAATATATAATATTTTATATTATAAATTAGAGCAAACCTTACATGCTTGTTTCATATATATACCCTTCTACCCTTCCCCTATTATTAATTTCTATTATTAGTATCTAACAAAAATTCTGCATATGTTACATTTTAATAAAATATAAGTTTATAAAATATATAATATTTTATATTATAAAATAGAGCCAGCCTCATATATACTTTTTTTCTTATCCACACACTTCCTCTATTGTGAATTTCTATTATTAATATCTTTTTGTATATGTAATAAACTATTATAACAATAAAAATTGTTTAATTGATCAAAATTCCATATTTAGAATTTTCAATTTTAAATTTTAATTTAAACTTCATTACCTTACTTGTGTGATATTGAGATTCTAATATTTACTCTATCAAAATCTTATAAAAAATTATTACATTTTATTAAAAAATAAATAAATATATTTTATAATAATTAATTTATGAAAATTTTCAACAATATTATTATAAAAATATATAATTAATTTATAATATAAAATATTTTAAATTATAAACTAGAGCAAGCCTCACCTGCTTGTTTCTTATCCATACCCTTCCCCTATTGTAAATTTATTTTATTAGCATCTTTTTGCATATGTTATAAACTATTCTAACAAAAAATTGCTTAGTTGATTGAAATTCTACATTTAAAATTTTCAAATTTGAGTTTTATTTTAAACTTTATTACCTTAATTGTTTGATATTGAGATTCTAACATTTACTCTATCAAAATCTTATAAAGAGTTATTATATATTATTAAAAAATAATTAAACATATTTTATAATAATTGATTTATAAATATTTCAATAATATTATTATATAAAAAATATAAAATTAATTTATAATATTTTATATTATAAAGTAGAGCAAATCTAATCTAATTGTTTCTTATCCATACTCTTCCCCTATTAAGAATTTCTGTTATTAGCATCTATTTACATATGTAATAAACTATTCTAATAAAAAAATTTATTTTAACGATATTTCATATTTGAAAATTTCAAATTGGAGTTTTACTTTAAACTTAATTACCTAATTGTGTGATGTTGAAATTCTAATATTTGCTCTATCAAAATTTTATAAAGAGTTATTATATTTTATTAAAAAATAATTAAACATATTTTATATTAATTAATATATAAAAAATTTCAAAAATATTATTTTATAAAAAATATATAATTAATTTTTAATATAAAATATATAATATTTCATATACTAAACTATAGGAAGCATCACTTGCTAGTTTCTTATCCATACCCTTCTCGTATTTTGAATTTATGTTATTAGCATATGTTTGCATATGTTATAAACTATTATAACAAAAAATTTGTTTATTTGAACGATATTCTACATTTGAAATTTTCAAATTTGATTTTTATTTTAAAATTCATTACCTTACTTGTTTAATGTAGAGATTTTAGTATTTACTATATTAAAATCTTATAAAAACTTGTTATATTTTATTAAAAAAATAATTAAAGATATTTTATAATAATTAATTTTTGAAAATTTTCAACAATATTATTATATAAAAAACAACAGTTTAGAAAATATGTAAAGAAATGCTAATAATAGAAATTCACAATAGGGGAAGGGTTTGGATAAGAAATAAGCAGGCGAGACTTGCTCTATTTTAGAATATCAAATATTATATATTTATATTATAAATTAATTATATATTTTTTATATAATAATATTATTGAAATTTTTTATAAATCAATGATTATAAATTATGTTTAATTATTTTTTAATAAAATGTAATAACTCTTTATAAGTTATTGATAGAGTAAATATTAGAATCTCAACATCGCACAAGTAAGTAAATCAAGTTTAAACTAAAACTCATATTTGAAAAATTCAAAGGCGTAATTTTGATCAAATAAACAATTTTTTTGTTAGAATAGTTTGTAACGTATGCAAAGAGATGCTTATTATAGAAATTCACAATCAAGGAAAGGGTATGGATAGGAAATAAGGAGGTGAGGCTTTCTATAGTTTAGAATATAAAATATTATAAATTTTATATTATAAATTAATTATATTTTTTATGTAATAATATTGTTGAAATTTTCATCAATCAATTATTATAAAATTTATTTAATTTTTTTTAATAAAAATGTAATAATTCTTTATAAGAATTTGATAGAGTAAATAATAGAATTTAAACATCACACATGTATGGTAATAAAGTTTAAAAAAAAACTCAAATTTGAAAATTTAAAATGCGGAATGTTGATCAAATAAATATTTTTTTTGTTAGAATAGTTTATAACATATGCAAAGAGATGATAATAACATAAAATCACAATAAGGGAAGGGTACGGGTAAAAAATATGTAGGTGGGGTTTGCCCTAGTTTAGAATATAAATTATTATATATTTTATATTATAAATTAATTATATTTTTTATATAATAATATTACTAAAATTTTAAATAAATCAATTATTATAAAATACGTTTAATTATACTTTAATAAAATGTAATAACTCTTTATAAGATTTTGATAGACTAAATATTAGAATAATATCACACAATTAAGGTAATGAAGTTTAAAATAAAACTTAAATTTGAATATAAGAAACAAGTAGGTTAGGCTTACTCTAGTTTAGAATATAAAAAATTATATATTTTATATTATAAATTAATTTTATTTTTTAAAATAATAATATTGTTGAAATTTTTCATTAATCAATTATTTTGAAATATGTTTATTTTTTTATAACTTATTATAAAATTTTGATAGACTAAATATTAGAATTTCAACATCACCTAACTAAGGTAATGAAGTTTAAAATAAAACTCAAATTTAAAAATTTTAAATGTGGTATGTCTTTCAAATAAACATTGTTTTTGTTTAAATAGTTTATAATATATGCAAAGAGATTTTAATAACAAAAATTCACAATAGGGGAAGGGTATGGAATATAAAATATTATATATTTAAAACTATGAATTAATTATATATTTTTTATACATAGTAATTGTAAACTCCGCCATTTTGAGTTAAGGAAAACCAAGAGAAGAACCGGTCAAACAACTTAAGAAAATCGAACCGGTTCACATACCCGATCAATTAGGAAGGGGCAATTTGAATATTTACAACTCTTGGGTGATCCAAAGGGTTTATAAAACCATGGAAATGAACCTTAATACAAATTGGAGGAGAAAACCCAAATCGATTTAGATGAACTGGATCCAATTGGATTGAACCGATTTATGAACCGAGTCGGTTCATGAACCAAAACTGATAGAGAAAGGGAAAATAGGGAAATTTATGGATCCCTTGTGACTCAAAGAGATTTATAAACCTTAGGAAGGAACCTTAAAATAAAGTGGGAGAGAAAAACCAGACTGGTTTGGGTGAACCGGACTTGAACCAGATTAAACCGGTTTAAGAACCCAGTCGATTTATTAACAGGAACCAATAGAGAGATTTAAAACTGGGAAATTTATAGACCTTAAGTCACCTAATGAGTCACAAAAGTCATGGAAATGGAATTGTGAAGGAATTGGAGATTAAAACCAAACCGGTTCAGGTGAACCGGATCCGAGCCGGTTTAGACTAGTTTGAACCACTATTGAATCGGATCCTAAATTCATTTTTCTAGGTGGCTTAAATAATTCAAATTTGAGATTTGAGACCCATTTGATAGAAAATGAATTTAGATGAATTTTGAAAATTTTAAATTTGAAAAACTTGGTCGAATGAGGGGTGAATTGGCCGGTTTAAACTTCAAACCCGGTTTGTACCGGTCTGGTCCGGTTCGGAATAGTGTCATCTTCTTCCTTCAGATGATAGCACTATTCACTCACCGAAAAATCAAAGCAGCACCGGCGGAGAAGAAATGTTTATGTTCAATATGTTTAAGGCCATCAATGTCTGTCATAAAGGTTCCAAATGGACGGCCAACGAGTTCCCGAGCTCCATATATAAAGAGCCCCTCTCCATTCATCCTCTCCACACCTAAAAGGCTCACTCTCTCTCAGTTGATTATTTTTTTGGTGAAGCTCGAACTAGAGCTCCGATATAGGGTTTTTTTTTAGCCAAAGAAGGCGATGTCGGGTTCTTTAGAACTCGGGAGAAGTCAGCTACACGCGTGTACTCTCTGTTTGCTCCGAGGGTCCCCGGAGAAATGCTAGCATGATGGAATAGTGAAGCAACTCTGGCGGACCGAAGCTGCCCTATTTCAGCCGAGTTGAAATCAGCCATTTTGAGCCCTCTTTAGGCTAAACCAACCCCTCCCAACATTCCTCAGCCCTCCCACGGGTGAATTAGGACCGAAAGGTAAGCCAATTCGGCTCCCCTTTGTAAATTTCGATCGATGTTAGAGAGAGAGTTGGTCGAGTTTCAATGACAAAATTCTAATCCAATTTGACATCAATTGTTGTCATTCTTGATCCTAGGAGGAACCTCAGGAGTAGAGCTGCCTGCTTGGATAGAAAGCTCGAACCGTTGTGCCCTCATTGGTGAGTAATCGAAGCTTTCTCTCTCTATAGTCCATTTTCCGGTGAAGCTCCATTTGAGCTCATTCCGACGTTAAAACTTACGATTCAAGTTGCTAAAGAATCATATGAACATGTAGAAACTCAATTTCAACTTCAATTTCAACAATTGGAAAAGTTTGACCGGTTAATTTGATGAAATCATATTCGGCTGTTTTAAGAAGTTGGAATTAGGGAAAATTTTGGGGATATTCGAAAATTCGAAGGACCAGAATGCAATATCCCAAAATTGAGGGTCAATTGGGCATGATAAAAATGTTAGAGGGACAATTGAGGAATTTTAGCATTTTTGGGGTGAAACTTACCATTTTTGTAAAGGAAGGGCAAAATGGTAATTTTGGAAAAGTTGGGGGACCGAATTGGAAATTTGGTAATTTAAACTCCTTTTTGTGAAATGGAATAAATTGAGGTCCTATGATAAATTTTAAAAGTTTTGGGACTCAATTCGAGGAAAACCGGCATTAGGGATCTAAAGTTAAAGAGAAATAACTTTAGGGACCTAATTGCAAATAAATAAAAGTTTGATTTTCTCATTCATTTGGAATGAATGAAGGCTATTAGGCCGAGTGTTAATGAACCGAGATGTTCATATTGTGTAAGAACACAAGGTCCCGGGAACGCTAGCAAGGACATGCTCGCGTGAATACAAAGAACCGGTCTAGTAGAATTCACTACATTAACGGGTGAGTGGGTTTACTAATGTCATACCCAGTTGGGATGATGAGCATAGCTTAAAGTTAAAAACCACTTACTGGTTGTGAGTGAGATTTTATATCATACCCGATTGGGGATGATAAGTACCTTCAAATGAAAACCCACTACTAAGTGGTATTTTCAACATCACAACTTGGAGTAGTGATGTAAACCCCGCACTTTTGAGTTAAGAAAAACCGGGAAAAGAACCCGTCAAACAGAGTAAGAAAACCGAGCCGATTTACATTTGAGAACATGCAATATGAAAATTTACAACCTACGGGTGATCTAAAGGGTTCATTAAACCTTGGAAAAGAAATTTAAGAAACTTTATAAAATAAAAACCAAATTGGTTCAGTTGAACTAGATTTCATAAGAACTTCAAAATTAAACGTGCTTGCTTGAGAGTAGTGTGAGGATGGGTAACCTCCTGGGAAGTATGAATTTTTTTTTATAACCTGGGTAAAAAATTTTTATGTACGCCTTATCATAAATAACAATAAATTAATATATATTTAATTATTATAATTAATACCAATAATTTTAATACCTAAATTAAATTATTGGAATTAATACAAATAATTTAATACTAAAATTAAATTATTGGAATTAATACTGAAATTAAATTATTGGAATTAATACCAATAATTTATGGTAATATTAATATTAGCAATAAATCTTGCCCATTTAATACACGGGTTTTACGCCTATATAAAGAGCTCATCCCCATTTCATTCTCCTCACACTTGAACACTTCTCTCTCTCTCTCTACTGCTCCATTTCCCGGTAAAGCTCAAACCAGAGCTTCGACTTGAACAAAGGTCAGGCTCTCTAGAACCGGGGAGAAGATAGCTATTTGATAGCAAACTCCTATCAATCCGAGAATCGTTGGAGAAGCGTTGACATGATGGAATAGTGAAGCAACTCTGGCGGACCGAAGCTGCCCTATTTTGGCCAAGCTGAAATCGGCCATTTCAAGCCCTCCTCAGGCTAAACCAAGCCCTCCCAACACTTCCTCAGCCTTTCCACGGCCGAATTAGGACCGAAAGGTAAGCCAATTCGGCTCCCCTTTACAATTTTTGATCGGTGCTAGAGAGAGTGTAAACCCAACACATTTGAGTTAAGGAAAACCGGGAAAAGAATCGGTCAAACCGAATAAGAAAACCAAACCGGTTTACATTTGGGAATAAGCAATATGAAAATTTAAAACTTTCGGTTGATCCAAAAGATTTATTAAACATTGGAAAAGAAACTTAAGACAAATTAGAAAACAAAAACCAAATTGGTTCAGTGAACTAGATTCCATTTCCGGGTAAAGCTCGAACCAGAGCTTCGACTTGAACAAAGGTCAGGCTCTTTAGAACCGAGGAAAAGACAGCTATCTGATAGCAAACTCCAGTCAATCCGAGAATCGTTGGAGAAGCGCCGACATGATGGAATAGTAAAGCAACTCCGACGGACCAAAGCTGCCCTATTTCGGCCAAGCTGAAATTGGCCATTTCAAGCCCTCCTTAGGCCAAATCAAGCCCTCCCAACACTTCCTCAGCCTTTCCACGACCGAATTAGGACCAAAAGGTAATCTAGAGAGAGAGTCGACCGAATTTCAATAACGAAATTCTAATCCAATTCCGCATCAATTGATACAATACTTGATTTTAGGATGAACCTTAGAATGAGACCTATCTGCCCAAATCGAAAGTCGGACTGTCGTGCCTTCACCGGTGAGTAATCGAAGCTTTCTCTCTCTACAATCTATTTTCTGGCAAAGCTCCGTTTGAGCTCGTTCTGACGTTAAAATCTGCGATTCAAAGTTTCTTAGAATCGTATGAACATACAGGAACTCAATTTCAACTCCAATTTCAATAATTATAAGTGTTTGATCGGTTAATTTGATGAAATTAAATTCGGTAGTGTTGAAGAGTTAAAATTGGGGAAAATTTTGGTGATTTTCGAAATTCAAAGGGGCCAAAATACAATTTTATGAAATTGAGGGCCAATTGGGCATGAAAATAATGTTGGAGGACCAATTGAGGAATTTTGGAAAATTTGGGGAAAAACTTGCCATTATTGTGAAAGAAGGGCAAAATGGTAATTTTGGAAAAATTGGGGAACCAAATTGGAAATTTGGAAAATTAAACCCCTTTTTGGTGAAATTGAATAAATTGAGGTCCCACGATAAATTTTAAAAGTTACGGGACACAATTTGAGGAAAAACCGACATTAGGGACTTAAAGTTAAAGAGAAATAACTTTAGGGACCTAATTGCAAATAACTAAAAGTTTGAGTTTTCTCATTCATTAATGAATGAAGGCTGTTATGCCGAGTAATAATGAACAAGGTTGTTCATATCGTGTAGGAACGTTAAATACCGGGAACGCCAGCAAGGACAAGCTCGCGTGAATACAAAGAACGAGTCTAGTGGAATTCACGGCATTAACGGGTGAGTGGGTTTACTAACATCATACCCGGTTGGGATGATGAACACAACTTAAAGATAAAAACCACTTACTGGTTGTGAGTGGGTTTACTAACATCATACCCGGTTGGGATGATGAACACAACTTAAAGATAAAAACCACTTACTGGTTGTGAGTGGGTTTACTAACATCATATCCAGTTGGGATGATGAACACAACTTAAAGATAAAAACCACTTACTGGTTGTGAGTGGGTTTACTAACATCATACCCGGTTGGGGATGATAAGTGCCTCGATATAAAAGCCCACTGTTTAGTGGTATTTTAATCATCACTACTTAGAGAAAGTGATGAGAAAGTTATGCAAAAAAAAAACTACTTACGGGTTGTAAGTAGATCATACCCGGTTGGTATGATGAGACTTCCTCGAAGTAAGTTGAAAACCCGTTCATCGGTTATGAACGGAGATGTCCTTATACCGGTCGGTATGATGGACAGTAAAAACCTATTTTTGTCGGAAGTGCTCTCCCCTGACTGTGTGCCAATGCTTAAACAATTTGGGAGACCTTCTCGACGGGAGCTCGAATAGCTCTAATAGGCCCGGGGCCTCGATTTTGGAACTTGGGGGCTAAATGCCCGATTTTGAAAATCTCGTACAGTGGGCCCAAGGCAGTTGGCATGAGTAGGAGCTCGTAAACGAACATGATATATGTGCCATAAAACTTAATAAGTGAATTGTTTGGCCATGGTACCAAGATAGGACCAACATGCTCAGTCAACTAGCGGTAGTGCGACATGACAGGTTGACTGACTAGTCAAGACAAACAGTTACAGGTTGAGTTGAGAGTCGGGGCCGTTGGACTAGTGGCACCACAGATTACATGGCAATATAAGAAAATATTGTTTGTGCATGCATTGTGAGCACAAGATCATCAAGACGCCCATGAGGGGTAGTGATGCATCCTAAGGGACCTGGACGACCCGGTGAGTATAAGGGAAATCATCATTCCAGGTGTCTGTGCGAAATCTGGAGTAGCACCAAGCGCATGAGACCGGGGTGGGGACAGGATGAGGTCTCTATCCTCATACGGACATGAAGAAGTGATTTCGGGATTAGGGGTCGGATGTCACGTACATCCACTTATTCCCAGGGTAGAAGTGGTTGTACTTCTATCTGGGTGGCAGAAAAAGTTGCTCCGAAGCCACTAGCGGGTTCAGTAGTGATACTGACTTGCGAATGTGTGTAACCTTTATGATGAAGGATGTGTGTTGGGTGATGACACACCGGTAACTAAGAAATAATGGAAAAATCCAAATTTTTAAATGATGGGATTTTTTAAAACAAAGGAGTCTGACACACTCCATATAAATATTTTTCTTAAAATTCAAAAGCTTTTAAAAATCCATTCACTGAGTAGTCGTACTCACCCCCTCCCTTATATCCCTTTCAGGAAATCCCGGAAAGCCTCCCCTTAAAGACCGTCAACTAAGATGCCTGTAAGACAGGTATGTAAAGTTTTAAATTTCATAGAGTTTTGATTATACTATTCCAGGAAAAAGGTGCAAGTTAAAGGATGCCTTACTCTTTACGGTTTACGATAAGGGGAAACCCTTTTATAAAAAGGGAGAGTGGAGGGTTGATCACGGGGATCCGACTAAACCGGGTCGGGGCGTGACAGAGAGAGTCGATCGAATTTCAATGACGAAATTCTAATCCAATTCCACATCAATTGATGCAATTCTTGATTCTAGGATGAACCTTAGGACGAGACCTATCTGCCTAGATCGAAAGCTCAAACCGACTTGCCTTCACCAGTGAGTAATTGAAGCTTTCTCTCTCTACAGTCTATTTTCCAGCGAAGCTCCGTTTGAGCTCGTTCCGGCGTTAAAATCTACGATTCAAAGTTTTTTAGAATCGTATGAACATGCAAGAACTCAATTTCAACTCCAATTTCAAT
Organism: Trapa bicornis; assembly: GCA_030064425.1. Lineage (NCBI taxonomy): Eukaryota > Viridiplantae > Streptophyta > Magnoliopsida > Myrtales > Lythraceae > Trapa > Trapa bicornis. The sequence continues at coordinate 1,634,982 of CM057745.1, forward strand.
AATTAAAAATGTTTGATCGGTCAATTTGATGAAATCAAATTCGGTAGTGTTGAAGAGTTGAAATTGGGGGAAATTTTGGGATTTTCGAAATTCAAAGGGCCAAAATACAATTTTATGAAATTGAGGGTCAATTGGGCATGGAAATAATGTTGGAGGACCAATTGAGGAATTTTGGAATTTTTGGGCAAAACTTACCATTTTTGTAAAAGAAGGGCAAAATGGTAATTTTAGAAAAATTGGGGAACCAAATTGGAAAATTAGGAAATTAAACCCCTTTTTGGTGAAATTGAATAAATTGAGGTCCCAGGATAAATTTTAAAAGTTACGGGACTCAATTTGAGGAAAAACCAACATTAGAGACTTAAAGTTAAAGAGAAATAACTTTAGGGACCTAATTGCAAATAACTAAAAGTTTGGGTTTTCTCATTCATTGGAAATGAATGAAGGCTGTTATACCGAGTAATAATGAACAAGGTTGTTCATATCGTGTAGGAACGTGAAATACCGAGAACGCCGCAAGGACAAGCTCGCGTGAATACAAAAAACTAGTCTAGTGGAATTCACAGCATTAACGGGTGAGTGGGTTTACTAACATTATACCCGGTTGGGATGATGAGCACAACTTAAAGTTAAAAACCACTTATCGGTTGTGAGTGGGTTTACTAACATCATACCCGGTTGGGATGATGAGCACAACTTAAAGTTAAAAACCACTTACCGGTTGTGAGTGGGTTTACTAACATCATACCAGGTTGGAATGATGAGCACAACTTAAAATTAAAAACCACTTACCGGTTGTGAGTGGAAATTTTATATCATACCCGGTTGGGCAATGATAAGTACCTCAGTATAAAAACCCACTATTAAGTGGTATTTTAAACATCACTACTTAGAGGAAGTGATGTGAAAATCATGCGGAAAAACTACTTACCAGTTGTAAGTAGATCATATCCGGTTGGTATGATGAGACTTCCCTGAAGGAAGTTGAAAACCTGTTCATCGGTTATGAACGGAGGTGTCCTTATACCTGGGCGGTATAATGGATAGAGAGAACATATGTTTTGTCAGAAGTGGTCTCCCCTGACTATGTGCCAATGCTTAAACAATTTGGGAGACCTTCTTGATGGGAGCTCGAATAGCTCTGATAGGCCGAGGGCCTCGGTTTTGGATCACACCCAAATCCTCTAAGAAGAACTCTTAGAAAACCTCGGGTAATAAGTCTTGATTGCTTGAATGCCACATGTAAAAACCTGATAAGTTCAAAAGTTCTTTCAAGATAGAAAGAAGACAAAATCTCATAGGATTGAAATTCTGAAGTGTTCATTCTCCAATGCTGTGGAGTATGCCTTTTATAAACACAGAAAACAACTGAATAGCTAACAAAATAAGGAAAAAATCTATTATGGTTACAAGCTAACCATATCTAATCTTAATATCTAGGATATTTTAATAACTAATTTAAAAATCTAAACTTAACTAATTAAACATCTAACATTATCATTTAATAACCTAAAAGATTTATTATATTAATAAATCTCTCCTTATTAATTAAATCTGGACCTTTTCTTGGGCTCATTGGTGCTAGAGGAAGGGCTTGAACCTTTGCCAATATGCTGATGACTAAAGAGATTACGAATTCACAAGTCCAATCAACTGAAACTGCAATGGAGTTGAACACTTTGTCACCAAATCGGATAAATGATCATTTGACACTTCAAGACGGCCCAATCACAAGGTTAAGGGGCTAAAATTTTCAAACAAGCTTTATATGGGCTGATTAAAGAGATTGTTGAAAAATCCAAGTGGAAGCCCAATTGAAGAGCCCAAGAAAAGCCCACGAGAAGGTCCATATTTAATTAATGTGTAGAGATTTATTAATATAATAAATCTTATACGATATTAAATGATAATATTAGATATTTAATTAGTTAAATTTAGATTTTTAAATTTTTTAGAAAAATAACCTAGATATTTAGATTATATATGGTTGGTATGTAACCATAAGATATATTTTTTTTGTTTTTAGGCTATTCGGTTATTATCTGTGCCTATAAAATGCATACTCCACAACATTGGAGGGGACTTTTGAAATTTCAATCTTTGTGAGATTTTTTCTTCTGTCTATCTTTAAAGAGCTTTTGAACTTGTCAGGTTTTTACCTGTGGCATTCAAGCAATCAAGACTTATCACCCGAGGTTTTCTAAGAGTTCTTCATAAAGGATTTGGATGTGGCATCTACATATCCCATACCTTGTTTCTCACATAACAAGCTATACTTCATCTTTTCATACTTGCGTTATGAAAGTCTTGGGGTCATTGCCATATTTCGTGTAGGGTGTCGTCAGCATATGGGCGAGGTTCGCATCACTTAGCGTTTCTTAGCATTTCTTTTTCTTGTTTCTTATCTGAGTCTATTCGTACACCACACTTGATTCTTCTGGAATTGGTTTTCAAAATGCCCGATTTTGAAAATCTCGTACAGTGGGCCCAAGGCCAGTTGGCACGAGCAGGAGCTCGTAAACGAACATGATATATGTGCCATAAAACTTAATAAGTGAATTGTTTGGCCATGGTACCAAGATAGGACCAACATGCTCAGTCAACTAGCGGTAGTGCGACATGACAGGTTGACTGACTAGTCAAGACAAACAGCTACAGGTTGAGTTGAGAGTCGGGGCCGTTGGACTAGTGGCACCACAGATTACATGGCAATATAAGAAAATATTGTTTGTGCATGCATTGTGAGCACAAGATCATCAAGACGCCCATGAGGGGTAGTGATGCATCCTAAGGGACCTGGACGACCCGGTGAGTATAAGGGAAATCATCATTCCAGGTGTCTGTGCGAAATCTGGAGTAGCACCAAGCGCATGAGACCGGGGTGGGGACAGGATGAGGTCTCTATCCTCATACGGACATGAAGAAGTGATTTCAGGATTGGGGGTCGGATGTCACGTACATCCACTCATTCCCAGGGTAGAAGTGGTTGTACTTCTATCCGGGTGGCAGGAAAAGTCGCTCCAAAGCCACTAGCGGGTTCAGTAGTGATGCTAACTTGCGAATGTGTGTAACCTTCATGATGAAGGATGTGTGTTAGGTGATGACACACCGGTAACTAAGAAATAATGAAAAAACCTAAATTTTTAAATGAAGGGATTTTTTTTTTAAAGAAAGGAGTCTGACACACTCCATATAAATATTTTTCTTAAAAGTTAAAAGTAGACTTTTGAAAACCCATTCACTGAGTAGTCGTACTCACCCCCTCCCTTATATCCCTTTCAGGAAATCCCGGAAAGCCTACCTTGAAAGATCATCAACTAAGATGCCTGTAAGACAGGTATGTAAAGTTTAAAATTTCATGCAGTTTTAATTATGCTATTCCAGGAAATGGTGCACGTTTAAAGGACGCCTTACTCTTTACAGATTATAATAAGGGGGAAACCCTTTAATAAACTGGGAGAGTGGTGGGTTGTTCACGGGGATTCGACCAAACTGGGTTGGGGCGTGACAAGTGATGTGAAAAACATGCGGAAAAACTACTTATTGGTTATAAGTAGATCATACCCAGTTGGTATGATGAAACTTCATCGGAGGAAGTTGAAAACCCATTCATCGGTTAAGAGCGGAGATGCCCTTATACCCGGTCGGTATAATGGACAGTTGAAAATATATTTTTGTCGGAGTTTTGGAACTTGGGGGCTAATATGCCCGATTTTGAAAATCTCGTACAGTGGGCCTAATGCTAGTTGTAATGAGCAGGACCTCATAAATAAACATGAGTTATGTGCCATAAAATTTTAAATAAAGGAATTGTTTGGCCATGGTACCAAGACAGGACCGACATACTCAGTCAACTAGAGGTAGTGCCACATGACAGGTCGATGGACCAATCAAGACAAACGACTGCAGGTTGAGTTGAGGGTCGGGGCCATTGGACTAGTGGCACCACAGATTATATGGCATGATAAGAAAACACTGATTGTTCATGCACTATGATTATGGGATGATCAAGACACCCATGAGGGGTAGTGATGCATCCTAAGGGCCCTAGACGACCTGGTAAGTATAAGGGCAGTTCATCATACCAGGTGACCATGCAAAATTTGGAGTAGCACTAAGCGCATGAGATCGAGGTGGGGACGAGATGAGGTCTCTGTCCTCATACGGATATGGAGAATTGATTACAGGATTGAAGGTCGGATGTCGTGTATATCCACTCATTTTCAAGGTAGAAGTGGACGTGCTTCTATTAGGTGGCTGGTAAAGTCGCCCTGAAGCCACAAGTGGGTTCAATGGTCGTGCTGGCCTGCAAAGGTGTGTTTAAACTTCATGATGAAGAATGTGTGTTAGGTGATGACACAACATGATTAATATGGAAATTATGGTTAAAGCCGAAATTTGAATTGAAAGGATTTTTAAAAGAAAGGAGTCTGGCACACTCCGATACAAATCTTTTTTTATAAAAGTAAAGGTTTTGAAAACCCCATTCACTAAGTAGTCGTACTCACCCCCTCCCTTATATCCCTTTTAGGAAATTTTGGAAAGCATACCCTTAAAAACCATCAACTAAGATGCTTCTAAGATAGGTATGACAAATTTAATATATTATGCAGTTTTGATTTATGTTATTTCAGGAAAAGGTGCAGGTTTAAAGGATGTCTTACTCTTTACGGTTTATAATAAGGGGAAACCCTTTAATAAACTGTGAGAGTGGTAGGTTGATCACGAGGATCCGACCAAACCGGGTCGAGGCGTGGCAACTTGAGTGGTATCAGAGCCTGTTTTCTCGAATACATAATCAAGACTAGAAAATATAGTAACTAATAGGATTTATCTTAAAATTTTCATATGGCTCCTAGGAGAGGAACCAAGAAAATTTGGAATGGCTCTACTCAACACCCTATCTTCGTAGGAAGACAATCCTAGATGCTTCCCAAATGCCTGAAGCATGGCATGAATCTCAAAAGATCAAATAGGTAAGTATCCCGGAGAATGGTGCCATAACCTATTGAGGTCACAACTCTAAGTATAAAGGAAGCCAAGCGTGAAGCCATAAACGCCAGTAAGGGGACATATAACCTTACATAGGAGGATGCTTATCAAGAACCCCGTAGCTTCCTAATTATTTGGTGACCATTTTCTATAATAGGGCCAAAACACCCAACATACTATACTACTCTATTAATGAAGTACTCCAAATTCCTAAAACCCTGTCCCTCAAATGATGTGATCTATAAGGAAGATGGCCCCAAAGAAAGCGACCAAATAAGCATGTACTACCATAGAAACTAAGGAGAATCCCATCCAAGTTAAAGAAATTGAATTAAGGAATCAAGAATTTTAGGAGGACTCTTCGAGTGATTAATTAACAAAGAAGACTCCAAAAGAAAAACTCTCAAGGTGATCACACTCAAGGACGACAAAGCAACAAACTATCAGTAAACCCTAGAAAGGCCCCACAATACCCGAAGGAAATGAGGAACCAGAACAGTCCATGCAAGGGAATAACCTATTAAAAGTGTGAACAATAGGGATGCTATGTGAAGAAGTACCCAACCCTACTAAGTACAGGAATCAAGTTAACCTATAGGGGAATAAAACACGAAGTGAAAAACTGTCCCACACCGCTAGGAGTTAGGACAACATTTTCCAAGAATAATGCCCCCACAACTATATGAAACCCGAAAGGATATCATCCTTAGAAATACAACTCCTGCCCGGAACTTCAATTACATCCAAGAGTAAGCTCTTCAAGATTTTATCATAATGGTAGGAAGAAAAAGAAAAAGGACTAAAGTTAAGACCTAGATAAACCACAAATAGAACAAAAAGAACTCTCCCTTGAAAGAAGAAAATTCTAAATATTGGGAGCAAAGAAGGGAGAGCAACCACAAGAGAAGACAAGACGAATATTTAATGACAAACGGGATGTATTGAGATCGCAGGAATAAATCACCTTGGAAAAAGTAATGAAGCCAAATAGGAATTTCGGACCAACATGACAAAAGGAAGTAAGTCGTTACAACAAGATAGTCAAAGAGATTAAATGACACCCAAAGGAAGACCAAGAGGTAGAAAGGACTACACTCTTAAAAGGTCAGTGAGATGGACGTTAAGGACAGGAGGACTCGAGAAAACAACTGCCCTAAGAATCTTAGACCAAAGGAATGGTGGAGGTGAGGCAGTTAACAAACTAATACATGGGAAAGCCATAAATTGAGTTCCAACAAAGAAGAGAGAGGCAGAAAGGCCAAATACTTGGGAAAAGAAGGATGAAAAAAATCCTTAAAAGGACCAAAGGCCAAATAAACAACTAAACTCAAGCCAAGAAGGGGATAGGCAAGCCTCTCACATAATTGTCAAGAAATCTTGAAAAAAAGGAAGATTTGAACGATGCATAAAGAAATACACTATGAAAGTAAACTTTGGAGGGATACATACGACTAACTACCCTTGAAGGAAATATTGATGAACGAATGGACATAATGTGGAGTGCAAGGAATCAACCCTTAATTAGGAAATGTTTCAAAGAAAGAAAGTAACGTGATGGTCCAGTGTGACCTGGTTGGAGAAAGCATGAGAACCAAACAATAATTTCAGGAGAATCAAGTAGAAAGAAGAAACTAGTAGCAACGGGAAAACCAATGAGATTAAACAAAACCCTAAGAAAGGTTGAGATGTAGTAAAGACTACACTCTATGAAGGACAATAGGATGGGCATGAAGGACGAGCAATATAGCTACCCAGACGATTGGACCAAAGAAATGGAGAGAAAGAAACAGTTAAAGAACTGGTCTTCGAGAGAACAATGGATTAAAACCATGACAAAGAAGGGAGAAGTGAAAAGGCCAAAACATTGGAAAAAGAAGAACGAAGGAAAATCCTTATAGAAATCAATTGCCAAAATCGGATTTCTAGTTTAATGTCTTAAGACGGTTAGGTGAGCCTCACGATGGACGGACAAGAGATTTTGAAACAAGGAGGATGTGAACCCTCCTTAAACGGAAATAAGTTAACGGGTTAGCATCAAAAGATGCTATGACAAGTATGAATAAGTGGACAACCCATACTAAGGTAATAAAGTAAAGAATATTAGAGAAACATTGGGATAGTAAGTCCTCCAAATAAGATGTGGCTAAGGAGGAATAACCACAATTGGTAAGACGAGTCATAGTCCACACGCACACATGAAGCTTAAAGAGTGGATGACCGAGCATAGTGTGAAATGCACAGAATAAAACCAATAATCGGAAGTATCCTATGTAAGGAATAAGGGTTAAAACAAAAGTTGTGGATAGAGAAGGATCCAAAGCAAATAGATGCCCTAACATAGATAAGGGTGCGAAGAAAGAGAGAAAGGAACCTTCAAGGAATGGTAAGAAGTTTGAGCATGTAGCTCCTCGAATGAAAGTCTCTACCTTGAGGGACATATTAAAGAATGAAATCATAAAAAGGGAACTCCCCGAACAAAACAATAGACTAAAAAGGGTCAAACCGGAATAATGAACTATGAAATGATTACGAACAAGTAAGAGTGGATTAAGGCCAAAGGAAATCCTTGAGTAAAGGATGTTATTGGGATTGAGGATGGACCTAAGAAAGGATGAATCCCAGCATGTCAGTAAAACATCTAGAAATCAAATAATTGGAACTGAAAAGACTCAAGAAGGAAGTTGAAAAAGGATGAGTGGGTAAGGAGATATGACACAGTTTTGTAAGTTGTTGTGGACAAAGATAAAGGTAGTCGAGGAATACTACCAAAAGAAAAGAAGGATTAAGTTATACAATCCCTGAGAGGTTGGAAAGTTAGGAATAATCCTAAAGGAGGTGTTCTAGAAATCTAATGGACATACAGTCAAGATCTAGAAAATGTCATGTTGTAAAGGGCAGGTAAACCCAACAGTCCCGAGGAAAACATGACTCAAAATAAGGAAGAGTCAGTAAAATGACAATGTCAAACCTAAAATTTTGGATTGAATTGTAATGAGCAACAGATAAAGGAGGGTGAAAAGGTGATGACAAGGAAATCCATGAAAACAGGTACGTAACGCTCTAAAGGTCGTTGAGCTAAGGGTTGCAACGACCAAGAGGTTAACTAGACACGGGAATGGTTAGGTATCTTGGAACTCCCAATTTTGAGTACGGAACCTCAAAGGGGAAAATATTGCTCTAAGCAAAGAGAGATGTGAATCTAAGGATATACCCTTAAGTAAGGTATATCTAGTTATGATAAACTCCATGAAGGGAGTAAATGATATAAAGGAAAAGAAATTCCTTAGGTGAAGGATGTAAAAAGGGCTAGTTGGAAGAACAAGAGAAGAGTTTGCATGTTAAGCAAAAATCAAATAGATATCAAAGGAAATGATTCCTCATGCAAGGTTGTTAAATAAGTTTTGGGGACAAAACTCCTAAAAGGAGGGGAGAGTTGTAAACCTCGCCCTTTTGAGTTAAGGAAAACCGAGAAAAGAACTAGTCAAACTGAGTAAGAAAACCGAACTAGTTCACGTACTCGATCAATTAAGAATGGGCAATTTGGAAATTTACTACTCTCGGGTGATCCAAAGGGTTCATAAAATCATGGAAAAAACCTTAGGACAAATTGGAGGAGAAAAATCAGACCGGTTTAGATGAACCAGATCCAATTAGATTGAACCGGTTTATGAACCGAGTCGATTCATGAACTGAAACCGATAGATAAAGGGCAAACAAGGAAATTTATAGATCCCTTGAGACCTGAAGAGATTTATAAACCTTGGGAAGGAACTTTAGAATAAAGTGGGAGAGAAAAACCAAACTAGTTCGAGTGAACCGGACCTGAACTGGATTAAACCGATTTAAGAACCAAGCTGGTTTATGAACCATAACCGATAGAGAGATGTTAAACCGGGAAATTTATGGACCCTAAGTGACTAATGAGTCATAAAAGTCATGAAAATGGACTTGTGAAGGAATTAGAGATGAAAAACAAACTGGTTCAGGTGAACCGGATCCGAACCAATTTGGACCTATTTAAACCACTATTGAACTGTATCCTAAATTCATTTTTCTATGTGGCTTAAATAATTCAAATTTGAGATTTGAGACTACCATTGGATAGAAAATGAATTTAGATGAATTTAGATTTAAAAAACTCGATCGAATGAGAGGTGAACCAGTCGATTTAAGCTTCGAACCCAGTTTGGAACAGTGTCGGCTTCTTCCTTAAGATGATAGCACTGTTCACTCGCCGGACAATCGAAGCAGCACCGACGGAGAAGAAATGTTTCCATTCAATACACTTCAGGCCATCAATGTTTGTCATAAAGGTGCCAAACGTATGACCAACGAGTCCCTGAGTTCCTTATATAAAGAGCCCCTCTCCATTCATCCTCTCTACACTTGAAAAGCTCACTCTCTTTTAGTTGCTTAGTTTTCCGGCGAAGCTTGAACCAGAGCATTGATATAGGGTCTTTTCTAAGCCAAAGAAGGTGAGGTCAGGTTCTTTAGAACCGGGGAGAAGTCAGCTACACGCCTGTAGTCTCCGTTGGCTCTGAGGGTCACCAAAGAAATGTCAGCATGATGGAAGAATGATGTAGCTCCAGTAGACTGAAGCTGCCCTATTTCGGCCAAGTTGAAATCGACCATTTTGAGCCCTCTTCAGGACAAACCAAGCCCTCCCAACACTTTCTCATCCCTTCCACGACAGAATTAGGACTGAAAGGTAAGCCAATTCGGCACCCCTTTACAAATTCCGATCGGTGTTAGAGAGAGTCGGCCAAATTTTAATGACAAAATTCTAATCCAATTTGATATCAATTGATGTCATTCTTGATCCTATAAGGAACCTTAGGAGGAGAGCTGCCTATCCGGTTAGAAAGCTCGGACCGTCGTGCTCTCATCGGTGAGTAATCGAAGCTTTCTCTCTCTATAGTCCATTTTTCGGCGAACCTCCGTTTGAGCTTGTTCTGTCCTTAAAACTTGCAATTCAAATTGCTAAAGAATCGTATGAACATAATTAAACATATTTTATAATAATTGATTTATGAAAAATTTCAACCATATTATTATATAAAAAATATAATTAATTTATAATATAAAATATAAAATATTTTAAACTAGCTCAAACCTCACCTACATATTTCTTATCCATACCTTTCTGTGAATTTATGTTATTAGCATCTATTTGCTTATGTTATAAACTAATTAAACAAAAAATATTTATTTGATCGAAATTTTGTATTTGTAATTTTCAAATTCAATTTTTATTTTAAACTTTATAACTTTACTTGTGTTATGTTAAGATTCTAATATTTACACTATCAAAATCTTATAAAAATTTATTACAATTTATTTAAAAATAAATAACATATTTTATAATAATTTATTTATGAAAAATTTCAGCAATATTATTATATAAAAAATATTTAATTAATTTATAATATATAATATATAATATTTTATATAATAAACTAGAGCAAGACTAACTTCCTTTTTTCTTATCCATACACTTCCTGTGAATTTAAGTTATTTGCATATGTTATAAACAATTATAAAAAATTGTTTATTTGTTTGACAAATCACATTTTAAATTTTCAAATTTGAGTTTTATGTTAAACTTCATTACCTTAATTGTGAGATGTTGATATTCTTATATTTATTCTATCAAAATCTTATAAGGATTTATTAAATTTAATTAAAAAATAATTAAACATATTTTATATTAATTAAATTATAAAAAATTTAAACAATATTATTATATATAAACATATAATTAATTTATAATATAAAATATTATTTTATATTCTAAACTAAAGCAAGCATCACCTTCTTGTTTCTTATCGATACCCTTTCATTATTGTGAATTTATGTTGTTAGAATCTCTTTGCATATGTTATAAAATATTCGAACAAAAAATTGTTTATTTGATTGACATTCCCCATTTGGAGTTCTCAAATTTGATTTTTATTTTAACTTTCATTACCTTACTTGTGTGATTTTGAGATTCTAATATTTAATTTATCAAAATCTTATAAAGAGTTATTACATTTTATTAAAAAATATAAAAAAATATTTTATAATATTGATTTTTGAAAATTTTAAACAATAAAATTATATTAATAATTTATATTATAAAATATTAAATATTTTATATTTTATATTCTAAACTAGAGCAAGCCCAACATGCTTGTTCCTTATCCATACCATTCCACTATTGTGAATTTTTGTTCTTAGCATCTCGTGGCATATGTTATAAACTATTATAACAAAACTATTGTTTATTTGATCGACATTTTGTATTTGAAATATTGAAATTTGAGTTTTATTTTAAACTTAATTACCTTATTTGTGTGATGTTGATATTTTAATATTTAGGCTATCAAAATCTAATAAAGAGTTATTACATTTTATTATAAAATAATAATTATTTTATAATAATTAATTTATGAAAAAATTCAACAATATTAATATATAAAAATATAATTAATTTATAATATAAAATGTATAATATTTTATATTCTAATCTTGAGCAAGCCTGACATGCTTGTTTTTTATCCAAACCCTTCCCCTATTGTTAATTTCTATTATTAGCATCTCTTTGCATATATTATAAACTATTCTAACAAAAACATTATTTATTTGATCGAAGCACCGTATTTTAAATTTTCAAATTTAATTTTTATTTTAAACTTTATTACCTTGTGTGTTTTTGAGATTCTAATATTTACTTTATCATAATCTTATAAAAAGTTATTAAATTTTATTAAAAAATGACTAAACATATTTTATAATAATTGATTTATGAAATATTTCATAATATTATTATATAAAATATATATAATTAAATTATAATATAAAATATTTTAAACTAAAACAAGCATCACCTGCTTGTTTCTTAACCTACCCTTCCCCTACTGTAAATTTTTGTTATTAGCATCTATTTACATATTTTATAAACTATTCTTACAAAAAAATTATTTATTTGATCAACATACCACATTTTTAATTTTCAAATTTACGTTTTATTTTAAACTTCATTACCTTAATTAGGTGATGTTGAGATTCTAATATTTAGTCTATCAAAATCATATTTTATAATAATTGATTTATGAAAAATTTTAAAATATTATTATATAAAATATATATATAATTAATTTACAAAATATAATATATATAATATTTTATATACTACTCTAGAGCAAGCCTCACCTGGTTGTTTCATATCCACACTCTTCCACTATTGTGAATTTATGTTATTAGTATCTATTTGCATATATTATATAATATTCTAATAAAAAATTGTTCATTTGATCGATATTCCGTTGTTGGAATTTTCAAATTTGATTAAATTTCATTACCTTACTTGTTTGATGTTGAGATTCTAATATTTACTTTATCAAAATCTTATAAAAAGTTATTACATTTTATTAAAAATAATTAAACATATTTTATAGTAATTTATTTTAAAAAAATTTTAATATATTATTATATAAAAAATTTATAATATATAATATATAATATATAATATTTTATATTCTAAAATAGAGCAAGTGTCAGATACTTATTTCTTATCTCCCTTCCCCTATTATGAATTTATGTTATTAGCATCTCTTTGCATATGTTATAAAGTATTCTAAAAAAGTTATTTATTTGATCGACATTACGGATTTGTAATTTTCAATTTTGGTTTTTATTTTATCCTTCATTTCCTTACTTGTGTGATGTTGAGATTTTAACATTTACTTTATCAAAATCTTTTAAAGGCATCTTAGTTGATATTACAGTTTTAAGATATTTTATAAATCAAAGGTCGGGTATAATAAATTTAAGATATTTTACAGTTTTGATTTATGTTATTCCAGGAAAAGGTGCATGTTTAAAGGACGCCTTACTATTTACTATTTATAATAAGGGGAAACCCTTTAATAAACCGGGAGAGTGGAGGGTTGATCACAGGGATCCGATCAAATCGGGTCAGGACATAACAACTTGAGTGGTATCAGAGCCTTTTTACTCAAATACATAATCAAGATAAGAAAATATAATAACTAATAGGATCTATCGTAAAATTTGCAGATGGCTCCCAGGAGAAGAACCAAGAAAACTAGGAATAGCATATGCGAAGAGATTCTAATAATTGTAATTCACAATAAGGGAATGGTATGGATAAGAAATAAGAAGAATAGGCTCCCAGGAGAAGAACCAAGAAAACTAGGAATAGCATATGCGAAGAGATTCTAATAATTGTAATTCACAATAAGGGAATGGTATGGATAAGAAATAAGAAGAATAGGCTTTCTCTAGTTTAGAAAATAAAATATTATATATATTATATTATAAATTAATTATATATTTTATATAATAATATTGTTGAAATTATTCATAAATCAACTATTATAAAATATGATTAATTATTTTTTTAATAAAATGTAATAACTCTTTATAAGATTTTGATAGACTAAATAGTAGAATCTCAACATCACAAAATTAAGGTAATAAGTTTAAAATAAAACTCAAATTTGAAAATTCAATATACGATCTGTCGTCAAATAAATAATTTTTTTGCTAGAATAATTTATAACAGATGCAAAGATATGCTAATAACAGAAATTCAAAATATGGGAAGGGTATGGTTAAAAAACAAGCAGGTGAGGCTTGCCCTAGTTTAAAATATAAAATATTATATATATTATATTTAAAATTAATTATATATTTTTATATCATAATATTGTTGAAATTTTTCATAAATCAATTATTATAAAATATGTTTAATTATTTTTTCATAAAATTTATTAACTCTTTAAAAGATTTTGATAAAGTAAATGTTAAAATCTCAACATCACACAAGTAAGGAAATGAAGGATAAAATAAAAACCAAAATTGAAAATTACAAATCCGTAATGTCGATCAAATAAATAACTTTTTTAGAATACTTTATAACATATGCAAAGAGATGCTAATAACATAAATTCATAATAGGGGAAGGGAGATAAGAAATAAGTATCTGACACTTGCTCTATTTTAGAATATAAAATATTATATATTATATATTATATATTATAAATTTTTTATATAATAATATATTAAAATTTTTTTAAAATAAATTACTATAAAATATGTTTAATTATTTTTAATAAAATGTAATAACTTTTTATAAGATTTTGATAAAGTAAATATTAGAATCTCAACATCAAACAAGTAAGGTAATGAAATTTAATCAAATTTGAAAATTCCAACAACGGAATATCGATCAAATGAACAATTTTTTATTAGAATATTATATAATATATGCAAATAGATACTAATAACATAAATTCACAATAGTGGAAGAGTGTGGATATGAAACAACCAGGTGAGGCTTGCTCTAGAGTAGTATATAAAATATTATATATATTATATTTTGTAAATTAATTATATATATATTTTATATAATAATATTTTAAAATTTTTCATAAATCAATTATTATAAAATATGATTTTGATAGACTAAATATTAGAATCTCAACATCACCTAATTAAGGTAATGAAGTTTAAAATAAAACGCAAATTTGAAAATTAAAAATGTGGTATGTTGATCAAATAAATAATTTTTTTGTAAGAATAGTTTATAAAATATGTAAATAGATGCTAATAACAAAAATTTACAGTAGGGGAAGGGTAGGTTAAGAAACAAGCAGGTGATGCTTGTTTTAGTTTAAAATATTTTATATTATAATTTAATTATATATATTTTATATAATAATATTATGAAATATTTCATAAATCAATTATTATAAAATATGTTTAGTCATTTTTTAATAAAATTTAATAACTTTTTATAAGATTATGATAAAGTAAATATTAGAATCTCAAAAACACACAAGGTAATAAAGTTTAAAATAAAAATTAAATTTGAAAATTTAAAATACGGTGCTTCGATCAAATAAATAATGTTTTTGTTAGAATAGTTTATAATATATGCAAAGAGATGCTAATAATAGAAATTAACAATAGGGGAAGGGTTTGGATAAAAAACAAGCATGTCAGGCTTGCTCAAGATTAGAATATAAAATATTATACATTTTATATTATAAATTAATTATATTTTTATATATTAATATTGTTGAATTTTTTCATAAATTAATTATTATAAAATAATTATTATTTTATAATAAAATGTAATAACTCTTTATTAGATTTTGATAGCCTAAATATTAAAATATCAACATCACACAAATAAGGTAATTAAGTTTAAAATAAAACTCAAATTTCAATATTTCAAATACAAAATGTCGATCAAATAAACAATAGTTTTGTTATAATAGTTTATAACATATGCCACGAGATGCTAAGAACAAAAATTCACAATAGTGGAATGGTATGGATAAGGAACAAGCATGTTGGGCTTGCTCTAGTTTAGAATATAAAATATAAAATATTTAATATTTTATAATATAAATTATTAATATAATTTTATTGTTTAAAATTTTCAAAAATCAATATTATAAAATATTTTTTTATATTTTTTAATAAAATGTAATAACTCTTTATAAGATTTTGATAAATTAAATATTAGAATCTCAAAATCACACAAGTAAGGTAATGAAAGTTAAAATAAAAATCAAATTTGAGAACTCCAAATGGGGAATGTCAATCAAATAAACAATTTTTTGTTCGAATATTTTATAACATATGCAAAGAGATTCTAACAACATAAATTCACAATAACGAAAGGGTATCGATAAGAAACAAGAAGGTGATGCTTGCTTTAGTTTAGAATATAAAATAATATTTTATATTATAAATTAATTATATGTTTATATATAATAATATTGTTTAAATTTTTTATAATTTAATTAATATAAAATATGTTTAATTATTTTTTAATTAAATTTAATAAATCCTTATAAGATTTTGATAGAATAAATATAAGAATATCAACATCTCACAATTAAGGTAATGAAGTTTAACATAAAACACAAATTTGAAAATTTAAAATGTGATTTGTCAAACAAATAAACAATTTTTTATAATTGTTTATAACATATGCAAATAACTTAAATTCACAGGAAGTGTATGGATAAGAAAAAAGGAAGTTAGTCTTGCTCTAGTTTATTATATAAAATATTATATATTATATATTATAAATTAATTAAATATTTTTTATATAATAATATTGCTGAAATTTTTCATAAATAAATTATTATAAAATATGTTATTTATTTTTAAATAAATTGTAATAAATTTTTATAAGATTTTGATAGTGTAAATATTAGAATCTTAACATAACACAAGTAAAGTTATAAAGTTTAAAATAAAAATTGAATTTGAAAATTACAAATACAAAATTTCGATCAAATAAATATTTTTTGTTTAATTAGTTTATAACATAAGCAAATAGATGCTAATAACATAAATTCACAGAAAGGTATGGATAAGAAATATGTAGGTGAGGTTTGAGCTAGTTTAAAATATTTTATATTTTATATTATAAATTAATTATATTTTTTATATAATAATATGGTTGAAATTTTTCATAAATCAATTATTATAAAATATGTTTAATTATGTTTTAACAAAATGTAATAACTCTTTATATGATTTTGATAGATTAAATATTAGAATCTCAATATCACACAATTAAGGTAATAAAGTTTAAAATAAAACACAAATTTGAATATTTAAAATGTGGTATGTTAATCAAATAAATAATTTTTTTTAGAATAGTTTCTAACATATGCGAAAAGATGCTAATAATAGAAATTCACAATAGGGGAAGGGTATGGATAAGAAACAAGTAGATTAGGCTTTGTCTAGTTCAGAATATAAAAATATTATATATTTTATATTATAAATTAGTTATATATTACTTATATAATAATATTGTTAAAAATTTTCATAAATCAAATATTATAAAATATGATTAATTATTTTTTAATAACTTTTTATAATATTTTGATAAAGTAAATATTAGAATCTCAACATCAAACAAGGTAATAAAGAATAAAATAAAAATTACATTTGAAAGTTCAAAATACAGTATGTCGATCAAATAAATAATTTTTTATTAGAATATTTTATAAGATTTGCAAAAACTTGCTAAAAATATAAATTCACAATGGGGAAGGGTATGGATAAGAAATAAGCAGGTGAGGCTTTTCCTAGTTTAAAATATAAAATATAATATATTTTATAATATAAATTAATTATATATTTTTTATATAATAATATTATTAAATTTTTTCATTAATCATTTATAATAAAATATGTTTAATTATTTTTTAATAAAATGTAATAACTCTTTATAAGGTTTTTATAGACTAAATATTAGAATCTCAAAATTACACAATTAAGGTAATGAAGTTTAAAATAAATTTTAAATTTAAAAATTCAAAATGTGGTATGTCGATCAAATAAACAAGTTTTTTGTTAGGATAGTTTATAATATATACAAAGAGATATTAATAACAAAAATTTAAAATATGGGAAGGGTATGTTTAAGAAACAAGTTGGTGATGCTTGCCCTAGTTTAGAATATAAAATATTATATATATTAAACTATAAATTAATTATATATTATTTTATATATTAATATATTGAAAGTTTTCCTAAATTAATTATTATAAAATATGTTTAATTATTTTTTAATAAAATTTAATAACTATTTATAAGATTTTGATAAAGTAAATATAAGAATCTCAACATCACACAAATAAGGTAATGAAGGTTAAAATAAAAATCAAATTTGAAATTCCAAATGCAGAATATCAATCAAATAAATAATTTTTTAAAAATATTTTATAACATATGCAAAGAGATACTAATACCAGAAATTCACAATAGAGTTAAAGTATGGATAAGAAACTAGTATGTGAATCTTGTTCAAGTTTAGAATATAAAACATTATATATTTTTTATATAATAATATGATAATTTTTTAAAAAATAAATTATTATAAAATATGTTTAATTATTTTTTAATAAAATATAATAACACTTTTTAAGATTTTGATAAATAAATATTAGAATCTCAACATAACACAAGTAATGTAATAAAGTTTAAAATAAAAATTAAATTTAAAAATTCAAAATGCAGAATATCGATCAAATAAATAATTTTTTTATTAAAATATTTTATTACATATGTAAATAGATGCTAGTAAGAGAAATTTACAATCGGGGAAAAATATGGATAAGAAATTAATTATATTTTTATATAATAATATTTTATTTTATATTAATTCACAATAAGAGAATAATTTATATTTTATATTATAAATTAATTATATTTTTTATATAATAATATTGTTGAAATTTTTCATAAATCAATTATTATAAAATATGTTTAATAAATTTTTAATAAAATGTCATAACTCTTTATAGGATTTTCATAGATTAAATATTAGAATCTTATCATTACACAATTAAGGTAATTAAGTTTAAAATAAAACTTAAATTTAAAAATTCAAAATGTAGTATGTTAATCAAATAAATAAGTTTTTTGCTAGAATAGTTTATAACATATTCAAACAGATTCTAATAACTAAAATTCACAATAGGGGAAGGGTATAGTTAATAAACAAGTAGGTGAGGCTTGCTATAGTTTAAAATATAAAATGTAAAAATATTTTATATTTTATATTATAAGTTAATTATATATTTTTTATATAATAATATTTTGAAAATTTTCATAAATCTATTATTATCAAATATGTTTAGTTATTTTTAATAAAATTTATTAACTCTTCATAAGATTATGATAAAGTAAATATTATAATCTTAGCATCAAAATTAAATTTAAAAATTTAAAATATAGTATGTCGATAAAATAAATAATATTTTTGTTAGAATCTTTATAAAATATGTAAAGAGATGCTAATAATAGAAATTTACAATAGGGGAAATGTATGGTTAAGAAACAAGCAGGTGATGCATCCTCAATTTTAGAATATAAAATATTATATAATTTAATTATATTTATTTATAGAATAATATTTTGAAAATTTTCATAAATGAATTATTATAAAATATGTTTAATTATTTTTAATTAAAATGTTATAACTATTTATAAGATTTTGATAATGTAAATATTAGAATCTCAAAATCACATAAGTAAATTATAAAGTTTAAGATTAAAATTAATATGAAAATTTAAAATGCGATATGTCGATCAAATAAATATTTATTTCTTAGAATATTTTGTAATATTTGTATAAAGATAATAGTAACAAAAATTCACAATAGAGGTAGGGTATGAATAAGAAAAAAACATGTGAGGCTTGCTCTAGTTTAGAATATTAAATATTAAATATTTTATATTATAAATTAATTATATATTTTTATATAATAATATTTTTAAAATTTTTTGTAAATCAATTATTATAAAACATGTTTATTTATTTTTTAATTAAATGTAATAACTCTTTATAATATTTTGATAAAGTAAATATTAAAATCTCAACATCATACAAGGTAATTAAGTTTAAAATAAATATTAAATTTGAAAATTCTAAATATAAAATGTCGACCAAATTAACAATTTTTTTTGTTAGAATAGTTTATAACATATACGAAAAAATACTAATAACATAAATTCACAATAGGGGAGAGTATGGTTAAGAAACAAGGAAGTGAGTCTTGCTCTAATTTAAAATATAAAATATTTTATATTTTATATTAAAAATTAATTATATATATGTTTTTTACAAAATAATATTGTTGAAAATTTTCATAAATCAAATGTTATAAAATATATTTAATTATTTTTTAATATAATTTAATAAATTTTTATAAGATTTTTTAAAGTAAATATTAGAATCTCAAAATCACACAAATAAGGTAGTAAAGTTGAAAATAAAAATCAAATTTAAAAATTTCAAATGTGGAATGTTGATCAAATAAATAATTTTTTCGTTAGAATAGTTAATAACATATACGATAAGATGCTAATTACAAAAATTCACAATAGGGGAACGGTACGGATAAGAAATAAGCAGGTAAGGGTAGCTCTAATTTAGAATATAAAATATTATATATTTTATATTATAAATTAATTATACATATTTTATATAATTATATTGTTTAAATTTTTTATAAATCAATTATTATAAAATATGTTTTAGTATTTTTTAATAAAATGTAATAACTCTTTATAAGATTTTGATAGACTAAATTTTAGAATCTTCACATCACACAATTAAGGTAATAAATTTGGAATGTCTATCAAATAAATTTTTTTTTGTTAGAATAGTTTAAAACATATGTGAATAGATACTAATAATAAAAATTTACAATAGGGGAAGGGTATGTATAAGAAATAGGAATGTGAGGTTTGCTCTAGTTTATAATATAAAATATTACATATTTAATTTTATAAATTAGTTATAAAGTTTTTAAATTATAATATTGTTAAAATTTTTTTATAAATAAATTATTATAAAATATATCTAATTATTTTTAAATCAAAATTTATTAAATCTTTATAAGATTTTGATAGAGTAAATATTAGAATCTTATCATCACACAAATAATGTAATAAAGTTTAAAATAAAACTCAAATTTGAAAATTCCAAATACAAACTTTTGATTTAATAAAAACTTTTTTTTAGAATAGTTTATAACATATACAAAGAGATACTAATAACATAAGTTCACAATAGGGGAATGTTATGGATTAGAAACAACCAAGTGAGGCTTGCTCTAGTTTAAAATATAAAATTTTATATATTTTATATTATAAATTAATTATAAATTTTTTATATAATAATATATTTCAATATTTTAATAAATCAATTATTATCAAATATGTCTAATTATTTTTAATAAAATTTGATAACTCTTTATAAGATTTTGATAGAGTAAATATTAGCATCTCAACAACACACCAGTCAGGTAATAAAGTTTGAAATAAAACTCAAATTTGAAAATTCAAAATACGAAATTTCGATTAAAAATAGTTTATAACATATGCAAAGAGATCCTAATATCAGAAATTCACAATAGGGGAAGTGTATGGATAAGAAACCAACAAGTAATGCTTGCTTTAGTTTAGAATATAAATATTATATATTATATATTATACATTAATTATATATTTTTAATATAATAATATTGTTAAAATATTTTATAATTTAATTATAATAAAATATGTTTAATTATTTTTTAATAAAATATAATAACTTTTTATAAGATTTTGATAGACTAAATATTAGAATATCAAAAGCACACAATAAAGGTAATGAGTTTAAAAGATCAAAATACGGAATATCGATCAAATAAACAATTTTTTTATTCTAATAGTTTATATGATTTTGAAAGACTACATATTAGACTCACAACATCACACAATTAAAGTAATGAGTTTAAAATAATTATATTTCATATTGTTAGAATAGTTTATAACATATGCAAATAAATGCTAAAAAGCGAAATTCACATTAGGCGAAGGGTATGGATAAGAAACAAGGAAGTGTTGCCTGCTCAATTTTTGAATATAAATTATTATATATTATATATTATAAATTAATTATATTTTTTTATATAATAATATTGTTAAAATTTTTCATAAATCAATTATTATTAAATATGTTTAATTATTTTTTAATCAAATATAATAAATCTTTATGAGATATTAATAGACTTAATATTAAAATCTTAACATCACACAATTGAGGTAATGAGTTTAAAATAAATCTCAAATTTGAAAATTTAAAATGCGGAATGTCGATTAAATAAACATATTTTTTGTTAGAATAGTTTATAACATATGGAAATAGATGTTAATAAGAGAAATTTACAATATGGGAAGTGTATGGAAAAGAAACAAGGAAGTGCTACTTGCTCAATCTTAGAATATAAATTATTATATATTTAATTGTTGAAAATTTTCATAAATCAAATATTGTAAAATTTGTTTAATTATTTTTTAATAAAATGAAAAAAAAACTTCAAAAGATTTTGATAGAGTAAATATTAAAATCTCAATATTACAAAAGTAAGGTAATTAATTTTAAAATAAAATTTAATTTTGAAAATTTCAAATGCGAAATGTCGAACAAATAAATAATTTTTTATAGAATAGTTTATAACATGTGCAAAGAGATACTAATAATAGAAATTCACAATTGGTGAAGGGTGTGGATAAGAAAGAAGCAAGTGAGGCTTGCACTAGTTTATAATATAAAATATTTAATATTTTATATTATCAATTAATTATATATATTTTTTATATAATAATATTGTTGAAATTTTTCATAATTAAATTATTTTAAAATATGTTTATTTTTTTTAATAAAATGTAATAACATCACACAAGTAAGGTAATGAAGTTTAAAATTAAACTCAAATTTGAAAATTACAAATGTGGAATGTCGATCAAATAAACAATTTTTTTAAGAATAGTTTATAATATATGCAAAGATATGCTAATAACAAAAATTTACAAAATGGTAAGGTAATGGATAAGAAACAAATAGGTAGGCTTCCTCTAATTTATAATATAAAATATTATATATTTAATATTATAAATTTTTTATATAATAATATTATTTACATTTTTCATAAATCAATTATTACAAAATATGTTTATTTTTTTAATAAAATTTAATAACTCTTTATAAGATTTTAGTAGAGTAAATATTAGAATCTTAATATAATACAAGTAATGCAATAAAGTCTAAAATGAAATTCCACTTTGAAAATTCCAAATGCATAATTTCGATCAAATAAACAATTTTTTTGTTTAAATAATTTATAACATATGCAAAGAGATGCTAATAATATAACTTCACAATAGGGAAAGGGTGTGGATATGAAACAAGTAGGTGAGGTATCTTCTAGTTTTGAATATAAAATATTATATATTTTATATTATAAATTAATTATATATTTTATATTATAAATTAATTATATGTTTTTATATAATAATATTGTTGAAATTTTACATTAATTAATTATTATAAAAATATGTATAATTAATTTTTAATAAAATGTAATAACTTTTTATAAGATTTTGATAGAGTAAATATTAGAATTTTAACATCACATAATTAAGGTAATAAAGTTTAAAATAAAACTCAAATTTGAAAATTTCAAATGAGGAATTTCACTCAAATAAACAAATTTTTTATTTGAATAGTTTGTAATATATGCAAATAAATGCTAATAACAAAAATTCACAATTATATATTTTATATTATAAATTAATTATATATTTTTTAGATAATAATATTGTTAAAATTTTTTATAAATTAATTATTATAAAATATGTTTAATTATTTATAATAAAATATTATAACTCTTCACAAGATTTTGATGAGTAAATATTAGAATCTTAACATCAAATAAGTATGGTAATAAAATTTATAATAAAACTTAAATTTGAAAATTCTAAATGCGGAATTTCGATCAAATAAATAATTTTTTTCTTAGAATGGATATTAATATATAAAATAGATGCTAATAACAGAAATTCATAAGAGGGGAAGGGTACATATAAGAAACAAGCGGTGAGGATTGCTCTAGTTTATAAAATAAAATATTATATTTTTAATATTATAAATTAATTATATATTTTTATATAATAATATTGTTGAAATTTTTTATAAATCAATGATTATAAAATTGGTTTAATATTTTTTAATAAAATTTAATAACTCCTTATAAACTTTTCATAAAGTAAATATTATAATATCAACATTACACAAGTAAGGTAATGAAATTTAAAATAAAACCCAAATTTCAAAATTTCAAATATAGAATTTTGATCAAATAAACAATTTTTTTTAATATAGTTTATAACATATTCAAAGAGATGTTAATTACAGAAATCCAAATAAAAGAACGGTGTGGATAAGAAACAAGCACTTGAGGCTTACCATACATTAGAATATATAATATTTTATATTTTATATTATAAATTAAGTATACATTTTTTATATAATAATATTATTGAAATGTTTCATACATAAATTATTATAAAATATGTTTAATTTTTTTTTAAAATGCAATAATACTTTATAACATTTTGGTAGAGTAAATTTAGAATCTCATCATCACATAATTAAGGTAATGAAATTTAAAATAAAACTTAAATTTAAAATTTTGAAATGCGGAATTTCGCTCAAATAAATAATTTTTTTGAATAATTTATAATATATGCAAATAGATGCTAATAACAGAAATTCTCAATAGAGGAAGGTACGAATAAGAAATAAGGAGGTGATGCTTGCTCTACTTTAGAATATAAAATACTATATATATTATTATATATTTTTTTATAAAAATATTGTTGAAAATTTTCATTAATCAACTATTATAAAATATGTTTAATTATTTATAATAAAATATAATAACTCTTTATATGGTTTTGATAGAGTAAATATTTGAATCTCAACATCAAACAAGTAAGGTAATAAAATTTAAAATAAAACTCAAATTTGAAAATTCTAAATGTAGAATTTCGTTCAAATAAATAATTTTTTGTTAAAATAGTTTATAACATATGTAAAGAGATGCTAATAACAGAAATTCACAATATGTGAATGGTATGGAGAAGAAACAAGCACATAAGGCTTGCTCTAGTTTAGAATATAAAATATTTTATATTTTATATTATGAATTAATTATATATTTTTTATATAATAATATTGTTAAATTTTTCATAAATAAATTATAATAAAATAGGATTAATTATTTTTTAATAAAATGTAATATCTCTTTATAAGATTTTAATAGAGTAAATATTATAATCTCAACATCACACAAATAAGGTAATAAAGTTGAAAATTAAACTTAAATTTGAAAATTCCAAATGCGGAATGTCGATCAAATAAACAATTTTTTTTGTTAGAATAGTTTATAACATATGTAAAGATATGCTAATAATAGAAATTCACAATAGGGGAAGGTATGGATAAGAAACAAGTAGATGATGATTGCTCTAGTTTAGAATATAAAATATTTTATATTTTATATTATAAATTAATTATATATTTTTATATAATAATATTGTTGAATTATTTCATAAATTAATTATAATAAAATATATTTAATTATTTTATTAATAAAATGTAATAACTCTTTATAAGATTTTGATAGAATTAATATTATCATCTAAACATTACAAAAGTAAGGTAATAAAGTTTAAAATATAACTCAAATTTGGAAACTTCAAATGTGCAATGTCGATTAAATAAACAATTTTTTTTATAATAGTTTATAACATATGCAAAGAGATGCTAATAAATGTAATTATAGTAGGGAAGTGTATGGATAAGATACAAGTAGTTGAGGCTTGCTCTAGTTTAGAATATAAAATATTATATATTTCATTCTATAAATTAATTATATATTTGTATATAATATTATTGTTGATATTTTTCATAAATGAATTATTGTAAAATATGTTTAATCATTTTCTAATAAAATGTAATAACTATATATAAGATTTTGATAGAGTAATGAAGTTTAAATGAAAATTCAATTTTGAAAATTCCAAATGCGGAATGTCGAACAAATAAACAATTTTTTTAGAATGGTTTATAATATATGCAAAGAAATGTTAATAATAGAAATTCACAATTTGTGATTGGTATAGATAAGAAATAAGCAAGTGAGGCTTGCTCTAGTTTGGTTATATATTTTTATATAATAATATTGTTGAAATTTTTCATAATTAAATTATTATAAAATATGTATAATTATTATTTTAATAAAAACTAATAAGTTTTTATAAGATTTTGATAGAGTATTAGAATCTCAACATCACACAAGTAAGGTAATGAAGTTTAAAATTAAACTCAAATTTGAAAATTACAAATGCGGAATGTCGATAAAATAAACAATATTTTTGTTAGAATAGTTTATAACATATGCAAAGAGTGGCTAATAACAGAAATTTATAATAGGGTAAGGTTATGGATAAGAAAAACAAATAGGCGAGGCTTTCTCTAATTTAGAATATTTTATATTATAAATTATTTATATATATTAATATTATAAGCCTCATCCTCTGACAATGAGAAAATTGAATAAAAAACCATTTTGAATTTTAAATCGAATCGGTCCACAAGCTCGATTATTTGGAAATGGGCAAATTGAGAATTTACATCTTCCATGTGACTCAAAATGGTTCATAAATCTTGGAAAAGAACCTTAGGCCGAATTGGGGAAGAAAAACTGGATCGGTTCAAGTGAACCAGGTCCGAACTGGATATAATCGATTATTGAACCGAGTCGACTCATGAATCATACTCGATAGAGAAAGGGTAAACCGGGAAATTTATGGATCCCAAGTGACCCAAAGATTCCCAAAAGTCATAGAAATGGACTGGAGAGGGAATTGGAGAGAAAAACCAAATCGGTTCAGGTGAACCAAATCTGAGCAGGATTGAACCAGTTTGGACCACTATTGAACCAGATTCTAATTTCATTTTTTAGGTGGCTTAAAGAATTCAAATTTGAGATTCGAAGCCACCAATGGATAGAAAATGAATTTAGAAATTTTTAGATTTGAAAAATTCGGTCAAATGAAGGGTGAACCGGCAGGTTTAAGCTTTGAACCCGGTTCGAACTAGTCCGGTCTAGTTCGGAACAGTGTCGTCTTCTTCCTTCAGATGACAGCAATGTACACTCGCCGGAAAATCAAAGTAGTGTCGGTGAAGAAGAAACGTCTTCATTCAATACATTTCCAGCCATCAATGCTTGTCATAAAGATGCTAAATGGACGGCCGACGAATCCCCAAGCTACCTATATAAAGAGCCCCTCTCCATTCATATTCTCTATACCTGAAAAGCTCACTATCTCTCTGTTGCTTAGTTTTTCAGTGAAGCTCAAACCAGAGCTCCGATATAAGGTCATTTCTAAGCCAAAGAAGGCGAGGTCAAGTTCATTAGAACCGGGGAGAAGTCAGCTACACAGTGGTGACTTCCATTCATTCCGAGAGTCGCCAGAGAAGCACTGGCGTGATCGAATAGTGAAGTAGCTCCGGCGGACCGAAGGTGCCCTATTTCTCATTCATTTGGAATGAATGAAAGCTATTAGGCCGAGTGATAATGAACCGAGATGTTCATACCGTGTAGGAACACGAAGCACCGTGAACGCCAACAAGAACAAGCTCGTGTGAAATCAAGGAACTGGTCTAGTGGAATTCACGACATTAACAGGTGAGTGGGATTTTATATCATACTCGGTTGGGGATGATAAGTACCTCGAAATGAAAACCCACTACCAAGTGGTATTTTAAACATCACAACTTAGAGGAGTGATGTGAAAATCATGCAAAAAGACTACTTACCGGTTGTAAGTAGATCATACCCGGTTGGTATGATGAAACTTCCTTGAAAGAAGTTGAAAACCCGTTCATTGGTTATGAGCGAAGATGTCCTTATACCCGGTCGGTATAATGGATAGTTAAAAATATATTTTTGTCGAAAGTGCTCTCCCTTGACTGTGTGCCAATGCTTAAACGATGTGGGAGACCTTCTTGATTGGAGCTTGAATATCTATTATAGGCCGGGGGCATCGATTTTGGAACTTGGGGGCTATCATGCCTGATTTTGAAAATCTCTAACAAGTGGGCCATAGGCTAGTGGGTACAAGTAAGAGCTCATAAACAAACATGAGATATGTGCCATAAAACTTTAATAAATGAATTGTTTGGCCATGGTACCAAGATAGGACTGACACATTCAGTCAACTAGTGGCAGTGTGACATGAAAAATATAAAATATTTGGCATGGTTGAGAACATAAAAACATATAGTAATATTTTTTAAAAAACATAAGTAAATAAGAAAAATAATGTAATATAAATAAAATGACTAACAAATCATTAAAAGATACAACACAAATAATAATTTATACTTAATGTACATAAAATTCTAAAGAAAATAAGAAACAATAAAAAATACAAACAAATGCCAAAAATATAAATATTTGTGAAAATCAATGAAAATAATGTAAGATGGTATAAAACTAAAAAAATAAAAATTCAAAAATAAAATTACATAAATACCAAAAATATTAAGATATGTATAATTGACCAATAAAATATAGCAAAATGAATTTAATAAAACAACACAAATAGTAAAAACACTTAAAACACCATAAACATCCAAAAATAATAAGAAACACTCAATCACAATAAAACTCTAAAAATATTTTGGATAGTTGAAGAAACAAAATGATAATAACCAATCAAAACAACCCAAAATTTTATGTAGCACTAGAACACATTAAAAATTCAAAAACATATTATTCAAATAATAACTAAAAATATTAAGTAGCACTAAAACCTAAGTAAACACACAAAAATATTAAGAAATGCCTAAATGAAGAAAAATAAAGTAAGATACGTTTAAATAAATAACACAATTAGGAAGTAACACATAAAATAAAAATAAACTCCAAAAAAGTAATAAACACACAAAACACAAATAAACGCCTTCAATAGTAGTTATTGCCCATTAAACAAATATGGTAAGAGTTAATAAAATATTTAAAATAGTATAAAATATTCAAAATAGTATAAAACCTTTAAAAAATTAAATAATAAATCACAAATACAAATACAAAAAATAATAATTGAAATAAAAAGCATAATAAAATGGCAAAAATAAAAATATATAAATAAAAGGCCAAAAACATAATAATATACATTAAAAAAACAATACAAATGTTAATAATATTAAAAACACAATAAATTTTAAAAAAAGAAACACTAAAAAATACAAAAAATTTGCCAAGAATAGTTAAGATTATTTAAGACAAAAAATTAGTGAGAATCAATGAAAAAAATTCAAAATTATTTGAAAAATTCAAAATTGCAATAAAAATTTAAAAATAAAATACACTATGAAACACAATAAATTTTAAAAAAACACCACATTTAGTAAAAACAATTAAAGTGTATCAAACATTAATAAGTTAAATTAAACACGAAAGCAAACACCAAAAATATTAATAAATGCATAAATGACCAACAAAATATAGAAAAATGAATTCAATGAAACAACACAAATAGTAGAAACACTTAAAACACCCTAAACATCCAAAAATTATAAGAAATACTCAATTATAATAAGAATCCAAAAATTTTTGGATAGTTGATGACAAAATATGATAATAACCAATCAAAACAACCCAAAATTGTATGTGACACTAAAACACAATAAAAATTCAAAAACATATTATTCAAATAATAACTAAAAATAGTAAGTAACTAATGTGAACCTCGCCAATATGCTGATGACACCCTACACCAAATATGGCAAGACCCCAAGACTTTCATGACACAAGTATGAAAGGATGGAATATACCTTGTTTATGTGAGAAACAAGGTATCGAATATCTAGACGCCACACCCAAATTCTCTAAGAAGAACTCTTAGAAAACCCTGGTGATAAGTCTTGAATTGCTTGAATGCCACAGGTAAAAACCTGATAAGTTCAAAAAGCTCTTTAAAGAAAAGAAAGAAGACAAAACTCACAAGATTGAAATTCCAAAGTGTCTCTCAAATGCTATGGAGTATGCCTTTTATAGGCTCAGAAAACAACCGAATAGCCCACAAATAAGGAAAAAATCTATTATGGTTATAAACTAACCATATCTAATCTAAATATCTAGGATATTTTAATAACTAATTTAAAAATTTGAACTACCTAATATTATCCTAAGAGATTTATTATATTTATAAATCTCTCCTTATTAATTAAATCTGGACCTTCTCTTGGGCTCATCTTGGACTCTTCATTTGAGCTTCTATTTGAATATTCAAGAATCTCTTTAATCAGCCCATATAAAGCTTCTTTGAATCTTTTAGCCCTTGACCTTGTGATTGGGCCCTCTTGCAGTCTCAAATGATTATTCATCTCATTTGGTGACAAACTGTTCAGCTCCATTGCAGGTTCAGTTGATTGGACTTGTGAATTCGTAGTCTATTTAGTCGGATTCACATCATTCTCCCCCTCTTAAAAATGATTTGTCCTCAAATCTTCTATTTATTCATCACCTACATCAAAGGGCATTAAATCAGTAACATTGAAACTTTCATTAACGTTATACTCACCAGGTAACTCTAGCTTGTAAGCATTATTATTAATGCGTTCCAACACACGAAATGGTCCATCTCCTCTAGGAAGAAGTTTTGATTGCCTTTGTTCCAGAAATCGTTCTTTCCTCATATGAAGCCAAATCCAATTGCCGGGTTAAAAAATGACACTTTTGCGGCCCTTGTTTGCTTGTTTTTCATAAACTATAGTCATCCGTTCAATGTGCATCTTTGTCTTCTCGTGCAGTTCTTTCACAAACTCTACTTTTCTCTTTCCATCAAAATTCACCAATTCACCTACAAGAAGTGGAGTTAGATCTAGAGGGGTTAATGGATTGAAACTATAAACAATCTCAAACGGTGAAAACTTAGTTGTAGAATGAACAAAATGATTATAAGCAAATTCAACATGTGGTAAGCAATCTTCCCATGATTTCAAATTCTTTTTTATTATAGAACATAATAAAGTACCTAATGTCCTATTTACTACTTTTGTTTGACCATCAGTTTGTGGGTGACATGTTGTTGAAAACAGCAATTTGGTTCCCAATTTACCCCATAGGGTTTTCCAAAAGTAACTCAAGAATTTAGAATCACGATCAGAAACAATAGTCCTAGGCATACCATGCAATCTGACAACTTCTCTAAAGAATAAATTAGCCACATTCGATGCATCATCAGTTTTATGACATGGAATGAAATGTGCCATCTTCGAAAACCTATCAACTACCACAAACACAAAATCCCTCCCCCTCTTAGTTCTTGGTAATCCTAAAACAAAATCCATGGAAATATCAATCCAAGGTGCATTAGGAATCGAAAGAGGAGTATACAGGCCATGAGGTTGTTGCCTAGACTTAGACTCCTTACATGTAATGCATTGAGAAAAATTTTCTCAACATCCCTTTTCATGTGGGACCAAAAAAAATGCTCATGCATTATCACCATAGTCTTAGCTACCCCAAAATGTTCCATAAGTCCTCCAGCATGCGCTTCCCTAACAAGTAACTCACGCAAAGAAGACTGAGGGATGCATAATTTGTTTTCCCGAAAAAGAAATCCATTTTGTAAATAAAATTTCCCAAACTTACCACTTCTACAACTTCTAAACACTTCACAGAAATCAGGATCATTTGCATACAAATCCTTGATATAATTAAAACCAAGAAATTTAGAATCAAGCATTGAAAGCATAGCGTACCTTCGCGATAGAGCATCTGCAACTATATTTTCCTTACCTTGTCTGTACTTGATCACATATGGGAATGTTTCAATGAACTCCACCCACCTTGCATGGCGTTTGTTCAACTTGTGTTGTCCTTTGAGACGTTTAAGAGATTCATGATCTGTGTGAATAACAAACTTTTTCGACCATAGGTTATGCGAAATATGCATTGGCCAATCTCGAATTGCCTTAATTTCCTTGTCAATGCCAATACCTTCATAACTTATAACATATCTAGGAAATACAAGTTTACCCAAACACAATATGCAATTCTTCAATTTGGCAAATAAATGATCTTTCCTAAAAACTTCTAACATAATTTTCAAATATTCCATAAGTTCATCTAAGATCTTATCATATACTAGGATGTCATCAAAATATATATAGTCAAACTTTAAAATGATAATATGCAAGATATGGTTCATTGATATCATGATAGTGCTAAAGGCACTAGTCAATCCAAAAATCATAACTAACCAATCATATAGACCTGGTTTTGTTTCATATGTTGTTTTCAAATCATCTTTTTCTTTAATTTGAAATTGATGATATTGATTTTTAAGATCACATTTTTGAAAATAAA
The DNA here is from genome assembly GCA_030064425.1 of Trapa bicornis. Lineage (NCBI taxonomy): Eukaryota > Viridiplantae > Streptophyta > Magnoliopsida > Myrtales > Lythraceae > Trapa > Trapa bicornis. Next base: position 1,666,793 of record CM057745.1, read on the forward strand.
TAGTATCCATGCAACTCAATAATAATATCATATAAATGAGAAAGATGTCATCGATACTTTACCATGATATTATCAATGGCTTGACAATCGAGGCATATTTTCCAAGTTACGTCCTTCATGGGTACAACACATGGTCGCTTGCTCTTACGTATATATCTCCTTTTCATCAGTTTTAGGACTTGGTGTTGACTTTGATTCTTGTTTTCATAGGTTTTTGTGTTATTATTCTTTCGTCCCAATTTAACCCATCCTTCATCTGTCATTGATTACAACTTCGGTCAAATTTATATTTGACCTTGTTATGTTTACCAACTAACTCCTTCTTACTTGAGTTACATTTTACTCGGCATTGTTGGTGCTTATATGTCCCTTATGATATGACATAGTTCTGAACCTGTCTCAGTCCATCAGACTCCTACAACACCTCTTTTAGGGTTGTTTCCAACTTTCCAGCCTTCCAGGGACTGTATAATTTCATCACTCCTTTCACCGGGTAGTATTCCTCAACTACCTTGACTGTTACCCAATTATCATTCGTATCTTGACAACATGTCTTACATAATCGTGTCAATTTTCCTTACCCACTCATCCTTTTCCAACTTCTTTATTGGGTCTTTCTGGTGTCAATTATTTGGTTTCCCAATAGTTTACCAACAAACTGGGATTCTTTCCTTCTTAAGTCCTTGGCATTCCTTATTCAAGGGTTTTTCCTTTTTCCTTAATCCACTTTTACTTACTCATAATCACTTCATGATTCTTCATTCTACAATAATTTCTTTCGATCTATATGTCGATTACTTTGCTTGGGAAGGTTCCCTCCTTCCGGTTTTATTCTCTACTATGTCCCTTACAATAGAGATTTCCATCTTAGGAGTTACATGCTCAACCTTCTTATCATTCATTGTATGGTTCTTTCTCCCTTTCTTCGCACCCTTATCTATGTTAGGGCATCTATTTGCTTTGGATCCTTTTCTATCCACAACTTTTGTTTTATCCCTTATTTCTTAGACGGGATACTTCCGATTATTGGTTTTATTCCGTGCATTCCACCCTATGCTTGGCCGTCCACTCTTTAAGCTTCATATGCGCGTGTGGACTATGACCCGTCTTACCAATTGCGGTTATTCCTCCTTAACCACATCTTATTTGGAGGACTTACTTTCCTAATGTTTCTCGAACATTCTTTACTTTATTACCTTAGCATGGGTTGTCCACTCATTCATACTTGTCATAACATCTTTTTGATGCTAACCCGTTAACTTATTTCCGTTTAAGGAGGGTTCACATCCTTCTTGTTTCAAAATCTCTTGTTCATCCTTCGTGAAGCTCACTTAACCATCTCAAGACTTTAAACTAGAAATCCAATTTTGGTCATTAATTTCTTTAAGGATTTTCCTTCATTCTTCTTTTTCCAATGTTTTGGCCTTTTTACTTCTCCCTTCTTTGTCGTGGTTTAAATCTAGGGTTCTCTCGAAGACCAGTTCTTCAACTGTCTCCTTCTCTCCATTTTTTTTATCCAATCATCTGGGCAACTGTATCACTCGTCCTTCATAGGGTGTAGTTTTTACTACATCTCAGCCTTTCTTAGGGTTGTGTTTATTCTCTTTGGCCGTCTCATTGTTACTCATTTCTTCTTTCTACTCTGTTCTCCTAAAATTATTGTTTAGTTCTCCTGCTCTCTCCAAGTAGGTCACACTAGGCCATCACGATACTTCCTTCTTTTGAAGCATTTCCCAATTAAGGGTTGGTTCCTTGCACTCCACATTATGTCCATCCACCCATCAAAATTCCTTCAAGGGTAGTTAGTCGTATGCATCCCTCTAAAGTTTACTTTCATAGTGTATTTTTTATGGAGCGTTCAAATCTTCCTTGTTTCAAGATTTCTTGATAATTATGTGAGAGGCTTGCCTATTATTTTTTTCTTGGTTAATTTGGCCTTTGGTCCTGTTAAGGATTTCTTTCATCCTTCTTTTCCCGAGTATTTGGCCTTTTTGCCCCTCTCTTCTTTGTTGGAACTCAAATTATGGTTTTCCCGTGTATTAGTTTGTTAACTGCCTCGCCTCCACCATTCCTTTGGTTTAAGTTTCTTAGGGCAGTTGTTTCTCGAGTACTCTTGTCATTAACGTCCATCTAACTGACCTTTTTATGGTGTAGCCCCTTATACTTCCCGGTCTTCCTTAGGGTGTCATTTGTTCCCTCTGACTATCTTGTTGTAACGACTTGCTTTCTCTTGTCCTGTTGGTCCGAACTTCCTATTTGACATAGTTGCTTTTTTTCCAAGGTGATTTATTCCTGTAATCCCAATACGTCCCTTTTGTCATCAAATGTTTGTCTTGTCTTCTCTTTTGGATGCACTCCTTTCTTTGCTCCTAAATTGTTTGGACTTTCTTCTTAAAGGATGAATTCTCTTCAGCTATCCTTTGTTCCATTTGTGGTTTTATTGAGGTCCTACCTTTACCCCTTTTTCCTTCTTACCACTTTGCTAAGATTTTGAAGAGTTTACTCTTATCTGTGGTTGCAAATGGAGTCACGTTTCTTGGGATGGTATCCTTTCGGATTTCCTATAGTTGTGGGGTGTTTATTCTTGGAAAATATTGTCCTAACTCCTGGCGATGTGGGACAGTTGTTCACTTCATGTCCTATTCCCCTCTAGGTTAACTTGATTCCTGTCCTTTGTAGGGTTGGGCACTTCTCCACGCAGTGTCCCTATCATTCATGCTTGTAATTGCATGAACATAAGTGGTTCCTCCTAGCGTTTTCTTGGGAATTGTTAGTTTTGGTGCTCCTTTGTCCTTAAGTCTGGATACCGTGAGAGTTTTTTTTTCTTTTTGGAGTCTTCCTTGAAGATCACATCATTTGAGGGACAAGGTTTTTAGAAATTTGGAGTACTTCATTAATAGAGTAGTACAGTATGTTGGGGATTTTGGCCCTATTACAGAAAATGGTCACCAAATAACTAGGGAGCTACGAGATTCTTGATAAGCATCCTCCTATGTAAGGTTATATGCCCCATTTTATGGCTTCACGCTTGACTTCCTTTATACTTAGAGTTGTGACCTCAATAGGTCCTGTCACCATTCTCTGGGATACTTTCTCATTTGCTCTTTTGAGATTCCTGCCATGCTTTAGGCATTTGGGAAGCTTCTAGGGTTGTCTTCCTACGAAGATAAGGTGTTAAGTAGAGCCATTCGTAGTTTTCTTGGTTCCTCTCCTGAGAGCCATCTAAAAATTTTAGGATAAATCCTATTAGTTACAATATTTTGTAGTCTTGATTATGTATTCGAGGAAACAGGCTCTAATACCAACTGATGTTGTCATGCCCCGACCTAGTTTGGTCGGATCCCCGTGAACAACCCGCCACTCTCCCAGTTTATTAAAGGGTTTCCCCTTATTATAATCCATAAAGAGTAAGGCGTCCTTTAAACCTGCACCATTTCCTGGAATAGCATAATCAAAACTGCATGAAATTTTAAACTTTTCATACCTGTCTTACAGGCATCTTAGTTGATTGTCTTTTAGGGTAGGCTTTCCGGGATTTCCTGAAAGGGATATAAGGGAGGGAGTGAGTACGACTACTCAGTAAATGGGTTTTTAAAGGTCTACTTTTAACTTTTAAGAAAAACATTTATATGGAGTGTGCCAGACTCCTTTCTTTTCAAAAATCCCTTCATTTAAAATTTTGGGTTTTTCCATTATTTCTTAGTTACCGGTGTGTCATCACCCAACACACATCCTTCATCATGAAGGTTACACACATTCGCAAGTCAGCATCACTACTAAACCCGATAGTGGCTTCAGAGCGACTTTTCCTGCCACTCGGATAGAAGTACGACCACTTCTACCCTGGGAATGAGTGGATGTACGTGACATCCGACCAACAATCCGGAAATCACTTCTTTGTGTCCGTATGAGGACAGAGACCTCATCCTGTCCCCACCCCGGTCTCATGCGCTTGGTGCTACTCCAAATTTCGCACGGACACCTGGAACAACGATTTGCCCTTATACTCATCGGGTCGTCCAGGGCCCTTAGGACACATCACTACCCCTCATGGGTGTCTTGATGATCCTGTAATCATAGTGCATGCACAAACAATGTTTTCTTTTCAAGCCATGTAATATGTGGTGACACTGGTCCAACGGCCCCGACTCTCAACTCAACTCGCAGTTGTTTGTCTTGACTAGTCTGTCGACCTATCATGTCGCACTACTGCTAGTTGACTGAGCATGTCGGTCCTATCTTGGTACCATGGCCAAACAATTCACTCATTAAATTTTATGGCACATATATCATGTTTGTTTACAAGCTCCTGCTCGTGCTAACTAGCCTTGGGCCCACTGTATGAGATTTTTAAAAAAACTGGGCATTCTAGCCCGCAAGTTCCAAAATCGAGGCCCCCGGCCTATAAGAGCTATTCGAGCTCCCATTAAGAAGGTCTCCCAAATAGTTTAAGCATTGGCACACAATCAGGGGAGAACACATTCGACAAAATAGGTTTTCACTGTCCATTATACCAACCAGTATAAGGACATCTCTATTCATCGGTTATGAACGGGTTTTCAACTTCCTTCGAGGAAGTCTCATCATACCAACCGGGTATGATCTACTTACAACCGATAATTAGCTTTTCCGCATAATTTTCACAACACTTTCTCTAAGTGGTGATGATTAAAATACCACTAAATAGTGGATTTTTATACCGAGGTACTTATCATTCCCTACCGGGTATGACGTAAAATTTCCACTCACAACCGGTAAGTGGCTTTTATCTTTAAGTTGTGCTCATCATCCCAACCGGGTATGATGTTAGTAAACCCACTCACAACCGGTAAGTGGTTTTTAATTTTAAGTTGTACTCATCATTCCAACTGGGTATGATGTTAGTAAACCCATTCACCCGTTAATGCCGTGAATTCTACTAGGCTGGTTCTTTGTATTCACGCGAGCTTGTCCTTGCTGGCATTCCCGGTATTTCGCATTCCTACATGATATGAACAACCTTGTTCATTATTACTCAGCATAACAGCCTTCATTCATTTTCAATGAATGAGAAAACCCAAACTTTGAGTTATTTGCAATTAGGTCCCTAAAGTTATTTCTCTTTAACTTTAAGTCCCTAATGTCGGTTTTTCCTCAAATTGAGTCCCGTAACTTTTAAAATTTATCCTGGGACCTCAATTTATTCAATCTCACCAAAAAGGGGTTTAATTTCCCAAATTTCCAATTTTTTTCCCCAAATTTTTCAAAATTATCATTTTGCCCTTCTTTTACAAAAATGGTAAGTTTTGCCCCAAAAATTCCAAAATTCCTCAATTGGTCCTCCAACATTATTTTCATGCCCAATTGACCCTCAATTTCATAAAATTGTATTTTGCCCCTTTGAATTTCGAAAATCCCCCAATTTCAACTCTTCAACACTATCAAATTTGATTTCATCAAATTGACCGATCAAACACTTCTATTTATTGAAATTGAGTTCCTGCATGTTCATACGATTCTAAGAAACTTTGAATCGCAGATTTTAATACCGGAACAAGCTCAAACGGAGCTTCATTGGAAAATAAACTATAGAGAGAGAAAGCTTCGATTACTCACCGGTGAAGGCACGACAATCCGAGCTTTTGATCTGGGCAGATAGGTCTCGTCCTGAGGTTCATCCTAGAATCAAGAATTGCATCAATTGATGCGGAATTGGATTAGAATTTCATCATTGAAATTCGGTCGACTCTCTGTAGCACCGATCGAAAATTGTAAAGGGGAGTCGAATTAGCTTACCTTTCGGTGCTAATTCGGCTGTGGAAAGGCTGAGAAAGTGTTGGGAGGGCTTGGTTTGGCCTGAGGAGGGCTTCAAATGGCCGATTTCAGCTTGGCCGAAATAGGGCAGCTTTGGTTTGCCGGAGTTGCTTCACTATTCCATCATGTCGGCGCTTCTCCAACAATTCTCGGATTGACTGGAGTTTGCTATCAGATAGCTATCTTCTCCTCGATTCTAAAGAGCTCGACCTTTGTTCAAGTCGAAGCTCTGGTTTGAGCTTTACCGAGAAATGGAGCAGTAGAGAAAGAGAAGTGTTCAGGAGTGAGGAGAATGAAATGGGGATAACCTCTTTATATAGGCGTAAAACACGTGTATTAAATGGGCGAGATTTATTAGTATTATTAATATTGCCATAAATTATTGGTATTAATTCCAATAATTTAATTTCGGTATTAAATTATTTGTATTAATTATTAAATTATTGGTATTAATTACAATAATTAAATATATATTAATTTATGGTTATTTATGATAAAACGTACATAAAAATTTTTGACGAAATTTCAGGTTACAAAAAAAAAATTCATACTTCCCATGAAGTCACCCATCCTCACAATACTCTCAAGCAAGCACACTTAACTTTAAAGTTCTTATGAAATATAGTTCACCTGAACCAATTTGGTTTTTGTTTTCTACAGTTTCTTAAATTTCTTTTTCAAGGTTTAATCAACTCTTTAAATCACCCAGAAGTTGTAAATTTCCATATTGCGTGTTCTCAAATGTAAACCGACTCAGTTTTCTTACTCGGTTTGACCGGTTTTTTTCCCGATTTTTCTTAAAAGTGCAAGGTTTACACAAAAAAGGGGTTAAATTTCACAAATTTCCAATTTGGTCCCTCAACTTTTCCAAAATTACCATTTTGCCCTTCCTTTACAAAAATTGTAAAATTTACCCCAAAAATTCCCAAATTCCTCAATTGGTCCTCTAACATTATTTTCATGCCCAATTGAACCTCAATTTCATAAAAATGCATTTTGGTCCTTCGAATTTCGAAAATTTCCAATTTTCCCCAATTTCAACTCCTTAACACAGCTGAATTAGATTTCATCAAATTGACCAACCAAACACCTCTAATTATTGAAATTGAAGTTAAAATTGAGTTCCTCCATCTTCTTATGATTCAATAGCACTTTGAATCACAAGTTTTGATGTCGGAACGAGCTCAAATGGAGATTCGCCGAAAAACAGACTGTAGAGAGAGAAAGCTTCAAAAGCTTACCATCAGGGGCACAGCGTCCGAGCTTTCAATCTGGATATATAGCTCTCATCCTAAGGTTCATCCTAGGATCATGAATCACATCAATTGATGTTGAATTGAGTTAGAATTCCATCATTGAAATTCTACCAGTTCTCTCTCTAGCACCTGTCAAAATTTGCACAGTGGAGCCGAATTGGCTTACCTTTCAATCCTAATTTGGCCGTGGGAGGGCATGATTTGGCTTGAGGAGGGCTCAAAATGGCTGATTTTAGCTTGGCCAAAATAGGGTAGCTTCGGTCCGCCAGAGCTGCTTCACTATTTTATCACACCGACGACCCTCAGAGCAAATGTAGACTACAGTCGTGTAGCTGACTTCTCCCCAATTGTAAAGAACTTGACCTCACCATGTTTGGCTCAGAAAAGACCCCATGTCAGAGCTCTGGTTCGAGCTTCACCGAAAAATGGAATAGTTGAGAGAGAATGGAGTTTTTAGGTGTGGAGAGAATGAATGGGGAGGGGCTCTTTATATAGGGAGCTTGGGGACCCGTTGGTCATCTATTTGGCACCGTTATAACAGGCATTGAAGACCTGAAATGCCCCGAATATAAACATTTCTTCTTCACCGGTGCTCCTTCAATTTTTCAGTGAGTGAACAGTGTTGTCATCCTGAGGAAGAAGATGACACTGTTCCGAACCGGGTTCAAAGCTTAAACCGACTGGTTCACCCCTCATTCTATCGAGTTTTTCAAATCTAAAAATTTATAAATTCATCTAAATTCGTTTTCTATCCAATGGTGGCCTCAAATCTCAAATTTGAATTATTTAAGCCAACTAGAAAAATGAATTTAGGATTCAAATCAATAGTGGTTCAAACCGGTTCGACTACGTTTCAATTGAACCAGTTTGGTTTTCATCCCCAATTCCTCCACAAGTCCATTTCCATGACTTTTGTGACTCCATAGGTCACTTTGGGTCCATAAAATTCTCGGTTTACCATCTCTTTATCAATTTCAGTTCATAAACCGGCTCGATTCTTAAACTAGTTTAATCCGGTTGGATCCGGTTCATCCAAACCGGTCTGGTTTTCCTCTTCCAACTCGTACTAAGGTTCTTTTCCATAGTATTATTAACCCTTTGGATCACCCGGGAGTTGTAAATTCCTAAATTGCCCGTTCACAATTGATAGGTTTGTGAACCGGTTCAGTTTTCTCACTCAGTTTGACCAGTTCTTTTCTCGGTTTTCCCTTAGCTCATAAGGGTGGGGTTTACAAAGCAGTTGAGAGATAATGGAGTTTTCAGGTGTGTAGAGGATGGATGGGGAGGGTCTCTTTATATAGGGAGCTCGGGGACTCGTTGGCCGTCCGTTTGACACCTTTATAACAGACATTGATGGCCTAAAACATACCTAAGGGAAATGTTTTTTATTTGTCAACGCTGCTTCGATTTTTCGATGAGTGAACTGTGCTATCATCTGGAGGAAGAAGATGACACTGTTATGAACCGGACCAAACCGGGTTCAAAGCTTAAACTAGTCTGTTCACCCCCCATTTGACCGAGTTTTTCAAATCTAAAAATTTCTAAATTCATTTTCTATCCAATGGTGGTCTCAAATCTCAAATTTGAATTTTTTAAGCCACCTAGAAAAATAAATTTAGAATCTGGTTCAATAGTGGTTCAAACCGGTCCAAACCAGTTCAATCCGGTTCGGATTCGGTTCACCTGAACCGATTTGGTTTTCATCTCCAATTCACCCTTAAGTCCTTTTTCGTGAGTTTTATGAATGATTAGGTCACTTAGGGTCCACAAAATTCTTGGTTTACCATCTCTCTATCGATTCCAGTTCATAAATCAGCTCGGTTGTTAAACCACTTTAATCCAATTCTGGTCTAGTTCACCCAAACCGGTATGGTTTTTCTTTTCTCTCCCACTTTGTTCTAAGGTTCCTTCCCAAGGTTTATAAATTTCTTCGGGGCACAAGGGAGTTGAAATTTCTCAGATTTGCCCGTTCTCTATCGGTTCCAGTTCATGAACCGTCCGATTCATAAACCGGTTTAATCCAGTTGGATTCAATTCATCTAAACTTGTCTAATTTTTCTCTTCCAATCCGTCCTAAGGACCTAAGAAAAAAACCGGTTTTTCCTAAGAGGAAAAAACAAGAGTAGAAGCTATCATCTGAAGGAAGAAGATGACACTGTTCTGAACCGAACCGGGTTCAAAGCTTAAACTAGCCGATTCACCCCCCCCCCCCACCCCCCCCCCCCGCTCCTTTTGACCGAATTTTTTAAATCTAAAAATTTCTAAATTCATTTTCTATTCAATGGTGGCTGAAAATCTCAAATTTGAATTCTTTAAGCCACCTAGAAAAATGAATTTTGAATTCGGTTCAATAGTTGTTCAAACTGGTTCAATTCGCTTCGGATCTATTTCACCTGAACTAGTTTGGTTTTCATCTCCAATTTATCACAAAGTCCTTTTTCATGACTTTTTTGACTCCTTAGGTCACTTTGGGTCCCTATATTTCTCAGTTTGCCCCCCCCCCCTCCCCCCCATGCGTTTCAGTTCATAAACTAGCTTGGTTCTTAAATCGGTTCAATCTTGTTCGGGTACGGTTCACCCAAACCAGTTTAATTTCTCTCTCTCATTTTATCCTAAAGTTCTTTTCCAATGTTTAGGAACCTCTTTGAGTCACTTGAGAGTTAAAATTTCTCTAACTTACATGTTCTCCTATAATGGGCTTATGAACCAGTTCGGTTTCCTCACTCAATAAGACCGGTTCTTTTCTTGATTTTCCTTAACTTCAAAGAGCGGGGTTTACAACCCTCCCCTCCTTTAGGAGTTTTGTCCCCAAAACTTATTTCACATTATTTGCATGTTGGCTTAAACATTTTATTGTTATATTATTTTGCAGTCTTTCGTCCTACGATATTATCGGTTATTTTCGTTCATCTCTTTCATCATGTATTTAAGATTCTCATCTCATTCTTTCCTCATTCTATGAAATTTACCTTAGCCTAGAGTATTTCCTTTGAACATCTATGGTCATTCTCTTTCGTTACGTTCTTCTTTCCCAAGGCACTCTTTCACATCTCAAGCTTCTTTCACCCAAAATTTCAGAACTAGAATTCCCGGTCATTTTTCTTCCACGGATTCTAGCATTTATTATCCTTTCATACTACATGGAGTCCTTCCTCATTCTTTGGTTATCACCTTTTATGCTTGACTTCGTCATGTCTTACTCATAGACCATTCCTTGTGTAAGTCGTATTTCTTGGAGTCAGTTGGATTTACCCGTCCCTCTTACCGCATGACGTTCTTCGTGATGTTTTAACTTTACGTCCCTATGATAGTATTGGTTTCCGTACTTCTCATCTTTTCCAAATTTCTTTATTCATTTATTCTGCCTTCAAATCCTTAAATTTCTCGATACTTACTGACATATTAAAACTTTTGCTCTTTTACTTCATTCTGCCTTCCCACTAGTGTCCTTCCCCCTTAAGATCTCTTCTCTTTCCAATTCCATCCTTGCCTTTATCAATTTTTCTCCCGGTATTATTCATTCTGAGTTTAGTTCCTTTCTTACTTGTATGGAATCTGTTGATGTCATCTTCCTTTCTATATATCACTTGGGTTGATTTATCCCTTGATTTCTTTACGATTTCCTTCTCTTTGTACATGATTCTTTCTTTTCCATTATCTTGTTCTTGAGGAGTTATTCTCTTGCTTATTTTGTTGGTTTCACTTTCTCTCCTTGGTACACCAATGTCTTCCCAAGATTTCTTTCTTCGATGAGCTTCACATTCTCTTCCCTCAGTATTTCCTTCTAGTTCTACCATTGAAATCCTTAAATTTCTATAATATCTTTTTGCCGATATTTTCACCAACTTACTCTTACTCTTTGAATCCATGAGTACCTTCTATTGATCTTGCTTCATTTCCACTTGCTTCAATATTCATTTATTCCTTCGAGGTAGATCTCTCATCTTCATCGTGTCCAAAGCTTTTGTACCTTCATATCCTTAGTATTCCTCTTTTTGCCTTGGTTAGGATGTATTCTTCCACTATTCCCTATCTTTTGTTAGACTTCGTTTATTTCTCCAAATAATTTGGTCCAAATAAGTTATTTCCCCATATTCTTCTAAAGTTCCTATTTTGAGTTTTCCAGGCCTTCTTGTAGTAGATCATGCTCAACCTCCCAATACTCTCACTTAACCACTCGTACTTCATACCGAGGACCTCATCACGGCCTTGGGGTTGCAACCCTCCTTTGATCAACTGCTTTTGACTTGAAGCTTTCTCCTTCCTTGATCCAACTTCCTATTTTCCATCCTCCTTCTGGTGTCTTCCAATTTGGGATTCCTGTGTTCGATCACCCTATCTTGTGGAAATTTTTCCTTTTAAATTTTCTCCTAAACTTAAGCACCTGGTACGATTCATCTACTCTTGTTTTTTTCTTTCTTTGTTCCATACTTTACCTTCCACGTGTCTCTTATCCTTTGGAATTCCTAAGAAATTTGTATCTTAGTTTTTTAATAGTAATTTGTTACACCCGGTACTTCCTGTTATTGTACTTTCTCTCCATCTTTCCCTGGTGGACTTTATAATTAATTTCTTTTTTTTTTCTCGATCAGCTTCTATTCTTATGGTTCCTTTGGAATGTTATACTTCCCCCTGGGTTTTTCCTTATCATATATTCTCAGAGTTTAGTTTTAATTTCTTGGTCTCTCAAAAAAAATTATGTACTCTTAGATGGTTGCTCCTCCAACTCCCTCTTCCTTTTCCTAGGATCTCCTTTAGATGAGTTTGTCCTTATCGTGTTTCTAAGGGTAAGTATTAAGGGTTGAGTTTAATTATCAATAACTCATTCTTCCTTAGGGGGATTTCTACCCTTTTATTTAAACTTTTATTATCATACTCTTAAATTTTCTCAAGGAAATCGGGAGTTTTAATAAAATTCTACCTTCATTTATTCATGAAATATTTTCTTGCCATAATTTGGCTTATTACATGAATTCTCTACCCCTAATCCCTTGGGATAGGGCTTGAGTTAACCCTAGAACAATTATGGGACTTTTGATCAGAAGGCTCTTAGGATTAGAAGGCTCTTAGGGTCTGAGCTTTCTATCTGGGCATGTTGCTCTCCTCCCGAAGTTTGTCCTAGGATCAAGAATGACATCAATTGATGTCGAATTGGATTAGAATTATGTCATTAAAATTCTGCTAACTCTCTCTCTAACACCGGTCGAAAATTGCAGAGGGGGGCCGAATTGGCTTATCTTTCGATACTAATTTGGTCGTGGGAGGGCTGAGGAAGTGTTGGGAGAGCTTGGTTTGGCTTGAGGGAGGCTCAAATTGGCCGATATAAGCTCATCTGAAATAGAGCCGCTTTGGTCCGCTGGAGCTGCTTCACTGTTCGATCACGCCGACATTTCTCTGGCGACTCTTGGAGTGAATGGATGTCACCACCATGTAGGTGACTTCTCACAGTTCTAAGGAACCCGACCCCACCTACTTTGTCTTAGAAATGACCCTATATCAGAGCTCTAGTCCGTGCTTCACCAGAAAACTAAGCACCTTAGAGAGAGTGAGATTTTCAAATGTGGAAAGAATGAATGGAGAGAGTCTCTCTATATATAGGGAGCTCAAGGACTTGTCGGTCGTCCGTTTGGCACCTTTATGATAGACGTTGATGGCCTGAAACGTATTGAATGGAAACATTTCTTCTTCGCCGGTGCTGCTTTGATTTCCCAGTGAGTGAATAGTGCTATCATCTGAAGGAAGAAGATGACACTATTTTGAATTAGACCGGACTGGTCCGAACCGGGTTCAAAGTTTAAACCGACCGGTTCATCCCCCACCCTCCCCCCCCCCCCTTCGGCCGAATTTTTCAAATCTAAAAATTTTTAAATTCATCTAAATTTATTTTCTATCCAATGGTGGTCTCAAATCTCAAATTTAAATTATTTAAGCAACCTAGAAAAATCAATTTAAAATTAAGTTCAATATTGGTTCAAAATGGTCCAAACCGGTTCAATACGGTTCAAATTCCCACCCGGTAAAGATGAAGGGAAAGTGCAACTATTCCTTAGAAATTCTAGAGGATAAGAGACATATGGAAGGTAAAGAGTAAGTCGAAGAAATAAGAAAAACAAGAGTAGATGAAGCGTACCAAGTCCTTAAGTTAGGGGAAATTTTCCAAAGAATGGGGCAATCAAACACCAAAAGGTACGAGTGGTTAGGTAAGAGTATGGGAAGGTTTAGCATGATCTACTACAAGAAGGCCTAGAAAACTCAAATTCAGAACGTCGAAGGAATACTATATAAGGAAATAACCCATTTGAGCCAAACGATTTGGAGGAGTAAACGAAGTCTAACCAGAGATGGGGAATAAGGGGAGAATATACCCCAACCAAGACGAAAAGAGAAACACTAGGGATATAATAGCACAAAAAGCTTGAATACGATAAGGATACGAGATCTACCTCAAAGGAGTAGGTGAATATTGAAGCAACTGGAAATGAAGCAATGTCAATAGAAGGAATTATGGAGGGAAGGAGAATGGAAAGCTCGTTAGAGAAAGAAATTAACTAACTCAGAATTTGCTGCAATAGTGTTTTCCCTAAAGGTATGGTGACACTACCTTTACAAAATTAAGTATAGGATATACAAAGATCACAAGAGCTTTAAGTAATTCCTCATTCAAAAGGAGTTAAACCTCCCGTCAGGAGAAATGATTAAAATTGGTGAAGAAGCATGATCTTATAATAGAATACCACTCCAAAAAGGCTAATGTGGTAGTAGGTGCTTTAAGTCGCAAGTATCGAATTGAGACGACACAAGTAAAGAGAAGCTACATACCTTGCTACAACAATTGGAAAGGATAGAGGCGGATCTGAGGGAAAACAAGTAGAAAAATGCTTGGTGGCTAAGGCAGCAGTAAGACCCAATTAACCGAGCATATTAAGACTCAAAACAAAAGACAGATAAAGAACTCTAGTATTGTTTGGACCTAGTAAACAAAGGAAGGAAACCAGACCACGACGTGCGAGGTGATGGAGTACTATCCTATAAGGGTAGGGTATGAGTGCCTCAAGCTAAAGAATTAAAGAGAGTTATTCTGGAAGAGGTACATGATTCGATGTATACTAGGCATCTCGACAGTATCAATATATACCATACCCTCCAACAAGGATACTAGTGGAAGGGTATGAAGATGGACATCACGGAATATATAGTCGATGTTTCTCATATCAATAGATAAAGATAGAGCCTCAGAAACCGTCAGGTCTACTACAAGCCTTACCAATTCCCAAGAGAAAATGAGAGCATATCACTGTGAACTACGTCATGGACCTACAGGTGACCAGAGAGAACCAAGAGGCAAATTGGAGAAACAACTGGCCGTCTTATACATGAAGGAATTATAAGACCCCATGGTGCCCTAGTGAGTATAGTATCGAATAGAGATCCGATAATTTCTTCCAAGTTTTTGGCCAACCTGACAAAATGCTATGTGGACCAAACTTCATATGATCATGACATTTCACCCTCAGACATATGGGCAGTCTGAGCGATCCATCCAAACATTGGAAGATATGTTGAGTGTGTGTGTAATCGCCATGAATAAAAGTTGGAAGGAATACTCGTGCCTGATGGAATTTACGTACAATAATAGTTACCAAGCCAATATTCATATGGCTCCCTATGAAGCCCTTTATGGACGACCATGTCATACCCCTCTATTCTGAGGAGAAGTAGGAAATTAGAAAGGGCATAAATGATTGAGGATGCCACAGAGAAGATAAAACTAATAAGGAGTTGTGTTATGACTGCACTGGACAGACAAAAGAGTTACGTGGATAATCAGAGGAAAGATCTGGAGTTCGAAGTGGGAAATCAGGTATTCCTTAAAGTATCTCTATGGAGAGGAATACTTAGGTGTCAACAGGAAAGCTGAAACCAAGATATATCAGTCCATATCCCATTATTAAAGGGATAGGACTGGTAGCTTATAAATTTGAATTACCTCCTAATATGCAGAGAATACATGATGTATTCCACATTTCAGTACTTTGAAAATATCAACCTAATCCTAGTCACGTACTGGACCGACCTCCAATGGAACTAGAAGAGAACCTGACTTATCAGACAGAGTCGGTACAAAACATCGACTGGAGAGACAAGAATTTGAGGAACAATAAAATTCCTATGATCAAGGGGTTGTGATAGAACGAACCTGTGTGGGAAGAGACATAGGGAACCGAGTCTACGATGAGGAGTAGTTATCCTCAATTATTTAATGTGAAACTGTTTTGAGGACAAAACCCCTAAAAGGAGGGGAGAGTTGTAAACCCTGTCCTTTATTAATGAGAAAATCGTGGAAAGAACCGGTCAATTTGAATCTTTAAACCGAATTGGTCTACAAGTCCGATTGTTAGGGGACGAGCAAATTTGAGAATTTCTAACTCCCATGTGACTCAAAAAGGATTGTAAACTTGTGAAAAGAACCCTAGGATGAAATGATGAGGAAAGACCGAAGCAGTTCAAGAGAACTAGGTCTAAACCGGATAGAACTGATTTATGAATCGAGTTGATTCATGAACTGGAACCGATAGAGAATGGGTAAACCAAGAAGCTTATGGATCCTTTGTGATTCAAAGAGATTCATAATCCTTGGTAAAGAACCTTAGAACAATGTGGGAGAGAAAAACCAGATCGGTTCGGGTGAACCGAATCTGAACCGGATTAAACCAGTCTAAGAACCGAGCCGATTTATGAACCGAAATCTTTAAAGAGATGTTAAACCAAGAAATTTATGGACCCTAAGTGATCTAAGTAGTCATAGAAGTCATGAAAATGGATTGGAGAACGAGTGGGAGGTGAAAACCAAACCGGTTCAGGTGAACCGGATCCGAACAGGATTGAACCTTTTTGGACCGGTTTGAATCACTATTGAACTGGATGCTAAATTAATTTTTCTAAGTGGCTTAAAAATTTCAAATTTGAAATTTGAGACCACCATTGGTTAGATAATGAATTTAGATGAATTTAGAAATTTTTAGATTTGAGAATTTTGGTTGAATGGGGTGAACCAACCAGTTTAAGCTTTGAACCCGGTTCGGACCAGTCTAGTCCAGTTCGGAACTATGTCATCTTCTTCCTCAAGATGACAGCACTGTTCGCTCACTGAGAAATCGAAGCAGTGCTGACAATGAAGAAACACTTCCGTTCGGTACGTTTCAGGTCTTCAATTCCTGTTATAACGGTGCCAAACGGATGGCCAATGGGTCCTTGAGCTCCCTATTTAAAGAGCCCCTCTCCATTCGTCCTCTCCACACCTGAAAAGCTCACTCTCTCTCAGTTGCTTAGTTTTCCAGTGAAGCTCGAATCAGAGCTCCGATATAGGGTCAATTCTAAGCCAAAGAAGGCGAGATCGGGTTCATGAGAACCAGGGAGAAGTCAGCTACACGGTGGTGACATCTGTTCATTCCGATAGTTATCGGAGAAGCGCCGGCGTGATCGAACAGTGAAGTAGCTACGGTGAACCGAAGCTGCCTTATTTTGGTCGAGTTGAAATCGGCAAATTCTAACCCTCCTTGGGCCAAACCAAGTTCTCCCGACACTTCCTCATCCCTTCCATGGTCAAATTAGGAACGAAAGGTAAGCCAATTCGGCCCCCCTTTGCAATTTCTGATCAGTGTTAGAGAGGGAGTCTATAGAATTTCAATGATGAAATGCTAATCCAATTCGACATCAATTGATGTCATTCTTGATCCTAGGAAGAACCTCTTGAGGAGAGCTATCTACCTAGATAGAAAGCTGAGACTGTCGTGCCCTCACCAGTGAGAAACTGAGGCTTTCTCTCTCTATAGTCTGTTTTTTGGTGAAACTATGTTTGAGCTAGTTCCCGTGTTAAAACTTAGGATTCAAAGTTTCTTAGAATTGTATGAATATGTGGAAACTCAATTTCAACAATTAGAGGTGTTTGATCGGTCAATTTCATAAAATCAAATTTGGTTGTGTTAAAAAGTTGAAATTGGGGGAAATTTTCTAGATTTTCAAAAATTCGAAGGACCAAAATGTAATTTTCTAAAATTAAGGGTCAATTGGTCATGATAAGAATATTAGAGGGCCAATTGAGAAATTTTAGAATTTTTGGGGTAAAATTTACCATTTTTGTAAAGGAAGGGCAAAATGGTAATTTTGGAAAAATTAAGGGACCAAATTGGAAATTTGGGAAATTAAACCCCTTTGTGTGAAATTGAATAATTTGAGGTTCTAAGATAAATTTTAAAAGTTTTGGGACTCAAATTGAGGAAAATCCCGGCAATATGGACTTAAAGATAAAGAAAAATAACTTTAGGGACCTAATTGCAAATATATATAAATTGGGTTTCCTCATTCATTTGGAACGAATGAGGACTATTAGGCCAAAGAATAATGAACAACCATGTTCATTTCGTATAGGAGAACGAGGCATCGGGAACACCAGTCGAGGTTCAGCTTCTAGGGACGGAAACCGACTAAGTGGAATTTCACTACACGATCAGGTGAGTGGGATTTCATATAATACCCGGTTGGGGATGATAAGTACTTCGGAATGAAAACCCACTATTAAGTGGTATTTTAAACATCACCACTTAGAGGAAGTGATATGAAAATCATGTGGAAAAACTACTTACCGGTTGTAAGTAGATCATACCTGGTTGGTATGATGAAACTTCCTCGAAGGAAGTCGAAAACCCGTTTATCGGTTATGAACAGAGATGTCCTTATACCCAATCGGTATAATGGACAGTGAAAACATATTTTGTTTGAAGTGTTCTCCCCTAACTATGTGCTAATTCTTAAACAATTTGGGAGACCTTCTTGATGGGAGCTTGAATAGCTCTTATAGGTCGGGGCCTCGGTTTTGGAACTTGGGGGCTAATATACCCGGTTTTGAAAAATTTTGAACAGTGGGCCATAGGCCAATGGGCATGAGCAGGAGCTTGTAAACGAACATGATATATGTGCCATAAAACTTTAGTAAGTAAATTGTTTGTTCATGGTACCAAGGCAGGTCCGACATACTCAGTTAACTAGCAATAGTATGACATGACTAGTCTCCGGACCAGTTAAGACAAACAGTTGCAGGTTGAGTTGAAGCTCGTGACCGTTGGGCTAATGACACCACATATTACATGGCATGATAAGAAAACATTGTTTGTGCATGCACTATGAGTACAAGATCATCAAGACGTCAATGAGGGGTAGTGATGCGTCCTAAGGGCCATGGACAACCCGGTGAGTATAAGGGCAGTTCGTCGTTCCAAGTGACCATGCAAAATTTCGAGTAGCACCAAGCGCATGAGATCGGGGTGGGGACAGGATGAGGTCTCTGTCCTCATACGGATACGAAGAATCGATTTTGGGATTGAGGGTCGGATGTCATGTACATCCATTCATTCTCAAGGTAGAAGTGGTTGTGCTTCTATCGAGGTGGCCGGTAAAGTTGCTCTGAAGCCACAAGTGGGTTCAATGGTCGTGCTGACCTGCGAATGTGTGTAACCTTCATGATGAAGGATGTGTGTTGGGTAATGACACACCATGGTAAATAAGAAATGGTGGAAAAACCTCAAATTTTTAAATGAAGGGATTTTTTTAAAAGAAAGGAGTCTGGCACACTCCAATATAAATGTGTTTCTTAAAAGTTAAAAGTAGACTTTTGAAAAACCCATTTACTGAGTTGTAGAAACTCACCCCTCTTTTCTATCCTTTTTCAACAAAAGAGAAAATCACTTGGAGTAACACCGAGCTTTACCCTGTATCAAGTATGCTTAATTTTCCTTAATCTTGCATTTTAATTGATATATATCTTCTAGGGAACAAGGTTGAAATTTCGCTTGGCTCCTCCTGAGTTTTAAAAGGAGGAAACTCCTCTTGAACCAAGAAAGAGTGGCGGGTTGTTCACGGGGATCCAACCAAACCGGGTTGGGGCGGAAACGAAGAATCGATTTTGGGATTGAGGGTCGGATGTCGCGTACATCCACTCATTCTCAGGGTAAAAGTGGACATACTTCTATCTAGGTGGCTGGTAATGTTGCTCTGAAGCCACAAGTGGGTTCAGTGGTCGTGCTGACCTGCGAATGTGTGTAACCTTCATGATGAAGGATGTTTGTTGGGTGCTGACACACCATGGTAAATAAGAAATGGTGGAAAACCCCAAATTTTTAAATGAAGGGATTTTTGAAAAGAGAGGAGTCTAGCACACTCTAATATAAATATTTTTCTTGAAATTCAAAAGATTTGAAACCCATTCACTAAGTAGTTGTACTCACCCCCTCCCTTATATCCCATTCAGAAAGTCCCAGGTAGCCTATCCTTAAAGACCTACAAATTTAAACGCCTGCAAGACATGTATGATCCTTTTAAATTACTATGTAGTTTTGATTTATGTTATTCCTGGAAATGGTGCAAAGAACGACTTACTCTTTACGGTTTATAATAAGGGGAAACCCTTTAATAAACCGGGAGAGTGGCGAGTTGTTCATAGGGATTCGACCAAACCGGGTTGAGGTGTGACACGCATCCTTGGGAACTCGATAGTAATAAAGGAATTTATTTAGAGATAAGGATGTGAAATAAAAAGGAATATAAGATAGGGGAGAAAGCCAGAGTGAATCACCATGCAAAGGTCAAGAAGTATGAGAAAGAATGAAGGGAGAACTTTCAAGGATTAGTATGGAAAACAAACATGAAAATCTCAGTATGGAAGTCCCTAGAAGAATAATGAACAGTTGTAAATTGCCAAATTGCCTGTTCACAAATGATCGGGTTTTTGAACTGGTTCGGTTTTCTCACTCGATTTGACTAGTTCTTTTCCTGGTTTTCCTTAGCTCAAAAGGGTGGGGTTTACAACTCTCCCCTCCTTTTAGGAGTTTTGTCCCCAAAACTTAATTAGTAACTTTGCATGAGGAATCATTTCCTTTGATATCTATTTGGTGTTTACTTAACATGCAACTCTTCTCTTGTTCTTCCATCTAGCCCTTTTTACATCCTTCACCTAAGGAATTTCTTTTGCTTTATATCATTTACTCCCTTCATGGAGTTTATCATAACTAGATATACCTTATTTCAGGGTATATCCTTAGATTCATATCCCTCTTTGCTTAGAGCAACATTTTCCCTTTTGAGGTCTCGTACTCATAATTGGGAATTCCAAGATAACTAATCATTCCCATGTCTAGTTATCCTTTTGGTAGTTGAAACCTTTAGCTCGATGTTCTTTCGAGCGTTATGTACTTGTTCCACAATTTTTCTTTATTATCACTTTTTCGTCCTATTTTGACCCTTCGTTCATTCGCTTTCTATTATAACTTCGGTCCAATTGATTGGGTTTTCCAATACTATACCGACAAGTTGGGATTCATCCTTTCTTAGGTCCACCCTCATTCCCAATAACATCCTTTACTCAAGGATTTTACTTTGTCCTTAATCCACTCTTACTTGTTCATAATCATTTCACAATTCTTTATACCAAGTTGATTCCTTTCGGTCTACATGTTGTTGCTTGGTTTGGGGAGTTTCCCTTTTTTTTTTACGATTTTATTCTCTACTATTTCCTTCAAAGTAGAGACTTTTACCTTAGGAGTTACATGTTCGACCTTCTTACCATTTCTTGAAAGTTTCCTTTCTTCATCTCCTTTCACCTTTTCTATATTGGGGCATTTGTCTGCTTTCAGTCCTCCATTGTCTTAAATTTTCCATTCCATCCCTTATTCCTTATTTGAGTAGCTTATTAATCTTATTTCGGGTACTTCATACTATGCGTAGTCATCCACTCTTTAGGCTTCATTATACGCGTGTGGACTATGGCCTATCTTACCAATTGCGGATATTCTTCCATAACCACATCTTATTTGGAGGGCTTACTTTCCCAACGTTTCTCGGATGCTCTTTCCTTCCTTACCTTATTATGAATAGTCAACTCATTCTTACTTGCCACCACATCTCTTAATATCCTTCCTTGGATTTCTTTCACCTTAGCATACATTTTATTTGTGACTTCGTCTCCTCACCTCTCGTCACATGGTTCCATTTCTTCTTTCTTACGTCATGTATCCTTTCTTAGGATATCCCTTATTTGGGAGGATTCTTACCCTTTTCTCCTGTAATTTCTTTTCCATACATCCTTGAAGACACCTAACTTTAAATGATGTCCCTTGATACTATTCTTGTATGCTTACCTTTATTCTTGAGATCCTACGAATACGTTTTTCATACTTCATCCTCATTCTCACTCGTACCTCAGCACATGTCTATAGCTCACATCCACCTAGTTTCAAAATCCCTTGATTGCCCTTCGAGAGGTTCACTTAACCGTCTTAAGACTTTTAATTATAATTCTAGTTTAGGCCATTGATTTCTTTTAAGGATTTTCCTTCGTTCTTCTTTTCCAATGATTTCGCCTTTTCACTTCTCCCTTCTTTATCGTGGTTTAAATCACTGGTTTACTCCAAGACCAGTTCTTTAACTACCTCCTTCTCACTATTTTTCTGATCCAATCACCTAGGCAGTTGTATCCCTCGTCCTTCATGCCCATCCTTTTGTTCTTCATAGAGTGTAATCTTTACTACAACTCAGCCTTTCTTAGGATTTTCTTCATCCTCTTTGGTTGTCCACTGCTACTAGTTTCTTCTTTCTACTTGGCTCTCCTACTCTCTCCAAACAGATCACATTGAGCCATCACGATACTCACTTCCTTTGAAAAATTTCCTAATTATGGGTTGTTTCCTTGCACTCCACCTTATGTCCATCCGTCCATCATTAATTCTTTCAAGGGTAGTTAGTCGTATGCATCCCTCCAAAGTTTACCTTCATAGTGTCACACCCCAACCCGGTTTGGTTGGATCCCCATGAACAACCTGCCACCCTTCCGGTTTATTAAAGGGTTTCCCCTTATTATAAACCGTAAAGAGTAAGCCATCATTTATAGCCGCACCTTTCCTGGAATAACATAACTCAAGATTGCATGAAATTAAACATACCTGTTTCACAAAGCATCTTATTTGACGGTCTTTAAGGGTAGGCTTTCTAGAATTTCCTAAAAAGGGATATAAGGGAGGGTGAGTATAACTACTCAGTGAATGGGTTTTCAAAAGTCAAATTTTTACTTTTTAGGAAAACAATTGTATTGGAGTGTGCAAGACTCCTTTCTTTTAAAAAATCTCTTTATTAAAAAATCTCAATTTTTCCACCATTTCCATATTTAACTACGGTGTGTCATCACCCAACACACATCCTTCATCATGAAGGTCAAACACACATTCGCAAGCCAGCACGACCATTGAACCCACTTGTGGCATCGAAGCGACTTTACTAGCCACTTAGATAGAAGCATGACCACTTCTACCCTGAGAATGAGAGATGTACGCGACATCTGACCCTCAATCCCAAAATCGATTCTTCGTGTTTGTATGAGGACAGAGACCTCATCTTGTCCCCACCCCGATCTCATGCGCTTGGTGCTTGTAAACCCCACACTTTTGAATTAAGGAAAACCAGGAAAAGAATCGGTCAAACCAAGTAAGAAAACCGAGTCGGTTTACAAACCCGATCATATGGGAACAAGCAATTTGGAAATTTACAACTTCCGGGTGATCAAAAGGGTTTATTAAACCTTTGAAAAGAAACTTAAGACAAAATAAAAGACAAAAACCAAATTGGTTCAGGTGAATGAGATTCCATAAGAACTTTAAAGTTAGGCGTACTTGCTTGAGAGTAATGTGAGGATGGGTGACCTCTTGGGAAGCATGATTTTTTTTGTAACCCGAAATTTCGATCAAAATTTTTTATGCACGTCTTATCATAAATGGCCATAAATTAATATATATATTTAATTATTTTAATTAATACCAATAATTTAACCGAAATTAAATTATTTAAATTAATATCAATAATTTATGTCAATATTAATACTAGTAATAAATCTCTCCCATTTAGTACACGATTTTACACCTATATAAAGAGGTCATCTCCATTCATTCTCCTCACACCTGAACACTTCTCTCTCTCTACTGCTCCATTTCTCGATGAAGCTCGAACCAGAGTTTCGACTTAAACATTTTTCTTAACCTTGGAAGGAGAGGTCGAGCTCTTTAGAACTGAGGAGAAGACAACTATCTAATAGCAAACTCCAGTCAATCCGAGAATTGCTAGAGAAGCATCGACATGATGGAATAGTGAAGTAGCTCCGGCGGACCAAAGCTGCCCAATTTCGGAAAAGCTGAAATTGGCCATTTCGAGCCCTCCTCAGACCAAACAAAGTTCTCCCAACACTTCCTCAACCCTCCCACGACTGAATTAGGACTCAAAGTTAAGCTAATTCGACTCCCCTATGTAATTTTTGGCTGGTGCTAGAGAGAGAACCGACAGAATTTCATTGATGAAATTCTAACTCTATTCGACATCAATTGATGTGATTCTTGATTCTAGGATAAACCTTAAGATGAGAGCTATCTTCCTAGATCGAAAGCTTGGACCGTCGTGCTCTCACCGGTGAGAAATCGAAGCTTTCTCTCTCTACAGTCTGTTTTCCGACGAAGCTCCGTTTGAGCTCGTTCCGGCATTAAAATCTGTGATTCAAAGTTTCTTAGAATCGTATGAACATGCAGGAACTCAATTTCAACTCCAATTTCAATAATTAGAAGTGTTTGATCAGTCAATTTGATAAAATCAAATTCGGTAGTGTTGAAGAGTTGAAATTGGGGGAAAATTTGGGGATTTTTGAAATTCAAAGGGCCAAAATGTAATTTTATGAAATTGAGGGTCAATTGGGCATGAAAATGATGTTGGAGGACCAATTGAGGAATTTTGGAATTTTTGGGGCAAAACTTACCATTTTTGTAAAGGAAGGGCAAAATGGTAATTTTGGAAAAATTGGGGGACCAAATAGGAAATTTGGGAAATTAAACCCCTTTTTGGTGAAATTGAATAAATTGAGGTCCTAAGATAAATTTTAAAAGTTACGGGACTCAATTTGAGGAAAAACCGACATTAGGGACTTAAAGTTAAAGAGAAATAAATTTAGGGACCTAATTGCAAATAACTAAAAGTTTGGGTTTTCTCATTTATTGGAAATGAATGAAGGCTGTTATGCCGAGTAATAATGAACAAGAATATTCATATCGTGTAGGAACGCAAAATACCGGGAATGCCAGCATGGACGAGCTCGCGTGAATACAAAGAACTGGTTAAGTGGAATTCACTATGTTAACGAGTGAGTGGGTTTACTAACATTATACCTTATTAGGATGATGAACACAACTTAAAATTAAAAACCACTTACCGGTTGTGAGTGGGATTAAATATCATACCTGGTTGGAAATGATAAGTGCCTTGGTATAAAAACTCACTGTTTAGTGGTATTTTAATCATCACCACTTAGAGAAAGTGATGTGAAAATTATGCAGAAAAACTACTTACCGATTGTAAGTAGATCATACCCAGTTGGTATGATGAGACTTCCTCGAAGGAAGTTGAAAACCCATTCGTCAGTTATGAACGGAGATGTCCTTTTACCGGTCGGTATAATGGACAGTGAAAACCTATTTTGTCGGAAGTGTTCTCCCCTAACTGTGTGCCAATACTTAAACTATTTGGGAGACCTTCTCGATGGGAGCTCGAATAGCTCTTATAGGCCGGGGGCCTCGTTTTTGGAACTTGGGGGCTAAATGCCCGATTTTGAAAATTTCATACAGTGGACCCAAGGCCAGTTAGTATGAGCAGGAGCTTGTAAACGAACATGATATATGTGCCATAAAACTTAATAAGTGAATTGTTTGGCCATGGTACCAAGATATGACCGACATGCTCAATCAACTAGCGGTAGTGTGACATGACAGGTCGACGGACCAGTCAAGAAAAATAACTGCGGGTTGGGTTGAGAGTCGGGGACATTGGACCAGTGGAACCACAAATTACATGGCAATATGAGAAAATATTGTTTTTGCATCCATTATGATTATGGATGTCACGTACATCCACTCATTCCCAGGGTAGAAGTGGTCGTACTTCTATCCGGGTGGCAGGAAAAGTCACTCCGAAGCCACTAGCGGGTTTAGTAGTGATATTGACTTGTGAATGTGTGTAACCTTCATGATGAAGGATGTGTGTTGGGTGATGACACATTGTGGTAAATAAGAAATGGTGGAAAAACTCAAATTTTTAAATAAAGGGATTTTTTAAAACAAAGGAGTCTGGCACACTTCATATAAATGTTTTTCTTAAAAGTCAAAAGTTTTTAAAAACCCATTCACTAAGTAGTCGTACTCACCCCCTCCCTTATATCCCTTTCAGAAAATCTCAGAAAGCCTCCCCTTAAAGACTGTCAACTAAGATGCCTGTAAGACAGGTATGTAAAGTTTTAAATTTCATGAAGTTTTGATTATGCTATTCCAGGAAAAGGTGTAGGTTAAAGGACGCCTTACTCTTTACGATTTACAATAAGGGGAAATCCTATAATAAATCAAGAGACTGGCGGGTTGATCATGGGGATCTGACCAAACCGGGTCGGGGCGTGACAGTGCTACTCCAAATTTTGCATGGTCACCTGGTACGATGAGATGCCCTTATAACCACCAAGTCATCCAGTGCCCTTAGGATGCATCACTACCCCTCATGGGCGTC
This sequence comes from Trapa bicornis, assembly GCA_030064425.1. NCBI lineage: Eukaryota > Viridiplantae > Streptophyta > Magnoliopsida > Myrtales > Lythraceae > Trapa > Trapa bicornis. The sequence goes on from CM057745.1 coordinate 1,692,472, forward strand.
TTGATGATCTCGTACTTAGAGTGCATGCACAATCAAAGATTTCTCATCATTCCATGTAATATGCGGTGCCACTCGTCCAATGGCCCCGACTCTCAACTCAACCTGCAGATGTCTATCTTGACTAGTCCGTCAACCTGTCATGTTGCACTATCGCTAGTTAACTGAGCATGTCGGTCCTATCTTGGTGCCATGGCAAAAAAAATCTTTTATTCAAAGTTTTATAGCATATAACTCATGTTTGTTTATGAGCTCCTGCTCGTGCCAATTGGCCATGGGCCCACTGTACGAGATTTTCAAAATCGGGCATATTAGCCCGGAGTTTCAAAACTGAGGCCCCTGGCCTATGAGAGCTATTCAAGCTCACTTTAAGAAGGTCTCCCAAATTGTTTAAGCATTGGCATACAGTTAGGGGAGAGCACTTCTATCACAATATATTTTCACTTGTTCATTATACCGACCAGATATAAGGACACCTCCGTTCATAACTGATGAACGGGTTTTCAACTTCTTACGAGGAAGTTTCATTACACCAACCGGGTATGATCTACTTACAACCGGTAAGTAGTTTTTTTGCATGATTTTCACATCATTCCTCTAAGTTGTGATGTTTAAAATACCACATAGTAGTGGATTTTCATTTCGATGTTCTTATCATCCCCAACCGGGTATGATATAAAATTTCCACTCACCCATTAATGCAGTTAATTCCACTAGATCGGTTCTTTGTATTCACACAAGCTCGTCTATGCTGGTGTTCCCGGTACTTCGTGTTCCTATATGATATGAACATCCTTGTTCATTATTACTCAGCTTAATAGCCTTCATTCATTTCAAATAAATGAGAAATTCCAAACTTTTTATTTATTTGCAATTAGGTCCCTAAAGTTATTTCTCTTTAACTTTAAGTCCCTAATGTCGGTTTTGCCTCAAATTAAGTGTCAAAACTTTTAAAATTTATCTTAGTATCTCAATTTATTCATTTTCACAAAAAGGGGTTTAATTTCCCAAATTTCCAATTTAGTTCCCCAACTTTTCCAAAATTACCATTTTGCCCTTTACAAAAATGGTAAGTTTTACCCCAAAAATTCCAAAATTCCTCAATTGGTCCTCCAACATTATTATCATGCCCAATTGACCCTCAATTTTATAAAATTGCATTTTGGTCCTTTGAATTTCAAAAATTCCCAATTTTTCCCAATTTTCCATCAATTTCAACTCTTTAACACTGCCGAATTCGATTTCATCAAATTGACTAATAAAACACTTCTAATTGTTGAAATTGAAGTTAAAATTGAGTTCATCCATCTTCATATGATTCAATAGCACTTTGAATCGCAAGTTTTGACACCGGAACGAGCTCAAACGGAGTTTCGCCGGAAAATAAACTATAGAGATAGAAAGCTTCGAAAGCTTACCGTCGAGGGCACGGCGGTCCGAGCTTTCAATTTTGGCAGATAGCTCTCGTCCTGAGGTACATACTAGGATCAAGAATCATATCAATTGATGTTGAATTGAGTTAAAATTCCATCAACAAAATTCTCTCGGTTCTTTCTCTAACATCAGTCGGAATTTGTTGAAGGGAGCCGAATTGGCTTACCTTTCAGACTTAATTCAGCCGTGGGAGGGCTGAGGAAGTGTTGGGAGGACTTGGTTTGGCCTGAGGAGGGATCGAAATGGCCAATTTCAGCTCAGCTGAACAGGGCAACTTCGGTCCGCCGGAGCTACTTCACTATTCCATCATGCCAGCGTTTCTCCGGCGACCCTCGGAGCAAACGGAGACTATAGTCGTGTAGCTGACTTCTCCCCGGTTCTAAAGAACCCAACCTCACCTTATTTGGCTTAGAAAAGAGCCTACATCGGAGCTCTAGTTCGAGCTTCAATGAAAAATGGAGTAGTTGAGAGAGAATGGAGTTTTCAGGTGCGGAGAGGATGAATGGGGAGGGGCTCTTTTTATAGGGAGCTCGGGGACCCGCTGGCCTTCCATTTGGCACCGTTATGACATGCATTGAAGACTTGATATGCCCCGAATAGAAACGTTTCTTCTTTGCTGGCACTGCTTCGATTTTCCGACGAGTGAACAGTATTTTTATCCTGAGGAAGAAGATGACACTATTCTGTACTGGACCAGACCGATCCGAATCGGGTTCAAAGCTTAAACCTACTGGTTCACCCCTCATTCGACCAAGTTTTTCAAATCTCAAATTTAATTATTTAAGCCATCTAGAAAAATGAATTTAGCATATGGTTCAATAGTGGTTCAAACTGGTCCAAACCGGTTTGAATCCGGTTCACCTAAATCGGTTTTGTTTTCATCCCCAATTCCTTCACAAGTCCATTTATATGACATTTGCAATTCCATAGGTCACTTAGGGTCAATAAAATTCCAGTTTACCATCTCTTTATCAATTCTGGTTCATATATCAGCTCGGTTCTTAAATCGGTTTAATCTGGTTCGAGTCTGGTTGACCCGATCTGGTCTGATTTTTCTCTCCCAATTTGTTCAAGGGTTCAATACCAAGGTTTATGAATTTATTTGGAGCACACGTGAGTTTAATTTCTCTTATTTGCCCTTTCTCCATCGATTCTAGTTCATGAACCAACTCGATTCATAAACCGGTTCAATCTAGTTGGATCTAATTCATCCAAACCGGTCTGGTTTTTCTATTCCAATTCATCCTAAAGTTCTTTTCCATAGTATTATGAACCCTTTGGATCATCTGGGAGTTGTAAATTCCCAAATTGCCCGTTCACAATTTATAGGGTTTGTGAACCGATTAGATTTTCTCACTCGGTTTGACTAGTTCTTTTCCCGGTTTTCCTTAGCTCAAAAGGGTGGGGTGTACAACTCTCCCTTCCTTTTAGGAGTTTTATCCCCAACACTTAATTAGCAACCTTACATGCGGAATCACTTCCTTTGTCACCTTGCTTAACATGCAACTCATCTCTTGTTCTTTCAATTAGCCATTTTTACAACCTTCACTTAAGGAATTCCATTTCCTTTATATTATTTACTCCCTCCATGGGGTTTATGATAACTAGACGTACCTTACTTCAGGGTATATTCTAAAATTTTATCTCCTTCTTTACTTAGAGCAACATTATTCCCTCTGAGGTTTTGTACTCAAGATTGGGAATTCCAAGATAACTAACCATTTTTCGTGTCTAGTTAACTGCTTGGTCGTTGAAACCCTTAGCTCGACATCCTTTAGAGCTTTGCGTACCTATTTTCACGGATTTCTTTATCATCACTTTTTCATCCCATTTCGACCCTTACTTCATTCATTGCTCATTACAAATCAGTCCAAATTATGTTTGACTTTGTCATGCTTATGGACTAACTCTTCCTTATTTTGAGTCATGTTTTCATCGGGATTGTTGGGTTTTCTTGGCCCTTACAACATGACATTTTCTAGATCTTGTCTCTATATCCATTAGATCTCCAAAACACCTCCTTTAGGGTTATTCCATATTTTTTAATATTTTAGGAATTGTATAACTTCATCCCTCTTTTCTTCTAGTAGTATTCCTCGATTACCTTCATCGTTATCAACTCAACTTACCCAATTGTGTCGGTTCCCCTTACCCACTCGTCCCTTTTTGACTTCCTTATTGAGTAATTCCAGTTCCAATTACTTGATTTCCAGATGTTTTACTGACATGCTGGGATTCGTCCTTTCTTAGGTCCATCATCATTCCCAATGATATCCTTTACTCAAGGATTTTCCTTTGGCCTTAATCCACTCTTACTTGTTCGTAATTATTTCATAGTTTGTTATTCCTGTTTGACCCTTTTTCAATTTATCGTTTTGATCAGGGAGTTCCCTTTTTACGTTTTCATTCTCCAATATATACTTCAAGGTAAAGACTTTTGTTCTAGGAGATACATGCTCAACCTTCTTACCATTGCTTAAAGGTTTCTTTTCTCCCTTTCCTCATACCCTTATCAATGTTAGGGCATCTGTTTGCTTTGGATCCTTCTTTATCCACAACTTTTGTTTCATCCCTTATTCCTTACATGAGATACTTCTGATTATTAGTTTTATTTCGTGCATTCCGCACTATGCTCAGTCGTCCACTCTTTAGACTTCATATGTGCGTGTGGACTCTGACCTGTCTTACCAATTGTGGTTATTCCTTCTTAGCCACATCTTATTTGGAAGACTTGTATTTCCTAATGTTTCTTGGACATTCTTTCCTTTTAAGCTATTTCCTTAGGTCACCCAAGTATGCTTTCTTGGTTCTTTCACCTTGGCTTGATCTTCATTTGTAAGTTTATCTCTTTGTCCCTTTTTCTTGGTTCCATTATCTCTTAGTTGGGATGCATATGTCTTTCCAAGATTTTCTTCCTCGATAGGACTCTCCCCTTTTTCCCTAGTTATGGGCAATATCTACCTTTAAATGGCATCCTTTGATGTCGTCCTCTTCTTTTTATCCTTTCTCTTGAAATTTTGCAAGTATATCTTTGGTTCTCTATCCTCATCCCTACTCATGCCACAATACATGTCTATTTCTTTTAGGGAGAGTTTAAATTTTTCCTTGTTTCAAGATTTCCTGACCATTATGTGAAAGGCTTACCTACTCCTTTCTTGGCTTGAATTCCGTCATTAATTTGGTCATTAGTTCTTTTAAGGATTTCTTTCATCCTTCTTTTCTCCAATATTTGGCCTTTCCATCTCTTCCTTCTTTGTTGGAGTTTACTCTATGACCTTCACGAGAATAGTTCATTACCTGTCTCGCCCCTACTTTTCACCTTGTTTAGTTCTCTTGAGGCAACTGTCTCTCGAATCTTCTTGTCCTTAATGATCCTTCTAGTGCCCTTTTTAAGGTGTATTCCTTACTACTTCCTGGTCCTCCTTAGGGTGTTGTTCATTCTCTTTGACCATCTCATTGTCATAGTTTGCTTACTTCCATTATGTTCCTCCAAATCTCCACTTTGACTTCTCTACATTTTCCAAAGGGAGTTGTACCAAAAATTCTATCACTTTTCCAAAGCAGGTCAGTCTTGGCCTCCGATACATCCTTCCTTCAAGTAGTTTCTAATGAGAGGTTGGTTCCTTGCACTCCACGTTATGTCCATCTGCCAACCAACGATTCCTTCAAGGCACTTAGTTGTATGCATCCCTCTAGAATTCCCTTTCACAGCGTATTCCTTCTCTTCTTCACTCTCACTATGTCATTCCCTAGAGTTCTGGGGGATGTTTTTCTATGTTTGCCCCTTATGAGAGGGTTCTAGGTATACTTCCCATGTATCTATCCCTATTCTTGAGGTATCCTTCTCGGTTTGACCTTCTTAAGAAGAAGTTAAAATTTTTGTATCCACCTCATCATTTCTTAACCTCTTTGTGAACCGTTTACATAACCTGCTCCATTGTTTCGATCTCTAGTCCTTCATGTCTTTCGTGACCTTTGAGGAGGTATTGCCCTAAATCTATGAGGTGTGGAACACCCCTTGCTTCCTTACACCTATAATAGTTCATCTTGGTACTTGTTCTTAGTAGGGTTGGGCATCTCTTCAGGTAATATTCCATCGTTATTTGCTTACGTGGATTGTTGTGGTTCCTTCTTTCCTTTGAGTGGGGCATTTCCAAGATTACTAGTGGTTTGGTGCTTTACCCTTCTTGAGTCTGATCACTTTGACAGTTTTCTTGCTGAATCTTCTTTGCTAAAGGGTCATGGTAAGAGTCCTTCTAGGTCTCTTAATTCCCTGATTTATCTTCCATAACTAAGAAGTGACTATTCTTTAGTTTCCAAGATAGTGTGGATTTGTTTTATTTTCCTTAGGCCATACTCCTAGCAAGATCACATCCTCAAAAGATAGAGTTTTGAGAATTTGATTATTTTATTAACAGGGGGATACAAAAGGTTGGGCTCTTAGCCCTATCACAAAAAATGGTCACAATTTAACTAGGGAGCTATGGGATTCTTGATAAGTATCCTCCTTTATACTTAGAGTTGTGCCATCAATAGTTCCTAGCACCATTCTCCAAGATACTTCCCCATTTGGTCTTTCGAGATTCTTGCCATGTTTCAGGCATTTGGAAAGCTTCTAGGGCTATCTTCCTACGAAGATAGGGTGTTGAGTGGAGCCATTCCAAGTTTTCTTGGTTCCTCTCCTCGGAGCCATCCGAAAATTTTAGGATAAATCCTATTAGTTACTATATTTTCTAGTCTTGAATATGTATTTGAGGAAACAGGCTTTGATACCACTTTAGTTGTCACACCCCAACCCAGTTTGGTCGAATCCCTGTGAACAACCCGCCACTCTCCCGGTTTATTAAAGTGTTTCCCTTTATTATAAACTGTAAAGAGTAAAGCTTCCTTTATACCTGCACCTTTCCTGGAATAACATAACTCAAGACTGCATGAAATTAAACATACCTATTTCACAGGCATCTTATTTGATTGTCTTTAAGGGTAGGCTTTCCAAAATTTCCTAAAAAGGGATATAAGAGAGGGGTGAGTACAACTACTTAGTAAATGGATTTTCAAAAGTCAAATTTTTACTTTTTAGGAAAACAATTGTATTAGAGTGTGCCAAACTCCTTTCTTTTCTAAAATCTCGGTTTTTTCACCATTTCCATATTTAACCACGGTGTGTTATCACCCAACACACATCCTTCATCATGAAGGTCAAACACACATTCGCAGGCCAGCACGACCACTGAACCCACTTGTGGCATCGGAGTGACTTTACCGGCCACCTAGATAGAAACACGACCACTTGTACCCTGAGAATGAGTGGATGTATGCGGCATCCAACCCTCAATCCCAAAATCAATTCTTCGTGTCCATATGAGGATAGAGACCTCATCACGTCCCCACCCCAGTCTCATGCGCTTGATGCTACTACAAAATTTCGCATGGTCACCTGGTACGACGAGCTGCCCTTATAACCACCAAGTCGTCCAGTGCCCTTAGGACGCATCACTACCCCTCATGGGCGTCTTGATGGTCTCGTACTCACAGTGCATGCACAATCAAAATTTTCTCATCATGCCATGTAATATGTGGTGCCACTGGTCCAATGGCCCTAACTCTCAACTCAACACGCAATTGTTTGTCTTCAATAGTCCGTTGACTTGTCATGTCGCACTACTGCTAATTGAATGAATATGTTGGTCCTATCTTGGTACCATGGCCAAACAATTCCTTTATTTAAAGTTTTATGGCATATAACTCATGTTTGTTTACGAGCTCTTGCTCGTGCCAACTGGCCTTGGGCCCACTGTACAAAATTTTCAAAATCGAGCATATTAGCCCCAAGTTTCAAAACCGAGGCCCCCAGCCTATAAGAGCTATTTGAGCTCCTATCAAGAACGTCTGCCAAATTGTTTAAGCATTGGCACACAGTCAGGGGAGAGCACTTTCAACAAATATGTTTTAACTTGTCCATTATACCGACCGGATATAAGAACACCTTTGTTCATAACCGATGAACGGGTTTTCAACTTCCTTCGAGGAAGTTTCATCATACCAACTGGGTATGATGTACTTACAACTAGTAAATAGTTTTTCCGCATAATTTTCACATCACTCCTCTAAGTTGTGATGTTTAAAATACCACATAGTAGTGGGTTTTCATTTCGATGTTCTTATCATCCCCAACTGGGTATGATATAAAATTCCCACTCACCGTTAACGCAGTGAATTCCACTATATCGGTTCTTTGTATTCACATGAGCTCATCCATGCTGGTGTTCCTGGTACTTCATGTTCCTACACGATATGAACATCCTTGTTCATTATTACTCGGCTTAAATAGCCTTAATGAATGAGAAACCCCAAACTTTTTATTTATTTGTAATTAAGACCTTAAATTATTTCTCATTAACTTTAAGTCTCTAATACTGGTTTTACCTCAAATTGAGTCCCCAAACTTTTAAAATTTATCTTAGGATCTCAACTTTATTCATTTTCACAAAAAGGGGTTTAATTTTCCAAATTTCCAATTTGTTCCCCCAACTTTTCCAAAATTACCATTTTGCCCTTCCTTTACAAAAATGGTAAGTTTTGCCCCAAAAATTCCTCAATTGGTCCTCGAATATTATTATCATGCCCAATTGACCCCTCATAAAATTGCATTTTGGTTCTTCGAATTTTGAAAATTCCCAATTTTCCCCAATTTTTCCCCCAATTTCAACTCCTTAACTCAGCCGAATTAAATTTCATCAAATTAACCAATCAAACACTTCTAATTATTGAAATTGAAGTTAAAATTAAGTTTCTCCATCTTCATACAATTCAATAGCACTTTGAATTGCAAGTTTTGACACTGGAATGAGCTAAAATGGAGCTTCGTCGAAAAATAAACTATAGAGAGAAAGCTTCGCAAGCTTACCGTCTGGGGCACAACGGTTCGAGCTTTCGATCTGGGCAAATAGCTCTCATCCTGAGATTGATACTAGGATCAAGAATCACATCAATTTATGTCAAATTGAGATAGAATTTCATCATCAAAATTCTGTCGGTTCTCTCTCTAGCACCGGTCAGAATTTGTAGAGGGAAGCCGAATTGGCTTGCCTTTTAGTCCTAATTCGGCCATGGGAGAGCTGAGGAAGTGTTGAGAGGGCTTGGTTTGGCTTGAGGAGGGCTAAAATGGCCAATTTCCACTCGCCCGAAACAGGGTAACTTTGGTCCGTGGAGCTACTTCACTGTTCCATCACGCTGGCGCTTCTCCGGCAACCCTCTGAGCAAACGGAGACTACAGGCGTGTAGCTGACTTCTCCCCAGTTCTAAAGAACTCGACCTCACCTTGTTTGGCTCAAAAAAGACCCCATGTCAGAGCTCTGGTTCAAGCTTCACCAGAAAATGGAGCAGTTGAGAGAGAATGGAATTTTCAGGTGTGGAGAGGATGAATGGGGAGGGGCTCTTTATATAGGGAGCTCGGGGAGACGTTGGCCGTCCATTTGGCACTGTTATGACAGGCATTGAAGACCTGGAACACCCCAAATAGAAACGTCTCTTCTTCACCGGTGCTACTTCAATTTTCCGGTGTCATCCAGAGGAAGAAAATGACACTGTTCCGAACCGGACCAAATCGGGTTCATAGCGTAAACCTGTCGGTTCACCCCTCATTCGACCGAGTTTTTCAAATCTAAAAATTTCTAAATTCATTTTCTATCCAATGGTTGCCTCAAATCTCAAATTTGAATTATTTAAGCCACCTAGAAAAATGAATTTAATATTCATTTCAATAGTGGTTCAAACTGGTCCAAACCGGTTCGAATCCGGTTCACCTAAATCGGTTTGGTTTTCATCCCCAATTTCTTCACAAGTTCATTTCCATGACTTTTATGACTCCTTAGGTCATTTAGGGTGCATAAAATTCCTAGTTTACCATCTCTTTATCAACTCCGGTTCATAAACCGACTCGGTTCTTAAACCGGTTTAATTCGATTCGAGTCCGGTTCACCCGAACGGGTCTGATTTTTCTCTCCCATTTTGTTCTAAGGTTCTGCCCCAAGGTTTATGAATTTTTTTGGAGCACAAGGCAGTTAAATTTCTCTAATTTTCCCGATCTCTATCGATTCCGGTTCATGAACCGATTTGGTTCATAAACTGGTTCAATCTAGTTGGATTCAGTTCATCCAAACCGATCTGGTTTTTCTCTTCCAATTCATCCTAAGGTTCTTTTCCATAGTATTATGAACCCTTTGGATCACCCAAGAGTTGTAAATTCCTAAATTGCCCATTCACAAATGATCGGGTTTGTGAACCGGTTCGGTTTTCTCACTTAGTTTGACCGGTTCTTTTCCTAGTTTTCCTTAGCTCAAAAGGGCGTGGTTTACAGGAGTAGTAAGAACTATACCCTAAACGAGGCAAAGGGATGGATACCAAGGATACGAAGATTTGAGAGACAACCATTTCAAAACAAAACTAAGAGGATAATACGAGTGGGGCAGTTAACGAATTAACCCTTGTGAAAGTCACAATTCTAGTAAAGAAGGAAATAATGGAAAGACCAAAACCTTTGGGGATTAAGGGAAGAGGAAAGCCTTAAATGGATCAAATGACTAAGACCGGAGTAAAAACCCAAAAGCTATGAAAATGTTAAATAGATTTCTACAGGATGAATGAGAGATTTTAACATAAAGGGGGATGTGAAATCCACCTCAAAGGAATAGATGAGTACTAGGAGCAAGTGAGAATGAGGTGAGATAGATGAGAAGTACTCATAGGATCTCAAGGGTAAAGGTAAGCAGGAGAAGATGGTGTTAAGGAATGTCATTAAATGTTGGATATTCACAATGGTAAAACTAGAAGGAAATTCTGGGAGAAAAGAATTGTAAAACTTACCAAGGAAGGGAACCTTGGAAAAACATAAGTGTACCAATTAGGAGGAAATGGGACCAATGAAATTGTAAAGAAGATAAGCTCCTCAAAGACAAGTTGCTGGAGATGAAAGATCAAGTGCAAAGGTAAAGTAATCATGAAGGTCCAAGGGATAAGTTAAACCCAAGTAATGGGTAAGTAGGAAGACAACATCAAAAGATATCATAGGAGTAAGAAAGGAACTAACTCAGAATAAAGGATCATGAAATGATCACGAGTAAGTAAGAGTGGTTTGTGAAAAAGAAGAGTCCTTAAAGGAAAGGACGCCCTTGGGAATTGGGAATGACATAAGAAAGGAAGAGCTTCAACATATTAGTAAGTATCGGGAAATTTAAAAACTTGAAAAAATTGAAAGACCCAATAAAGAAGTTGGGAAAAGATGAGTAAGTAAGGAAACCAATACGATTATAAAGGATATGACGTCAAAGATAAGTTCCAAAGAATTTCATGTAGTAAGGGACATGTAAGCCCAACTGTCCCAGGGAAATATGACTTAGGTAAGGAAGAGTCTATGATTTGAGCATGACAAGGTCAGGCATTAAAATATGGAACGAAGAAATAATAACCAAAGAATGAGGGAAGGATCAATGTCGGATGAAAAGGTGATAATACCAACACCTGTGGAAGTATGTACCCAATGCTGGAACGGACACTAAGCTAAGAAGGTCAACAATAAAGAAAGTAACGAGATGCAAGAAGGATTGAGTATTTTGGAACTCCCAATACTGAAATCTTAAGTAAAGGATTTTGGAAAGGAGAAATAGTGCTTTGGGAAAATGAAGGATGTAAATTTGAGGATATGAATTAAGCTTTCCAGTGAGATATGCTTAGGTAAAGTAAGCTCCATGGAATGAGAAAGGGATGTGAATGAAAAGAAAATCTTAAGTATGTGATATAAGGAATAAACGAAAACAATTGAGAAGGTTGTAGGTCGATAAACTACAAATTTGTATCAATGAAGATTCACTCCAGTACAAAGGATGTGGAATAAGTTTTGGGAACAAAACTCCTCAAAAGAGGGGAGAGTTGTAAACCCTGCCCTTTGGAGTTAAGGAAAACTGGGAAAAGAACTGGTTAAACTGAGTGAGAAAATCGAACTAGTTCACAAACCCGATCATCAGAGAATGGGAAAATTGCAAAATTTACAACTCCTGAGAGACTCAAAGGGTAATAAAAACCTTGGAAAAGGATCTTAGGACAATGTGGGAGAGAAAACCAGACCGGTTCATGTGAACCAGATCCGAACCGAATTGAACCAGTTTGGACCAGTTGGAACCAATATTGAACCGAATGCTAAATTCATTTTTCTAGATGGCTTAGAAAATTGAAATTGGAGAATTGAGGCCACCATTGGATAGAGAATGAATTTAGATAAATTTAGAAATTTTTAATTTTCAATAACTCAGTCGAATTGGGTCTAAATTGGCCTGTTTAAGTATAGAACCCAGTTCGGAACAGTGTTGTCTTCTTCCTTTAGATAACAGCACTATTCACTCACCGAAAAATTGAACCAGCACCGGCGAAGAGGAAACATTTGAATTGTATGAAGGTGTAGGAACTTTCTCTCTCTATGTTCAGTTTTTTGGCAAAGCTACATTTGAGCTCGTTCCAACGTCAAATCATGTGATTCAAAGTGCAATTGAATTGTATGAAGGTGTAGGAACTTAAATCTAACTTCAATTTCAAAAATTAAACTCATTTGATCGGTCAATTTGTTGAAATCAAATTCGGTCAAGTTAGAAGGTTGAAATTGGGGAAAATTGTGGAAAATTTGGGGATTTCAAAAATTCAAGGGACTAAAGTGTAATTTCCTAAAATTGAGGGTCAATTGGGTATGAAAAAGATGTTGGAGGACCAATTGGCTAATTTTTGGGGTAAATTTTACCATTTTTTAAAGTAGGGGCAAAATGGTAATTTTGGAAAATTTGAGGACCAAATTGGGAAATTTGAAAACTTGAACCCCTTTTTATGATATTGAATAAATTCAGGTCCCAAGGTGAATTTTAGAAGTTTTGAGACTCAATTTGAGGAAAAATCGACATTAGGGACCTAAAGATAAAGAAAAAGAACTTTAGGTACCTAATTGCAATTAATTGAAAAGTTGGAGTATTTCATTCATTCATGATGAATGAAGGCTATTTAGCCAAAGGATAATGAACAAGGATGTTCATATCGTGTAGGAACATGAAGTACCGGGAAAGCGAACAATGACAAGATCGCGTAAAGACAAAGAACCGGTTAAGAGGAAATCACTATGTTATCAGGTGAGTGGGATATTTTATATCATACTCGGTTGGGATGAGAAGCATCTCAGAAATAAAAACTCACTACTAAGTGGAATTTTAACATCACACCTCAATGGAGTGATGTGGAAATTACGTGGAAAAACTATTTAACAATTGTAAGTATATCATACCTAGTTGGTATGATAAACTTCGTGCAAGGAAGTAGAAAACTCGTTCATCGATTATGAGCGGAGATGTCCTCACACCTAGTTGGTGTGATTGATGGCTAAAATATTATTGTTGTTAAAAGTGCTCTCCCCTGACTGCGTGCCACTACTTAAACTTTTTGGGAGACCTTCTTGACAGGAGCTCAAATAGCTTAGATAGGTTGGAGGCCTTAGTTTTAGAACTTGGGGGCTAATATGCCCGATTTTGAAAATCTCATATAGTGAGCCCAAGGGCAGTTGGCACGGGTAGGAGCTTGTAAACAAACCTGAGTTTAAGCAATGAAAATTTTAAATGAATGAATGTGTTTGTCCATGGTACCAAGACAGTACTGACATACTCGATGGACTGGCAATAATGTGACATAATAGGTCGATGGACCAGTCGAGACAAATAGTTGTAGGTCAAGTTGAGGGTTGGGGCAGTTGGATCAGTGGCACCATGAATTAAATAGATTGTGTGAAAAACTATTGTTTTGTAAATGCACTAAGGTACGCGACCTTCAAGATGCCCATGAGGGGTAGTGATGTGTCCTTGGGGCTACTGGATGACATGGTGGAGATAAGGGTAGATTGTCATGCTAGCAGTTAGGGAAGCTCGACGTAACTTCATGCGCATGAGACCAGGATGGGTCGGGATTAGGTCTCTGTCCTCGTACAGACACGAAGTTTTCTTTACGAGAATTGAGGGTTGGATGTCGCGTACATCCACTCATTCTCGGTGTAGAAGTGGACGGGCTTCTATCTAGGTGGCCGGTAAAGTCACTCCAATGCCACAAGTGGGTGCAGTGGACGTGTTGCCCTACGAATGTTTTCCCTTCATGATCAAAGGCATGTGTTGGTTGATAAACACATCAATTATGATTAATGATAAGAAATAACTATGAAAATTGAGATTTTGAGAATGAAATATTTTAAAGGAAATATGAAGACTTGCACACTCCAATTCAAAACTATTTATTAAAACTTTATTTTCTTTAAAATTTCTCATTCACTGAGTTGTAGAAACTCACCCACCATTTTTATCCTTTTTAAAGAAATAGAGACATGACTAGGGATAGCACCAAGCCTTACCCTTTGTCAGGTATGCTTAATTATCTTGAGCTTACATTTTTATGGATATATGTTATTCCAGGGAACAAGGTTAAGATTTTGCCTAGCTCCTCTTGAATTAAAGAAGAGGGAAACCCCTTTTGAACCAAGAGAGCGGCCGGTTGTTCACAGGAATCTGACCAAACTAGGTAGAGGCTTGACATCCATATGATTTAATTGAGTTTTGAACCGCAACGTTTGGATACTAATTGAGGTTAAACAGAGCTTCGCCGGAAAACTGCTTGTAGAGAGAGAAAGCTTCGAAAGCTTACTGTCGGAGGTGCGGCAGTTCAAGCTCTTGATCAGGGAAGGTAGTCTTGTCCTAAGGTTCATTATAGGATTAAGAATCACTACAATTAAAGTCAAATCAAAGGTGAGCTTAATTAGTGATATTCAACACTTTCTCTCCCTAACTCTGATCTACAACGACTAAGTAGTGCCAAATTGGCTTAACTTTCAGCTCTGTTGAGGTCGTGTAAGGGTTGTAGGTGTGTTGGGGAGGCTTAATTTGGCTGTTGGAGGATGAATGGAGAGTAGCTCTTTAAATAGGGAACTCAAGGATCATCTGCCCGACAACTTTCCATTTTAGTTGAGCTTATCCTTGCCCTAAAATGGCATGATCAAAGTCGTTATTCCTTTGCTGGTAATATCCATTTTCTACATTAATGAATAGTGTTGTCATCTAGAGGAAGAAGATGACACTGTTCTGAACCAAACCGGACCAGTCCGACCGGGTTCAATGCATAAATCGGCCAATTCAAGAATGATTCAATCTATTTTTCCAAAATTAAAATTTTATAAACTTATCTAAATTCATTCTCTATCTAATGGTGGCTTCAATTCCCCAATTTGATTATTTTAAGCCACCAAAAAATGAATTTAGAAATCAGTTCAAGTATAGTTTAAACCAGTTCAATCCGGTTCAGGTCTAGTTCACCCTGAACCAGTCTGGTTTTCTCTTCCTGTTTGTCCCAAGGTTCTTTTCCATGAATTTTATGACTATTTGAGTCACTTGGGATTTGTCAATTTCTCATTTTACCCTTTCTTTAGTGGTTAAGGTGTGTGAACTGATTCAATTTTATCTTATGAAACGATCAGTTCTTTTCCCGGCTTTCCTTATCTTTAAAGGACGAGGTTTGCACTTCGAATGACAATTCTAATGGCCTCCACAACCTTGGATGCCTAAAACAAATACCAGCTTTCCATAACCATCAACCTTGCTTGATTGGATAAGTATGGAAGGAGAATTAAATCATTAATATTCTGATCTTGGGGTTAAGTGAATGAGCTGACTAAAATAGACATTTTATGAGCTGCACACCATCAATCAAGGTGATTCAAGTGTACATGTAAAGTCAACTTTCACCCTTTGACAAGACTTTTACTTGTTTTCTATTAAGTTTTCGATCAACCACAATCATAACAATTTTAGTCGACTCCCGCCAAACTAAGTTTACAATGGCCTAAATGGAGGTCAAAATTACCTTTACACTTAGTTTGAGAATTTTTGAAGTTACTTTGATTATGGGTCAAAAGTACATAACTAGTTTTAAAGAAAATTTCATTGTTTGTAATATACCTAATATCATTCTTTTGTGGTATCATTCCATGAGTAAATTTTCCGATACTGAATGTTCATTTATGACTTGTAATTCATATATCAATCGAATCCCATGAATAATTATTGATAATTCTTTTCAAGGCAAGGCAAGATATATTGTTACACTATTAAAAATATTTATGTCTTACTAATTTGAAAGAAAATATAAGTGATAGGGCCATTCTTGTTATACCTTTAATATAATTTGATTAATTATCTTAATTATTATCTTTGATTAGTTAGCCATTTTGGGCCTTGCACTTGTAATTAGTGCTGCTCAATATGCCTCTCAAATTCTATTAGCTGATAATTATAACTGTGTTTGTGGCCAATAGTAAACAAGCTTCACATTTATCATGCCCGACTATTATTTATCACTAGACTCCCTACTGCTTTCCAAGTTCCTTCATGATTTTTTTGGGCGATCGTAATCTTCATAGGTGTTTTCTTCACCACAATGTTCTCGGTAATGCATATAGTTCATATTATGAATTTTCTCCAATGGGCAAAAACTTGAACAGGGCAGTTAATGGGAGCCATTATTGACTGCATCTGTGGTTTTTGCTGTGGAACCTAAGCATGATAGTGATGGATGTATAGGATTGTATAGGAGTCGGCTGAAACTAAACGGATGCATAGTGACTATAAGGTCTGCTCATTATTTATCTATAAATGTAATATATCTGATAGAACTCCTGGATATTTAGACGAGTTATAGTTGAAAGATCTTAATTTGGAAAATCATATATTCTGAATCTTTGGTCAACTACTATACTGTGCCTATCTATGGATTCTCTAAAGATACAAGCTAATATTAATGGCTTTTGAATCCATTGAATAGAGCTAAACAGAGAATCGTGCTTTCAATTGGGTATGAAGTGGGTAGAAGTGGGTTTACAAAGGATTGTGTCATGCATCTTCTCTTCCAGAATTCTAATAGTAGAAGTAGGATGTAATGTTTCTCATAGACCTCCTTAATAATGACTGATGTTTATTCAATGAACAACTCAAATACATACATAACATAAGAACTTGCAAGAAATTTTCTTATCCCAGGTGAAAACCAAGTAGACATAGGTCTTACAATGTTGAAACACCAAGTAAAATTGCATATTATTCATAATGCAAAGGACTTGATAAAAATCAGAAGTATTGCCCATCCTATGTTATCCATGGTGTAATAATTTTAATTAAATAATCAATATTTTAAATTTTAATTATTTAAATAATAATATATGTGTGTGTAAATCAGTTCTTGAATTAGCTGTCTTACGAGCCTATAGGGCACCGGGCATCCATCGTCCACCAAGTCTATATAATTCACCCTACAATTAAAACCCTGACATTATATATGTCACACCCCAACCCGGTTTGGTTTGATTCCCATGAACAACCCGCCACTCTCTCGGTTCAAGAGTAGCTTTCTCCTTCTTTAACTTGAGATGACCTAGGTGTAATTTCATCATTGTTCCCTAAAAAGACATATATCAAATAAAATGTAAGTTTAAGGAAAATTAAGCATACCTGACAGAGGGCAAGGCTCAGTGTCATTTTCTCTTTTCTTGATAAAGGGATAGAAAAGAGGGATGAGTATAACGACTCAGTAAATGGGTTTTCAAAATTTTTACTTTTAGGATAAAGATTTGTATTGGAGTGTAAACCCCGCCCTTATGAGCTGAGGAAAACCGGGAAAAGAACCGGTCAAACCTAGTGAGAAAACCAAACCGGTTCACAAACCTTATCAATTGTGAATGGGCAAATTGGGAATTTACAACTCCCGGGTGATCCAAAAGGTTCATAATACTAAGGAAAAGAACCTTACAATGAATTCGAAGAGAAAAACCAGATCGGTTTGGATGAACCAGATCCAACTGGATTGAACCGGTTTATGAACCGAGTCGGTTCATGAACCAGAACTGATAGAGAATGGGCAAATCAGAGAAATTAAACTTCCTTGTGCTCCAAAGAAATTCATGAACTTTGGGATTAAACCCTAGAAAAAAGTGGGAGAGAAAAACCAGACCGATTCCGGTGAACTAGGCCCAAACAAGATTAAACCGGTTTAAGAACCGAGCTCGTTTATGAACCGGAATTGATAAAGAGATGGTAAACTAGGAATTTTATGGACCGTAAGTGACCTATGGAGTCACAAAAGTCATGGAAATGGAGTTGTGAAGGAATTGGGGATGAAAACCAAACAGGTTTAGGTGAACCGGATTCGAACCGATTTGAACTACTATTGAAGCGGATGCTAAATTCATTTTTCTAGGTGACTTAAATAATTCAAATTTGAGATTTGAGGCCACCATTGGATAGGAAATTAATCTTTGAACCTAGTTCAGACCGGTCCTGTCACGCCCCGACCCGGTTTGGTCGGATCTACGTGATCAACCCGCCACTCTCTCGGTTTATTTAAGGATTTCCCCTTATTGTAAACCGAAAAGAGTAAGGCGTCCTTTAACCTGCACCTTTTCCCGGAATAGCATAATCAAAACTGCATGAAATTTAAAACTTTACATACCTGTCTTACAGGCATCTTAGTTGATGGTCTTTAAGGGGAGGCTTTACGGGATTTCCTGAAAGGGGTAAAAGGGAGGAGGTGAGTACGACTACTCAGTGAATGGGTTTTTAAAATCTTTTGACTTTTAAGAAAAACATTTATATGGAGTGTGCTAGACTCGTTTGTTTTCAAAAATCCCTTCATTTAAAAATTCAGGTTTTTCCACCATTTCTTATTTACCACGGTGTGTCATCACCCAACACACATCCTTTATCATGAAGGTTACACACATTCGCAAGTCAGTATCACTACTGAACCCGCTAGTGGCTTCAGAGCGACTTTTCCTGCTACCCGGATAGAAGTACGACCACTTCTACCCTGGGAATGAGTGGATGTGCGTGACATCGATCCCACAATCCCGAAATCACTTCTTTGAGTCCGTATGAGGACAGAGACCTCATCCTGTCCCCACCCTGGTCTCATGCGTTTGGTGCTACTCCAGATTTCGCACAGACAACTGGAACGACGAGCTACCCTTATAGCCACCAGGTCGTCCAATGCCCTTAGGACGCATCACTACCCCTCATGGGCATCTTGTTGATCCCGTACTCACAGTGCATGTACAAACAATGTTTTCTCATATTGCCATGTAATATGTGCTGCCATTGGTCCAACGGACCCGACTCTCAACTCAACCCGCAGTTGTTTAACTTGACTGGTCCATCGACCTATCATGTCGCACTACCGCTAGTGGACTGAGCATGTCGGTCCTATCTTGGTACCATGGCCAAACAATTCACTTATTAAGTTTTATGGCAAATATATCATGTTTGTTAACGAGCTCATGCTCGTGCCAACTGTCCTTGGGCCCACTGTACGAGATTTTCAAAATCGGGTATTTAGCCCCAAGTTCCAAAACCGAAGCCCCCAGCCTATTAGAGCTATTCGAGCACCCGTCGAGAAGGTCTCCCAAATTGTTTAAGCATTGGCACATAGTCAGAGGAGAGTACTTCCTACAAAACATATGTTTTCTCTATACATTATATCGCCCTGTATAAGAACGCCTCCGTTCATAACCGATGAACAGGTTTTCAACTTCCTTCGAGGAAGTCTCATCATACCAACTGGGTATAATCTACTTACAACAGGTAAGTAGTTTTTCCGCATGATTTTCACATCACTTCCTTTAAGTAGCGATGTTTAAAATTCCACAAAATAGTGGGTTTTCATACCGAGGTAGTTATCATTCCCAACCGAGGATGATATAAAATTTCCACTCACAACCGGTAAGTCGTTATAAAATTTTAAGTTGTGCTCATCATCCCAACCGGGTATGATGTTAGTAAACCCACTCACAACTGGTAAGTGGTTTTTAAATTATAAGGTGTGCTCATCATCCCAACCGGGTATGATCTTAGTAAACCCACTCACCTGTTAATGACGTGAATTCCACTAGACTGGTTCTTGGTATTCACGCGAGCTTGTCCTTGCTGGCGTTCTCGGTACTTCGTATTTCGACACGATATGAACATTTTGGTTCATTATCCTTCGGCCTAATCACCTTCATTCATTCCAAATAAATGAGAAAGTCAAATTTCATTTATTTGCAATTAGGTCCCTAAAGTTATTTCTCTTTAACTTTAGTCCCAAATGCCGGTTTTTCCTCAAATTGAGTCCCGAAACTTCTAAAATTTATCATAGGACCTCAATTTATTCCATTTCACAAAAGGGGGTTTAATTTCCCAAATTTCCAATTTGGTCCCCCAACTTTTCCAAAATTACCATTTTGCCCTTCCTTTACAAAAATGGTAAATTTTGCCCCAAAATTTTCAAAAACCCTCAATTGGTCCTCCAACATTATTTTCATGCCTAATTGACCTCAATTTCATAAAATTTCATTTTGGTCCTTTGAATTTCGAAAATCCCCAATTTTCACTCAATTCCAACTTCTTAACACAGCCGAATTTGATTTCATCAAATTGACCCATCAAATGTTTCCAATTGTTGAAATTGAGTTTCTACATGTTCATACGATTCTTTAGAAATGTGAATCGTAAGTTTTAATGCTGGGACGAGATCAAACGGAGCTTCGTTGAAAAATGAACTATAGAAGAGAAAGCTTCGATTACTCACCGGTGAAAGCACAGCGGTCCGAGCTTTTGATCTGGGCAAATAGCTCTCATCCTAAAGTTCATCCTAGAATCAAGAATCGCAATAATTGATGCAAAATTGGATTAGAATTTCGTCATTGAAATTCGGTCGACTCTTTCTCTAGCACAAATAAAAAATTGTAAAGGGGAGCCGAATTGGCTTACCTTTCGATCCTAATCCGGCCGTGGAAAGGCTAAGGAAGTGTTGGGAGGACTTGAAATGGCCGATTTCAGCTTGGCTGAAATAGGGCAGCTTCGGTCCGCTGGAGCTGCTTCACTATTCCATCATGTCGGTGCTTCTCCAACGATTGTCGGATTGACTGGAGTTTGCTATCAGATAGATGTCTTCTCCCCGGTTCTAAAGAGCTCGACCTCTCCTTCTAAGGCTAAGAAAAATGTTTAAGTCGAAACTCTGGTTTGAGCTTCCCCTGGAAATGGAGTGTAAAATCGTGTATTAAATGGGAGAGATTTATTACTAGTATTAATATTGACATAAATTATTGGTATTAATTACAATAAATTTTGGGTGACAAAAAAATCATACTTCCCAGGTGGTCACCCATCCTCACACTGCTCTTAAGTAAGCACGCTTAACTTCAAAGTTCTTGTGGAATCTCATTCACCTAAACGAATTTGGTTTTTGTCTTTTATTTTGTCTTAAGTTTCTTTTCCAAGGTTTAATGAACTCTTTGGATCACCCGAGAGTTGTAAATTCCCAAATTGCCCGTTCATAAATTATTGGGTTTGTGAACCGGTTCTGAATCCTCACTTGGTTTGACCGGCTCTTTTCCCTGTTTTCCTTAGCTCAAAAGGGCGGGTTTTACAACTCTCCCCTCCTTTTAGGAGTTTTGTCCACAAAACTTAGTTAACATCTTTGCATGAGCAATCATTTCCTTTGATGCTCCTTTGGTGTTTGCCTAAGATACAGACTTTTCTCTCATCCTTGAAATTAGTCCCTTTTACAACCTTCACTTAAGAAATCCTTTTCCTTAATATTATTTACTCCCCCCATGGAGTTTTTCATAACTAGACATACCTTACCTTAGGGTATGTTCTTAGATTTTATCTCTCTCTTTGCTTAGAGCAACATTATTCCCCTTGAGAGCTTGTACTCAAGATTGGGAATTCCAAGATAACTAACCATTTCCATGTCTAGTTAACTGCTTGATCATTGAAACCCTTAGCACATCGTCCTATAGAGCATTTTGTACTTATTTCCATGGATTTCTTTATCACCAACTTTTCGTTCCATTTCAACTATTTCTCCATTCGTTGTCTATTATAACTTCAGTGCAAATTGTTATATTTGACCTCGTCATGCTTATTAGCTGACTCTTCCTTACTTTGAGTCATATTCTCCTCGGGGTGTTAGGCTTACATGCCCTTATAGAATGGCATTTTCTAGGACCTGTCTTTGTCCATTTGATTTTTAGAACATCTCCTGAAGTGTCTCTCTTAGCTTTTAAACCTTTCAGGGATCATATAACTTCATTCCTCTTTTCTTTTGATAGTATTCCTCAATTATCCTTTTTGTTTACCATTATTAACTCCACTTACTCAATTGTGTGGGTTCTCCTTACCCACTTATTCCTTTTCGACTTCCTTATTGAGTATTTCCTGTTTCTAATTAATTAAATTCCTAGATGTTTTACCGACATGCTGGGTTTCGTCCTTTCTTAGATCCATCATCATTCCCAATGATATCCTCTACTCAAGGGTTTTCCTTTGGCCTTAATCCCCTCTGATTTGTTCGCAACCATTTCACAATTCTTTATTTTTCTAGTCCAATCGTCTAGGTAGTTGTATCACTCGTTCTTCATGCCCATGCTATTGTCCATCATAGAGTGTAGTCTTTACTACATCTCATTCCTTCTTAGGGTTTTGTTTATTCTATTTGGCTGTCTGTTGTTATTAGCTTTCCTCTTTCTACTCGGTTCTCTTGTTCCCTCCAAATAGGCCAGCCTAGGCCATTATGATACTTCCTTCCTTGGAAACATTTCCTAATTAAGTGTTAGTTCCTTTCACTCCACATTGTGTCCATTCGCCCATCAATAATTCCTTTAGTTTAATTTCCTTCTTAGGACCTCATTTTTCCATGGTACTCGACTTTTCCATCTCAACGAATATTTCATTTGTGAGCTTACCGTTCCTTCTATTTCAGTTGGTTCCATTTCCTCTTAATTGGGATACACATGTCTTTTCGGGCTTCCTTCCTTTGTAGAATTCTTTCCCTTTCTTCGAACATTCCTTTTAACATTTGCTCTAGGGGATTTCTACTCTTGATTTGTCTTCTCCTGTTTACCTTTACTCCTCAAGTCTTGCAGGACATCTTTTATACTCTATCCGCATCCTCATTCATACCAAATACCTGCCTATTTCCTTAGGAAGCGTACAAATCTTCCTTATTTCAAGATTTCTTGATCATTATGTGAGAAGCTTGCCTATTTCTTTCTTGGCTTGAGTTTGGTTGTTAATTTGGCCTTTTGGTCCCTTTAAGGATTTCTTTCATCCTTCTCTTTCAAAGTATTTTACCTTTCCACCTATCTTCCTTGTCGGAACTTACATCATGGTTCTTCCGCATATTAGGTGGTTAACTACCCCGCCTCCACCAGTCCCTTGGTTTAGGTCTTCTTAGGGTAGTTGTCTTCTCGAGTACTCTTGTCCTTAACGTCATCTCACTGACCTTTTTAAGGTGTAGTCATTTCTACTTCCTGGTCTTCCTTAGGTATGTTAGTCAGAGACTTTGATTTTTTACTTTTCTACGTTTTCCAAAATAGGTAGTACTTTAAAATTATATCACTTTTCCAAAGCAGGTTAGTCTTGGCCTTTGATACTTCGTTCCTTCTAGTAGTTTCTAATGAGGGGTTGGCTCCTTGCACATCCGCCAACCAATGATTCCTTTTCATAGCGTATTCCTTCTCTTCTTCACTCTCACTATGTCATTCCCTAGAGTTTTGGGGGACGTTTTTTTTGTGTTTGCCCCTTATGAGAGAGTTCTAAGTATGCTTCTCATGTACCTTATCCCTATTCATGAGGTATCCTTCTCGGTTTGACCTTCTTAAGAAGTTTTTGTATTCACCTCATCTTTTCTTGACCTCTTTTTAAATCATTTATGTAACCCGCTCCATGGTATCGGTCTCCAATCCTTCATGTCCTTCGTGACCTTTGAGGAGGTATTGCCCTGAATCTATGAGGTGTGGAACACCCCTTCTTTCCTTACACATATAATAGTTCAATTTGGTACTTATTCTTTATTAGGGTTGGGCATCTCTTCAGCTAATGTCCCATTGTTATTCCCTTACATGGATTGTTGTAGTTCTTTCTTTCCTTCAAGTAGGGCTTTTTCCCAGGGTTACTATTGGTTTGGTGCTTTACCGTTCTTGAGTCTGATCACTTTGATAGTTTTCTAGCTGAATCACCTTTTCTAAGGGTCATGGTAAGAGTCCTCCTAGGTTTCCTGATTCATCTTCCATCACTGGGATGCGAATCTTCCTTAGTTTCTAGGATAGTGTGGGTTTGTTCTATTTTCCTTTGGGCCATATTCCTAGTAAGATCACATCCTTAGAAGATAGAGTTGTTTAACTTGACAGGTCCGTCGACCTGTCATGTCGCACTACTGCTAGTTGACTAAGCATGTCGGTCCTATCTTGGTACCATGGCCAAACAATTCACTTATTAAGTTTTATGGCACATATATCATGTTTGTTAATGAGCTCCTACTCATGCTAACTAGCCTTGAGCCCCACTGTACGAGATTTTTAAAATCGGGCATTTAGCCCCAAGTTCCAAAACCGAGGCTCCCGGCCTATCAGAGCTATTCGAGCTCCCGTCGAGAAGGTCTCCCAAATTGTTTAAGCATTGGCACACAGTTAGGGGAGAGTACTTTCCACAAAACATATGTTTTCTCTATACATTATACCGCCTAGTATAAGGACACCTCCGTTCATAACCGATGAATGGGTTTTCAACTTCCTTCGAGGAAATCTCATCATACTAACCGGGTATGATCTACTTACAACCGGTATGTAGTTTTTTCGCATGATTTTCACATCACTTCCTCTGAGTAGTGATGTTTAAAATACCACAAAATAGTGGGTTTTCATACCGACGTACTTATCATTCCCAACCGGGTATGATATAAAATTTCCACCCATAATCGGTAAGTGGTTTTAAAATTTTAAGCTATGCTCATCATCCGAACCGAGTATGATGTTAGTAAACCCACTCACAACCGGTAAGTGGTTTTCAAATTATAAGGTGTGCTTATCATCCCAACCGGGTATGATGTTAGTAAACCCACTCACCTGTTAATGACGTGAATTCCACTAGACCGGTTCTTGGTATTCACGCGAGCTTGTCCTTGCTGGCATTCCTAGTACTTCGTGTTCCTACACAATATGAACATCTTGGTTCATTATCCTTCGGCCTAATCGCCTTCATTCATTCCAAATGAATGAGAAAGTCAAACTTTCATTTATTTGCAATTAGGTCCCTAAAGTTATTTCTCTTTAACTTTAGTCCAAAATGCCGGTTTTTCCTCAAATTGAGTCTCGAAACTTCTAAAATTTATCATAGGACCTAAATTTATTCTATTTCACAAAAAGGGGTTTAATTTTGCAAATTTCCAATTTGGTCCCCCAACTTTTCCAAAATTACCATTTTGCCCTTCCTTTACAAAAATGGTAAATTTTGCCCCAAAAATTTCAAAATTCCTCAATTGGTCCTCCAACATTATTTTCATGCCCAATTGACCCTCAATTTCATAAAATTTCATTTTGGTCCTTTGAATTTCAAAAATCCCCATTTTCCCTTAATTTCAACTTCTTAACACAGCCGAATTTGATTTCATCGAATTGACCTATCAAACAATTCCAATCGGTGAAATTGAAGTTGAAATTGAGTTTCTACATGTTCATACGATTGTTTAGAAATGTGAATCGCAAGTTTTAACGCTGGGACGAGCTCAAACGAAGCTTTACCGGAAAATGAACTATAGAGAGAGAAAGTTTTGATTACTCACTGGTGAAGGCACAACGGTCCGAGCTTATGATATGGGCAGATAGATCTTGTCTTAAGGTTCATCCTAGAATCAAGAATCGCAACAATCAATGCGAAATTGGATTAGAATTTTGTCATTGAAATTCAATCGACTCTCTCTCTAGCACCGATCAAAAATTGTAAAGAAGAGCCAAATTTTCTTACCTTTCAGTCCTAATTCGGCCGTGGAAAGGCTAAGTGTTGGAAGGGCTTGAAATGGTCGATTTCAGCTTGGCCAAAATAGGGTAGCTCCAGTCCGCCGGAGCTGCTTCACTATTCCATCATGCTGGTGCTTCTCCAACAATTGTCAGATTGACTAGAGTTTGCTGTCAGATAGTTTTCTTCTCCTCAATTCTAAAGAGCTTGACCTCTCCTTTTGATGCTATGAAAAATGTTTAAGTCGAAACTTTGGTTCGAGTTTCAGAAGAATGAATGGGGGATGACTTCTTTATATAGGGGTAAAATCGTGTATTAAATGGGAGAGATTTATTACTAGTATTAATATTGACATAAATTATTTGTATTAATTTCAATAATTTAATTTAGGTATTAAATTATTGGTGTTAATTAAAATAATTAAATATATATATATATATTATGGCCATTTATGATAAGGCGTACATTGCATAAAAATTTTTTTACCCAAATTTCGGGTTACAAAAAAAATCATACTTCCTAGGAGGTCACCCATACTCACACTACTCTCGAATAAGTACGCTTAACTTTAAAGTTCTTATGGAATCTCATTCACCTGAACCAATTTGGTTTTTGTCTTAAGTTTCTTTTCAAAGGTTTAATAAACTCTTTGCATCACCCGAGAGTTGTAAATTCCCAAATTGCCCGTTCAGAAATGATCGGGGTTGTGAATCGGTTCTGAATTCTCACTTGGTTTAACTGATTATTTTCCCTGTTTTCCTTAGCTCAAAAGGGCAGGTTTTACAGGTCCGCTCCGGTTCGGAACAATGTCATCTTCTTCCTCAGGATGACAACACTGTTCACTCGCTGGGAAACCGAAGCAGCGCCGGTGAAGAAGAAACGCTTCTATTCGGGGCATTTCATGTCTTCAATTCCTGTCATAACGGTGCCAAATGGATGGCTAACGGGTCCCCAAGCTCCCTATATAAAGAGCCCCTCCTCATTCATCCTCTCCACACTTGAAAACTCCATTCTCTCTCAACTGCTCCATTTTCTGATGAAGCTCGAACCAGAGCTCTGACATGGGGTCTTTTATGAGCCAAGAAAGGTGATGTCGGGTTATTTAAAACCGGTAAGAAGTTAGTACATGCCTGTAGTCTTCGTTTCCTCCAAGGGTCACCGGAGAATCACCGGCGTGATGGAATAGTAAAGCAGCTTCGGTCCACCGAAGCTGCCCTGTTTTGGCCAAGTTGAAATCGACCATTTCAAGCCATCCATAGGCCAAACCAAGCCCTCCCACAAACGAATTAGGAATGAAAGGTAAGCCAATTCAGCTACCCTCTACAAATTTTGACCGGTGCTAGAGAGAGAACCGGCAGAATATCAATGATAAAATTCTAACTCAATTCTGTATCAATTGATTAACCTCAGGATGAGAGCTACCTGCCTAGATAGAGAGCTCAAACCACTGTGCCCCCGGTGGTAAGCTTTTGAATCTTTCTCTCTCTACAGTTTATTCTCTGGCGAAGCTCCGTTTGAGCTCGTTCCGGTGTGAAAACTTGCGATTCAAAGTGCTATTGAATCGTATGAAGATGGAGGAACTCAATTTTAACTTCAATTTCAACAATTAGAAGTGCTTGATCGGTCAATTTGATGAAATCAAATTTTGTTGTGTTAAGGAGTTGAAATTGGGGGAAAATTGGAGGAAATTGGGAATTTTCAAAATTTGTAGAACCAAAATGCAATTTTATGAAATTGAGTATCAATTGGGCATGAAAATAATATTGGAGGACCAATTGAGGAAATTTTGGTATTTTTGGGGCAAAACTTAACATTTTTGTAAATGAAGGGCAAAATGGTAATTTTGGAATAATTGGGGTACCAAATTGGAAATTTGGGAAATTAAACCCCTTATGTGAAAATGAATAAATTGAGGTCCTAAGATAAATTTTAAAAGTTTCGGAACTCAATTTGAGGAAAATCAGCATTAGGGACTTAAAGTTAAAGAGAAATAACTTTAGGGACCTAATTGCAAACAAATAAAAAGTTTGGGTTTTCTCATTCATTTGAAATGAATGAAGGCTATTAAGTCAAGTAATAATGAACAATGATGTTCATATCGTATAGGGACATGAAATATCGGGAACGCCAACATGGACGAGCTCGCATGTATACAAAGAACCGATCTAGTGGAATTCACTACGTTAATGGGTGAGTGGGATTTTATATCATACCCGGTTGGGGATGATAAGAACATCGAAATGAAAACCCACTACTATGTGGTATTTTAAACATCACAACTTAGAGGAGTGATGTGAAAATCATGCAGAAAAACTAATTATCCGTTGTAAGTAGATCATACTCGGTTGGTATGATGCAACTTACTCGAAGAAAGTTGAAAACCCATTCATTGGTTATGAATGGAGGTGTCCTTATACCCGGGCGGTATAATGGATAGAGAAAACATATGTTTTGTCAGAAGTGCTCTCTCTAACTATGTGCCAATGCTTAAACAATTTGGGAGACCTTCTTGACGGGAGCTCGAATAGCTCTGATAGGTCGGGGGCCTCGGTTTTGGAACTTGGGGACTAATATGCCCGATTTTGAAAATCTCATACAATGGGCCCAAGGCAAGTTGGCACGAGTCGGAGCTCATAAACGAACATGATATATATGCCATTAAACTTAATAAGTGAATTGTTTGGCCATGGTACTAAGATAGGACCAACATGCTTAGTCAACTAGCGGCAGTGCGACATGACAGGTCAACGGACCAGTTAAGACAAATAACTGCGGGTTGAGTTAAGAATCAGAGCCGTTGGACTAGTGGCACCACAGATTACATGGCATGATGAGAAAACTTTGATTGTGCATGCACTATGAGTACAGGATCATCAAGATGCCCATGAGGGGTAGTGATGCGTCCTAAGGGCCCTGGACGACCCAGTGAGTATAAGGGCAGTTCATCATTCTAGGTGTCTGTGTGAAATTTGAAGTAGCACCAAGCGCGTGAGACCGGGGTGGGGAAGGGATGAGGTCTCTGTCCTCATACGGACACGAAGAATTGATTTTGGGATTGAGGGTCGGACGTCGCATACATCCACTCATTCCCAGGGTGGAAGTGGACGTGCTTCTATCCGGGTGGCCGGTAAATTCGCTCCGAAGCCACAAGTGGGTTCAGTGGTCATACTAACCTGCGAATGTGTGTTTGACCTTCATGATGGAGGATGTGTGTTGGGTGATGACACACCATGGTGAAAAATGGAAATGATGGAAAAACCCAAGATTTTTTAATAAAAGGGATTTTTAAAAGAAAGGAGTCTGGCACACTCCAATAATAATTATTTTCTTAAAAGTCAAACTTTTGAAAACCCATTCACTGAGTAGTTGTACTCACCCGTCCCCTTTATCCCTTTTCAAGAAGTTCTGGAAAGCCTACCCTTAAGGACCATCCAATAAGACACCTATGAGACATGTACGTTTGATTTAAAATATTATGCAGTTTTGATTTATGTTATTTTAGGAAATGGTGCAGGTTTAAAGAACGCCTTACTCTTTATGGTTTATAATAAGGGGAAACCCTTTAATAAACCGGGAGAGTGGCATGTTGTTCATGGGGATCCGACCAAACCGTGTCGGGGTATGACAACTAGAGTGGTATCAAAGCTTGTTTCCTCAATACATAATCAAGACTAGAAAATATAGTAACTAATAGGATTTATTCTAAAATTTTCAAATGGCTCCCAGGAGAGAAACCAAGAAAACTTGGAATGGCTCTACTCAACACCCTATCTTCGTAGGAAGACAACCCTAGAATCTTCCCAAATGCCTGAGACCTGGTAGGAATCTCAAAAGACCAAGTGGGGGAAGTATCCCAGAGAATGGTGCTAGGACCTATCGATAGGACAACTCTAAGTATAAAGGAGTATGCTTATCAAGAATACCATAGCTCCCTAGTTATTTTGCAACCATTTTCTGTAATAGGGCCAAGACACCCAACATATTGTACTACTCTATTAATAAAGTACTCCTAATTCCTAAAAGTCTTGTCTCCCAAAAGGATGTAATCTTGTTAGGAAGATGACCCGAGAAAAGTAACCAAACAAAACTGCGATTCCCTAGACACCACGGATATCAAGGAAATTGTTATGCAAAAAAGGCATGACAATAGAACCATCATGGTAAGGAGTGTAGGAGAATTTTGGGGTAACTAAGCAAGGAGCAACCTATTATAAAGTACCAAGGAAATAGGACATGAAATGAAGGACTGTCCCACACCACTAGGATTTAGAACAACACTTTCTAAGAATAAACACCCCACAACTATAGGAAATCCAAAAGGATATCATCCCAAGGAACACGACTCCCGACAGGAGGAAACTTTTCGAGATCACAGCAAAGTGGCAGGAAAGAAAAAGGGTTGAAGGTAGGACTTCGATAAAATCATAAACAGAACTAAAGGTAGTTGAAGAGAACTCTCCCTTAAGGAAGAAAATTCCAATAATTAGGAGAAAAGGAGGGAGTGCATCCACAAAAGAAGACAAGCCGAGCGTTAGACAACAAATGGGATGACTTGGGATTTCAAGTACAACTTCCTTTGGAAAAAGTAGAGAAGTCAAATTGGAGATTCAGTGCAACATAGCAAAAGTAAGCAAACCGTGATAACAAATTAGTCAAAGAAAATAAATGATAGCCTAAGGAAGATTGGGAGGTAGAAAGGACTACAGCCTAAAAAGGTTGGTGAGATGGACGTTAAGGATAGGAGTACTTAAGAAACAACTGCCCTAAGAAACTTAGAATAAAGGAATGGTGGAGGCGAGGCAATTAATGAACTAATACACGGAAAAATCATAAATTGAATTCCAACAGAGAAGAGAGGGGTAGAAAGGCCAAATACTCGGGAAAAGAAGGATGAAAGAAATCCTTAAAAGGACCAAAGGCCAATCAACGACTAAACTCAAGTCAAGAAAGGAATAGGCAAGCCTCTCACATAATGGTTAGGAAATCTCGAAACAAGGAAGATTTGTATGCTCCCTAAAGAAATAGACAAGTATTGGGTACGGATGAGGATGCTGATATAGTATATAAGATGTGCCTGCAAGAATTATGGAGTAAAGGTAAACAGGAGAAGATGACATCAAGGGATGTCATTTAAGGGTAAAAATCCCCTAGAGCATATGTAAAAAAAAAAAAAGGAAGGTCGGGAGAAAAGGAAAGAATCCTACCAAAGAAGGAAGCCTAAAAAAGACTTGTGTATCCCAATTGAGAGGAAATGGAACTAACCGAAATAGAAAGAATGATAAGCTCACAAATGAAATATTGGTTGAGATGGAAAGATCGAGCACCAAGGAAATATACTCATGAGGTTCTAAGAAGTAAATTAAATCAAAGGGATTATTGATGGGCGGATGGCCATAACGTGGAGTGCAAGGAACCCACCCGTAATTTGGAAATGTTTCCAAGGAAGGAAGTATCGTGATGTCCGAGTGTGATCTATTTGGAGAAAGAGCAGGAGAATCAATAAATAATTCTAGGAGAACCGAGTAGAAAGAAGAAACTAGTAACGGTGGACAACCAAAGAGAATGAACAAAACCGTAAGAAAGAATGAGATATAGTAAAGACTACACTTTATGAAGGACAAGAGGATGGGCATGAAGAACGAGTGGTACAGCTGCCCAGACGATTGGACCAGAAAAATAAAGAGAAAAAGACAGCTAAAGAACTGGTCTTCGAGAGAACCATGGGGCGTCTTGAAGGTCCCATAACATAGTGCATGCATAATCAGTATTTTCACATCATTCCATTTAATCTATGGTGCCACTAGTCCAACGGCCCTGACCCTTAACTCAACTTGTAGTTGTTTGTCTTGACTAGTCCAAAGACTTGTCATATCGCACTGCCACTAGTTGATTGAATATGTCGGTCCTATCTTGGTATCATAGCAAAAAACTTCATTTATTTAAAGTTTTATGGCATATAACTCATGTTTATTTATGAACTCCCGCTCGTGCCAACTGGTCTATGGCCCACTGTTCGAGATTTTCAAAACTGGGCATATTAGTACCCAAGTTCCAAAGACTGAGGCCTCCGGCCTAGAAGAGCTATTCGAGCTCCCGTCAAGAAGTTCTCCCAAATCGTTTAAGTAGTGGCACACAATTAGGGGAGAGCACTTCTGACAAAAATAAATTTTCAACTATCCATCATACCAACCTAGTATGAGGATATCTCCGCTCATAACCGATGAACGAGTTTTCCACTTCCTCCGAGAAAGTTTCATCACACCAACCAAGTATGATCTACTTACAATCTATAAGTAGTTTTTCCGCATCATTTTCACATTACTCCTCTAAGTTGTGATGTTTAAAATACCATTAAGTAGTAGGTTTTCATTTCGAGGTACTTATCATCCCCAATTTGGTATGATATAAAATCCCACTCATAACCAGTAAGTGGTTTTTAGCTTAATTTGCCTACATAATCAGTATTTTCACATCATGCCATTTAATTTGTGGTGCCACTAGTCCAACGGCCTTGACCCTCAACTCAACTTGCAGTTGTTTGTCTTGACTAGTCTAGAGACCTGTCATGTCGCACTACCACTAGTTGATTGAATATGTTGGTCCTGTCTAGGTATCATGGCCAAATAATAGTTTTATGGCATATAACTCATGTTTGTTTATGAACTCCCGCTTGTGCCAACTGGCCTATGGCCCACTATTCGAGATTTTTAAAACCGAGCATATTAGCCCCCAAGTTCCAAAGACTGAGGCCTCCCGCCTAGAAGAGCTATTTGATCTCCCGTCAAGAAGGTCTCCCAAATAATTTAAGTAGTGGCACACAGTCAGGGGAGAGCACTTCCGACAAAAATAAATTTTCAACTATCCATCATACCAACCTAATATGAGGATATCGCCGTTCATAACTGATGAACGAGTTTTCCACTTCCTCCGAGAAAGTTTCATCACACCAACCGGGTATGATCTACTTACAT
Source organism: Trapa bicornis (assembly GCA_030064425.1). NCBI lineage: Eukaryota > Viridiplantae > Streptophyta > Magnoliopsida > Myrtales > Lythraceae > Trapa > Trapa bicornis. Next base: position 1,724,759 of record CM057745.1, read on the forward strand.
TCTATAAGTAGTTTTTCCGCGTCATTTTCACATCACTCCTCTAAGTTGTGATGTTTAAAATACCATTAAGTAGTGGGTTTTCATTTTGAGGTTCTTATCATCCCCAATCAGGTATGATATAAAATCCCACTCACATCCGGTAGGTGGTTTTTAGATTAATTTGCTCATCACCCCAACTGGGCATGATGTTAAAAGTCCCACTCACCCGTTAACGTGATGTGTTCGTCCACGGTTGGTTTTCCAAGTTGACGTGAGCTTTCTCTTGCTGGCGTTCCAATCACATTTGTCCCGTTGGAGGTGCGACGGTCTGAGCTTTCTATCAAGAAAGGTAGCTCTCTTCCTAAAGTACCTTCTAGGATCAAGAATTCCTACTATTGACCTTTCAACATCGTTGAGGTCGTATGAGGGTTGTGGGGATGTTGGGAGAGCTTGGTTTGGCTAGAGAAGGGTTGAATTCGACCAATTTTAGCTAGGCCAAAACAGGGCAGCTTCGGTCTGTCGGAGCTGTTTCACTCTTTGATTATGTCGGCGCTTCTTCGGCGATCCTCAGATCAAATGGAGGTTGCTATCAGATAGCTGACTTCCCCTGTAATCTAAAGAGCACAACCTCTCCTTTTGAGGTTAAGAAAAATGCCCAAGTCGAAGCTCTATTTCGAGCTTCACCGAGAAATGGAGTAGTAGAGAGAGAGGAGTTTTTTTAGGTATGAGGAGAATGAATGGGGATGAGGTGTAGAATTGGGGAAGATTTTGGCCATTATTCCCATTAAATTGGAAATTGATGGGTATTTATTAATATTAATTCCAATAATTAAATGTAGATATTAAATTATGGGTATTAATTCCAATAATTAAACAAAAAAATATAATTATCTGGAATTTACTAGGTATTTATTTATTTTGGTCAAAACAACACCTTTTATTTTATTTATTATAATTATATCAATTGAATTTTAAACTTATAATATAATTCCATAAAATATTTTTAACCGAAATTTTGGGTTACTAAAAAAACAATTTCCCAGGAGGTCACCAATCTTAACACTACTCTCGCCTAAGCACACTTAACATCAGAGTTTTTGTAAGATCCAATGTATTAGTGCTGGTATGTTATTTAATTTTAGGTTACTAAAAAAATATGGTTTGATAACTATTCACTTAACTCTGGAGTTTTGATAAGATCTAGTGCAATAGTGCTGGTATGTTATTTAATTTTGGGTTACTAAAAAAATATGGTTTGACAACTATTGAGGGGTGCAACATGAATATTTCCCTAATAGGTCACCCATCCTAACACTACTCTTACCTAAGCATGCTTAACTTCAAAGTTCTCATGGGATCCAGTGCATTAGTGTTAGTATGTTTTTTTATTTCTGGTTACTAAAAACATGTTGTTACATAATGACTCTATACAAGAAGAAATATTTATTTCTCAATCCATACCTTTAGATGTCTTTAATATTCATCAACCTTCTAATGGTTTATCCACATCACCGGATAGTAATTATTCCTTACCTATTACAATTAGTAGAAAACGTAAAGCTAATGCAGGGAAACCTCCAATTAGATATGGTTTTGAGAATGATATATCTAATTATATTTCATATGCATTTGTTCCACTTGCATACAAGTCGTTTATTGCATCACTACAGTTAGTACACATACTAAATAATTAGAAAGAAGCTAAACGAGATCCAAAGTGGCTTGGAGCAATGCATGAGGAGATGAAAGCACTAGAGAGAATAAAACGTGGGAACTTGCTCAACATTTGAATGGAAAAAAAACTATAGTATGTAAGTGGGTATTCAATATGAAACAGAATGTTGAATGAGAAGTTGTGAAATACAAAATAAAGTTGATGGCAAAAGGTTATAGTCAAACATATAAAATAGACTATGATGAGACTTTTGCACCATTAGCTAAGATGAGCATTGTAAGAATGCTTATTTCATGTTCTGCTAATTTCGGTGGACATTACATCAAATAAATCTAAAGAATGCATTTTTGCGTGTAGACCTACCTACAAGAGTAAGTATATATGGAGATTCCACCTAGATTTGGTACAATGAAAACTATGGGGAAGGTGTGTAGATTGAAGAAATCTCTATATGGACTCAAACAGTCATTGAGAGCATTGTTTGATCGATTTCGACGTGCAGCGGTTAAAATGGGTTATTGGCAGTGTAACGGAGAGCATACGATTTTCTATCGACATTCTAATGGTCGAGTTGTTATTATCACAGTATATGTGGATGATATTATCATAACTGTGGATGATGATATTGAGATATTACAGTTGAAAAAAATAACTAAGTAAAGAATTTGAGGTAAAAGACTTGGTTACTCTAAAGTATTTTCTCGGTATCGAGATTGTAAGATCTAGGAATGGCATAGTACTTTCTCAAAGAAAGTAAACATTAGATTTACTCGCTAAGACAGGGATGTTAAGTTGTCAAACTACTTCGACACCAATAGAACAGAATCATAAGTTATGTGTTTAGTCAAGTGACCCAGTGGATAAAGAACAATATTAGAGAATTGTGGGACGATTGATCTATTTATGTCATACAAGACATGATATAATATATGCAGTTAGTATTGTGAGCAGATATATGCACGATCCCAGGACAAATCATTAGGATGCTACCATGAGAATATTGAGATATTTAAAAAGGAGTCCAGGTAAGGGACTTTGGTTTAAGCCTCGGAGTCACACCAAAGTGGAATGCATTTGTGATTCAGATTGTGCTAGTTGTTTGGGTGATAGGACATCTACGTTTGTCTATTATGTGTTTGTTTGAGGTAATCTTGTATCATGGAGGAGTAAGAAAAAAGTAGTCGACCAATCATCAACAGAAGCGGAGTATAGATCAATGGCTCAAACTATTTGTAAGATAATTTGGATAAAAAGCTTACTAATGGAGCTTTGCCTCTTTAGAGAAGAACATATGAAGTTGCGGTACGATAACAAGTTTGCTATAAATATTGCCAACAATCCAGTTCAACATGATAGGACCAATCACGTGGAAATTGATCGATTTTTTATCAAAGAAAAAATTTGATACGAAGATTGTGGAACTGCAATATATGAATATCAGTGAACAACTAGAAAATTTTTTAACTAAATATTTAGGTTTTAGAGAATGGGATGATATATGTAATAATATTGGAATGGTAGATATCTACTGTTCATATTGAGGGTGAGTGTGTAATATTAATAGGTTAGGGGTATATTTGTAAATAGTACAAATATACCCTATATGTATTCTTAATATAATTTACCAGTAAGAGTATTATATTTTCAATATTCAATATTGTGGCCTCAGCATAGTCCAACCCGTCAATAAGTCGAATGAGAAGTCCAATAAGCCACGCAATACCTACAGCCAAACACTCTACATGTAGCATGTATATCTTTTAACTAGTTCTACATAGAATCTATGTAAACCATGAGTATCAAATACTTGTTTAGGGAGCCATTATCAACTGCGATGTAATTATTTATTCATTTCCAAATTGTTATTAGTCAAAATTATTATAATCATGGTGAAAGCTACTCCTATAATAGAATCACTATTGGTAGAGTTATTAGGTGTAGTACAATAGATGGTTGCCTTATATTTATAATTACACACTGTTATATTACCCCTATCAAATCCTTTTGACGTATTCATGTTAATGCATAATGCATTTCCTATTGATACATAAGCAATTTCTTTCTGATCCTTTATAGAGAATTTTGATTGTATACCTCTTTGGTACAAAATTGAAAATGAACCATTGCTTAAACAAGTTTAGTCTCATTTTTCTTGGATTTATTATTGTACTACAATGAAAAATCGGGCGTATATAGAAGAGGCTCTAACTATAGCAAGAAGTGGGATGGTGGGGGCCTAGAGGAGGTTGGAGTAGAGGTCCAAATGGTTGTGGTCCCTATGGCCTACACCAAAGATTGGATAATGTTAAAGGAATTAACCATAGTCAATTCTTCCAATCTTTAAATGCCCTTCCACTGATCTTGCTCCCAACTTTTCTTCTTTTCTGATTGAGATTTATACATATAGGTTCAATTCCTACATGTGGTTCTTGCTGTGGAACCTAAGCATGATAGTGATGGATGTATAGGATTGTATAGGAGTCTATTGAAACGGATGCATAGTGATATTAGATAGAACTCTTGGGAGTTTTGGAGAAATATCATAGTTTGGAAAATCATATGTTTTGAATCTTTGGTCAACTACTATACTTTGCCTATGGATTCTCCAAAAATACAAGCTACTATTAATGGCTCTTGAACCCATTGAATAAAGCTAATTAGAGAACCATGCTATCAATTGGGTATGAAACTGGTAGAAGAGAAGTGATAGAAGATCAATGTCATGCATCTTCTGTTCCAGAATTCTAATAGTAGAAGTGGGTATTAAACATATGGAATCAAGTATACATACCCATATATTGGAGGGTCCCCACCAGCTATCACCTGCCCTGAAAGATGACAACAAATGAATTCATGCCAGCTACATTGTATAATATTCTGTTGTATATTTGTCCTATTATAATTTGTCTTTATCTTACAAAAAATTGTACAAATGTACATTAATTCAATGGATGGAGGAGGGTGGTTCAAATATCAAATACTTATTTCTCTAAATTTCTTCTTCCTCTTGCATTCATTCTGCATTCCTTTCATGGAATCAGAGCATTAACGCTTACAAGCATTGCTCAAATTTAAGATCCTGAGGTATTTTCTTCTCTAGTGCACTGCTGCATCTCTATCATCTACAAGACAACAAGAACACTCAATTAGCACCAGCAACTTCACAGTTTCTCTTCCAGCATCACTACCTACCCTCCCCATCAAACTAGATTGTTCAAACTACTACTGTGGAAGAACAACATGATTCATCTCCTCAAAGCTTATAAACTTCTTGGCTATGCTGATGGATCCATAACTTCTCCAATTCCATTTATTTATAAAAAATCTATAGATGGAAACGACCTGCAACACCCCAATCCTTAATATGAATCATGGGTTATCTGTGATCAATTCTGCCACACTGCCATTCTTGCATCTCTCACCACTGAAATTAATTTGTAGGTTATTTCAGCAACCACCACTGCTGAAGTATGGCAACAACTTGACACTCTTTTCAGTTCACGAGTTCAGGCACAATTGGACATTCATGACAAACAATGGAGGGATCTCAAGAAACTCAATCACCCCATGTCCACCTATCTATCCTCCGTTAGCTCTCTTACCACTAGTCTTGCCCAGATTGGACAACCCAAAATACCCAAGAAAATCAAGAATCACATACTAGCTAGTTTGGGTTATGAGTGGGAATCTCTGACCTTGGTGCTATCAACTACCTTGGACTCCATGAGCATCAATACAGTAAAATCTCTCCTCGCCCATGAAGCCTGTTGGACCTTCTTATATGGCTCGACAACTCCTGGAGGACAACTCCTGGAGGTCCTCTGTCAGGTCTTTTGGAGGGCACCTACAACTCCTATCCTCCTGTTGCGATCATCACAGTTCATCCCAAGGGTCTGCTCCCAACTCCTCTAACGGGTCGCCTCTCATCCTCCAGTGGATTCCAGGGAAGGAGCCATCATCATCAAAAAATTGCTTGTAGGTTCGCCCAACATTAGGGGTGCCCCTCTGAATCTGCAAATGGAAAACCTAGCCAAACCGTGCATTTCACCTCTCCATATGGCTTTTATATGGGATGCCATAGGGCCTTGTCTGCCCATTCTATGGGCCACGTCCATGGGCCTATCCTACAAACTTCGTCTACGTAGTTTGACCATGTTGGGCCCTCTATCGGATCCATGCCCAAGCCCAACCTGCACAACTCATTTGGGCTACCTCTGTCTTCACTATCAAGCACAACATGTCAACTTTGTGGACACACCGATCATATTGCACCAACATGTCCCAAATTGTCTAGCTATCAACTCCCCCATGCCTACACCATATCTGGGGATAACACTGCTCATCAACTTGACTGGTATATCGACTCTGGTGCAACCAATCATATTACTAATAATTTATTTCAGTTATCTGTTCATGATTCACAAACATTTCTAGAGCATATGTTGATTGGAGATGGAAAAAGTTCACCCATTCTCACTTCCGGATCTACCTATCTCACTAACTCTCTTCATCACTTTCTTCTAAAAAATGTCTACTATGTCCCCATTATATCTCTAAATCTTTTATCCAACTCTCAATTTACTACCGATAATTCCTGTTATTTTAAGTTTCACCCTTCTTATTTTCTTATTAAAGATCAACAGACACATCGGGAGCTACTTCGCAGGAGTCGTAAAGGTGGTTTGTACTACTTGTGTTTGGGATCTTCATCTAGTTAATCTCAAGCTTATATTAGTCATTCTATTAGTAGCATGGTGTGGTACCAACGTCTTGGGCACCCGTCTTATCCTATATTACATAATATTTTATCTAAACTATTATCAATGAAACATGTTTCTCCCTTATCTCTATGTGAAGCTTGCTCCTGTGGCAAAATTATACAACATCCTTTTCCTTCAACTAATCATCTCAACATTCAACCCCTCGAGCTGATTCTTGCTGATATTTGGGGTCCTAATCCAATTACCTCATACATAGATCACACCTACTACATACATTTCTTAGATGATTTTAGCAAATATTCTTGGTTTTTAGTTTTCAAACATCGATATGATGTCTTATTCGTATTTCGTGCATTTCATCTTCAAGTTGAAAACTTATTTAATTGTAAAATCAAGGCACTTCAAACTAATGGTGCCAAGGAATTTCTCTCCATATCCTTTCAAACTGAACTTCAAACTAATGGAGTTATTCACTGGCTTTCTTGCCCTCATATTCATCAACAAAATGGCTTAGGAGAACGTAAACATCGCCGCATCATAGATATGGCACTCACTCTCCTTGCCCAATCTCATCTCCTGCCTAAGTTCTAAGACTTTGCATTTGAAATAGTCGTTTTTCTTATCAACCATCTTCCCTCTCGCACTCATCTCTCTCCTTATCACTTACTTTTCAACCAACCTCCCGATTACACCACTCTCCGTGTTTTTGGGTGCCTTTACTTTCCTTACCTCTGTCCACACCAACTCCACAAACTTCAACCCCGATCCTGACCCTGTATTTTTCTCGTGTATCCCTCGGGTTATATTGGTTATCGTTGTCTCGATCCCTCCACGGGTCATATTTTTCTCTCTCCTACTATTCATTTTCATGAATTTGTCTTCCCTTATGCAAGTTGTCCCACCCACTCTCCTTCTAAGAGCTCCATACCCCCTCACCCTTCACTCCCTTTACTTGTTCCTCTCCCCCCGGCAGTTGCTCCAAGTATGCATTCCTCTACCAATGCTGTTGAATTTTCATTATCTCTCATACTTGGAGACTCTTTGTCGGATAGGTCTTCCTTGCTTTCATTAGCCCCCAACCCTTCTCCAGATGCTCCACCACTAAGACTGTCTCGCATGGTTACTCGCTCTTAGGATAGTACTCTCCCTCCTAGATGATTTACTATTAATTCATCAGCATTTCTTACTCTTACAGTATCACGCCCCGACCCGGTTTGGTCGGATCCCTGTGAGCAACCCGCCACTCTTCTCAGTTTACTAAGGGTTTCCCCTCCATTAAACCTAGGAGGAGTAAGGCGTCCCTTGAACCTGCACCTTTTTCCTAGAATGACATAAATCAAAACTGCATAGCATTTTAAATTAATCATACCTGTCTTGCAGGCGTTTAACTTTGAGGGACTTTAAGGTAAGGTTTTTCAGGGACTTCCTGAAAGGGATATAAGGGAGGGGTGAGTACAACTACTCAGTGAATGGGGTTTTCAAGAAAATATCTTTTAGGAAAAGAGTTTTATTGGAGTGCGCCATACTCCTTTCTTTTAAAAATCCTTGAACTTCAAATCTTGGGTTTTTCCATTATTACCACGGTGTCATCACCCAACACACATCCTTCATCATGAAGGTTCAACACACATTCGTAGGCCAATATGACCATTGAACCCACTTGCGACTTCGGAGCGACTTTACCGGCCACCTATATAGAAGCACGTCCACTTCTACCCTAAAAATGAGCAAATGTCCGCAACATCCGACCCTTAATCCCAAAATCAATTATTCATGTCCATATGAGGACAGAGACCTCATCCCGTCCCCACCCCGGTCCCATGTGCTTAATGCTACTCAAAATTTCGCACGTTCACCTACCCTTATACTTACTTGGTCGTCCAGGGCCCTTAGGATGCATCATTACCCCTCATGGGCGTCTTGATGATCTCGAAATCATAGTGCATGCATAAACAATATTTTCTTATCATGCCATGTAATATGTGGTGCCACTAATCCAACGGCCCCGACCTTCAGCTCAACCTACAGCTGTTTGTCTTGACTGGTCCCGGGACCAGTCATGTCGCACTACTGCTAGTTAACCGAGTGTGTCGATCCTGTCTTGGTACCATGACCAAACAATTCATTTATTAAAGTTTTATAGCACATATCTCATGTTTGTTTATGAGCTCCTACTCGTGCCCACTAGCCTATGGCCCACTATTCAAGATTTTTAAAACCAGGCATAATAGCCCCCAAGTTTCAAAACCGAGGCCCCCGGCATATAAGAGCTTATTCGAGCTCCTACCAAGAAGGTCTTCCAAATGGTTTAAGCATTGGCACATAGTCAGGGGAGAGCACTTCTAACAAAATATATTTTAAACTGTCCATTATACCCAACGGGTATATAAGGACATCTCCGCTCATAATCAATGAACGGGTTTTCAACTTCTTTCGAGAAAGTTTCATCATACCTACCAGGTATGATCTACTTACAATCGGTAAGTATTTTTTCTGCATGATTTTCACATCACTTCTCTAAGTTGTGATGTTTAAAATACCACTTAATAGTGGATTTTCATTCCGAGGTACTTATCATCCCCAATCGGGTATGATATAAAATCCCACTCACCCATTAATGTTGTGAATTCCACTATACCGGTTCCTTGATTTCACGCGAGCTTGTCCTTACTGGCGTTCCCGGTGCTTCATGTTCCTACACGATATCAACATCTCAATTCATTATCTCTCGGCCTAATAGCCTTCATTCATTCCAAATAAATGAGAAAAACCAAACTTTTATTTATTTGCAATTAGGTTTCTAAAGTTATTTTTCTTTAACTTTAAGTCTCTAAATGCTGGTTTTTCCACAAATTGAGTCCCAAAACTTTTAAAATTCCCCTTGGGACCTCAATTTATTCAATTTCACATAAAGGGGTTTAATTTCCCAAATTTCCAATTTGGTCCCCCAACTTTCCCAAAATTACCATTTTGCCCTTCCTTTACAAAAATGGTAAATTTTACCCCAAAAATTCTAAAATTCCTCAATTGGCCCTCTAATATTCTTATCACACCCAATTGGCCCTCAATTTTAAAAAATTTCATTTTGGTCCCTCGAATTTTTCAAAAATCCCCAATTTTTCCCCCAATTTCAACTCTTTAACACAGCCAAATTTGATTTCATCAAATTGACCGATCAAACACATCTAATTGTTGAAATTGAAGTTGAAATTGAGTTTCTCCATGTTCATACAATTCCATAGAACTTTGAATTGTGAGTTTTAACGTTGGAATGAGCTCAAATGGAGCTTCGCAGGAAAATAAACTATAGAGAGAGAAAGCTTCGATTGCTCATTGGTAAGGGTGCGGCGGTCTGAGCTTTCAATCTTGGCAGGTAGCTCTCCTCCAAAGGTTTTTCCTAGGGTCAAGAATGACCTCAATTGATGTTGAATTGGATTAGAATTTTGTCATTGAAATTCGGTCGACTCTCTCTCTTACACCAATCAGAAAAGCTGAATCGGCTTATCTTTTGGTCCTAATTCGGCCGTGGAATGGCTAAGGAGGTGTCAGGAGGGCTTGGTTTGGCTAGAGGAGGGCTCGAATTGGCCAATTTCAACTCGGCCGAAATAGGGCAGCTTCGGTCAGCCGGATCTACTTCAATGTTTGATCACGCCAATTCTTCTCGGCAACACTCTGAACGAATGGATGCCACCACTGTGTAGCTGACTTCTCCCCAGTTCTAAGGAACCCGACCTCGCCTCCTTTGGCTCAGAAATGACCCTATATCGGAGCTCTGGTTTGAGATTCGCCAGAAAACTAAGCAACTGAGAGAGAGTGAGCTTTTTAGGTATGGAGAATATGAATGGGGACGGGGTCTTTATATAGGAAGCTCGGGGACTTCTTGGCCGTCCAATTGGCACCTTTATGACAGGCATTGATGGCAAGAAACATATTGAACGGAGACGTTTCCTCTTCATCGGCGTTGCTTCATTTGAACAGTGCTATCATTTGAAGGAAGAAGACGACACTGTTCTGAACCAGACCGGACCGGTCCGAACCGGGTTCGAAGCTTAAACCAGCCGGTTCACCCCTCATTCGACCGTGTTTTTTAAATCTAAAAATTTTCTAAATTCATTTTCTATCCAATGGTGGCCTCAAATCTCAAATTTGAATTATTTAAGCCACCTAGAAAAATGAATTTAGGATTCAATTCAATAGTGATTCAAACCGGTCCAAACTAGTTCGGATTTGGTTCACCTAAACCGGTTTGGTTTTCATCCCCAATTCCTTCACAAGTCCATTTTCATGTCTTTTGTGACACATTGGGTCACTTAGGGTCCATAAAATTCCCAGTTTACCATCTTTTTATCGATTCCAGTTCATAAACCAACTCGGTCTTTAAACCAGTTCAATTCGGTTCGGGTCCAGTTCACCTGAACTGATCTATTTTTTCTCTCCTACTTTGTTCTAATGCTCCTTCCCAATGTTTATAAATCTCTTTGCATTACAAGGGTTCCATAAATTTATTGGTTGACTCATTTTCTATCGGTTCCGGTTCACAAATTAACTCAGTTCATAAATTGGTTCTATCCAGTTCGGGCCCAATTCTCATGAATCAGTCTAGTTTTTCTTCCCCATTTCTCCATAAGGTTCTTTTCCAAGATTTATGAACTATTTTGAGTCACCTGGAAGTTGTAAATCATCAATTTGCCTTGTTTCCTAATAATCAGGCTTGTAGATCGTTTCGGTTAAAAATTCAAAACTGAATGGTTCTTTCCCCGATTTTCTCATTATTGAAGGACGGGGTTTACAACTCTCCCCTCCTTTTAAGGGTTTTGTCCCCAAAATAGTTACACGTTAAATAATTGAGGGTAACTATCCCTCATCATAGACTCGGTTTCCCATGTCTCTTCTTGCACAGGTCCGTTTTGCCACAACACCCTGACTAAAGGAATTTTCTTGTTCCTCAAATTCTTGTCTCTTCGGTCGATGATTTGTATTGGCTCTGTCTGATAGGTCAGGTTCTCTTCTAGTTCCATTAGGGGTCGGTCCAGTACGTGACTAGGATTAGGCTGATATTTCTAAAGCACTGAGATGTGGAATACATCATGTATTCTCTGTAGATCAGGAGACAGTTCCAATTTATAAGTTACAGGTCCTATCCTTTGAATAATGGGATAGGGACCGATATATCTTGGTTTCAACTTTCCTCTTTGCTGAAACCTAAGTATTCCTCTCCATGGGGATACTTTGAGGAATACTTGATCACCCACTTCGAACTCTAGATCTTTCCTTCGATTGTCCGCATAACTCTTTTTCCTGTCTTGTGCGGTCTTAAGATGACTCCTTATTAGTTTTATCTTCTCTATGGCATCCTCTATTATTTCTGCCCTTTCTAACTTTTTTCCCTTACTTCTTCCCAAAATAGAGGGGTACGACATGGTCGTCCATAAAGGGCCTTATAGGGAGCCATCTGAATACTAGCCTAATAACTATTATTATAAGAAAATTCCATCAAGCACAAGTATTCCTCTCAACCATTATTCATGGTGACTACACATGCTCTTAGCATGTCTTCCAATGTTTGGATGGTTCGTTCAGACTGCCCGTCTGTCTGAGAGTGAAATGCCGTACTCATATGGAGTTTGGTCCCCATAGCATTTTGTAAGCTTGACCAAAATCTGAAAGTAAATCTTGGATCTCTGTCTGATACTATACTCACTAGGACACCATAAAGTCTTATGATTTCCTTCATATATAGGACAGCTAGCTGTTATATTGTGTTTGTCACCTTTATAGGAAGAAAATGTGCTGATTCGGTCAATCTATCCACTATGACCCAAATCGCATCTTCATCCTTTCTGGTTACCAGTAAGCCCATGACAAAGTACATGGTGATGTGCTCCCATTTCCACTCCGGAATTGGTAAAGGTTGTAGTAGTCCTGAAGGTTTTTTATGCTTTGCTTTTATCTGTTGACAAGACAAACATCGGGCTATATATTCCACAATATCTCGCTTCATACCCTTCCACCAATATCCTTGTTTGAGGGTGCTGTAAATCTTAGTACTGCCCGGATGCATAGCATACACCGAATTGTGTGCCTCTTCTAGAATTAATGTTTTCAACTCCTTATCTTGAGGCACACATACCCTACCTTTATAGGTTAGTACTCCATCACCTCATACATCATAGTCTGGTTTCCTTTCTCTGCTTACTAGATCCAAATAAGACTGGAATTATTTATCGATCCTTTGATGGGTCTTAATATGCTCGGTTAGACTGGGCCTTACCGCCACATTTTCCACCAAGCATTTTTCTTGTTTGTCTATCCTCAGATCCACCTCCATCCTTCCCAATTGTTGTAACAAGGGTAGGTAACTCGCCTTTACTTGTGCCACCTCAGTTTGATACTTGCGACTTAAGGCATCTGCTACCACATTAGCCTTTCTGGGTGATATTCTATCACAAGATCATAATCCTTCACCAATTCTAGTCATCTCCTTTGACGGAGATTTAACTCCTCCTAAGTTAGAAAGTACTTAAGGCTCTTGTGATCTGTGCATATCCTGCACTTAACCCCATAAAGGTAGTGTCGCCATATTTTTAGGGCAAACACTATTGCAGCTAATTCCAACTCATGAGTCAGGTAATTTCTCTCATGTGCCTTTAGTTGTCGCGAGGCATATGTGATAACCTTCCCCTGTTGCATTAGGACACAACCAAGCCCTTGTCTAGAGGCATCACTATAGACCGTTTACTCTCCTACATTGGGATCAGGTAAGGAGAGTACGGGTGTAGTTGTTAGTCGAGTCTTTAATTCTTGAAAAGACTTTTCACAAGACTCATCCCATTTATACTCAACTCCCTTCCTAGTGAGTCGAGTTAGCAGAGATGCTATTTTAGAAAAGTCTTGCACAAACTGCCTATAGTATCCTGCCATTCCTAAGAATCTTCTTATTTCTATAGGATTCCTTGGAGCTTTCCAACTGGATATGGCTTCCACCTTAGCCAGATCCACTTTAACTCTGTCCTTGGATACGATGTGCCATAAGAATCCTACCTCCTATAACCAGAACTCGCATTTGGAAAACTTTGCATATAATTTATTTTCTTTCAATATTTCCAATGTAGTTGCCAAATGCTCTTAATGTTCCGACATCCTTTTTCTTTACGAACAGAACAGGAGCACCCCATGGAGACTGACTTGGACGTATGAAATCCTTTTCCAATAATTCATTTAGTTGTTCTTTTAATTCTTTCAGCTCTGTTGTAGCCATGTGATATGGGGTTTGTTCCTGGGGTTATTTCTATGGTGAACTCTAGTTGACGACTTGGAAGTAGTCCGGGTAGCTCTTCTGGAAAAACCTCTGAATAATGTCTGACTACCAGAATGTCTTCCAGTTTCTTTTCTTCATAATCTTCATTCACAACCATGGCCAAAAAAACTGTACATCCTTTCTATATCATCTTTTGTGCTTTCATGTGAGACATCAATTGTCCTTTACTTTCCTTTTTATCTCCCTGGAACTTTAGTCCCTTAATCTCGGAAGTATGGAAAGTTACTGTCTTCCTTCTACAATTCATCCTTGCTTGATGATTACTCAGCCAGTCCATCCCCAGAATTACTTCAACTTCCCTTAGGGATAATGAAATTAAGTTAGCTTCAAGTTTGATTCCTCCAATTCTTATCTCACATCCCTTTAATTGTTTATTCTTGTTCAAACCTTCTCCCAAGGGTGTAAGGATGTTAAGGCTTTGAACTAGTGGAGTGAGTTCCAGGGGTACTTTAGAAACCAACTCTTCCTTGATAAATGATCTCTTGGCACCAGAGTCAAAAAGGGCAAAAACTTGTTGTACCCATAGTTGTATATACCCTGATTTTTCTAAACTTATAGTTTAGAAGGAATTTTATTTATTAATTCAAAAGATGTTTAGTTTACATGACTCCTTTGGATTAATTTGTAGGGATTTGGGATGTACCCGCTATAGTGCTAGGGTCTCCTCTAGCCTCTTCGTGAGTGAGGTTGTATACTCTAGCAGGTACTCTTGTTGTAGCTTTAGGTCTGGGGTTTTTGAGGTTCCCTTGAGGGGGTCCAAGAGTATTCTTTTGTTTGTTCTCCCTAAGGGTAGGGCAATCCTTTACGAAGTGTCCCACTTGTCTGCATGCGAAGTAGGTATGGCATGCTCCCTCATGGTTCCTTTTACACTTCGGGCAATGAGGGTTCCCTTGGGGTAAGGTAGGGATTACTCTGGTAGGAGGTGGAGGCATGCCCCTTCTTTGTTGGAATACCATTTTATTTCCTCCTCTTGGGCCAGTATATTCTCTCCGTCCTCCTTGACGGTTTGAATCCTTATTCCTCTTTCTGGTCGTCTGCTCCACTCATCGATGTCGAGTCTGTACCAGTCGCTTACATTCGTGAGCCATACTGATTACAGCTGCCAGGTCTATGGAGCATCCCAGTACTCCCATACGATCTCTAATGTCCATGTTGAGACTGTCCACAAACCTCTGGCATATGTCAGTTGGCCCAGCTAGGTCGGGAGCAAAGGGTCTTAACTCGTTGAATTTTGTTTCATACTTTGCTATGGAGTTAAGCCCTTACCGAAGCCTGATGAACTCTTATTTCCTCTCCTTTATTAGGTGGGGTGTTAGGTACTCCTCCGAGTATCCTTCCTCAAATTGCTCCCAAGTGGGGGTGGTGGTATGTATGTAAACCCCGCACATTTGAGTTAAGGAAAACCAGGAAAATAACCGATCAGACTGAATAAGAAAACCAAGCTGGTTTACATTTGGAAATAAGCAATATGAAAATTTACAACTTTCGGTTGATCCAAAAGATTTATTAAATATTGGAAAAGAAAATTAAGACAAACTAGAAAAACAAAAACCAAATTTGTTTAGGTGAATTAGATTTCATAAGAACTTCAAAGTTAAGCGTGCTTACTTGGGAGTAGTGTGAGGATGGTTGACCTCCTAGGAAGTATGATTTTTTGTAACCCGAAATTTCAGTCAAAAATTTTTATGCAGCTTATCATAAATAGCCATCAATTAATATATATTTAATTATTGAGATTAATACTAATAATTTAATACCTAAATTAAATTATTGAAATTAATACAAATAATTTAATACCGAAATTAAATTATTGGAATTAATACCGAAATTAACTTATTGGAATTAATACAAATAATTTATGGCAATATTAATACTAGTAATAAATCTCGTCCATTTAATACACGGGTTTTACGACTATATAAAGAGGTCATCCCCATTTCATTCTCCTCACACCTGAACACTTCTCTCTCTCTACTGCTCCATTTCTCGGTAAAGCTCGAACCAGAGCTTCGACTTGAACAAAGGTCGGGCTCTTTAGAACTAGGGAGAAGACAGCTATCTGATAGCAAACTCCAGTCAATCCGAGAATCGTTGGAGAAGCGCCAACATGATGGAATAGTGAAGCAACTCCGGCAGACCGAAGCTACCCTATTTCGGCCAAGCTGAAATCGGCCATTTCAAGCCCTCCCAACACTTCCTCAGCCTTTCCATAGCCGAATTAGGACCGAAAGGTAAGCCAATTCGGCTCCCCTTTATAATTTTCGATCGGTGCTAGAGAGAGAGTCGATTGAATTTCAATGACGAAATTCTAATCCAATTCCACATTAATTGATATAATACTTGATTTTAGGATGAACCTCAGGACGAGACCTATCTGCCCAGATCGAAAGCTCGGACTGTCGTGCCTTCACCGGTGAGTAATCGAAGCTTTCTCTCTCTACAGTCTGTTTTCCGGCAAAGCTCCGTTTGAGCTCGTTCCAATGTTAAAATCTGCGATTCAAAGTTTCTTAGAATCATATGAACATACAGGAACTCAATTTCAACTCCAATTTCAATAATTAGAAGTGTTTGATCAGTTAATTTGATGAAATCAAATTCGGTAGTGTTGAAGAGTTGAAATTGGGGGAAAAATTTTGGATTTTTGAAATTCAAAGGGGCCACAATACAATTTTATGAAATTGAGGGTCAATTGGGCATGAAAATAATGTTGGAGGACCAATTGAGGAATTTTGGAAATTTTGGGGAAAAAACTTTCCATTTTTGTGAAAGAAGGGTAAAATGGTAATTTTGGAAAAATTGGGGAACCAAATTGGAAATTTGGAAAATTAAACCCCTTTTTGGTGAAATTGAATAAATTGAGGTACCATGATAAATTTTAAAAGTTACGGGACTCAATTTGAGGAAAAACCAACATTAGGGACTTAAAGTTAAAGAGAAATAACTTTAGGGACCTAATTGCAAATAACTAAAAGCTTAGGTTTTCTCATTCATTAATGAATGAAGGCTGTTATGCCAAGTAATAATGAACAAGGTTGTTCATATCGTGTAGGAACGTTAAATACCGGGAACGCCAGCAAGGACAAGCTCGCGTGAATACAAAGAACCAGTCTAGTGGAATTCACGGCATTAATGGGTGAGTGGGTTTACTAACATCATACCCGGGATGATAAGTGCCTCGATATAAAAACCCACTGTTTAGTGGTATTTTAATCATCACTACTTAGAGAAAGTGATGTGAAAGTTATGCAGAAAAACTACTTACGGGTTGTAAGTAGATCATACCCAGTTGGTATGATGAGACTTCCTCGAAGGAAGTTGAAAACCCGTTCATCGGTTATGAACGGAGATGTCCTTATACCGGTCGGTATGATGGACAGTAAAAACCTATTTTTGTCGGAAGTGCTCTCCCCTGACTGTGTGCCAATGCTTAAACAATTTGGGAGACCTTCTCGATGGGAGCTCGAATAGATCTAATAGATCGGGGGCCTCGATTTTGGAACTTGGGGGCTAAATGCCCGATTTTGAAAATCTCGTACAGTAGGCCCAAGGCCAGTTGGCACGAGCAGGAGCTCGTAAATGAACATGATATATGTGCCATAAAACTTAATAAGTGAATTGTTTGGCCATGGTACCAAGATAGGACCGACATGCTCAGTCAGCTAGCGGCAGTGCGACATGACAGGTCGACGGACTAGTCAAGACAAACAGCTGCGGGTTGAGTTGAGAGTCGGGGCCGTTGGACTAGTGGCACCACAGATTACATTGCAATATAAGAAAATATTGTTTGTGCATGCACTGTGAGTACGGGATCATCAAGACGCCCATGAGGGGTAGTGATGACCTGGTGGCTATAAGGGCACTGGACAACCTGGTGGCTATAAGGGTAGTTCGTCGTTCCAGGTGTCTGTGCGAAATCTGGAGTAGCACGAAGCGCATGAGACCAGGGTGGAGACAGGATGAGGTCTCTGTCCTCATACGGACATGAAGAAGTGATTTCGGGATTATGGGTAGGATGTCACGTACATCCGCTAATTCCCAGGGTAGAAGTGGTCGTACTTCTATCGGGGTGGCAGGAAAAGTCGCTCCGAAGCCACTAGCGGGTTCAGTAGTGATACTGACTTGCGAATGTGTGTAACCTTCATGATGAAGGATGTGTGTTGGGTGATGACACGCCGTGGTAACTAAGAAATAATGGAAAAATCCAAATTTTTAAATGATGGGATTTTTGAAAACAAAAGAGTCTGGCACACTCCATATAAATGTTTTTCTTAAAAGTCAAAAGCTTTTGAAAACCCATTCACTGAGTAGTCGTACTCACCCCCTCCCTTATATCCCTTTCAGGAAATCCCGGAAAGCCTCCCCTTAAAGACCATCAACTAAGATGCCTGTAAGACAGGTATGTAAAGTTTTAAATTTCATACAGTTCTGATTATGCTATTCTAGGAAAAAGGTGCAAGTTAAAGGACGCCTTACTCTTTACGGTTTACGATAAGGGGAAATCCTTTAATAAACCGGGAGAGTGGTGGGTTGATCATGGGGATCTGACCAAACCGGGTCGGAGCGTGACAACTAGAGTGGTATCAGAGCCTGTTTCCTTGAATACATAATCAAGACTATAAAATATTGTAACTAATAGGATTTATCCTAAAATTTTCAAATGGCTCTCAGGAGAGGAACCAAGAAAACTAGGAATGGCTCTACTCAACACCTTATCTTCGTAGAAAGACAACCCTAGAAGCTTCCCAAATGCCTAAAGCATGGCAGGAATCTCAAAAGAGTAAATGATAAAATATCCCAGAGAATGGTGACAGGACCTATTGAGGTCACAACTCTAAGTATAAAGGAAGCCAAGCGTGAAGCCATAAAATGGGGGCATATAACCTTACATAGGAGGATGCTTATCAAGAATCTCGTAGCTCCCTAGTTATTTGG
Organism: Trapa bicornis; assembly: GCA_030064425.1. NCBI lineage: Eukaryota > Viridiplantae > Streptophyta > Magnoliopsida > Myrtales > Lythraceae > Trapa > Trapa bicornis. Next base: position 1,743,384 of record CM057745.1, read on the forward strand.
TGACCATTTTCTGTAATAGGGCCAAAATCCCCAACATACTGTACTACTCTATTAATAAAGTATTCCAAATTCCTAAAAACCCTGTCCCTCAAATGATATGATCTTCAAGAAAGACTCCAAAAAGAAAGAAAAAAACTCTCACGGTATCCAGACTTAAGGATGAAGGAGCACTAAAACAAACAATTTCTAAGAAAATGCCAGGAGGAACCACTTATGTTCATGTAATTACAAGCATGAATGATAGGGACACTACGTGGAGAAGTGCACAACCCTACAAAGGACAGGAATCAAGTTAACCTAGAAAGGAATAGGACACGAAGTGAAAAACTGTCCCACATCGCCAGGAGTCAGGATAATATTTTCCAAGAATAAACACCCCACAACTATAGGAAATCCGAAAGGATACCATCCCAAGAAACGTGACTCCATTTGCAACCACAAATAAGAGGAAACTCTTCAAAATCTTAGCAAAGTGGTAAGAAGGAAAAAGGGGTAAAGGTAGGACCTCAATAAAACCACAAACAGAATGGGTTTTTCAAGAAAATATCTTTTAGGAAAAGAGTTTTATTGGAGTGTGCCAGACTCTTTTCTTTTAAAAATCCTAGAACTTTAAATCTCGGGTTTTTCCATTATTACCACGGTGTCATCACCCAACACACATCCTTCATCATGAAGGTTCAACACACATTCGCAGGCCAATACGACCACTGAACCCACTTATGGCTTCAGAGCAATTTTATTGGCCACCTAGATAGAAGCACATCCACTTCTATCCTAAGAATGAGCAGATGTCCTCAACATCCAACCCTCTATCCCGAAATCGATTCTTCGTGTCCATATGAGGACAGAGACCTCATCTCGTCCCCACCCCGGACTCATGCGCTTAATGCTACTCCAAATTTCACACGTTCACCTGGTACAACAAACTACCCTTATACTTACCTAGTCGTCCAAGGCCCTTAGGATGCATCACTACCCCTCATAGGCGTCTTGATGATCTCGAAATCATAGTGCATGCACAAACAATATTTTCTTATCACGCCATCTAATATGTGGTGACATTAGTCCAACGACCCCGACCTTCAGCTCAACCTGCAGCTTTTTGTCTTGACTAGTCCAGAGACCAGTCATGTCGCACTGCTACTAGTTAACCGAGTGTGTCGGTCCTGTCTTAGTACCATGACCAAACAATTCATTTATTAAAGTTTTATGGCACATATCTCATGTTTGTTTACGAGCTCCTGCTCATGCCCACTGGCCTATGGCCTACTGTTCGAGATTTTTAAAGCTAGGCATAATAGCCCCCAAGTTTCAAAATCGAGGCCCCCGGCCTATAAGAGCTTATTCGAGCTCCCATCAAGAAGGTCTCCCAAATTATTTAAGCATTGGCACATAGTCAGGGAAGAGCACTTCCGACAAAATATATTTTTAATTGTCCATTATACCCACCAGGTATAAGGACATCTCCGCTCATAATCGATGAACGGGTTTTCAACTTCCTTTGAGAAAGTTTCATCATACCTACCGGGTATGATCTACTTACAATCGGTAAGTAGTTTTTCCGCATGATTTTCACATCACTCCTCTAAGTTGTGATGTTTAAAATACCACTTAATAGTGGGTTTTCATTTTGAGGTACTTATCATCTCCAACCGGGTATGATATAAAATCTCACTCACACGTTAATGTCGTGAATTACACTAGACCGATTCCTTGATTTCATGCGAGCTTGTCCTTGCTGGCGTTCCCGGTGCTTTGTGTTCCTACACGATATGAACATCTCGATTCATTATCTCTCGGTCTAATAGCCTTCATTCATTCCAAATGATTAACAAAAAACCAAACTTTTATTTATTTGTAATTAGGTCCCTAAAGTTATTTTTCTTTAACTTTAAGTGCCTAAATGCCAGTTTTTCCACAAATTGAGTCCCAAAACTTTTAAAATTCCCCTTGGGGCCTCAATTTATTCAATTTCACATAAAGGGGTTTAATTTCCCAAATTTCCAATTTGGTCCCCCAACTTTTCCAAAATTACCATTTTGCCCTTCCTTTACAAAAATGGTAAATTTACCCCAAAAATTCTAAAATTCTTCAATTGGCCCTCTAATATTCTTATCCTGCCCAATTGGCCCTCAATCTTAAAAAATTTCATTTTGGTCCCTCAAATTTTTCGAAAATCCCCAATTTCTCCAATTTTTCCCCCAATTTCAACTCTTTAACATAACCAAATTTGATTTTATCAAATTGACCGATCAAACACCTCTAATTGTTGAAATTAAAGTTGAAATTGAGTTTCTTCATGATAATACAATTCCATAGAACTTTGAATTGTGAGTTTTAACACTGGAACGAGCTCAAATGGAGTTTCACTAGAAAACAGACTGTAAAGAGAGAAAGCTTCGATTGCTCACCGGTGAGGGCGCGGCGGTCTGTGCTTTCTATCTAGGTAGGTCGCTCTCCTCCAAAGGTTCTTCCTAGGATCAAGAATGACATCAAATGATGTCGAATTGGATTAGAATTTCATCATTGAAATTCGGCCGACTCTCTCTCTAACACCGATCAGAAATTTCAAAGGGGAGCCGAATTGGCTTACCTTTCGGTCCTAATTCGGTCGTGGAAGGGCTAAGAAGGTATTGGAGGGCTTGGTTTAGCCAGAGCTCGAATTGGTCGATTTCAACTCGGCTGAAACAGGGTAGCTTTGGTCCGTCGGAGCTGCTTCACTGTTCGTTTACGCTGACACTTCTCTGGTGACTCTCGGAACGAATGGATGCCACCACCGTGTAGCTGACTTCTTCTCAGTTCTAATGAACCTAACCTCGCCTCCTTTGGCTTAGAAATGACCCTATATCAGAGCTCTGGTTCAAGCTTCACCGGAAAACTAAGCAACTGAGAGAGAGTGAGCTTTTCAGGTGTTGAGAGGATGAATGGAAAGGGGGTCTTTATATAGGAAGCTCGGGGACTTCTTGGCCGTCCAATTGGCACCTTTATGACAGGCATTGATGATGGTTGGAAACATATTGAACAGAGTCGTTTCCTCTTCATCGATGCTGCTTCGATTTTTCGGCGAGTGAAGAGTGCTGTCATCTAAAGGAAGAAGACGACACTGTTCCGTACTGGGCCGGACCGGTTCGAACTGGGTTCGAAGCTTAAACCGGCCGGTTCACCCCTCATTCGACCAAAATTTTCAAATCTAAAAATTTCTAAATTCATTTTCTATCCAATGGTGGCCTCAAATCTCAAATTTGTATTATTTAAGCCACCTAGAAAATTGAATTTAGGATTCAGTTCAATAGTGGTTCAAACCAGTCCAAACCGGTTTAAATCCAATTCACCTGAACCAATTTGGTTTTCATCCCCAATTCCTTCACATCATGTCTATCGTTTATGTAACTACAGAGCCCTTGGTTCAAACCCCTTGGTTTCGTCAATCCTACCACCTCTCATCATGTCTATCGTTTATGCCGCTCTCTTTATGGCCTCAAACAAGCTCCTCAGGCATGGTTTCTATGCCTTAGCTCCTTTCTTATTCGAATGGGCTTACAAGGTGCCAAGGATTTTATTTTGTTTTTACTTGTATATGTTGATGATATTATTCTCACCGGCACCCCTAATGCCCCTATTGCCCCTGTTCTCTCAACCTTTCACCGTGAGTTCTCCATCAAAGATTTAGGGTTTATTCATAATTTTCTTGGCATTGAGGTTCATCGGCATACCAATGGTCTTTATCTCACCCAACATAAATATATATGTGATCTTCTCTCCAAGGCTACTATGGATCATTGTCTTCCAATTTTCACCCTCGTCGTTGTCGAACCTCGTCTCTCTCTCACTTACGGCCCTCCTCTCTCTGATCCAACCCCGTACCGCCAACTAGTTGGTTCCCTTCACTATCTTACTCTTACTCGTCCAGATATCACTTATGATGTTAACCAGGTCTGCCAATTCATGCATCAACCCACATCGGTTCATTGGACAGTTGTCAAGCAGATTCTCCGTTATCTCTAGGGTACTATTCATTATTGACTCTTTCTATGGTGTGACTCACCCACTTGTCTCCACTGTTTCTCAGACGATGATTGGGTTGGCAACCCCGATGATCATTGTTCTGTTAGTGGATTCGCTATATTTTTGTCATAATCTTATATTTTGGAGTTCTAAGAAACAACGTACCGTTGCTCGCTCAAGTACTAAGGTCGAATACAAGAGTCACGCCAATGCAACTACAGAGCTAATTTGGATTCAATCTATTCTCCAGGAACTGGGTCTCCCACTCTCCCAAACACCCACTATCTGGTGTGATAATCTCTCAACCATACATCTTACAGTCAATCTGATTTTTCAGCTCGTACCAAGCACATCGAGATCGATTATCACTTTGTTCGAGAACGTATTAGTCGTCGTCTACTCCATGTTCGCTTTATTGGCACCGATGATTAGCTAGCTGACCTTCTCACCAAGGGATTATCATCTAAGCGTTTTGACATTTTACAATCCAAGCTCAATATTTATGCCCTCTCATTGAGCTTGTGGGGGAGTATTGAACCTATGGAATCATGTATACATACCCATATATTGGAGGGTCCCAACAGGAGAATGAATTCATGCCAAGCTACATTGTACAATATTCTGTTTTACATTTTTGATATTATAATTTATCTCTGAATTTCTTATTCTTTTTGCATTCGTTTTAGTGGGATATAATGTTTCTCATAGATCTTCTTATTAATGTCTGGTATTTCTTCAAAGAACATCTCAATGGAACATGTAGACAACATAAGGACTTGCAAGAGTTTATAACAGGTGAAAACCAACCGAACAGAACAGACAAAAGGAGGTCTTACACTCTTGAAACACCAAGTAAAATTGCACATTATACATAATGATAAAAATCAGAAGTTATGCAAGTTAGTGTTGGCTTCTTAAAGATCTGTACAGAGGAAATGCAATTTCATTTATCCTTTGAAGAAGTAAGAGTGTTTGTATATATAATTTTAATTCCGAGCTAAGTAATTATTAATGTATTTTAATTATCAAAATTTTAAATTTGATTATTTAAATATTAATATATGTGTAAATGCAAATACTTATATGTTCTTGAATTAACTAACTGTCTTACGTTTGGGTCAAAAGAAAATTAAGTCTTACATGTGGGAGCCTATCGGGCAACTAGCATCCACTGTCCATCACGTCTATACCATTCTTCCTGCAATGAAAACCGTGACATTATATATAACAATAATTTCATTTATGTATGTATGTGGTGTGGGGATCAGTTGCACTGACCTCAACATAAACATTGTGGATGCCAGCGATCTTGTCCATATAAAGCGTATCCAGATTCTTTAGGTGTTCGATCCACCATGGGAAGAACTCCGCCTTATTCATCACGATTCCCAAACGACGAAGTTTTGGTACCATCGTGAATTGGGAAATGCAGGCCGCATCATCCTTCTCATCTAATTCTCCATTCAAATCTAACTTTTTGCACTTACATATCAGCCATTCCTGGAGGGTGCTGATAAGATGAATAATCACCTTTCTTGACTAAGATTCGAGTGCCTTGCATTCATAGAGTTCAAGTTCTTGGAGAGAAGTGAGATCGCATAAACACTCGGGCAGAGCCTTCAAGTTTTCCCAATTCATAATAGAAAGATTCCAGAGATTGCTAAGGTGACCAATCCACCACGGAAAGAACTTCAATTTACTGCCTTGGATGGTCAACTTTCGAAGTTCAGTTGACACGGACAATTCCGAAATATCCATATTGTTACTGCTGCCATCTAACTCTCAGTTCAAATCCTGCTCTCTGCACTCTTTAATACTCAAAGTCTCGAGGGTTATGATAAGATGAATAATCGTCCCTCTCGACAGAGACTCCAAGCCTTCACATTTCCGAATTTTTATAATCTTTAATCCGGATAGATGTTGAAACCACCAAGGCAGAGTAGTCATTCGTGCAACTCCTTCTATCACAACCTCTTTGATTCTACTACTCTTAAGGTCATGCTGCAACTGTTGATCAACCTCTCCCTCAAGACCAGAGGTTAAATCTATCTCTGAGTAGTTACTGAATTTCAAACTCGCAAGGATAGGGAGACATTTGATGATCGCTCTCCATATTGTACTTTCAAAGCCACCGATTGTACCTTCAAAGCCACCGGTTTCGAGAGATTTCAATTCAGTAAATGGCACTGACGATAAGAATCGTAGTGTTGGAGTTGCCTTTACTTCATTATTTAATGGCACTTCCTGGAATGTGCCATTACTTCTCAACCACTTATGTATATACTTCTCCTCTACATTCATCAATGACAAATGCCCCTCATCCCGAACGTCGGACAACTACACAAACTCAGTGTATTATATTTTCTTGTCACCGTGGGGAATACAGGGAGCAAGAAATCGTCATACTCATCACGACTCTCTTTTCCTTCGGAGTTGTTGCCTTGTATGTTTACCCATCCCTTAAAATTAGGCAAATCATTCATGTATATCTCTTGTAGTGATGGGAAGAATGCTGAACTCATTCATATCTACTAATATGATATTTATCAACTCCACACGATATTATTTTGGCTGGCGACTTACTATAAATTAAGAAAAAGTCGGATTTTAAACTTTAGCTAATTTGAGAGAGTGCATGCGATAGTTGGTGTAGTTGTGGTTAGAAACCCAAATTGTTAACTAATTATTTTTCATTTTAATAATCTAAAATAGTGGTATTAATGGTATACAATATCCAATTTATAGAATTTGTTTATAAATAAAACATTATTGGATATATAAATTTGAAATTCGAATACAAGTATTACTCGGAGCGATTTTGTTTGGTAATGGGAGTAGTAAATAGTTCGTGGAAATTTTTTGATAAATTTTTACTGCCATTTGATAACGAATTTGGCCCCAAAATTTATGGGATTCTGGCGTTTGGGGCCAATTACGGTAAACGTTGGTCAGCCACGTGCAGTGTAGGGAAATGATGTCATATTATGCGCTACAACATCACTAATAACACAACTTTTGCTGGGAGAAGTTGAGTAATTTTGGTGGTAAAAATTAAGAGTATTATTGCTTGCAAATGTAGTAGGGAGATATCTTTCAACTTTTAAAGCAAAATTTAAACTTTTGAATTTATAAAAATTAAATTACTAATATGGAAAAATGGATATATTGGTTTGATCTCAATTACAATTTTTGTTATATTAAATTTGATCAAAAATTAAATCTTTCCAATAATTCCTTTTCGTTTTTCACAAATAAAAAATATGTTACAGAGTGGGCGTAGGGGTGTATAGTGTCAGGTTGCGGAAAAAATGATGCACGCACGACACGCTACCCATTTATACTGTAGTAGTGAATTGGTTCTTATTAAATCGTATATTTCGGCAAATTTTAATTTTTCCATGGTCATTTTAGCTCGAATTTTACCCGTTATTTTCCCATTTTTTTAATTTTTTGATAAATTTCTTATCATCAGAAACAAAAAAATTCCAATTTTCCATCATTTGAAAAAATTATGAAGCTATGGCCGAGAGTGCAGTGGGTGGCAAATTGAGTTTTTAGAAATCAATAATTTAGTTATTACAACAATATCAAACAAATTTTGTATATCATTTATCTTTTTATGACTCGACTCCCTACTGTCTTCCATGTTCCTTATTGATTTTTTTGGGCGATCGTGATCTCCATAGGTGTTTTCTTCACCACAATGTTCTCCATAATGCATAAAGTTCATATTATGAATTTTCTCCAATGGGCAAAAGCTTGAACATGGCAGTTAATGGGAGCCACTGCATCTGTGGTTCTAGCTGTGGAACCTAAGCATGATCTTGATGAATGTATAGGATTCTATAGGAGTCCGCTGAAACCGATGCATGATGGCTACAATATATGCCCATGATTTGTCTATAAATGTAATATATATCCGATAGAACTCCTGGAGATTTAGACGAGTTATAGTTGAAGGATCTTAATTTGCAAAATCATATGCTCTAATCTTTGGTCAACTACTATAGTGTGCCTATGGATTCTTCAAAAAATACAAGCGACTATTAATGGCTCTTGAATCCATTGAATAAAGCTAAACAGAGAACCATGCTTTCAATTGGGTATGAAACTGGTAGAAGAGAGAACTATTTCATGCATATTCTATTCCAGAATTCTATTAGTAGAAGTGGTATATAATGTTTCTCATAAATCTTCTTAATAGTGTCTGATATTTCTTCAACCAACAACTCAATGGAATACGTACACAACGTAAGGACTTGCAAGAACTTATCACAGGCGAAAACCAACAGAACGGGCAAAGGTAGGTCTTACACTCAAACACCAAATAAAATCGCATATTATCCATAATGCAGAGGACTTGACAAAAATCAGAAGTATTGCCCTTACTACTGGGCATCCGTTGTCCACCAAGTCTATCCAAATCACCCTGCAATGAAAACCCTGACATTACATAGGAGGATAAGGGAATTGTCAATAAAGAAAATTAGAGTGTTGCATACTGATTTACATGATTAGTTAGATGTGGAGAGATTTTATTGACTAATTGTTTGATTGTTGAGTGTGATGAAGAGGGTATTCGTTCCAATTATGCCATACTGTTATAATTATAATAAAAATATTAAAAAAATGGATAATTTAAATATTAATACTACGTGTGTAAATGCAAGTACTTACATGAAGGAGCCTATAAGGCATCTAGCGTCCATTTCCCACCACGTCTATAAATTATTTTCTGCAATGAAGATGAGCAAATCATTATATATCACAATAATTCCATTATGTATGTAGTTGCACTCACGTTAACACCAACAGCCTCGATGTGAGCGATCTTAGGCGCATCTTCTCCATCCCTCTTGCACCTCTCTCCTATCACCGGTGGGCATATCCAAATGATAAGGGTTGTGAGTGAAGTGAGCTTGCACAACCACTCTGGCAGGGCCTTCAAGTTATCCCACTCGTCCATATAAAGTATCTCCAGATTCTTTAGGTGTTCGATCCACCATGGGAAGAACTCCCCCTTATTATTGCAGATTTTCAAACAACGGAGGTTTGGCACCATGGTGAGATGGGAATTGCAGACAGCATCATCCTTCTCATCTAAATCTCCGTTCAAATCTAACTTTTCGCAGTCAAATATTCTCCATTCCCGAAGGGTGCTGATAAGATGAATTATCATCTTTCTCGGCAAAGATTCTAGAGCTTTGCATTCATTGAGTTCAAGTTTTTGGAGGGAAGTGAGTCTGTATAAACACTCGGGTAGAGCCTTCAATTTTTCCCATTTATAGATAAAAAGCTTCTCGAGATTTCTAAGGTGACCAATCCACCACGGAAGGAACTCCAATTTACTGTCTGCCATAGTCAGCTCTTGAAGTGTAGTCGATCCATACAATTCCGAAATGTCCATATTGTTACAGCTGCCATCTAACTCTTCGTTCAAATCCAGCTCTCTATCTCTCCACAGACATTCTAAGCCATCACATTCCTTAATTGTCAGAATCTTTAATCCCGATAGATGCTGAAACCACCAAGGCAGAGTAGTCATTCCTTCAACTCCTTCTATCGCAAACTCTTTGATCCTACTTCTCGTAAGGCCATGCTGCAACTTTTTATCTACCTCTCCCTCAAGAACAGAGGTTAAATCTATCTCTAAGAAGTTACTGATTTTCAGACTCTCAAGGACAGGGAAACATTTGATGATGGCTCTCCATGTTGTACCTTCAAACCCTCCGATTTCAAGAGATTTCAATTCAGTAATTGGCACTGACGATAAGAATCGTAATGAAGGAGTTGCCTTTACTTCTTTATTTAATGGCACTTCCTGGAATGTGCCATTACTTCTCACCCACTTATGTATATACTTCTCATCTACATTCATCAACGACAAATGCCCCTCACCCCCTATATACGAGAACTTTGGACATTCCGGTATATTTTGTTTTCTTGTCACCGTGGGGAATACAGGGAGCAATAAATCGTCACCCTCCTCAGGAATCTCTTTTCCTTCGGACTTATTGCCTTGTAGGTTTACCCATCCCTTAAAATTAGGCAAATCAACCATTTCTATCTCTTGCAGTGAAGGGAAGAATGCTGAACTCATGTGGCCTTCCTCCGTATACTCCAGTTCATTTAATCCATACAATTGAAGTGATTTGAGGAAAGGAAGCTGATGGATTGGTGGTAGCTGTCTGCAGTACTTGCAATGCCATATCTGTAGTGCAACTAGCTTTTGCAACTGGAAAACCCAAGAAGAAAAGGTGTAACCCATGTATCCATCTATTGTTAATCCCTTTAGATCAGAATGAGGTTGTAATCTATCTAGAATTGCTTCTTCTTCTTGTTCTTCAGAACAGGTTCGTACTTGTTTATCTTGTTTTGCATCCCAATACAATTCTAATGATAGTAGATTCAAACTCTTAATTGGAAAGTAACCATTAGTTCCCTTTCCCAATCTTTCCAAATGAGATAGCCTCAAGTCATTTGCATGTCCTCTCAGCCTACTCAGCTCATCCAGCCCGGCAGCATCATCGTTCCCTTTCTCTCCCACAATAAAATCACTCAGCATCTCCAAGTTTGTTAGCTTTCCCATTCCCTTTGGCATATGAGTCAACCCACTACACCTTTTTATATTTAGATGCCTCAAACTCACTAACTCTGTAATCCCTGGAGGCAGTTCAATCAGATACCAACAATCCTGGAGATTGAGCGTCTCCAAATTGCACAATTTGCTGATAGAAGGTGGAAGAGCTTTAAATTTACCCTCAGAAAGATCGAGTGACCTCAAATGATTTAACTTGCCAATTTCCTTTGGCACCACATCAGCATAAACACCATTAGGCAGCCACAACACACGAGTATTCCTAAAATTTCTTAAGATGTCTTTAATCAAATCTTCTTTAACAGCTTCAAAACAGAGCAACGATCGAGCCCTGGTATGTGCCTCACCCACACATTCAAATCCCCCACCATTATATATGGATACATGAAGAACTTCTCCAGTGTTGGAATTATCTACAACTGCAAAATTGCTTCCAGCCTCCTTCTGTGCAAGGTCGTGCATTAAGTCATGCATCTTGCACTTGAAGACATTGCCATACACATCTTTCTCTATATCCTGAAAGAAGGATCCCCAAACCAATTCCATGAAATAATCATGACCCACATCTGTGGACTTGAGGAAACCTTGAGCCATCCAAACATCAATCAATCCAATTGGGCTAAACTCATAGTCTTTGGGAAATAAGCTACAATAAGTAAAGCATTGCTTTAATGTTGATGGCAGAATATCATAGCTCAATTTGAGCGTTGGTAGGATATCACCTGCTTCTTGTTTTATGTTTGCGAATTCCCGACTATTGAAGATTTCCCAGTCCTTCTCTGTGTACTTGGAGCATAACAGGCGTCCGATTGTCATGATTGCAAGAGGAACTCCACCACACTTCCTTGCAATATCTCTACCAATCTCTTCAATTATTTTGTTCTTCCATTCATGCTCTTTCTTATTAGCCATTACCATTAGCAAAGATAGGGAATCATCCAGAGACAAGCCTTCCAATCGATAAAATATATCGTGTGTCATAATTTTTGCAACACGTTCACTACGAGTGGTGACTAATATCTTGCTGCCTTTTGCACCATTTCCTAAAAAGCTCATAAGGTTCAACCAGAGAACCCGATTTTCATTCCATACATCATCTAATACCAGCAAATACTTATTCCCTTCAATCTTTTTCTGCAGCTCATCTACTCTACAATCCTCAAGTTTTTTACTAGGATCACAGGACAGCAGTATTTTTTTCACTATAATCTCTGCATCAAAGTTTTCTGAGACACAAATCCAAAATTTGAGAACAAAATGTTTGCCAACTCTATCGTCATTGTATATCTTCCTTGCTAATGTGGTTTTACCAAGCCCCCCAATGCCAACTATTGGAACAACACCAACATTTTCATCAGACGCGGAGTCATTGAACAATAAATCACAAATTTTGATCTTGTCATTATCTCTGCCAATCAAATTGGGTTGATAAAAAGATGGATTATCGTCGAAACGGATTGCTTTTTTCTTCATGAGATCATTCCTACAAGTCAATCACAAATATTGAATTAGAAAATTTTTATTTATCATAAAGAAATGATTATATATATCATGGTTATAAAATTGTATAATTATTTTAAAGGGAGAAATAGCTAAAAGTATCTTCGATAATTTATGAGAATTGAAAAAATAATATAAACATTTATCTCACATTCATATCCATCTTCATATATCAACTAATATTTTGAATTCCAATTTAAAGAAAATGGTGATTCATTATGCCTCAAGGTGTAGCAGTAATGTATGACAAAATATATAACTGGAAATTGCATATAAAAAAAAGAAGATTATCAAGGTAAAATTGAAGTTGAAAATCCTGGTTTTGTTATTTTATTTTTGTTGTTGGCTTCTTATTTCATTCTATAATAATAATAAATTATATATTTTATATTAAAAACTATAGTAGTTTATATTTTTTAAATATATACACTATTTAAGTTATATAAAATATTTATATATAAATTATATAATCGTAAAAATTTAAATATATATATATTATAATTTTCAATTACAATTTTATTAATTAAAATGTATATATAATTATATGATATTATGTTTTATATATAATTTGTAAAATATTATAATTTATATATACATATTTATTTAATTTAAATTATAAATAGTTTTTTATAACTTCATGTATATAATTTTATATTATATTCATGTAAAATATTTAATTTATTATTTTAATTAAAATAAATAAATATTTATTATATATTTATTTATAATTTTTAAATAAAAATTATATATAATATTTTTTTAAAATATATATAATTTAAGTTAAATAAATATTTATATATAAATTAAAATATAGATTGATAATAAAATATGATATTATTAAATAATAATACCAAATTAAATAAATTTTGAACAGTAGTTGGATTGGTTTTGTCTAATGTGCGCTTTATAGTGGAATTGGATAGATATTTATTTCGAATTAAATACATTATATCTATTATTAATAATGTAAAAGTAATATTTAAACTTATTAGGTTAGATCTGAATTCGAAACTCGACCCAGGCTCGTACCAAATATCAGGTTTGGGCACGTACTTTCTCGGTCGGAACTAGCTCGTACCATATACGGGTTTGGGTATTATAGACCCCACTTGGAGTAGCAAGAAACTTGATCGAACCCAATTTTTTTAATTCCTAGTAATATTAATAAATTATTTATTGAATCAGTATTCGATAAAATATTTCATTGGATCATTTTTAAATAAAACTACAGTTTTTTAGGATTACATAAAAACAACATCGTTTTAATTTAAATGTGGAAAAAAGTAGGGGTGTCGGTCTGGTGCAAACTAACAGATCTGTACACCACCCAAGACTAACAAAGAACTAATCTAATCGAAACATGAAACCCTAATTTAAACAAAAAAATAGAATGATAGTCAACAACATTTATAACTCAATTACGTTAAATTTACCACAAATTTTCTTTGTATCCTTTAAGATTAACCTTGTGAACTAATACTTTTTCTTATGGGAGTGGTTAGGGAGTCGGGAGTATATATATATATATAGAAGAGCTTTATATAAAAGTTACGTACCCTCCTTCTCCACCTCCTCGGAGTGCCGGATTGACAGTGCTGTCGTGTTTGAAGCTGTACTTGGATTTGTCGCTGTCAATGGCATCTAAAGTCCCCCGGATGGCCTTGACTCGATGAGCCATTTTGAGGTTGAAGAGGAGCCTGTTGGAGGATGAGAAGAAGATACGCACCTCCTTCATCATCCTATCATTACATTTAACCCCTCCTCCCACAAGTCTCCTCCTGCGCAGGATCTCAGTGGCAAAGTCGTCCAGAAGGTCATCGGCTACGTAAAACGCATTGCCCAGTTTCTTCAGCCAGAGCTTTATGGGCTCCTCCTCGACTTGTCTCTTTTCGGCCTCCGCAAACACTGCCCTGATAGCATCCACCGTGTTCCTGAATTTCTCCAGCTCTCCCTTGGCACCCAATGCTCCTCCTATCTCCTGGGAGATTAGAGAGACAAGCTGACCCGTAATGGAATCAACCACGCTTCCTAGGAGCAGTTCACCCATGGCTTCTTCTTCTTCTTCTTCAACTTTGCTCTATTCTCTGAGAGTTGGGAAGTTGCAGGTACCATTGGACGTGATGATGAGCCCAATAAATAGAAGGAAAACTGTGTGAGGCCACTCGACTTAATTTTTTTTCTTGTATAAAGAAAATAAATGAGCTTTTTGGGATACCGGTAATTAAATAAAACAAAAATATTCAATAGGAACACTAAAAAAAGGTTTGACAACATTTCACTCTACATGTAAATAAGTATAGGTTTAGAATTTTCATTAATAAATCAATTAAGAAATAATTATTTATAAAAAAATTGAGTCGTTGATAAAAAAAAGTATATGTAATTTGAACTACCGGTCAAAGTACTTGGTCAAACCAATAAAAGCCCTAATGAAATAAAGATAAGTAGGCATTGCCATTGCCAAGAACGTGCTGGGCAGGCATCCTAATTATATCAAGGTCAAACAAAAACCCTAGCACTTCTCATCAAATAACTCCACCCAAAATCTCTCATCATGAATCATTGAACATGTGCACCATAATAACAGCTAGCAAAGCTATATCAATCTACAATCATGTATGTATATGTACGTCACCGCATATTCAATAGTACTGGAATGTGAGGGCTGTGGAAAATTGAGGCAAAATCTCTCATTACAGATCTTAAATGCCCTTTTGACTTGACATTTTGTTTGTCAGTAGAAGCCGGCAGCCTTGCAGTCCAATCCAGGTAATCTTTTGCATTCTTACAAACCTACATGGGTCTTCTAGAAAGCATGACCACAGCAATGGCTGATGACCCATAGATTCGCGGGACCGGTTTTCTTCGACTTGGGTCACCATTTTTTCTAAATCCATGGGTTACAGTTACAGTTGGCAAGTGGGGCTGGAAAATCGTGCCCGTGTCGGGTGTAAATGAACTTGTGTAAAAGAGAGAACTTAACTCGTATTATTTATTATTTAGCACGCGTAATATTTACGATAGATTGTTATATTAGACATATACATATATGTGTATCAATATATTCAATACATTAACTATATCATCACTGACAAATTTAATTGTATTGGATTGAGTTGTACAATCAAACATAACTCATAAATATAGTGAAAACTTTGAAAACCAAAGTGAATATTATTAAAAAAATAGAATATATTACACAAAATTATTTAATATAGCGGCAAAATTTTATAATATTGGGTTGTTAATTATTTATAATTTACTTATAAGAAAAAAACATAGGTTAAAATAATGTATAGGTACTGCACTCTATATATCAAAACAATATTGGAGAGTATGGTCTACTAGTATTTTAAAAAATATTGTTGTAAGTAAATTTTATTTATTAAAAATTTTGAAATATGACCGATAAGTTGTATGTAAATGATTTAATAGGTACCCAAATGATATTTTACATGTATTTAAATAATATATGAAAAAAAAGTATTAAATGTTTTTTTTGCACAATTAAAAAAAGTATTAAATGTTTGAAATGAAATAAATGTATTATTTCTTATTAATTGAATTTTTATATAGTGAAAAAGATTTTTTTTATAAATCAAACGAAATATACAAATAAAATACTTAATATATTTAAGATACAAAATTATAAATAAGTAAAAATAACTATATAAAGTAAAATAGTAATTTTTAAAAAATAGATTTATACAATTAAATCAGAAACCGACATAGAAACTCAAATTTAACAACCAATAAAGAATTAAAACTTAAAATACAATTGAAATACCGTATAGGAAAACAGAAGCCATTCATAAATATTGAAATTGTCTACTCTCAGTTAAATGGGCTTTATGCAGCCACTCCCTCCGTGCGGACACCTAACATATACACCAAGTATTCTTTATGATCAACCAACAGGACTTCTGATGGTCTTGAAGTGCAGTTGGCATCAACAATTCTCAACTGTCCATAATTGGAGATACTGAACAGTTGGAGCCACTATTTAGAAAGATTTCAAATCAGCTTTTTTTGCACCATGATTTCAATACACACGTTATTCGATTCATTTATTGAACATGGTAAGGTCTACATAGCTTGTAAGATTTTACATACCAAATTATAAACCAACACGAGAAATTAACATAATATAACATTATAAGATTTTATCAGCTTTCTCTCCAATTAGGTTAAAAGTAAACTCCAATCGTCCATTTCTTGTCTTTCTTTTTCCCTTCAGGATAATAAATACTAAATAGGGCATATGCCCCAAAAAGCCATAAAGACAATTTTGAGAGCTTAGACAAAGAAATTAGGTATATTCAATACATAAAATTCCTACCATGTGGTGGGTGATATATATTATAAATTAATATAGTTTAATATTAGCAATTATGGAATTGCATCGGTGTAATTAATTATTAATTACCTAGTGATCAAATTGGTAAGATGGAATCAAAATTATAATAAGGATGTTGAAAGCAATTCTATAATTAAATCTCATCGTAGAATTATTATTAGGTGGAAGTGATAGTGTGAGAAATCCACTTTTGCCTCATTTTAGTTTAAACATTTTTATGTTATCCTTTCTTAATCTTAATGGTGTATTTATGTTAATGCATAATAGATTTCCTAATAATACATAAGCAATGTATTGTTAGTCCTTTATATAGAAGGTTGATTATAGGTATTGACAATCAATGATGAGAATGAGAAGTTAAAAGAAACATTTTACATATTTAATAAAAGGTGTTGAGAATAGATCCAAATTTGATAAAATAGAGAAGTGTTGTGGGTTTATAAGGTTGGAAAAATACCACTATTTACAAGTTATAACTTTTAAATAGACATGGTTCCGATCCCTTATCTGTTCACAATATCTTCTCTAAAATGGTAGCAGAGCCAGTGTACTCGTACCCTACCCTATTCAGCTCGTAGACATGTGTTGAGAGAGGGTGTTGAGAGGTGTTGAGAATTACAAGTGAGGGCGTAAAAATTACTAATATGATATTAAGATAGAGTTAAGTTTTAAACTTTAGATAATAGGAGAGAATGCACAAGATAATTGGTGGAGTTGTAGTTAGAAAGTTAAATTACTAACAAATCGTTTTTTATCGTAATTATTTAAAATTGTGGTTTTAATTGTATATAATATTCAATTTATATAGCTTGTTTAAAAATGTAATTACAATTTAAAATTCAACTACAAAACATAGCTGGGGGCAATTTAGTATGGTAGCCCGAGTGATAAGGAGTACATGGAAATTTTTGGGCGATGAGATTACAAATTTGACCCCGAAATTTATCAGCCTCTTCTTGGTGTTTGGGGGCCAGTTACTGTAAATGTTAGTCTGCCTTGCGTAATGGTAGGAAAATGTTCAACTTATGCGCTACAACAACATTAAAAACACAACTTTTGGTGTTTGTAGTGAAGAGTATTGTTACTCAAAAGTGCTGGGCGAGAGTTCTCTCGACTTTTAGAGTAAAATTTAAACTTTTGAGTCAATAAAAATTAAATAACTTATATAAGAAAATAGATATACGAATTTAATATCAATAACAATTTTTGTTTAATAAGATTTAATAAAAAATTAGATTTTTCAAGTAATTTTATTTCGTATTTTACAAACGAAAAATATATTAAAAATTAGGCGGAGGGGTGCATAGTGTCGGGTCGTAAATCAGGTTACGGGTTACATGATCAAGCAAGGAAGACGGGTGCGGCCAATTAACACTTTAAGAAACTTGTTCCCAATAATTAAATTATCTTTGACCAATTTTAATTTTTTTGGAGTGATTTAACTCGAATTCAATTCTTTTACCCCAATTTTTTTCTAAAAATATTTTGATTAATTTTTTATGACCATGAATAAAAAAATTCCATTTTTGAAGCCATTTTAAAAAAATTATGGAGATATTGGCTCTTGGTTCAATACTCTTTTGATATTGTTCTAAGGTATTTTACCAATACTTATTCTCATTAAATGTGGCCATCTCAAATAGTACCACTTTATTTGCTAAATTTATTAATTATTTTTTATATTTAACTTTTTATTCAAATTTACTCTATCAGATTTATTTTCTCATTAGTTCTCAAATTTTTTTATTCGTTTGATTTTAATTCGCTTTTAAAAAATTCTAGTGTTATACTGACTCAGAAATATTTTACATAGTCGGGCTCCTTCAGTTTCATCCACCAGAAGCGTGCACACTGATCACAAACACCAATTGGATGAGATATATTATATCACCATAATTTTTTAAATCAGGATTTAAGTCTAATTATACTGAAAATCAAAATCAAACCGTACACAAAAATTCAAATTGTAATTGAAAATTAAAACAGATTAAAAATAATTTAGGACTATAATTTTAGACGGCTACAAATTAATGAGATTATTTTCAAAAAAATATTTATTAATTAAAAAATGAGAATTAGGAAAAGTTATAATGAAAACTAGAATTAGAATTGAACAGAATTTAAGTAAAAAATCCTGATTTTTTGGAAGTATTTTACCAATAGAAAAATAATAATTATTAAGTCTATTAATATGAAATGAGAGAAAAAAATTAAAAAAAATGAATTAGTATAAAAATTGGTTGAATTAGAGTTGAATCATCTAAAATACGAACAAAATTAGTGAAGCGATTAAGAGAAGTAAAGTATTTTGATTTATAGAAAGTGTTAGATAAATAGAGAAGCGATATTTGTAATTCCAATTTGTATAGAATTGATCAATAAATTTTTAAAACATAAATTAAGTAAAGAATTAGATGAATCTGGACTAAAACGACTAATTAACACCAAAATCATCAAATCGAGCTATTTATTCTTTAGAAACTATATCCGTAAATAGCAAATTAGATGGTTTGTTACACTTGCTCAAGCCCGTCTCCCACCCACCTACGCCCATATCATTTTCTACCCCTTAATTTTGACGGAGATCCTACTTATAAACATGCACAATTATCCGATTTTTGTATGTTTTTTAGCTATTTGAACGTGAAAAGAATTATATGAAAAATAAGAAATATAAAGTATAATTTCCTAATATAAATTTAGTAATTTAATTATTACACAATATCAGGATTTATCAATACTATTTTATCTATATTTGATTAATATAATTATTTTTTTGGGAAAGAAGATACTGAAATAAATATGTGTAAGCTTGTAAAATTTTTTTATTATTGTATTTGGAAAAACAGTAACAAATTAAGTATTTTTTTTTATAACTGATCATCATTCCAATTGGGTTTCTTGACTGGCCTTAATAATGAATGCGAAGCAAATTGCTCTCATACCATGTGATAGTATCCCAAGTCCATTAGATATTAGACTTATCTCAACTTAAAGCAGATTACTTTTGTAATTTTATTAATTTTATAAACTCACTATATCTTTTTATTTTATTTTTTATTCGATCATATTTTTTAAATACTTACGTATGTGTATATATATATATATACCATTTAAGTTGACAATTTTTAAATTTATTATTGTCAATTGTATATAAGTAATGGAATTAGTAGACTTACAATATATTTTTATTTTATTTTATTTATAATTTTAATTTTAAATATTTCTTACTTAATAATATAAAAGATAAAAACTCCACCGACAGCTGAGCATGAGTAATCATTGAAGATGGATACCAAAATGCCAGCCAGCAGAAATATTTTTAAAATGACAAGTTGAGGGGTGGAGGATGCCTTATTCATAAAGAAATATTTGTTTAGTGGAAATAAACAATACTTACAGAAAATTTAGTGAAAGTATATAATATAATGGTATAACACTAAACACAACAAATACAATGTTGTAGTTTTTTTATTCAGATTGGGAGATTTAATGCCACTTGATCTCATTTACACTATACTATATCTATAGTATGCCCATCAATAATAAAACATAATAAAATAGCAAAAATAAAACATATAAAATCTTAATTGTTTTTTGCTCAGAAAAATTCACTTATATTAGATAAATGAGAGGTAGTCCAAACTCGTATACTATATAAGTGTTTGAGTACATAATTCTATTAACTAAGCTAATATAGTATTTGGGTGGATTCTCCAGTTAGAGAGTATGGAGTTCTTAAAATTAGTATGAGTATCACAACTACTATGCCACATTTCTTAATCCAAGTAATGCATCGCACTGATGTTGTTGCCTTCGCCTACCGCCGGTGACTCCACTGTACTTGCTGTTCTCCCACTAAACTCCTTCCACGTGATCCAGGGCAATGAAGTTGATCCCAGCGTTTTGTTCAGCATATAGTCGCTGTATATTTTGATAACCCCTAAAAAACCCCGTAGGGGCCTGGCCATTACCCGGAGGTGTCGGTTTTGTGTGTTGCTACCTGTTTTTCAGCCTACCGATGATCCGTATATTGGTTGGACCGGTTTTCCTTCCGGTGCACACGAGAGAAAACATCACCATTTTTTCTCAATCAATGAACGAGATACCCGAGATCCACAACGATACATCAGATGAGCGACCACGGCTATCGGTGCATACCAGAGAATTCCAAAGAGCGGAGGTGTCCAAGAGTTTTGTTGGGAGCATTTATAATCTTGAGTCATCAGAGCGGATGACCCATTGTTTATGCATGTTACTATGCTATGTTACTATGCTATGTTACTATGCTATGTTTTATTTAACAGGATATACTACACAAAATCACTATAAAACTATCGATGTTAATCCTTGATCACACAACAAAATATATGTATTATCTGCTAACTTTCTCTCAAAATTTCCGCTTAAGATATATGCTATCAACTCTTCGTTTGTATGCTATTTTGCTCCAGTTCAAATGGAGACATATCTAAAAGCTCTGGATGAAGTCAATGATAAGTATTATGAAGTTATTTAATTACACATTAATTGCACAATATGGCCTATAAAACTTCACCAAGGAGAAGAAAATAATAGGAAATGTACTGTCTATTTACGGTTCTGTCTGCAAATATTTTTACGAGGGCGATGAAAATCAAAACAATAAAATAGATATGAGAGTATCTTAAATAAGAGTGCTCTAGAAACCAAATGATTAGATAAATGCATGTCATGAACACATGAATGAACAAATAAATGATTCTAAGACCATCAAATTCCTACTAAGATTACTTTTCTCAACTTGTATTGATTGTGGAATTGTGATATTGTGTAAATAATTTTTTGTTACTGTGCCGGAAAGATATGAACCTTCTCTAAATAGAAAACATCAAATATCACTTTGGCAGAATTATTACACTCTTAAGGAAGCTCGGGAGCGGTGAAGACTTACAGACAAGAATCAGTTGCTGAAAATAAGATGCTCTGACTATCAAGCAACATACTCCATTTAAATCAAATAAGAACATTTGGAAATAGTCTCAAAGTGAGGAAACTTGGGAGGAAAAATTTTTTAGAGAAGGAAAAATAATCAAAGAGAGTTTTTTTTTCATTTAGTTATGGTGGACGGAAAGGGCATCCTCCTTACATACGTTGAAGGGGATCAGATATAAAATGAAAAAAATATCATCAACTCCATGAAACGACAATACAATTTAGTCAACAACAACTCTTAGTATTGGTTAATTGAGGTTGAATATATTATATAACTTATTCAAAACTCTTTTCAAAGAGCAAGCTTGTAAAGTTACTAAATTACGAAAATGCTATCAAAGGTTTCTTAAATGTAAAGGAAAAATGACTATTCCAATCTCCACGTGTTCTTGTAGTAAGTTAATCTCTAATTTGTTGCACGTATATGAACTATACATAAATTTGGTTGATGTTGGACAACTAATAACATAAATTTGTTCGGTGTTAGACAATTAATAAACAAATAATTAAGTGTAACTTTTGAATCCAAACAATTTAATGGTGATGATGCTAATGAAAATGTATTTGGGGTCCTTCATAGAGAATGTTGATTGTGGATATTTGCAATCAAGCATTTATGGCTTGAGGATATCCCTCTTTTGCATGAGAAGGAGAAGCTAAAGAAGCAATTTACCTCTTTGGTACGAAACTGAAAATGAAGCATTGCTCATAAATGTTTCGTCTCATTTTTTATTGCATTGTACACACTAAGTCTACCAAGGTTTGAATGCCCTTCCACTGATCTTGCTCCAAACGTTTTCTCGCTGATTGAGATTCATATCTATAGGTTCACTTCCTTCATGTGGTTCTTGCTGTGGAACCTAAGCATGATAGTGATGAATGTATAGGATTATATAGGAGTCGGCTGAAACGGATGCATATTGGGTACAAGGTCTACCCATTATTTGTTTATAAATGTAATATATCCGATAGAACTGCTGGAGATTTAGACGAGCTATAGTTGAAAGATCTTAATTTGGAAATTCATATGTTCTGAATCTTTGGTCAACTACTATACTGTGCCTATCTATGGATTCTCCAAAGATACAAGCTACTATTAATGGCTTTTGAATCCATGGAATAAAGCTAAACAGAGAACCATGCTTTTAATTGGGTATGAAGTTGGAAGTAGGATATAATGTTTCTCAAAGATCTTAATAAAGTCGATATTTTTTCAACGAACAACTCAATGGAAAACGTACACAACATAAGGACTTGCAAGAGCTTATCATAAGTGAAAACCAACAGAACAGACAAAGGTAGGTCTTACACTCTTGAAACACCAAGTAAAATTGCATATTATCCATAATGCAGAGGACTTGATAAAAATCACAAGTATTGCCCTTCCCGTTCTCCCCATTCTCTAGTAATGCAGAGGACAAATCTTGAAGATCTGTGTAGAGGAAATGCAACTTCATTTATCCTTTGAACAAGTAAGAGCGTTTGTATATATAATTGACGGAGCTTAATTCCGAGCTAAGTAATTATTAACGTGTTATCCTATGGTGTTATAATTTTTATTAAATAATCAATATTTTTAAATTTAAATATTAATATATGAGTGTGTAAATAATGTCTTGCGATTTGGGCAAAACAAAAAAATTAACTGTCTTACATGTGGGAGCCTATCGCGCAACTAGCGTCCACTGTCCATCACTTCTATACCATTCACCCTGCAATGAAAACGGTGACATTATATATCACAATAATTTCATCATGTATGTATGTGGTGTGGGATCAGTTGCACTCACCTCAACAATAACATCGTCGATATGAGCGATCTTAGCCGCATCTTCTCCATTCTCCTTGCACCTCTCTCTTATCATAGGTGGGCAACCATTAATAGAAAGCCATTTGAGTGAGGTGAGCTTACACAACCATTCTAGAAGGACCTTCAAGTTATTCCAGTCTATGATATCAAGATCCTCGAGATTATTTAGGTGTTCAACCCACCATGGGAAGGACTCCGCCTTATTCTTCTGGATTACCAACTTACGAAGCACTGGCATCCTCGTGAGTTGGGGATTGGAGGCCGTATCATCCTTCTCATCTAATTCTCCGTTCAAATCTAACTTTTCGCAGTAACATATCCTCCATTCCCGGAGGGTGCTGATAAGATGAATAATCATCTTTCTCGACAAGGATTGGAGTGATTTGCACCCGAATAATTTTAGTTCTTGAAGAGAAGTGAGATTACAGAAACACTCGGGTAGAGCCTTCAAGTTTATCCAATTCCTGAAAGAAATCTTCTCGAGATTTCTAAGGTGACCAATCCACCACGGGAGGAACTCCGCTTTAGTGTTATGGATGGTCAGCTCTCGAAGTGTATCCGAAATATCCATATTCTTACGGCTGCCATCTAACTCTCCGTTCAAATCTAGTTTGCTATCTCTCCACAAAGAATATAAGCCATCACAGTTCTGAATTGTTAAAATCTTTAATCCCGATAGATGTTGGAACCACCAAGGCAGAGTAGACATTCGTGCAACTCCTCCTATTACAAGAACAGAGGTTAAGTCTATGTCCGAGCAATTACTAATTTTCAGACTCTCAAGGGTAGCGAGACATTTGATGATAGCTCTCCATGTTGTACCTTCAAAGCCACCTATTTCAAGAGACTTCAATTCAGTAAATGGAACTGAGGATAAGAATCGAAATGATGGAGTTGCCTTTACTTCATTATTTAATGGCACTTCCTGGAATGTGCCATTACTTCTCACCCACTTATCTATATACTTCTCCTCTACATTCATCAATGACAGATGCCCCTCCGCCCCTACATACGACAACCTCTGACATTCCCCTATATAAGATTTCCGTATATCTAGTTCTCTTGTCACCATGGGGAATACAGGGAGCAAGAAATCGTCACCCTCCTGAGGAATCTCTTTTCCTTGGGAGTTATTGCCTTGTAGGTTTACCCATCCCTTAAAATTGGGCAATTCAAACATCCTTATCTCTTGCAGTGAAGGGAAGAATGTTGAACTCATGTCCCCTTCCTCAATATACTCTAGTTTAATTAAGAAGTACAACTTGAGTGACTTGAGGAAAGGAAGCTGATGGATTGGTGGTAGCTGTCTGCAGTAGCAATAGGTAATCTCAAGTACAACAAGCTTTTTCAATTGGAAAACCCAAGAAGAAAAGGTGCAACCCATGTATCCATCTATTGTTAATCCCTTTAGATCAGAATGAGGATTTAATCTATCTAAAATTGCTTCTTCTTCAGAATGGGTTGATACTTGTTTATCTTCTTTTGCAACCCAACACAATTCTAATGATCGTAAATTCATACTCTTAATTGGAAAGGAACCATTCGTTCCCTTTTCCAATCTCTCCAAGTGAGATAGTCTCAACTCATTTGTAAGTCCTTTGAGTCTATTCAGCTCATCCAGCCCAGCAGCGTCATCCTTCCCTTTCTCTCCCACAATAAAATCACTCGGCATCTCCAAGTTTGTTAGCTTTCCCATTCCCTTGGGTATATGAGTCAACTTATCACAGCCTTTTATATTTAGATGCCTCAAGCGGACTAGCTCTGTAATCCCTCGAGGTAGTTCAATCAGATACCTACAGTACTGGAGATTGAGCATCTCCAAATTGTACAATTTGCTGATGGAAAGCGGAAGAGCTTTAAATTTACCATCTGAAAGATTGAGTGACCTCAAATGATTTAACTTCCCAATTTCCTTCGGCACCACATAAACGTAGATACCTTCATGCAGCCACAACACACGTGTATTCCTAAAATTTCTTAGTATCACTTTAATCAAGTCTTCTTTAACATCTTCAAAACAGAGAAACGATCGAGCCCTGCTATGTGCCTCGCCCACACATTCAAATCCCCCACCGTTATATATGGATACGTGAAGCACTTCTCCATGACAATACTTTCCATTGTTGGAATTATCTACAAGTGCAAAATTGCTTCCAGCCTCCTTCTTTGCAAGGTCGTGCAATAAATCATGCATTTTGCAGTAAATGATATTTCCATACATATCTTTCTCTATATCCTGAAAGAAGGAGCCCCAAACCAATTCCATGAAATAATCATGACCCACATCTGCCGACTTGAGGAAACCTTGAGTCATCCAAAGGTCAATCAACTCAATTGGGTTAAGCTCATGATCCTTGGGAAATAAACTACAAATAGTAAAGCATTGCTTCAATTGTGATGGTAGAATATTATAGCTCAATTTGAGCGTTGGTAGGATGTCACCTGGTTCTTGCTCTATTTTTGCAAACTCCCGACTATTGAATATTTCCCAATCCTTCTCTGTGTCCTTGGAGCATAACAGGCGTCCAATAGTCATAATTGCGAGTGGAACTCCGCGACACTTCCTTGCAATTTCACT
Source organism: Trapa bicornis (assembly GCA_030064425.1). Classification (NCBI taxonomy): domain Eukaryota; kingdom Viridiplantae; phylum Streptophyta; class Magnoliopsida; order Myrtales; family Lythraceae; genus Trapa; species Trapa bicornis. The sequence goes on from CM057745.1 coordinate 1,769,206, forward strand.
ACCAATCTCTTCTAATCTTTGATTTTTCCATTCATGCTCTTTTTTATTAGCCATTAGCATTAGCAAAGAAAGGGACTCATCCAGAGACAAGCCTGCCAATCGATAAGCTATATTAGGTGTCATGGTTTTTGCAACACCTTCGCTGCGTGTGGTAACTAATATCTTGCTGCCTTTTGCACCATTTCCTAAGAAGCTCACAAAGTTCAACCAAGAAACCCGATTTTCATTCCACACATCATCTAAGACCAGCAAATACTTATTCCTATCGATCTTTTTCGGTAGCTCATCTACACTACAGTACTCAAGCTTTCCACTACTATAATATTGTTGCAGTATTTTCTTCAATATAATCCTTTCATCAAAGTTATCTGACACACAAACCCAAAATTTGAGATCAAAATGTTTGCTGACTTTCTCGTCATTGTATATTAGTTTTGCTAATGTTGTTTTACCAATCCCTCCAATACCAACTATTGGAACAACGGAAACATTCTCATCACATGTTGAATCATTCAACAATTGATCACAAATTTTGTTCATATCATCATCTCTCCCAATCAAATTGGATTGAAGAAAATACGGATGTTAATCGAACCGGATTTCTTTTTTCTTCCGGAGATCATACCTATAAGTCAATCACAAATATCGCTTATGGTATTGTTGATTAATAAAATATTGTTAACTATAAATAAAAAATAAAATTAAATATTTTAAAAATGAATATATCATATTTAACATCAATGTACCATAACAATTTGTTTGGATAGATTAATAAATACTTGTTTAGTAAAAGTTTCTATTTTTATTCATGTAACTTTTTTACTTAAAATGATTGGCCATAATACACTGCTTTTTTATTTATCTATAAATTTAATATTATTTTTATTTCTATTTTTTGTTAGATAAATTTATTTGTTAATAACATTTTATTTATAATTATATAATATCATATATTTTTATCACTCTTATATAATATATATTATTTTACAAATAGTATTTATTAATTTATAATTGTAACAATAATTTATTTAATTATATGATAAAATATAATATATAAAAATGTTTGTTATACATCAAGTTGACGGTATATATATATATATATTATTTTATTACTATCCTATTATATAATATTTTTATATGAGTATTATTATTATAACATGCATATTTATTTATTTTCTAATTATAAATATGGAAAATGAAATAGTAAGTAGAGAAAATCTTTTCTGAAATTTACGTACCTTCTTCCATCACGTGCTGCATTCCCTCTGTTTTCTTGGCCGAGGTTGTACTTCAGCCTATCTTCGTTAATGGCATCTAAAGTCCCCCTTATGGATTTGACTCGATGAGCCATCTTGAATCTATAGAGGACCCTGTTCCAGGAGGAGAAGAAGATCCGTAGCTCCTTCATCATCCGATTATTACGGTCTCCTCCCATCAGTGTTCTCCGCTTGATCTCCGTGGAATAGTCGTCCAGCAGGTCGTCAGCTTCATACGCAACATCACTAAGCCTCTTCAGCCAGAATTGTATGGTCTCATCCCCCACTTGTCTCCTTTCTGCCTCAGCCAGAACAGCCTTGATCGCTTCCACTGTCTTCCAAAGTTTCTCGAGCTCATCCTTGGCACTCCATGCTCCTCCAATCTCCCGGGAGATCAGAGAAGTAACTTGTTCCGTGATGGAATTGACAACACTTCGGAGGATCAGGTCAGCCATGGCTTCTCCTTCTTCAAAACCACTGCGATGAAATGGGAAGAAGATGCTGCGGATACCAGTTTTTGAATAGTATGACATGCCTTAATAATTGAGTGGAAATCCCGATCCCCATTTGACTTTGAAATATTTTATTGGGGGCTCTCTTCCATTATTGATGTGTCATTGTGGATTACCACTCGTTTCTCAATATCATATCATATCCCCATCTCAACTCTCAATCTCAACTCTCAATCTCAACTCTCAATCTCAACTCTCAATTTGTAGACAATAGAGTCCTACCCTCATTTGTGATGGAGAAAACGAAAATGGTTATAAATATTATGCGTTGATAAGATTTTAAAAATATTAGTGTAAAATTTTATCCAATATAGAATAATATTCTCAAAAAATACAAATTTATTATATAGGAAGAGACATTGTCTAATTTGAACCTAAAATACATAGCTTTATCCTTTAAAAGTTTTAGCAAATGGCTTCTATAATTACTTCTACAAGCAGTGAGAAAACCGTGCTTCCTCCACTCACTCTCATTATTTATACTATTTCAGTACTTGTTTTAATAATATTATGATTTCATATAAAATATTTCATGTAGTTTTGTATATATACATATATAACATTAATGTAAATTTATATAAAATATTTTAAAATTCTTATATATAGTCAATCTTACATCAATGTTCTATACATATATATACAATAATTGTATATATTTTATGTATAATTATAATTTTATTTATTAGGGGTACACAAAACATAAATCTTATACTCTCATAAATAATTTATATACATAAATTATGTTATTACATAAAACTTATTTACACTAATTAAAGAGATAAGATAAATTTGCATTTATAGGATATAAAATTAAAAAGTGGCATTTTAAAATTAGAAAATGATAATTTGATATTAATTGATGAAGGTCTATTATATCAAGGTCAAACAAAAACCCTACCGCTTCCCACAAAAAATGATACAATGAATCATTCAACATGTACACCATAATGCAGCTAACAAAATATTTTAAAAATGACACAAGTTGAGGGGTGTCTGTTACCTTATTCTTAAAGAAAAATTGAAGTTGCTAGTGAAAATAAACAATACTTATCATATGACATAGTAGACCAATAATTGATATATATATATATATATATATATAAAACAATTATTGGTATAATACAACAATACTTGAGCGTCATGCAAGTATATCAAACACTTTTTATGATAGGCTTCTAATCGCTAGCATGGTAAGGATAGTTCCCTTGCTATAATCCCAACTTCTCCGACTCATTCCCTTGCTATAAACCCAACTTCTCCTACCCATTCCCGGGTTATAAACTTAATCCTTGCATGTTTATCGCTTCCAAAAAAGGATCCGTCTCAATTAATATTGACCATTCCTACGGGGAGTGCACCAGTGCTTAGGTTAGGTGGATTATTGGTGGCTTGTTCCGTGTTTTCCTATCTCCCCCATTGGTTGATCCAATGCAGGTTCACCAAAAACATGATAAGAATTTGTTATAACCCCATTAATGTGTGCTATTCATCACAGCTCATTTTAGGACTTGTTTTAATAATATAACATTATAAATGTAATTCATATAGTTTTGCATATATACATATTGAACCTTAATGTAAATTTATATAAAATATTTTATAATTCTTATATATAATCAATCTTACATCAATGTTCTATATATATATACAATAATTTTATATACGTTATGTGGCGTGGGGATCAGTTGGACTCACCTCAACTTTAACAAAGTAGATGTGAGAGATCTTAGCCCCATCTTGCCCATACTCCTTGCACCTCTCTCCTATTTCCCATGGGCATGGGTCAATGTTGAGATATCTGAGTGAAGTAAGCTTACACAACCACTCTGGCAGTGCCTTCAAGTTATCCCACTCATCCATATAAAGCGCCTCCAGACTCTTTAGGCGTTCGATCCACCATGGGAAGAACTCCGCCTTATTCTTCCCTATTCCCAAACGACAAAGGTTTGGTACCATCGTGAGTTGGGAATTCCAGGTCGTATCATCCTTCTCATCTAATTCTCCGTTTAAATCTAACTTTTCGCACTTATATATTACCCATTCCTAGAGGTGCTGATATGATGAATAATCACCTTTCTCAAGAAAGATTCGAGTGCCTTGCATTCATAGAGTTCAAGTTCAAGTTCTTGGAGAGAAGTTAGATCGGATAAAAACTCGGGTAGTGCTTTCACATTTTCCCAATTCATGATAGAAAGCTTCGGGAGATTGCTAAGGTGACCAATCCGCCACAGAAGGAACTCCTCTCTACTGACATTCATGGTTAGCTCTCAAATTGCAGTTGACACAGACAATTCCGAAATGTCCATGTTGTTACTATTTCCATCTAACTCCCTGTTCAAATCCAGGTTCTATCTCTCCAAAGACACTCTAAGTCATCACAATTCTGAATTGGCATAGTAGCCATTCGTGCAACTCCTTCTACCACCACCTCTTTGTTTCTACTACTGGTAAGATCATGCTGCAACTTTTGATCTAACTCTCCATCAATAAATGAGGGTAAATTTATCTCTAAGCAGTTTCTGATTTTCAGACTCTCAAGGACAGGGAGACATTGGATGACCAATCTCCATATTGTACCTTGAAAGCCACGTATATCGGGAGACTTCAATTCAGTTATTGGCACAGATGATAAGAATTTTAATGATGGAGTTGCCTTCACTTCTTTATTTAATAGCCCTTCCGAATGTATCATTATTTCTCAACCACTGATGTGTATAGTTCTGCTCTACGTTCATCAATGCCAGATGCCACTCACCCCATATACGCCGCACATTCCCGTATATTTTGTGTTCTTGTCACCGTGGGGGAATACAGGGAGCAAGAAATCATCATCCTCATCACAACTCTCTTTTCCTTCGGAGTTATTGCCTTGTATGGACTTCATGTACTATAAAACATGTATATTGTGATGTAAATGTAGAATCTTTAGAATATTCTGTTAATAAATACTATTAGGGTTTTGAAGTTTTAGTCATCTTATTATAGACCATTAATCATCACACCAGTTTTTTTTATTGAATCATTAGACGTTATTATAAACTTTTGGTTCAAATTGATTTTACCAACCAGTATATTACCATAATGCATACTCAATCACACGTATTAACATACTAATGTGTCCATATCACAACGTATGTACTCACACGTATACCTAAGCCTCAAAATACGAATGTGTTGTAAGTTATTTAATGGAGAGATATTTCTCTTTCACTGGGTATAATACGCATAATAATTCCGAAGTGTTCAAAGTAATGGATCAACGTTCACCCTGGCGTACTTAGAATTAATATTACTCTAGAGTCTCATCTATAACAAACAAATAGAGGATATTTTAAATTTTATTTTATTATTTTTATACTATTAGCCATTTACTTCCTATAGAAATTAATATGAATTGTCAATTTCTTAAAATATCTTGTTAAATTTTTATTTTTGAGACTAGTCTATCTATTACACTACTATTGTTATTTACGAGACCATTCATGTTTTCGATAGATATTTTCAAAATATGATATTAGTACCACTTGTTTTAAAATTAATAGTTATTTTACCCAATTTCAATAAAAATGGATCTAATTTATTTTAATCGACCAAGTACTTAAACCCATTACTCTTTCGAGTACCGATATAAACAATAACTTTTACAAAATATTTTCTAGAGTATCCTACAACAATTTTCTATATTTGCTAAAAATGTTTCCAAAAATGGTTAATACTTTCAAAAAATGCTAGTAATAATATATTATCAATCAATTGTACTAAATACTATAAATTAAAATCACCATTATCCGAATAAATGTTCGTACAATAGAAATTCTTTAGTTTTCATGTTACACTTGCACACTTATTATTGCCGTCTAAATCTGGTACTCAAAAATATGAAGTCTGTCGACCCTATGGGTGTACAACCGATTAATCTGGTGGTATTTTTATAATTTCTCACTCGTATTTTCCTTTCAACCAAATATAACCTTAAGTAGATTTAGCACTGTCTTTTCCTTTCAACCAAACATTATCTTAATTAGATTTAAGATCTTTCCAAACGCAATTTGTATGTACAATTTATTCTCATTATCAAATGAGCCCTTTAGAGTGTTATCTAATTTCATGCCGTATTTCCTTCGGGTCAAACGCGACCTTAGGCGTGGTTAACTGTCTGTCCAAATATGCCCTTATAGGCAGTATTATAATTTTTTGTCCCAAGTCGAGTACCCATTAGGGTCATTTTATTTTTATACTCAGTTTACTGTAGAATTTCGGTCGTGGCGATTGTACTCTCCACCGGTGTCGTCGGGTGCGGTTCTCAGTAAAGCTTGATGCCCCCAATTCCTCCGATCTTCCGAGCCACAACTCGCCTCACCGTGCTCCAAAGGAGGGACCGCAACACTCCTCACCAATGGTTTAATCACTCTCCCACACCAAGTGTTTGTACCGTGGGAGGGATGATTGTAAGGCACTGCAATATTCCTTTATATCACATATATATATATATATATTGTGTAACCATTGACAATCAATAAGATGAACACATATTATATTATTAGGAGTACTTAACAATGATAACACACAACAGAATTTGTAAAACCAAATGATTAAAGAAAGGCACATTGTTGAAGACAAGACAAGCAGCAGAGGAGACAAATGCTGGAAAGACACAAACACATCAAGATCCGACATCAGAGCTTCATTATGCAGGAGTAGAGTCGGGTCGCTTATCCTTCATCATTGTCTTATATTAGGGTGAGGCCAAGATCCCCGGCAAGTAGCTCAAATTACAAGCTCCCCGCATGAACAATGGCTATAAAAGTGGCTTCCAGATGCGGGTGCGCTAGTACAAATGATGACGCACTTCCAAACATAAATAAATCAGCAACAGCAAAAAATGCAGCCCAACCCAACCTCTTAAAGATCTGAGAGAAAGTGTACATAATTAAAAAGTGGTCCATAATAGAGGATAAAACAAGCCCTTGGGGGCATCAGTTCACTACCATTAATGGAAAATTAACTGCATAGAAATTTCATAATTAAAAAAGACTAAATGTATGTGAAATTGAAACAAAGACTCAATGAATGATCAAGTGTAATGAGTAAGACACATTCTTCTCTTAAACAAAACTGATATTTTAGTATGTTGAAAGAGCCATACTTAGTACATATGCAAAAGATATTGCACATGTGGGATTTGAACTAAAAAATTTAATTTTATAAAGGATGATACATAATAATATTTATTTTATTTGCCTAATATGGGATGTATGAGCTTCTATTCAGAAAATTACGTGAAAGTGAATTTTAAACCTATCATGTCACCATTCTTGATCGATCATAAATATCTATATCCTAATATGAATATGTACCTGCGTCGTGCTTTTTTTTATCGATACATACCCCCTTGAATATCCTCCAAAGTTTTTCGATCGACACAAGTTGTTCCACATAAGCTAAACGTTCTTGCACTGTTACTTTTGCTCGTTTTTCAAGGCCGGCTTCTGTTGTAGAACAAAAGGAAATGCGGTATTAATAAAAGAGATTTGCTATAACGTAGTATTTATGTATGAATTATTGGAAGCAACATAACCTGGGAAATATTTTTTGCATAAATTATCGACCAAATCAAGGGTTTCCTTGACAATTAAACCCTTTCCACGTTCTGCTTTTATATCATTTTTCACTTTTTTTCACATCCTTGTAAACTAGTCTGCTCGCCTTAGCCTCAATTTCAATGAAATAAGGTTAGAGCGAGGGGGGGGGGGGGGGGGGGGTGGGAGAGCAGCACAAAATCTCCTTCAAGGATAAAAGTTTCATCCAAATGGAGATCAAGATAACAAGCAAAATGAAACGGTCATCTTGAAGATAATATTCCAAGATGTGACAGGAGCAGGAAGAGCATCCTTTTTTTACGGGAAGAAATCATAAAATGTTAGCAGATGAGAAGAGAATGTTTAGGGAATAAATGATCATTTAGTTGGTATGGAGTGGATTTATTTTGTGACCATGAGGAATTGTGAACTTTCAAATTCACAACAATTGTTTGGGAGTACAATTGGTGACCCGTTGTGCAACTGTTTACATTCATTATTCTCAAGTTTATGTCTAATTCCAGATTTCTACCTAAATTGTTAGGTCATATTTGAGTTTAATGACTCTTATAAGTTAAAATTTTCACAAGTGATTTGATCCATTTTCATTTAAAATCTAAATTAACATAATTCAACAATGGTCTGAAGCTAGCTGAGAATAATGCTAAAGCATTAAAACCTCCATTTTATTAGTTGATTTTAGGCATGTTATGGCATGACATAGTGAATATACAATAAAAAAAAGTTTTCATTTATATCAATGATATCCAAACAATTTATGGGACAATGTATTGTATAGTGATGTTGACCAAAAAGTCTAAATGCATGACTTCTAAGACAACTGTAACTTCAAAATTTTACACCTTCCTAATTATACAATCGAATTGAATATATACTGCCATAAATAAAACAATATATTACATGGTTTACTACACAGTAGTAAAATTGCACAAAAGGAGTACTTACAACTGTGGGATCCACGGCTTACCTCCTCTATTTGATGACAGAGATGTTGTTCCCACATTTTCATGCACGATTGTTCATACTTCTTCGTCTCATTTTTATACCTATAAATTGAGAAGATTGCAAAGTTATATACACAGAAATTTTAAGTCTTCAATCAAAGAATTGCCTATTTAAGACGTAGAGATATGGACTTGGTTTGCAAAGATATTACTTATGATGCAGTCTCCAATAAAAGAATGAAATATGGTTTATGAGCAGTCTCTTATATATATGTAAAGGGTAACTAATTACTTCACAATAATGGATGCATTGAATATTAAGACATGGATGCATTGAATATCAAGACAACCTATTCATATAATGCTTTTTCAATTCACAAAGTTTTAGTCCACATTCAGCGGTAAGCTCCCCGGTCTGCGTCTTTTTCTGTATTTCCTTCCGGACCTGGCAACATTGAGATGAATTTATATTATCTTCTAAAAGTAAAAGTTAAGACTGCACTAATACATACACTGGTCCCTAAATTTATATAATCGTAACAATATAGTCATCCATTTTAAAAATTAGCAACCATTTAGTTCTTTTGATGGAATTACATGAGGAAATCTCTTGTAATTTTTTAAATAAAGGAACTAAATTTTTAAAAATTAAATTTAATGTAAGAAAATTATTTAAAAATGTAGGGATTTGGGTGGAAAAATAAAAAGATACAAATCTAATAAACTATAAAGCATAAAAAACCTCATTTTCTTTTAATTTGGAAAGCAATGGGAGAGCAGTTTTGCTGCATTCCTTGTAAGCCACGTGCTCCTGAAGAAATAATTGAAAAGTGATAATTGTGTTATAGATCATCCTCAAAATGAATAGGAAAGGATTAGGACTTTGTTCTCCTTAATGCACTCCCAGGTGTTAATGCATCTGGAGGCAAATTTTGAAATGCCTTCGACATATGGATTCGCATTTTGCAAATGATCCCTCATGTTTTTCACCTATTCAGTCACTTTACAACTTACTTATTCTCATGTTCTTATCAAATGGTCATTTTAGCCTCTACATCATTTCCATGCCCCCTAAAACTTACCATTATAATCCTTCAAAAACCAATTATAAATGTTTCCATATCATGGTCTACGCAATTAAAATTTAGGAAACAAATTCAAAACAATCGAAAAATTTATGACTTCACTCATGATCTATACCTTAGCTTCGAACTTCACCTTCTCTCTTTTATAATGTGGAAGAAACTCAATATCAACCTGCTTATATTAATTGAAAGATAATATTAATGAGATCTTGGTTCATGTTATTTGTATAGAGCAAATGTTAAACATTGAAGATAATGCATATAATTGTAAAACATACTGGTGGAGATATACCATACATTGAAAATTTTATCCAAAGTTGGCTGAGGTGCTGAGCCAGAAGCCTTCTCCCACATCTACATTGGAGAGAAAAAAAATGTGCATGATAAGGCATCCCTTCAGCGGGTCTTACAATCCTGGAAAAGTTCCCTTATTGTACCTTTTTTATGATGTCCGTCTTGATGCATTCTTCCAATTTTTCGTAACTGACGTCGTCCTGGCAAAGAGGTCAAATGAAAACTTGAAATCCGGTGAAGGAAGCTTGTAAAATCGCTGAGTGACAAATGAAAATTTCAAATTCCTTGAAGAATAGTATAGAACAAGTATCACCACATCTACATCTCTAATCACGAACACCAAACGCCATTTTTTGGAACCAGTTACTTCTACTTCTTTCTTTTTAATGACCTGTAAGCAGTTAAACTATCAAGCAATTATACAAATAAGCTTTATTGTCATGGAGAAAGATGAGAACTGCACCTCAAAGATGGCCCCCAAAAGAGGCAGGTTAGCAGCCTGATTACGGCCCACATCCGAGCACCACCTTTATAAATAAGGGAAGTTTCAAGCTTTTTTGTGTTAGCGAAGTTAAATGGGTATACACATGTAATATTACAAGAATGAACTAGCAAGTTCTAACATATTAATGAGCACTATATATGAGAGAGCAAAAGCCAAGCAGGCCATCCTCCTATCAATTATATTACCCTGAAATGAAGAAACAATCTATCATTAATTAATGGAGGATTTGACAGGTTTTATTTAAAAAAATCATTTTATAGCTTTCAATCGCCTGTCTATCAGTAAGAACACCTCTACTCGCGAACATCCATCAGATGAGTTCAGGATTCTTCCCTTCATTGCAAGAGATAGACATGAGTTCAACATTCTTCCCTTCACTGCAAGAGATAAGGATTTTTGATTTGCCTAATTTTAAGGGATGGGTAAACCTACAAGGCAATAACTCCCAAGGAAAAGAGAGTCATGATGAGGATGACGATTTCTTGCTCCCTGTATTCCCCACGGTGACAAGAGAAGTAGATATACGGAAATCTTATATACAAGAATGTCAGAGGTTCTCGTATGTAGAGGAGGAGGGGCATCTCTCGTTGATGAATATAGAGAAGAAGTATATAGATAAGTGGGTGAGAAGTAATGGCAAATTCCAGGAAGTAAAGGCAACTCCATCATTACGATTATTATCGTCAGTGCCATTTACTGAATTGAAATCTCTCGAAATCGGTGGCTTTGAAGGTACAACATGGAGAGCGATCGTCAAATATCTCCCTTTCCTTGAGAGTCTGAAAATCAGTAACTGCTAACCTCTGTTCTTGAGGGAGAGGTTGATCAAAAGTTGCAGTGTGAACTTACGAGTAGGATCAAAGATGTTGCTATAGAAGGAGATGCACAAATGACATCTCTGCCTTGGTGGTTTCAGCATCTATCAAAATTAAAGATTCTAAAAATTCGGAAATGTAATGGCTTAGAGTCTCTCTGGAGAGATAGAGAGCTGGATTTGAACGGTGCCAATATGGACATTTCGGAATTGTCAGTGTCAACTATATTTAGAGAGCTTGCCATCCACGACAGTGAAGCTGAGTTCCTTCCGTGGTGGATTGGTCACCTTAGCAATTTGGAGAAACTTTCTATCGTAAATTGGGAAAACTTGAAGGCTCTACGCGAGTGTTTATAAAATTTCACTTCTCTTCAATAACTAAAACTATTAGAATGCAAATCACTACAATCCTTGTCGAGAAAGACGATTATTCATCTTATCGGCATCCTCCAGATATGGGTAATAAATGATTGCGAAAATTTAGATTTGAACGAAGAATTAGACGAGAAGGATGATACTGCCTCCACTCCCCAACTCACGAGAATGCCAGTGTTTCATCAGTTGATAATCCTGAAGAATAAGAGGGAGTTCTTCCCATGGTGGGTTGAACACCTAAACAATCTGGAGATGCTTTATATCTTCGAGTGGGATAACTTGAAGGTCCTGCCAGAGTGGTTGTGTAATCTCACTTCACTCAAAATGCTCTATCTTCTCGATTGCCAATCTCTGATCAGAGAGAGGTGCAAGATGAATAGTGAAGATGGGGCTAAGATAGCTGGCATGGACAATGTTTATGTTGACGTGAGAACAAACTGATCCCCACACCCTTTCATTTTTAAAAACCAATTCTGAAGTTCAAACTGATTTTCTTAATTCACTATTTGCTTATCTTAGTTGATATAACCATTTTCATTGAAGGACATATGTTATAGAGAAGGTGAAAAATGGGAGTTGTAATATGACACTGATATCTTTTCTCCTTCTTCCACGTCCTTATGGAAGTTGTATTAAAAAAATGCATGAAGAAAATAAAATATATATGATTAACATTTTGAGTAAAATATTAAGTTTACTATTTTAAACTTATTAAATTAAATTTTAATTAGTGATAAAAGTTTTTATACTATTTTCTTCAGCATATAATTTATTACCATAATTCTATCAACCTACATATAAGAACAAGATAATGATAAATAACAAATAAATGAATAATTATTTATAATTATTATTAATAACTTAAAATATAGATATTTTTAATATTTTATTATATACAAAATATTTATAAATAAATTTTTATATAATCAATTTTAAACAATAAATTAAACTTCTTACACAAATATATTTTCTTAATTTATAGAATTTTGGAAGTTAATTATTTAATTTTATTAAAACTAAATTACACATATTTTTAAACATAAATTATATATAATTTTCACCTAATAAAATATTAACCTAAATAATATATGGTTCTCTATTTATAAAATTTTGTAAGTAAATTGTATAATTTTGGTAGTATTAAAATGTCAATTAATATATATATATACATATTAAAATATCATACAAATATTTATTTTGAATTTAATATTTTGGTGTTAATAGAGAGAATTGAATATGAATATAAGTAAAATGTTAAGTTTACTATTTTAAAATTATTAAATAAAATTTTGATTAGCCATAAATATTTATTATTATTTTTTTTATCATATAATTTATTAAAATTGTGAGAATGTATTGTTAACCATAAAGTGTGGGAAAGTATAATTAAAAGTTATAAATTTTAAATAGTATAAATTTTTTAATTTTATAAAACTAAAATAATTCTCTATTTTATTCAATTTATTATTATATTTTTAACAAAAATACTTATAAAATTATAGAGTATGAAAGATTTATTTGTGTAAAATATATAATCTATTATTTTTAATTTATTAAATAAAAGATAATTATATTAATTTTTACTTATAATTCTATTATATAAAAATTATATATAATTTATATTTTTAAATATATATACATAATTTAAGTTAAATAAAATATGTAAAAATAATTTATTTTTTAGATATAATTTGTATTGATATGATTAGTTATTAAATTTAAAGTAAAGTAAATATTATATAATGGTTACAATGGTTATGTTCCACCCAAGTAACATCTATTTAATATCACTTTATATTAGCACAATTTTTTCATTAAAATTATGAGAAAACTTTATTAAAATGAATTGAATCTTGTACAGTGATATTTAAATATGTTGGCAAAAAAATAATTTTTTATTTATTTATCCATTCCATTTTTTTTCTATTTTTAACTATAAAACAGGAATTTATCAAAAGGATTATTATAAAAGTTAAAATGGCATTTACTATCCAAGGCTCCATTAGATTAGGTAAAAGAAAAGATGTTCCAATGAATGACATAGCCAATAGAGTGAGGCACGACTTGTGGGTTGTGTCACGATACGACCAAAGCTGGAAAATACGTGGCTCTAATGCAATCTTCAATTCAACAACAGTCCAGATATGGGTGATTTTCCGGGGGCCTTTTTCTCCCTCATTTCGCATCCTATCAGTGGGTCCTCAAATAGTCTCGATCTCAACGTCGGCATACATCTGATCCCAACATTTGCACCTCGATCCTAATTACAGTCAGTACCTAATTCTGATCCAGATAGTCTCGATCCCAATGTCCGACAGTCCACACCTGATTTCGATTTCACCAGGTCCTCCCTCCTTCCCATGGGCTACAAGCTCCATAGACACTTCTTCTCAAGTAATAACACCTACTTCAATTTTTCTTCCATTTCACATGACTAATTCTAGTTAATTCCTTTTTAGCTAGCTTTCTCTCTAACATCTCTTTTTTCTTCATGTGTCAGGTTTCATTTTAGTGGCAACAGACGACAGTGGCATCCATCCATAAACAAGCTCTGGATGCCTTGGAATGGCAGTAGATGATAAGAAGCAGCCCAAAGCTCCCAATTTTGCAGTTGTTAGAGATAATTACCATTAATTTTCATTGATTCTCTAGTGATGCAACAACAAAGAAATATTTCTGGCTCCATTTTCTGCTCATTTTTGCATTCAGGTTCTTGTACATTAATTCAGATCTTATATGGAATAATGTGCGTAAGGAAACAAAGAACACCAAAGTCATTCAATTATGCTGTTTCTGAAACCCATTAATGTTCAAGTTTGCTGTAAATATGACGAGTAGAAAGAAGCCAAAAAGGCATCAATTGTATTACCTCCAGAAGTTTTAGTTGGAATATATGCAACCCAGAGGTAGAACATGTGGCCTTGTTCAATAGATCTCAAAGAAGGATGCAATCCCTTGTGAGGCTTGAACCTGCATCAAAATGAACAGAAGGGAAAGGTAGAAAAATGTGGTATTACCTCGTCCAACATGCTCAACATGTTCTGCAGCTTCTATCTCTCAGAATGTGAGACCTCTTTGCTTGTAGAAAATTCCCTGGTAGGTATTCAAATCCCCATCATCATGCTTAACTCCTCCACCGACAGCATCTTCAGAACCCTTTCCTTGGTTCTGGCTCCCATCTCCACTCTGATCCTTGGCATCCACGGGTTGTTTTAGGGCCTTCTTCACATTAACCACTTCATCGAGAAGCTGCTGGGTTGCCTTCAAGTATTGTGAATTTAGGATAGTCCTGGCTAGACTGGCCAAATCAACACTTGTTCCAGGAAAGCCACGTGACATGTAATCCACATTCCTCAAAGCCTCGTTTCCTACGGATAGGGATGTCAAAGGGAACCGAGACCCGAGCCCCACCCGACCCAAGGTTGGTCGGATCTACTCGGGTCACTACTCGGTTTCGGATCCGTTGATCGGACCCGAGCCCTGCTGAAAACGCGGGCTCGGGTTCATTTTTGGACCCGCCCTTATATATATATTTTTTGTCGCGGATTGCGCCTTTACCTTATTGCTCGCTGCTGTCCTTCAGATTTCCCACCTGATGGATCTTTCCGCCACCGCCGTAGAGCTGGTGCAAGCTCAGGAATACGAAAGCGTCCTCCCCGTTGCTGCTGGTCCGGCAGACCAGATCCATAAACCTCCACCGCCTCGAGAATCCAGTGGAGTTGCTCTTCCCGCTACAGCGATCGGATTTGAACGTTGCTTCCTCCGCGGCCTTTCCCTTCCACACGGAGGACGTTCCCTTCTGCCGGGCGGCACATCAGATCTTTGTTCTGCTGGAATAATTAAAATATTATTATTAACATACCTTTATCATACTATTTAATATATTAATTTATTATATCGCTTAATTTAGTAATTTATTTGTAACAGTTTATTATTTATTATTAAGTTGTATATAAATAATATTTTATAGTACAATAAATAATAAAATATAATTTTATCTATTGTGGTGCGCTCTTTTTCTCTATTTTTTTTTTTAAATTTCTTTATTTTATTTATGGTATGAGAGCAATCCTAAAACTTCTCAGTATTATTATAGCTTTTAATATACAGAACATATTTGTTGCATACTATTGAATACTCTTTAATAAAAACCACTTTCTATTCAAAACCAATATTCTCTGTTCGTGGTACCAATATTTTCATCATTTTTTACAAATATGAATTTCTCTATCGCAATAATCCTTTTTACTTCACTATTTATATTACATATTAAGTTAAATAATACTAATTACTATATTTGGAGAAACAATATCACAAATTTGCTGCAACCATATCAGTTATTTGGATATGCAGATGGTAGTATCTTTCAACCCAAATCCATTATGATGCTGAAAAAGAAGCTACTGACCTTAAAATAATCAACCCGGAATATGAAGCCTGTACTATCCAGGATAAGTTCACTTTAACAACTATAATTGCCTTTTTATCTATTGAGGTGAATTTACAAATAATCGAAGCTGTTACCTCTGCAGATGCCTGGAGTCGACTTGAAATTTTGTATAGCTCCCAAACCTGCGCTCAAAAGGATATCATTGATCAACAGTGGAGGGAGTTGAAGAAGGGAGAACAGCCTATGGCATTTTATATGACAACCATTTCCAACTTAACTACCTCTTTTGCTCAAATCGGTCGTCCGAAACCAGATCATGAAATCAAGGACAAATTATTTGCTGGTTTAGATAGGGAATGGGAAGCTCTTACCCTTGCAATGTCACCAGTTCTCGAAGCAATTACTCTTGATTCATTGAAGGCCCTTCTCCTTGCTCAGGATGCTCGACAAGTTCAAAAATATGGTACTGACTCCAGCTCCAGTAATGCACCGCTCTCTGGCCTACTCAGAGATTTTTCTAAGTCTGCATCTCATGTCGCTGCCTTCTCTAGTCACGGACCACGAGAACTCCTTCCAACTCCGCCCCATCCTCGCTTCAGTGATCTCATAAACCATAATCATAGAGGAGGACGCAATGGAGGGACTGATAGAGGCTGGGGAAAACCTCTTAAAAATCGTGGGAATTTTTCTTTATAAGGATTCAAACCACGCGGATATGGACCACATTTTAGCTCACGTCGGACGGATGCCCAACCCACCACACATTCTACATTTCGGCCCACTTCTCATAAGCCCACCTCTTCCTATAGTGTGATATGCCAACTATGTGGGATCATTGGCCACTTAGCCCATCACTGTCCATCATTCGAATTAAAGCCCACATCCTCTACTGCTCAGGCTCATTCTTCTTATGGACATAAACCCAGTCCACATCATCTAGACTAGTATGTCGATTCAGGTGCTACGAATCATATTACTAATGATATGTCACACTTGTCTATTCAGAACGATTCGACACTCCCTGAGCACCTCACGATCGGAGACGGGACAGGTTTACCTATTATCTCTTCTGGATTTGCCTATTTAATCTCACATTCCCGACGTTTCTCACTTACTAATATTTATTATATTCCCAAAATTTCTCTCAACTTATTATATGTGTCTCGTTTCACTCAAGATAATTCCTGCTATTTTGAATTCTATTCCACTCATTTTCTTATTAAAGATCTCTTTCCTCATCAGGAGCTGCTCTGCGGGAGTCATACGAACGGTCTCTACTATTTGTGTACTCATTATAATATTTCTTCTATTGCTTGTATTAGTCGCATAGAGTCTGTTCCTAAGTGGCATCAATGTTTGGGTCACCCTTCTTTTCAAATTATGAGTCGTGTGCTTTTATATCATTTATCAATGAGTAATATTTCTCCCTTACCCTTTTGTGACTCATGCTCTTGTGGTAAAATTACTCAACAACCATTTCCAGTCACTCACCATAAGAGTACCCATCCTCTCAAATTAATTCACACAGATATTTGGGGACCATCCCCCATTATTTCCTTTACAGGTCATCGCTATTATGTTCATTTTTTGGATGATTATAGTAAATTTTCATGGTATTTTGTTATGAAACAACGATATGATGTTCTTTCTGTTTTTCGTGCCTTCCTTTTACAAGTTGAAAATTTACTTGGTCAATGTATTAAATCTCTCCAATCTGACTGTGCTAAAGAATTTCTTTCTACTGCTTTCCAATCTGAGTTACAATCCGTAGGTATTCTCCAATGGATCTCTTGTCCACACACATCTCAACAAAATGGATCTGTCGAACGTAAGCATTGTCACATTATCGATATGGGTCTTACTCTTCTTATTCACTTTCATGTTCCCACCAAATATTGGCCATTTTCCTTTGTGACCGTTGTCTTCCTTATCAATCGCCTTCCCACAAGATCTCTCCACTTTCGATCCCCCTATGAGGTACTTCACCATTCTACTCCTGATTATAAGTTACTTCAAGTTTTTGGTTGTCGTTGCTTTCCTTATCTCCGCCCTTATCTTGCTCATAAACTTCAACCTCGTTCAACTCCTTGTGCGTTTCTTGGATATCTCTCCAATTATCTCAGATATCGTTGTCTTGATACTCAAACAGGACGCATATTTCTATGTCGCACAGTCCATCTTGATGAATCTATTTTTCCATTTGCCTCCTCGAGTTCTACATGTATGCCTTCCCCTCCTCCTACCGTGCACCCTCCTATGGTGAATCTCCCCACACCCATCCTGTCTCCACCTCTGGACTCAAGTATGTTGCCCCAATCTCCTGTACAAACACAAGTTGACTCACCTATTATTTCTGTTGAGGATGATCATGCTGCACCATCTTCCTCTCCTATATTGGATCATGCTCCTGCTCCACCTCTAGTTTCGCGTATGGTGACTTGCTCTCAAGATGGCAGTCTACCTCAACGGCGCTTCACTATTGATCCTACAGTGTTCATTGCCTCTATGGAACCCCGTACTTATTCTTAAGCTTCTCGTCACTCCTTTTGGGTTAAGGCTATGCATACTAAGTTTGCCACTCTTCTTTACAACCAAACTTGGGATCTCGTGCTCGCTCCACCTGGTCGGCCTATTGTAGGGTGCAAATGAGTTTACAAAATCAAACATCATTATGACGGCTCAGTGGCTCGATATAAGGCTCGTCTTGTCGCTAAGGGCTACTCACAGCGTACTGGTCTTGATTATGATGATACCTTCAGCCGCGTTATTAAACCTGTTACTATATGGGTAATTCTTTCCCTTGCTATATCTTTCAATTGGACCATTCGTCAGCTTGATGTGGATAATGCTTTTCTTCATGGTTATCTCAATTTGGAAGTTTATATGGATCAACCCCCTAGATTTGTTGATCCTTGCTTTCCTAGCCATGTTTGTCGCCTACGCAAATCTCTCTATGGCCCCAAACAAGCTCCTCGTGCTTGGTTCTTCCGCTTGAGTTCCTATCTTCATCAACTTGGTTTTTGTAGCTCTGTTGCTGATAGCTCTCTATTTATCTACCACACGAGTAAGTTTGTTATTTTTCTACTTATTTATGTTGATGATATCATTATCACTGGTTCTTCTGCTGCACCAATTGGGAACATCCTTCATGCCCTTCATAGAGAATTCTCTATTAAGGATCTTGGTCCACTTCATCATTTTTTAGGCATTGAAATTACTGCTCACTCTCATGGTTTATATCTCACACAGCAGAAGTATATTCGTGATCTTCTCTCCCGGGTTGCCATGAGTACTTGTAAGCCCATTTTGACCTGATATCGCATATGCGGTTTTTTAGTTTTGTCAATTTATGCATCGTCCCACCACTATTCATTGGACTACTGTTAAGTGCATTCTCCACTATCTTCAAGGGACACTTCATCATGGTCTTACTCTATAGCGACATCTTCCTTCTGGTCTTCACTGTTTTTTTGACGTTGACTAGGTCGAAAATCCGGATGATCGACGTTCTGTTAGTGGTTTTGCAATTTTTCTTGGCCATAATCTTACCTCATGGAGTTCTAAGAAACAACGAACAGTCGCTCGATCTAGCACTGAGGCAGAGTACAAAAGTCTTGCCAATGCAACTGCTGAACTAATCTGGCTTCAGTCTATTCTTAAAGAACTTGGCATCTCTTCCACTCATTCTCCAGTTTTGTGGTGCGATAATCTTTCAGCCATTTATTTCACTACCAACCCCGTCTTCCATGCTCGCACAAAACATATTGAGATTGATTTTCATTTTGTTCGTGAACAAGTGCGTTAAAGTTTACTCAGTGTTCATTTTATAGGAATTACTGCTCTTTATTCTTTCTTCTCTAAATTTCTTTGTTTTCTTTATTATGAATGAGAATCTCACCATACGTGTCTTACTTTGTTCTGTATGTAGGTCGAGTCTGTTCCACTGGCTGTTAAGCGAAAAAGCTGGAGGAGAAGTGAAGAGAGACAGAGAAAGAGAAAGAGAGCTACCTGAAAGGCTGCCAACAGTGGAGGAATAACGGGCATTATAACTGGGATGTTCTGTCTGTGGAGGATGTGCTCTCCCTTTTTCCTGTTTTCTGCTTTTGCCAACACCATCTAAATCCATAAGATTTACTCCTTCCTGGTGTGTAAACTAAGAAAGATTTTGACATTATGGCCAAGTGGGGACACGTTTTTCCACACCAGTGATCACATAACCTACAATCCAAAAGGGTACATAATGAAACAAACTATTTGATAGACTGGCATAGGAAGATGTAATGCACATAAACAATGACAAAAAAATGGTGAAACTCATAATGACGCCAAAATAATGTGAAAAAACTGATGTTCGATTCAAAATACACTGTAGTAGCACTGGTCTTCAAGGGCACAAGCATCATCCGCTCTCGTATGATTCTCTATACACTTGAGGAGGTACTTGAACATCTCGATCTCGCACGGGATCGTGAGCCCTCCGGTATGGTCGAACCCGAACTCCTCCTCGGCCTTCTCGAGCAGGACCTTGAACAGCGGGTGCCTCAGGTACCCGGTCAGGATCACGAACCTCCGCAGCTTCTCGCCCACGTACACCGCCAGGTAGCCCTTTGGCACGTCAGGCGCCGGTCTCATCACCGGGCTTTGGAGGTTGTCCTCGTCGGAATCCCAGCAGAAACGAACTTGATCCTGCAGCCTCCGGTCGATCACCACCCTCGGGAAACCACCGCTGGCCACCGCTGAGGAGAGATGCCAGGTGGAGCCACCGTCCGGCTTGGGGGTGAGCCTGGCCGCCTGCCACTTCTGGAGGATCTACTTGAGCCGGATTCCGGTCACCCTTCCTGGTGCAGCACCACCGTTTTCCTCCACGGTATTTTTGTCGGGAATTTGTATCACGAGATTGATCCTTGGACTGGTCTCGCAGCGGCTGGCCGTTCCGGACGGGAATATCTCATCTCATAGTTCCTTCAAAACTGCATTGCACTGTACGTAAAAGGCTGTTCCTTTTTCACAAGTAAACCGAGCCTTGGAGCATTAACACTACCCACTTAGCAGATCTCAGATATACTTACAAGATAATGGCCAATATCTGCAAGATCATAGATGATCATATGATAGATGATATGTGCGTGCTTCTTCTGAATTGCATTGTACCTTCCTACATTTTACAATATGGTGCACATGTGTGTCGATGGCTACAAAATTAAAAAAGGATCAACAAATGACGGCTACCCTCATAGAATCCAGACAGAATAGTACAACATTGGACCCGAGTCGGGTTATTATGGAATAACCCAAGTCGGGGCCTTTTGTAAGGGCCCGACTCCGTACTTCATTAAGTAAAGACCCGACTTGGTTACTTTTAGAAGGACCCGGGTCGGGTTCCTTTTTGAAGGACCTATTTCAGGTCCTTTTGGACCTGAAGCTACGGGTTTGGGTCCAAAAATGTGGACCTGAGCCTCGGTCTGTTCGGGTCAGGTCTGGACCCAACCAAATGAACCTGAGGCTTGGGTCTGTTGGACCCGCTTTCGAGTCAGGCGCGAGTTTGTCTGTAAACCCCACCTTTTGGAGTTTTTTAGGGATTTTTAGGAAAACCGAAAAAGAATTCATCAAACCAAGTGAGAAAACCAAATCGGTTCACAAACTCGATTATTAGGG
Source organism: Trapa bicornis (assembly GCA_030064425.1). Lineage (NCBI taxonomy): Eukaryota > Viridiplantae > Streptophyta > Magnoliopsida > Myrtales > Lythraceae > Trapa > Trapa bicornis. The sequence goes on from CM057745.1 coordinate 1,790,636, forward strand.
AACGGGCAAATTGGAGAATTTACAAATTCCGAGTGACCTAAAAGAGTTCATAAACCTTGGGAAAGAACCTTTGGACAAATTGGGAGATAAAAATTAGAACGATTCGAGTGAACCAGATCCGAATCGGATTGAACTGGTTTATGAACCGAGTCGGTTTATGAACCGGAACTGATAGGAAGAGAGCAAACCAGGAAATTTATGGATCCCAAATGATCTAAAGAGTCACATAAGTCATGCAAAAGGACTTTAGGATGAATGGGTAATGCAAACGAAACCAGTTCAGGTACCGGATCTGAACCGGATTGAACCATTTTCAACCACTATTGAACCATATGCTAAATTCATTTTTCTAATTGGATTAAAAATTTTTAATTTGAGAATTGAGGCCACCATTTCATAGATAATGAATTTAGATTATTTTAGAAATTTTTAATTTTAAAAAACTCGGTCGAATCAGGCCTAAATCGACCAGTTTAAGCTTTGAACCCGATTCAAACTAGTCCGATCCGGTTCAAAACAGTGTTGTCTTCTTCCTTCAGATGACAACACTATTTAACACGTTTCAGGCCATCAATTACTGTCATAAAGGTGTCAAACGGACGATCGATGAGTCCCCGAGCTCCCTATATAAAGAGCCCCTCTCCATTCATACTCTTCACACTTGAAAACCTCACTCTCTCTTAGCTACTCGGATTTCCGACGAAGCTCGAACCAGAGCTCCGATATAGGGTCTTTTCTGAGCCAAACAAGGCATGGTCGGGTTATTTAGAACCTGGGAGAAGTCAGCTACACAGTGGTAGTCTTCATTCGCTCCAAGGGTCAACAAAGAAGCGCCGACGTGATTGAACAGTGAAGCAGCTCTAACGGACCGAAGCTACCCTATTTCGGTCGAGCTGAAATCAGCCAATTCGAGCCCTTCTTAGGCCAAACAAAGCTCTTCCAACACCTCCTCAACCCTCCTACGACCGAAATAGAACTGAAAGGTAAGTTAATTCGGCTCCCCTTTGTAATTTTCGATCGGTGCTAGAGAGAGAACCGACAGTATTTCGATGATAAAATTCTCACCCAATTTGGCATTAATTGATACAATTCTTGATCCTAGGAAGAATCTCAGGAGAAGAGCTATCTACCCAGATTGAGAGCTCGGACCGACGCGCCCTTAACGGTGAGCATTTGAATCTTTCTCTCTCTCCATTTTGTTTTCCGGCAAAGCTCTGTTTTAGCTCGTTTCGGCATCAAAACTTGCAATTCAAAGTGTAATTGAATCGTATGAAGATGTAGTAACTCTAATTTAACTTCAACTTCAATAATCAAACTTGTTTGATCGGTTAATTTGATAAAATCAAATAAGGTTGTGTTAGGAAGTTGAAATTAGGGGAAATTTTGGGGATTTCGAAAATCCGAGCAACTAAAATGTAATTTTATAAAATTGAGGGTCAATTAGGCATGATAAGAGTGTTAGAGGACTAACTGAGCAAATTTTAGAATTTTTGGGGTAAAGCTTACCATTTTCGTAAAGGAAGGGCAAAATGGTAATTTTGGAAAAATTGGTGACCAAATTGGGAATTTTGGAAACTTGAACCCCTTTTGTGAATTTGAATAAATTGAGGTCCCAAGGAGAATTTTTAAAGTTTTAGGACTCAATTTGGGGAAAAACCAGCATTTGGGGCATAAAGTAAAAAAAAGAAGTTTAGGGACCAAATTACAAATATTTGAAAAGTTAGATATTTTAGTCATTTATAATGAATGAAGGCTATCAAGTCAAATGATAATGAACAAAAATGTTTATTTCGTTTAGGAACACGAGATACCGGGAACGCCAGCTGAAATTAAGTTCGCAAGGGATGAAAGTTGACTTAGAGGAAATACATTGTACGATTGGGTGTGTGAGATTTAATATCATACCCGGTTGGGATGATAAGCACCTCAAAAATGAAAATCCACTGCTAAGTGATATTTTAATCATCACATCTGAGAAGAGTGATATATAAATCACATGAAAAAACTACTTACCAATTGTAAGTATATCATACCTAGTTGGTATGATAAAACTTCTTGGAAGGAAGTGGAAAACCCACTTGTCGGTTATAAGCGGAGATGTCCTTAGACTCGGTTGGTATGTTTGACAATTGAAAAGTTTATTTTGTCGGAAGTGCTCTCCTTGACCGTGTGCCTGTAAAACCTGCCCCTTTGAGCTAAGGAAAACCAGGAAAAGAACCAGTCAAACCAAGTGAGGATTCAGAACCGGTTCAAAAACCCGATTCTTTCTGAACGGGCAAGTTGGGAATTTACAACTCTCAGGTGATCCAAAGGGTTAATTAAACATTGGAAAAGAAACTTAAGACAAATTAGAAAACAAAAACCAAAGTGGTTTAGGTGAACTAGATTCCATAACAACTTTAAAGTTAAGTGTGCTTGCTTGGGAGTAGTGTGAGGATGGGTGACCTCTTTGGAAGTATGAATTTTTTTGTAACTCGAAATTTCGGTAAAAAATTTGTATGTACGCCTTATTATAAATAACCATAAATTAATATATATTTAAATTATTGTAATTAATACCAATAATTTAATACCTAAATTAAATTATTAGAATTAATACAAATAATTTAATACAAAAATTAAATTATTAGAATTAATACTAATAATTTATGGTAATATTAATACTAGTAATAAATCTCGCCCATTTAATACACAGGTTTTACGGCTACTTGGAAGTATGAATTTTTTTGTAACTCGAAATTTCGGTAAAAAATTTGTATGTACGCCTTATTATAAATAACCATAAATTAATATATATTTAAATTATTGTAATTAATACCAATAATTTAATACCTAAATTAAATTATTGTAATTAATACAAATAATTTAATACCAAAATTAAATTATTAGAATTAATACTAATAATTTATGGTAATATTAATACTAGTAATAAATCTCGCCCATTTAATACACAGGTTTTACGGCTATATAAAGAGGTAATCCCCATTTCATTCTCCTCACATCTGAACACTTCTCTCCCTCTCTCACTACTGCTCCATTTCCCGGTAAAGCTCAAACCAGAGCTTCGACTTGAACAAAGGTCGGGCTCTTTAGAACTGGGGAGAAGACAACTATCTGATAGCAAACTATCTGATAGAATAGTGAAGTAGCTTCGGCGTACCGAAGTTGCCCTATTTCGGCCAAGCTGAAATCAGCCATTTCAAGCCCTACTCAGGCCAATCCAAGCCCTCCCAACAGTTTCTCAGCCTTTCCATGGCTGAATTAGGACCGAAAGGTAAGCCAATTCAGCTCCCCTTTATAATTTTCGATTGGTGTTAGAGAGAGAGTCGATCGAATTTCAATGACAAAATTCTAATCCAATTCCGCATCAATTGATGCGATCCTTGATTATAGAATGAACCTCAGGATAAGAGCTATCTGTCCAGATCGAAAGCTCGAACCGTCGTGCCTTCACCGGTGAGTAATCGAAACTTTCTCTCTCTATAGTTCATTTTCCGGCGAAGCTCCGTTTGAGCTCGTCCTGGCATTAAAACTTGCGATTCACATTTTTGAAGAATCATATGAACATGTAGAAACTCAATTTCAACTTCAATTTCAACAATTGGAAATGTTTGATGGGTCAATTTGATTAAATCAAATTCGGCTGTGTTAAGAAGTTGGAATTGGGGGAAAATTGGGGATTTTTGAAATTCAAAGGACCAAAATGAAATTTTATGAAATTGAGGGTCAATTGGGCATGAAAATAATGTTGGAGGACCAATTGAGGAATTTTGAAATTTTTGGGGGAAAATTTACCATTTTTGTAAAGGAAGGGCAAAATGGTAATTTTGGAAAAGTTGGGGGACCAAATTGGAAATTTGGGAAATTAAACCCCTTTTTGTGAAATGGAATAAATTGAGGTCCTATGATAAATTTTAGAAGTTTCGGGACTCAATTTAAGGAAAAACCGGCATTTGGGACTTAAAGTTAAAGAGAAATAACTTTAGGGACCTAATTGCAAATAAATGAAAGTTTGACTTTCTCATTTGGAATGAATGAAGGCGATTAGGCCGAAGGATAATGAACCAAAATGTTCATATCGTGTAGGAACGCAAAATACTGGGAACGCCAGCAAGGACAAGCTCGCGTGAATACAAAGAACCAGTCTAGTGGAATTCACGGCATTAACGGGTGAGTGGGTTTACTAACATCATACCCGGTTGGGATGATGAACACAACTTAAAGTTAAAAATCACTTACCGGTTGTGAGTGGGTTTACTAACATCATACCCGGTTGGGATGATGAGCACAACTTAAAATTAAAAATCACTTACCGGTTGTGAGTGGGTTTACTAACATCATACCCGGTTGGGATGATGAGTACAAATTAAAATTAAAAACCACTTACCGGTTGTGAGTGGGTTTACTAACATCATACCCAGTTGGGATGATGAGCTCAACTTAAAGTTAAAAACCACTTACCGGTTGTGAGTGGGTTTACTAACATCATACCCGGTTGGGATGATGAGCTCAACTTAAAGTTAAAAACCACTTACCTGTTGTGAGTGGGTTTACTAACATCATACCGGGCTGGGATGATGAGCACAACTTAAACTTAAAAACCACTTACCGGTTGTGAGTGGGTTTAGTAACATCATACCCGATTGGGATGATAAGCACAACTTAAAGATAAAAACCACTTACCGGTTGTGAGTGAAAATTTTATGTCATACCCGGTAGGGAATGATAAGTACCTCGGTATAAAAACCCACTATTTAGTGGTATTTTAATCATCACCACTTAGAGAAAGTGATGTGAAAATTATGCGGAAAAACTACTTACCGGTTGTAAGTAGATCATACCCGGTTGGTATGATGAGACTTCCTCGAAGGAAGTTGAAAACCCGTTCATCGGTTATGAACGGAGATGTCCTTATACCGGTTGGTATAATGGACAGTGAAAACCTATTTTGTCGGAAGTGTTCTCCCCTAACTCCGTGCCAATGCTTAAACTATTTGGAAGACCTTCTTGACGGGAGCTCAAATAGCTCTTATAGGCCGGGGGCTTCGATTTTGGAACTTGCGGGCTAGAATGCCTAGTTTTTTGAAAATCTCGTACAGTGGGCCCAAGGCCAGTTGGCACGAGTAGGAGCTCATAAACGAACATGATATATGTGCCATAAAACTTAATAAGTGAATTGTTTGGCCATGGTACCAAGATAGGACCGATATGCTCAATCAACTAGCGGCAGTGCGACATGATAGGTCGACGGACCAATCAAGACAAACAACTGCGGGTTGCGTTGAGAGTCAGGTCCGTTGGACTAGTGGCACCACATATTACATGGCTTGATAAGAAAACATTGTTTGTGCATGCACTGTGAGTACGAGATCATCAAGACGCCCATGAGGGGTAGTGATGCATCCTAAGGGCACTGAACGACCTGGTGGCTATAAGGGCAGTTCGTCGTTCCAGGTGTCTGTGCGAAATCTAGAGTAGCACCAAGCGCATGAGACTGGGGTAGGGACAGGATGAGGTCTCTGTCCTCATACGGACACGAAGAAGTGATTTCAGGATTGTGGGTCGGATGTCATGTACATCCACTCATTCCCAGGGTAGAAGTGGTTGTACTTCTATCCGGGTGGCAGGAAAAGTCGCTCCAAAGCCACTAGTGGGTTCAATAGTGATACTGACTTGTGAATGTGTGTAACCTTCATGATGAAGGATGTGTGGTGGGTGATGACACACCAATAACTAAGAAATAATGGAAAAACCCAAATTTTTAAATGAAGTTATTTTTTGAAAAGAAAGGAGTCTGGCACACTCCATATAAATGTTTTTCTTAAAAGTTAAAAGTAGACCTTTGAAAACCCATTCACTGAGTAGTTGTACTCACCCCCTCTCTTATATCCCTTTCAGGAAATCCCGGAAAGCCTACCTTGAAAGATCATCAACTAAGATGCCTGTAAGACAGGTATGTAAAGTTTAAAATTTTATGCAATTTTGATTATGTTATTCTAGGAAATGGTGCAGGTTTAAAGGACTTACTCTTTATGGATTATAATAAGGGGAAACCCTTTAATAAACCGTGAGAGTGGCGGGTTGTTCACGGGGATCCGACCAAACCAGGTCGGGGTGTTACAGTGCCACTGCTTAAAATTTTTGGGAGATCTTATTGACGAGATCTCAAATAGGTCAGTTAGGCCGGAGACCTCAGTTTTGGAACTTGGGGGGCAAATATGCCCGATTTTGAAAAACTTGAACAGTGGGCCCTAGGCCAGTTGACACGAGCAAGAGCTTGTAAATAAATATGATTAATATGCCATGAAAACTTAAGTAAATGAGTTGTTTGTCCATGGTTCTGAGACAAGATCGATACACTCAGTCAGCTAGTGGCAGTGTGACATGGTAGGTCTCCAGACTAGTTAAGACAAAATAACTGCAGGTCGAGTTGAGGGTCGGGGCCGTCGAACCAGTGGCACTACAGATTATATGGCATTATGTGAAAAATTGTTGATTGTGCATGCACTATGTTACATGACCTTCAAGACACCCAAGAGGGGTAGTGATGCGTCCCAGGGCTCTAGACGACCTAGTGGGTATAAGGGCAGTTTGTCGTACCAGAAGTCTTGTGAAGCTCAATGTAGCTTCAAGCATGTGAGACCAGGGTGGGGATAATATGAGGTCTCTGTCCTCATACGGACATGGAGATTTGTTACAGGATTGAGGTTTGGATGTCGTGAACATTTACTCATTCTTAGGGTAGAAGTGGATGTGCTTCTATCTAGGTGGTCGGTAAAATCACTCCAATGCCACAAGTGGGTTCAGTGGATAGGCTCGCCTGTGATTGTGTGTTCCTTCATGATGAAGGGCATGTGTTAGTTGATAAACACACTATTGTAATGAGAAATTATTTTGAAAACTAAGATTTGAAGATGAGAAAGTTTAAAAGAATTAAGTAGTCTAGCACACTTCAACTTGAAAATAATTTTTAACGAAACTTCATTTTTTTGACAATACCCACTCACTGAGTTTTAGAAACTCACCCCTCTTTTTATCCATTTTAAGGAAATAGAGAAAATAACTAGGGATAACACCAAGCCTTACCCTCTATCAAGTATGCTTAAATTCTCTTAAACTTGTATTTTATTTAATATATGTCTTTCTAGGGAACAAGGTTGAAAGTATACCTGGCTACTATTGAGTTAAAAAAGGGGAAAACTTCTCTTGAACCAGGAGAGCGGCGAGTTATTCATGGGGATCCGCCCCGACCCGATGTTTTGATAGGGAGAGAGGAAGAGGTGAGAGGGTAGAGAGAGGGAGAGAGAGATAGAGGAAGATGGAGAAAGGAGGAGAGAGGGAAAGAGGGGGGAGAGGGGAGAGAGAGGTACAAAGGGAGAAGGGATAGAATGAGAAAGACAAAGGTAGAGCGAGGGGGGGGGAATAAGATTTTTTAGGATTATTTTTAGAGTTTTAGAGGTTTTTAAGATTTTTTTAATGTTTTTAGTCTTTTTAAAATTTTTAGGGTTTTAGGGGTTTTTAGGTTTATAGAGTTTTTTAAGTGCTTTAAAGTTTTTTTTTATGGTTTTTATAGATTTTAATTTTTTTAGGGTTTTAGGGTTTTAGGATTTTAGGATTTTTTATGGTTTTTAGGTATTTTAGGGTTTTTTTATATTTTTAGTATTTTAAAATTTTTAATGGTTTTAGGTTTTTTTAACATTTTAAAGTTTTATAGAGTTTTTTTAAGGTTTTTTTTAAATTTCTAGGGGTTATTACGATTTTTTTAGTATTTTAGGATTTTTTAAGGGTTTTTTAGATTTTTTTTAAAAGATTTTAGAATTTTTTGTGTCCTATGATTTTTTTTAAAGTTTTTTAGGATTTTTTAATGATTTTATGTTCTTTTTAGGTTTTTTAGTTTTTAAGAATTTTTTAGGTTTTTTAATAGTTTTTTAGGATTTTTTTTATGTTTATAGTTTTTTAAAAACTCTAAAAAATATTAAAAACTCTTAAAAATCCCAAAAAATTCAATAAACCCTTAAATACCCCAAACTAAAAAAATAAAAAATAATAATAAGAAAATCCTAGATCACCCTATAAAATACTAAAAAATCCTAAAAACTCTAAATACTCTAAAAAAAATACTAAAACCCAAAAAAATTATAAAAACCCTAAAACCCCTAAAAATATACTAAACAACCTTTAAAAAAAATTAAAAAAATATAAAAGCCTTTAAAAACCCTAAAAATTTTTAAAATTATAAAAAAACCTTAAAAATCCAATAAACCTAAAAAAAAATTAAAATATCCTAAAAACCCCTTCAAAACCCTTTAAACCCCTAAATAAAACCCTAATAACTCCTGAAAAACCCTATAAATCATAAAAACTCTAAAAAAACCTTAAAAATTATTAAAAACCTTTAAAAAATCTACTAACTCTAATAATCATAAAAAACATAAACAAACCCTAAAAATACTCTAAAAAAACTTTAAAAAACCCTAAAAACATAAAATCCCCTAAAAATCCTAAAAAACCCTATAACCCATAAAAATTATAAAAAAAATCCTATAAACCCCTAAAACCCCTAAAAACCTTAAAAAACTCTAACCACCCCATAAAAAAACCCTAAAAATCCTATTCTCTCTTCCTCCACTCCTTCCTTCCTCCACCTCTCTCTGCCCTATATCTCCCCATCTCTCTCCCCTTTCTCCCTCTCTCTTCCTCTCTCTTCCTCTCTCTTCCTCTCTCTTCTCCTTTTCCCTCTAACTCTTTCTCTCATCGTCTCTCTCTCTCCCTCTATTGCGAGATAATATTATATGTCCATAAGGGGTTAGGTCCATTTCTTATGACTTGTACTAAGTAGTGGAACACTTCCAAACTTATAAATCCATAATATTTATTTATTTGATCTAATATGGGTCAATAAGTGGTGGGCCCATTTGTTTTTTAAATTTTAAGTAGTGTAACACTTCTAACCTTATAAAGTCACAACACTTTTTATATTATATAATATGGGATCGTATTCTAAAAAACACTAAAACCCTTAAAAAAGACATTTAAAATCCTACAAAACCATAGAAAACCCATAAAAAAAATCCTAAAAACACAAAAAATAACCCTAAAACCCTAAAAATCCTAAAAAAACCATTAAAACCCTAAAAAATATGAAAAAGCCTAATATACACTACCCCCCACAAAAAAAAACCCTTAAAAATCCTAAAACCCTAAAAAACCTTCTCTCACTTCTCTCGTCCCTCTCTCCTCCTCCTCTCGGTCTACCTCCGCTTTTCTATCCCTTTCCCTTCTCCCTCTTTCTACCTCTCTCTCCCTTCCCCTCTCTCTTCCTCTTTCTCTTCTTTTTTTCCCTCTACATCTATCTCTCCATCTCTCTACCCCCACCTCTTCTTCTCTCTCTCATTCTACCTCCTTCCATTCACTGTCTCTCTCTTCCTCTCTTGATCTCTCAATCTCTCTACTTATCTCTTTTGCTCTCTCTACCTCACTCACTCCTATGAGATAATATTATGGGTCGATAAGGGGTCCAACCCATTTCTTATGACTTGTACTAAGTAATGAAACACTTTCAGCCTTAAAAATCCATATCATTTCTCTATTTTATCTAATGTTAACTGATAACGTGGCAAACCCATTTCTCTCTCCCTCTCTCTACCTCTCTCTTCCCTTTCTCCCTTTCTCCCTCTCTCTCTCTATCTCCCCCTCCCCCCAACTCTACTCTCTCTCCTCCCAACCCTATTTCCTCCCCCATCTGGCTATACATGGGCATTTCTATAAACCAATTGAGAGAGAAAAATCAGACTAGTTTGGGTGAATCAGATCCAAACCAATTTATGAACCAAATTAGTTTATGAACCAAAATCAATTGAGAGAGGACGTACCGGGGAAATTATGGATTCCTAGTGAGCCAAAGAGTCCCAAAAGTCATGGAATAGGACTTAAGGATGAATTGGAGATGAAAACAAAACCGGTTTAGGTGAATTAGATTCGAACCAACTAGTTTGGACCAGTTTGAACCACAAGTAAACCAGATACTAAATTCAATTTTCTAGGTAGCTTAGAAAATTCAAATTTGAGATTTGAGGCCACTATTGGATAGAAAATGAATTTAGAAATTTTTAGATTTGAAAATTTTAGTCGAATTGGAATGAACCAGTCGGTTTAAGCTTTGAACCCGGTTCGGACTGGTCCGGTTTGGAACAATGTCATCTTCTTCCTTCAGATGACAACACTGTTCACTCGCCAAAAAATTGAAGTAGCGCCAACAAAGAGGAAACTTTTTCGTTTAGTACATTTTAGGTCATCAATGATTATCATAAAGGTGCCAAACGGAAGGTCGACGAGTCCCCAAGCTCTCTATATAAAGAGCCCCTCTCCATTCATTCTCTCTACACCTGAAAACCGCACTCTCTCTCAACTACTTACTTTTCCGGCGAACCTCTAACCAGATCTCTGATATAGGGTCTTTTCTAAGCTAAAGAAGACATGGTTGGGTTCCTTAGAACCAAGGAGAAGTCAGCTACACGGTGGTAGCATCCATTCGCTCCGAGGATCGTCGGAGTAGCATTGGCATGATCGAATAGTGAATCGGCTTTGGTGGAACGAAGCTGCCCTATTTCGATCGACCTAAAATCTGCTAATTCGAGTCCTACTCAGGCCAAACCTAGCTTTCCCAACACCTCCTCAACCCTTCTATGGACAAATTAGAACTGAAAGGTAAGTTAATTCGGCTCCCCTCTATAATTTCTGACCGGTGCTAGAGAGAGAACCAATAGAATTTCGATGATAGAATTCTCACCCAATTCGACATCAATTGATGCAATTCTTGATCTAAAGAGAAACCTCAAAAGTAGAGCTATTTGCCTAAATAGGAAGCTCGGACCGTCGTGCCCTCGACGGTGAGCAATTGAAGCTTTCTCTTTCTATGTTCTATTTTTTGGCAAAGCTCCATTTGAGCTCGTTCCAGTGTCAAAACTTGCAATTCAAAGTACAATTGAATCGTATGAAGATGTAGAAACTCAAATTTAACTTCAATTTCAACAATTAGAATGGTTTGATTGGTCAATTTGATGAAATCAAATTCAGTTGTGTTAAGAAGTTGAAATTGGGGGAAAATTTTGGGATTTTCTAAAATTTGAGGGACCAAAATGCAATTTTATAAAATTGAGGGGCAATGGGCATGATAAGAGTGTTAGGGGACCAATTGAGCAAATTTTAGAAAATTTGGGGTGAAACTTACCATTTTTGTAAAGGAAGGGCAAAATGGTAATTTTGGGAAAATTGGTAGCCAAATTGGGAATTTGGGAAATTTGAATCCCTTTTATGAAATTGAATAAATTGAGGTCCCAAGTGGAATTTGAAAAGTTTCATGACTCAATTTTGGGGAAAACCGTCAATTGAGGGCTAAAGTAAAGAAAAAATAGCATTAGGGACCAAATTGCAAATATTTAAAAAGTTGAATATTTAGTCATTCATAAAGAATGACGATGATCAAGTAAAGGATATTGAGCAACAATATTCATTTCATGTAGGAACACGGGACATCGGGAACGTCATCTGAGATTAAGCTCGTAAAGGATGAAAACTAACTAAGACAAATTTTACTGCACGATCGGGTGAGTGGGATTTTTATATCATACTTGATTAGTATGATAAGCACCTCGAAAATGAAAACCCAATGCTAAGTGATATTTTAAACATCATATCGAGAGGAGTGATGTGAAAATCATGCAGAAAAACTACTTACTAGCGTAAATAGATCATATCTAGTTAGTATGATGAAACTTACTCGAAGGAAGTGAAAAACCCATTCATCTGTTATGAACGGAGATGTACTCATACTTGGTTGGTATGATGACAGTTGAAAAGTATTTTGTCGGAAGTGCTCTCCCCTAACTATGTGCCAATACTTAAATATTTTTTGAGACCTTATTGACGGGAGCTCGAATAGCTCTGTTAGGCCGGAGCCGTCGATTTTGAACTTGGGGCTAAAATGCCCAATTATTAAAAATCTCGAATAGTGGGACCTAGGCTAGTTGGCACGAGCAGGAGTTCATAAACAAACATGATTTATATGACATGAAAACTTAATTAAATGAGTTGTTTGGCCATGGTACCAAGACAGGACTGATATACTCAATCAACTAGCGGCAGTGCGACATGACAAGTCTTCGGACTAGTCAAGTCAAACAGCTACAGGTTGAGTTGAGGTCGGGGCCGTTGGACTAGTGGCACCACAGATTATATGGCATCATGTGAAAAATTTTGATTGTGCATGCACTGTGTTTACAAGACCTTCAAGACACCCAAGAGGGGTAGTGAAGCATGCCAGGGCTCTGTACGACTTGGTGGATATAAGAGCAGTTAGTTGTACCAGAAGCCTTGTGAAGCTTAACGTAGCTTCAAGCGCATGAGACTGGGGTGAGGTTAGGATGAGGTCTTTGTCCTCATAAGAACACAGAGATTTGTTACGGGATTAAGGGTTAGATGTCGCGAACACCCACTCATTCTCAGGGTAGAAGTGGACGTACTTCAATCTAGGTTGCCGGTAAAGTCAGTCCGATACCACAAGTGGGTTCAGTGGATGTGCTGACCTTCAATTGTATGTTTTACCTTGATGATGAAGGATGTGTGTTGAGTGATAACACATCGTGGTTAATAAGAAATGGTGATAAAAATTGAAATTTGAAAGGAAATTTTTTTTTAGAAATTAAGGAGTCTGGCACACTCCAACTTGAAAACTATTTTTTTTATAGAAACTTCATTTTTAAAATACCCATTTTCTGAGTTGTAGAGTCTCACCCCTCTTTTCTATCTCTTTTCAAGAAAAGAGAAAATGACTAGGAATAACACCGAGCCTTACCATCTATCAAGTATGCTTAATTACTTTTAATCTTGCATTTTATTTGATATATGTCTTTCGAGGGAACAAGGTCAAAAGTACACGTGGTTTCTCTTGAGTTAAAGAAGGTGGAAAGTCCTCTTTGAACAAGGAGAGCGGTGGGTTGTTCACGGGGATCTGACCAAACTGGGTCGGGGCATGACAACTGGAGTGGTATGAGAGCCTAGTTCCCTTGAAACATTATCAATATTATACCCTGACATTAATCCAACCTTAAACTATCGTGTAGGAAGGAGAGTCCCTAGGAAGTTCACGGTGAAACCCAATTCTCCACCCATAACCCTGAAAAAGACACCTAACTCGAGGGAGGAAGCCGTACAAAGGTTCCCAAAAGGCGAGAAACGCGTTCCAAAGGACATGGTGGAAGACTACCAGAAACTAGTAGGAGCCTTAATAGAACTAGAAGGTATCTATACTCTCCTCCCAGACAAGAGGAACCGGTGTCACCTCCTAGAAGTCTAACCCCACCTCCTTCAGTCCCACCACAACTGGAGAGGGATTCAACCAAGGAGGAGGCCTAGGATAATTATTGGGATGCATATGCCACCTTCATGAAGGTCCACCAAGTACCTCTGTCATGCCCTGACCTGGTTTGGTCGGATCCCCGTGATCAACCCGCCACTCTCCCAATTTATTAAAGGGTTTCCCCTTATTGTAAACCGTAAAGAGTAAGGCGTCCTTTAACCTGCACCTTTGTCCTGGAATAGCATAATCAAAACTGCATGAAATTTAAAACTTTACATACCTGTCTTACAGGCATCTTAGTTGGCGGTCTTTAAGGGGAGACTTTCCGAGATTTCCTAAAAGGGATATATGGGAGGGGGTGAGTACGACTACTCAGTGAATGGGTTTTTAAAAGCTTTTAACTTATAAGAAAAACATTTATATGGAGTGTGCCAGACTCCTTTGTTTTCAAAAATCCCTTCATTTAAAAATTTAGATTTTTCCATTATTTCTTAGTTACCACGGTGTGTCATCACCCAACACACATCCTTCATCATGAAGGTTACACACATTCGCAAGTTAGTATCACTACTGAACCCGCTAGTGGCTTCGGAGCGACCTTTCCAGCCACCCGGATAGAAGTACGACCACTTCTACCCTGGGAATGAGTGGATGTACGTGACATCTGACCCACAATCCCAAAATCACTTTTTCGTGTCTGTATGAGGACAGAGACCTCATCCCGTCTCCACCTCGGTCTCATGTGCTTGGTGCTACTCTAGATTTCGCACAGACACCTGGAACGACAAACTGCCCTTATAGCCACCAGGTCGTCCAATGCCCGTAGGACGCATCACTACCCCTCATGGGCGTCTTGATGATCCTGTACTCATAGTGCATGCACAAACAATGTTTTCTTATATTGCCATGTAATCTGTGGTGCCACTAGTCCAAGGGCCTCGACTCTCAACTCAACCCGCAGCTGTTTGTCTTGACTAGTTCGTCAACCTGTCATGTCGCACTACCGCTAGTTGATTGAGCATGTCGGTCCTATCTTGGTACCATGGCCAAACAATTCACTTATTAAGTTTTATGGCACATATATCATATTCGTTTACGAGCTCCTGCTCGTGCCAAGTGGCCTTGGGCCCACTGTACGAGATTTTCAAAATCAGGCATTCAGCCCCCAAGTTCCAAAACCGAGGCCCTTGGCCTATCAGAGCTATTTGAGCTCCCGTCGAGAAGGTCTCCCAAATAGTTTAAGCATTGGCACAAAGTCAGGGGATAACACTTTCGACAATATAGGTTTTCACTGTCCATTATACCAATCGGTATAAGGACATCTCCGTTCATAACCGATGAACGGGTTTTCAACTTCCTTCGAGGAAGTCTCATCATACCAACCGGGTATGATCTACTTACAACCCATAAGTAGTTTTTCCGCATAACTAGTTGGGGCAACGGTCCGATCACCAGTTCCGCCGGAGGCTCTAGGAAGACGGGCCACGACATCCTTAGTCGGTCCTTCTTCACGGTCACCTGATGCAGCATGCTCCGATACTTTCCATTGCTCAATATCTATCAGCACATTGATAATTAGGTCATTCAAAAACTTACTGAGGTGATCAAATGTCAGACAAGATATCAGCACATACCTCTATCTGGTCACCGACATGGACTATCAATGAGTTAGGGATGTACTCGACCTCAATCCACTGGTCATCCTTGAGAACTTATAGCCCGGGAACGTCATTAGGGACCAAGACAGTGATGGCCGAGAGGTCTCAGTGTGCCACCAACCCGAGGACTAGGTCGGGCCCGGGGCACGGCGGGTAGTAGTTTATCTTGAGGTTGTACTGCAGCTGCTCCACTCCGAGGGCCTTCCCCAGGGCGTTTTCCTCTAGACCGAGCCCTAGTGACATGAGCTTCAAGACCTTGTCGGAGGCTTCCCTCAAGTACATAGCGTACTCTTCGTTAGCTTCTCTGCATTATTGACAAACCTCATGCTTAGTCATGTTGAAGAAATGGAAAGAATTTTCTCCATTTATAGGAGTGGAAGATGAGCCGCATTTTGTAGTTAAGGAAACGGTGGACCTGTAAGAAGGTGGGTTCTTGGGCCAGAACTGGTAGTTTATTGAAGAAGGCGGCCAGATCTTGTGGAAGAGATGGTCGGACCAGACTTTCTTGCCATCAGCATCCTCCCTGACCTGTCTCCCATACCCACCGACACTACGGGAGCCCCCTACCGGAGCCTTGTCGGAGCATTCTTCCTTCTCTTTGGCGCTGGAGAGCTCGAAGAACTCTCTCCCAACACTCTGCAGCCTGTTGATGGCTTCTGACGGTATTTCGTGGTTCACCAACTGGAATGTGCCCCAGGTACTGCAGGCTTCAGAGATGGCTTGGACTAGCTTCTCTTGGTCCGTCTCGCTCAGGTCCACCATCGGGATCATGGAGACGGGGCCGTAGTGGCGGGTTGTAGCGGTAGGCTGTTCCGTCAGCGGCCTGATGAACTCGGCCGGTAGGGTTTCGGACAACAGGGTTGCAGAAGCCAGGGCTTGGACACTCTTCTCCATCTCCATCCTTACGTTCTCTAGGCCAAGTGTTCGATTTGCTTATGCATTCCTATCTGAACTGGTTTGGTTTTCATCTGCAATTCTTTCACAAGTTTATTTCCATGACTTTTGTGACTTCTTAGATCACTTATGGTCCATAAATTTCCCGATTTACCATCTCCCTATCGGTTCCAGTTAATAAATCGGCTTGGTTCTTAAACCGGTTTAATCCGGTTCAAGTTCTGTTCACCCGAATCAGTCTGATTTTTCTCTCCCACTTTGTTCCAAGGTTTATAAATCTCTTTGGGTCACAAGGGATCCATAAATTTTCCTATTTGCCCTTTCTCTATAGGTTCTGATTTATAAACCGTCTCGGTTCAATCCAATTGGATCCGGTTCATCTAAACCGATCTGGTTTTTCTCTTCCAATTTGTCCTAAGGTTCTTTTTCAAGATTTTATGAATCCTTTGATTTACCTAAGAGTTGTAAATTTCCAAATTGCCCATTTCCTGATAATTAGGTTTGTGAATGGGTTCAATTTTCTCATTCGGTTTGACTAGTTCTTCTCCTGATTTTCCTTAGCTCAAAAAGGCGAGGTTTACCGTCAGTGGAGAGCACTTCCTACAAAATAAACCTTTTATTTGTATATCATACCAACCGAGTATGAAGACGTCTCTGCTTATAACCGATAAACAAGTTTTCCATTTCCTTATAGGAAGTCTCATTATACCAACCGGGTATGATCTATTTACAACTGCTATGTAGTTTTTCCGCATGATTTTCACATCACTCATCTTAGGGGTGATGTTTAAAATACCACTTAGCAATGGGTTTTCATTTCTGAGGCGCTTATCATCCCAACTGGATATGATATAAAAATCCCACTCACCCGATAGTGCAATGAATTTCCTCTTAGCCAGCTTGTTGCCCTTATACAAACTTGTCTTAGCTAGCTTTCCCGGTACTTCGTGTTCCTATACGATATGAATATTCTTGTTCATTATCCTTTGGCTTGATAACCTTCATTCATTCCGAATGAATGAGAAAACCAAACTTTTCATTTATTTGCTATTAGGTCCCTAAAGTTATTTTTCTTTAACTTTAAGTCCATAATGTATGTTTCTCCTCAAATTGAGCCTAAAACTTTTAAAATTCATCTTGGAACATCAATTTATTCAATTTCACAAAATGGGGTTCAATTTCCCAAATTTCTAATTTGGTCCCCAACTTTTCCAAAATTACCATTTTGCCCCTACTTTACAAAAATGGTAAGTTTCGCCCCCAAAAATTCCAAAATTTGCCCAATTGGTCCTCCAATATCTTTATCATGCCTAATTAGCCCTCAATTTTATGAAATTGCACTTTAGTCCCTCGAATTTTTGAAATTCCCAAATTTCCCCAAATTTCAACTTTCTAACACAGCTGAATTTGATTTTATCAAATTGACCGATCAAATGAGTTTAATTGTTGAAATTGAAGTTAGACTAGAGATCTTACATCTTCATACGATTCAATTGCTCTTTCAATCGCACGATTTGATGCCAGAATGAGCTCAAATGAACCTTGGCTGGAAAATTGGACATAGAGAGAGAAAGAAAGCTTACAAAGCTTACCGTCAGGGGCACGGTGGTTCGAGCTTTCAATCTGATTAGATAGCTCTTGTCCTGAGGTTACTCCTAGGATAAAAAATTACATCAATTGATGCCGAATTGAATGAGAATTTTTATCATCGAAGTACAGTCGGTTCTCTCTAGCAACAGTCAGAAATTATAGAGGGTAGCCAAATTGGCTTACCTTTTAGCTCCAATTCAGTTGTAGGAGGATTGTGGAGGTGTTGGAAGGGCTTTATTTGGCTTGAGGGGGTCTCGAATTGGCCAATTTCAGCTCGACCAAAATGGGGCAGCTTCGATCCGCTGGAGCTGCTTCACTATTCGATCACGTCGATGCTTCTCTAGTGACCCACAAAGCAAATGGAGGCTACATGCGTGTAGCTGACTTCTCTCCAATTCCAAAGAAGTCGACTATGCCTTTTTTTGGCTAAAAAAAGACCCTATATCACTCTGGTTTGATATTCGCTGGAAATTGGAGTAGTTGAGAGAGAATGGAGTTTTGAGGTGTGGAGATGATGAATGAGGAGGGGCTCTTTATATAGGAAGCTCAAGGACTTATTGGTCATCCGATTGGTGCCTTAATGGCGTTCATTCATTGCATGAAGCTCCATGGCCGAAGACTTTTTAGCTTTGCCAGTGCTGCTCAATTTTTCGGTGAGTGAACAGTGCTGTCATATGAAGGAAGAAGACGACATTGTTCTGAACTGGACCAGACTGGTCTGAATCGGGTTCAAAGATTAAACTGACCGGTTCAGGCTCGATTCGACCGAGATTTTTAAAATTAAAAATTTCTAAATTAATCTAAATTCATTCTCTATCCAATGGTGGCCTCAAATCACAAATTTGAATTTTCTAAGTCACCTAGAAAAATGAATTTAGCATCCAGTTCAATAGTGGTTCAAACCGGTTCAATCCGGTTCGGATTCGGTTCACATGAACTGGTTTGGTTTTCATCTCTAATTCATCATAAATTCCCTTTTCTTGTCTTTTATGACTCTTTAGGTCATTCAAGATTCATAAATTTCCTAGTTTTCCCTTTCTCTATCGATTCCGGTTCATGAACCGACTCAATTCATAAACCAGTTTTAATCCAGTTGGGTCTAGTTCATCTGAATCGGTATGGTTTTTCTCTTCCAATTTGTCCTAAGGTTCTTTTCCAAGGTTTTATGAACCCTTTAGGTCACTTGGGAGTTGTAAAATTCCCAAATTGACTGTTCTCTGATGATCTGTTTGTGAACTGGTTCAGTGTTTCTCACTCGGTTTGATCGGTTCTTTTCCTGGTTTTCCTTAATTCTAAAGGACGGGGTTTAAAACTCTCTCCTCCTTTTAGGAGTTTTGTCCCCAAAACTAAATTTCACTTTGGGATAACTTCCCTTAATGTCAACTTAGACAAGTTAATACTTTGGTCATTCTTTCACTCAGTCTACCTTAAATCACACACTTAAGAATTTCTGTTCCTTTATGTTGTTTACTCCTTCCATGGAGTTTTTCATAACTAGTATATCTTACCTGTGAGTCCAAAGGTATATCCTTAGGTTCACATCTTTCTTTACTTATGGCAAGATTCTTCCCCTTTGAGGTTCTTATTCAAGATTTCACGATTGGGAGTTCCAAGGTGCCCAATCATTCCTTTGTCCAGTTATTCTCTTCTTTGTTGAAACCCTTAGCTCAGCATTCTTTCGAGCATTACGTAATTGATTTCACAGGTTTCAGTGTTATTACCCCTTCTTCCTATTTTGATCCTTCTTTCATCCATCATTGATTACAACTTCGATCAAAATTTTGTTTGACCTTGTTATGCTTACTAACTGACTCTTTATTACTCGAGTCACATTTCACTTGGGACTGTTGGTGCTTATATGTCCCTTATGACATGACATAGTCCATAACTTATCTCTGTCCCTCAGATTTCTACAACACCTTCTTTAGGGTTGCTTCCAACTTTCCTACCTTTCAAGGATTGTATCATTTCATCCCTCCTTTCATCGGGTAGTATTCTTCGACTACCTTTACTATTATTCAATTATCCTTCGTTCCTTGACAATGTGCCTTACATAATCGTGTCGGATTTCCTTACCCACTCTTCCTTTCCCAACTTCTTTATTGAGTCTTTCTAGTGCCAATTACTGATGACTTACTAACATGCTGAGATTCTTCTCTTCTTATGTATTTCTTCATTTCTAATGACGTCCTTTACTCAAGGATTTTCATTTTCCCTAAATTCATTCTCATTTACTTGTGACCATTTCATGATTCCGTTGTTTTTTAGGGTGTTCTCCTTTAATGATTTTCATCTTCTACCATGTCCTTCAAAGTATAGATTTCCCTTTAGGTGCTATATGCTCGAATTTCTTACAACTCTTTGAAAGTTTCCTTCCTTCACATTCTTACACCCTTTTGGATTTGGGCTTTTATCCACCTTTAATCATTTTTCGATCGTCGGGTCTTATTTCATGTACTTAACACTATGCCCACTCTATTACCCTTCTTTAGAGTGTAGTCTCCACTATTCCCCAATCCTTCTTATGGTCTCGTTTATTCTCCTTTACCATCCTGTTGTTACTATTTGCTTCCTTCTTTTCTAGGTTCGCCAGAAATCTCTAATTGGCTTCTTTGCTCTTTCAAATCAGGTAATACTTTGGTCATCTCGATATACCCTTAACCACTTATGATTCTTTATGAGGTTCTTTATGTTGGTTTAAGCCTCTTAGGATCCATCTGGTGGTTCCTTAGCTTTAGGACTTCCCTTTTTGATGTCTCACTTCCTACCTGTACCCTCTACCTAAGGATTCTCGTTCTGGTTCAACTTCTTAATGCTTCTTGAAGGCTTTTCCATCTTCCCTTCTTACACCCTTCTGAGATCGGTATTGTTTCCCACTCTTTATCCTTCACTGTCCTCCATTTCCTTTTTGTTCCTTATCCTCTCTTCGAGGTGGTCCTAATGATAGATTGGTTCCTAGCACCCTTTATGGCCAGCCTTACAC
Source organism: Trapa bicornis (assembly GCA_030064425.1). NCBI lineage: Eukaryota > Viridiplantae > Streptophyta > Magnoliopsida > Myrtales > Lythraceae > Trapa > Trapa bicornis. Next base: position 1,811,118 of record CM057745.1, read on the forward strand.
TCCTTGGGCTCTCTATTAAGTGAGTGTGGACTACGACAAATCTTGATATCATTGGTTGTTTTCTCCTTACCCTCTTCTGATTTAATTGGCTTAGTTTTCCAAGGTTTTCCAGATATTCTTTCCTCTATTTCTTATGATGGCTAGCCCACCCATTTTCACTTGTCACTGCGTCATTTGATGCTATTTCCTACTTACCCGTTCCTTGGGTTTAACTTTCCCCTTGGGTCCTCTTAATGTGCTTCCATTGGTTCTTTCACCTCGGCGTGCACTTCATCTCCTCATCCTTCGTGACTTGGTCCATTATTTCTTAGTTGGAACATGTATGCCTTTCCAGGGTCTCCTTCCTTGGGAAAGGCTCAGACACTTATTTACTCCAAGACCTCTTTATGTGGGACTTACTAAATCCTCCTTATGGCTTGAGTGTAATTATCATTTCATTTTCGGCTATTTATTTCTTCAAGGGTTTTCTTCATCCTTCCTTTCTACCATTTTGGCCTTTCCACTTCCCCCTTCCTCGCGAGGTTAGTCTACAACCCTATTTGATTCCTCTGTTTTTCCAAAGTAAATCATACCTTACTGTCTCGGGGCATTCTAGTTGTCTTTCATCAGTCAACTTGTCTTCTATGGAGGAGGTGTTTTCTTCTTTGCTCCTAGGTGGTTTGTAGTGCTCTTTAATGGAAAATTCCCTTTTATCTATATTCTACATTTTTTGGGTTTTCTTAAGGTCCTACCCTTGATCTTCTTTTCATGATCCTTCCTTGAGCAATTGAGGCATGCTACCGTATTATTAAGGAACAGAGAAATTTTCAAAAACTCATAATCTTATTTATTGAAGTAAAGGTACAGTTTTGAGGTTTTAACATCTCTTAAGAGAGATTGTTACAATGATAGGTTGGGGAATACTCATTACTAAACTATGGTCTAGAGGGATTTCTTCCTAGGTGAGATTGGGTTCCCTAGCCGCAATTATGGTTCTTGTAATGTTATCCCTTTGAACTTCTGTAGCGGCGGAGGTGTCCTTATTGGAGGGTTTCGCTTGGATTCCTCACAGTGTGGGACAATTACTTGCTATGTGTCCCACCCTCTTACATTCATAACAGATCCTTTCAGGTCTTGTCCTCTGAAATGTCAGGCATCTTCTAATGTAGTGTCCCCATTGCTCACATCTATAACAAGTCATCTCCTTGCATGGATCTTTATGGTTCCTCCTATACTTAGATTATTGTGAGGCTTTTCTAAAGGGTTGCTGAGGGTTCGATGCCTTGTCATCCTTGAGCCTAAATACCTTGGAGGCTTTCTTGTCAAGTCCTCTTGGACCCAAGGTTACTCCAACGGTCCTTCTATACTCTTAGTTCATTTTCTCCCTTAGGATGAGGTTTTCCCTGGCTTCCGGGGTGACTATGGTAGTGTGGGTTTGTTTGACTACTTTTACTGGAGCTATCTGAAAATTTTAAGATCAATCCTATTAGTTACAATATTTTCTAGTCTTAATTATGTATTTGAGAAAACAAGCTTTGATACCACTCAAGTTGTCACGCCTCGATCTAGTTTGGTCGGATCCCTTTGATCAAGCCACCACTCTCTCGGTTTACTAAGAGTTACCCCTTCTTTATAAACCCCGAGGAGTAAAGCATCCTTTAAACCTATACCTTTCCTGGAATAACATAAATGAAAACTGCAAAAAATTTTAATCTTATCGTACCCGCCTTCCAGGTGTGTTAGCTGGTGATCTTTGGGATAAGCTTTCCGGGGTTACCTGAAAGGGATATAATATAAGGGAGGGGTGAGTTCAACGACTCAGTGAATGGGTGTTTCAGGGTATGACTTTCAGAAAAATAGTTTGAATTGGAGTGTGCCAGACTCCATATTTTTCTTTTTAAGAATGTTTCATTCTCAAATTCGATTTTCATAACCATTTATCATCATAATGATGTGTTTATCAATCAACACACACCCTTCATCATGAAGGAAAACACACATTTGCAGGCCAGCCTGTCCATTGTACCCACTTGTGGCGTCGGAGCAACTTTACCGACCACCTAGATAAAAGTACATCCACATCTACCTTGAGAATGAGTGGATGTTTGCGACATCCAACCCTCAATCCCATAATTAAAACTATGTGTCCGTATGAGGACAACGACCTCATCACATCCCCACTCCGGTCTCTTGCGCAATGAAGCTACGTCGAGCTTCGCAAGACTTATGGTACGACTAACTGCCCTTATTTCCACTAGGTCATCCAGAGCCCTAGGAAGCATCACTACCCCTCTTGGGCGTCTTGAAGGTCTCGTAACACAGTGCCTGCACAAATCAATAGTTTTTCACATAAGCCATATAATCTTTGGTGCCATTGGTCCAACGGCCCCGACCCTTAACTCGACCTATAGCTGTTTGACTTGACTAGTCCGAAGACCTATCTTGTCGTACTGCCACTAGTCCATTGATTATGTCGGTCCTGTCTCGATACCATGGCCAAACAATTCATTTACTTAAGTTTTCATGGCATAATTATCATATTTGTTTACGAGCTCCTACTCATGCCAGCTAGCCTAGGGCCCATTGTTTGAGATTTTCAAAATCGGGCATATTAGCCCCCAAGTTTCAAAATCGAGGCCTCCCGCCTATATGATCTATTCGAGCTCCCATAAAAAAGGTCTCCAAAAAATTTTAAGTTGTGGCACACAGTCAGGGGAGAGCACTTTCGACAAAATAAACCTTTCATTTGTCTATCATACCAACTGGGTATGAAGACATCTCCGCTTATAACCGATAAGCGGGTTTTCCACTTCCTTCTAAGAAGTCTCATGATACTAATCGAGTATGATCTACTTACAACTGGCAAGTAGTTTTTTTGCATGATTTTCACATCACTCCTCTCAGGTGTGATCTTTAAAATACCACTTAGCAGTGGGTTTTCATTTCCGAGGTGCTTATCATCCCAACTGGGTATGATATAAAAATCTCACTCACGTGATAGTGCAGTGAATTTCCTCTTAGTCAGTTTGTTACCTTTACACGAACTTGTCTTAGCTGACTTTCCTAGCACTTCATGTTTCTACATGATATGAACATTATCCTTTGGCCTGATAGCCTTCATTCATTCCAAATAAATGAGAAAACCAAACTTTTCATTTATTTGCAATTAGGTTCCTAAAGTTATTTTTCTTTAAGTCCCTGATGCTGGTTTCTCCTCAAATTGAGTCCTGAAACTTTTTATATTCACATTGGTACCTCAATTTATTCAATTTCACAAAAGGAGTTCAATTTTCCAAATTGCCAACTTGGTCCCAAACTTTTCCAAAATTTTCATTTTGCCCTTACTTTAGAAAAATGGTAAGTTATGCCCCAAAAATTCCAAAATTTGCCCAATTGGTCCTCCAAAATCTTTATCATGCCTAATTGGCCCTCAATTTTATGAAATTGCATATTAGTCCCTCAAACTTTTGAAATTCTCAAATTTCCCCCAATTCAACCTTCTAACTCAACCGAATATGATTTCATCAAATTGACCAATCAAATGAGTTTAATTGTTGAAATTGAAGTTAGATTGGAGTTCCTACATCTTTATACGATTCAATTACAATTTGAATTGCATGATTTGATGCCAGAATGAGCTCAAACAATGCTTCACTGGAAAATTGGACTTAGAAAGTTAAAGCTTTGAAAGCTTACCGTCGGAGGTGCGACGGTTCATGCTTTCAATCTAGGTAGATAGCTCTTGTCCCAAGATTCCTCCTTGGATCATGAATTGCAACAATTTATGCTGAATTGAGTGTGAATTTTGTCATCAAAGTTCTGTTGGTTCTCTCTCTAGCACCGGTCAAAAATTATAGAGGGGAGCCAAATTGGCTTAACTTTTAGCTCAAATTCAGCTGTAGGAGGACTGTGAAGGTGTTGGAAGGGCTTTGTTTGGCCTGAGAATGGCTCGAATTGGCCAATTTTAGCTCGACCGAAATAGGACAGCTTCAGTCTGCTGAAGTTGCTTCACTATTAAATCATGCCAGCGCTTCTCGGGCAACCCTTAGAGCAAATGGAGACTACAGGCATGTAGCTGTCTTCTCCCCAAATCCAAAGAACTAGACCACGCCTTCTTTGGCTTAGAAAAGACCCTATATCATAGCTCTGGTTCGAGCTTTGCTAGAAATTGTAGCAGTTGAGAGAGAATGGAGTTTTCAGGTGTGGAGAAGATGAATGAGGAAGGACTCTTTATATAGGAAGCTCGGGGACTTCTTGGTTGTCTTATTGGCGCCTTAATGGCGATAATTTATTGCTTGAAACTCCCTGGCTGGAGATTTTTCAGCTTATCTAGTGCTGCTCAATTTTCCAGCAACTGAACAGTGTTGTCATCTAAAGGAAGAAGATGACACTATTCCAAACCGGACTGTACCAGTCCGAACCGGGTTCAAAACTTAAACCGGTCAGTTTAGGCCTGATTCAACTAAGTTTTTCAAAATTAAAAATTTTAAAATTAATCTAAATTCATTCTCTATCCAATGTGTCCTCAAATCTCAAATTTGAATTTTCTAAGCCACCTAGAAAAATAAATTTAGCATCCGGTTCAATAGTGCTTCAAACCGGTTCAATCTGCTTCACCTACACATAGTCAACTACATGCCTGTAGTTAGCTACAACTACAGGCATGTAGCTGACTTCTCCCTAAATCGGATCTCATAGCCTAAATTTCGTAATGGTGCATATAGCATCTCATTATCAGGAGTTTGGAACGACCCTAGCTTGACTCCCCAATCACACATAGTTGGGAATCTCATTTCAAACATGCACATATCATATAACTCTTGGGAGTCCGACCTATAATTCGGTTGTCTCACCCCACACGATATTTTAAACCTTGGGAGCCCGACCTATCATACAATTGTCTTACCTCACATAGTATATATAGACCTTGGGAGCCCGACCTATCATTCGGCCATCTCACCACAAATCACATACACCTCGGGATTCTGAATCTCCCTGCACATCAAATAAATCTTGGGAGCATGACCTGTCATTCGACTGACTACCCACACATCATATAAATCTCAGGAGCCTGGTCTATCATTTAATTGACTCCCCGCACATCATATAAATCTTGGAAGCATGACTTATCATTTAACTGACTCCTCACACATCATATAAATCTCGGGAACCCAACCTATCATTCAATTGACTCCCCACATCACATAGTTGGGCACACTTCCCTATACTTGAGTCTCATGACATGGTCCGCATTCTGACCATTTAATTTAACACATAAAATAGTATGAGCATTTCTTAGGAGCCTAACATATCATTTGACCGTCTCCTAAATCCAAAAAAGTGAGCCCATGGCCCTACACATCTAGTCCCATTGGCACGTAGCTATACAACATGCCTCACTCTTGTGGTTGTTCCTTACTTTTGCCTTTAAAATAGTATTTGGTTTATTGGGATACACTTATTCATTTTTCACTTCTTATATGAGTTTTAAAGTTAGATTTCTATCCTTTTTATACAACCATTCAAGCATCATAGTATTGTGCTTCGATCGGTCTAATCAGACACACCGTCGATACACCCACTCACTTAAACTCATGGAATTTGTTCAATCCATGAGGTTCAGAGATCCCACTCTTGGTCTAACTTGAGTGGTACTTTACGTTCTCTACAATGTTTAGCAATAAAGGAGTTAGTTCCACTCCTAACCCTTCTTAACTTTAAAACACTGTAATTCCTTTACTAATTTATGGTTAAGCCCTCACGGGCCCGAGAAACCCAACTCACTAGTCAGTAAATCGACATATACCCTAACCTTCTCTAAGGTTAGTTCCTCGAGCTTAAGGTCATTTCATTTCCACTTAGCACTTGTTGAAGTGCTTAGCTTTCCTTTATTTCCCAACTAGTGGGCCTACTTTTCCAAATCACCATTTGGTCCTCAACATGGGAAAAATTACAAATTAGCCCTTATACTTTTAAAACTTCTCTTTTTGGATTTTAGACTTTCTCAAATCTTTCAATTGGGTCACCAAGTTTACTTAGAGGAAAAAGGAGGAGAGAGAGGGAGAGAGCTCTCAAAACCCTAAAAATATTAAAAAAAATCCACAAAACCATAAAAAAACCATACAAACACTTAAAAACCCTCAAAAACCCTAAAAACTCCAAAACCCAAAAAAAACCCTAAAAACTCTAAAGCACCAATTAAAACACTTAAAAACCCTAAAACACCAAAAAAAACCCTAAATAAACATATAAACATAAAAAACTCAAAAACCTTAAAAACCTTACATATCCTTACATATCCTTACATATCCTTAAAAAAACCTAAAAAACCCTAAAAACATTAAAACCCATAAAAAACCCTAAAAATTTAAAAACCCATAAAACCCTAAAATACCAAAAAAAAACCCTAAAATTCCTAAAAAAAACCCTAAAACCCTAAAAAGGCTAAAACTCCTAAAAACATAAAAGCAATAAAAAAACTAAAAAACTCAAAAAACCCTAAAAACTCTAAAAAAACACTAAAAAAACTAAAACCGCTAAAAACCCTTAAAACACTTAAAAACCCTAAATAAAGCTTTAAAAAACCCTTTTAAAACCCTAATAACCCCTAATAACTCAAATAAAACCCTAAAAATACTCTAAAAACTTTTAAAAAAACCCTAAAAAAATTTTAAAAAAAGAAACCTAAAACCCAAAAAACCTAAACACCCTAAAAATTCTATAAAACACCCTAAAAACCTAAAAAAACCCTAAAAACCCATAAAAACTCTTAAAAACACTAAAAAAAATCTAGAAAACCTTCTCTCTCTACTCCTCCTCTTGCTTTACTTCCGACTTTCTCTCTCTTCCATCTCTCCCTCTCTCTACATATCTCACTCACCTCTCTCTCCCTCATTCTTCCTTTCTCCCTTTAAAACCCTAAAACACTAAAATCCTTAAAAACCATAAACAACCCCTGAAAACCCCAAAACTTAAAAACTGTAAAAAGAACCTAAAAACACTAAATTCCCTAAAAAAACCCTAAAACCCTAAAAATACTAAAAATCCTAAAACCATAATAATCCCTAAAAAGCCAAACAAAACCCTAAAGATACTATAAAGCCTAAAAACATAAAAAAAATCGTAAAAGCCCAAAAACCCTAAATACCCTAAAACCCTAAAAATCATAAAAAAAAACTATAAAACCCCTAAAAACCTAAAAAACTCTAAAATCCCAAAAACCCCCCTAAAAACTCTAAAATAAACCCTAAAAACCCTAAAAAAAACCTTATCTTTATCTTCTCCCCCTCCATTTCTCCTCCCTCTATTGCTTTACCTACGACTTTCTCTCTCTTCTCTTTCTCCCTCTCTCCTCCTTTCTCTCTCTACCTCTATCTCTCCCCATCTCTCTCTTCCTCTTTCTCTCTCTCTCTCTTCCTCACTCATCCTCTTTCTTACCCTCTCTCTACCCACTTCCTCCACTAAGATAATATTATGGGTAGATAAGGGTCGTGCCCATAACTTATGACTTGTACTTTGAAGTGGAACACTTGTAAACTTATAAATGTACAACATTTCTTTATTTTATCTAACGTGGGTTGATAATGGGTCAAGCCCATTTCTCTTTCCCTCTCTCACCCCTCTCTCCTTCTCTCCATCTCTATCTATCTATCTCTCCCCCTTTGAGATAATATTTTGGGTCAATAAGGGGTGTGACCCATTTTTTATGGATTTTATGGATTTTTATAATATGATCCCACATTGGATAAAATAGAGAAGTGTTGTAAATTTATAAGGTTGGAAGTTTTCCACTATGTACAAGTCATAAGAGAATGTTTTTACGAGTTTTTAGGGTTTTAAAAGTATTTTATAATGTGGTTTATGATTTTTTTGGATTTTTGAGGGTTTGTAGGCATTTTTAGAGAATTTTAATGGATTTTAGTGTTTTTTAGGGTTTTTTTAGGGGGGCATGGGGTCAGTGTTTTTAGGAGTTTTAAGAGTTTATGGTTTTTTTAAAGGGTTTTAGGGGGTTTTGGGCTTTTTTAGGATTTTATTGGTTTTTGGGCTTTTTTTAGGGTTTTGGGCTTTTTAGGATTTTATTGGCTTTTTTTAGGATTTTAAGATTTTAAGGATTTTTTAGGGGTTTTTTAAAGGGTTTTTAGAGTATTTAAGATAAGGGTTTATTTAGGATTTTTTTTAGTCTTTTTAGTAGTTTTTTGGGGGTTTTTGAGGGTTTAGAGGGTTTTTAAGGGGGTTTTTAGGGTTTTTTTTAGATATTTAGGGGGTTTATACCTTTTTAGGTTTATTAGGGTTTTTTTAGGGTTTATTAGGGGTAGACAGAGGGAGATATAGATGTAGAGGGAGGGAGCCCTTATAAACCCTAAAAATCTTAAAAAGTCCATAAAAACCTTAAAAATTCGTAAAAATCCTAAAAACACCTAAAACCACTTAAAAACCCTAAAAACCCTAAAAACTTCAAAACTCCAAAAAACCCAAATAAAACCCTAAAAACTTTATAGCACGCAATAAAACACTTAAAAACCCTAAAACACTCTATCAAATCCTAAAAACTCTAAAAAACACCAAAAACCCTAAAACCTAAAAATACCATAAAAAAACACAAAAATCTATAAAAACCCTAGATAACCATAAAAACATAAAAAAAACCCAAAAAAACCTTAAAAAACCCTACATATCTTTAAAACCCTAAAAAACTAAAAAAAAACTCTAAATCCAAAAATAAACCATAAAAATGCTAAAAGCCATAAAAACAATAAAAAAAACCCTGAAATTTTTAAAAAAATCTTAAAACCCTAAAAAGGCTAAAAATCATAAAACTTTAAAAACCCTAAAAAAAACTCTAAAAAACACCTAAAAAACCTAAAACCGATAAAAATCCCCTAAATAAACCCCTAAAACCCATTAAAAACCCTAATAACCCCTAGAAACCCAAACAAAACCCTAAAAATACTCTAAAATTTTTTTAAAAACCCTAAAAGCATATAAACCCTAAAACATCAAAAAATCTAAGCAACCCTAAAACACCCCTAAAAACCCTAAAAAACCCTAAAACCATAAAAACCACTAACACCGTAAAAATCCTTAAAAAAACCTAAATACCATAAAACCCCTAAAAACCTAAAAAAAACCCTAAAAAACATTCTCTCTCTTCTCCCCCTCTTGCTCTACACTAAAAACCATAAACAACCCTTAAACACCCTAGAAAAATTGAAAACTTAAAAAACTGAAAAAAAAAACCCCTATATTCCCTAAACAAAATCCCTAAAACCCTAAAAAGGCTAAAAATCCTAAAACCCTAAAAATAACAAAACACTAATAAATCCATAAAAAACAAAAAATAAAAAATCCTAATAAAGCTAAAACACCAAAAAAATCCCATAAAACACTTAAATCCCTAAATAAACCATTAAAAAAACCCTTTAAAAACCCTAATAACCCCTAAAACCCAAACAAAATGCTAAAAATACTTTAAAAACTTAAAAAAAAAAACCTAAACAACCCTAAAAAACCCCCTAAAAATAAAAATCCCTAAAAACCTAAAAAAATATTAAAAAAACCATAACAAACCCTAAAAAACCTTGTCTCTCTTATCCCCTTCCCTCCCTCCTCCCTCTCTCGCTTTACCTGTAAATTTCTCTCTTTCCTTTCTTCCTCTCTCTACATCTCTCTCCCCCGATCTCTCCTCCATCCTCACTTTAAAAATCCTAAAACACTAAAAACCAAAAAACCATAAAAAAAACCAAAAAAAAAACTTAAAACCATAAAGGCTAAAAATCCTAAAATCATAAAACACTAAAAAACTCAAAACCCTAAAAAACTCTAAAAACCCTAAATAAACTCTTAAAAACACTTTAAAAACCCTCAGAATTCTAAAAAAACCAAAAAAATCCTAAAAACCTTAAAAACCCTTATAACCCCTAAAAACCTAAACAAAACCATAAAAATATTCTAAAAACTTTAAAAAAAACCCCTAAAAACATAAAAAACCTAAACACCCCTAACAACCCTAAAAACCATAAAAGACCATACCACCCTAAAACCCAAAAAAATCCTAAAACCCTAAGAATCCTAAAAACCCTAAAAAAAAATTAAAATAAAAATAAAAACTATAAAACCCTAAAAAGCCTATAGAACTGTAAAAAAAACCCTAAAAACTCTTAAAAACACTAAAAAAAATCTTCTCCCTCCCTCCTTTCTCCCCCCTCTCGCACAACCTTCTCTCTCTTCTCCCCTCCCCTCAACCTCTGACTTTCTCTCTATTCCCTTCCTCCCTCTCCCTAAATCTCACTCCCCCTCTTTGTCTCCCTCTAATCCTTTCATCTTTTAAAACCCTAAAACACTAAAATAATAAAAACCATAAACAAAACCCCAAAAAACCCTAAAAACTTAAAAACCCTAAAATCCATAAAAAAAACTCTCAAATCCTAAAAAGGCTAAAAATCCTAAAACCCAAAAAACCATTAAAACACAAAAAAAACTCAAAAAAAACCAAAAAAAATCTAAAACCCCTTAAAAGCCTTACAAACCCTAAAACACTAAAAACCATAAAAAGCCTTAAAAAAATAAAACCCCTAAAGCACCCAATAAAACACTTAAAAACCCCAAAACACCCTATAAAACCCTAAATAACCATAAGAACATAAAAAATCCAAAAAAAACTAAAAAACCATAAAAATAATAAAAAAAACCCCTAAAAATTTAAAAACTCGAAAATCCTCTAAAACCCTAAAATACCTAAAAAAACCTAAAATCCCAAGAAAACCCTAAAAAGGTTAAAATGCTAAAACCCTAAAAAACCATAAAAAAATTAAAAAGTAAAAAAAAATCTAAAAAAGCTCAAAAAATGAAAAGAATGAAAAAAAAACTAAAACCACTAAAAACCCTAAATAAACCCTTAAACCCCACAAATTCCTAAAAACTCTAATAAGCCTTAAAAACTCCAACAAAACCCTAAAAATACTCTAAAACTTAAGAAAAAGCCCTAAAAACATAAAAAAAAAACTTAAAACACCAAATAAAACCTAAACACCCCTAAAAACACTAAAACCCAAAAAAGCAATAAAAAACCCTAAAAATCTTTAAAAAAAACCCTAAAAATCACTAAAAACATAAAAAAAACCCCTAAAATCCCCTAAAAACTCTTAAAAATCCTAAAAACCCTTAAATACTCTAAAAAAAACCCTAAAAAACCTTCTCTCTCTTCTTCTCCTCTTGCTCTACCTCCCACTTTCTCTCTCTTCCCTTTCTCCCTCTCTCTTCCTTTCTCCCTTTAAAAACCTAAAACATTAAAAACCATTAACAACCCCTAAAAACCCTAATAACTCCAAAAAAAACCCTCGAAATCCTAAAAACCCTAAAAAAAACCTAAAAAAATCCTTATAAATCCTAAAAACCATAATGACCCCTAAAAACATAAATAATACGCTAAAAATACTTTTAAAAACTTAAAAAACCCTAAAAATATAAAAAAAACTAAACAACCCTAAAATCCCTAAAAAAAATCCTAAAAACCCCTAAAACCCTAAAATCCATTAAAATAAAAAATCCATAAAACCCCTAAAAACCTAAAAAAAAGTCTAAAAGAACCTTAAAAACACTTAAATACTCTAGAAAACCCTAACATACCTTAAAAAAACCTTCTCTCTTTTATTCCCCTCCCTCCCTCCTCCTTCTCTCTTCCTACTTATGAATTTCTCTCTCTTACCTCTCTCACTTTAAAACCCTAAAACACTAAAAACCATAAACAACTCCTAAAAATCCTAAAAAATCTAAAAACTTAAAACCCCCCAAAACCCTTAAAACCTAAAAAATCATAAAATCTCTAAAAAAATTGTAAAACCCTAAAAATCCTAAAAAGCATAAAACAAAAAAAATCAAAACCCTAAAAAACTTCAAACCCCCCTTTAAACACTTAAAAACCCTAAATAACCCTTAAAAACACTAATAACCCCTTAAAACTCTCGAAATCCTAAAAACCCTTAAAAACCTAAAAAAAATACTTAAAATCCTAAAAACCTTAAAAACTCTAACAACCCCTAAAACCCCAAACAAAACCCTAAAAATATTCTTAAAACATTAAAAAAAACCTAAGACCATAAAAAAAACCTAAACAACGCTAAAAACCCCAAACAACTCTAAAAAACCCTAAAAACCATAAAAGATAAAAAATCCCTGAAACCATAAAAACCCCTAAAACCCTAAAAACGATAAAAAAAATAATAAAACCCTAAAAACATATGAAACTCTAAAAAAACCCTAAAAACACCAAAAAAAACTCTTAAAAATCCTAAAAACACTTAAAAAAACCCTAAAAACCTTCTCTCTCTTCTCCCCTCCCTCCTCCCCATCTCTCTCTTAGCCTCCAACTTTCTCTCTCTTCCCTTCCTCCCTCTCTCTATATATCTACCCCATCTATGACACCTCTAACCTCCTTTCTCCCTTTTAACACTAAAAACCATAAACAAAACTCCTAAAATCCTAAGAAAAATAAAAAACTTAAAAACGCTAAAAAACCCTAAAATCCCTAAAAAAAGCCCTAAAATACTAAAAATCATAAAACCCAAAAAACCATAAAATACTAAAAAACTCAAAAAAATCCTAAAAACCCTAAAAAAATCCTAAAACTCCTAAAAAAACCCTAAAAGTCTTAAAACCCTAAAACACTAAAAACCCCTAAAAATCCTTAAAAAACACTAAAATCCATAAAAAAAAAAGCCCCTAAAACTCTAAAAAGGCTAAAAATCCTAAAACCTTAAAAAATACTAAAAACCTAAAACCACTTAAAAACCCTCAATAAACCCTTTAAAAATCCTAATAACACCTAAAAACTCTCGAAATCCTAAAAACCCTAAAAAAATCTAAAAAATCCTTAAAAACTCTAAAAACCATAATAAACCCTAAAAACCAAAACAAAACCCTAAAAATACTACAAAAAAATTTCAAAAAAAACCCTAAATACATTAAAAACCTAAAAACCCATAAAATTACGAACCCGAACTCCTCCTCGGCCTTCTCGAGCAGGACCTTGAACAGCGGGTGCCTCAGGTACCCGGTCAGGATCACGAACCTCCGCAGCTCCTCGCCCACGTACACCGCCAGGTAGCCCTTTGGCACGTCAGGCGGCGGTCCCATCACCGGGCTTTGGAGGCTGTCCTCGTGGGAATCCCTAGCAGAAACGAACTTGATCCTGCAGCCTCCGGTCGATCACCACCCTCGGGAAACCACCGCTGGCCACCGCTGAGGAGAGATGCGAGGTGGAGCCACCGTCCGGCTTGGGGGTGAGCCTGGCGGCCTGCCACTTCTGGAGGATCTACTTGAGCCGGATTCCGGTCACCCTTCCTGGTCCAGCACCACCGTTTTCCTCCACGGTATTTCTGTGGGGAATTTGTATCACGAGATTGATCCCTGGACTGGACTCGCAGCAGCTGGCCGTTCCGGACGGCAATATCTCATCTCATAATTCTTTTAAAACTGCATTGCACTGCACGTAAAAGGCTGTCCCTTTTTCACAAGCAAACCGAGGCCTTGGAGCATTAACCCTACCCACTTAGCAGATCTCACATATACTTACAAGACAATGGCCAATATCTGCAAGATCGTAGATGATTATGTGATAGATGATACGTGCGTGCTTCATCTGAATTGCATTGTACCTTCCTGCATTTCATAGTATGGTGCACATTTGGTTCGCAATGACTACAAAATTCAAAAGGGATCAACAAAAGATGCTGGCTAGATACCTAACACAATATTTATGCACGAAAATAGAAATGAATATATATTGACGTTCCTAATCCAATACAAGAGTCGGGTCTGTACGACATTCGATCTGAGTCGGGTTATTATGCAATAACCCAAGTCGGAGCCTTTTGTAAGGGCCTGACTCGGTACTTCATTAAGTAAAGACCCGATTTGGGTTCTTTTTGAAGGAGCCGAGTTGGGTTCCTTTTTGAAGTACCCATTTCGGGTTCTTTTGGACACGAGGCTACGGGTTTGGGTCTAGAAATGAGAGAAAGAGGAAGAGGGAGAAAGGAGGCAAGAGAGGGGAGAAAGGGTGAAGGGGTAGAGACAGAAAGAGAAAGATGGAGAGGAGTGTAGAAAAAAAAAGATTTTCTATTATTTTTTAGAGTTTTTAAGATTTTTAGACATTTAATAAATTTTAGATTTATAGAATTTTTTACGCGTTTTAAAGTTATTTTATGGTTTTTGGAAATTTTTAATTTTTTAGGGTTTTAGAATTTTTTTAGGGTGTCTAGGTATTTAGGGTTTTTAAAAATATTTTGTGTTTTTTTAATTTTTAATAATTTTTTATTTTTTAGGATTTTTAAGTTTTATAGAGTTTTTTAATGGTTTTTTTATTTTTAGGGGTTATTAGTGTTTTTTAGTATTTTAGGATTTCTTTTGAATTTTTTAGAATTTTTAGAATTTTTATAGTTTTTATGTGTTATTAGAGTTTAATGGGTTAGTAGGTATTTTTAGGAATTTTTATGTGTTTTATGATTTTTTAAAATTATTTAGGATTTTTTTATGGTTTTATAGTTTTTAGGAATTTTTTTAGTATTTTTAATATTTTTAGGGTTTTTTTATGTTTTAGTTTGTGGTTTTTTAAAAACTCTAAAAAAATATTAAAATCCCAAAAAACTCTAAAAATACTTAAATACCCACAAAACTAAAAAAAACACAAAATAACCATAAGAAAATTCTAAATCACTCTATAAAACACTTGAAAAATCTTAAAAACTATTAAAAAAATCCTAAATACTCTAAAAAAACCCTAAATTACAAAAAAAATCATAAAACCTAAAAACTCTAAAAAATACTAAAATTTCTAAAAATAAAAAAATAAAAACCCCAAAATCCGATAAAACCCTAAACAACCTTAAAAAAACACTAAAAACCTTTAAAAACCCTAAAAATTCTTAAAATCCTAAAAAAACTAAAAAACCTAAATACCATAAAAACCCCTTCAAAATCCTTAAAACCCCTAAATAAATAATTAAAAACATAAAAAAAATCCTAATAAATCTTGAAAAACCCTATAAATACTAAAAACCTAAAAAAAATTAAAAACCCTATTAACTCTAATAACCCATAAAAAACCAAAAAAAACCCTAAAAATGTTTTTAGGTTTTTTCTTAAGTTTTTAGAGTATATTTAGGGTTTTGTTTGAGTTTTTAAGGGTTATTAGAGTTTTTAGGAATTTGTGGGTTTTAAGGGTTTATTTAGGATTTTTAAGGGGGTTTTAGCGATTTTAGGTTTTTTTTTTTCATTTTTTTAGAGATTTTTGGATTTTTTTTAGATTTTTTTGAGTATTTAATTTTTTATGGTTTTTTGGGTTTTAGGATTTTTAACCTTTTTAGGGTTTTGTTGGGATTTTAGGTTTTTTTTAGGTGATTTAGGGTTTTAGAGGATTTTTGAGTTTTTAAAATTTTAGGATTTTTTTTATAATTTTTATGGATTTTTTTGTTTTTATGGTTATTTAGTGTTTTTTTTGGTGTTTTAGGGTTTTTATGGTTTTTTTTTTGTTTTATAATTATTTTATGGTTTTTTGAGGTTTTAGATTTTTTAAGGGTTTTTAGTGTTTTTTAGGATTTTATAGGGTGTTTTTGGGTTTTTAAGTGTTTTATTGGGTGCTTTAGGGTTTTTGTTTTTTAAGGGTTTTTATGGTTTTTAGTGTTTTTTAGGCTTTTAAGGGGTTTTAGATTTTTTATGGTTTTTTTGGGTTTTTAAAGATTTTTTTAGTGTTTTTATGGTTTTTTGGGTTTTAGGATTTTTAGCCTTTTTAGGATTTGAGGGTTTTTTTTTATGGATTTTAGGGTTTTTAAGTTTTTAGGTTTTTTAGGGTTTTGTTTATGGTTTTTATTATTTTTAGTGTTTTAGGGTTTTAAAAGATGAAAGGATGAGAGACGGGGACAAAGAGGTGGAGTGAGAATTAGGGAGAGGGAGGAAGGGAATAGAGAGAAAGTCAGAGGTTGAGGGGAGGGGAGAAGAGAGAGAAGGTTGTGTGCGAGAGGGGGGAGAAAGGAGGGAGGGAGAAGGTTTTTTAGGGGTTTTTAGTGTTTTTAAGCATTTTTAGGGTTTTTAAGAGTTTTTAGGGCTTTTTACAGTTCTATAGGTTTTTTTTAGGGTTTTATAGTTTTTATTTTCATTTATATATTTTTTATGGATTTTTGGATTCTTAGGGTTTTAGGGTGGTATGGTCTTTTATGGTTTTTAGGGTTGTTAGGGGTGTTTTAGGGTTGTTTAGGTTTTTTTTGTATGTTTTTAGAGTTTTTTTTAAAGTTTTTTGAATATTTTTAGGGTTTTGTTTAGGTTTTTAGGGGTTATAAGGGTTTTTAAGGTTTTTAGGATTTTTTTGGTTTTTTTAGAATTCTGAGGGTTTTTAAAGTGTTTTTAAGAGTTTATTTTGGGTTTTTAGAGTTTTTTTAGGGTTTAGTGTTTTAGGATTTTAGGATTTTTAGCTTTTTATGGTTTTTTATGGTTTTTTGGTTTTAGTGTTTTAGGGTTTTAAAGTGAGGAAGTAGGAGAGATCAGGGGAGAGAGATGTAGAGAGAGGAAGAAAGGAAAGAGAGAAATTTATAGGTAAAGCGAGAGAGGGAGGAGGGAGGGAAGGGGATAAGAGAGACAAGGCTTTTAGGGTTTGTTATGGTTTTTTAAAGATTTTTTTAGGTTTTTAGGGATTTTTATTTTTAGGGTTTTAGGGGTTTTTAGGGTTGTTTAGGTTTTTTTTTATGTTTTTAGGGTTTTTCTTAAGTTTTTAAAAGTATTTTTAGTGTTTTGTTTGGTTTTTAGGGGTTATTAGGGTTTTTAAAGGGTTTTTTAATGATTTATTTAGGGATTTAAGTGTTTTATGGGAAAATAAGAAGTCAAGCCCATTTCTTATGACTAGTAAGTAGTGGAGCACTTCCAATCTTATAAAATAAAAAAACTTCTCTATTTTATCCAAAGTGGGATAATATTCTATAAAAAACCAATAAAATCCTAAAAAGCCCAAAACCACCTAAACCCTTTAAAAAACCATAAACCCTTAAAAATCCTAAAAACACTAACCCCCTCCCCCCTAAAAAAATCCTAAAAAACACTAAAATCCCTTAAAATCCTCTAAAAATGCCTACAAACCCTCAAAAACCCAAAAAAAAACCATAAACCACACTATAAAACACTTTTAAAACCCTAAAAACATTCTCTTATGACTTGTACGTAGTGGAAAACTTCCAACCTTATAAATTTACAACACTTCTCTATTTTATCCAATGTGGGATCATATTATAAAAAACCATAAAAATCATAAAATCCATAAAAAATGGGTCACACCCCTTATTGACCCAAAATATTATCTCAAAGGGGGAGAGATAGATAGATAGAGATAGAGAGAAGGAGAGAGGGGTGAGAGTGGGAGAAAGAAATGGGCTCGACCCATTATCAACTCACGTTAGATAAAATAAAGAAATGTTGTGCATTTATAAGTTTACAAGTGTTCCACTTCAAAGTACAAGTCATAAGTTATGGGCACAACCCCTTATCTACCCATAATATTATCTTAGTGGAGGAAGTGGGTAGAGAGAGGGTAAGAAAGAGGATGAGTGAGGAAGAGAGAGAGAGAGGGAAAGAGGAAGAGAGAGATGGGGAGAGATAGAGGTAGAGGGAGAAAGGAGGAGACAAGGAGAAAGAGAAGAGAGAGAAAGTCGTAGGTAAAGCGAGAGAGGGGGAAGATAGAGATAAGGTTTTTCAGGGTTTTTAGGGTTTATTTTAGAGTTTTTAGGGGGTTTTGGGTTTTTAGAGTTTTTTAGGTTTTTAGGGGTTTTATAGTTTTTTTTTATGATTTTTAGGGTTTTAGGGTATTTAGGGTTTTTTGGGCTTTTATGATTTTTTTATGTTTTTAGGCTTTATAGTATCTTTAGGGTTTTGTTTGGCTTTTTAGGGGTTATTATGGTTTTAGCATTTTTAGTATTTTTAGGGTTTTAGGGTTTTTTTTAGGGAATTTAGTGTTTTTAGGTTCTTTTTACAGTTTTTAAGTTTTTGGATTTTTAGGGGTTGTTTATGGTTTTTAAGGATTTTAGTGTTTTTGGGTTTTAAAGGGAGAAAGGAAGAAAGAGGAAGAGAGAGGGGAGTGAGATATGTAGAGAGAGGGAGAAAGGAAAGAGAGAGAAAGTCAGAAGTAGAGCAAGAGGGGGAGTAGAGAGAGAAGGTTTTTTAGATTTTTTTTAGATTTTTTAGTGTTTTTAAGAGTTTTTATGGGTTTTTAGGGTTTTTTTAGAATTTTTAGGGTGTTTTAGGGGTGTTTAGGTTTCTTTTGTTAAAATTTTTTTAGTGTTTTTTAAAAGTTTTTAGAGTATTTTTAGGGTTTTGTTTGAGTTATTAGGGGTTATTAGGGTTTTAAAAGGGTTTATTTAGGGTTTTTAAGTGTTTTAAGGGTTTTTAGTGGTTTTAATTTTTTTAGTGTTTTTTTAGAGTTTTTAGGGTTTTTAGGGTTTTTAGGGTTTTTTGAGTTTTTTTAGTTTTTTTATTGCTTTTATGGTTTTAGGAGTTTTAGCCTTTTTAGGGTTTTAGGGTTTTTTTTTGTATTTTAGGTTTTTATGGGTTTTTAAATATTTAGGGTTTTTTTATGGTTTTTAGTGTTTTTAGGGTTTTTTAGGTTTTTTTAAGCATATGTAGGGTTTTTAAGGTTTTTGAGTTTTTTATGTTTATTTAGGATTTTTATGGTGTTTTTGGGTTTTAATGGTTTTTTGTGTTTTATGATTTTTTATGGTTTATTAAGGTTTTAGGGTTTTTAAGGGTTTTTAAGCGTTTTAATTGGTGCTTTAGAGTTTTTAGGGTTTTTAAGTGTTTGTATGGTTTTTTATGGTTTTGTGGATTTTTTAATATTTTTAGGGTTTTTGAGAGCTCTCTCCCTCTCTCTCCCTCTCTCTCCTCCTTTTTCCTCTAAGTAAACTTGGTGACCCAATTGAAAGATTTGAGAAAGTCTAAGGTCCAAAAAGAGAAGTTTTAAAAGTATAAGGGCTAATTTGTAATTTTTCCCATGTTGAGGACCAAATGGTGATTTGGAAAAGTAGGCCCACTAGTTGGTAAATAAAGGAAAGCTAAGCACTTCAACAAGTGCTAAGTGGAAATGAAATGACCTTAAGCTCGAGAAACTAACCTTATAGAAGGTTAGGGTATAGGTCGATTTACTGACTAGTGAATTGGGTTGTTCGGGCCCGTGAGGGCTTAACCATAAATTAGTAAAGGAATGTTTTAAAGTTAAGAAGGGTTAGGAGTGGAAATAACTCCTTTATTGCTAAACATTGTAGAGAATGCAAAGGACCACTCAAGTTAGACCAAGAGTGGGATCTCTGAACCTCGCGGATTGAACAAGTTCCATGAGTTTAAGTGAGTGGGTGTATCGACGGTGTGTCTGATTGGACCGACCGAAGCACAATACTATGATGCTTGAATGGTTGTGTAAAAAGGATAGAAATCTAACTTTAAAACTCATATAAGAAGTGAAAAATGAATAAGTGCATCCCAATAAACCAAATACTATTTTAAAGGCAAAAGTAAGGAACAACCACAAGAGTGAGGCATGCTGTATAGCTACGGGCCATTGGGACTAGATGTGTAGGGCCGTGGACTCACTTTTTTGGATTTAGGAGACGGTCAAATGATAGGTCAGGCTCCTAAGAAATGCTCATACTATTTTATGTGTTAAATTAAATGGTCAGAATGCGGACCATGTCATGAGACCCGAGTATAGGGAAGTGTGCCCAACTATGTGATGTGGGGAATCAATCGAATGATAGGTTGGGTTCCCGAGATTTATATGATGTGTGAGGAGTCAGTTAAATGACAAGTCATGCTTCCAAGATTTATATGATGCGCGGGGAGTCAATTAAATGATAGACCAGGCTCCTAAGATTTATATGATGTGTGGGTAGTTAGTCGAATGACAAGTCATGCTCCCAAGATTTATTTGATATGCAGGGAGATTCAGAATCTCGAGGTGTATGTGATTTGTGGTGAGATGGCCGAATGATAGGTCGGGCTCCCGAGGTCTATATATACTATGTGAGGTAAGACAACTGTATGATAGGTCGGGCTCCCAAGCTTTAAAATACCGTGTGGGGTGAGACAACCGAATTATAGGTCGAACTCCCAAGAGTTATATGATATGTGCATGTTTGAATTGAGATTCCCAACTATGTGTGATTGGGGAGTCAAGCTAGGGTCGTTCCGAACTCCTGATAATGAGATGCTATATGCACCATTACGGAATTTAGGCTATGAGTTCCATAATTATGATTGTGCTTCATGTGATTTCATTGTGATATTAATATGGGAAAGGGGGCAATAGAATGACACTTGGTGAAGTTGTATTGTCGCTCATGGGAAATTGGAAATGAGTTTGAGGAGATATTTTAATTTCTTCTAGATTTCTTGAGACACCCGATTTATGTATTGGTACCGCCCCAGTACATCGTTGCAATGAGAAATGATAGAATTGAGTCGCATGTGTAAGGGGCATGTACTGACGAGTGGAGGCAGTGCAGCCATGACCACGGGTGTTGAGGCACCCAGCTATGAGATAACACTTGAGAAGTATCAATTATGGTAGAGTGGCACGTGACTCCCACACTCCAATTTTTCTCGAATTTGGTATCATTACATTGCGGTACACTCCGATGCATGTTATGTGTATATGGCAGTATATAAGCCCATTTGTGTGGGCCTATGTAGCCCGAGGTAAGGCACGTGCCATGAGTAGCCCAGAAGTGTTAGCTGAGTGTAGATTATACATGTGTGTAACTTGAGTTCCCCAATTTTTAAATTATTTTGTGATATATATATATATATATATGGCTTTTCATGTGGGGACAAAATGGGGAGACATAGACTAACTCGATCGTAGGGTAGACTACGGGTCGGGGTGGCCCGAGACAGGTGTTAGGTTGTAAACCCCGCCCTTTGGAATTAAGGAAAATTAGGAAAAGAATATATCAAAGCGAGTGAGAAACACCGAATCGATTCACAAACTAATCATCAGAGAATGGGCAATTTGAGAAATTTATAACTCCTGAGTGATCCAAAGGGTTCATAAAACCTTGAAAAAGAACCTTAGGACAAATTAGTAGAGAAAAACCAGTCCAGTTTAGATGAATCGAATCCAACTGAATTAAAACCAAGTTATGAACCGAGTCAGTTCATGAACCAGAATCAATATAGAAAGGGAAAACCGGGAAATTTATGAATCCCAAGTGACCTAAAGAGTTACAAAAGTCAAGAAAAAGGACTTTAGGATGAATTGTAGATGAAAACCAAATCGGTTCAGGTGAAGCGGATTGAACCGGTTTGAATCACTATTGAACCAGATGCTAAATTTATTTTTCTAGCTGGCTTAGAAAATTCAAATTTGAGATTTGAGGCCACATTGGATAGAGAATGAATTTAGATTAATTTTAAAAATTTTAATTTTGAAAAACTTAGTTGAATCGGGCCTAAACCGACCGGTTTAAGCTTTGAACCCAGTTCAGACCAGTAGAGTCCGGTTTCGAACAGTGTCGTCTTCTTCCTTTAGATGACAACACTGTTTACTTGCTGGAAAATTGAGCAGTGCTGGTTAAGCTGAAAAGTCTCTAGCCAAGGAGTTTCAGGCAATAAATGATCGCCATTAAGGCACCAATCAGACAACCAAGAAGTCCACGAGCTTCCTATATAAAGAGTCCTTCCTCATTCATCCTCTCCACACCTGAAAACTCCATTCTCTCTCAACTGCTACAATTTCTAGCAAAGCTCAAACCAGAGCTGCGATATAGGGTCTTTTCTGAGCCAAAGAAGGCGTGGTCTAGTTCTTTGGATTTGGGGAGAAGTCAAATACACGCCTGTAGTCTCTATTTGCTCTAAGGGTCGCCCGAGAAGCGCTGGCATGATTAGTATCATGAGACTTCTTGGAAGGAAGTGGAAAACCCGCTTATCGGTTATAAGCGGAGATGTCTTCATACCCAGTTGGTATGATAGACAAATGAAAGGTTTATTTTGTCGAAAGTGCTCTCCCCTGACTGTGTGCCACAGCTTAAAATTTTTGGGAGACCTTTTTTACGGGAGCTCGAATAGCTCATATAGGCAGGAGGCCTCAATTTTGAAACTTGGGGGCTAATATGCCTAATTTTGAAAATCTCAAACAGTGGGCCCTAGGCCAGTTGACATGAGTAGGAGCTCGTAAACAAATATGATTATTATGCCATGAAAACTTAAGTAAATGAATTGTTTGGCCATGGTACCGAGACTGAACCGACATAATCAATGGACTAGTGGTAGTACAACATGACAGGTCTTCGGACTAGTCAAGTCAAACAGCTACAGGTCGAGTTAAGGGTCGGGGCCGTTGGACCAATGGAACCAAAGATTATATGGCTTATGTGAAAAACTGTTGATTTGTGCAAGCACTGTGTTACGAGACCTTCAAGACGCCCAAGAGGGGTAGTGATGCTTCCCAGGGCTCTGGATGACCTGGTGGAAATAAGGGTAGTTAGTCATACCATAAGTCTTGCGAAGCTCGACGTAGCTTCATTGCGCATGAGACTGGGGTGGGGACGTAATGAGGTCGCTGTCCTCATACGGACATAATTTAATTATGGGATTGAGGGTCGGATGTCGCAAACATCCACTCATTCTCAAGGTAGATGTGGACGTACTTTTATCTAGGTAGTCGGCAAAGTTGCTCCGACGCCACAAGTGGGTACAATGGACGGGCTGACCTACGAATGTGTGTTTTCCTTCATGATGAAGGGCGTGTGTTGATTGATAAACACACCATTATGATGATAAATGGTTATGAAAATCGAATTTGAGAATGAAACATTCTTAAAAAGAAAAATATGAAGTCTAGCACACACCAATTCAAACTATTTTTCTGAAAGTCATACCCTGAAACACCCATTCACTGAATCGTTGAACTCATCCCTCCCTTATATTATATCCCTTTCAGGTAACCCCGAAAAGCTTATCCCAATGATCACCAGCTAACGCACCTGCAAGGCAGGTATGATAAGATTAAAATTTTTTGTAGTTTTCATTTATGTTATGCCAGGAAAGGTATAGGTTTAAAGAATGCTTTACTCCTCAGGGTTTATAAAGAAGGGGTAAGCCTTAGTAAACCGGAAGAGTGGCGGGTTGATCACGGGGAACCGACCAAACCGGGTCGGGGCGTGACAACTTGAGTGGTATCAAAGCTTGTTTTCTCAAATACATAATTAAGACTAGAAAATATTGTAACTAATTGGATTGATCTTAAAATTTTCAGACAGCTCCAGGAAAAGTAGCCAAACAAACCCACACTACCATAGCCATCTCAAAAGCCAGGGAAAACCTCATCCCAAGGGAGAAAATGAACTAAGAGTATAGAAGGACCGTTGGAGTAACCTTGGGTCCAAGAGGACTCGACAAGAAAGCCTCTAAGGTATTTAGGCTCAAGGATGACAAGGCATCGAACCCTCAGCAACCCCTTAGAAAGGCCCCACAATACTCTAAGTATAGGAGGAACCATAAAGATCCACGCAAGGAGATGACTTGTTATAGATGTGGCCAATGGGGACACTACATTAGAAAATGCCTGACATTTCAGAGGACAAGACCTGAAAGGATCTGTTATGAGTGTAAGAGGGTGGGACACATAGCAAGTAATTGTCCCACACTGCGAGGAATCCAAGCGATACCCTCCAATAAGGACACCTCCACCCTACAGAAGTTCAAAGGGATAACATTACAAGAACCATAATTGCGGCTAGGGAACCCAATCTCACCCAGGAAGAAATCCCTCTAGACAATAGTTTAGTAATGAGTATTCCCCAACCTATCATTGTAACGATCTCTCTTAAGAGATATTAAAACCTCAAAATTGTACTTTTACTTCAATAAATAAGATTATGAGGTTTTGAAAATTTCTCTGTTCCTTAATAATACGGTAGCATACCTCAATTGCTCAAGCAAGGATCACGGAAAGAAGATCAAGGGTAGAACCTTAAGAAAACCCAAAAATTGTAAAATATAGATCAAGGGAATTCTCCATTAAAGAGCACTACAAACCACCTAGGAGCAAAGAAGAAAACATCTCCTCCATAGAAGACAAGCTGACTGATGAAAGATAACTAGTAAATGAGAATGAATTTAGGGAAAATGAAAATCCTTGAGTAAAGGACGTCACCAGAAATGAAGAAATACATAAGAAGAGAAGAATCTCAGCATGTCGGTAAGTCATCAGTAATTGGCACTAGAAAGACTCAATAAAGAAGTTGGGAAAGGACGAGTGGGTAAGGAAAACTGACATGGTTATGTAAGGCACGTTGTTAAGGAATGAAGGATAATTGAATAACAGTAAAGGTAGTTAAAGAATACTACCCAATGAAAGGAGGGATGAAATGATACAATCCTTGAAAGGTAGGAAAGTTGGAAGCAACCCTAAGGGAGGTGTTGTAGAAATCTAAGGGGCAGAGATAAGTTATGGACTATGTCATGTCATAAGGGACATATAAGCACCAACAGTCTTGAGTGAAATGTGACTCGAGTAAGAAAGAGTCAGTTAGTAAGCATAACAAGGTCAAACAAAATTTTGATCGAAGTTTTAATCAATGATGGATGAAAGAAGGATCAAAATAGAACGAAGGGGTAATAACACTAAAACTTGTGAAATCAATTATGTAATGCTTGAAAGAATGTTGAGCTAAGGGTTTCAAAGATGAAGAGAATAACTAGACAAAGGAATGATTGGGGACCTTGGAACTCCCAATCTTGAAATCTTGAGTAAGAACCTCAAAGGGGAAGAATCTTGCCCTAAGTAAAGAAAGATGTGAACCTAGGGATATACCTTTGGACTCACAGGCAAGATATACTAGTTATGATAAAACTCCATGGAAGGAGTAAACAACATAAAGGAACAGAAATTCTTAAGTGTGTGATTTAAGGTAGACTGAATGAAAGAATGACCAAAGTATTAACTTGCCTAAGTTGACATTAAGGGAAGTTATCCCGAAGTGAAATTTAGTTTTGGAGACAAAACTCCTAAAAGGAGGGGAGAGTTTTAAACCCCGTCCTTTGGAATTAAGGAAAACTGGGAAAATAATCGATCAAACCGAGTGAGAAACACTGAACTGGTTCATAAACCGATCATCAAAAAATAGGAAATTTGAAAAATTTACAACTCCCGAGTGACCCAAAGGGTTCATAAAACCTTGGAAAAGAACCTTAAGACAAATTGGAAGAGAAAAACCATTCTGTTTTAGATGAATTGGACCCAACTAGATTAAAACCGGTTTATGAATTGAGCCGGTTCATGAACCGGAATCAATAAAGAAAGGGCAAACCAGGAAATTTGTGAATCTTGAATGACCTAAAGAGTCATAAAAGTCAAGAATAGAGAATTTACGATGAATTAGAGATGAAAACCAAACCGGTTCATGTGAATCGGATCCGAACCGGATTGAACCAGTTTGGACCGGTTTGAACCACTATTGAACTGGATGCTAAATTCATTTTTCTAGGTGACTTAGAAAATTCAAATTTGTGATTTGAGGCCACCATTGGATAAAGAATGAATTGAAAATCTCGGTCGAATCGAGCCTGAACCAGTCGGTTTAATCTTTGAACCCGATTCAGATCGGTCTGGTCCAGTTCAGAACAATGTTGTCTTCTTCCTTCATATGATAGCACTGTTCACTCGCCGAAAAATTGAGCAGCGCTGGCAAAGTAAAAAGTCTTCGGCCATGGAGCTTAAGGCAATGAATGAACGCCATTAAGGCACTAATCGGATGGCCAAGAAGTCCTTGAGCTTCCTATATAAGGATCCCCTCCTCATTCATTCTCTCCACACCTCAAAACACCATTCTCTCTCAACTGCTCCAATTTCCAGCGAAGATCAAACCAGAGCTCTGATATAGGGTCTTTTTTTAGCTAAAAAAGGCATGGTCAAGTTCTTTGGATTCAGGGAGAAGTCAGCTACATGCCTATAGTCTCCATTTGCTCTGAGGGTCACCAGAGAAGCGTTGGCGTGATTGAACAGTGAAGCAGCTCCGACGGATTGAAGTTGCCCTATTTTGGTCGAGTTGATATTGGCCAATTCGAGACCTCCTCAAGCCAAATCAAGCCCTTCCAACACCTCCATAGTCCTCCTACCACTGAATTAGAGCTGAAAGGTAAGCCAATTTGGCTACCCTCTATAATTTTCGACCGTTGCTAGAGAGAACCAGTAGAACTTCGATGATAAAATTCTCACTCAATTTGGCGTCAATTGATGCAATTCTTGATCCTAGGAGGAACCTTAGGACAAGATCTATCTGTCCAACTTGAAAGCTCAAACCATCGTGCCCCTAACAGTAACCTTTGGAAGCTTTCTCTCTCTAAGTTCAGTTTTCCAGCCAAGTTCTATTTGAGCTCATTCTAGCATCAAATCATGCGATTCAAAGAGCAATTGAATCGTATAAGGATGTAGGAACTCAAGTATAACTTTAATTTCAACAATTAAACTCATTTGATCGGTCAATTTGATGAAATCAAATTCAGCTGTGTTATAAGGTTGAAATTAGAGGAAATTTGGGAATTTTGAAAATTTGAGGGACTAAAGTGCAATTTCATAAAATTGAGGGCTAATTAGGCATGATAAATATATTAGAGGACCAATTGGGTAAATTTTAGAATTTTCGGGGCAAAACATACTATTTTTGTAAAGTAGGGGCAAATGGTAATTTTGGAAAAGCTGGGGACAAAATTGGAAATTTGGAAAATTGAACCCCTTTTTGTGAAATTGAATAAATTGAGGCCCCAAGGTGAATTTTAAAAGTTTCAAGCTCAATTTGAGGAGAAACAGGCATTAGGGACTTAAAGTTAAAGAAAAATAACTTTAGGTACCTATTACAAATAAATGAAAAGTTTGATTTTCTCATTCATTTGGAATGAATTAAGGTTATCGTATAGGAACACGAAGTACTGGGAAAGCTAGCTAAGACAAGTTCGCATAAGTGCAACAAGCCGGCTAAGAGGAAATTCACTGCACCATCAGGTAAGTGGGATTTTTATATCATATCCGATTGGGATGATAAGTACCTCGAAAATGAAAACCCATTGCTAAGTGGTATTTTAAACATCACACCTAAGAGGAGTGATATGAAAATCATGCGGAAAAACTACTTAACAGTTGTAAAAGGAAAACCCAGTTGGTATGATGAGACTTTCTGTAAGGAAATGGAAAACCCACTTATCGGTTATAAGTGGAGACGTCTTCATACCCGATTGGTATGATATACAAATGAAAGGTTTATTTTGTTAGAAGTACTCTCCCCTGACTATAAACCCTGCCCTTTTGAGCTAAGGAAAACCAGGAAAATAACTGGTCAAACTGAGTGAGAAAATCGAACCGCTTCACAAACCCGATTATTAGGAAATGGGCAATTTGGAAATTTACAACTCTTGGATTAATCAAAGGATTCATATAACCTTGGAAAAGAATCTTAGGACAAATTGGAAGAGGAAAACCAAACCAATTTAGATGAACCGGATCCAATTGGATTGAACCAATTTATGAATCGAGTCGATTCATGAATCGGAACCGATAGAGAGAGGGCAAATAGGAAAATTTATGGATCACTTGTGACCCAAAGAGATTTATAAACCTTAGGAAGGAACCTTGGAACAAAGTGGGAGAGAAAAACCAAACTGGTTCGTGTGAACCGAACCCGAATCGGATTAAACCGGTTTAAGAACCAAGCTAATTTATGAACTGGAACCGATAGAGAGATGGTAAATCAGGAAATTTATGGGCCCTAAGTGACCTAAGGAGTCACATAAGTCATGGAAATGGACTTGTGAAGGAATTGGAGATGAAAACCAAACCAGTTCAAGTGAACTAGTTTGGACTGGTTTGAACGACTATTGAACTAGATCCTAAATTCATTTTTCTAGGTGGCTTAAATAATTCAAATTTGAGATTTGAGGCCACCATTAGATAGGGAATGAATTTAGATGAATTTAGAAATTTTCAAATTTGAAAAACTCGGTCGAATGAGGGGTGAACTAGCCAGTTTAATCTTTAAACCCGGTTCGGACCGGTCCGGTCCGATTCAGAACAGTGTTGTCTTCTTCCTTCAAATGATAGCACTATTCACTTGCCGAAAAATCAAAGCAACACCGGCGGAGAAGAAACATTTATGTTTGATACGTTTCAGGCCATCAATGTTTGTCAAAAATGTGCCAAACGAACGACCAACGAGTCTCCAAGCTCCTTATATAAAGAGCCCCTCTCCATTCATCCTCTCCACACCTGAAAAGCTCACTCTCTCTTAGTTGCTTAGTTTACAGGTGAAGCTCAAACTTGAGCTCCGATATAGGGTCTTTTCTAAGACAAAGAAGGTGAGGTCGGGTTCTTTAGAACCAGGGAGAAGTCAACTACACGCCTATAGTCTCTGTTTACTCCGAGGGTGAACAATTAGAAGTGTTTGATCGGCCAATTTGATGAAATCAAATTCGGCAGTGTTAAGGAGTTAAAATTGGGGGAAATTTTGGGATTTTCAAAAATTTTGAAGGACCGAAATGCAATTTCTAAAAATTAAGGGTCAATTGGGCATGATAAAAATGTTAGAGGGCCAATTGAGGAATTTTAGAATTTATGGAGTAAAATTTACCATATTTGTTAAGGAAGGGCAAAATGGTAATTTTGGAAAAGTTGGTGACCCAATTGGAAATTTGGGAAATTAAACCCCTTTTTGTGAAATGGAATAAATTGAGGTCCTATGATAAATTTTAAAAGTTTCGGGATTCAATTTGAGGAAAAACCAACATTAGGGACTTAAAGTTAAAGAGAAATAACTTTATGGACCTAATTGCAAATAAATGAAAGTTTGATTTTCTCATTCATTTGGAATGAATGAAGGCTATTAGGCTGAAGAATAATGAACCGAGATGTTCATATCGTGTAGGAACACGAAGTACCGGGAACGCCAGCAAGGACAAGCTCGCGTGAATACAAAGAACTGGTCTAGTGGAATTCACTGCATTAATGGGTGAGTGGTTTTACTAACGTCATACCCGATTGGGATGATGAGCACAACTTAAAGTTAAAAACCACTTACCGATTGTGAGTGGGATTTTATATCATACTCGGTTGGGAATGATAAGTAACTCGAACTGAAATCCCACTACCAAGTGGTATTTTAAACATCACAATTTTGAGAAATGATGTGAAAATCATGTGGAACTACTTACCGGTTGTAAGTAGATCATACCCGATTGGTATGATGAAACTTCCTCGAAGGAAGTTGAAAACCCGTTCATTGGTTATGAGCGAAGATGTCCTTATACTCGGTCGGTATAATGGACAGTTGAAAATATATTTTTGTCGGAATTGCTCTCCCCTAACTGTGTGCCAATGCTTAAACGATTTGGGAGATCTTCTTGATGGGAGCTTGAATAGCTCTTATAGGTTAGGGGCCTCGATTTTGGAACTTGGTGGCTAATATACCCGATTTTGAAAATCTTGTACAGTGGGCCCAAGGCCAGTTGGCACAACTAAGAGCTCGTAAACAAACACGAGTTATATGCCATAAAACTTAAAATAAAGGAATTGTTTGGTCATGGTACCAAGACAGGACCGACATACTCAGTCAACTAGCAGTAGTGCGACATGACAGGTCGATATACCAGTCAAGACAAACAACTGCGGGTTGAGTTGAGGGTCGGGGCCATTGGACCAGTGGCACCATAGATTATATGGCATGATAAGAAAATATTGATTATGCTTGCACTATGATTATAGGACCATCAAGACACCCAAGAGGTGTAATGATGCGTCTTAAGGGTAGTTCATCGTACTAGGTGACCGTGCGAAATTTGGAGTAGCACTAAGCGCATGAGACTGGGGTGGGGATGGGATGAGGTCTCTGTCCTCATATGGACATGGAGAATTGATTTCAGGATTGAGGATCGGATATCGCATACATCCACTCATTCTCAAGGTAGAAGTGGACGTGCTTCTATCTTGGTGGCCGGTAAAGTCGCTCGGAAGCCACCAGTGGGCTTAGTGGTCGTGCTGGCCTATGAATGTGTGTTTGACCTTCATGATGAAGGATGTGTGTTGGGTGATGACGCACCGTGATTAATATGGAAGTAGTGGTAAAAATCAAGATTTTAATTGAAAGGATTTTTGAAAGAAAGGAGTCTGGCACACTCCAATACAATTCTTTTTCCTAAAGGTTAATAATTTTGAAAAACCTATTCACTGATTAGTCATACTCACCCCTCCCTTATATCCCTTTTAGAAAATTCCGGAAAGTCTACCCTTAAAGACCATTAACCCAGATGCCTGCGAGACAAGTATGATAACACTAAAATATTATGCAGTTTTGATTTATGTTATTACAGGAAAAGGTGCATGTTTAAAGGATACCTTTCTCTTTATGGTTTATAATAAGGGGAAACCCTTTAATAAGTCAGGAGAGTGGCGGGTTGATCATGGGGATCCGATCAAACCGGGTCGGGACATGACACTGACTGTGTGCCACTTCTTAAAATTTTTGGGAGACCTTATTGACGGGAGCTCGAATAGCTCATATAGGTCAGAGGCCTCGGTTTTGGATCTTGGGGGCTAATATGCCCGATTTTGAAAATCTCGAACAGTGAGCCCTAGGCCAGTTGGCACCAGCAAGAGCTCGTAAACAAATATGATTATTAAGCCATGGAAACTTAAGTAAATGAGTTGTTTGGCTATGGTACCGAGATAGGACCGACATACTCAATGGACTAGCGGTAATGCGACATGATAGGTCTTCAGATTAGTCAAGACAAACAACTGTAGGTCAAGTTGAGGGTCGGGGCCATTGGACCAGTGGCACCACAGATTATATGACTTATGTGAAAAACTGTTGATTTGTGCATGCACTATGTTATAGGACCTTCAAGATGCCCAAGAGGGGTAGTGATGCGTCCTAGGGCTCTAGATGACCTGGTGGAAATAAGGGCAGTTAGTCGTACCAGAAGTCTTGCGAAGCTCAATGTAGCTTCATTGCGCATGAGATTGGGGTGGAGACGAGATGAGGTCTCTGTTCTCATACGGACACAGAGTTTTATTATGGGATTGAGGGTCGGATGTCACGAACATCCAATTATTCTCAGGGTAGAAGTGTACGTATTTCTATCTAGGTGGCTGGTAAATACGCTACGTCGCCACAAGTGGGTAAGTGGACGAGTTAGCCTATGAATGTGTATTTTCCTTCATTATGAAAAGCGTGTGTTGGTTGATAAACACATCGTTATGATGAGAAATGGTTATGAAAATCGAATTTGAGAATGAAACATTTTTAAAAAGAAAAATAAGAAGTATTGCACACTCCAATTCAAACTATTTTTCTAAAAGTTATACCCTGAAACACTCATTTATTGAGTCGTTGAACTCACCCCCTCCCTTATATCCCTTTTAGGTAACCCCGGAAAGTTTGCCCCAAAGATCACCAGCTAACACACCTGCAAGGTAGGTATGATAAGTTTAAATTTTTGTGCAGATTTGATTTATATTATTCTAGGAAAGGTGCAGGTTTAAAGGACACCTTACTCCTCACAGTTTATAAAGAAGGGGCAACCCTTAGTAAATCGAGAGAGTGGCGGGTTGATCACGGGAATCCAGCCAAACCGGATCGGGGCGTGACATAGGTGGTTTACAGAAGCCACATGACTCAAGATCATAAGTTCAACTAAAGAAATAGATAATGGTATTATGTGGTTTACGAAGAACATCTAAGTCATAATCCATGTAGTGACCTAACATTAGTAACTCATTCATTTAATTATAAACTCACTCTAGTCCCCTAAACAAATTGCATATTTAAGCCAATGAGACAAGAGACAATAGTGTGAGAATCTTCCCTAGGCGAACATCGTCTAATATAATAATCTTAAGCAAATCAATAAAGTGTTATATGTTTCTTATTATATTGTTATTTTCTCGAGATATTTCAATAAACTATTTTGGTGGGCTCAAACGTGAGACTTTAAATAAAACTTTTTAATTTCTACCGCATTTTTCGTTATTGTAAGCATTCGTTATCGGGTTTCACTATGGTGAAAGTATCGATCATAGTGAAATCATAGTGAAATCAATGGAGACAACCAAATAATTCACTTTGTAAATAAATATTAGAGCTAAAATAAATTAATAATTTATTGTTACTAATATTTTACCTCGATGTCTCACAATATTCTTTAATTATCTTAATTAAATTATTTATATTGAGATGTGTAGACTCAAGAAAAAATAATGCATAATGTGAAAAATAAATGAGAGATATCATGATATGCTTTTATCATTTTAATATCACTAGTTGCGTTCTCCTACAAACTTCAACTAAGTTAAATGATAAACTGAAAATATTTTTGTCATTAACAACTAAAATAAAATAAATAGGAAGAAATTGATATTTTTGTATGAATTCTTGCTTGTACTCCAATCTAAAGTAATTGAACAGTTAATAAAATATCTATTAAATCCCATTTATGGTGGTAGGTTGTTTGTAAATTGTCATTATATTAAATTATACTCTTTAATTATATTTATATTAATATCAAATTACTCTCTTTTCACTCAAAATTTTATATTTAGGTAGTCAAACACTTAGTAAAATATTATTGTTGATCAATATAATAAATACACTTTGTCATTGCACCGTACTAATGAACTCAAATGATTTTGTACGTTTTAGAAATAACTTTTTACATAAAATTATAAAAGGAAATAGATCCAATATGCAACAAACTATTAAAAAGTATGTTTAGTTAAATAAATAAGAGTTTGAAAATGCTATCTATTCAGTATGAGTATTATTATCCAACTTAGGGTAGAATTGATTAATTGTAGTGAGATATTGTGTTTTATTTGTATTTTTTCATTTAAAAAATTATAATAAAGTACACCTAAGAAAATATAATTTTCCCAAACCTATGTTTGTTTTATTCACAATACTCAAATATAAAATTTATTAATTGAGAATTTTACTCTTTTAATGGATTATTTTAAGGGTAAAGTGCACTATTATATCAAAATTTGAAATAAATATTATTTTTTATTAATTTTTTAAATTATATTCTAGTAATAAAGATTTAGAAATATGTAAATTTTAACTTCCCATAAAAATCGCCATATATTTAACCATTTAACATAACGGATACATGATATTATTAAATTTGAATTAGAATTTTTTTTAATATAAGTGAATTTTACCATATTATTAACATTAAATTGTAACATTTCAATCATTTGCCACAAATGTCATTTACCTGCTCAATAATAGTATAGTTTTGAGTAATGTATGAATAATTATAGTACAATATAATTTATAAATTTTAATAAATAATAAAATATGTGTCACTTTCTATTTTATATTAATTTTATCATTTTTAGGATAATTTTATTTATTATTTTTTAAATTTAAACAAATTCACCTTTGCATATCTAACTCTTTGATGACATTCTCAACAATCAATCCGGAATAAATCATTGTCGGAAAAATATTCGGTATAAATTTTGTAAATTAATAGATGATGGAAAACTATTTTTTTAATAAAATATACATTTTTTAATAATTAAACTTAATTTAGATGATGGAAAACTAATTTTCTTCGCCCCTTTATAGCACGTGATCATAGAAAGGCTGTTTAGGTGGAAGAATTGAAGTTAGGGTAATGTATTGGCTTTTAAAAAAATGAATAGTCCTAAGCGGTGAGCCGGTGACGGATATGTTTGGGACCAAACTGTTCCTGTCTCATAAAATTAGTATCATAACTATTTATTAAAAATAGGAAATTATCATCTTACCTAACTACCAATTTCATTAATTGAGAAAATGATTGTGCAAAAAAAATTTTAATTGAGAAAATGTTACACAGCCCTCATTGTCATGAACAAATAATTGTTAATTATTGATCTAAATATGTAAAATTATTTATAGAAATTATTGAAAAATATTTGGTGAAGCACATCTCCTCTATTTGAAGGGGTTGTCCCTTGGGAGGAATGCATAAGCAAATCGAACACTTGGCCTAGAGAACTTAAGGATGGAGATGGAGAAGAGTGTCCAAGCCCTGGCTTCTGCAACCCTGCTGTCCGGAACCCTACCGGCCGAGTTCATCAGGCCGCTGGCGGAACAGCCTACCGCTACAATCCGCCACTACGGCCCCGTCTCCATGATCCCGACGGTGGACCTGAGCGAGACGGACCAAGAGAAGCTAGTCCAAGCCATCTCTGAAGCCTGCGGTACCTGGGGCATATTCCAGTTGGTGAACCACGGAATACCGCCGGAAGCCATCAACAGGCTGCAGAGTGTTGGGAGAGAGTTCTTCGAGCTCTCCAGCGCCGAAGAGAAGGAAGAATGCTCCGACAAGGCTCCGGCAGGGGGCTCCCGTAGTGTCGGTGGGTATGGGAGACAGGTCAGGGAGGATGCTGATGGCAAGAAAGTCTGGTCCGACCATCTCTTCCACAAGATCTGGCCGCCTTCTTCGATAAACTACCAGTTCTGGCCCAAGAACCCGCCTTCTTACAGGTCCACCGTTTCCTTAACTACAAAATGCGGCTCATCTTCCACTCCTATAAATGGAGAAAATTCTTTCCATTTCTTCAACATGACTAAGCATGAGGTTTGTCAATAATGCAGAGAAGCTAACGAAGAGTACGCTGTGTACTTGAGGGAAGCCTCCGACAAGGTCTTGAAGCTCATGTCACTGGGGCTCGGTCTGGAGGAAAACGCCCTGGGGGAGGCCCTCGGAGGGGAGCAGCTGCAGTACAACCTCAAGATAAACTACTACCCGCCGTGCCCCAGGCCCGACCTAGTCCTCGGGTTGGTGGCACACCGAGACCTCTCGGCCATCACTGTCTTGGTCCCTAATGAGGTTCCCGGGCTACAAGTTCTCAAGGATGACCAGTGGATTGAGGTCGAGTACATCCCTAACTCGTTGATAGTCCACGTCGGCGACCAGATAGAGGTATGTGCTGATATCTTGTCTGACATTTGATCACCTCAGTAAGTTTTTGAATGACCTAATTATCAATGTGCTGATAGATATTGAGCAATGGAAAGTATCGGAGCGTGCTGCATCGGGTGACCGTGAAGAAGGACCGACTAAGGATGTCGTGGCCCGTCTTCCTGGAGCCTCCGGCGGAACTGGTGATCGGACCGTTGCCCCAACTAGTCAACGATCAAGATCCGGCCAAGTACAAGCCACAGAAATTCAAGGATTACATGTTTTCCAAGCTGAACAAGCTTCCGGAGTAATGCCATTCATGTTTTTTTGGGACTTGAGGCTTCCTTACTACTTGATTGGGAATCTATGTTCACGCGAGACATACAATAATCAGCCGGAAGCAATATGCATGTGTGCGTCATCATCTTTGGCCAGTCATCTGCTAGCCGTACCTCTCTTTGTTCTGGGCTATAGTAATGTTGTTATTATGATGTATTACTTTTTTTTTTGTCTATTTAATTGTGACTCTATGATCTGTGCAAGATTATTGAATAAGCCTATGCCTTTGTCGTGCATTTTCTTTTGTCAAATTTTGTGCACGCAGGAATTCTTATATCCTTCCCCATCTATGATTTTGAGAAATCAATTAAAATTTTTCGGGATAATGATTAATTTTAAAATGTTAGGAATATTATCAAATATAAAATATAGAATTATTATG
Organism: Trapa bicornis; assembly: GCA_030064425.1. Lineage (NCBI taxonomy): Eukaryota > Viridiplantae > Streptophyta > Magnoliopsida > Myrtales > Lythraceae > Trapa > Trapa bicornis. The sequence goes on from CM057745.1 coordinate 1,846,777, forward strand.
AAACAATAATATTATATATCTATTTTTATTTAAAATTAATAAATGATAAATAATAACTTATAAATAGTGAATTATTTCTAAAATTATAAACATACAAACTTTTTTATTTATTTAATATTTATTATATTTTTAATATATATACAAACTCTAACAGTCACGTACAAGTGAAAATAATTAACTCGAATTGTATTTTTTTTATATTCGGATATTTTATAAAATCGATTTCTATTGTTCAGTAAGATACTTATGTGAATCCACTGATTTTTTTATAGCATGTAGAAATTATTGTAAAACAATAATAGTACACATATTTAATTAGAAGTAATAATTGGTAAATAACATAAATTTTTTGAATTTATAAATTAATAACACTTTTTTATTTTATAAAATGTTTGATAATATTATTTAATATTTTAAATAAATATAAATTATATATTTTCTTCCATTATAGTAGATTTAATTAGAAATCGAAAATTTTAAGTTGGATAATCTAACCTGCACTAAGCTTTCAACTACTGGGCGTTGAACCTCTAATATAATTAGCTCACAATTCTTTACTTGGGCCATTCAATGGCAGTGAACATTGACATAATGGCATAGCGGTAGCCACATCATATTCTTTTTCCTAGTAAAGGAAGGGCCATAGCACAGCTACGTGGTACTGAAAACTGGTGGTGCCTGCGATCTTGCCCCTTCAAACCCTCATCTATCATTTAGGTTTAATAGTGCCACATATTCTATAAACTACAAAAAAAAAATCATGTTTTTATAAAAGTATGATAAACCCTCATCTATCGTTCTTGTCCTGCAAACTGCAGTATCTATATCATGGGAAGGGCTACCGACAAATGACAGCATATACTCGAGTTGTACTGCATGCCGAGCGATTTTAAAGGGAAAAAAATAAAAATAGCAGAGCCAGTCACATCAAGTGCATGAAATTAAAAGAAACATATCAGTTCACGCTTTATGTCTGACGAGAGTTTTTCTTTTTGCTTCTGAGTTTGCTCTTTTTTTGAGTTCACATAATTCATATTTGTCAAACATATAACAACACTTAAATCATTCAAAGAGAAGTGATAATATGCGTTAATAATATTATCACAAATTGTAATAAAATAGATAATTTAGTGAGTTTATAATATTATAAATATTTTACTAATTATTTTTAATGAGATATATAACATATCAATTATCGATTTAAAATAACTTATCACATTTTATTATAGTAATTGGGCTCGTAACTATAATTGATTCGATATTAAAAACTCGACTTGTGTTATACCTAGGTATAGAGTAAAAATATTAAAATCGAGATAATTATTGCAACTTGTATAATATCAGAAAAATTATATTTATCTAGTAAATAATTATTAAGAGCGTGTTTAAAATTATATATTACAAGTGTATCAATTTTATAAGTGAGTGTAAATATTAAAAATATAATTGCAAATTTGAATAAAATAGAAAAGTACCGGTTAATAACGATAAAAAAATTTAATTTTTTATAAGTGAGTGTAACTAGTAAGTAGTGGAACAAATCCAACCTTATAAAATTAAACACTTTCTCTATTTTATCCAATTTGAAATCATAGTAAAAAATTCTAAATACACATAAAAAAAACCCTAAATACTCTTAAAACCCTATATGTATAAAAAAAAACCTCTAAAAGCCTAAAAAGTCCTAAAATCACAAACAAACTTAAAAAATCCATAGAAAACCCTTAAAAATCCCTAAAATCCCTAAACTACACTTTAAAACACTTGAAAAACCCTAAAGACCCTTAAAACACCCAATAAAACCCGTAAAAAACCCTTAAACATCCATTAAATTTCTAAAAGCCCTAAAAACCACTTAAACCCTCCAAAACAAAAAAAAACCATAAAAGCCAAAAAACTATAAAACCTCCCTAAAAACCCTAAACAACCTTAAAGAACATTTAAAGAATCCCCAAAAAACCCTTCAAATCCTTAAAATGCTAAAAAACATAAAAAAACTATAAAACCCTAAAAACCATAAAAAAAACTCATAAAACCATAAAATACTAAAAAACTAAAAACTCTAAAAAAACCCATAAACAAAAAAACCTAAAAAAATCCTAAAACCCTAAAATAACCCAAAAGACATAAAAACACTAATATTCCCCAAAACTCTAAAAAATCTAAAAAAACCCTTCAAACCCTTAAAATCCTTAAAAACCCAAAATAAAACCTTGAAATCCTTTAAAACCCTATTACCCCATGAATCCTTAAAACCCTAATAATCCCAAAAAACCCTAAAAACATAATAAAACTAAAATCCTAAAAAACATAAACAACCCTAAAACAATAAAAAAAATCCCTAAAAATCCTAAAAACCCCTAAAATTGTAAAAAAAACACTAAAAATCCATAAAAACCTAATAATTGTAAACCCATAAAAAAAACTCCCAAAAACCTTAAAAATTGTAAAAAAAACACTAAAAATCTCTCTCTCTTCTCCCCTTCCTCCCTCCCTCCTCACCCTCTCCCTCTACCTTAAACTTTCTCTCTCTTCCCTTTCTCCCTCTCTCTACCTCTCTCCCCCTCTCTCCTCCTTTCTCCTTCTACCTCTATCTCTCCCCATCTCTCTTTTCCTCTCTTGCTCTTTTGATCTCTCCCTCTCTTCCACTCTCTCTACCTCACTCCATCCTTAGAGATAATATTATGGGTCCATAAGGGGTCGTGCCTATTTCTTATGACTTGTACTAAGTAGTGGAACACTAAAAAATTATAAATCCACAACATTTCTATATTTTATCTAATTTGTGCCAATAATGGGTCGGGCCCATTTCTCTCTCCCTCTCTCACACTTCTCTCCCTCTATCTACCTCTCTCCATCTCTATCCATCTATCTTCCCCCTTTGAGATAATATTATGGTCCAATAAACCCTAAACCCCCCAAAAAAACCTAAACAATCCCTAAAAACCAAAAAGCCCCAAAAATCACTAATAAAACCCTAAAAACATAAAAAAAAAAAAAGAAATCCTAAAAGAACCCCTCAAAACCCATAAAAACCCAAAAAAACTCTAAAAAATAATAAACCCCTAAAAATTCTAAACAACTCTAAAAATAACTATAAACCCCTAAAAACCCCTAAGAACCCTAAAAAAACCAAAAAACATAAACCCCCTAAAAATCTCCAAAAACCTCAAAACCCTAAAAACCTAAAAAACCATAAAAATCCTGAAATACCCCTAAAAATTTGTAAAAACCCTAAAATCCCTAAAAAAACCCTAAGAACCCCAAAAAAGACTAAAAACACTAAAAAAACCCATAAAAAACCTGAAAAAACCCCTTAATAACGTTAAATAAACTCTTACCCTAATAACCCTACAAACCCTAGGAATTCTAAAAAATCTAAAAATCCCTAAAAAATCCTTAAAAATGCCAAAAAAACCTAATAACCCCTAATAATCCAAAAACATTAAAATTACTCTAAAAAAATCCTAAAAACATAAACAAACCTAAAAAACCCTTAAAATAAAAAAAACCCTAAACACCATAAAATCATAAAAAAAACCTTAAAAGCCCTAAAAACTCTAAACCACTCTAAACAACCCTAAAAACCTTTAAAACACTAAAAACCATTTCTCCCTCTCTCCTACCATCTCTCCCCTCCATGATATAATATTATGCGCAAATAAGGAGTCAGGCCCATTTCTTATAACTAGAAAGTAGTGGAGCACTTCCAAACTTATAAAATAAAAATACTTCTCTATTTTATCCAATGTGAGATAATATCCTAGAAAAAACCTATAAAATCCTAAAAAAACCCTTTAAAAACCATAAAACCTTAAAACTCCTAAAAAAATCCTAAAAACTCCAAAAAAACCCTAAAACCCTAAAAAGCCCTAATATTCCTTAAAAATCTCTAAAAATGCCTACAAACCCTCAAAAACCCCCCAAAAAACCCTAAACCACACTATAAATCACTTTTAAAAACCTAAAATACTCTATAAAACCCTAAAAGACACAATAAAACTTTAAAAACTCTTGAAAAGACTAAAAAACCTAAAAACCCCAAAATAACCATAAAACACTAAAACCACCTAAAAACCCTAAAACATTAACAACACTAAAAAAAAACACTTAAAACCTTAAAACCCTAAAATAGCCTAAAAACCCTCAAAAATCCTAAAACGCCTAAAAACTCTAAAACCCATAAAGAACCCTTAAAACCTCTAAAAGAAACCCTAAAAATCCTAAAAAGCTCAAAACAATCCCTAAAATCCCTAAAAAAAACATTCTCTTATGACTTGTACGTAGTGAAAAACTTCCAACCTTACAAATTTACAACACTTCTCTATTTGATCTAATGTGGGATCATATTATAAAAAACCATAAAAATGGGTTACATGCCTTATTGACCCAAAATATTATCTCAAAGGGGGAGAGATAGATGGATAGGGATAGAGAGAGGGAGAGAGGGGTGAGAGAGGGAGAGAGAAATGGGTTTGACCCATTATCGGCCCACATTAGATAAAATATAGAAATGTTGCGCATTTATAAGTTTGTAAGTGTTCCACTGAAAAGTACAAGTCATAAGTTATGGATACGACCCCTTATCGACCCAAAATATTTTCTCAATGGAGGGAGTGGGGTAAAGAGAGTGTAAGAAAGAGGAAGAGTGAGGAAGAGAGAGAGAGAGCAAAAGAGGGAAAGAGGAAGAGAGATATGGGGAGAGATAGAGATAGAGGGAGAAAGGAGGAGAGAGGGAGAGAGATGTAGAGACGGGGAGAAAGGGAAGATAGAGAAAGTCGTAGGTAGAGCGAGATGCTGAGGAGAGAGGGAGGGGGAGAAGAGAGAGATAAGGTTTTTTAGGGTTTTTTTAGTGTTTTTAGGGTTTATTTTAGAGTTTTTAGTGGTTTATGGTTTTTTAGTGTTTTTTTAGGTTTTTAGGGGGTTTATGGTTTTTTTATGATTTTTTGGGTTTTAGGGGTTTTTAGTATTTTTAGGTATTTAGAGCTTTTAGGGTTTTTAAGAGTTTTTAGGCATTTTTAGGGTTTTTTAGAGTTTTTTTTAGGTTTTTAGGTGTTTTATGTTTTTTTATTTTTATGGTTTTTAGTGTTTTTTTAGGATTTTTAGGGTTTTAGGGGTTTTAGAGCTTTTATGGTTTTTAGGATGTTTTAGGAGTGTTTAGGTTTTTTGGGTTTTAGGTATTTTAATGTTTTAAGGATTTTTTTTGAGTATTTTTAGGGTTTTTTTTGGGTTATTAGGGTTTTAAAATGGTTTTAAGGATTTATTTAGGGTTTTTAATTGTTTTAAGGGTTTTTAGCGGTTTTAGGTTTTTTAGTGTTTTTAAAGTTTTTAGAGTTTTTAGAGTTTTTAGAGTTTTTTATGGTTTTAGGATTTTTAGCCTTTTTAGTATTTAAGGTTTTTTTTTGTATTTTAAGGTTTTAGGGTTTTTTTATACTTTTTTTTGTGTTTTTAGGGTTTTTTAGGTTTTATGGGCTTTTTTTATGTTTTTATGCTTATTTAGGGTTTTTATGGTATTTTAGGGTTTTATAGGGTGTCTTACGGTTTTTAAGTGTTTTATTGGGTGCTTTAGTGTTTAGGGTTTTATTAGGGTGTTTTAGGGTTTTTTTTGGGTTTTGAGAGTTTTTAGGGTTTTTTTATGGTTTTTTTGGATTTTTTAAGAGATTTTTAGGATTTTTTAGAGCTCTCTCCCTCTCTCTCCTCCTTTTTCCCCTATATCTATATCTCCTTCACTCTACCCCTTATCTCTTATTCTCTCTCTCCGCTTCTCTCTCTTCTACCTTCGCACATCCCTCCTCTATCTTTCTCTCTCCCTCCTCTCTCTCTCCCTCTCTCTCTCCTCCCATCTCTTACGCTCTCTCTAACTCACTCCTCTAAGATAATATTATATGTCGAAAAGGGGTACAACCCATTTCATATGACTTATACTAAGTAATGAAACACTTTCAACTTTAAAAATTCATAATATTTCTCTATTTTATCTAATGTAATTTGATAATATGAGGAACCCATTTCTCTCTCTTTCTCTCTCCTTCTCTCTTTCTCTCCCTATCTCTCTCTCCCTTTCTCCCTATCTCCCTCTATCTCTTATGACTCTCTCTATAATATGATATAATATTATGGTTCAATATGGGGTCGGGCTCATTCATTATGACAAGTAAGTAGCGAAACACATCAAACATTATAAAGTTACAACACTTCTCTATTGTATCCAATAATTGATCATATTATAAAAAATCCTTAAAAAATCCTAAAAACACTCAAAACCATATAAGTATCCAAAAAACCACAAAAAAGACTAAAAAAACCCTAAAAACCCTTAAAAATTCCTAAACCACCCTTTAAAGCACTTGAAAAACCATAAAGTCCCTCCAAACACCCTATAAAATTGTTAAAAACCCCTAAAATACCCTATAAAACTCTAAAAATACTAAAACCCCCCAAAACCCAAAAAACATAAAAAAAACCCTAAAAACAATAAAAACCCTTAAACCACCCTTTAAAGCACTTGAAAAACCCTAATGTCCCCTAAAACACCCTATAAAATCTTAAAAACCCTAAAAAAACCCTAAAAACTATAAAAATCCTAAAAATACTAAAACCCCCCAAAACCTAAAAAAACCTAGAAAACCCTAAAAACAATAAAAACCCTTAAAAATCCATAAACCACCCTTTAAAGCACTTGAAAACCCCTAAAGTCCCCTAAAACACCCTATAAAACCCTTAAGAAAACCCTAAAAACTCTAAAAATCCTAAAACCCCTAAAAACCAAAACAACTCGAAAAATACTCTAAAAAATTTTAAAAATTAAAACCTTAAAAAACATAAACAACCCAAAAACCAATAAAAACCCTAAAAATCCTAAATATCATAAACACCTTAAAACCCCTAAAAATATCTAAACAACCCTAAAAAACATAAGAACCTTAAAAAAAACCTAAAAACCATTTCGCCCTCTCTCCCTCTATCACTTAGAGTTTTTAGGGATTTGTTTAGGTTTATTGAGTTTTTAGGGTTGTTTAGTGTTTTTAAGAGTTTTTAGGGTTTATTAGAGTTCTTTAGGGTTTATTAATGGTTTTAGGTTTTTATGGTTTTTAGGGTTATTAGAGTTTTTTTAGGGTTTTAGGGTTTTTTATTCTTTTAGGGTTTTTAGCATATTTAGGGTTTTTAGGGTTGTTTATGTTATAAGGTTTTTATTTTATTTATTTTGAATTTTTTTATTTTTTTGAATATTTTTAGGGTTTTTTTTGTTTTTAGGGTTTTAAGGATTTATTAGTGTATTTTAGGGTTTTTTGGATTATTTTTTTAGGGTTTTATGGTTTTTGCGAGTTTTTTTTAGTGTTTTTGAGAGAGAGATCGAGAGAAGGAGATAGGAAGATAAAGAGGGAGAATGGGTGGTGGTAGAAAGAGAGAAAGAAAAAGAGGTGAGGGGTAGAGAGAGGGAGAAATAGATGTAGAGGGAAAATGGAGGAGAGAGAGTGAGAGAGAGGTAGAAAGAGGCAGAAGGGAAAGAGAGAGAAATGCGAAGGTAGACCAAGAGGAAGAAGAGACAAGGAGGGGAGAAGAGAGAGAATGTTTTTTAAAGTTTGTTTTAGGGTTTTTTTTAGAGTTTTTAGGGGATTTTGGGGGTTTTTTTAGAGTTTTTTTTTATCTTTGTAGGGTTTTTATGGTTTTTTTATAATTTTTATGGTTTTTATAGGATATTTAGGGTTTTAGGGTTTTAGGGTTTTTAGGGGTTATTATGGTTTATAGGGTTTTTTGGGTTTATAATGATTTTTTAGGTTTTTTAAGATTTCAGGGTTTTTAGGGGTTTTTTAGGATTTTTTTAATAGATTTTACTGTCTTTTAAGGTTTTTAAGTTTTTAGGCCTTTTAGGGTTTTTAAGGTTTCTAGGGGTTTGGGGGGGGGGGGGGGTTAAGGGTTTAAAGTTTTTTAGGATTTATTTTAGAGTTTTTTTTGGGTTTTTTTAGTTTTTTAGTGTTTTTATGGGTTTTAGGATTTTTAGCCATTTTAGGATATTACAAATTTTAGGGTTTTTAAGTTTTTAGGTGTTTTGTTTATGGTTTCTAGTATTTTAGGGTTTTAAAGGGAGATAGTAGGAGAAACGACCCACATTAGATAAAATTGAGAAATGTTATGGATTTTTAAGGATGAAAGTGTTCCATTACTTAGTATAAGTTATAAGAAATGGGTTAAACCCCTTATCGACCAATAATATTTTCTCACAAGAGTGAGTGAGTTAGAGAGAGTGCAACAGATAGGAAGAGAGAGAGAGAGATCGGGAGAGGGAGAGAGGAAAAGAGAGGAGGAATGGGAAAAGGTATAATGAGAGAAGTGACTTATACTTAAGTAATGGAACACTTTCAACCTTAAAAATCTATAACATTTCTCTATTTTTATCTCGATAATGTGAGTAACCCATTTCTCTCTCTCTCTCTACCTCTCTATATGTCTCTATCTCTTTCTCCCTCTCTATCTCTTATGACTCTCTCTATAATATGATATAATATTATGGTCCAATACGGGGTTGGGCTCATTTCATATGACTAGTAAGTAGTAGAACACATCCAACCTTATATAATCACAACACTTCTCTATTTTATTCAATGTGGGATCATATTATCAAAAACCCTAAAAAATCCTAAATACACCTAAAATACCTTTAAAAACCCTATAAGTATCTAAAAACACCTTAAAAGCCTAAAATGCCCTCAAAAACACTAAATAACTTAAAAAATCCTTAGAAAACCCTAAAAACCCTTATAAATCCATAAAAACCCCTAAAAACACTCAAAACCCAACAAAACCCTAAACCACCCTATAAAACACTTGAAAAATCCTAATGACCCCCAAAACACCTTATAAAACCTTTAAAAAACCTTATAAAAATACTAAAAACTCTAAAAACCTAAAAAAAATGTAAAATCCCTAAAAAAACCCTAAAAAGGCAAAATGTCATGCCCCAACCCGGTTTGGTTGGATCCCCGTGAACAACCCGTCACTCTCTCGGTTCAAGAGGAGTTTTCTTCTTCTTTAATTCGAGATGAATCAGGCGTAATTTCAAGCTTGTTCCTTGGAAAGATATATATCAAATAAAATGCAAGCTTAAGGAAAATTAAGCATAATTGAAAGAGGGTATGGTTCAGTGTTATTCCTAATCATTTTCTCTTTTCCTGAAAAAGAGAGAAAAGAGAGGTGAGTTTCTACAACTCAGTGAATGGGTTTTTTGAAAATTTACTTTTAGGAAAAAGATTTGTATTAGAGTGTGCCAAACTCCTTATTTTCTTTTAAAAATACTTTAATTTCAAATCTCTATTTTTATCACAATTTCTTATTAATCACGGTGTGTTATCACCCAACACACATCGTTCGTCATGAAGGTCAATCACACAATCGCAAGCCAGCCCGTCCACTGAACTCACTTGTGGTTTTGGAGCGACTTTATCAGCCACCTAGATAGAAGCACGTCCACTTCTACCTTGAGAATGAGTGGATGTACGCGACATCCGACCCTCAATTCCGAAATCAATTCTTGGTGTCCGTTTGAGGACAGAGACCTCATCCCGGCCCCACCCCGGTCTCGTGCGCAATGAAGCTACGTTGAGCTTCGCAAGGTCACCTGGTCCGACGACTGCCCTTATAACCTCCAAGTCGTCTAGGGCCCTATGACACATCACTACCCCTCTTGGGTGTCTTGAAGGTCCCGTACACATAGTGCATGCACAATCAGTATTTTCACATCATGCCTTATAATCTATGGTGCCACTGGTCCAACGGCCCCGACCATCAACTCAACCGGCAACTATTCGTCCTGACTAGTCCAGAGACCTGTCATGTCGCACTGCCAATAGTTGGCTAAATATGTCCATCCTGTCTTGGTACCATGGCCAAACAATTCATTTACTTAAAGGTTTAAGGCATATATCTCATGTTTGTTTACGAGCTCTTGCTCGTTCCAATTGGCTTATGGCTCACTGTTCGAGATTTTCAAAATCGGGCATATTAGCCCCCAAGTTTTAAAACCGAGGCCCCCAACCTATAAGAGCTATTCGAGCTCCCATCAAGAAGGTCTCCCAAATCATTTAAGTATTGGCGCATAGTAAAGAGAGAGCACTTCCGACAAAAAATATGTTTTCAATTGTCCATCATATCGACCGGTATAAAGTCATCTCCGCTAATAACCGATGAATGGGTTTTCAACTTCCTTCGAGGAAGTTTCATCATACCAATCGGGCATGATCTACTTACAATCGGTAAGTAGTTTTTCCGCATGATTTTCACATCACTCCTCTAAGTTGTGATGTTTAAAAATACCACTTAGCAGTGGGTTTTCATTTCAAGGTACTTATAATCCCCAACCAGGTATGATATAAAATCCTACTCACCCGATCGTGAAATGAATTTCCACTTAGTTGGTTTTTATTCCTAGCAAGCTTAACTTTAGTTGTCATTCCTGATGTCTTGATTTCCAACACGAAATGAACATAGTTGTTCATTATTCTTTAGCCTAATAGTCCTCATTCGTTCCAAATGAATGAGAAAACCAAAATTTCTACTTATTTGCAATTAGGTCCCTAAAGTTATTTTTTTCATTATCTTTAAGTCCCTACTATCGGTTTTTCCTCAAATTGAGTCTCAAAACTTTTAAAATTTATCTTAGGACCACAATTTATTCAAATTCACAAAATGGGTTTAGTTTCCCAAATTTCCAATTTGGTCCCCCAACTTTTCCAAAATTACCATTTTACCCTTCCTTTACAAAAATGGTAAATTTTACCCCAAAAATTCTAAAATTTCTCAATTGGCCTTCTAATATTTTAATCATGCCCAGTTGACCCTCAATTTTAGAAAATTTCATTTTGGTCCTTCGAATTTTCGAAAATCCCCAATTTTCCCCAAAATTTCCCCTAATTTCAACTTATTAACACAACCAAATTTGATTTCATCAAATTGACCTATCAAACACCTATAATTATTGAAATCGAAGTTGAAATTGAGTTTCTACATATTCATACGATTCCATAGAACTTTGAATCACAAGTTTTAATGCTAGAATGAGCTCAAATGGAGATTTGCCAGAAAACAGACTATAGAGAAAGAAAGCTTCGATTGCTCACCGGTGAAGGCGTGACGGTCTGAGCTTTCTATCAGGGCAGGTAGCTCTTCTGCTGAGGTTCCTCCTAGGATCAAGAATGACATCAATTGATGTCAAATTGGATTAGAATTTTGTCATTGAAATTCAGCCGACTCTCTCTAACACCGATCGAAAATTGTAGAGGGGAGTCGAATTGGCTTACCTTTCAGTCCTAATTCAGCCGTGGAAGGGCTAAGGAAGCATTGGGAGGGCTTGGTTTGGAAGGAGGAGGGCTCGAATTGGCCGATTTCAACTCAGCCGAAATAGGGCAGCTTCGGTCCGCCAGAGCCGCTTCACTGTTCGATCATGCTGGCATTTCTCCAACAACTCTCGAAACAAATGGATGTCACCACCGTGTAGCTAACTTCTCTCTGATTCTAAGGGACCCGACCTTGCCTTATTTGGCTCAGAAATGACCCTATATCAGAGCTCTGGCTAGAGCTTCACCGAAAAACTAAGCAACTGAGAGAGAGTGAGCTTTTCAAGTGTAGAGAGGATGAATGGAGAGGGGCTCTTTATATAGGGAGCTCGGGGACTCATCGGTCGTCCGTTTGGCACTTTTATGACAGACATTGATGGCCTAAAACGTATCGAATGGAAACATTTCTTCTTCATCAGCACTGCATCGATTTTTCGATGAGTGAACAGTGTTGTCATCTGAAGGAAGAAGACGACGCTGTTCCCAACCGGACCGGACTGGTCTGAACCGGGTTCAAAGCTTAAATCGGCCGGTTCACCACTCATTTGACCAAAATTTTAAAATCTAAAAATTTCTAAATTCATTTTCTATCCAATGGTGGCCTCAAATCTCAAATTTGAATTATTTAAGCACCTAGAAAAAATGAATTTAGAATCCGGTTCAATAGTGGTTCAAACTGGTCCAAACCAGTTTGGTTTTCATCTCTAATTCATTCTCCAGTCCATTTTCACGACTTCTATGACTCTTTAGGTCACTTAGGGTCCATAAAATTACCCAGTTTGCCATCTCTTTATTGGTTTCAATTCATAAACCGACTCAGTTCTTAAACCAGTTTAATTCGGTTCACCTGAACCGGTCTAGTTTTTCTCTCCCACTTTGTTCTAAGCTTCCTTCCCAAGGTTTATAAATCCCTGTGGGTCACAAGTAAGTTGAAAATTCTCTAATTTGCATGTTCCCCAATAAACAAGTTTGTGAACCAGTTCGGTTTTCTTACTCATTTTGATCGGTTCTTTTCCCGGTTTTCCTTAACTCAAAAAGGGCGGGGTTTACAACTCTCCCCTCCTTTTAGGAGTTTTGTCCCCAAAACATATTTAGCACCCTTGCATGAGAAACCATTTCCTTTTATGTCCATTTTGTGTTTTCTTAACATGTAAACTCTTCTCTTGTTCCTTCAATTAGCCCTTTTTACATACTGCACTAAAGGAATTTATTTTCCTTTATATTATTTACTCCCTTCATGGAATTTATCATAACTAGACGTACCTTACTTTAGGGTATATTCATAGATTCATATCTTTCTTTACTTAGAGTAACATTCTTCCCTTTGAGGTCCTATACTCAGGATTGGAAGTTCCAAGATACCTAACCATTCCCGTGTCTAGTTAACCTCTTGGTAATTGAAACCCTTAGCTCGATGTCCTTTAGAGCATTACTTACCTTTTTCCACGAATTTCTTTGTCATCACCTTTTCATCCTATTTTGACTCTTCCTTCATCTATTGCTCATTACAATTCAGTCCAATATTTTTATGTTTGACTTTGTCAATCTTACTAACTCACTCTTCCTTATTTTGAGTCATATTCTCCTCGAAACTGTTGGATTTACCTGCCCCTTACAGCATGACATTTTCTAGATCTTGTCTCTATGTCCATTAGATTTCCAGAACACCTCCTTTAGGATTATTCCCAACTTTCCAACTTCTCAGGGATTGTATAACTCCATCCCTCTTTTCTTTGGTAATATTCCTCGACTACCTTTACCGTTGTCCACATCAACTTACAAAACTGTGTCGTTTCTCCTTACCCACTCGTCCTTTATCAACTTCCTTATTGAGTCTCTCCAGTTCAAATTATTTGACTTCCAGATGTTTTACTGACATGCTAGGATTCATCCTTTCTTAGGTCCATTCTCATTCCTAATGACATCCTTTAGTCAAGGATTTTGCTTTAGCCTTAATCCACTCTTACTCGCTTGTAATCATTTCATAGTTCATTATTCCTGTTTGACCCCTTTCAATCTATTGTTTTGTTTGGGGAGTTCCCCTTTTTATGATTTCATTCTCCACTATGTCCCTCAAGGTAGAGACTTTCGTTCTAGGAGTTACATGCTCAACCTTCTTACCATTCCTTGAAGGTTTCTTCCTCCGTTTCCTTACTTTTCCTTCTATACTGTGGCATTTGCCTACTTAGAATCCTTCCTCATCTTAAAATTTCATTTCGTCCCTTACTCTTTATTTGAGTAACTTATTAGTCTTATTTCATATACTTCATACTATGCTCAGCTGTCCACTCTTTAGGCTTCATTATGCGCATGTGGACTACAGCTTGTTTTACCAATTGTGGTTATTCTTCCATAATCACATCTTATTTGGAAGGCTTATTTTCCCAACGTTTCTCATACGTTCTTTTCCTTCATTACCTTATTATGGATACTCCACTCATTCTTACTTGTCACAACATCTCTTAATATGCTTCCTTGGGTTTCTTTCACCTTAGCATGCATTTTATTTGCGAATTTGTCTCCTCACCTCTCGTCACCCAGTTCCATTTCTTCTTTATTTGGTCATGTATCATTTCTTAGAATTTCCTTATTTGGGAGGATTCTTACCCTTTTCACCAATAATTTCTTTTTTATTCATCTTTGAAGACACCTAACTTTAAATGATGTCCCTTGATGCTACTCTTTTATGCTTACCTTTACTCTTGAGATCCTAGGGATACTTCTTTCGTACTCCATCCTCATTGTCACTTGTACCCCAATACATGTCTAGAGCTCACATCCACCTAGTTTCAAAATCCCTTGATCATCCTTCAAGAGGTTCACTTAACCGTCTCAAGACTTTTAATTATAAATTCAGTTTTGGCCATTGATTTTTTTTAAGGATTTTTCTTCGTTCTTCATTTCCAATGTTTTGGCCTTTTCACTTCTCCCTTCTTTATCGTGGTTTAAATCCATGGTTCTCTCGAAGACCAATTCTTTAACTGCCTCCTTCTCACTATTGTCCTAATCCAATCATCTAGGCAGTTGTATGACTCGTCCTTCATACCCATCCTATTGTTCTTCATAGAGTGTTGTCTTTACTACATCTCAGCCTTTCTTAGGATTTTTTTTATTCTCTTTGACCATACCGTTGCTACTAATTTCTTCTTCCTACTTGGTTCTCCTAGAATTATTATTTGGCTCTATTACTCTTCCAAAGCAGGTCAGACATGGCCTCTGATACATCCTTTCTTCAAGAAGTTTCTAAGGAATCTGAATCTTAGTTAATTTGTTACACCTAGAGCTTTCTATTGTTGTACTTTCTCTCCATCTTTCCCTAGTGGACACTATACTAATTTTTTTTCTTCTCAATCAGCTTCTATTCTTGTGGTTCCTTTTATACTTCCTCCTAGGTTTTGTTCCTTATCCTAAATTCTTAGAGTTTAGTTTTAAATTCTTGCCCTCTAAAAAATTATATGCTTGTGGATGGTTCCTCCTCCAACTCCCTTTTCCTTTTCTTAGGATCTCCATCAAATAAATTTCTCCTTATCGTGTTTGTAAGGGTAAGTCTTAAGTGTTGAGTTTAACTATCCATAACCCATTCTTCCTTAGAGGGATTTCTTCCCTTTTTTATTTAAACTTTTATTATCATACTCTTAAATTTTCTTCAATGAACTCAGGGGTTTTAAATAAACGTCTACCTTCATTTATTCAGGAAATATTTTCTTGCCATAATTTGGCTTATTACATGAATTCTTTACCCCTTAATCCCTTGGGGTCATAGGGCTAGAGTTAACCCTAGAACGATTATGGGACTCTTGATCAAAAGGCTCCGAGGAACCGATTAGGGTCCATTCGTGCTCCTCAATAGGACAAATTTCATGTATGGCCTCCAATCTGTACCACCTTAGTACTTCCACCTCACACTCATAAGTTCACTTCACCCATCGAGATGGATTGAAGTCAGGTTGAGTGGTTGGAGGTACTTGGTGGACCTTCATGAAGGTGGTATATGCATTCCAATAGTTATCTCAAGCCTCCTTCTTGACGGGATTCCTCTTCAGTTGTTGAGGCATTAGAGGAGGAGGGGTTGGACTTATAGGAGGTGATGCTGGTTCCTCTTGTCTAGGAGAAGGGTATATGATGCTTTCTGGTTCTAGTAAGACTCCAACTAGTTTCTGGTAGTCTTCCACTATGTCCTTAGGCACCCATTTTTTGCCCCGTAGAAACCTTTGACGGCTTCCTCCCTTGTGTTGGATGTCTTTTTCATGATTATAGGGCAAGGACTAGATTTTTCCACAAATTTCCCAGGGACTCTCCTTCCTGCATGATATTTTAGAGTTGGGTTAATATCAGGGCGTAATATTGATAATGTTTCAAGGGAACTAGGCTTTGATACCACTCTAGTTGTCACGCCCTAACCTGGTTTGGTTGGATCTTTGTGAACAACCCGCCGCTCTCTCAGTTCAAGAGGAGTTTCCTCCTTTAATTCGAGATGAGCCAGTCATAATTTCAACCTCATTCCCTGGAAATACATATATCAAATAAAATACAAGCTTAAGGAAAATTAAGCATACCTGAAAGAGGGTAAGGTTCGGTGTTATTCGTAGTCATTTTCTCTTTTCCTAAAAAGAGATAGAAAAAAGGGGTGAGTTTCTACAACTTAGTGAATGGGTTTTTTGAAAATTTACTTTTAGGAAAAAGATTTGTATTGGAGTGTATTAGACTCCATATTTTCTTTCAAAAATACTTTCACTTCAAATCTCTGTTTTTCTCACCATTTCTTTTTAATCACAGTGTGTTATCACCCAATGCATATCCTTCATCATGAAGATCAATCACACAATTGTAGGCTAGCCCATCCACTGAAACCACATGTGGTGTTGGAGAGACTTTACCGGCCACCTAGATAGAAGCACGTCCACTTCTACCCTGAGAATGAGTGAATGTACACGACATTCGACCCACAATCCCAAAATCAATTCTTTGTGTCCGTATGAGGACAGAGGCCTCATCCCGACCCCACCCCGGTCTCGTGCGCAATGAAGCTACGTCGAGCTTCACAAGGTCACCTAGTCCGACAACTACCCTTATAACCACCAAGTCATCTAGGGACCTAGGACACATCACTACTCCTCTTGGGCATCTTGAAGGTCTCGTACACATAGTACATGCACAATCAGTATTTTCACATCACGCCTTATAATCTGTGGTGTCACTGGTCCAACAACCCTGACCACCAACTCAACCGGCAATTGTTCATCTTGACTAGTCCGAAGACCTGTCATGTCACGCCTTATATATCTCCCTATTTCTATCTCTCCCTCTCTCTACCCCTCACCTCTTCTTCTTTTTCTCGTTCTACCACCACCCATTCTTCCTCTTTTTCTCTCTCGATCTCTCTCTCAAAAATCCTAAAACCTTAAAAAAACACTAAAATCCATAATTAACCATTAAAATACAAAAAAAATCATAAAAACCCTAAAAGACACTAATAAATCCTTAAAAACCCTAACAACCCCTAAAAACAAAAAACCCCCCTAAAATTACTCTAAAAACTTTTAAAAAACCCTAAAATCCATATTTAACCATTAAAACACTAAAAAATCATAAAACCCTAAAAGACACTAATAAATCCTTAAAAACCCTAATAACCCCTAAAAACAAAAAAAACCCCTAAAAATAATATAAAAATTTAAAAAACCCCCTAAAAATAATATAAAAATTTTAAAAACCCTAAAAAAACATAAAAAAAAACTTCAAACATAAACAACCCTAAAAAACCCTAAATATCCTAAAAATCCTAAAAGCACTAAAAGCCCTAAAACCCTAAAAACCATAAACACCATAAAACCCAAAAACCCAAAAACCCAAAACCCCCTAAAAACCATTAAAAACCCTAAATAACTCTAAAAAAACCCTAAAAATACCTAAAAACTCTAAACAACCCTAAAAACCCTATAAACCTAAACAAAAACCTTAAAACTCTAAGTGATAGAGGGAGATAGGGCGAAATGGTTTTTAGGTTTTTTTTAGGGTTGTTTAATGTTGTTTAGAGATTTTTAAGGGTTTTAGGGTTTTATGGTTTTTATGATTTTTAGAGTTTTGGGGATTTTTTTAGGATCTTTAGAGTTTTTTTGGGGTTTCAGGGTTTTTAAGGGTTTTAAGGTTGTCTATGTTTTAAGTTTTTTTTTTTATGTTTTTATGGGTTTTAAGGGGTTTTTAGAGTTTTTAGGTTTTTTAGTGTTTTGGGGTGAAACAACCCTAAGTAACCAAGAGAACCGACATCATCTATACTCGAAAACAACTAGTATAGTTTTCTCAAATATATGTATACCCTACTAGGATTTGTACTCCATTACGAGTTACACTCTTCATTTACAATTATACACAGTGGTTATTTTCGCATTCCCCGTTATTGTTCACCAAATCATTATATAATGCTCTCGAGTATTATTGGGTTAAATTTATTTTTCCCGCCTCAACTAAGTCTGTTATGTAACATCCATATAAACTCGTTCATTAATTATATATTAGGTCGGCAGATTTCTATTAATATTAATTTCATTTTCAAAGTTGCTCACTATTCTATTCCATCGTATTTATTACAAGCTATATATATTTTTATAATATATTTGTATCAAGTGATTTGTAAGTATTTTAATTGAAGGTGTTAATAAGTATTTATAGAGAAATTTAATTGATTAATTTGGAAAATTAAGAAATTTTTAATAGTATTTTGTTTAGATGGAGTTAAAGTAAGTTAAATAATTACTAATAAAAAAATTTTAAAAAATAAAATTTAAAATTAAATAAATTATATTAAATATACTATATACTAAAAAGATATTTTATATAAAATAATTAACTTATTATTATAATAAACAATTAATATTAATTATATAATAATTAATATAGATATACATATTTTATAATTATAATATAAATAATTAAATTAAAAGTTTACCCAAAATTATATATTAGTGTAAAATTATATATAATAAGTTTAATTTGAGTGTATACATTTTATTTAACTAAATTAAAAAAAAAATAGGAGTGTACAATTAACGTATATGATAGAGGGGTAAAATGGTAAAAATAGCCTCGTAGGGCATGGCAAAATGGTCAAAAAATTTGGATCATTTCTTGATTTATGCATGTCATCCTTGCACAAGGGCCATGCTAATCTTCTTTGTATCGTTCCAATTTTATAGGATGACACCGAGGGGACAACCTCCATGTGTTCACTAGATTATATAAACACACATAGTTTCCTCTTCCCCGCCGATGTGGGACAAAAGTTTCTCTTCTCAGTCACTCGAGGCCAGCATTTTATTGGGCCAATAAAAGATTTGTGGCCCCATAGAGACTAAGGCCTGATTTTAAGCACGCAACCCCCAAAGTATGTAAAAGAAAATGCCCAACACCAACACAGGACCCAAATTGAAATTAGCTCATGGAAATTGCAGAGAAGAGGGCAACGAACCAGACTTAGGGATTGGATCATTTCAAAGTTTCTTAGAATCGTATGAACATGCAGGAACTCAATTTCAACTCCAATTTCAATAATTAGAAGTGTTTGATCGATCAATTTGATGAAATCAAATTCGGTAGTGTTGAAGAGTTAAAATTGGGGGAAAATTTGGGGATTTTCGAAATTCAAAGGGCCAAGATACAATTTTATGAAATTGAGGGTCAATTGGGCATGAAAATAATGTTGGAGGATCAATTGAGGAATTTTGGAATTTTTGGGGTAAAACTTACTATTTTTGTAAAAGAAGGGCAAAATGGTAATTTTGAAAAAATTAGGGGACCAAATTGGAAATTTGGGAAATTAAACCCCATTTTGGTAAAATTGAATAAATTGAGGTCCCAGGATAAATTTTAAAAGTTATGGGACTTAATTTGAGGAAAACTGACATTTGGGACTTAAAGTTAAAGAGAAATAAATTTAGGGACCTAATTGCAAATAACTAAAAGTTTGGGTTTTCTCATTCATTGGAAATGAACGAAGGCTGTTATACCAAGTAATAATGAACAAGGTTGTTCATATTGTGTAGGAATGCAAAATACCGGGAATGCTAGCAAGGACAAGCTCGCGTGAATACAAAGAACCAGTCTAGTGTAATTCACGGCATTAACGGGTGAGTGGGTTTACTAACATCTTACCCGGTTGGGATGATGAGCACAACTTAAAGATAAAAACCACTTACCGGTTGTGAGTGAAAATTTTATATCATACCTGGTAGGGGATGATAAGTACCTCGGTATAAAAATTCACTATTTAGTGGTATTTTAATCATCACCACTTAGAGAAAGTGATATGAAAATTATGCGGAAAAACTACTTACCAGTTGTAAGTAGATCATACCCGGTTGGTATAATGAGACTTCCTTGAAGGAAGTTGAAAACCCGTTCATCGGTTATGAACGGAGGTGTCCTTATACTCGGGCGGTATAATGGATAGAGAAAACATATGTTTTGTCAGAAGTGCTCTCCCCTGACTGTGTGCCAATGCTTAAACAATTTGGGAGACCTTCTTGACGGGAGCTCAAATAGCTCTGATAAGCCGGGGGCCTCGGTTTTGGAACTTGGGGGCTAAATGCCCAATTTTGAAAATCTCGTACAGTGGGCCCAAGGCTAGTTGGCACGAGCAGGAGCTCGTAAACGAACATGATATATGTGCCATAAAACTTAATAAGTGAATTGTTTGGCCATGGTACCAAGATGGGACCGACATGCTCAGTCAACTAGCGACAGTGCGACATGATAGGTCAACGGACCAGTCAAGACAAACAACTGCGAGTTGAGTTGAGAGTTGGGGCCGTTGGACCAGTGGCATCACATATTACATGGCAATATAAGAAAACATTGTTTGTGCGTGCACTATAAGTACGAGATCATCAAGACGCCTATGAGGGGTAGTGATGCGTCCTAAGGGCACTGGACGACTTGGTGGCTATAAGGGCAGTTCGTCGTTCCAAGTGTCTGTGCAAAATCTGGAGTAGCACCAAGCGCATGAGACTGGGGTGGGGACGGGATGAGGTCTCTGTCCTCATACGGAACGAAGAAGTGATTTCGGGATTGTGGGTCGGATGTCATGTACATCCACTCATTTCGAGGGTAGAAGTGGTCGTACTTCTATCTGGGTGGCAGGAAAAGTCGCTCCAAAGCCACTAGCGAGTTCAGTAGTGATATTGACTTGTGAATGTGTCTAACCTTCATGATGAAGGATATGTGTTGGGTGATGACACACCGTGATAAATAAGAAATGGTGGAAAAACTTGAATTTTTAAATGAAGGGATTTTTGGAAACAAAGGAGTCTGGCACACTCCATATAAATGTTTTTCTTAAAAGTCAAAAGCTTTTAAAAACCTATTCACTGAGTAGTCGTACTCACCCCTTCCCTTATATCCCTTTCAGGAAAAACCGGAAAGCCTCCCCTTAAAGACCGTCAACTAAGATGCCTGTAAGACAAGTATGTAAAGTTTTAAATTTCATGCAGTTTTGATTATGCTATTCCAGGAAAATGTGTAGGTTAAAAGACGCCTTACTCTTTATGGTTTACAATAAGGGAAAATTCTTTAATAAACTGAGAGAGTGGCGGGTTGATCACATGGATCCGACCAAACCGGGTCGGGGCGTGACAACTAGAGTGGTATTAGAGCCTGTTTCCTCGAATACATAATCAAGACTAGAAAATATAGTAACTAATTGGATTTATCCTAAAATTTTCAGATGGCTCCCAGAGAGGAACCAAGAAAACTTGGAATGGCTCTACTCAACACCCTACCTCCGTAGGGAGACAACCCTAGAAGCTTCCCAAATGCTTGAGACCGGGGTGAAATGTCAAAAGACCAAATGGGGAAGTATCCTAGAGAATGGTGCTAGGACCTATTGGTGGCACAACTCTAAGTATGGAGGAAGACGTTTATCAAGAATTCCATAGCTCCTTAGTTATTTTGTAACCATTTTCTATGATAGGGCTGAGAGCCCAACCTTTTGTATCCCCATGTTAATAAAAGATTCAAATTCTCCAAAAACTCTATCTTCTGAGGATGTGATCTTTCTAGGAATATGGCATAAAGAAAATAAAACAAACCCGCACTATCCTAGAAACTAAGGAAGAGTCGCAACCCAGTGATGGAAGATGAATCAGGAAACCTTGGAGGACTCTTACCATGACCCTTAGCAAAGGTGATTCAGCTAGAAAACTGTCAAAGTAATCAAACTCAAGAATAGTAAGCACCAAACCAATAGTAACCCTGAAAAAAGCCCCACTCGAAGGAAAGTAAGAATCACAACAATCCATGTAAGGGAATGATGATGGGACATTACCTGAAGAGATGCCCAACCTTACTAAAGGACAAGTACCAAGTTAAACTATTATAGGTGTAAGGAAAGAAGGGTTGTTCCACACCTCATAGATTCAGGGCAATACCTCCTCAAATGTCACGAAGGACATGAAGGATTAGAGACTGTTACCATGGAGTGGGTTACATAAACAATTCAATAAGAGGCCAAGAAAAGATGAGGTGAATACAAAAACCTCTTAAGAAGGTCAAACCGAGAAGGATACCTCATGAATAGGGATAAGGTACATGAAAATCATACTTAGAACCCTCTCATAAGGGGAAAACACAGAAAAACGTCCCCCGAAACTCTAGGGAATAACACAGTGAGAGTGAAGAATAGAAGGAATACGCTGTGAAAATGAATCATTGGTTGGCGGATGTGTAAGGAGCCAACCCCTCATTAGAAACTACTTGAAGGAAGGAAGTATCAGAGGCCAAGACTAATATGCTTTGGAAAAGTGATATAATTTTAAAATACTACCTCTTTTGGAAAAAGGAGAAAAGTTAAAAATCGAAGTCTCTGACCAACATTCCTAAGGAAGACCGAGAAATAGAAAGGACTACACCCTAAAAAGGTCGGTGAGATGACATTAAGGACAGGAGTACTCGAGAAGACAATTGCCCTAAGATGACCGAGAAGTAATTGAAGTCTCATATTATCGTATGATGCTGCTGTAGGAGATTTTGAATTGTTGGGAGTTCCAGTTGCGTTTAATTAAGGATTTGCTAGATTTTTCATTATTCTTCGAAATGATCTAGCAATATATTCGTTGGATTTGTATCTAGATTGGATGTAATAAGGGATTGAATCTGGATTGTGTAGGAGGCAAGAGAGATTGGAGTTTCTATACGATTCAGGCTTGGTTGCTGGAAAGGGAAAATCAGAAGGTAGGTGTCCTGTTCAAGTCACTTGGCAAAGGGGAAGCCCCGAGTGAGGCAACTCCATCATCAGCGCAGCCTTCCTTCAGGTTCAGTTGTTCCCGGAGCACTATTTGAAGATAAGCCGCACTCAGCCAATGATTAATGGAGAAAGCTACATTAGGAATGTCCTTTATTACTTATTCGAAAAAAAAAAGGGAACAGGAGGCACTTGCTCGAATCAAGAACAACCATGTGCAGATGTCCCTGATTCTCGGAAATCCGTAAGATGAATCATTTATAGTGCCATCTGAATCTTATGTTTCTTCTCTCTTAGAATTTGTTAATGTCTTGCGTCTTAGTTCTCTATTTTTAGATTTGATAATACTAAAGCTCAGGCTCTTGGAATAGTTTAAGGCCAGATTTTGGAAGAGTGTCTGCTTTGTGTGTCTACACAAATAGATGTTCACCTGAAGCTGGATTTGTATTTTATCCATACATTTTTTTCCACCATTAACTAGACATATGAATAGCTCAATTTTCCATTTAAATCTTTTATGTGAGCCCAGAATGATAATTGGATACTGTTTCTGACATCTATATATTCTTACACTATTGTCAGGTTGTAGAAAAGAAGGATTAGTATTGCAGCAAGAAAGAGGAGAAACGGAAGAAGCACCCACACAAATATTAGATTCAAAGAGTAAGAAACCAGTTATCTTCACAGCCAGCTGAAGCTGATTCTATTCTAGTGATGCTTGGGAAGAGATGGAAAAGGAAATAGGTAGAACTCACAAGAGCTCAAATCAAATGGTAGTGACAGTCGGAGAAGAGCACGATCGGATGATTTAGAAGAGGAATTTACTGATAGGGTACCCTAATAATAAGTCTAAAATCTTATATAATATTTATAATTTGAGTATATCTATTTTATTTAACTAAATTAACATATAAATATTTAACTTTTATTTAAAAAAATCATCTTTTTTTTAATTTAATCAAAATAATTAACTTCAATTTATATGTTCCTAATTTAGAATTTAACACGAATTTTAACAAAATTTGACAAATAGAATGAGATATTTCACTTATATAAAGGGAATATCGTAGACGTGTAGAATATTTTCATTTAGTTATTAAGAAAATATAATAAAGTTGGTTTGAAAAGTTGAATAATGTGAAAATAAGGTATACACATGATGGTTGGCACGTGAATCTAGTGAGTAAAATCCTAGTGATAAAATTATAATTACTATTAATAAACTCAAATAATAAGATTTTATTTATATAATAAAAATTATCACCCAAATATATATAAAAATAAAATTTTCGAGAAATTTAGAAATATTTTATAAAATTATAATATTATGTTATTTAAAAAGTTCTTTTTAAAAGGTAGTCTCACATATTTAAATAAATAATTAAGATTATTTATCATAAATAAGGGTTAAATAACCATGTTAAAAATACTCATAATACCAAATAATATCAACTGCATGCATCTCTAAGTCTAAACGATTCAATTAGTATCCTACAACAATAAAAAAATTTATTTATATTTTATTTTTCTGTATTAACCTCTTTATTTTTTAGTATATACCTTATTATGATATTAGGTGCGATCCATGGCCCACAATCGCCAAATTGTGTTCTCGTTGATATTTAGATTTATTCAATAGTAGTGAACGATAACACTAACGAATGGTAAAAAAATAAATACTTGATATTAATATGAAATATATATTTTTATTGGAATATGCAATAACCATTTTAATTCCGATAAAAAATTTAATTGTAATGATTTATGTTGAGGATCCATTCTAATTGAATGTGTTCATAAACCTTAATACATAAGTTCTAATAGTTCAAAATTAATGAAAGTAACCTAATATAAGGTATATGAACTAATAAATCATACATAAATATTTTGATCAAATTTTAGGGTCATAATTTATACAATAGTTTAGCATAGATAAACTTATTAATTAAGCTGTAAGATCACATATTCTCCAAAACTATTGCAGGTGAAACCAGCTGTCTATATAATTGAAAATCCACGACAATACATTTAATACCTGCACAATTTTAGATACAAATCTTGAATTACTTAGACAAATATTTAATTTTATACTTATGGATTGCTATACTCGTGGGAGATTTTATAAAAAAATTTTGGCACATTATGAAAAATAGTTTAAATTCTCATTTAAAATTTTGGATTCATTTTATTTTTTGAATTAATTATGTGAGAACTAATTTGATGAATGTACCTACTATTATATAATCAAATAAACGTAATGGATTGTTATTGATACTTACTTTAATAATTGAAATGGGGCCAAACTTTTAAAAACTAATAGTTTATTTGACTTTATGAAAAAAGTCAATAAATGATTCTATCAATATATTTTTTAAGATATGGGTTAGAATTTTGTTTATCCAAAATCTGTTCATCTAGTGTAGGTTGCACTAACACATTTTTTAGTAGGCAAGTAATTTTTGTGTTCGTATCCAAGTAAACACAAAAATGATTCATTTGTTCTACCATGAGAAGGTGTGTCAATCTTATGTGAGCTAGACTCAAATCATTTTTGCGATTAAGCGCATCAGCTACCACACATACTTTTATAGGGTGGTAATTGGTTATAAGGTCGTTGTCACGCCCTGACCCGATTTTTCAGGCCGGAGTATTCGTGCTAACCTAACACATTCTCCTGGTAGAACCAATGGTCAAAATATAAATAGTGCATATATTTTCTACTTTTATTATAGAGTGAAAATAAAAATATTTTACAAAAATTCTACTACTTGAAAGTAGAATCGTTTAAAACCTAGGGAAATGCATAACTTACTTAGTGAAAAATCCCCGTACTCTCCTATTCGAAGTGCTCCACCTCGGTAACCAGCTCCTACCTTTGTTGTTCCCTATAACCTATAAAATGTAATAGTGAGTGTAAAATGTAATAGTGAGTGGGGTGAAACAACCCTAAGTAACCGAGAGAACCAAGATCGTCTATATTCGAAAACAACTAGTATAGTTTTCTCATATATATGTATAGACCCTACTAGGATTTGTACTCTATTACGAGTTACACTCTTCATTTACATTTATGCGGTGGTTATTTTCGCAATCCCCGTTATGGTTCACCAAATCATTATATAATGTTCTCGAGTGTTATTGGGTTAAATTTATTTTTTCCGCCTTAACTAAGTCAGTGATGTAACATCCGTATAAACTCGTTCATTAATTATATATTAGGTTGGCGGATTTCTATGAATATTATTTTCATTTTCAAAGTAGCTCACTATTCTATTCCATCGTATTTATTACAAGCTATATATTTTTTATAATATATTTGTATAGAGTGATTTGTAAGTATTTTAATTGGAGGTGTTAATAAGTATTTATAGAGAAATTTAATTGATTAATTTGTAATTAAAAAAATTAATAGTATTTTGTTTAGATGGAGTTAAAGTAAGTTAAATAATTATTAATAAAAAATTAAAAAATTAAATTTAATAATTTAAATAAATTAAATAATATATTTAAATAAATTATATTAAATATAATATATACTAAAAAATATTTTATATAAAATAATTAACTTATTATTATAATAAACAATTAATATTAATTATATAATAATTAATATATATATACATATTTTATAATTATAATATAAATAATTAAATTAAAAGTTTACCCAAAATTTTATATTAGTGTAAAATTATATATAATAAGTTTAATTTGAGTGCATACATTTTATTTAACTAAATTGAAAAAAAATAGGAGGGTACAATTAACGTGGATGATAGAGGGGTACAATCGTCCGAAAAAAAGCGATGATTCCATGTGAAATGGATTACCAAAAGAACGGTGCAAGTGAGTAGGCATGCAACATAGATTATCGAAGAAGGATAAATGGGAAAAATGCATTAAATTAAGGATAAGATGGTAAAAACAGTATCTTGTGGCAAGGGGAAAATTCAAAAAATCGCGATGATTCCATGTGAAATGGATTACCAAAAGAACGGTGCAAGTGAGTAGGCATGCAACATAGATTATCGAAGAAGGATAAATGGAAAAAATGCATTAAATTAAGGATAAGATGGTAAAAACAGTATCTTGTGACAAGGGGAAAATTCAAAAAATCGCGTTGACACAAAGGTAAAATGGTAAAAATAGCCCCGTAGGGTAGGGCAAAAAGGTAAAATGGTAAAAATAGCCCCGTAGGGTAGGGCAAAATGGTCAAAAAAATTTGGACTGTTTCTCAATTTATGCATGTCATCCTTGTGCAAAGGCCATGCTAATCTTCTCTGTATTGTTCCAATTTTATCGGATGTCCCCGAGGGGACAATCTCCATGTGTTCACTAGATTATATAAACACACATAATTTCCTCTCCCCCGTCGATGTGGGACAAAAGTTTCTCTTCTCAGTCCCTCGAGGCAAGCATTTTATTGGGCCAATAAAAGATCTATGGCCCCATAGAAACTAAGGCCCGATTTTAAGCCTGCAGCCCCCAAAGTATGTAAAAGAAAATGCCCAATACCAACACGGGACCCAAATTGAAATTAGCCCATGGAAATTGTAGAGAATAGGGCAGCGAACCAGACTCAGATAGAGAGAGAAGCTTGGAGTTGGAGTCGGAAGTGCCAGTGCGACGGGTAGATGCAAATGCCCACGGTTGTTCTCGCGATTATATTTTCGGATTACTTTTTTCGTGGCGATTGAAAGGCTTTCTTTGTGCTCGTGACCTTCAGATTCTCCATAACCTGAGGGAGGGAGGGAGAGATTTGAAAAGAGATGGCAATGAAGTTCTTGAATAAGAAGGGATGGCACACGGGGAGCCTACGGAATATAGAGAGAGAGATGGGGAGAGAGTAACGGGGATATAGAGAGAGAGGGAGAATAGTGAGAGAGACAGACAGAGAAAGAGAGATGTGGGATAGAGGGGGAGAGAGGGGGGAGAGGGAGAGAGATGAGGATAGAGAGAGATTGGGAGAGATATCAAGAGGGAGAGAGATGGGGACATAGAGAGATAATGCGAGTGAGAGATGGGGAGAGATTGTGAGAGGGAGAGAGATAGACGAAGAGAGAAGGAGAGAGAGGGGGAGGGAGATATGGTGGGAGGGGGAGAGATGGGGAGAGAGAGGGAGATATTGAGAGAGAGACGGGGAGAGATAGAGAGAGATTGGGAGTGAGGGAGACGAGGATAGAGGGAGATAAAGGGAGAGAGATCGAGACTTGGAGTGATAGAGAGAGGTGGAGAGAGAGACGGGGATAGAGAAAGACAATGAGAGATAGAGAGAGGGGGGAGAGAGAGACGGAGAGATGGAGAGAGAGGGGGGGAGAGAGATAATGCGAGAGAGATGGAGAGAGTTAGAGAGATAGACAAAGAGAGAGAGGGGAAAAGAAAGGGAGAGAGATGGGGGAGAGAGAGAGATAATGCGAGAGAGAGATGGAGAGAGTTAGAGAGATAGACAAAGAGAGAGAGGGGAAAAGAAAGGGAGAGAGATGGGGGAGAGAGAGAGATAATGCGAGAGAGAGATGGAGAGAGTTAGAGAAATAGACAAAGAGAGAGAGGGGAAAAGAAAGGGAGAGAGATGGGGGAGAGAGAGAGACGAGGAGAGAGAGAGGGAGAGAGAGAAACAAAGAGAGAAGGGGAGAGATAGAGAGATAGGGAGAGAGATAAAGAGATAGAGAGATGGGGAGAGAGAGATAAAGAGACAGAGTGAGAGATTGAGAGAGAGAGATTGGGAGAATTTAGGTGTAAGAGAGACGAGGACATATATAGGACATATATAGAGAAGGGGATGAGGAGAGAGAGGGAAAGAAAGAGATACGAAGAGGGAGATTGTGAGACAAGGAGTGATAGAGAGATGGGGAGAGAGGGAGAGAGATATACAGAGAGAGACGAGGAGATGGAGAGAGAGATATAGACAGAGAGAGAAAGAGAGACAGGGCAAGAGAGGGGTGAGAAGGGGAGAGAGACAAAGAGAGAAGGAGAGGGAGGGGGAGAGAGATGGGGAGAGATTGAGAGAGAGGGGAAGAGATTGGGATAGAGAGAGAGATGGCAAAAGATAGAGAGAGGGGGATAGATGGGTAGAGAGATAGAGAGATAGAGAGACTATGAGATAGAGAGAGGGAGATAGGTGAGAGAGAGAGAGATTGGGAGAGAATGAGAGAGAGATAGGGAGAGATTGGGAATGAAAGTGAAAGAGAGAGACGAGGAGAGAGAGACGTGATAAGATAGATAGAGGGTGAGAGAGACGAGGAGAGAGAGAGATGAGGAGAGAGAGAGACGGAGTGAGAGAGAGGGAGATGGGGAGAGAGAGACGGAGAAAAATAGACATAGAGAGAAAGGGAGAGGGAGATTGTAACTCCCGTCCTTTAGTAGTGAGAAAACCGGGGAAAGAACCGGTAAATTTGAATCTTTAAACCGAATTGGTCTACAAGCACGATTGTTAGGGGACATGCAGATTTGAAAAAAGTTCTAACTCATGTGTGACTCAAAGATGTTCATAAACTTGGGAAAAGGACCCTAGGACAAAATAAAGAGGATAGACCGAAGCAGTTCAAGAGAACCGAGTCCGAATCGGATAGAACCGGTTTATAATCCGAGTTGATTTAAGAACGAAAACTGATAGAGAATGGGTAAACCAAGAAGCTTATGGATCACTTGTGATTTATAATCCTTGGGAAGGAACTTTAGAACAATGTGGGAGAGAAAAACCAGACCGGTTCGGGTAAACCAAACCTGATTCGAATTAAACCGGTTTAAGAACCGAGCTAGTTTATGAACCATAATTGATTAAGAGATAGTAAACTGAGAGTTTTATGGACGGGGAGAGAGAGACGGAGTGAGAGAGAGGGGGATGGGGAGAGAGATATATACATAGAGAGAAAGGGAGAGAGAGATGGGGAGAGAGAGAGAGGGCGAGAGAGAGACGACAAGAGGGAGAGAAAGATAGAGAGAGACAGGGAGAGGGAGAGAGAGGGGGTGAGGGGAGTGAGAGGGAGAGAGAGATGAGGAGAGAGGGAGAGAGATATATAGAGAGAGACGAGCAGAGAGTGATAGATAAACAAAGAGAGAAAGAGAGAGGGGAAGAGAGAGACAGAGAGAGAGATAAAGAGAGAGAGACGAGGAGTGATAGAGAGAGGGAGAGAGAGATGGAGAGAGATAGAAAGAGAGAGACGGGGAGATATAGAGTGAGGTAAAGAGAGATAGGTAGAGACGGGGAGAGAGAGATAAATAGAGAGGGAGGGAGGGAGAGATTGAGAGAGCGAGAGATTGGGAGAAATTTGGGGGAGAGAGATGAGGAAAGAGATAGAGAGAATCATGACAGATTGAGAAAGAGGGAGACAGGGAGATAGAGAGATGGAGGGGAGAGAGATAGACAGAGAGAGAAAGAGAGATGGGGTGAGAGTGAGATACAGAGAGAGAGATGGGGAGAGAGATAGAGAGATAGAGAAAGAGGGAGGAAGAGATTGAGAGAGAGAAAGGGAGAAGAGAGAGAGATATAGGGACAGATAGAGGGAGGGAGAAGAGGGAGAAACGGAGAGAGGGAAAGAGAGAGATGAGGAGAGAGAGACGGAGAGAGAAAGAGAGACGAAGAGAGAGAGGTAGACAAGGAGAGATAGAGAGAGGGAGAGAGAGATGGGGAGAGAGAGATAGACAAAGAGAGAAAGAGAGAGGGAAGAGAGAGGGAGAGAGATGGGGGAGAGAGAGAGACGAAAAGAGATTAAGAGAGATAGAGTGAGAGAGAGGGAGATGGGGAGAGAGAGACAGAGAAAAATAGATATAGAGAGAAAGTGAGAGGGAGATTGTCAACCCCGCCCTTTAGTAGTGAGAAAACAAGGGAAAGAACCGGTAAAGTTGAATCTTTAAACCGAATTGGTCTACAAGTCCGATTGTTAGGGGACATGCAAATTTGAAAAAAAATCTAACTCATGTGTGACTCAAAGATGTTCATAAACTTGGGAAAAGGACCCTAGGACGAAATAAAGAGGATAGACCGAAGCAGTTCAAGAGAACTGGGTCTGAATCGGATAGAATCGGTTTATGAACCGAGTTGGTTCAAGAACCAGAACCGATAGAGAATGGGTAAACCAAGAAGCTTATGGATCCCTTGTGATTTATAATCCTTGGGAAGGAACTTTAGAACAATGTGGGAGAGAAAAACCAGACCGATTCAGGTAAATTGGACCCAATTCGGATTAAATCGGTTTAAGAACTGAGCGGGTTTATGAACCATAATCAATTAAGAGATAGTAAACTGGGAGTTTTATGGACCCTAAATGACTCAAGGAGTCACAAAAGAGACGAGGAGAGAGAGTCGGAGTGAGAGAGGGGGGATGGGGAGAGAGAGAGATATACATAGAGAGAAAGGGAGAGAGAGAGGGCGAGAGAGAGAGACGACAAGTGGGAGAGAAAGATAGAGAGAGACAGGGAGAGGGAGAGAGAGGGAGAGAAAGAGAGGGAGAGAGAGATGTGGACAGAGAGAAAATGAGAGAGAAAGATGGGGAGAGATAGATAGAGGGAGAGAGAGATATAGAGAGAGACGGGGAGAGAGTGAGAGATAGACAAAGAGAGAAAGAGAAAGGGGAAGAGAGAGATAATGAGAGAGAGACGGGGACTGACAGAGAGAGAGGGAGAGAGTGATGGGGGAGAGAGAGAGATGGGGAGAGAGAGATAGAGAGATAGAAAGAGAGAGACGGTGAGATATAGAGTGAGGTAGAGAGAAATTGGTAGAGACGGGGAGAGAGAGATATAAAGAGAGAGAGGGAGGGAGAGATTAAGAGAGAGAGATGGAGAGAGATAGAGAGAGAGACGGGGAGATGTAGAGTGAGGTAGAGAGAGATAGGTAGAGACGTGGAGAGAGAGAGATAAAGAGAGAGAGGGATGGAGAGATTGAGAGAGAAATATGACAGATTGAGAGAGAGGGAAATGAGAGAGAGAGGGAGACGGGGAGATAGAGAGATGGAGAGAGAGAGATAGACAGAGAGAGAAAGAGAGAGGGGGAGAGATGGGGAGAGAAATAGAGAGATAGAGATAGAGGGAGGAAGAGATTGAGAGAGAGAAAGGGAGAAGAGAGAGATGGAGAGAAGGAAAGAGATAGATAGAACAAGAGATGGGGCGAGAGAGAGGGATATATGGAGAGATAGAGAGAGGGAGAGAGAGATGGAGAGAGAGAGATGTGGAGAGAGAGATAGACAGAAAGAGAAAGAGAAAGGGGAGAGAGAGGGAGAGTGAGATAGGAAAAGAGAGAGATAAAGAGAGAGAGAGATGGGGAGCGAGAGAGAGACGAAAAGAGATAGAGAGAGACAAGGAGAGAGAGTGACAGAGTGAGAGAGAGGGAGATGGGGAGAGAGAGACAGAGAAAAATAGACATAGAGAGAAAGGGAGAGGAAGATTGTAAACCTCGTTCTTTAGTAATGAGAAAACTGCAGAAATAACTGGTAAATTTGAATCTTTAAACTGAATTGGTCTACAAGCCTGATTGTTAGGGGCAGGCAAATTTGAAAAAAATTCTAACTCCCGTGTGACTCAAAGATGTTCATAAACTTGGGAAAAGTACCCTAGGACGAAATAAAGAGGATAGACCGAAGCAGTTCAAGAGAACCGGGTACGAATCAGATAGAACCGATTTATGAACCGAGTTGATTCAAGAACCAAAACTGATAGAGAGTGGGTAAACCAAGAAGCTTATGGATCCCTTGTGATTTATAATCCATGGGAAGGAACTTTATAACAATATGGGAGAGAAAAACCAAACCGGTCCGGGTAAATTGGACCCTATTCAAATTAATCCAGTTTAAGAACCGAGCCGATTTATGAACTATAATCGATTAAGAGATAGTAAACTGGGAGTTTTATGGACCCTAAGTGACCCAAGGAGTCACAAAAGAGATGGGGAGAGAGACGGAGTGAGAGAGAGGGGGATAGGGAGAGAGAGAGATAGGAGGACAGAGAGGGAGAGAGAGAGAGACAACAAGAGGGAGAGAAAGATAGAGAGAGGTAGGGAGAGGGAGAGAGAGGGAGAGAAAGAGAGGGGGAGAGAGATGTGGACAGAGAGAGATGGGGAGAGAGATATATAGAGAGAGACAGGGAGAGTGAGAGATAGACAAAGAGAGAGGGGAAGAGAAAGGGGGAGAGAGAGATAAAGAGAGAGAGACAAGAGTGATAGAGAGAGATAAAGAGAGAGAGACGGGGAGAGAGAGAGATGAAGAGGGATAGAGAGATAGAAAGAACGAGACGGGGAGATATAGAGTGAGGTAGAGAGAGATAGGTAGATACGGGGAGAGAGAGAGACAGGAGGAGAGAGAGGGCGAGAGAGAGAGATGACAAGAGTGAGAGAAAGATAGAGAGAGACAAGGAGAGGGAGAGAGAGATGTGGAAAGAGAGAGATGGGGAGAGATAGAGAGAGGGAGAGAGATATAGAGAGAGACGGTGAGAGAGTGAGAGATAGACGAAGAGAGAAAGAGAGAGGGGAAGAGAGAGGGGGAGAGAGATAAAGAGAGAGAGACGGGGAGTGATAGAGAGAGAGGGAGAAAGAGATAGGGGAGAGAGAGATAGAAAAATAGAAAGAGAGAGATGGGGAGATATAGAGTGAGGTAGAGAGAGATTGGTAGAGATGGGGAGAGGGAGATAAAGAGAGAGAGGAAGGGAGAGATTGAGAGAGAGAGATGGAGAGAGAGAGATAAAGAGAGAGAGGAAGGGAGAGATTGAGAGAGAGAGATAGAGAGATAGAAAGAGAGAGACGAGGTGATATAGAGTGAGGTAGAGAGAGATAGGTAGAGACGGGGAGAGAGAGATAACGAGAGAGATGGAGGGAGAGATTGAGAGAGAGAGAGAGATGGGGCGAGAGAGATGACGAGAGAGAGGGTTTGGGGAGAGATAGAGAGGAAGAGAGATGTGGACAAAGAGAGATAATGCGAGAGAGAGATGGGGAGAGATAGAGAGAGGGAGAGAGATATAGAGAGAGAGATGGAGAGAGAGTGAGAGATTGACAAAGAGAGAAAGAGAGAGGGGGGGAGAGAGATAGAGAGAGATAAAGAGAGAGAGACAAGGAGTGATAGAGAGACGGGGAGAGAGAGATGGAGAGAGATAGAGAGATAGAAAGAGAGAGACGGGGAGATATATAGTGAGGTAGAGAGAGATAAGTAGAGACAGGGAGAGAGAGAGGGAGGGAGAGATTGAGAGAGCGAGAGATTGGGAGAAATTTGGGGAGAGAGATGAGGAGAGAGATAGATAGAGAAACAAGATAGATTGAGAGAGAGGGAAAAGAGAGAAAGAGGGAGACGGGGAGATAGAGAGATGGGGAGAGAGAGAGATAGACAGAGAGAGAAAGAGAGAGGGGGAGAGAGATGGGGAGAGAGTGAGATAAAGAGAGAGAGATGGGGAGAGAGACATAGAGATAGAGAAAGAGGGAGGAAGAGATTGAGAGAGAGAAAGGGAGAAGAGAGAGAGACGAAGAGAGGGAAATAGATAGAAAGAGAGAGAGATTGGTGAGGGGGATGAGGAGAGAGAAGGAGAGAGAGAGAGGGAGAAAAGGAGAGATAGAGCGAGGGAGAGAGAGATGGGGAGACAGAGAGAGGAGAGAGAGATGGGGAATGAGAGAGACGGAAAGAGATAGAGAGAGACGGAATGAGAGAGAGGGAGATGGGGAGAGAGAGACATAGAAAAATAGACATAGAGAGAAAGGGAGAGGGAGGTATTAAACCCCGTCCTTTAGTAACGAGAAAACTGGAGAAAGAATCAGTAAATTTGAATCTTTAAACTAAATTAGTCTACAAGCTCGATTGTTAGGGGATAGGCAAATTTAAAAAAAATTCTAACTCTCGTATGACTCAAAGATGTTCATAAACTTGGGAAAAGGACCCTAGGACAAAATAAAGAGGATAGACCGAAGTAGTTCAAGAGAACCAGGTTCGAATCGGATAGAACCGGTTTATAAACTGAGTTGATTCAAGAACTAGAACCGATAGAGAATGGGTAAACCAAGAAGCTTATGGATCCCTTATGATTTATAATCCTTGGGAAGTAACTTTAGAACAATGTGGGAGAGAAAAACTAGACCGGTTCGGGTAAACCGAACTCGATTCAAATTAAACCGATTTAAGAACCAAGTCGGTTTATGAACCGTAATCGATTAAGAGATAGTAAACTAGGAGTTTTGTGGATCCTAAGTGACCCAAAGAGTCTCAAAAGACATGGAAATGGACTTGTGAAGGAATTGGGGATGAAAACTAAACCGGTTAAAGTGAACCGGATCCGAACCGGTTCGGATCGGTTTGAACCACTATTGAACTGGATCCTAAATTCATATTTTTTAGGTGGCTTAAATAATTCAAATTTGAGATTTGAGGCTACCATTGTATAGGAAATGAATTTAGATGAATTTAGAAATTTTTAGATTTGAAAAACTCGGTCGAATGAGGGGTGAACCGGCCGGTTTAAGCTTTGAACCCGGTTTGGACCGGTCCAGTCCGGTTCGGAACAGTGTCATCTTCTTCCTCAGGATGACAACACTATTCACTCACCGGAAAATTGAAGCAGCACCGACGAAAAAGAAACGTTTCCGTTCAGTACATTTTAGGTCTTTAATGCATGTCATAAAGGTGCCAAACGGATGGCCATCGGGTCCCCGAGCTCCCTATATAAAGAGCCCCTCTCCATCTGACCTCTCCACACCTGAAAAGCTCACTCTCTCTCAGTTGTTTATTTTTTCAGTGAAGCTCATACCAGAGTTCCGATATAGGGTCAATTCTGAGCCAAAGAAGGTGAGGTCTGGTTAATTAGAACTAGAGAGAAGTCAGCTACACGGTGGTGACATCCGTTCGTTTCGAGAGTCACCGGAAAAGCACCGGCATGATCGAACAGTGAAGCAGCTCCGGCGGGTCGAAGCTGCCCTATTTCGGCCGAGTTAAAATCGGCCAATTCAAGCCCTCCTCAGGCCAAACCAAGCTCTCTCAACACCTCCTCAAGCCTTTCTACGATCAAATTAGGACCGAAAAGTAAGCCAATTCGGCTCCCCTTTGTAATTTTCAATCATTGTTAGAGAGAGAGTCAGTCGAATTTCAATGACAAAATTCTAATCCAATTCAACATCAATTGATGTCATTCTTGATCCTAGGAAGAACCCATGGAGGAGAGCTACCTGCTCAGAGTTGTTTGAGGTGTTTGATTGGTCAATTTAATGAAATCAAATTTGGCTGTGTTAAAGAGTTGAAATTTGGGGAAAATTTGGGGATTTTCAAAAATTCGAAGGACCAAAATGTAATTTTCTAAAATTGAGGGTCAATTGGTCATGATAAGAATATTAGAGGGCCAATTGAGAAATTTTAGAATTTTTGGGGCAAAATTCACCATTTTTGTAAAGAAAGGGCAAAATTGTAATTTTGAAAAAATTGAGGGATCAAATTGAAAATTTGGGAAATTAAACCCTTTTTGTGGAATTTAATAAATTGAGGTTCTAAGATAAATTTTAAAAGTTTCGAGATTCAATTTGGGGAAAAACCTGACAATAGGGACTTAAAGTTAAAGAAAAATAACTTTAGGGATCTAATTGTAAATATATATAAAGATGGGTTTACTCATTCATTTGAACGAATGAGGGCTATTAGCCCAAAGAATAATGAACAACTATGTTCATTTCGTGTAGGAGAACAAGACATCGGGAACGCTAGTTGATGTCCAGCGTGCAAGGGACGGAACTCGACTAAGTGGAATTTCACTACACGATTGGGTGAGTGGGATTTTATATCATACCCGGTTGGGCATGATAAGCACATCGAAATAAAAACCCACTACTAAGTGGTATTTTAAACATCACGACTTAGAGTACTGATGTGAAAACCATGCGAAAAAAACTACTTACCGGTGGTAAGTAGATCATACCTGGTTGGTATGATGAAACTTCCTCGAATGAAATTGAAAACCCATTCATCGATTATTAACGGAGATGTTCTTATATCGGATCAGTATAATGGACACTGAAAACATATTTTTATTGGAAGTGTTCTCCCCTGACTGTGTGCCAAGCTTAAACAATTTGGGAGACCTTCTCGACGGGAGCTCGAATAGCTCTTATAGGTCGAGGGCCTCGGTTTTGGAACTTGGGGGCTAATATGCCCAGTTTTTGAAAATCTTGAACAATGGACCATAGGCCAATGGGCATGAGCAGGAGCTCGTAAACGAACATAATATATGTGCCTTAAAACTTTAATAAGTAAATTGTATGGTCATGGTGCCAAGGCTGGTCCGACATTCTCAATCAACTAGCAACAGTGTGACATGCCAGTCTTCGAACCAGTCAAGACAAATATGTCACGCCCCGACCCGGTTTGGTCAGATCCCCGTGAACAACCCGCCACTCTCCCGGTTTATTAAAGGGTTTCCCCTTATTATAATCCGTAAAGAGTAAGGCGTCCTTTAAACCTGCACCATTTCCTGGAATAGCATAATCAAAACTGCATGAAATTTTATACTTTACATACCTGTCTTACAGGCATCTTAGTTGATGGTCTTTTAAGGTAGGCTTTCCGGGATTTCCTGAAAGGGATATAAGGGAGGGGGTGAGTACGACTACTCAGTGAATGGGTTTTTAAAAGCTTTTGACTTTTAAGAAAAATATTTATATGGAGTGTGCCAGACTCCTTTGTTTTCAAAAATCCCTTCATTTAAAAATTCGGGTTTTTCCATTATTTCTTAGTTACCACGGTGTGTCATCACCCAACACACATCCCTCATCATGAAGGTTACACACATTCTCAAGTCAGTATCACTACTGAACCCGCTAGTGGCTTCGGAGCGACTTTTCCTGCCACCCGGATAGAAGTACGACCACTTCTACCCTGGGAATGAGTGGATGTACGAAACATCCGACCCACAATCTCGAAATCACTTCTTCGTGTCCGTATGAGGACAGAGACCTCATCCTGTCCCCACCCCGGTCTCATGCGCTTAGTGCTACTCCAGATTTCGCACAGACACCTGGAACGACGAACTGCCCTTATAGCCACCAGGTCGTCCAGTGCCTTTAGGATGCATCACTACCCCTCATGGGCGTCTTGATGATCCCGTACTCATAGTGCATGCACAAACAATGTTTTCTTATATTGCCATGTAATATGTGGTGCCATTAGTCCAACGGCCCCGACTCTCAACTCAACCCGCAGCTGTTTGTCTTGACTAGTCCGTCGACCTGTCATGTCGCACTGCCGCTAGTTGACTGAGCATGTCGGTCCTATCTTGGTACCATGTCCAAACAATTCACTTATTAAGTTTTATGGCACATATATCATGTTCGTTTACGAGCTCCTGCTCGTGCCAACTGGCCTTGGGCCCACTATACGAGATTTTCAAAATCAGGCATTTCGCCCCCAAGTTCCAAAACTGAGGCCCTTGGCCTATCAGAGCTATTCGAGCTCCCGTCGAGAAGGTCTCCCAAATAGTTTAAGCATTGGTACACAGTCAGGGGAGAACACTTCCGACAAAAATAGGTTTTTACTATCCATCATACCGACCGGTATAAGGACATCTCCGTTCATAACCGATGAACGGGTTTTCAACTTCCTTCCAGGAAGTCTCATCATACCAACCGGGTATGATCTACTTACAACCCGTAAGTAGTTTTTCCGCATAACTTTCACATCACTTTCTTTAAGTAGTGATGATTAAAATACCACTAAACAGTGGGTTTTTATATCGAGGTACTTATCATCCCCAACCAGGTATGATGTTAGTAAACCCACTCACAACCGGTAAGTGGTTTTTAACTTTATAAGGTGTGCTCATCATCCCAATCAGGTAAGATGTTTGTAAACCCACTCACAACCGGTAAGTGGTTTTTAACTTTAAACTGTGCTCATCATCCCAACTAGGTATGATGTGAATAACCCACTCACCCGTTAATGCCGTGAATTCCACTAGACCAGTTCTTGGTATTCACGCGAGCTTGTCCTTGCTGGCGTTCCCGGTACTTCGTGTTCCGGTGAAGGCACGGCGGTCCGAGCTTTCGATCTGGGCAGATAGGTCTCATCCTGAGGTTCATCCTTTCGGTCCTAATTCGGCCGTGGAAAGGCTGAGAAAGTGTTGGGAGGGCTTGGTTTGGCCTGAGGAGGGCTTGAAATGGCCGATTTCAGCTTGGCCAAAATAGGGCAGCTTCGGTCCGTCGGAGTTGCTTCACTATTCCATCATGTTGGCGCTTCTCCAACGATTCTCGGATTGATTGGAGTTTGCTATCAGATAGCTGTCTTCTCCCCGGTTCTAAAGAGCTCGACCTTTGTTCAAGTCGAAGCTCTCGTTTGAGCTTTACCGGGAAATGGAGCAGTAGAGAGAGAGAGAGAGAGAGAGAGAGAGAGATATAGAGAGAAGTGTTCAGGTGTGAGGAGAATGAAATGGGGATGACCTCTTTATATAGTCGTAAAACCCGTGTATTAAATAGGCGAGATTTATTACTGGTATTAATATGGCCATAAATTTTTGGTATTAATTCCAATAATTTAATTTCGGTATTAATTCTAATAAATTAAATTTCAGTATTAATTTCAATAATTTAATTTTGATATTTAATTATTTGTATTAATTCCAATAATTTAATTTAGGTATTAAATTATTGGTATTAATTTATGATAAGGCGTACATACAAATTTTTGACCGAAA
The DNA here is from genome assembly GCA_030064425.1 of Trapa bicornis. Lineage (NCBI taxonomy): Eukaryota > Viridiplantae > Streptophyta > Magnoliopsida > Myrtales > Lythraceae > Trapa > Trapa bicornis. Next base: position 1,885,969 of record CM057745.1, read on the forward strand.
TTTCGGGTTACAAAAAAATTTATACTTCCCAGGAGGTCACCCATCCTCACTATACTCTTAGGTAAGCATGCTTAACTTTAAAGTTTTTATGAAATCTAGTTCACCTGAACCACTTTGGTTTTTGTTTTCTAATTTGTCTTAAGTTTCTTTTCCAAGGTTTAATGAACCCTTTGGATCACCCGAGAGTTGTAAATTCCCAACTTGCCCGTTCATAAATAATCGGGTTTGTGAACCGGTTCTGAATCCTCACTTGGTTTGACTGGTTCTTTTCCTGGTTTTCCTTAGCTCAAAAGGGCGGGTTTTACAAAATAGCTGCAGGTTGAGTTGAAAGTCGGGACTGTTAGACTAATGACACCACAAATTACATGGCATAATAAGAAAACATTGTTTGTGCATGCACTATGAGTACGGGATCATCAAAACGCCCATGAGGGGTAGTGATGCGTCCTAAGGGCCCTGGACGACCTGGTGAGTATAAGGGCAATTCATCGTTCCAAGTGACTCTGCAAAATTTGGAGTAGCACCAAGCGTATGAGACCGGGGTGGGGATAGGATGAGGTCTCTGTCCTCATATGGACATGAAGAATTGATTTCGGGATTAAGGGTCGGATGTCACATACATCCACTTATTCTCAGGATGTAAGTGGTGTACTTCTATCTCGGTAGCCGGTAAAGTCGCTCCGAAGCCACAAGTGGGTTTAGCGGTTGTGTTGGCCTATGAATGTGTGTAACCTTCATGATGAAGGATGTGTGTTGGGTGATGAGACACTGTGATAATTAGAAATGGTGGAAAAACCCAATTTTTTAAGTGAAGGGATTTTTGAAAAGTGAGGAGTCTAGCACACTCCAATATAAATGTTTTCCTAAAAGTTAAAAGTAGACTTTTAAAAAACCCATTCACTGAGTTGTAGAAACTCACCTCTCTTTTCTATCCCTTTTCAGGAAAAGAGAGAATTACTAGGAGTAACACCGAGCCTTACCCTTTATCAGGTATGCTTAATTTTTCTTAAGCTTGCATTTTAATTGATACATGTCTTCAAGGGAACAAGGTTGAAATTTCGCCTGGTTCTCCTCAAGTAAAAGAAGGAGGAAACTCCTCTTAAACCGAGAAAGAGCGACGGGTTGTTCACAGGGATCCAATCAAACCGGGTTGGGGCGTGACAACTAGAGTGGTATCAGAGCCTAGTTCCCTTGAAACATTATCAATAATATGCCCTGATATTAATCCAACTCTAAAATATTTTGTAGGAATGAGAATCCCTACGAAATTCGCAAGAAAATCTAGTCCTTCCCCTATAAGCGTGAAAAAGACATCCAACCCAAGGGAGGAAGCCGTTCAGAGGTTCCTTTGAGGCAAAAAATGAGTACCCAAAGACATGGTGGAGGACTACCAGAAACTAGTTGGAGCCTTACTAGAACTAGAAGGCATCATATATCCTCCTCCTAAACAAGAGAAACCATCACCACCTCCTAGAAGTCCAACCGCTCCTCCAATACCACAACCACAGAAGAGGAACCCACCAAGAAGGAGGCTTGGGATAATTATTGGGATGCTTATGCCACCTTCATGAAGGTCCACCAAGTACCTCCACCCCACTCAACCTGACTTCAATCCGTCTCGATGGATGAAATGGACAAATGAGTATGAGGCGAAAGTACTAAGGTTGGTACGGGTTGGAGGCCACACATGAAATTTGTCCTATTGAGGAGCACGAATGGACCCCAATCAATTACTCAGAGCCTCCTGACCAAGAGTCTTATAATCATTTTAGGGTTAACTCTAGTTCTATGACCCCAAGGGATTAGGGGGTAGAGAAGTCATGTAATAAGCCAAAAAAATTTGTTTGGCAAGAAAATATTTCCTGAATGAATTAGAAGTTTATTAAAACTCATGAGTTCCTTAAGAAAGAATTTAAGTAGATAAAAGTTTAAGGAAAGAAATTACCCCTAAGGGAGAATGGCCTATGGACAATTAAATTCAAACTTTAGGACTTAGAAAAATGATAAGGAGAAATTCATCTGGTGGAAATCTCAAGGAAAGAAAAAGGAGTTGGAGGAGCAACCATCCAAGAGCACATAACTTTCGAGAGACCCAGGAGGAAGTATAACATCCCAAAAAGAACCACAAGAATAGAAACCGATCAATAAGGAAAAGAGATTAAGATTTCACCTAGCAAAGATGAAGAGAAAGTGAAACAATAGAAGGTCCCAAGTGTAACAAATTCCTTAGAAATTTCAGAGGATAAGAAACATGTGGAAGGTAAAGTGTGAGTAGAAGGAAGAAGAAAAACAAGAGTAGATGAAGCGTACCAAGTCTATAAGTTAGGAGAGAATTTCCAAAGAATAAGGCGATCAAACACCAGAAAGTATGAGTGGTTAGAGTATTAGGAGGTTGAGCATGATCTACTACAAGAAGGCCTAAAAAACTCAAATTTGGAATGTCAAAGAAATATTATGTAAGTAAATAACTTAATTGGACCAAACGATTTGGAGGAGTAAATGAAGTCTAACTAGAGATGGGGAATAGTGGGAAAATACACCCCAACCATGACAAAGAGGGAAACACTAAGGATATAAAGGTAAAAAGGGTTGAAAACGATAAGGATAAGAAACCCACCTCAAAGGAGTAGGCGAATATGGAAGTGAGTGGAAATAAAGCAAGGTCAACCGAAGGGACAAAAATTTACTAAGTGGAATTTCACTACACGATCAGGTGAGTGGGATTTTATATCATACCCAGTTGGGCATGATAAGCACGTCGAAATAAAAACCCACTACTAAGTGGTATTTTAAACATCACGTAGAGTAGTGATGTGAAAACTATGTGGAAAAACTACTTACTAGTGGTAAGTAGATCATACTCAATTGGTATGATGAAACTTCCTCGAAGGAAGTTGAAAACTCGTTCATCGATTTTGAACGGAGATGTCCTTATATCTGATCGATATAATGGACAGTGAAAACATATTTTTGTCGGAAGTGTTCTCTCCTGACTGTGTGCCAATGCTTAAACAATTTGGGAGACCTTCTTGACGGGAGCTCGAATAGCTCTTATAGGCTGGGGGCCTCGATTTTGGAACTTGGGGGCTAATATGCCCGGTTTTTGAAAATCTCGAACAATGGGCCATAAGGCCAATGGGCACGAGTACGAGCTCATAAATGAACATAATATATGTGCCTTAAAACTTTAATAAGTAAATTGTATGTTCATGGTGCCAAGGCTAGTCCAACATTCTTAGTCAACTAGCAGTGGTGTGACATGACCAGTCTCCGGACTAGTCAAGACAAATAGCTGCAGGTTGAGTTGAAAGTCGAGACTGTTGGACTAATGACACCACAGATTACATGGCATAATAAGAAAACATTGCTTGTGCATGCACTATGATTACATGATAATTAAGACTCCCATGAGGGGTAGTGATGCGTCCTAAGGGCCCGAGACGACCCGATGAGTATAAGGTCTGTTCGTCATTCCAAGTGACCATGCGAAATTTGGAGTAGCACCAAGTGCATGAGACCGGGGTGGGGACAGGATGAGGTCTTTGTCCTCATATGGACACGAAGAATCAATTTTGGGATTGAGGGTCAAATGTCACGTACATCCACTCATTCTTAGGATGGAAGTGGTTGTACTTCTATCTAGGTGGCCGGTAAAATCGCTTCGAAGCCACAAGTGGGTTCAGCGGTCATGCTGGCCTGTGAATGTGTGTAACCTTCATGATAAAGGATGTGTGTTGGGTGATGACACACTGTGTAAACCCTACCCTTTTGAGCTAAGGAAAACTGGGAAAAGAACCAGTCAAACCAAGTGAGAAAATTGAACCAATTCACAAACCCGATCAATTGTGAACGGGCAATTTGGGAATTTACAACTTACGGGTGGTCTAAAGAGTTCATAATACCATGGAAAAGAACCTTAGGATGAATTGGAATAGAAATACCAGACTGGTTTAGATGAACCGAATCCAACTGGATTGAACCGGTTTATGAACCGAGTTGGTTCATGAACTGGAACCGATAGAGAACGAACAAATTAGAGAAATTCAATTCCCTTATGCCCCAAAGAAATTTTTAAACCTTGGAAAGGAACCTTAGAACAAAGTGGGGGAGAAAAACCAGATCGGTTCAGGTGAACTGAACTAGAACCGAATTGAACCGGTTTAAGGACCAAGCCAGTTTATGAACCGGAATCGAAAAAGAGATGGTAAACTAGGAATTTTATGGACCCTTGACCCAAGGAGTCACAAAAGTCTTGGAAATGGACTTGTGAAGGAATTGGGAATGAAAACCAAACCGGTTCAGGTGAACCGGATCCAAACTGGTTCGGACCGATTTGAACCACTATTAAACCGAATCCTAAATTTATTTTTTTAGGTGGCTTATTCGAATTGGAGATTTGAGGCCATCATTGGATAGAGACTGAATTTAGATGAATTTATAAATTTTTAGATTTGAAAAACTCGGTCAAATGGGGGGTGAACCGGCCGGTTTAAGCATTGAACCCGGTTCGGACCGGTTTGGTCCGGTTCGGAACAGTGTCATCTTCTTCCTTAGGATGACAGCGCTGTTCACTCGCCGAGAAATGATGGTGAAGAAGAAACACTTCTGTTCGGGGCATTTCAGGTCTTCAATGTCAGTCATAATGGTGCCAAACAGACGGCCAACGGGTCCTTGAGCTCTCTATATAAAGAGCCCCTCCCCATTCATCCTCTCTACACCTGAAAACTCCATTCTCTCTCAACTGCTCCATTTTCCGGTGAAGCTCGAACCAGAGCTCTGACATGGGTCTTTTCTAAACCAAACAAGGTGAGGTCGGGTTCTTTAGGACTAGGGGAAGTCAGCTACACGCCTGTAGTCTCCATTTGCTTCGAGGGTCGCCGGAGAAACACCGGCGTGATGAAACAGTGAAGCAGCTCTAGCAGACCGAAGCTGCCCTATTTCAGCCGAGTTGAAATTGGCCATTTTGAGCCCTCCTTGGCCAAACCAAGCCTTCCTAACACTTCCTCAACCCTCCCACAGCTGAATTAGGATTAAAAGGTAAGACAATTCGGCTCCCCTCTGCAATTTCTGGCCGGTGCTAGAAAGAGAACCGAAAGGATTTCAATGATGAAATTCTAACTTAATTTGGCATCAATTTATGCAATTCTTGATTCTAGGATGAACCTTAAGATGAGAGCTATCTACCCAGATTGAAAGCTTGGACCAGCGTGCCCTCACCGATGAGAAATCAAAGCTTTCTCTCTCTACAATCTATTTTCCGACAAAGTTCCGTTTGAGCTCATTTTAGCGTTAAAATCTACGATTCAAAGTTCCTTAGAATCGTATGAACATGTAGGAACTCAATTTCAACAATTAGAGGTGTTTGATTGGTCAATTTGATGAAATCAAATTCGATAGTGTTGAAGAGTTGAAATCGGGGAAAAATTGGGGATTTTCGAAATTCAAAGGACCAAAATGCAATTTTATGAAATTGAGGGTCAATTGGGCATGAAAATAATGTTGGAGGACCAGTTGAGGAATTTTGGAATTTTTGGGGCAAAACTTACCATTTTTGTAAAGGAAGGGCAAAATGGTAATTTTGGAAAAGTTGGGGGACCAAATTGGAAATTTGGGAAATTAAACCCCTTTTTGGTGAAATTGAATAAATTAAGGTCCCAAGATAAATTTTATAAGTTTCGGGAATCGATTTGAGGAAAAACCGACATTAGGGACTTAAAGTCAAAGAAAAATTACTTTAGGGACCTAATTGCAAATAACTAAAAAGTTTGGGTTTTCTCATTCATTTGAAATAAATGAAGGCTGTTATGCCGAGTAATAATGAACAAGGATGTTCATATCATATAGGAAAGCAAAGTACCAGGAACGCCAGCATGGATGAGCTCGCGTGAATACAAATAACTGGTATAGTAGAATTCACTACGTTAACGGGTGAGTGGGTTTACTAACATCATACCCAGTTGGGATGATAAGCACAACTTAAAATTAAAAACCACTTACCGGTTGTGAGTGGGATTATATATCATACCTGGTTGGGGATGATAAGTACCTCGATATAAAAACCCACTATTTAGTGGAATTTTAATCATCACAACTTAGAGAAAGTGATGTGAAAACCATGCGGAAAAATTACTTACCAGTTGTAAGTATATCATACCTGGTTGGTATGATTAGACTTCCTCGAAGAAAGTTGAAAACCCGTTTGTCGGTCATGAATGGAGATGTCCTTATACCAGTCGGTATAATGGACAGTAAAAACCCATTTTGTTGGAAGTGTTCTCCCCTTACTGTGTGCTAATGCTTAAACTATTTGGGAGACCTTCTTGATGGGAGCTCGAATAGCTCTTATAGGCGGAGGGCCTCGATTTTGGAACTTAAGGGCTACTATGCCCTATTTTTAAAAAACTCGAACAGTGGGCCATAGGCCAATGGACACAAGTAGGAGCTCGTAAAAGAACATGATATATATGTGCCATTAAATCTTAATAAGTGAATTGTTTGGTCATGGTACCATGGCAGGTCCGAGATACTTAGTCAACTAGTAGCAGTACGACATGACCGGTCTCCGGACCAGTCAAAACAAATAGTTACCAATTGAGTTGAAAGTCGGGACCGTTGGGACTAATGGCACCACATATTACATGGAAATTTAAGAAAACTTTGTTTGTGCATGCACTATTTGTACAGGATCATCAAAATGCTCATGAGGGGTAGTGATATGTCCTAAGGACCTGGACGACCCGGTGAATATAAGGGCAGATCGTCATTCCAGGTGTCTGTGCGAAATTTGGAGTAGCACCAAGCGCATGAGACCGGGGTGGGGACGGGATGATGTCTCTGTCCTCATATGGACATGGAGAAGCAGTTTCAGGATTTAGGGTCGAATGTGGCGTACATCCACTCATTCCTAAGGTAGAAGTAGTCGTGCTTCTATCCGGGTGGTCGGTAAAGTCGCTTCGAAGCCACCAGTGGGTTCAGTAGTCGTACTGACCTACGAATGTGTGTAACCTTCATGATAAAGGATGTGTGTTGGGTGATGACACACCGTGGTAAATAAGGAAATGATGGAAAAACCTAAATTTTTAAATGAAGAGATTTTTGAAAAGAAAGGAGTATGGCACACTCCATATAAAATGTTTTTCTTAAAAGTTAAAAGTAGACCTTTGAAAACCCATTCACTGAGTAGTCGTACTCACCCCCACCCTTATATCCCTTTCAGGAAATCCCGGAAAGCCTACTCTTAAAGACCATCAACTAAGATGCCTGTAAGACAGGTATGTAAAGTTTAAAATTTCATGCAGTTTTTATTATGCTATTCTAGGAAATGGTGCAGGTTTAAAGGATGTCTTACTCTTTACGGTTCATAATAAGGGGAAGCCCATTAATAAACTGGGAGAGTGGCGGGTTGATCACGGGGATCCGACCAAATTGGGTCGGGGCGTGACACACTATGATAATAAGAAATGGTGGGATAGAGGGGGAGAGAGAGGGGAGAGAGAGAGGGAGAGAGATGGGGACCGAGAGAGATAATGCGAGAGAGAGATGGGGAGAGATAGCGAGAGGGAGAGAGAGATATAGAGAGAGATGGGGGGAGAGAGAGAGATAGACAAAGAGAGAGGGAGGAGAGAGGGGCAAAGATGGGGAGAGAGAGGGAGATATTGAGAGAGAGACAGGGAGAGATTGGGAGTGAGAGAGATGGGGATAGAGAGACATAAAGGGAGAGAGAGACGGGTAGTGATAGAGAGAGAGGTGGAGAGACATAGATGGGGGAAAGAGAGAGACAGGGAGAGATAGAGAGAGGGAGAGAGAGATGGTGAGAGAGACATAGATGGGGGAGAGAGAGAAGGATAGAGAGGGGGAGAGAGAGACAAAGATGGGGAGATAGAGAGAGATGGAGAGAGAGAGATGGGGAGAGATTTAGAGAGAGAGATGGGGTGGGATTGGGAGAGAAAGAGAGAGAGACGAGGAGAGAGAGATAATGCAAGAGAGAGATGGGGAGAGATAGAGAGAGGGAGAGAGAGAGATAGAGAGAGACGGGGAGAGAGAGAGGCAAAGAGAGATAGAGAGAGGGAGAGAGAGATAGAGAAAGACGGGGAGAGAGAGAGATAAAGAGAGTGAGATGGGGAGAGAGGGAGGCAAAGAGAGTGAGAGAGAGTGAGAGAGAGGGAGAGATAAAGAGAGAGAGATGGGGAGAGAGAGAGGGAGTGAGAGATTGAGAGAGAGAGATTGGGAGAAATTTGGGTATGAGAGAGATGAGGAGAGAGAGAGACGGGGACACATAGAGAGAGAGGGAGACAGGGAGAGATAGAGAGAGGGAGAGAGAGATAGGAAGAGAGAGATGGGGAGAGAGGGAGAGAGATATACAGAGAGAGAAAGGGAGAGGGTAGAGAGAGTTGGGGAGAGAGACGTTATGAGATAGAGAGAGACGGGGAGAGAGAGAGATGGAGTGAGAGAGAGGGAGATGGGGAGAGAAAGAGATAGACATAGAGGGAAAGGGAGAGATGAGGAGACATTGAGAGGGATAGAAAGATAGAGAGAGATAGGGAGAGATAAAGAGAGACAGGCAGATATAGGGAGAGTGATAGAGGGATATAGAGAGAGGGACATGGAGAGAGATTGAGAGGGAGGGGGAGAGGGGAAGAGAGAGGGAGAGAGAGAGATGGGGAGAGAGAGAGATAGAGAAACTTGGAAAGAGAGAGATAGATAAAGAGAGAAGGAGAGAGAGGGGGAGAGAGGGGGAGGGAGAGAGGGAGGGAGAGAGAGATAGAGAGAGATGGGGAGAAAGAGAAATGGGGGAGAGAGAGATATAGAGAAACTTGGAAAGAGAGAAAGAGAGAGAGGGGGGAAGAGGGGCAGGGAGATAGGGAGAGAGGGGTAGAGATGGGGATAGAGAGGGAGATATTAAGAGAGAGACGAGGAGAGATAGAGAGAGAGACACGGAGAGATTGGGAGAGAGAGAGGCGGGGAGAGAGAGATGGGGCTAGAGAGACGGGTAGAGATAGAGAGATAGCGAGAGAGAGAATGGGAGAGAGAGACGAGGGGAGAGAGAGACGTGGAGAGAAAGAGATGGGGAGAAAGAGAGATAGACAAGGAGAGATAGAGAGAGGAAGAGAGAGGCAGATAGAGGGATAAAGAGATGAGGAGAGATGGAGAGAGGGGGGGAGAGAGGAGGTGAGAGAGAGAGAAGGAGAGATAGAGAGAGATGGAGAGAGAGAGATGTGAAGAGATTTATGGAGAGAGTTGGGGTGAGATTGGGAGAGAAAGAGACGGGGTGAGAGAGCGGGAGAGAGAGATAGGGGGAGAGAGGGGGATATAGAGGGAGAGAGAAGGAGAGAGAGGGAGAGAAATAGAGACATGGGAAGAGAGAGAGATTGAGAGAGGTACACGAGGAGAAATAGAGAGAGATGAGGAGAGAGTGGAAGAGAGGTGGAGAGAGGGGGAGAGAGATGGGGAAAGAGAGGGAGATATTGAGAGAGAGACGGGGAGAGATAGAGAGAGAAAGAGATAGATGAAGAAAGATAGAGAGAGGGAAAGAGAGATAGAGAGATGGGGACAGAGAGAAATAAAGAGAGAGGTGGAAAGAGAGAGAGGAAGAGATTGAGAGAGATGGGGAGAATTTTGGGAGAGAGAGGGAGAAGAGAGAGAGAGATGGGGACAAATAGAGAGAGGGAGGAGAGAGGGAGGAGAGAGGGACAAGAGAGAGAGAAAGAGAGAGATGGGGCGAGAGAGACGAGGAGAGCGAGACCGGTAGAGAGAGAGGGATAGAGAGATGGGGAGAATTTTGGGAGAGAGAGGGAGAAGAGAGAGAGAGAGAGATGGGGACAAATAGAGAGAGGGAGGAGAGAGGGACAAGAGAGAGAGAAAGAGAGAGATGGGGCGAGAGAGACGAGGAGAGCGAGACCGGTAGAGAGAGAGGGATAGAGAGAGGGGGAGAAAGGGAGAGGCGAGTAGATGGGGAGCCAGAGAGGGATAGAGAGAGGGGGGGAGAGGGGGCAGAGAGCGGGAGAGGGGGGAGAGAGAGACGAGGAGAGATTTGGAGAGACAAAGAGAGATGGGGTGAGAGAGAGGGAGAGATAGGGAGGGAGGGAGAGAGACAAAGAGAGAGAGGGGGAGAGAAAGAGAGACGGAGAGAGAGAGGGAGACGGGGACAGATAGAGAGACGCGAGAGAGAGTGATAAGGAGAGAGAAAGATGGGGGAGAGACAGAAGTGGACAAAGAGAGATAATTCGAGAGAGAGATGGGGAGAGATGTAGAGAGGGAGAGAGATGGGGCAAGAGAAAGAAAGAGAAAGAAAGAGAGGGAGAGAGACAAAGAGAGATTAAGAGAGGGAGGGAGAGATATATAGAGAAAGATGGGGAGAGAGAGATAGACAAAGAGAGAAGGAGAGAGATGGGGAGAGAGAGACGTGGAGAGATAGAGAGAGAAAGAGAGAGATGGGGAGAGATAGAGAGAGGTAGAGAGAGATGGGGAGAGATAGAGAGAGGTAGAGAGAGATGGGGAGAGATGGGGAGAGATAGAGAGAGGTAGAGAGACGGGAAGAGAGAGTTAAAGAGAGAGAGAGATGGGGAGAGAGAGCGAGAGAGAGAAAGAGGGAGGAAGAGATTTGGGAGAGGGGGGAGAGAGTGAGAGAGAGAGAGGGAGGGAGGAAGAGATTTGGGAGAGAGAGTGAGAGAGATGGGGACAGAGAGAGATAATGCGAGAGAGAGGTGGGGAGAGATAGAGAGAGATAATGCGAGAGAGAGATGGGGAGAAATAGAGAGATATAGAGAGAGACGGGGAGAGAGATAAAGATACACAAAGAGAGAAAGAGAGAGGGAGAGAAATAGAGAGATGGGGAGAGAGAGATTGAGAAAGGGACACGGGGAGAAATAGAGAGAGATGGGGGAGAGAGAGAGAAAGACGGGGAGAGAGTGGAAGAGAGGCGGAGGGAGGGGGAGAGAGATGGGGAAAGAGAGGGAGATATTGAGAGAGAGACGGGGAGAGATAGAGATAGAGACGGACATAGATAGAGAGAGAAAGAGAGAGATGAGGAGAGATAGAGAGAGGGAAAGAGGGATAGAGAGATGGGGACAGAGAGAAATAAAGAGAGAGATGGAAAGAGAGAAAGGGAGTAAGAGATTGAGAGAGATGGGGAGAATTTTGGGAGAGAGAGGGAGAAGAGAGAGAGAGATGGGGACAAATAGAGAGGGGGGGAGAGGGAGAAGAGAGAGATGGGGCGAGAGAGACGAGGAGAGAGAGACGTGTAGAGAGAGGGATAGAGAGAGGGAGAGAGAGGGAGAGACGAGTAGATGGGGAGCGAGAGAAGGATAGAGAGAGGGGGAGAGTGGGGGGAGAGGGGGCAGAGAGTATGGAAAGAGAGATAGCGGGAGAGGGGGGGAGAGAGAGACGAGGAGAGATTTGGAGAGACAAAGAGAGAGACGGGGTGAGAGAGAGGGAGAGAGAGAGACACGGGGTGTGATAGAGAGAGGGAGAAGTGTGAGAGAGAGACAGAAAGAGAGAGAGAGGGAGGGAGGGAGGGAGAGGTAGATAGAGAGATAGTTGGGGAGAGAGTGATGGGGAGAGGGATAGAGTGATAGAGAGACGGGGAGAGATAGAGAGAGGGAGAGAGATATATAGAGAGAGAGGAAGAAGAGAGGGTGAGAGAAATGAAGATAGAGACGAGGAGAGAGAGAGGGAGAGAGATGGGGACAAAGAGATTCGGGGAGAAAGAGAGTCGGGGAGAGAGGGAGATTGGGTGAGATAGAGAGAGAGGGAGAGAGAGATAGAGAGAGTCTAGGGGAGAGAGATAGAAAGATGGGAAGAGAGAGAGATGGGGAGAGAGAGGGGGAGATGGGGGGGAGGGGGGGAGAGAGAGATTCAGAGAGAAAGAGGGGGGAAGATGGGGGAGAGAGAGATTCAGGGAGAGATTTAGAGGGGGAGACTGGGTGATATAGAGAGAGAGACGGGGAGAGAGTGAAAGAGAGATAGAGAGAGAGTTGGGGCGAGAGATAGAAAGATGGTGAGAGAGATGGGGAGATGGGGAGAGATGTGGATAGAGAGAGATAATGCGAGAGAAAGATGGGGGAGAGATAAAGAAAGGGATAGAGAGATAATGCGAGAGAGAGATGGGAAGATGGGGAGAGAGAGACGAGGAGATGAGGAGAGAAAGACATAGGGAGATGGGGAGAGAGAGGGGGAGAGATGGGGAGAGAGAGAGAAAGTTGGGGAGAGAGATATAGAGAGACGGGGAGAGAGAGAGATAGAGAGATGGGGAGAGAGATAAAGAGTGATGGAGAGAGAGACGATTAGATTGGGAGAGAGATGGAGATAGAGAGAGATAGAGAGATGGGGAGAGATGAGAGAGGGAGACAGGGAGGGATTGAGAGAGATAGGGTGAGAGAGTGTGTTGGGGAGAAAGAGAGATAGGGAGATGGGGAGAGAGAGGGAGATATTGAGAGAGTGAGATGGGGAGAGATAAGGAGAGAGAGATAGGGAGAGTGAGACATGCAGAGAGAGGGAGAAGAGAGAGATAGTTGGAGAGAGAGTGACGGGGAGATAGAGAGGTAGAGAGAGGGGGAGAGAGAGAGGCGAGGAGATAGAGAGAGAGAGAGAGATAGGGATATAGAGAGAGGGAGAGAAGTGGAGATTGAGAGAGAGAGATGGGGAGATATTGAGAGAAAGTGATGGGTTGAGATTGGGGAAGAAAGAGAGAGAATGAGTGAGGGAGAGATTTAGGGGAGAGAGAGAGTGAGAGTGAAAGATGGGGACAAAGAGAGAATGCGAGACATTGACGGGATAGATAGAGAGAGGGAGGGAGAGATAATGCGAGAGAGAGATGGGGAGAGATAGAGAGAGACGAGGAGAGAAAGAGAGAGTCGGGGAGAGAGATAAAGAGAGAGAGATGGGGAAGAGAGAGAGAGATGAGGAGTGATAGAGAGAGGGAGAGATAGATAGATGGGGAGAGAGGGGAGAGAGAGGGGGAGACAGAGATGGGGAGAGAGAGAGTGAGAGAGAGGGAGAATCACAGGGAGAGAGAGACATGGAGATAAAGAGAGAGAGAGATGGGATAGATTAAAATAGATAGGGAGATGGGGAGAGATAGAGAGAGACGGGGGAGAGAGAGACAGGGAGAGATAGAAAGAGTGAGAAACGGTAGAGAGATTATGATAGACAGGGAGATGGGGAGAAAGAGATGGAGAAGAGAGAGAGAGAGATGAGGAGAGAGAGAGTGACGGGGGGAGAGAGATACGGGGAGAGATAGAGAGAGGAGAGAGAGATAGGGGCAGAGAGAGATAAAGAGAGAGTGGGATAGAGAGAGAGAGAGATAGATGGGGAGAGATAGAGAGAGTGAGAGAGATAGTGAGATGGGGAGAGAGAGACGAGGAGAGAGAGATAGACGGGGAGAGATAGAGAGAGTGAGAGAGATAGTGAGATGGGGAGAGAGAGACGAGGAGAGAGAGATATGGGGAGAGGGATATCAAGAGAGAGATAAAGAGAGAGACAATGAGAGAGACGTGGAGAGAGAGATAGAGAGAGAGTGAGTGATAAAGAGAGACAAGGAGAGAGAGTGAGTGATAAAGAGAGATAGGGAGAGAGAGACGGGGAAATAGAGATAGATGGGGAGATATTGAGAGAGAGAGAGAGATGGGGTGAGATTGGGAAAGAAAGAGAGAGAGACGGGGAGAGATTGAGAGAGAGGGGGAGAGAGAGACGGGGAGAGATTGAGAGAGGGAGAGAGGGGGAGATAGGGAGAGAGAGAGAAAGATAGATAGATAGACGGGGAGAGATAGAGAGAAGGAGAAGAGAGAGAGAGATAGAGAGAGCGAGAGAGGGAAAGAGATAGGGAGAGTGAGGGGGAGATAAAGAAAGAGAGAGAGACATAGAGAGACATGGAGATAGAAAGTGAGAGAGATAGTTAGGGAGATAGTGAGGGGGAGAGAGAGAGATAGTTAGGGAGACGGTGAGGGAGGGAGAGAGAGATAGTTAGGGAGATAGTGAGGGGAAGAGAGAGAGATAGTTAGGGAGACAGTGAGGGGGGGAGAGAGAGATAGTTAGGTTGACAGTGGGGGGGAGAGAGAGATAGTTAGGGAGATAGTGAGGGGGAGAGATGGAGAGAGAGAAGGAGAGAGGGGAAGAGAGAGAGGGGGATGGAGAGAGAGAGGGAGAAGTGAGAGAGATAGTTAGGGAGATATTGACGGGGAGAGAGAGGGAGAGAGAGATAGAGAGAGGGAGAGAGATGGAGAGTGTCACGCCCTGACCCGGTTTGATTGGATCCCCGTGAGCAACCCTTTACTCTTCCCGATTTACTAAGGGTTCTCCCCTCTTTTAAACCCTAGAGGAGTATGGCATCCTTTAAACATGTACCTTTCCTGAAATAACATTATACAAAACCAAAAAACAGACATACATAATTTTATAGTTCCTATACATGGAAGTCTTTAAGATTGGTTTCCCCTTAGTTCTTGAAAGGGGTAAAAGGGAGGGGGTGAGTTCTACAAGTAAGTATGGGTTGGGAGTGAGTTTTCATAAACAAAACAACTTTAATCGGAGTGTGCCAAACTTCTTATTTTCTTTTAAAATATCATTTACTCAAATACTGGTTTTTAAAACCTTTACCCTACTGAGGGTGACATTTTCAAGTTGGAGTGTCCCAGACTCCTTAATTTCCTTTAGAATTTCTCCACTTTAAAAATCTTAGTTTTTCACCATTTCTTATTAATCACGGTGTGTCATGACCCAATACACATCCTTCATCATGAAGGTCAAAACTTACAATCGCAGGCCATCCCGTCCACCGAACCCACTTGTGGCGTTGAAGCTACTTTACTGGTCACCTAGATAGAAGCACGCCCACTTCTACCCTAAGAATAAGTGGATGTACGCGATATATGACCCTTATTCCTAAAATCAATTCTCCGTGTCCGTATGAGGACGGAGACCTCATCTCGACCCCACCCCGGTCTCGTGCACAATGAAGCTACGTCGAGCTTCGCAAGGTCACCTGGTCCGACGACTACCTTATATCCACCAAGTTGTCTAGGGCCTTAGGACACATCACTACCCCTCTTGGGCATCTTGAAGGTCTCGTACACACAGTGCATGCACAATCAATATTTTCTCATCATGCCATATAATTTGTGGTGCCACTGGTCCAACGGCCTTGACCCTCAACGCAACCCGCAGCTGTTTGTCTTGACTGGTCTGTCAACCTATCATGTCGCACTACCGCTAGTTGATTGAGTTTGTCAGTCCTATCTTGGTACCATAGCCAAACAATTTATTTACTTAAAGTTTTATGGCATATATCTTATTTTTGTTTATGAGCTCCTGCTCGTGCCAATTGGCCTATGGCCCACTGTTTGAGATTTTCAAAATCGGGCATATTAGCCCCCAAGTTTCAAAATCGAGGCCCCCAGCCTATAAGAGCTATTTGAGATGCCGTCAAGAAGGTCTCCCAAATCGTTTAAGCATTGGCACACAGTTAGGGGAGAGCACTTCTGATAAAAATATGTTTTCAACTGTCCATCATATCAATCGGGTATAAGGACATCTCCACTTATAACTGATGAACGGGTTTTCAACTTCCTTCGAGGAAGTTTTATCATACCAACCGGGTATGATCTACTTACCATCCCCAACCGGATATGAAATATTCGACCAATCAAGTTGTGATATTTAAAATCACTCCTCTAAGTTGTGATATTTAAAATATCACTTAGTAGTGGGTTTTCATTTCAGTATACTTATCATCCCCAACCGGATATGAAATAAAATTACACTCACAACCAATAAGTGGTTTTTAGTTTAATTCGCTCATCACCCCAACATGGTATGATGTTAATTCTCTCCCTGTTTCCCTCTCTCTATCTCTCTCTCCCCCCATCTCTCTCTCCCCGTCTCTCTCTATCTCTCTCTCCCTCTCCCTATCTATACCCATCTCTCTCCATCTTTCTTTCTCTCTCTATCTCTCTTTGTCTCTCTCAATCTCTCTCATCTCTCTCTTCTCATCTCTCTATATCCCCATCTCTCTCTCTTTCCCTCTCTCTTTCTCTCTCCTCATCTCTCTCTCCTCGTCTCTCTCTCTCTTTCTATCTCCGTATCTTCCTATCTCTCTCTCTCTTTCTTTATCTCCCTTCTCTCTCCCTCTCTCCATTTCCCTCTCTCAATCTCTCCTCGTCTCTCTCTATCTCTCTATCTCTCTTTATTTCTCTCTCTCCATCTCTCTCTATATCTCTCTTTCCCTCTCTCTATCTCTCACCTTTTCTCTATCTCCTCGTCTCTCTCTTCTCCCTCTCTCTATCTCTCTCACTCTCTCTCTATCTCTCTATATCTCCCTCTCTCCTCGTCTCCCTCTCTCTCCACGGCTCCCTCTCTATATCTCACTCTTTTTATTCTCCCTCTCTCTCTATCTCTCTCTCTATCACTCTCTCTGCCCCTCTCTCTTTCTCTCTCCTTCTCTCCCCTCACTCTTTCTCTCTCCATGACTCCCTCTATCTCTCTCTCTCCGTCTTTCTCTCATTCTATCTCCACGTCTCTCCGTCTCTCTCACTCTCTCTCTAAGTCTCTCTCTTTCTCTCTCCACGTCTCTCTCTCTCTCTTTATTTATCTCCGCCTCTCTCTTTCCCCCTGTTTCCCTCTCTCAATCTATCCTTGTCTCTCTCTCCATCTCTCTCAATCTTTATCTCTCTCCCCAACTCTCTCTGTTTATCTCTCTCTATGTCTCGCCTTCTCTCTCTCCCTCTCTCTATGTCTTGCCTTCTCTCTCTCCCTCCCTCTTTCTATCTCTCTTTCTCTCTCTATCTCTCTCTTAATCTCTCCCCGTCTCTCTCTCACTCTCTCTATCTCCCGATCTCTCTCTCTCTTTATCTCTCTCCCCTTCTCCCTCTCTATCTCCTCGTCTCTTTCTCACTCTCACTCTTCTCCCTCTTTATCTCTTTATCTCTCTATCTCTCTCTTAATCTCTCCCCGTCTCTCTCTCACTCTCTCTATCTCCCGATCTCTCTCTCTCTTTATCTCTCTCCCCTTCTCCCTCTCTATCTCCCCGTCTCTTTCTCACTCTCACTCTTCTCCCTCTTTATCTCTTTATCTCTCTATCTATCTCTATTTCTCTATTTCTCTCTTTGTCTCTCTATCTCTCCATCTATCTCTTCTCCCTCTCTCTCTCACGCTCTCCCTCTCTCTCTCCCCTATCTCTTTCTCTCCCAATCTCTCCCCATCTCTCTCCCTCTCTTTATCTCCCCGTCTCTCTCTCTATCTCTCTCTCTTAATCTGTCCTCATATCTCTCTCTCGATCTCTCTATCTCCATGTCTCTCTCTATCTCTCTCTCCTTGTGTCTCTCTCTCCCTGTCTCGTCTCTCTCATTCTCTCTCTCTATCTCCTCGTATCCCTCATCCTCTCTCCCCCTCTCTCTCCCCTAGTCTCCCTCTCTCCCCCTCTCTCCCCTAGTCTCCCTCTCACTTTTTCTCTCCCCATGTCTCTCTCTTTCTCTACCATGTCTCTTTGTCTATCTCTATTTATTTACCTCCCCGTCTCTCTCCCTCTTTCTTTCACTCTCTCTCTCCCCATTTCCCTCTCTATCTCTCTCTGTCCCTCTCTCCCTCTCTTTATCTATCACCATCTCTCACTTTCTTTCACACACTCTCTCTATCTCTCTCTCAATCTCTCCCCCTCTCTCCTCATCTCTCTCTATCCCCATCTCTCTCTTTCCCTCTCCTTGTCTCTCTCTCCACGTCTGTCTCATTCTCTCTCTCCCTATCTTCTCGTCTATCTCTCTATCTTCTCCCTCTCTCTATCTCTCTTTCTTTATCTCTCTCTCCCCATCTCTCTTTCTCTCTCCACATCTCTCTATCTCTCACTTTATTTATCTCCCCCTTTCTCTCCCTCTCTCTTTCCTTCTCTCTCTTTCTCCCCATTTCCCTCTGACAATCTCTCATTATCTCTCTCTATCTCTCTACGTCTCTCTCTCTCCATCTCTCTCAATCTTTATCTCTCTCCCTAACTCTCTCTCTTTATCTCTCTCTCCCTCTCTCTATGTCTTGCCATCTCTCTCACCCTCCCTCTATCTATCTCTCGTCTTGTCTCTCTCTATCTCCTTTAGTCTCTCTCTCTTTATCTCTCTCCCTCTCTCCCCGTTTCCATCTCTCAATCTCTTCCCATCTTCTCTCTCCATATCTCCCCCTCTCTCTCCCTGTCTCCATCTCTCTCTCTATCTCTCTCTGTCTCCCCCTCTCTCTCCTTGTTTCCCTTTCTCAATCTCTCCTTGTTCTCAATCTCTCCTCATCTCTCTCTCTATCTCTCTCCGTCTCTTTATCTCCCCATCTCTCTTTCTATCTCTCTCCCTCTCTCTATCTATCACCTTTTCTCTCTCTCTTTATCTCTCTCTCCCTATCTCTCTCTCTTTATCGCTCTCTCTCCCTCTATCTCCACATCTCTCTCTTCTAACTCTCTCTATCTCTCTCTCAGTCTCTCTATTTCTCTCTATGTCTCTCTATCAAGCTCTCATCTCCCTCTTCCTCCCCATATCACTCTCTTAATCTCTCTCTCTCCATGTCTTCCTCTCTCTCGCCATTTCTCTCCCCTCTCCCCCTTCTCTCTCACTCTATCTATCTATCTCCCTGTCTCTCTCTTCTCCCTCTCTATCTCCCCATCTCTCTCTTAATCTCTCCTCATCTCTCCCTCTCCCTCTCTATATCTCTCCCCATCTCTCTCTCCCTCTTTATATCTCTCCCCGTCTCTCTCTCCCTCTCTATATCTCTCCCCGTCTCTCTCTCCCTCTCTATATCTCTCACTGTCTCTCTCTCCCTCTCTATATCTCTCCCCGTCTCTCTCTCTCTTTCTATCTCCATATCTTCCTATCTCTCTCTCTTTCTTTATCTCCCCTCTCTCTCCCTCTCTCCATTTCCCTCTCTCACCCTCTCTCCATTTCCCTCTCTCAATCTCTCCTCGTCTCTCTCTATCTCTCTATCTCTCTTTATTTCTCTCTCTCCATCTCTCTCTATATCTCTCTTTCCCTCTCTCTATCTCTCACCTTTTCTCTATCTCCTCATCTCTCTCTTCTCCCTCTCTTTATCTCTCTCACTCTCTCTCCGTCTCTCTCTATCTCTCTATATCTCCCTCTCTCCTCGTCTCCCTCTCTCTTTCTCTCTCCACGGCTCCCTCTCTATATCTCACTCTTTTTATTCTCCCTCTCTCTCTATCTCTCTCTCTATCACTCTCTCTGTCCCTCTCTCTTTCTCTCTCCACGACTCCCTCTATCTCTCTCTCTCCGTCTTTCTCTCATTCTATCTCCACGTCTCTCTGTCTCTCTCGATCTTTATATCCCCCTCTTCGTCCCTATCTCTTTCAATCACTCTCTCTCCCCGTTTCCCTCTCTTAATCTCTCCCTATCTCTCTCTTTCTATCTCTCTCCGTCTCTCACTCTCCCCATCTATCCCTTTCTCTCTATCTCTCCTCGCCTCTCTCACTCTCTCTCCCCATCTCTTTCTCTCTCCCTGTCTCTCTCCCCCTTTCTTTCACTCTCCATAACTCCCTCTCTCTATCTCTATCTCTCCCTCTCCCTCTCTCTCTCTCCATCTCTCTCAGCGTCTCTCACTCATTATATATCCACGTCTCTCTATGTCACTCTTTCTTTATATCCTCGTCTCTCTCTCCCTCACTCTTTCCCTCTCTTTCTCCCCATTTCCCTCTCTCAATCTCTCCTTGTCTCTCTCTTTCTATCACTCCCCATCTCTCTCTCCTTCACTCTCTATCTCTCTCTTTCTTTCTCTCTCTACCTCTCCTCGTCTCTCTCACTCTCTCTCCCCATCTACCTCTTTCTCCCTCTCTGTTCCTCTCTACCCCTCTCTTTCTCTCTCCATGGCACCCTCTCTCTCCTCGTCTCCCCATATCCCTCTCTCTCACCTCGTCTCCCTCCCTCTCCTAGTTTCCCTCTCTCAATCTCTCCCCTATCTCTCACTCACTCACTCTCTCCCTCTCTCTCTCCTTCTATCTCTCTATCACTCTCTCACTATCTCTCTCTCTTTCTATCTCCATGTCTCCCTTTCTCTCTCTCTTTCTTTATCCCCCCTCTCTCTCTCCCTCTCTCCATTTCCCTCTCTCAATCTCTCCTCGTCTCTCTCTATCTCTCTCCATCCCTCTCTCTCCCCATCTCTCTCCCTCTCTCTATCTCACATTTTCTCTCTCTCTTTATCTCTCTCTCCTCATCTCTCTCCCTCTCTCTATCTCGCATATTCTCTCTCTCTTTATCTCTCTCTCCTCATCTCTCTCCATCTCTTTCTCTCTCCCTATCTCTCTCTCTTTATCCCTCTCTCTATCTCCTATCTCTCTCCCTCTATCTCCCCATCTCTCTCTTCTCACTCTATCTCAATCTCTCTCTCTCCCTCTATCTCCCCATCTCTCTCTTCTCACTCTATCTCAATCTCTCTCTCACCCTCTCTCCGTTTCTCTCTATATCTCTCATCTCCCCCTCTCTCCCCATATGTCTCTCTTAATCTCTCTCTCCCCGTCTCCCTCTCTCTCGCCATTTCTCTCCCTCTCTCCCCCTTCTCTCTCTCTATCTATCTATCTATCTCCCCGTCTCTCTTCTCCATCTCTCTCTCCCTATCTCTCTTCCTGCCTCTCTCTCCTCGTATTTCTCTATCTATCTCTCCCCGTCTCTCTCTCTTTCTTTATCTCCCCCCTCTCTCCATGTCCCTCTCTCAATCTCTCCTTGTCTCTCTCTTTCTATCTCTCCCCATCTCTCTCTCACTCTCCGTATCTATCCCCTTCTCTCTCTCTATCTCTCCTCGTCTCTCTCACTCTCTCTCCCTGTATCTCTCCCCCTCTTTCTCTCTCCATGGCTCCCTCTCTCTATCTCTCACTTTCTCTCTCCGTCTCTCTCTCATTCTATCTCCAGGTGTCTTTGTCTCTCTCTTTCTTTATATCCCCCCTCTCTCCCTCTCTCAATCTCTCCCCCGGCTCTCTCTCATTCTATCTCCAGGTGTCTTTGTCTCTCTCTTTCTTTATATCCCCCCTCTCTCCCTCTCTCAATCTCTCCCCCGGCTCTCTCTATCTCCCTCTCTCACTCTCCATATCTATCCACTTCTCTCTCTCTTTCTTTATCTCTCTATCTCTCCCCGTCTCTCTCTCAGTCTTCTCGCTCTCTCTCTATCTTTCGCCTTCTCTCTCTCCCTCTCTCCATCTATCTCCCCGTCTATCTCATCTCCCTCTCTCTCACTCTATCTCTCTCTCTTAATCTCTCCTCATCTCTCGCTCTCTCGCTCTCTCTATCTTTCTCCCTCTCTCTATCTCTCTCTATCTTTCGCCTTCTCTCTCTCCCTATCTCCTCGTCTCCCTCTCTCTCTTAATCTCTCCTCATCTCTCACTCTCTCGCTCTCTCTATCTCCAAGTCTCTCTCTCCCCACATCTCTCTATTCTCATCTCTCCCTCTCTTTATCTCTCTCTTTCTCTTGTCTCTCTCCCCGTCTATCTCCCCATCTCTCTCTTCTCCCTCTCTCTCACTCTCTCTCACTCTCTCTCACTCTCTCTCCCTCTCTTTCTCCCCGTCTCCCTCTCTCCCCTCATTCTTTCTCTCTCTACGACTCCTTCTCTCACCCTGTCTCCCTCCGTCTCTCTCTCATTTTATCTCCACATCTCTTTGTCTCTTTCTTTATATCCCCTTCTCTCTCCCTCTCTCTTTCCCTCTCTCTCCACGTTTCCCACTCTCAATCTCTCCCCATCTCTCTCTTTCTATCTCTTCCCATCTCTATCTCTTTATCTCCCTCTCTCCCCGACTCTCTCTATCTCTCTCTCACACTCTCTCTCACTCTCCCTTCTCTCTCCCTCTCTCTCCACATTTCCCACTCTCAATCTCTCCCCATCCCTCTCTTTTTATCTCTCCCCATCTCTCTCTTTCTATCTCTTCCCATCTCTCTCTCTTTATCTCCCTCTCTCCCCGACTCTCTCTATCTCTCTCTCACACTCTCTCTCACTCTCCCTATCTCTCTCTCATTCTCACGTTCTCTCTTTCTTTCTTTCTCCTCATCTCTCTCTCGCTCTCTCTCCCCATCTCTTTCTCCCTATCTTTCTCTCTCACTCTCCATCTTTATCTCTCTCTCTTTATGTCACTCTATCTCCTCATCTCTCTCTTTCTCTATCTCTCTCTCCATCTCTATCTATATCTCTCTCTCTCCCCATCCCTCTCTTTTTATCTCTCCCCATCTCTCTCTTTCTATCTCTTCCCATCTCTCTCTCTTTATCTCCCTCTCTCCCCGACTCTCTCTATCTCTCTCTCACACTCTCTCTCACTCTCCCTATCTCTCTCTCATTCTCACGTTCTCTCTTTCTTTCTTTCTCCTCATCTCTCTCTCGCTCTCTCTCCCCATCTCTTTCTCCCTATCTTTCTCTCTCACTCTCCATCTTTATCTCTCTCTCTTTATGTCACTCTATCTGCTCATCTCTCTCTTTCTCTATCTCTCTCTCCCATACTCTCTCTCCATCTCTATCTATATCTCTCTCTCTCCCTCTCTCTCTCCCCACGGCTCCCTCTCTGTATCTCTCACTCTCTCTCCATCTCTCTCATTCTATCTCCACGTCTCTCTATCTCTCTCTTTCTTTATATCCCCCTCTCTTTCCCTCTCTCTCTCCTCGTTTCCCTCTCTCCTTGTCTCTCTTTTTCTATCTCTCCCCATCTCTCTCCCTGGCTCTCTAAAGAATTGTGAAATGGTTGCAAACAATTAAGAGGGTATCAAGGCCAAAGGAAAATCCTTGAGTAGAGGATATCATTGGGAATGATGATAGATCTAAGAAAGGACGAAATCCAGCATGTCAGTAAAACATCTGGGAATTTAATTAATTGGAACAGGAAATACTCAATAAGAAAGTTGAAAAGGAACGAGTGGGTAAGGAGAACCAACACAATTGAGTAAGTGGAGTTAATAATGGTAAAAAAAAAAAGATAGTTGAGGAATACTATCAAAAGAAAAGAGAAATGAAGTTATACGATCCCTGAAAGGTCTAAAAGCTAAGAGAGACACTTTAGGAGATGTTCTAAAAATCAAATTGACAGAGATAGGTCCTAGAAAATGCCATGCTGTAAGGGCATGTAAGCCCAACAACCCAAGGAGCATATGACTCGAAGTAAGGAAGAGTCGGCTAATAAGCATGACGAGGTCAAATATAACAATTTGGACCGAATTTATAATAGACAACGAATGGAGGAAGAGTCGAAATAGGACGAAAAGGTGGTGATAAAGAAATCCGCTAAAATAAGTACGAAATGCTCTATAGGACGATGAGCTAAGTATTTCAATGATCAAGCGTTTAACTAGACACGAAAATGGTTAGTTATCTTGGAATTTCCAATCTTGAGTATAGGACCTAAAGGGGAAGAATGTTGCTCTAAGCAAAAAGAGAGATAAAATCTAAGAACGTACCCTGAGGTAAGGTATGTCTAGTGATGACAATCTCCATGGAGGGAGTAAATAATATTAACGAAAATGAATTTCTTAAGTGAAGGTTGTAAAAGGGACTAATTTCAAGGACGAGAGAAAAGTTTATATTTTAAGCAAACACCAAAGGGGCATCAAAGGAAATGATTGCTCATGCAAGGATGTTAACTAAGTTTTGGGGACAAAACTCCTAAAAGGAGGGGAGAGTTGTAAAACCCGCCCTTTTGAGCTAAGGAAAACCAGGAAAAGAACCGATCAAACCAAGTGAGGATTCAGAACCGGTTCACAAACCCAATTATTTCTGAATGGGCAAGTTGGGAACTTACAACTCTCGGGTGATCCAAAGAGTTAATTAAACCTTGGAAAAGAAACTTAAGACAAATTAGAAAACAAAAACCAAAGTGGTTCAGGTGAACTAGATTCTATAAGAACTTTAAAGTTAAGCGTGCTTGCCCGAAATTTCGGTAAAAAATTTGTATGTACGCCTTATCATAAATAACCATAAATTAATATATATTTAATTATTGAAATTAATACCAATAATTTAATACCTAAATTAAATTATTAGAATTAATACAAATAATTTAATACCGAAATTAAATTATTAGAATTAATACCAAAATTTAATTTATTGGAATTAATACCAAAATTAAATTATTGGAATTAATACCAAAATTAAATTATTGGAATTAATACCAATAATTTATGGCAATATTAATACTAGTAATAAATCTCACCCAATACACGAGTTTTACGCCTATATAAAGAGGTTATCCTCATTTCATTCTCCTCACATCTGAACATTTCTCTCTCTCTCTCTCTCTCTACTACTCCATTTCCTGGTAAAGCTTGAACTAGAGTTTCAACTTTAACAAAGGTCGGGCTCTTTAGAACCAGGGAGAAGACAACTATCTGATAGAAAACTCCAGTCAATCCGAGAATCGTTGGAGAAGCGCCGACATGATGGAATAGTGAAGCAACTCCGGTGGACCAAAGGTGCCCTATTTCTGCCAAGCTGAAATCGGCCATTTCAAGCCCTCCTCAGGCCAAACCAAGCCCTCCCAACACTTCCTCAGCCTTTCCACGACCAAATTAGGACCAAAAGGTAAGCCAATTCGGCTTTCCTTTACAATTTTCGATCGGTGCTAGAGAGAGAATTGATCGAATTTCAATGACAAAATTCTAATCTAATTCCACATCAATTGATGCGATTCTTAATTCTAGGATGAACCTCAAGACGAGAGCTATCTGCCTAGATCAAAAGCTCGAACCGCCGTGCCTTCACCGGTGAGTAATTAAAGCTTTCTCTCTCTATAGTTCATTTTCCGGCGAAGCTCCGTTTGAGCTCGTCCCAGCATTAAAACTTGCGATTCACATTTCTGAAGAATCGTATGAACATGTAGAAACTCAATTTCAACAATTGGAAACGTTTGATGGGTCAATTTGATGAAATCTGGAAATGAATGAAGGTTGTTATGCCGAGTAATAATGAACAAGGTTGTTCATATCGTGTAGGAACGTGGAATACCGGGAACGCTAGTAAGGACAAGCTCACGTGAATACAAAGAACCAGTCTAGTGGAATTCACGGCATTAACGGGTGAGTGGGTTTACTAACATCATACCCGGTCGGGATGATGAGCACAACTTAAAATTTAAAACCACTTACTGGTTGTGAGTGGGTTTAATAACATCATACCCGGTTGGGATGATGAGCATAACTTAAAGATAAAAAGCACTTATCGGTTGTGAGTGGAAATTATATATCATACCCGGTTGGGGATGATAAGTACCTTGGTATAAAAACCCACTATTTAGTGGAATTTTAATCATCACAAGTTAGAGAAAGTGATGTGAAAACCATGCGGAAAAAACTACTTACCGGTTGTAATTAGATCATACCCGGTTGGTATGATGAGACTTCTTCAAAGGAAGTTGAAAACCCGTTCATTGGTCATGAATGGAGATGTCCTTATATCGATTAGTATAATGGACAATGAAAACCTATTTTGTCAAAAGTGTTCTCCCCTGACTGTGTGTCAACGCTTAAACTATTTGGGAGACCTTCTCAACATGAGCTTGAATAGCTCTGATAGGCTAGGGGCCTCAGTTTTGGAACTTGGGGGCTAAATGCCCGATTTTGAAAATCTCGTACAGTGGGCCCAAGTAGTTGGCACGAGCTGGAGCTCATAAACGAACATGATATATGTGCCATAAAACTTAATAAGTGAATTGTTTGGCCATGGTACCAAGATAGGACCGACATGCTCAGTCAACTAGCGGCAGCGCGACATGATAGGTCGACGGACTAGTCAAGACAAACAGATGCGGGTTGAGTTGAGAGTCGGGGCCGTTGGACTAGTGGCACCACAGATTACATGGCAATATAAGAAAACATTGTTTGTGCATGCACTGTGAGTACGGGATCATCAAGACGCCCATGAGGGGTAGTGATGCGTCCTAAGGGCACTGGACAACCTGGTGGCTATAAGGGTAGTTCGTCGTTATAGGTGTCTGTGCGAAATCTAGAGTAGCACCAAGCGCATGAGACCGGGGTGGGGACAGGATGAGGTCTCTGTCCTCATACGGACATGAAGAAGTGATTTCAGGATTGTGGGTCGGATGTCACGTACATCCACTCATTCCCAGGATAGAAGTGGTTGTACTTCTATCCGGGTGACAGGAAAAGTCGCTCCGAAGCCACTAGCGGGTTCAGTAGTGATACTGACTTGCGAATGTGTGTAACCTTCATGATGAAGGATGTGTGTTGGGTGATGACACACCGGTAACTAAGAAATAATGGAAAAACCTACATTTTTAAATGAAGAGATTTTTGAAAAGAAAGGAGTCTAGCACACTCCATATAAATGTTTTTTCTTAAAAGTTAAAAGTAGACCTTTAAAAACCCAGTCACTGAGTAGTCGTACTCACCCCCTCCCTTATATCCCTTTCAGGAAATCCCGGAAAGCCTACCCTTAAAGACTGTCAACTAAGATGCCTGTAAGACAGGTATGTAAAGTTTTAAATTTCACGCAGTTTTGATTATGCTATTCCAGGAAAAAGGTGCAGGTTAAAGGACGCCTTACTCTTTACGATTTACAATAAGGGGAAACCCTTTAATAAACTGGGAGAGTGACGGGTTGATCACGGGGATCCGACCAAACCGGGTTGGGGCATGACACTATCTCTCTCTCACTCTCTCTCTTCTTCCTCTCTCTCCCCATCTCTCTCTTAATCTCTCCTCATCTCTCTCTCTCTCTCGCTCTCTCTATCTCCACGTCTCTCTCTCTTACTCTCTCCGCATCTCTCTCTTTTTGTATCTCCCTCTCTCTATCTCTCTCTCCCCGACTCTCTCTCTCTGTCTCTCTATCTGTCTCTCTCACCCTCTCTATATCTCTCCTTGTCTCTCTCCCTCTTTCTCTCACTGTATCTCTCCCCGTCTCTCTCTCCCAGTCTCTCTCATTCTCTCTCTTTATCTCTCTCTATCTCCCCATCTATCTCTCTCTAGCTTTCTGTCTCTCTTTGTCTCTCACTATCTCTCTCTCACTCTCTCTATCTCCCCATCTCTCTCAATCTCTCTATCTATCTCTCACTCTCTTTATCTCTGTCTCTCTCTCCCTCTCACTCTCTCTCCCTATTTACCTCGCTCAATCTCTCCTTGGAAAAGAAACTTAAGACAAATTAGAAGAGAAAAACTGAATTGGTTCATTTGAGCGAGATTCCATAAGAAATTTGAAGTTAAGTGTGCTTGCTCAAGAGTATTATGAGGATGGGTGACCTCTTGGGAAGTATGATTTTTCTTGTAATCCGAAATTTCGGTCAAAACTTTTTATGTGTGAATCTCTTTTAATACACGATATTACACCTCTATAAAGAGGTCATCCCCATTCATTCTCCTCACACCTGAACACTTCTCTCTCTCTCTCTACTGCTCCATTTCCCGGTGAAGCTCAAACTAGAGCTTCGACTTGAACATTTTTCTTAACATCAGAAGTAGAGGTCGGGCTCTTTAGAACCGAGGAGAAGACAGCTATCTAATAGCAAACTCTAGTCAATCCGAGAATCCCTGGATAAGCGCCGACATGATGGAACAGTGAAGCAGCTCCGGCAGACCGAAGCTGCCCTATTTCGGCCAAGCTGAAATCGGCCATTTCGAGCCCTCCTCAGACCAAACCAAGCCCTCCCAACACTTCCTCAGCCCTCACACAACCGAACTAGGACTGAAAGGTAAGCCAATTCGGCTCCTCTCTGCAATTTTCGGTCGGTGCTAGAGAGAGAACCGACAAAATTTTAATGATGAAATTCTAACTCAAATTGGCATCAATTGATACGATTCTTGATTTTAGGATGAACCTCAGGATGAGAGCTATCTGCTCAAATCAAAAGCTTGGACTATCGTGCCCTCATCGGTGAGTAATCGAAGCTTTCTCTCTCTATAGTCCATTTTTCGGCGAAGCTCCGTTTGAGCTCATTCCGGCATCAAAACTTACGATTCAAAGTGCTATTGAATCATAAGATGATGGAGGAACTCAATTTTAACTTCAATTTCAACAATTAGATGTGTTTGATTGGTCAATTTGATGAAATCAAATTCGGCTGTGCTAAGAAGTTGAAATTGGGGGAAAATTTGGGGAAATTGGGGAATTTTGAAATTCAAAGGACCAAAATGCAATTTTATGAAATTGAGGGTCAATTGGGAATGAAAATAATGTTTGAGGACCAATTGAGGAATTTTGGAATTTTGGGCGCAAAACTTACCATTTTTGTAAAGGGATGGCAAAATGGTAATTTTGGAAAATTAGGGGACCAAATTGGAAATTTGGGAAATTGAACCCCTTTTTGGTGAAATTGAATAAATTGAGGTCCCAAGATAAATTTTAAAAGTTATGGGACTCAATTTGAGGAAAAACCGACATTAGGGACTTAAAGTTAAAGATAAATAACTTTAGGGACTTAATTGCAAATAACTAAAAAGTTTGGATTTTCTCATTCATTGGAAATGAATGAAGGTTGTTAAGTCGAGTTATAGTGAACAAGGATTTTCATATCATGTAGGAACATGAAGTACCGGGAACGCCAGCATGGACGAGCTTACGTGAATACAAAGAAACAGTATAGTGGAATTCACTACGTTAACGGGTGAGTGGGTTTACTAACATCATACCCGGTTGGGATGATGAACACAACTTAAAATTAAAAACCACTTACCTGAAACTTTTAAAATTTATCTTGGGACCTCAATTTATTCAATTTCACAAATAGGGGTTTAATTTCCCAAATTTTCATTTTGGTCCCTCAACTTTTCCAAAATTACGATTTTACCCTTCCTTTACAAAAATGGTAATTTTTGTCCCAAAAATTCTAAAATTCCTCAACTGATCCTCTAACATTATTTTCATGCCCAATTGACCCTCAATTTCATAAAATTGCATTTTGGTCCTTTGAATTTCAAAAATTCCCAAAATTTCCCCAATTTCAACTATTCAACATTGTCGAATTTGATTTCATCAAATTAACTGATCAAACACCTCTAATTGTTGAAATTGGAGTTGAAATTGAGTTCCTACATGTTCATACGATTCTAAGGAACTTTAAATCATAGATTTTAATGCCAGAACGAGCTCAAACGGAGCTTCGCCAGAAAATAGACTATAGAGAGAGAAAGCTTCGATTTCTCACCGGTAAGGGTACGACGGTCCAAGCTTTCAATCTGGGCAGATAGCTCTCATCTTGATGTTCATCCTAGAATCAAGAATCGCATCAATTGAAGCCGAATTGAGGTTCTCTCTCTAGCACCGACCGAAAATTGTAGAGGTGAGCTGAATTGGCTTACCTTTCAGTCCTAATTCGGTCGTGGGAGGGCTGAGGAAGTGTTGGGAAGGCTTGGTTTGGCCTGATGAGGGCTCGAAATGGCCAATTTCAACTCGGCCGAAACAGGGTGGCTTCGGTCCGTCGGAGCTACTTCACTATTCCATCATGTCGGCGCTTCTCCAGTGATTCTCGGATTGACTAGAGTTTGCTATCAGATAGCTGACTTTCCCCCAATTCTAAAGAGCCCGACCTCTCCTTCCGAGATTAAGAAAAATGTTCAAGTCGAAGCTCTAGTTTAAGCTTCACCGGGAAATGGAGCAGTAGAGAGAGAGAGAGAGAGAAGTGTTCGGGTGTGAGGAGAATGAATGGGGATGACCTCTTTATATAGGTGTAGAACCGTGTATTAAATGGGAGAGATTTATTACTAGTATTAATATTGACATAAATTATTGGTATTAATTCCAATAATTTAATTTCAGTATTAAATTATTTGTATTAATTTAAATAATTTAATTTAGATATTAATTATAATAATTAAATATATATTAATTTATGGCTATTTATGATAAGGCATACGTTCACATAAAAATTTTTGACCGAAATTTCGGGTTACAAAAAAAAATCATTCTTCCTAGGAGTAAGGTCATCCATCCTCACACTACTCTTGGGCAAGCACACTTAACTTCAAAGTTCTTATAGAATATAGTTCACCTGAACCAATTTGATTTTTGTCTTCTAATTTGTCTTAAGTTTCTTTTCCAAGGTTTAATGAACCCTTTGGATCACTTGGAAGTTGTAATTTCCTAAATTTTTCATTCACAATTGATCGGGTTTGTGAACCGGTTCGATTTTCTCACTCGGTTTTGACCGGTTCCCTTCCCAGTTTTCCTTAGCTCAAAAGGGCGGGGTTTACATAATTTTTGACCATTTTCTATGATAGGGCTGAGAGCCCAACTTTTTGTATCCCCCATGTTAATAAAATATTCAAATTCCCCAAAACTCTATCTTCTAAGGATGTGATCTTACTAGAAATATGACCTAAGGAAAATAAAACAAACCCACACTATCCTAGAAACTAAGGAAAAGTCGCATCCCAATGGTGGAAGATGAATCAGGAAACCTAGGAGGACTCTTACCATGACCCTTAGCAAAGGTGATTAAGCAAGAAAACTGTCAAAGTGATCAGACTCAAGAACGGTAAAGCACCAAACCACTAGTAACCCTGGAAAAAGCCCCACTCGAAGGAAAGAAAGAACCACAACAATCCATGTAAGGGAATAATGATGGGACATTACCTGAAGAGATTCCCAACCCTACTAAAGGACAAGTACCAAGATGAACTATTATAGGTGTAAGGAAAGAAGGGGTATTCCACACCTCATAGATTTAGAGCAATACCTCCTCAAAGGTCACGAAGGACATGAAGGATTGGAGACCGATACCATGGAGCGGGTTACGTAAACAATTCATAAAGAGGTCAAGAAAAGACGAGGTGAATACAAAAACTTCTTAAGAAGGTCAAACATAGAAAAACGTCCCCCGAAACTCTAAGGAATGACACAGTGAGAGTGAAGAAGAGAAGGAATACGTTGTGAAAGGAAACTCTAGAGGGATGCATACAACCAAGTGCCTTGAAGGAATCATTGGTTGGCGGATGTGCAAGGAGCCAACCCCTCATTAGAAACTACTTGAAGGAAGGAAGTATTGGAGGCCAAGACTAACTTGCTTTGGAAAAGTGATATAATTTTAAAGTACTACCTCTTTTGGAAAAAGCAGAAAAGTAAAAAATCGAAGTCTCTGACCAACATACCTAAGGAAGACCGAGAGGTAGAAAGAACTACAACCTAAAAGGTCAGTGAGATAGACGTTAAGGACAGGAAGACTCGAGAAAGCAACTGCCCCAAGAAATTTAGACCAAAGGAATGATGGAGATGAGGCAGTTAACGAACTAATATACGGGAAAGCCATAATTTGAGTTCCAACAAAGAAGAGAAGGGCAAAAAGGCCAAATACTCGGGAAAAGAAGGATGACAGAAATCCTTAACAGGACCAAAGGCCAAATTAATGCATAAATTCAGGCCAAGAAAAGAATAGGAAAGCCTCTCACATAATTGTCAAGAAATCTTAAAACAAGGAAGATCTGAATGCTCCATAAAGAAATACACTATGAAAGTAAACTTTGGAGGGATGCATACGACTAACTACCGTGGAAGGAATTTTGATGGGTGGATGGATATAATGTGGAGTGCAAGTAACCAAACCTTAATTGGGAAATGTTTCAAAAGGAAAGAAGTATTATAATGGCCCAGTGTGACTTGTTTGGAGAAAGCAGGAGGACCAAACAATAATTTCAGTAGAACCGAGTAGAAAGAAGAAACAAGTAATAAAGGGACGGCCAAAGAGAATAAATAAAATCCTAAGAAAGGCTGAGATGTAGTAAAGACTACATTATATGAAGAACAAAAGGATAGGCATGAAGGAAGAGTGATATAGCTGCCCAAATGATTGGATCAGAAAAATAGTGTGAAGGAGGTAGTTAAAGAACTAGCCTTCGAGAGAACCAGGGATTTAAACCACGATAAAGAAGGGAGAAGTGAAAAAGGGAAAATCATTGGAAAAGAAGAACGAAGGAAAATCCTTAAAAGAAATCAATGGCCAGAACTGGAACTATAAAGTCTTGAGACGGTTAAATGAACCTCTCGAAGGGTAATCAAGGGATTTTTAAACTAGGTGGATGCGAGCTCTAGACATGTGCTGAGGTACGAGTGAGAATGAGAATGAAGTACGAAAAACGTATCCATAGGATCTCAAGAGTAAAGGTAAGCATACAAGAATAGCATCAAGGGACATCATTTAAAGTTAGGTGTCTTCAAGGATGTATGGAAAAGAAATTACAGGAGAAAAGGGTACGAATCCTCCCAAATAAGGAAATCCTAAGAAAGGATACATGATGTAATAAAGAATAAACGGAACCTGGTGACGAGAGGTGAGGAGACAAATTCACGAATAAAATGCATGCTAAGGTGAAAAAAACCCAAGGAAGCATATTAAGAGATGTTGTGGCAAGTGAGAATGAGTGAACTATCCATAATAAAGTAAGGAAGGAAAGAACGTCTAAGAAACGTTGATAAAGCAAGCCTCCAAATAAGATGCGGTTATGGAGGAATAACCACGATTGGTAAGACAGGTCGTAGTCCACACGCGTATAATAAAGCCTAAAGAGTGGAAGGTGGAGCATAACATGAAGTACCCAAAATAAGATTAATAAACTACTCAAATAAGGAATAAGGGATGGAATGGGAAAATTTTAAGACAATGGAGGATTAAAAGCGGGCAAATGCCTCCAATATGGAAAGGGTGTAAGGACATGAAGAAAGGAAACCTTCAAGAAATGGTAAGAAAGTTGAACATGTATCTCCTAAGATGAAAGTCTCTACCTTGAAGGAAATAGTAGAGAATGAAACCATAAAAAGGGGAAACTCCCCAAACCAAGCAAACGACATGTAGACCGAAAGGAATCAACCTTGTATAAAGAATTGTGAAATGGTTACGAAAAAGTAAGAGTGGATTAAGGCCAAAAGAAAATCCTTGAGTAAAGGATGTCATTGGGAATGATGATGAACCTAAGAAAGGACGAATCCAAGCATGTTGGTAAAACAACTGGAAAGTTAATTAATTGAAATCAGAAATACTCAATAAGGAAGTCAAAAAGGGACGAGTGGGTAAGGAGAACCGATACAGTTGTGTAAGTTGAGTTAATAACGGTGAAGGTAGTCGAGGAATACTACTAGAAGAAAAGAGGGATAAAGTTATGCAATTCCTGAGAGGTTGAAAAATAAGAAATAACCATAAGAGAGGTGTTTTGGAGATCTAATGGATATAGAGACAAGATCTAGAAAAACATCATGCTTTAAGGGATAAGAAAACCCAACAAGCTCGATGAAAACATGTCTAAAAATAAGGAAGAGTCGGTTCGTAAGTATGACAAAGTCAAACATAATTTGGACTGATTTGTAATGAGCAACAAATGAAGGAAGATTCGAAATGGGACGAAAAAGTGATGATAAAGAAATCCGTGAAAATAGGTACGTAATGCTCTAAAGGATGTAGAGTTAAGAGTTTCAATGACCAAGCAGTTAACTAGACACAGAAATGGTTAGTTATCTTGGAATTTCCAATCTTGAGTACAGAACCTCAAGGGGAAGAATGTTGCTCTAAAGCAAAGAAAGAGATAAAATCTAAGAACATACCCTGAAGTAAGGTATGTTTAGTTATGACAAACTCTACGGAGGGAGTAAATAATACAAAGGAAAAGGAATTCCTTAAGTGAAGGTTGTAAAAAGGACTAATTGAAAGAACGAGAGAATAGTTTGCATGTTAAGCAAACACCAAAGGGGCATCAAAGGAAATGAGGGGAGAGTTGTAAACCTCGCCCTTTTGAGCTAAGGAAAACCGAGAAGGGAACCGGTCAAACTGAGTGAGAAAACCAAATCGGTTCACAAACCCAATCAATTGTGAATGGGCAATTTAGTTATTTACAACTAAACCTTGGAAAATAAACTTAAGACAAATTAAAAGAGAAAAATCAAATTGGTTCACGTGAACGAGATTCTATAAGAACTCTGAAGTTAAGCGTGCATTCCCGAGAGTAGTGTGAGGATGGGTGACCTCCTAGGAAGAATGATTTTTTTTTATAACCCGAAATTTCGGTCAAAAATTTTTATGTGAACGTACGCCTTATCATAAATAGCCATAGATTAATATATATTTAATTATTGTAATTAATACCAATAATTTAATGCCTAAATTAAATTATTGGAATTAATACAAATAATTTAATACCAAAATTAAATTATTAGAATTAATACCAATAATTTATGGCAATATTAATACTAGTTATAAATCTCTCCCATTTAATACACGATTTTACACCTATATAAAGAGGTCATCCCCATTAATTCTCCTCACACTTGAACACTTCTCTCTCTCTACTGCTCCATTTCCTAGTGAAGCTCGAACTAGAGTTTCGACTTGAACATTTTTCTTAACCTCAGAAGGAGAGGTCGGTCTCTTTAGAGCTGAGGAGAAGACAACTATCTAATAGCAAACTCCAGTCAATCCGAGAATCACTGGAGAAGCACCGACATGATGGAACAGTGAAGCAGCTTCGGCAGACCGGAGCTGCCCTATTTCGGCCAAGCTGAAATCAACCATTTCGAGCCATCCTCAGACCAAACCAAGCACCCTCAGACTAAACCAAGCCCTCCCAACACTTCATCAGCCCTCCTACGGCTGAACTAGGACTGAAAGGTAAGCCAATTCGGCTCCTCTCTACAATTTTCGGTCGATGCTAGAGAGAGAACCGACAGTATTTCAATGATGAAATTCTAACTCAAATCGACATCAATTGATATGATTCTTGATTCTAGGATGAACCTCAGGATGAGAGCTATCTGCCCAAATTGAAAGCTCGGACTATCGTGCCCTCGGACTGTCGTGCCCTCACCGGTGAGTAATCGAAGCTTTCTCTCTATATAGTCCATTTTTCGGTGAAACTCCATTTGAGCTCGTTCCGACGTCAAAACTTACGATTTAGAGTGCTATTGAATCGTAAGATGATGGAGAAACTCAATTTTAACTTCAATTTCAACAATTAGATGTGTTTGGTCAGTCAATTTGATGAAATCAAATTCGGATGTGCTAAGGAGTTGAAATTGGGGGAAAATTGGAGAATTCTGAAATTCAAAGGACCAAAATGCAATTTTATGAAATTGAGGGTCAATTGGGCATGAAAATAATGTTGGAGGACCAATTGAGGAATTTTGGAATTTTGGGGGCAAAACTTACCATTTTTGTAAAGGAAGGGCAAAATGGTAATTTTGGAAAAATTGGGAGACCAAGTTGGAAATTTGGGAAATTGAACCCCTTTTTGGTGAAATTGAATAAATTGAGGTCCCAAGATAAATTTTAAAAGTTACAGGACTCAATTTGAGGAAAAACCGACATAAGGGACTTAAAGTTAAAGAGAAATAACTTTAGGGACCTAATTGCAAATAATTAAAAGTTTGGGTTTTCTCATTCATTAGAAATGAATGAAGGCTGTTATGTGGAGTAATAATGAACAAGGATGTTCATATCGTGTAGGAATGTGAAATACCAGGAATGCCAGCATGGACGAGCTCGCATGAATACAAAGAATCGGTCTTGTGAAATTCACTACGTTAACAGGTGAATGGGTTTACTAACATCATACCCGGTTGGGATGATGAGCATAACTTAAAATTAAAAATCACTTACCGGTTGTGAGTGGGAATTTTATATCATACCTTGTTGGGGATGATAAGTACCTCGGTATGAAAACCCACTATTAAGTGGTATTTTAAACATTATAACTTAGAGGAAGTGATGTGAAAATCATGTGGAATAACTACTTACTGGTTGTATGTAGATCATACTCGATTGGTATGATGAGACTTCCTCGAAGGAAGTTGAAAACCCATTCATCGGTTATGAACAGAGGTGTCCTTATATCCGGGCGGTATAATGGATAGGAAAAACATATGTTTTGTCGGAAGTGTTCTCCCCTGAATGTGTGTCAATGCTTAAACAATTTGGGAGACCTTCTCGACGGGAGCTCGAATAGCTCTGATAGGTCGGGGGCCTCGGTTCTGGAACTTGGGGGCTAAATGCCTGATTTTGAAAATCTCGTACAGTGGGCCCAAGGCCAGTTGGCACAAGCAAGAGCTCGTAAACGAATATGATATATGTGCCATAAAACTTAATAAGTGAATTGTTTGACCATGGTACCAAGATAGGACCGATATGCTCAATCAACTAGCGGTAGTTCAACATGACAAGTCGATGGACCAATCAAGACAAACAACTGCGGGTTGAGTTGAGAGTCAGAGCCGTTGGACCAGTGGCACCACAGATTACATGGCAATATGAGAAAACATTATTTGTGCATGCACTGTGAGTACGGGATCATCAAGACGCCCATGAGGGGTAGTAATGCTTCCTAAGGGCACTATACGACCTGGTGGCTATAAGGGTAGTTCATCGTTCCAGGTGTCTGTGCAAAATTTGGAGTAGCACCAAGCGCATGAGACCGGGGTGGGGACAGGATGAGGTCTCTATCCTCATATGGACATGAAGAAGTGATTTTGGGATTAAGGGTCGGATGTCACATAAATACACTCATTCATAGGGTAGAAGTGGTGGTGCTTCTATCCGGGTGGCCGGTAAAGTCTTTTCGAAGCCACTAATGGGTTCAGTAGTTGTACTAACCTGCGAATGTGTGTAACCTTCATGATGAAGGATGTGTGTTGGATGATGACACATCGTGGTAACTAAGAAATAATGGAAAAACTCAAATTTTTAAATGAAGGGATTTTTAAAGGAAAGGAGTCTGGCACACTCCAATAATAATTGTTTTCTTAAAAGTCAAAAGCTTTTGGAAACCCATTCACTGAGTAGTCGTACTCACCCCCTCCCTTATATCCCTTTTAGGAGATTTCAGAAAGCCTACCCTTAAAGAGCATCAACTAAGGCGTCTGTGATATAGGTATAATAAATTTAAATTATTATGCAGTTTTATTTATGTTATTCCTGGAAAAGGTGCAGGTTTAAAAGACGTCTTACTATTTACGATTTATAATAAGGAGAAACCTTTTAATAAACCGAGAGAGTGACGAGTTGATCACGGGAATCCGACCAAATAGGGTTGGAGCGTGACACCGTCTCTCTCTATATCTCTCTCCCTCTCTCTATCTCTCACCTTCTCTTTCTATCTTTCTCTCTCTATCTCTCCCTGTCTCCCTCTCTCCATCCCTTTCTCTCTCCCTATCTCTATCTATATCTCTCTCTATCTCTCTCTTTATCTCTCTCTATCTCCTGTCTCTCTCTCCATCTATCTCTCCGTCTCTCTCTCTATGTCCCTCTCTATCTCTCTCTCTCTCTCCCCTCACTCTTTCTCCCTCCACGACTCCCTCTTTCTCTCCCCATCTCTATCTCATTTTATCTCCACGTCTCTCTCTCTCTCTTTCTTTATATCCCCCTCTCCTTCCCTCTCTCCTTCCCTCCCTCTCTCTCCCTGTTTCCCTCTCTCTATCTCTCTCTGTCTCTCTCTCCCTATCTCTCTCTTTCTCCCCCATCTCTCTCTCTATCTCCTCGTCTCTCTCTCCCCCTCTCTCTCCCTATCTCCATGTCTCTCTCTATTCACCCTCTCTCTCTCTATCTCTCTGTCCATCACTCTTTCTCCCTCACTCTCTCTCTCCCTCTCTCTATCTCTCTCTCCCCCTCTCTCCCCACTCTCTCTCTCATCTCCCTCTCTTTCCCTGTCTCTCTCTCTAAGGCTCCCTCTCTCTCTCTCTCTCTCCATCTCTCTCTCATTCTATCTCCACGTCTTTGTGTCTCTCTCTTTCTTTATATCCCCCCTCTTCCCCTCACTCTCTCCTCGTTTCCCTCTCTCAATCTCTCTCTTTCTATCTCTCTCCATCTCTCTCTTTATCTCTCCCTCACTCTCCATATCTATTCCCTTCTCTCTCTCTTTCTTTCTATCACTATCTCTCCCCATCTCTCTCACTCTCTCCCCGTCTCTCTCTCCCTCTCTCCCCCTCTCTTTCTCTCTCCACAACTCCCTCTCTCTATCTCTCACTCTCTCACTCCGTCACTCTCTCATTCTATCTCCATGTCTCTGTGTCTCTCTCTTTCCCTCTCTCTCCTTGTTTCCCTCTCTCAATCTCTCCTCGTCTCTCTCTTTCTATCTCTCCCCATCTCTCTCTTTCTATCTCTCTCTCACTCACCGTATCTATCCCCTTCTCTCTCTCTTTCTTTCTATCTCTATCTCACCCTGTCTCTCTCACTTTCTCTCCCCATCTCTAACCCTCTCTCTCTTTCTCTCTTTCTCTCTCTCACAGTATCTCCCTCTCTTTATCTCTCCCTTTCTCCCCCTCTATCCCCCTCTCTTTCTCTCTCCACGGCTCCCTCTCTCTTTCCCTCTCTCTATCTCTCCCTCTCTCTTTCCCTCTCTCTCCCTCTCTCTTAGTCTCTCTCTCATTCTATCTCCACGTCTCTTTGTC
Organism: Trapa bicornis; assembly: GCA_030064425.1. NCBI lineage: Eukaryota > Viridiplantae > Streptophyta > Magnoliopsida > Myrtales > Lythraceae > Trapa > Trapa bicornis. The sequence continues at coordinate 1,924,262 of CM057745.1, forward strand.
TCTCTCTTTCTTTATATCCCCTCTCTCTCCCTCTCTCTATCTCTCTCTCTTTGTCTCTCTCTCGTTCTATCTCCACGTCTCTCTGTCTCTCTCTTTCTTTATACCCCCCTCTCTATTTCCATTTCCCTCTCTCAATCTCTCTTTGTCTCTCTCTCACTCCCTCTTTGTGCCCATCTCTCTCTCACTATCTCTCCCTTTCTTTTTCTCTCCCTTTCTCCCCCTCTATCCCCCTCTCTCCCCCTATTTCTCTCCCCGTCTCCCACTCTCTCTCTGTTTCCCTCTCTCAATCTCTCCCCATCTCTCTCTCTTTCTATCTCTTTCTCTATTTGTCTCCCTCTGTCTCTCTTTCTATCTCTCTCGCTCTCCCCGTCTCTCTCTTTCTATCTCCACATCTCCCTGTCTCTCTCTCTCTTTTTATCTCTACATCTCCCTATCTCTCTCCCTCTTTATCTCCCCGTCTCTCTCCCTCTCACTTTCCCTCTCTCTATCTCCATTTCCCTCACTTAATCTCTCCTCGTCTCACTCTCTATCTCTCTTCGTCCCTCTCTTTCCCACTCTCTATCTCTCACCTTCTCTCTCTATCTTTCTCTCTATCTCTCCCCATCTCTCTCTGTCTCGTTGTCTCTCTCTCCCCCTCTATCTCCCCGTCTCTCTCTCTCTTCACCATCTCTCTATCTCTCTGTCACTCACTCTCTCTCCCTCACTCTCTCCCCATCTCTCTCTTCCTCTCTCTATCTCTTGCCTACTTTTTGTATCTCTCCCCGTCTCTCTCGCCCCTCATCTCTCTCTCCATCTCTTTCTCTCTCCCTATCTCTCTATATATCTCTCTATCTCATGTCTTCCTGTCTCTCCCTCTATCTCCCCGTCTCTCTTTCATCTCCCTCTCTCTCTCTCACTCTCTCCCCCTCTCACTCACTCTCCCTCTCTCTCTTTATATCTCTCTATCTCTCTCTCTCCCTCTCACTTACCCTCTCTCTCTCCATTTCCCTTTCTCAATCTCTCATCGTCTCTCTCTATCTCTCTTCGTCCCTCTCTTCTCATCTCTCTCTATATCTCTCTCACTCTCTCTATCTCTCTCTCTCTTTCTATCTCCACGTCTCCCTATCTCTCTCTCTCTTTCTTTATCTCCCCGTCTCTCTCCCTCTCACTTTCCCTCTCTCTCTCCATTTCTCTCTCTCTATCTCTCTTTATCTCTCTCTCCCCGACTCTCTCTATCTCTCTCTCTTACTCTCTCTATCTATCCCCTTCTCTCTCTTTTTCCTTCCCTCCCTATCTCTCCCCGTCTCTTTCACTCTCTCTCCTCAACTCTCTCTCCCCATCTCTTTCTCTCTCCCTATCTCTCTCTCACTCTTTATCTCCATCTCTTTCTCTCTTTATCTCTCTCCCTATCTCCTCATGTCTCTCTCTCCCCCTCTATCTCTTCATCTCTCTCTCTTCACCCCCTCTCTCCCACTCTCTCTCTCTCTATCACTCTCTATCTGTCTTTCTCTCTCTCACTCAATCTCTCCCCATCTCTCTCTCCCCACTCTCTCTCTCATCTCCCCCTCTCTCTTTCCATGGCTCCCTCTCTCTATCTCCACGTCTCTGTGTCTCTCTCTTTCTTTATATCCACTCTCTCTCCCTCTCTCTTTCCCTCTCTCTCCCCGTTTCCCTTTCTCAATCTCTCCCCATCTCTCTCTTTCTATCTCTCCCCCATCTCTCTCTTTATCTCTCTCTCACTCTTCGTATTTATCCCCTTCTCTCTCTCTCTTTCTTTCTATCTCTATCTCTCCCCATCTCTCTCTCCCTCTCTCCCCGTCTCTCTCTCTCTTTCTTTCTATCTCTATCTCTCCCCATCTCTCTCTCCCTCTCTCCCCGTCTCTCTCTCTCTTTCTTTCTATCTCTATCTCTCCCCATCTCTCTCTCCCTCTCTCCCCGTCTCTCTCTCCCTCTCTACCCCTCTCTTTCTCTCTCCACAGCTCCCTCTCTCTCCTCACTCTCTATCATCTCCCACTCTCTCTCCCTGTCTCTCTCCCCCTCTCTTTCTCTCTCCATGGCTCCCTCTCTTTCTCACTCTCTCTCTTTGTCTCTCTCTCATTCTATCTCTACGCTTGTCTGTCTTTCTCTTTCTTTATATCCCCCTCTCTCCCTCTCTATCTCTCCCTCTCTCCCACTCTCTCTGTCTCTCTCTCATTTTATCTTCACGTCTCTTTGTCTCTCTCTTTCTTTATAACCCCTTCTCTCTCCCTCTCTCTTTCCCTCTCCCTCTCTCCCTGTTTCCCTCTCTCAATCTCTCCCTATCTCTCTCTTTCTATCTCTCTTCATCTCTCTCTCTTTATCTCTCTCTCCTCGACTCTCTCTATCTATCTCTCACTCTCCTTATCTATCCCCTTCTCTCTCTTTCTTTCTCTCCCTATCTCTCCCACTGTACGTGATTTTTCAAAAACGGCATTTTAGCCATCAAGTTCCAAATCGAGGCCTCTGGCCTATTAAAGCTATTCGAGCTCCTGTAAAAAAAGTCTCTCAAATCGTTTAAGTAGTGAAAAACAGCCAGGGGAGAGCACCTCCAATAAAATATGTTTTCAACTTCCATTATATTAATCGGGTATAAGGACATCTCCACTCATAACCGATAAACGTGTTTTCCACTTCCTTCGAGAAAGTTTCATCATACCAACCGAGTATGATCTACTTACAATTGGTAAGTAGTTTTTCTGCGTGTTTTTCACAATACTCCTCTAGGTTGTGATGTTTAAAAATACCACTAAGTAGTGGGTTTTTATTTCGAGGTACTTATCATCCCCAACCGGGTATGATATAAAATCCCACTCAAAATCGGTAAGTGGTTTTTAACTTTAAATTGTGCTCATCATCCCAACTGGGAATGACGTTAGTAAGCCCACTCACCCATTAACTGTCACGTGTTCGTCCAAGGTTGGTTTTCCAAGTTGACGTGAGTTTTCTCTTGCTGGCATTCCGATCACACTTGTCCTATTAGAGGTGCGACGGTCCGAGCTTTCAATTAGGAAAGGTAGCTCTCTTCCTAAAGTACCTTCTAGGATTAAGAATTCCTACCATTGACCTTTCAGCACCGTTGTGGTTGTATGAGGGTTGTAGGGATGTCGGGAGAGCTTGGTTTAGCTAGAGGATGGCTAAATTCGGCTAATTTTAGCTAGGTCGAAATAGGACAGCTTCGATCTACCGGAGTTGTTTCATTGTTTGATTATGTCGGCGCTTCTTCGGTGATCCTCGGATCGAATGAAGGTTGCTATCAGATAGCTGACATCCTCAGAATCTAAAGAGCCCGACCCCTCATTCTAAGGTTAAGAAAAATGCCTAAGTCGAAGCTCTCGTTCGAGATTCACCGGGAAATGGAGTATTAGAGAGAGAAAGAAGTTTTCTGGTGTGAAGAGAATGAATGGGAATGAGCTCTTTATATAGGAGTAGAATTGCGTATTAAATGGGGAGGATTTATTACTATTGTATTAATATTGTCATTATTCTCGGGAAATTGATAGACATTTATTATTATTAATTCTAATAATTAAATATATGTATTAAATTATTGGTATTAATTTCAATAAATAAATTTAGGTATTTATGATATTTACGTTAGGAACGTGGGATTTTAAAAAATATATATTTATGTTATTATTTTCACCTAATAATTTACACTTTTTATTTTATTTATTCCAATTATATCAATTGAATTTTAAACTTATAATATAATTCCATAAACTAGTTTTGACCGAAATTTCGGGTTACTAAAAAAAATAACTTCCCAAGAGGTCACCAATCTTAGCACTACTCTTACCCAAGCACGCTTAACTATAATATTTTAATAGGATCTAGTGCGTTAGAGCTAGTATGTTATTACATTTTGGGTTACTAAAAAAATATGATTTGACAACTATTGAGGGGATGCAACATTAATACTTCCCAATAAGTTGTCCATCCTAGCACTACTCTCACCAAGCACTCTTAACTTCGAAGTTCTAAAGGAATCCAGCCTTATTGCTGGTATATTTTTAATTTTGGATTACTTAAAAAAATATGAATTGTCAACTATTGAAAGGGTGCAACCCTACATGAAGTAGGGAACTTATATACCCCTCACTTTTGAGTTAAGGAAAACCAGGAAAGAACGGGTCAAACCGAGTAAGAAAATCAAGCTAGTTTACAAACCTGATCATTTGGAAACAATCAATTTGGAAATTTACAACTTCTGGGTGATCCAAACGGTTCATTAAACCTTGGAAAAGAAACTTAACATAAATAGCCATAAATTAATATATATATTTAATTATTGTAATTAATACCAATAATGTAATACCTAAATAAAATTATTGAAATTAATACAAATAATTTAATACCAAAATTAAATTATTGGAATTAATACTAATAATAAATCTCTCCCATTTAATACACGATTTTACACCTATATAAAGAGGTCATCCCCATTCATTCTCCTCACATCGGAACACTTCTCTCTCTCTCTCTCTACTGCTCCATTTCCCGGTGAAGTTCAAACCAGAGCTTCGACATGAACATTTTTCTTAACCTCAGAAGAAGAGGTCAGGCGCTTTAGAACCAAGAAGAAGACAACAATTTGATAGCAAACTCCAGTCAATCCAAGAATCATTGGAGAAGTGCCGGCATGATGGAATAGTGAAGTAGCTTCGGCGGACCGAAGCTGCCCTATTTCGGCCAAGTTAAAATCGGCCATTTCGAGCCCTCCTCAAACCAAACCAAGCCCTCCCAACACTTCCTTAGCCCTCCCATGGCCGAATTAGGACTAAAAGGATGAACCTCAGGACGAGAGATATCTGCCCAGATCGAAAGCTCGGACCACCATGCCTTCACCGGAACACGAAGTACCAGGAACGCCAACAAGGACAAGCTCGTGTGAATAAAAAGAACCGGTCTAGTGGAATTCATGGCATTAACGGGTGAGTGGGTTTACTAACGTCATACCCAGTTGGGATGATGAGCACAACTTAAAGTTAAAAACCACTTACCGGTTGTGACTGGGATTTTATATCATACCTGGTTGGGGATAATAAGCATATCGTAATGAAAACCCACTACTATGTGGTATTTTAAACATCACGACTTAGAGTAGTGATATGAAAACCTTGCGGAAAAAATACTTACCGGTTGTAAATAGATCATACCCGGTTGGTATGATGGAACTTCCTCGAAGGAAGTTGAAAACCCGTTCATCGGTTATGAGTGGAGATGTCCTTATACCCGGTCGGTATAATGGACAGTTGAAAATATAATTTTTGTTGGAAGTACTCTCCCCTGACTGTGTGCCAATGCTTAAACTATTTGGGAGACCTTTTTGATAAGAGCTCGAATAGCTCTTATAAGCCGGGGGCCTCTGTTTTGGAACTTGGGGGCTAATATGCTCGATTTTGAAAATCGCGTATAGTGGGCCCAAGGCCAATTGGCACGAGTAGGAGCTCATAAACAAACATGAATTATATGCCATAAAACTTTAAATAAAGGAATTGTTTGGCCATGGTACCAAGATAGGATCGACATACTCAGTCAACTAGCGGCAGTGCGACATGATAAGTCGATGGACTAGTCAATACAAACAACTGCAGGTTGAGTTGAGAGTCGGGACCGTTGGACCAGTGGCACCACAGATTACATGGCTTGATAAGAAAATATTGTTTGTGCATGCATTGTGAGTACAAGACCATCAAGACGCCCAAGAAGGGTAGTGATGCGTCCTAAGGGCCCTGGACGACCCGATGAGTATAAGGGCAGTTCATCGTTCCATGTGACCATGCGAAATTTGGAGTAGCACCAAGCGCATGAGACTGGAGTGGGGACAGGATGAGGTCTCTGAACTCATAACAGACACGAAGAATTTATTCCAGGAATGAGGGTCGGATGTCGCGAACATCCACTCATTCTCAAGGTAGAAGTGGACGTACTTCTATCCTGATGGTCGGTAAAGTCGCTCCGAAACCACAAGTGAGTTCAGTGGTCCTGCTGACCTACGAATGTGTGTAACCTTCATGATGAAAGATGTGTGTTGGGTGATGACACACTATGGTTAAAAAGAAATGGTGATAAACCCGAGATTTCAAATGAAATGGTTTTGAAAGAAAGGAGTCTCGCACACTCCAATAATAAGAGTTTTCTTAAAAGATTAAACTTTTGAAAACCCATTAACTGAGTAGTCGTACTCACCCCCTCCCTTATATCTCTTTCAGGAGATTTTGGAAAGCCTACCCTTAAAAACCATCAACTAAGACGCCTGTAAGACAGGTATGTAAAGTTTAAAATTTTATACAGTTTTGATTATGCTATTCTAGGAAATGGTGCAGGTTTAAAGGACGCCTTACTCTTTACGGTTTATAATAAGAGGAAACCCTTTAATAAACCGGGAGAATGACGGGTTGATCATGGGGATCTGACCAAACAGGGTCGCGGCATGACAGCTAGAGTGGTATCAGAGCTTGTTTCCTCGAATTCATAATCAAGACTAGAAAATATAGTAACTAATAGGATTTATCCTAAAATTTTCAGATGGCTCCTAGGAGAGGAAACAAGAAAACTTGGAATGGTTCTACTCAACACCCTACCTTCGTAGGGAGACAACCCTAGAAGCTTCCCAAATCTTGAGACCTGGTAGAAATGTCAAAAGACCAAATGGGGAAGCATCCTGGAGAATGGTACTAGGACCTATTGATGGCACAACCCTAAGTATAAAGGAGGATGCTTATCAAGAATTCCATAGCTCCCTAGTTAATTTGTCACGCCCCTGACCTACGAATGTGTGTAACCTTCATGATGAAAGATGTGTGTTGGGTGATGACACACCGTGGTTAAAAAGAAATGGTGATAAACCCGAGATTTCAAATGAAATGGTTTTGAAAGAAAGGAGTCTCGCACACTCCAATAATAAGTGTTTTCTTAAATGTTTAAACTTTTGAAAACCCATTAATTGAGTAGTCGTACTCACCCCTCCCTTATATCCCTTTCAGGAGATTTTGGAAAGCCTACCCTTGAAGACCATCAACTAAGGCGCCTGTGATACAGATATAATAAATTTAAATTATTATGCAGTTTTGTTTATATTATTCCTAGAAAAGGTGTAGGTTTAAAGGATGCCTTACTCTTTATGGTCTATAATAAGGGGAAACCCTTTAATAAACCGGGAGAGTGGCGTGTTGATCACGGGGATCCGACCAAAAAAGGTTGGGGCATGACAACTAGAGTGGTATTAGAGCCTGTTTCCTCAAATACATAATCAAGACTAGAAAATATAGTAACTAATAGGATTTAACCTAAAATTTTCAGATGGCTCCCAGGAGAGGAACCAAGAAAACTTGGAATGGCTCTACTCAACACCCTATCTTTGTAGAAAGACAACCCTATAAGCTTCCCAAATGCCTGAAACCTGGCAGGAATCTCGAAAGACCAAATGGGGAAGTATCCTAGAGAATGGTGCTAGGACCTATCGATGGCACAACTCTAAGTATAAAGGAGGATGTTTATCAAGAATTCCATAGCTCCTTAGTTATGTTATGACCATTTCCTATGATAGGGCTAAAAGCCTTACCTTTTGTATCCCCCTATTAATAAAATACTCAAATCCTCAAAACTCTATCTCCTGATTATGCGATCTTGTTGGGAATATGGTCTAAGGAAAATAAAATAAACCCACACTATCCTAGAAACTAAGGAAAAGTCACATCTCAGTTATGGAAGATGAATCAAGGAATTAAGAAACCTAGGAGGACTCTTACCATGACCCTTAGCAAAGGTGATTCAACAAGAAAACTATCAAAGTGATCAGACTCAAGAACGGTAAAGCACCAAACCACTAGTAACCCTGGAAAAGCCCCACTCGAAGGAAAGAAGGAACCACAACAATCCATGTAAGGGGATAATGATGGGACATTACCTAAAGAGATGCCCAACCCTACTAAAGGACAAGTACCAAGATGAACTATTATAGGTGTAAGGAAAGAAGGGGTGTTCCACACCTCATAAATTCAAGGCAATACCTCCTCAAAGGTCATGAAAGACATGAAGGATTGGAGACCGATACCATGGAGCGGGTTACGTAAACGGTTCACAAAGAGGTCAAGAAATGATGAAGTGAATGCAAAAAACTTCTTAAGAAGGTCAAACCAAGAAGGATACCTCATGAATAGGGATAAGGTACATAGGAAGCATACTTAGAACCCTCTCATAAGGGGCAAACACAGAAAAACGTCCCTCGAAACTCTAAGGAATGACACAGTGAGAGTAAAGAAGAGAAAGAATACGCTGTGAAAGGGAACTCTAGAGGGATGCATACAACCAAGTGCCTTGAAGGAATCATTGGTTGGCAGATGGACATAACGTGGAGTGTAAGGAGCCAAACCCTCATGAGAAACTACTTGAAGGAAGGATGTATCGGAGGCCAAGACTAACCTGCTTTGGAAAAGTGATATAATTTTAGGTACAAGTTCCTTTGGAAAATATAGAGAAGTCAAAGTGGAGATTCGGAGCAACATAACAAAAGTAAGCAAACCATAACAACGAGATGGTCAAAGAGAATGAATGACACCCTAAGGAGGACCGGGAAGTAGTAAGGAATACACACTAAAAAGGGTACTGGAAGGATCATTAAGGACAAGGAGATTAGAGAGACAACTGCCTCAAGAAAACTAAACAAGGTAAAAAGTAAGGGCAAAACAGATAACGAACTACTCTCGTGAGGGTCATAGAGTAAACTCCAGCAAAGAAGGAAGAGGTGGAAAGGCCAAATATTGGAGAAAATAAGGATGAAAGAAATCCTTAAAAAAAACTAATGATAAAATTCAAGCCAAGAAAGGAGTAGGTAAGCCTTTCACATAATGGTTAGGAAATCTTGAAACAAGGAAAAATTTAAACTCTCCCTAAAAGAAATGGACATGTATTGTGATATGAGTAGGGATGAGGATAGGGAACCAAAGATATACCTGTAAAATTTCAAGAGAAAGGATAAACAGAAGAGGACGACAATCAAAGGATGCCATTTAAAGGTAGATATTCCCCAGAACCAGGGAAAAAGGAGAGAGTCCTACCGAGGAAGAAAATCCAAGAAAGACATATGCATCCCAACTAAGAGATAATGGAACCAAGAAAAAGGGACAAAGAGATAAACTTGCAAATGAAGTGCAAGCCAAGGTGAAAGAACCAAAAAAGCATGCTTGAGCGATCCAAGGAAATAGTTTAAAAGGAAAGAATGTCCAAGAAACATTAGGAAATGCAAGCCTTCTAAATAAAATGTGGCTAAGAAGGAATAACCACAATTGGTAAGATGGGTTAGAGTCCACACGCACATATGAAGTCTAAAGAGTGGACAACTGAGCATAATGTTGAATGCACGAAATAAAACTAATAATCGAATGTATCTCATGTAAGGAATAAGGAACGAAACAAAAGTGGTGGGTAGAGAAGGATCCAAAGTAAACAAATGCCCTAACATAGATAAGGGTACAAGGAAAGGGAGAAAAGAAACCTTCAACCAATGGTAAGAAGGTTGAGCAAGTAGCTCCTAGAACAAAAGTCTCTACCTTGAAGTATATATTGGAGAATGGAAACGTAAAAAGGGAACTCCCTTATTAAAACAATAAACTGAAAAAGGGTCAAACAGGAATAGCAAACTATGAAATGATTACGAACAAGAGTGGATTAATACTAAAGTAAAATCCTTGAGTAAAGGATGTCATTGGGAACGAGGATGGACCTAAGAAGGGATGAATCCCAACTTGTCGATATAGTATTGGAAAACCCAATCAATTGAAACCGAAAAGATCCAAGAAAGAAGTTGGGGAAGGATGAGTAGGTAAGAGGAATCCATACGTTTATGTGAGACATAACTTCAAAGGCATGATGGAGGAGAGGATAATGGTAAAAAAAGATAGTTGAGGAATGCTATCAAAAGAAAAGAGGGATGAAGTTATACGATCCCTGAAAGGTCGAAAAGCTAAGAGAGACCCTCAGGGAGATGTTCTAAGAATTTAATGGACAAAAATAGGTCCTAGAAAATACCATGTTGTAGGGGGCATGTAAGCCCAACAATCCCGAGGAGCATATGACTCAAAGTAAGGAAGAGTCAGCTAATAAGCATGACAAGGTCGAATATAAAAAAAATTGGACCGAAGTTATAATAGACAATGAATGAATGAAGGGTCAAAATAGGACAAAAAATGATAATAAAGAAAAACTGTGGAAAAAAGTACGTAACGCTCGAAAGAACATCGAGCTAAAGGCTTCAACTACCAAAAGGATAACTAGACATGGGAATGATTAGTTATCTTGGAGTTCCCAAATCTTGAGTACGGAATCTCAAAGGAAAAAATGTTACTCTAAGCAAAAAAAGGATATGAATCTAAGGATATACACTAGAATATGGTATGTCTAGTTATGATAAACTCCATGGAGGGAGTAAATAATATAAAGGAAAAGAAATCCCTTAAGTGAAGGAGGTAAAAAGGGCTAATTGAAAGAACAAGAGAAGAGTTTGCATGTTAAGCAAACAACAAATGGACATCAAAGAAAATAGTTCATCATGCAAGGTTGCTAATTAAGTTTTGGGGACAAAACTCCTAAAAGGAGAGGAGAGTTGTAAACCCCGCACTTTTGAGTTAAGGAAAACCGGGAAAGAACCGGTCAAACCGAGTAAGAAAACTGAGCCAATTTACAAACCCGATCATTTGGGAACAAGCAATTTGGAAATTTACAACTTCCGGGTGATCCAAACGGTTCATTAAACCTTGGAAAAGAAACTTAAGATAAATTAAAAGAGAAAAACCAAATTGGTTCAGGTGAATGAGATTCCATAAGAACTCTGAAGTTACGCATGCTTACTCGAGAGTAGTGTGAGGATGGGTGACCTCCTGGGAAGTATGATTTTTTTTGTAACTCGAAATTTCGGTCAAAAATTTTTATGCGAATGTACAACTTATCATAAATAGTCATAAATCAATAGATATTTAATTATTATAATTAATATTGATAATTTAATACCGAAATTAAATTATTAGTATTAATTACAATAATTTATGGCAATATTAATACTAGTATTACAAGGTTTTAAGGGTATTTAGGATTTTTTAGGTATTTTTAGGATTTTTGATAATATGATCTCACATTAGATAAAATAGAGAAGTGTTGTTATTTTATAAGGTTGGATATCTTCCACTACTTACTAGTCATAAGAAATGAGCACGACCCCATATTGGATCATAATATTATATCATATTATAGAGAGAGTCATAAGAGATAGAGAGAGAGGGAGAAAGGGAGAGAGATATATAAAGAGGAAGAGAGAGATAGAGAGAGGGAGAGAGAAATGTGTTCCTCAAATTATCGAACCACATTAGATAAAATAGAGAAATGCTATTGATTTTTAAGGTTGAAAGTGTTCCATTACTCAGTATAAGTTATAAGAAAAGGGTTGAACCCCTTATCGACCTATAATATTATCTTAGAGGAGTGAGTGAGTTAGAGAGAGAAAGAGATCAAGAGAGGAAGATAGATGAGGAATGTGTGAAGGTAGAAGAGAGAGAGAGAGAATAAGAGGTTAGGGGTTAGAGAGGGAGATATAGATGTAGAGGGAAAAAAGAAAAGATAGAGGGAGAGAGCTCTTATAAACCCTAAAAATCTTTAAAAAAAATCCACAAAAACACCTAAAAACCCTCAAAAACCTAAAAACTCCAAAACCCAAAAAAATTCTAAAAACCCTAATAAAACCCTAAAAATTTTAAAGCACGCAATAAAATAATTAGAAAACCCTAAAACACGATATAAAACCCTAAAAAAGCTAAAACCTCAAAAAACCATAAAAAATCATAAAACACAAAAAAAAAACCCTAAGTAACCATAAAAACATAAAAACCCAAAAAACCTTAAAAAACCATACATATCTTTAAAACCCTAAAAAACCTAAAAGAACCCTAAAATTCTAAAAAAACACTAAAAATGCTAAAAACCATAAAAACAATAAAAAACCCCTAAAAATTTAGAAACCCAAAAATACCTAAAAACCCCCTAAAATCCGAAAAAAAAACCCTAAAACCCTAAAAAGCCTAAAAATTCTAAAACTTTAAAAAACATAAAAAAAAACTCCTTTAAAAACCATTAAAACCTAAACCCCAAAAATCCCATAAAAACACTTAAAACTCTAAATAAACCATTAACAATCCCTTAAAAAACCCTAATAACCCCTAAAAACCGTCGAAATTTTAAAAATACTCTTAAAAACTATAAATAAAACCCTAAAACCCCCCAAACCCAAAACAACCCTAAAAACCCTAAAAATTTTATAAAAACCCTAAAAACAATAAAAAATAAAAAACATAAACCCCTAAAAACTCTTAAAAACCCTAAAAAAAATCTTTAAAAATCCAAAAAAAAACCTTATCTCTCTTCTCCCCCTCCTGCTCTACCTCTGACTTTCTCTAAAACCCTAAAAATCTTTTTAAAAAATTCATAAAAACCCTAAAAACCTTAAAAAACCTAATAATCTCTAAAAACCCAAACAAAACTCTAAAAATATTCTAAAAACTTTTAAAAAAACCCTAAAAGCATAAAAAAAATATAAAACCACAAAAAACCTAAACAACCCTAAACCACCCCTAACAACCCTAAAAAGCCATAAAATACCAAAAAAATCCTAAAAAACCATAAAAATAAAAACCCTAAAAACTTATAAAACTCTAAAAAAAACCCTAAAAACACCTAAAAACCCCTAAAATCTCTTAAAAACACTTAAAAACTCTAAAAAAAACCCTAAAAACCTTTTATCTCTTCTCTCCTCCCTCCTTCCTCCCCCTCTCTCTCTTCTCTCCTCCCTCCTTCCTCCCCCTCTCTCTCTTCTCCCCTCCCTCCTTCCTCCCCCTCTCTTTCAACCTCTTACTTTCTCTCTTCTCCCTTACTCCCTCCCTCTATATCTCTCTCCCCCTTTCTCCCTTTAAAACCCTAAAATCCTAAAAAGGCTAAAAACACTCAAAAAAACCCTAAAAAGTATAAAAAAAAACCTAAAGCCCCTTAAAAGCCTTAAAACCCCTAAATCACTAAAAACCATAAAAGAAAACCCTAAAACATAAAAAAAAAACCATAAAACACTAAAAACTCAAAAAACCCTAAAAACCTAAAACCCTTAAAAAACCATTAAAAAAACCCCCTTAAAATCCTAATAAAAAATCCTTAAAAACCCTAAAAACCATAATAACCCCTAAAAACCCAAACAAAACCCTAAAAATACTATAAAAATTTTAAAAAAACCCTAAAAACATAAAAAAAACCTAAAACTCAAAAAAAACCTAAACAACCCTAAAACACCCCTAAAAAACCCTACCCCTCACCTCTTCTTCTTTCACTTGTTCTACCACCACCCATTCTCCCTCTCTATCTTCCTCTCTCCCTCTGTCGATCTCTCTCTCAAAAACCCTAAAAAAAACCCTAAAATCCATGATTAAGCATAAAAACGCTAAAAACCCTAAAAAAACCATAGGAATTGTACAACTTGCCCTTTTGAGCTAAGGAAAATAGGGAAAATAACCGGTCAAACCAAGTGAGGCTTTAGAACCGGTTCACAAACCCGATCATTTCTGAACGGGCAATTTGGGAATTTACAACTCGCGGGTGATCCAAAGAGTTCATTAAACCTAGGAAAAGAAACTTAAGATAAGATAAAAGACAAAAACAAAGTTGGTTTAGGTGAACGAGATTCCATAAGAACTTTGAAGTTAAGTGTGTTTACTCGAGAGTAGTGTGAAGATGGGTGACCTCCTAAGAAGTATGTTTTTTTTGTAACCCGAAATTTGGGTCAAAACTTTTTTATGCGAACATACGCCTTATCATAAATGGCCATAATATATATTTTTATTGTAATTAAGACCAATAATTTAACACCTAAATTAAATTATTGGAATTAATGCAAATAATTTAATACCAAAATTAAATTATTTAAATTAATACCAATAATTTATGTCAATATTAATACTAGTAATAAATCTCTCCCATTTAATACACGATTTTACACCTATATAAAGAGGTCATACCCATTTATTCTCCTCACACCTGAACACTTCTCTCTCTCTCTCTCTACTGCTCCATTTCCCGATGAAGCTCGAACCAGAGTTTTGACTTAAACATTTTTCTTAGCCTCGGAAGGAGAGGTCGAACTCTTTAGAACTGGGGAGAAGACAACTATCTGATAGCACACTACAGTCAATCTGAGAATTGTTGGAGAAGCGTCGGCATGATGGAATAGTGAAGCAGCTCCGGCGGACCGAAGCTGCCCTATTTCGGCCAAGCTGAAATCGGCCATTCCAAGCCCTTCCAACACTTCCTCAGCCTTTCCACGGCCGAATTAGAACCGAAAGGTAAGCCAATTCAGCTCCCCTTTAAATTTTTGATCGGTGTTAGAGAGAGTGTCGACCGAATTTCAATGATGAAATTCTAATCTAATTCCGCATCAATTGATGCGATTCTTGATTCTAGGATGAACCTTAGGACGAGAGCTATCTGCCCAGATCGAAAGCTCAGACCGTCATGCCATCACCGGTGAGTAATCGAAGCTTTCTCTCTCTATAGTTCATTTTCCGGCGAAGCTCCGTTTAAGCTCGTCCCGGCGTTAAAACTTGCGATTCACATTTCTAAAGAATCGTATGAACATGTAGAAACTCAATTTCAACTTCAATTTAAACAATTGGAAATGTTTGATGGGTCAATTTGATGAAATCAAATTCAGCTATGTTAAGAAGTTGGAATTGAGGGAAATTGGGGATTTTCGAAATTCAAAGTACCAAAATGAAATTTTATGAAATTGAGGGTCAATTGGGCATGAAAATAATATTGGAGGACCAATTGAGAAATTTTGAAATTTTTGGGGCAAATTTTACCATTTTTGTAAAGGAAGGGAAAAATGGTAATTTTGGAAAAGTTGGGGGACCAAATTGGAAAGTTGGGGGACCAAATTGGAAATTTGGGAAATTAAACCCCTTTTTGTGAAATGGAATAAATTGAGGTCCTATGATAAATTTTAGAAGTTTTGGGACTCAATTTGAGAAAAAACCGGCATTTGGGACTTAAAGTTAAAGAGAAATAACTTTAGGGACCTAATTACAAATAAATGAAAGTTTGATTTTCTCATTCATTTGGAATGAATGAAGGCAATTAGGCCGAAGGATAATGAACCAAGATGTTCATATCATGTAGGAACACGAAGTACCGGAAACGCCAACAAGGACAAGTTCGCATGAATACCAAGAACCGGTCTAGTGCAATTCACGTCATTAACGGGTGAGTGGGTTTACTAACATCATACCCGGTTGGGATGATGAGCACAACTTAAAATTAAAAACCACTTACCGGTTGTGAGTGGGAATTTTATATCATACCCGGTTGGGAATGATAAGTACCTCAGTATAAAAACTCATTGCTTAGTGGTATTTTTAATCATCACTACGTAAAAAAAGTGATGTGAAAGTTATGCGGAAAAACTACTTACAGGTTGTAAGTAGATCATACCCAGTTGGTATAATGAGACTTCCTCGAAGGAAGTTGAAAACCCATTCATTGGTTATGAATGGAGATGTCCTTATATTGGTCGGTATGATGGACAGTAAAAACCTATTTTTGTCGGAAGTGCTCTCCCCTGACTGTGTGTCAATGCTTAAACAATTTGGGAGACCTTCTCGACGGGAGCTCGAATAGCTCTGATAGGCCAGGGGCCTTGGTTTTGGAACTTGGGGGCTAAATACCCAATTTTGAAAATCTCGTACAGTGGGTCCAAGGCCAGTTGGCACGAGCAGGAGATCATAAACGAACATGACATATATGCCATAAAACTTAATAAGTGAATTGTTTGGCCATGGTACCAAGATAGGACCGACATGCTCAGTCAACTAGCGGCAGTGCGACATGACAGGTCAACGGACCAGTCAAGACAAACAACTGTAGGTTGAGTTGAGAGTCGGGGCCGTTGGACCAGTGGCACCACAGATTACATGGTAATATGAGAAAACATTGTTTGTGCATGCACTATGAGTACGGGATCATCAAGACGCCCATGAGGGGTAGTGATGCGTCCTAAGGGCACTGGACGACCTGGTGGCTATAAGGGCAGTTCGTCGTTCCAGGTGTCTGTGCGAAATCTGGAGTAGCACCAAGCGCATGAGACCGGGGTGGGGGCAGGATGAAATCTCTGTCCTCATACGGACACGAAGAAGTGATTTCGGGATTGTGGGTCGAATGTCACGTACATCCACTCAATCCCATGGTAGAAGTGGTCGTACTTCTATCCGGGTGGTAGGAAAAGTCGCTCCGAAGCCACTAGCGGGTTCAGTAGTGATACTGACTTGTGAATGTGTGTAACCTTCATGATGAAGAATGTGTGTTGGGTGATGACACACCAGTAACTAAGAAATAATGGAAAAATCCAAATTTTTAAATGAAGGGATTTTTGAAAAGAAAGGAGTCTGGCACACTCCATATAAATGTTTTTCTTAAAAGTTAAAAGTAGACATTTAAAAACCCATTCACTGAGTAGTCATACTCACCCACTCCCTTATATCCCTTTCAGGAAATCCCGGAAAGCCTACCCTAAAAGACAATCAACTAAGATGCCTGTAAGACAGGTATGTAAAGTTTAAAATTTCATGCAGTTTTGATTATGCTATTCCAGGAAATGGTGTGCGTTTAAAGGATGCCTTACTCTTTACGGATTATAATAAGGGGAAACCCTTTAATAAACCGGTAGAGTAGCGGGTTGTTCACGGGGATCCAACCAAACCGGGTCGGGGCGTGACAGGAATCCTTAAAAACCCTAATAACCACTAAAAATAAAAAAAAAACTAAAAATAATCTAAAAAACATTAAAAAAATCTTAAAACATAAACAACCCTAAAAAACACTAAATACGCTAAAAGCCCTAAAACCCTAAAAAAAATCTCTAATAAGCCTAAAAACCATAAACACCATAAAACCCTAAAACACCTAAACACCATTAAAAAAACCCTAAAGAACTCTAAAAAAAACCCTAAAAGCACCTAAAAACTCTAAACAACACTAAACAACCCTAAATAACTCTAAAAACCCTAAAAACTCTAAGTGATAGAGGGAGAGAGGGTGAAATGGTTTTTAGGGTTTTTTAAATGTTTTTACATTTTTTTAAGATTGTTTAATGTTGTTTAGAAATTTTTATGGCATTTAGGATTTTTAGAGTTTTTTAGGGTTTTTAGTGTTTTTTAAGGATTTTTAGGGCTTTTAGGTTTTTGGGTTATTCATGTTTTTTAGGGTTTTTAAGTTTTTAAGTTTTTAAGTTTTTAAGAGTATTTTTAAGGTTGTTTTGGTTTTTATGGTTTATTGGATTTTTTGGGTTTTAATGGGTTTTTAGAGTTTTTAGGGTTTTATAGGATGTTTTAGGATTTTTTTAAGGGTTTTATACGGTGTTTTAGGGGTCTTTAGGGTTTTTTAAATGTTTTAAAGTGTAGATTAGGGTTTTGGGGTTTTTTTTGGATTTTTAAGGATTTTTAGAGTTTTCTAATGATTTTTTGAGTTTTTAAGGTTTTTTAGTGCTTTTTAGGCTTTTAGGGGTTTTTTTGGATACTTATAGGGTTTTTAAGGGTATTTAGGGTTCTTATGGGTATTTAGGGTTTTTTAGGTGTTTTTATAATTTTTTAGGGTTTCTTATAATATGATCTCACATTAGATAAAATAGAGAAGTGTTGTGATTTTATAAGATTTGATTTATTCCACTACTTACTAGTCATAAGAAATGACTCTAACCCTATATTGGAGCATAATTTTATATCATATTTTAGAGAGTCATAAGAGATAGAGGGAGAGAGGGAGAAAGGGAGATAGAGATATAGAGAGGTAGAGAGATGGAGAGAGAAATTGGTTCATTACATTATCGAACCATATTAGATAAAATAGAGAAATGTTATGCATTTTTAAAGTTGAAAGTATTCCATTACTTAGTATAAGAAATGGGTCAGACCCCTTATCAACCCATAATATTATCTCAGAGGAGTGAGTGAGTTAGAGAGAGCTTAAGAGATATGAAGAGAGAGAGAGAGGGAGAGAGAGGAAGATAGAGGGGGAATGTGAGAAGGTATAAGAGAGAGAGAATAAGGGGTGAGGAGTAGAATGAGAGAGATATAGATGTAAAGGGAAAAATAAGGAGATATAGGGAGAAAGCTCTCAAAAACCCTAAAAATCTTTTAAAAAATTCACAAAAACCTTTAAAAATCTAAAAAATACTTAAAAACACCTAAAAACCCTCAAAAATATCAAAAACCCTAAAAACTCTAAAGCACCCAATAAAATACTTAAAAAAACCCTAAAAGACCTTATAAAACCCTAAAAAACCTAAAAACTAAAAAAACCATAAGAACCCTAAAACACCATAAAAGCCCTAAATAACCATAAAAACATATAAAAAAAACCCAAAAAACCTACATATCCTTAAAACCCTAAAAAATCTAAAAAAACCCTAAAACCCCTAAAAACACTAAAAAAAATAAAAACAATAAAAAAACCCTAAATTTTAAAAAACCCCTAAAACCCAAAAATACCAAAAAAAACCCTAAAATCACTAAAAAAAACCCTAAAACTATTTAAAAAACTAAAAAGCTAAAAAAATCCTAAAAACGCTAAAAAACCTAAAACCCCTTAAAATCCCTTCAAAGCCTTAAAAACCCTTTTAAAACCCAAATAACCCCTAAAAACCCTAGAAATCCTAAAAACCCAAACAAAACCCTAAATATACTCTAAAAACTATTAAAAAGAACCTTAAAACATTAAAAAAAACCTAAACACCCCCTAAAAAATCCTAAAACCCATAAAAATATAAAAAAACCCATAAAACCCCTAAAAACCTAAAAAAAACTCTAAAAAATCCCTAAAAACCCTAAAAAAGCTTCTCTCTCTTCTCCCCCTCTTGCCCTACCTCCACTTTCTCCATCTTCCCTTTCTCCCTCTCCTTACATATCTCTCTCCCCTCTCTCTTCCTTTCTCCCTTTAAAACCCTAAAACACTAAAAACCATAAAAACCATAAACAACCTCTAAAAAACTAAAAAAACCTAAAAACTTAAAAATTGTAAAAAAAACCTTAATGGCCAAAACATAATAATATGCATTAAAAAAATAACACAAATAGTAATAATAGTTAAAAACTAATAAATTTCTAAAAAAAATAAGAAACATTAAAAAATACAAAAAAATGCCAAGTATAGTTGAGATGATTTAAGATAAAAAAATTAGTGAGAATCAATTAAAAGAATTTAAAATTGTATGAAAAACTTAAACTTGCAATAAAAATTTAAAAATAAAATTTAAAATGAATTACACTATGAAATAAAATAAATTTAAAAAAACACCACATATAGTAAAAACAATTAAAGTGTATCAAACAGTAAATATCCCAATGAAACACAAAACAATTTGTTATCGTAGAAGAAAAATTTTGTAATAATGTATAAAAATATGAAAAATGGCATAAGAATCTCAAAAATAACATAATAAAATTTAAAAACAAACGGTAAAGGAAAACCCTAAAAATACAAATTAACACTAAAAATGTAATAATCAATCAAAACAATGGAAAAAAAGTAAGAAAAATAAAAAAACCAAAAAAAATTTAAAAAACAAATTGTTAAAATAATTACTAAAAATAGTAATAACACTAAAAACGTATGTAAAAACCAAAAATATTAAGAAATACTTACAAAAGAAAAATAAATATAGTAAGATAGATGAAATGAAATTATGAAAAAGAAATATTAAAATATTTAGAAAAATATATATTTTCTAAAAATATTAAAACAAAAATATTTATTATTACAATTTTTATATTTATTGATCATTATTTGTTCATTCTAAATGAAGAAACGCCTAAATGAAAAAAAAATAATAGTAAGATAGGTTCAAATAAATAACACAATTAGAAATAAATACATAAAATTAAAAAAATAATAAACACACAACACAAATAAACGTAGAAATAGTAGTAATAGCTCATTAAATAAATATGATAAAAAGTTACTAAAAATATTTAAAATAGTATAAAATATTAAAAAATAATAATAATTAAATAATAAATCACAAATATAAATACAAAAAAAATAATAATTGAAATTAAAAACATAAGAAAATGATAAAATAAAAATATATAAATAAATGACAAAAAAATAATATACATTAAAAAACATCATAAATAATAATAATACTTAAAACACAATAAATTTCTAAAAAAATAAAAACACACTAAAAAACACAAAAAATGCCAAGAATATTTGAGATTATTTAAGACAAAAAATTAGTGAGAATCAATGAAAATAATTTAAAATTTTATGAAAAACTCAAAATTGCAATAAAAATTTAAAATAAATTACACTATGAAATATAATAAATTTTAAAAAATATCACATATAGTAAAAACAATCAAAGTGTATCAAACAGAAAATATCATAATAAAACATAGAACAATTTGTTATAGATGAGGAAAAATTTTGTAATAATCTATAAAAACATGAAAAATATTATAAAAATCTTAAAAAACATAACAAAATTAAAAAACAAACCGTAAAAGAAAATACTAAAAATACAAATTAACACTAAAAACATAATAATAAATCAAAACAATGGAAAAAAAGTATGAAACATAAAAAACCACAAAATTTTAAAAACAAATTGTTAAAATAATTACTAAAAATAGTAAATAACACTAAAAAAGTATGTAAGTACCAAAAATATTAAGAAATACTTATATAAAGAAAAAATAGTAAGATAGATTTAAAAATATACTATAAATAGTAAGAAACACATTAAATATAAATAAACTCCAAAATAGTAATAAACACGCAAATAGTAAAAAAATGTAAAATATTCAAAAATAAAAAAATTAATCGCAAATATAACTACAAAAATAGTAATTGAAATTAAAAATATAAGGAAATAATAAAAAATAATATAAATAAAATGACAAACAAAATATAAAATATATATATTTAAAGAAATAACATAAATAGTAATCAATACTTAATATACATAAAATCCTAAAGAAAATAAGAAATACAAAAAATACAAACAAATGTCAAAACATAAAAAATTGTGAGAATAAATGAAAATAATGTAAAATAGTATAAAACTAAAAAAATAAAAATTTAAAAATAAAACGTAAATAAAATTATACAAACAAAAATAATGAATTATAAAATAAAATAAATAGTAAAAAATAATTAAAATATCATAAACTTCCCAAAACAACAAGAAACACTAAAAATCACAATAAAACACAAAAATCGTTATTGTTGAAGAAAAAATTGTAGTAATCAATCTAAACAATAAAAAATAATATGAGAAGTCATCTCTCATTAAACAAATATGGTAAGAGTTACTAAAAATATTCAAAATAGTATAAAACACTCAAAAAATAAAAATTAAATAATAAATCACAAATACAAATACAAAAATAATAATTGAAATTAAAAACTAAAGAAAATGACAAAAATAAAAATGTATAAATAAATAGCCAAAAACATAATAATATACATTAAAAAAACAAACAAATAGTAATAATATTTAAAACATAGTAAATTTCTATAAAAATAAGAAACACTAAAAAATACAAAAAAATGTCAAGAATAGTTGAGATTATTTAAGATAAAAAAAATTAGTGAGAATCAATAAAAAGTATTCAAAATTGTGTGAAAAACTCAAAATTGTAATAAAAATTTAAAAATAAAATTTAAAATGAATTACACTATAAAATACAATAATTAAAAAAATACCACATATAGTAAAAATAATTAAAGCATATCAAACATGAAATATACCAACGAAACACAAAACAATTTGTTATTGTTGAAGAAAATTTATAAAAATATGAAAAATGGTATAAGAATCTTAAAAAATATAATAAAATTAAAAAAGAAACACTAAAAATATAAAGTAACACTAAAAACGTAATAATCAATCGAAAAAACACAAAAAAGTATGAAACATGAAAAACAACAAAAAATTTAAAAAACAAATTGTTAAAATAATTACTAAAAATAGTAAATAACACTAAAAACATTTGTAAAAAGCAAAAATATTAAGAAACTCTTACATAAAGAAAAAAATATAGTAAGATAGATTAAAAAAATACTACAAATAGTAAGAAACACATTAAATATAAATAAACTCCAAAATAGTAATAAATACGCAAATCACAAAAAAATGTAAAAAATAGTAGGGATGGTTCATTATACAAATGTGATAAGAATGACAAAAAAATATACAGAATAGAATAAAAAATTAATCGCAAATATAACTACAAAAATAGTAATTGAAATTAAAAACACAAGGAAATAACAAAAAATGATGTAATATAAATAAAATGGCTAACAAAACAT
This sequence comes from Trapa bicornis, assembly GCA_030064425.1. NCBI lineage: Eukaryota > Viridiplantae > Streptophyta > Magnoliopsida > Myrtales > Lythraceae > Trapa > Trapa bicornis. The sequence continues at coordinate 1,946,648 of CM057745.1, forward strand.
AAAAAAGATATATTTAAAAAAACAACAAAAATAGTAATGTATAATTAATAAACTTAAAATTCTAAAGAAAATAAGAAAAAAAATAAAAAATACTAATAAATGCCAAAACATAAAAAATTGTGAGAATCAATGAAAATAATGTAAAATAGTATAAAACAAAAAGAAAGAAAAATTCAAAAATAAAACGTAAATAAAATTACATAAACAAAAACAACGAATTATAAAAATAATACAAATAGTAAAAAATAATTAAAATATCATAAACTTCCCAAAACAATGAGAAACACTAAAAATCACAATGAAATACAAAAAATCATTATTGTTGGTGAAAACAAATTGTAGTAATCAATTCAAACAATAAAAAAATAATATAAAAAACTCAAAAGAACATTAAATATTAAAAACAAATTATAAAAGATTTTTAATATTTTTGGATTTTACATAGGTTTTAGTGTTATTTACTATTTTTAGTAATTATTTTAACAATGTTTTTAAATTTTTTTGTGGTTTTTATGTTTGATACTTTTTCAGTTGTTTTGATTGATTGTTACATTTTTAAAGTTAGTTTGTTTTATTATCATTTTATTTTACTATTTTTTTAAAATTTATTATATGTTTTGAGATTTTTATACCATTTTTCATTTTTTTATAGATTATTACAAAATTTTTCTTCAACGATAACAAATTATTTTATGTTTTGTTGAGATATTTACTGTTTGATAAACTTTAATTATTTTTACTATATGTGGTGTTTTTTTTAATTTTTTTGTTTCATAGTGTAATTTATTTTAAATTTTATTTTTGAATTTTTATTGTAATTTTAAAATTTTCATAAAATTTTGAATTCTTTTCATTGATTATCACTAATTTTTTGTCTTAAATTATCTCAACTATTCTTGGATATTTTTTTTGTATTTTTTAGTGTTTCTTATTTTTTAGAAATTTATTGTGTTTTATGTATTATTACTATTTGTGTTGTTTTTTTTGAATGTATATTATTATGTTTTTGGCCATTTATTTATATATTTTTATTTTTGTCATTTTCTTATATTTTTAATTTTAATTATTATTTTTTGTATTTGTATTTGTGATTTATTATTTAAATTTTATCTTTTGAGTGTTTTATACTATTTTAAATATTTTTAGTAACTTTTTTCATATTTGTTTAATGAGCAATAACTACTATTTCTAGCATTTATTTGTGTTTTGTGTGTTTGTTAATTTTTTGGAGTTTCTTTTTTTTTATGTGTTTCTTCCTATTTGTGTTATTTATTTGACGGTATCTTACTATGTTTTTCTTCATTTAGGCATTTCTTAATTTTTTTTGTGTTTACTTGGGTTTTAGTGTTACTTACTATTTTTAGTTATTGTTTGAATAATATGTTTTTGAATAATTATTGAATTCATTTTTCTTTATTATGTTTGCTTTTGTTTTAGTTTAACTTACTACCTTTTATAATTCTTTTGTGGTTTGTTTTTAAGTTTTATTATAGTTTTGCATATTTCATATTATTTTTGTTTGTTTTCATTGATTATTACTATTTTTATGTTGTGAACCATGTCAAATATTTTTTTATTTATCTATATGTTTCTTATTATCTTTTTTTAAATTATCATATTTGATGAATTTATTACTATTTTCAACGTTTCTTTGATTATATCGTACTATATGTTGCTGTTTATTTATTTTTATATTTATTTACAATTTTATTTTATTTACTATAATTTATTATTCATTTTGAGGTTTTTTTTTGTATTTTTATTGTGTTTTTGAGTCGTTCAAAATATTGTGAATATTTTGAGTAATGCTTAACATTTTTACATATGGAACGATCTCTATTACTTTTTTTTCATTTCTTTGTATTTTTCAGTATTTTTACTTTATTTTAATTTCTTTTATTTTATGGGTTTCTTATTATTTGTGGTGGTTCTTTGAAATCATCTTACATTATTTTTTTTGTTTACTTAACTATTCTTAAATATTTTTCATATTTCCTTACATTTATAGTTTAAGTTAATATTTTTTGTCAATATATTTAGGATTTTTTTTAATTGCTATTGAATTTTTAGTGCCTCATACTAATTTTAGTATTTGATTTATTCCTACTAATTTTACTATGTTTTGATAGTCTTTTATTATTTCTTGGTATTTATTTACATTTTTAGTTTCACATAGTATTTTTTGTAAGAACTTTTATGGTTTGCCTTTGAATGTGTTTTGTATTGTTTCACAATTATATACTTTTTTAGTTATATTTACGATTTTTCACAATTCATACTATTTATGGATTTCTTTTTGTTTTTACGTGTTTCTTACTTTTTTTGAGTTTGTTTGAATTTTATGCTATTTTACCTATTTGTAGTCATTCATTAAATGTAAATTGGTACGTTTTTTAGTTATTTATGTATTTCTCAAAATATTTGGTGTTTCTTACATTTTTAGTATTAGTTAGTATTTTTAGTGATTTCTTTTATAGTTTATTTTTTAATATTTAACGTTCTTTTGAGTTTCTCATATTATTTTTTTATTGATTAGATTGATTTCTACAATTTGTTTCTTCAATGATAACAATTTATAGTGGCTCATTGTGATTTTTAGTGTTTCTTATTGTCTTAGGAAGTTTATGGGATTTTATTTAATTTTTACAATTTGTGGTATTTTATTAATTATTATTTTTGTTAGTGTAATTCCATTTAAGATATATTTTTGAATTTTTATTGTGTTTTTTAGTTTTATACTATAAAAGGTTATTTTAATTAATTCTAACAAATTGTTAAGATTTGGCATAATTCTGTATTTTTTAGTATTTCTTAATTTATTTAAAAATTTTATGTATATTAAGTATTAATTACTATTTGTATGGTTTCTTTTATTGTGTCTTTTTACGTTTTCTTATTCATTTTATTTATATTACATTATTTTTTGTTATTTCCTTATGTTTTAAAATTTAACTACTATTTTTTTAGTTATATATGCGATTAATTTTTTCTTTTTGAATGTTTTTCAATTTTTTATTCTATTTTATATATTTTTGAGTCATTCATACCACATGTGTATAATAAACCATCCTTAGTAGTTTTTACATTTTTTTTTGTAATTTACGTTTTTATTACTATGATGGAGTTTATTTACATTTAATGTGTTTTTTACTATTTGTAGTATTTTTTTGAATCTATCTTACTATATTTTGTTTTCTTTGTGCAAGTGTTATTTATTTATTTTAGTAATTATTTTAACAATTTGTTTATAATTTTTTTGTGATTTTTTATGTTTCAAACATTTTTTCAGTTATTTTGATTGATTATTACATTTTTAGTGTTTACTTTTAATGTTTGTTTTTTAATTTAATTTTATTTTTTAAGATTCTTATGCCATTTTCATATTTTTATAGATTATTACAAAATTTTTCTTCAATGATAATAAATTGTTGTGTTTCATTATTATATTTATTGATTGATACACTTTAATTGTTTTTACTATATGTGGTGTTTTTTTAAATTTATTTTGTTTTATAGTGTAATTATTTTAAATTTTTTTTACAATTTTGAGTTTTACATACAATTTTGAATTCTTTTTATTGTTTCTCACTAATTTTTTGTCTTAAATTATCTCAACTATTCTTGGCATTTTTTGTATTTTTTAGTGTTTCTTATTTTTTTATAAATTTATTATGTTTTATGTATCATTACTATTTGTGTTGTTTTTTTTAATGTATATTATTATGTTTTTGGCTATTTATTTATATATTTTTATTTTTGTCATTTTTTTATATTTTTAATTTCAATTATTATTTTTTGTATTTATATTTGTGATTTATTATTTAATTTTTTTTAGTGGTTTATACTATTTTGAATATTTTTAGTAACTTTTTTTATATTTTTTTAATGAGCAATAACTACTATTTCTCGCATTTTTTATATTTTGTATGTTTATTACTTTTTTGGAGTTTTTTTTATGTGTTTCTTCCTAATTGTGTTATTTATTTGGACGTATCTTACTATGTTTTTCTTCATTTAGGCATTTTTTTTTTTGTGTTTACTTGAGTTTTAGTGTTACTTACTATTTTTAGTTATTATTTGAATAATATGTTTTTGAATATTTATTGTGTTTTAGTGTCTCACACGTTGTTGGGTTGTTTTAATTTGTTATTATCATTTTTTATCTTCAACTATCCAAAATATTTTTAGAGTTTTGTTGTAATTGAGTGTTTCTTATTATTTTTGTACGTTTATGGTGTTTTAAGTATTTTTACTATTTGTTTTGTTTCATTAAATTTATTTTTCTTTATTATGTTGGTCATTTATGCATTTCTTAATATTTTTGGTGTTTGCTTTTGTTTTAGTTTAACTTACTACTTTTTGTAATTCTTTTGTGGTTTTTTTTTAAGTTTTATTATAGTTTTACATATTTCATATTATTTTTGTTTGTTTCCATTGATTATTACTATTTCTATGTTGTGAACTATGCAAAATGTTTTTTAATTTTCTATTTGTTTCTCAATGTTTCTTATTATTATTTTTTTAAATTATCGTATTTTATGAATTTATTTATATTTTCAACATTCTTTGATTGTATCTACTATGTGATATTGTTCATTTGTTTGACTTTTACATTTTTTGTATTTATTTATATATTTATTTTATTTACTTATACTTTATAATTTATTTTACGGTTTATTTTTGTATTTTTTATTATGTTTTTAGTGGTTCAAAATATTTTGAATATTTTGAGTAATGCTTAACATTTTTGCATATGGAACGATATCTACTACTTTTTACATTTTTTTGTTTTTTAGTATTTTTTTAATTTATTTGACTTTCTTTTTTTTATGACTTTTATATTATTTGTGGTGTTTCTTTGAATTCATCCTATAATATTTTTTTGTTTACTTAAACATTTCTCTTTTTTTCATATTTTCTTATATTTATAGTTTACGTTAATTTTTTTCATTATATTTAAGATTTTTTTAATTATTATTGAATTTTTTAGTGTCTCATATTAATTTTAATTTTTTATTTATTCTTACTAATTTTACAATGTTTGGTGGTTTTTTATTATTTCTTTTTATTTATTTACATTTTTAGTTTCACATGTATTTTTTGTAAGAACTTTTGCGTTTTACCTTTGAATATTTTTTGTATTTTTTCACAGTTTTATTCTATTTTTTGTTATATTTATAAAGTTCACCATTCATACTATTTATGGCGTTTCTTTTTGTTTTTTTATGTGTTTCTTACTTTTTTTTTTAGTTTGTTTGAATTTTATGCTATTTTACTTATTTGTTACCTTTCTTTGAATGTAAATTGCTACGTTTTAAAGTCATTTATGTGTTTCTCAAAATATTTTGGTGTTTATTGCATTTTTAGTATTAGTTAGTATTTTTTGTGATTTCTTTTATAGTTTATTTTCTAATATTTAATGTACTTTTGAGTTTATCATATTATTTTTTATTGTTTAAATTGATTACTACAATTTGTTTCTCCAACAATAACTATTTTTTGTGTTTAATTGTGATTTTGTGTTTTTTTATTGTTTTGGGAAGTTTATGATATTTTAGTTATTTTTTAATTTTTGTTTTATTTTTATAATTCATTATTTTTGTTTGTGTAATTTCATTTACGTTTTATTTTTGAATTTTTATTTTTTTTAGTTTTATACTATTTTACATCATTTTCATTGATTATCACAATTTTTTTTTATGTTTTTGCATTTGTTTGTATTTTTTAGTTTTTCTTATTTACTATTTGTGTTATTTCTTTAAATATATCTTTTTATGAATGTTAGTCATTTTATTTATATTACATTATTTTTTGTTATTTACTTATATTTTTAATTTTAATAACTATTTTTGTAGTTATATTTGTGATTAGTTTTTTTATTTTTGAATGTTTTTTAATTTTTCATTCTATTTTATATATTTTTGAGTCATTCTTATCACATTTGTATAATGAATCATCCCTACTATTTTTACATTTTTAGATTTGTGTGTTTATTACTATTTTGTAGTTTATTTATATTTAATTTATTTCTTACTATTTGTAGTGTAAGTGAATAGTATGGTCATCTGAAGGAAGAAGACGACACTGTTACGAATCGGATTGGACCATTCCGAACCGGGGTCAAAGCTTAAACCGGCCGGTTCACCTCTTATTTGACCGAATATTTCAAATCTAAAATTTTCTAAATTCATTTTCTATCAAATGGTGGCTTCAAATCTCGAATTTGAATTTTTTTAAGCCACCTAGAAAAATGAATTTAAAATCCAGTTCAATAGTAGTTCAAACTAGTTCAAACCGATTTGGGTCTGGTTCACTTGAACCAGTTTGGTTTTCATCTCCAATTCCTTTTCAAGTCCATTTCAATTACTTTTAGGACTCTTTGAGTGACTTGGGATCCATAAATTTCCCAGTCTACCCTCTCTCTATCGATTCCGGTTCATGAGTCGATTCGGTTCATAAACCGGTTCTGACCCTGTTCACTTGAACCAGTCCAGTTTTTCTTCCCCAATTCGTCTGAAGGTTCTTTTCCAAGATTTATAAACCATTTTGAGTCACATGGAAGTTGTAAATTCTCAATTTTCCCATTTCCTAATAATCTAGCTTGTAGGCCGATTTGGTTTAAAATTAAAAATTGATCGATTCTTTACTCAATTTTCTCATTATTAAAGGACGGGGTTTATATACCAAGTAAAAGAAGGGGAAACCCTTAATAAACTAGGAGAGTGGCGGTTTGCTCATGGAGATCCAACCAAACTTGGTCGGGGAGTGACAATTCAGGTCGAATTGATGAAGTCCAAGTTTTAGGGCCAATTTGTAATGTTTGGAAAGTTGGGGGCTAAATTACAATTTTTGAAAAACTTGAGATTTTCGGTAATTAGGGTATAAACAAAGTTTGTTGTCCAATGAGTCTGGAAGCTTAGGGAGCTTCGTGCGCATTGACATCGAGGAAGCAGGGGGAGAGGTCTCATCCCATTATTTCTTAAACATTTTTGGAGCTATTTCTGAGGTGGGCTAGAGATACTCCAGTTGGCCCAAGGACAATGGGCGCGGGTTTAGGCCCGTAGGCAAATAAATGAGAAATGAGCCTTTAAAAACTCACTTAAATGGTAAATTGTAAATTGTGTGAGATAGCTATTGAGCCATGACCAAGATTGTCAAACTTGTTAGGTTGGTGGTTACCAAGCTGAAGCTGGTTGTTGAACTCATTAGGCTAGTAATACCGAGCTGAAGTCGCGTCAACAAGCTCATGGGAGCTGGTAGCACCAACAATAAAAGGTCTTAATTGAAAAGAATTATTTGTGCATGCATGAGGTATAGAACCTTCGAGCCGCCAAATATAGGGTAGTAATGGTTCCAATGGCAACTGGACGACTCAGGGAGCATATGGGAAGTTTGTTGTCTAGTGACTCAGGAAGTTTAGGGAGCTTCATGCATATTGAGACCAAGGAAGTAGGGGGAGTGGACTCGGGCAGTAAGGCTCTCTCAACTTGCGGTAGAAGACCTTCTACCAGGGTGGTTAGTATCACTTAAAATATTATTATGTTCCTTCGAGAAAACTTATCAAAGTATAATCAATGTATTTTTTATCCACTTTGTAGGTAGCTTGTTTATGCCTATTCCCCTCATTCTTTTAGGTTTGATGGCCTAACCCATTTGGTCGAATGAATTTTCATTTCCTCTCTTTATTGAACCAACTAGAATTGATAGATGGGAGAGTTTATCTCTTGGCAACATTCATGCTACAAAAGAAAGTAATATAGTAGACTTTATTATGACTTGTCACTTCGGAATAAGAGCTTGGACTTCCATCCCTTCGTATGAGGACTATATCCATCTCATATTGAGCTTTCCACAAATGACATGTTAGAACAAAGAAGATACAAGTATGTGTAAATGAAGTTTCCATTGAATCCATTGGCTTCCCTTTTTGCCCATTGTTTTGGTTTGGCTCAATTCTTTCATAATACTTCTTCATCTTCCTCCTACTCTCCCTTGTTATTTTTAAGTCTTAGGAAATTGCTAATTACTCTTCTTCTTTTCATTTAATAGTTTATTGTTGTTGTCAAATAGACTTCTTCTTCACTAATAATATGTCTATTCATGGAGGTTTTCTTTGTTTTTCCTTCTTTCTAGCCCTACTTTTTCTTTAGACAACCAAACTCTCCAAGCATTTCATTTAATTATTTGGGTGCATGGAAAAGTTGTCCACTAGGCCATCTAGCAACATTCTATGTCTTAAGATCTCATAGAGAGTATGTGGATAATTTTGGTTGTTTGTCCATATGTACAATTCCCCCTTAAATCCATAATCTTGTACATGTATATATGTATATCAAAGAGTAGATTTTAGAAAGTATCAATTTATGCATTATCCGTACGTTCTTCTCTCATTTTCTCCTCTTGAGCTATTTTTTTATGATAGTTTAAAATTTCAAATGGGAAAAAGAGTAGTGTTATCAGATGAAATTTAAGAATTTCGTATGAATTGTTTAAAAATGTTAAAATTACATCAAAATTGTTTTTATAGTAATTAAATATGAGTTAATAATCTATTCAAACTCAATATTTTAGTATAATATTTCAGTTTTATACATTCATAAATTATATAAATTTAAAATAAATAAAATTATTTACAATTTATAAATTTTAAGTGAATATTAATCTAACTTATTTATAATATCACGTACTCTTATTATTGTATTAGAATCATAGAATTTACACAAATATCCAACCCTAGATAAAAAAATCACACTAAATGATATGATCGAATATAATAGAAAAATATTTAATTTTATTATTTATAATCTATCCCATAAAAAAACTTACATACTTATATTGTTAAAAATTAAACAAATCATGTATTTTAAATAAATAGAAATCTCCTTTTTAGTAATGATTTTATTATATATTTTTTAAAATTATTTTTTATCCATTTTATATTAATTATGACATTTTGTGGTGACTTTGACCATGAGGTGGGAGGATAGATGGTTGGAAACCAGTTATGTTATATTCGTAAAAATACTATTATATATTATATATCATGCTACTTGACAGGGTTGCTATTGATTACCTCATGGATGAGCAAACTATAACCATTGCCCTAAAAAACTCAATACTAAATAAGAACTCTTATCGTGTTAAAAAATATATTCTTATTTGTTGCTCCAATTTCTGTGAGTATATTGGGAATTCCATATTTGCTTTATTGAGTTTTTCATTATTTTTCTAAAATTGATGAGTGTGCTTAAGTTGGAAAATATACCAGTTTTCCGTACAACAATTAATTAAATTTGATTTAATTTTAATTATTAAATATACAATAGACTACAATTAATTTATAGTCAAATGATATGTATTCATTGTAAATAAATTTCATAATAGGATTTTTTTGAAAATATATGCAATCACTAATTGTTAAGAATAAGATTTACTATTTTCCTTTCTAGAATTCCAATCTCCAACCAATACAACATAGGAGACTAAATGTTGATATTGGAGGGGTAGAATTCGAACTCGGATCAGTTTCGTTCTATCCGCATAAACATGAATTCGGGTTGTGTACAACTGAATTCAATATTTTTTATTCGTTAATTAGTTTTTGGTTAAATTCGAATTTGTATATATTAGGTACGAGTTCATTTTATTTGTGTATTTTATGCTATTTTGTTTTATAAATTAAATTTTTTTATGGCAAAAGACAATTTTATATAGTAAATGTGGGTATTTTTCAGCTAATCTTGATACAAAATAAATATATAAATTAGATATTATATAATTACATATTTAAATATATAGATTATATATTATATAATTACATATATTATATTTTCTAATATTATGAACGATTGAGGATGATGAGCCGCAAGTGAATATACATGTTAAAGATGATGTGAATGGAGTCCACATAATCAATATAGTAAGTTTAAGAGTGAGTTTAAATAATTAAAATAATATAAATCATAAGCACAATATGTTAATACATTTTCATCCATTTTTCTTCTCTCTGCCAATCATGTAATTTATTCAATCCAGCACAAGAGAACTCCAAGTTGATTGACTTAGATTTGAAACTTGTTTATTACAAAAAATATTAAAAAGCATTAATTAAAATCAATAATATTACATGAATAAGAATATTTATCAAAATAATATCTCATGTTAATAAAATTATTTCTTTTAGCAAAACAATTTAGCCAAATTTTTAAACTTTTACCCTTCAAATGACTTTTGTCCACAAGCAAATGAAGAGGTATGTTATCTTTAATAGGCAAGGGTAAGCATATTTAACCAACTTAATTTTATTGTAGTGGAATCTGAAATAAAATGAAAATATTTAATAAAATTTTAAATAATATTATGATTTATTTAGATTATAATTTTTAATAATAATTTAAAATAAAATAAAGCTATAATATTTTTAACTTAACTAAAATAATGTCTTAACAATTTTTAATTTTTTCAAACAAATACGTAACACTTATACATGTTATTTTTCTATTGTTCTACATATGCATGATTAATATTTAAAATTAAATTTATATTTTTTATCTTATTAATATTATTATGTAAATAATATAACCTTATTTTTGAGTGATTATATAAAATAAAAAAATTATTTAAGCAAAAAGTAAGATATTATTTGAAATTGCCAAGAATTGAACGAAGATTTTTGCCATATTTCATTGTTTGAGAGAGAAAATTGTAAACTACTTACTCCGTATTTGAACTTTACGGAATATCGAGATCGGTTCATCCATAGACACAAACTTAGGTTGTGTACGAAATAGTACCCATGAATATAAACTCGATTAGATTCAAATTCGTGTATAGTTTTGTAACTGAATTGAAATTAAATATTTTTTATTCATAAAATTTTAATTTTGGTTTAAATCTATTCGATTAAATTCTAATTAACCCGAAATCGGGTAGTGTCCACCAACTCTATGGACCCAACTTTTCGTGTCGATTTAGATAAAATAAAAGTCATAGGTACAAATTGAATAATTATTTATTTGGATTTAATTGATAATAACATAAATTATTAAATGTATAGAAAAATATTATATTAATGACTTTGTTCTCTTTCACACCATCTTTCTTATGCTTCTCTATATACACTTATCAATGACATCTAATTAAATAATTAGATCATGGATGTTAGATTATTGGACAAATAGTATATTAAATGTGTGAGAAACTATTAAAAATAGTAAATACACTTTAAATGTTTACTTTTAAATTTACTAGAATGGACAATAATTTGATCAATGTCATGTATAATAACATTTGATAGTACTGTAAATAAATAAAAATTTGAGCTAATATCTATTTATAAATTTTAATTAGCTCAACTTTTATAATTTTATAAATTTAAGTCACATATCTATGATAAAGTTTTTTTAATAAAAACTGGAAAATATTAATCTTTTAAATTAATAAAATAAAAAAATTAACTTTATAAATAGTAAATATAAAATATAAAAAATAATAATAAATAAAATTATATGATTTATTTGGCTTTTTTGCAATAATCAATGCATTCTATCAAAAAATAAATATTAATGTGTAAAATTCCAAATATATATCTCATTATTAATTTAATAATTACAATAATCATTAATTTTTTTATTAACGTTAGTAAATATTCTTTCACAAGTAACTAAATATTATTATGAAATATTCTATTTTAATGACATTAAGATAAGCCATTATTAACATTCAAATATTCTTATATCTATTATGAACAATATTCCTTTTTTTACACGACATTTATCACGTAAACTAATAAATAATTTTAATTTTTTATTGGTGTTATAATTATTTATCATCTAACAAAATATTACCCAACAAATATCAATTATATTACCTAAAAATGTGCAAATTTGGTTCATTTCATTATTTTAGAACAATTTTTTGTTGCACTACAGACACTAAACTTATAATTTTATTTATCATTTGACATAAAATTCAAATTTTAATATAAAAAATTAAGATATTGTTATTTTTAAAAAATTTAATGTAAAACACAAAATTTACCAATAGGGTCCGATTAATCAAAAACTCTTAAATTATATAGTAATGTCATTGGCTATAATGACATATTATAAAAATATATATTATTCAAATAGTTGATCACTATTTGAATTACCTGAATAAATCACCTTTAATGATCATTTTATTATAATTGTGATTTTCTTGAATTTATTTCATCATAGTACTTATTTAAAATTTATGAGCGCAATAAATTTTAAAAAGTTTGACCAATACTATTTGTAGTATTATTAGTTTTAATGTTTGGTAGTCGAGATTTGTTTCTAACCGTTGTACCGTAATTAATATTTGATCATGTTAACATGGTTATGATTCACGTCGCTGAAAATCTTGACTTAAATAGTTTTATAATATTTTGAATAATTTTTGGTGGTTCATAAATAAAGTTATAACTTTTTAATTTGGGTCCCCAAATAATTGGAGGTGTGTGATTGGAATGATAAATCTTATATGGATGTATAAATGTTTTATACTTAATTAGTATATGAAAATAGTTTTCTTTAATCAATTATAGTTCACGCATCTATACAATAATGAATTTCATATACGTTGAATTTTGTAAATACGGAAAAATCGGGTCGAGGGATTCCGGTGGTCAGCCGGGAGGAAGGAATACTCCACGCTGTTCAACCAACTTATTTTCAAAATATTAAGTGAATGGAAAAAAATCTTGAGCTTTAAAATGTTATCCATTTGTCTATTATTATAAATAATAACATATATATTTTCTATGAAATTGGAATCTGAACTCTATTTATAATTTATTATTTTTATCTTATAGAACTTTTTTTATTTTTTTCATTAATGCATTCACGGCTAACCTTCTTTTTTTTTATATATCTATACCCTTTTGATAGAGAAAAAATCTCCTTATTTTTCCCTTTAGGATTTACGTATACAAGAGTTAATTTCTTATTAATTATATATTTCGATTCAAAAAAAAATATTAAAAACTTTAAAAATAAGAATTGGATTGCTTGATACATATGAAAAAATATACAATAATAATGTATTTGACGAATTAAATGTCATGATCTAATAAATAACCATTCTTATTAATTGTTAATATTAGTTGATAATTTTGTAAAAGGTTCTAGTGAAATTTTTCATTAATTTTGAATTTTTGTCAAGTATACCTTGTTATTGTAATAATAATTTTTTACAGTAAATTTTTCGATCCATTCAATTAATATTTATCATTTTTTAGTTATAATATCTCTAATTTAATTGATTTTAAGTCAAATTTATTTTTATAAAAATATTTTTGTTCAATTTCATAAAAAATCTCAATTTTTCTATTTATATAATATTTTGTAAATATAAAGCGTTTATAATTCGTATGACTTAAATGCCGTTTTTAACCAATTTTTTATCTAACATTTTTTCATTTCTTAATTTTTTTATTCAGTGAGATTTTTTAGGATAATTTATAATACATTCTAAAATTATAATTCTAATCAATTTAAAATCTGATTATTGGTTCGAGTTTTCGTTTATAATTTAATTTTAATAATAATTCTAATTATGCTTAAATTCTAATTTAGTAAGTTAGAAGTTACTTGATTTATTTAACTTATATTTTTGTGCAACTTCTCTCACAGTAATAAAAATTATTATTATTATTTTTAGCCACGGGTTTCACATTTTATTCCAAAAAGAAATGTCTTAAATATAATATAGTTTGATCTATTTTCATTATGTAGAAATTTATGTGAAATGGCCTAAGGTAAAATTCGTGAGATGCCTCATCCCATGTTCATTTGAGAGGTGCTAAAATTTCATACAAACCCATTGACTTAGATTTATTATGTCTTAAACTTTTATCATGTATTTTGTATTGCTTAATCATGGACAAAATTAGTGTGATGGAGGAACCATCATATATATAATATCATGAGAAAATATATTATTGATCTATAATTTCTTGATAAAATATTTATTTTAAAATTATTATTTATAATTAATAAAATATTTTAAATTTTATTGACGAACCTATTTTTCTCTTTTATTAAATTTAAGGTTATATTTTTAATAATCATACGTCAAAAAATATATACAATTCTTACTTACAATTTTTTCAATTATTATTTTTTCAATATAGTTCCTAAACAATACCCGTGACTTGGCTATTTTTCTTTTGGGTAGAACAGAATCCAAATTTTCAATTACCAATCCAATATAAATGATATACTACCGGTTCTTATAATAGGTTAGAATATAAATTTATAAATACACAATATTTCAACTATTATATTCTCAACTAATCATATATAATAATAAAATACTCATATAAGTATTCACATTCAGCTATATTTATAAGACTATCATGTAATAAAATATTTTATTTTCAAAATTCAACCTCTAATATCTATATTTTACAATGTGAGTACTCAACTTTCTAAATTTACAAAATAATCTCTTAATTTTTCCAAATTTTCAAAACAATACCTTAGCCAGTCATTTGCTCTAAGTCAGGTTTACTTTATCGTAATGACCTTGAGACTGTGTTTTGATTGTATTATGGAGCTCAATACATATTTTTTATAGGAAATAAAGTATGATCCATACAAAGGAGGATTTGATTAATTCAATTTTCCTACTTTAGCATTTATTAACATTTTTAGTGATTTAATGAATTTAAAAATAAACAAAACATAAATTTCCATAGGCTTTTATACATTTTCTAAATTTTTAAAATTAATTTTATTTTTTTTAATTAAAATTTATTGTAATTTGTACAGAGATTATTATTCCCAAATTATAATAATAAGATTTATTGTGTGTTAATGTATTTCGTATATTATTTTTTTAATCTTTCACTTACTATGTTTAAAGTTAACTAATGATAAATCCTCTTAACTTCCATATGAGATATCATATATCACATGTTATATCTAATATATGACAAAAAAACAATAAATAAATAATTGCTATGATCTAGCAAATGATATTTCTATATCATTTTTGGTAAACAATATTTCTATATCTACTATCAACCATATTCCTTTTTATTACTCACATTTATTGCATAAATATATTTTTAGATTAACCCTTAAAAAATCTTATTTTTTTTTATTGATTTCATTATTATTTATGATTAAATAAAAGTATTGCACACAAAATATTGACACAATTGCTACTAAACTTTTAATTTTGTTCCCATTTTACCTAAAATTCAAATTTTGATTAATGTAATAACACATTATATATATATATATCATAGTAGTCCATTTAAGTAGTTAAATTAAGGTTTTTTAGCATTACTCTCATATTCCAATAAAAAAAATTGAATGACATATAAAAAATGAGGGAAAATCAAAAGTTTTGTGCTCATTTAAGCTCAAAAAGTTCATACCATAATCAACAAAATGAACCCTAGTCATCATTTAAATGTATAATTTAACAAAATATTTATACATGAAATAAAAGCTAAATTTTGTGTAGAATTTTATAGGAAAAAAAGGTTTGTAGAAATATAATAAAATTTATGGTAAAAATGATTTTTTGGAATTTATATTAATTTTCCTTAATTTGTCTAAACCTTGGAATATCTCCCTACTATAAAGCCCAATGTCATTCCATCTGATTAATGGCATGGCTTGCAATACTTCATTCATGGAAATGAGGATGGTTCAGGTGAGGCTATTCACCATAGCTCTCCTCCTCCTCCTCGGGATTTCATGGGTGTTAGCCGGAAAAGCTCAGTCTCTGCCGGTTAACTTTATAGGAAGCTCGAGGGATCCCACAAGGGCACGAGGACCAAGGACATCGTCCAACTGAAGCAGTACATGTAGAAGTACGGTTACTTGCACCACCACCACACCACGGACGAAGCCGGCGGTGATGTCTTCGACGATCGCCTCGAGGAAGCCGTCAAGACATTTCAACAGTTTTACGGCCTGAATGTCACCGGAGCCCTGGACTTCGACACGGTCTCGTTCATGGTGAGGCCTCGGTGCGGGGACTCAGACATAAGAATCGGCGCGCGAGAGAACCGCCCGGGCATGCATACTCCCTCCGCGTGGTCAGGCATTACGCTCACTTTCCAGGGAAGCCGAAGTGGGCCTCGAATAAGTACCACCTGACCTACGAGTACGCTCCGGGGACTCCGCAGTTGTTTTTCGACGTCATCCCGAGGGCTCTGGGGAGGTGGGCCAGCCTGACGCCGTTCACCTTCAGCAGGGCCAGTAGCTACGAGTCGGCCGACCTCAGGATCGGGGTCTTCCGAGGTGATCACGGCGATGGATCACCTTTCGATGGCCCCAGCGGAGTCACGGCCCATGCGGGTGCGCCCTACGTCGGCATTGTCCACTTCGATGCAGACGAGAAGTTCTCTGATGGGGTGGAGGACGATGCGTTCCATCTGGAAACCATAGCCCTGCATGAATTTGGGCACTCGTTGGGGCTGTTACACAGCAGCGACCCAACTGCCATCATGTTCGCCTATACTAACCACGGTCAGAAGAAAGATGTGCAGGAGGATGATATTAACGGACTAAGGAACTTGTATGGTGTCAGAATGAGCAAATAATCATTGCTATTGAAATCACTTAATATTACTATGTTCTTTTGAGAAAACTTATCAAAGTATCATACACTTTGTAAGTAACATTCATGCACTTTTGATCCACTTTATAGGTAGCTTGTTTATGCCTATTCCCCTCATTCTTTTAGGTTTGTAAGCCTAACTCATTTTCATTTCCTCTCTTTATTGACCCAACTAGAATTGGATGAGAGAGTTTATATCTTGGCAACATTCCTGTTACAAAAGAAAGTAATATAGATTATGACTTGTCACTTTGGAATAAGAGCTTCGACTTCCACCCATTAGTGCGAGGACTATATCCATCTCATATTGAGCTTTCCACAAATGACATGTTAGAACAAACAAGATACAAGTATGTGTAAAAGAAGTTTCCATTGAATCCATTGGCTTCCCTTTTAGCCCATTGTTTTGTTTTGGCTCAATTATTTCATAATACTTCTTCATCTTCCTCCTACTCTCTCTTGTTAGTATCAAAATGAATTTTATCCTTTTCATTTAATATGTTATTGTTGTTGTCAAATAGACTTCTTCTTCCCTAATAATATATATACCGCAATAATGCAAATATGGAATTCCCAATATACTCTCAAAATTTGGAAGAATAAGAGTGAAGTTTTATTAAAGCATGCTCAAAGTCATTTTTTGATTGGTTTGGTAATGAATTTTTGAAAAAAATATATATATTCATTTAATAGTTCTGGAATAAAATATTTATTGTTGAAAAGATTAGTTTGGTAACAAAATTTAGACTAAATGATTATACTCATGAGAGAATGGTTGGTTGTAATTCAAGTAATATTAGCCTACAACAAATATGTTATAAGAATATAATATATAATTTATTATATGCTTATATTTTATTATTATGATATGACATGTATAAATAAACACTATTATACAATTAAATGATAGACTTGTATATAATAACAATAATCTATTTGAATTATATAATAAATAAAAATATATGTTATACATATTTAATATAGTTTATTATATATGTTATTGCTATTATAAAATATTATACATAAAAATTATTATACAATTAACATTAACTTATTTTCTAATTATAACAATAATTAAATTATGTTATATAATTTGATTATATTATAAAAGTATTATACATATAATTAATCATATATAAAATGATTTTATATTTTTATTTGTCATATTATTTTATTTTTATATAATTAAAAAATATATAACATATAACCTTTTTAATATTTCATTTACTTCTCATTCCATCAATTCAAACATTAATTTGATTGTATTAAATACTCATAATGAATTTTTTATTCAACCATTTTCTTTGTTTGTATTTGTACATTTTCATTGATTAATGTATTTTATCTAATTAACATATTTATATGTTTAATAATTTGTTTTTTTAAGAACAAGGAGAATTAGCTTTTTTTCTTTATATGTTTAATATTTTTCAAATGGGACAAGGTATTTTATTATAATATTTATAAATATATTATTAATAAGATTTTATATATATTATACAAACATATAAATATATATTTTTAGCATGAGTTCAATTACTAATTTAGATAATATATTGAACCAAATTATTGTTACTAGCTTATATGAGTTTTACGAGGATTTAGACACTTTCCTTCCTCTATGGCAGCTGGACTGCGCGTATTACATGTCATTTGAATGAGTAAGAGTATTACGCTTCTATTTTTACCCGTTCAAGGTAAACATGGCTGGCTGGTTTGGATTTACCAACAAATCAACCACCGCATATAGGAATAGGAGTAACGTTGGTCGATCAATGGAAGACACCTTTGCTTCCAAAAGATGCCTAAGTCACACACCATATCAATATGGCAATGGCACTATGATGATTATGGAGGGAAATACAAGTGGACACTGCATTTTCAATAAAGAGGTAGTGGGTAGCGGCATGGAAATCGGTCTTTTTATGACAAATGGTAAATATGGTTTGCCTTCTTAAATGATTCATGCCCATGGCCATGGCCATGGCCCTCTTCTCCTTGATTGAATCAAGCAACCTCCAAGCATCCAAATGTGTTTTTGCTAGCTCATCAATGATCTGTTGACATGATCTAGCTTAGCTAGTAGTTGTAAACTTTATTTTGTTCATGTTTAGGTTTACCACCAAAAACAATTGTATTGTATTGTACGGAAGAGAATGAAATAGAACATTTTTACGGAAAAATATTATATGAATTATCAAAAATTTTGTAAATGTAATATTTTAAAATAATCTAACAAACTTTATTTTCAATCCTTCTTATGTTATAAAAAGTATACACTAATTGAACTAACATAAATATTTGACACTTAATATCTTATTTTAAAATTTTAATCTTTAAATTAAACGTTTTTCAATTTTTTAACATTTAAGGGACACAATTTCTAAAATTTTAATAAAAACACAATATTTGAATTGATCGATTTATAGAGATTTGAATTGATAAAATAATAAGTATTTTATTAAATGAAATGAATGGATTTCTTGGCATATAAAATATGTTTTTCTAAATAATTTAAATATATTTTTATTTTTATTCTTATATATTTAAAATAAAATTATAATTATAAATATATATAATTATTGTTATACAATAATATTAATTTATTTGCTATAATAATAATAATAATAATTAATTGTATAATAAAATTTGATAAATGTAATTTATTATATATAATATAATTATATAAATTTATTTAATATTATATTATATTATATTATACATTACATGTAATATATATTATTAAATTTAATTAAAAATAAATAATTTTTTTGAATTTTTCTTTAACAAAACATACCATTTATAAAAAAAATATGTGATTGATGAGATCATGGATGAGCAAACTATCTCCATTGCCCAATCCTAAATAAGAACTCTTCTCATATCAAAAAATATTCTTGTTGCTCCCAATTCTGGGAGTATATTGGGAATTCCATGTTTGCATTATTGAGTTTTACATTATTTTTCTAAAATTGATGATTGTGGTTATGTTGGAGAATGTACAAGTTCCATAGGACTCATATGATGTTCATTGTAAATAAATTTTATAATAGGATTTTTTTTAAATATATGCAACCACCAATTATTAAGAATGAGCTTTACTCTTTTCCTTCCTAGAATTCCAATCTCCATTCCAAATAACATATGCGACTACATGTCGATATGGGAGGGACATGTGGCTGTTTTACTTGAAATTTGAAATCAAATTTGAAATCAGTAAGTTCCAAAGGCAGGGCAGGTTTAAGTACATCCACATAAATTCGGATTCGGGTCGGCTAATATGGATCTAATATTACTTATTTATTAATTAGTTTTTTATTAAATTCGACTTCGTTCTGTTTGGTGTATTTTATACCCGATTTTAAACGGGTGTATGAATCCGACTTGGGGTTGTATAAATCTAAACGAACACATCTATGGAGAAGGGATGTTAAAAATTTTAAGATAATTTTGTATATTAAATGTGGGTATCTTTTCACATAATCTCTACTCCAAAATAAATATATAAATTGAATATTATATAATTACTTATTTAAATACATAAATTGGATATTATATAATTACATATATTATATTTTCTAATATTACAAGCTATTGAGGATGATGATCAGCTAGTGAATATACATGTTAAGAGAATGACAATGGATTCCACATACTCAATATACTAAGTTTTTCAACTAAGAGTGAGTTTAAATAATTAAAATAATATAAATCATAAGCACAATATTTAAGTTAATACATTTTCATCCATTTTTCTTCTATGTGCCAATCATGTAATTTATAGATATTGCCTCATTCAATCTAGCACAAGAGAACTCCAACTTGATTGACTTATTGAGATATGAAAGATTTTTATTATAAAAAATATTAAAAAGTATTTATTAAAATTAATAATATTACATAAATAAGAATATTTATCAAAATAATATCTCATATTAATAAAATTATTTCTTTTAGCAAAACAATTTAGCCAAATTTTAAGCTTTTCCCATTCAAATAACTTTTGTCCACAAATAAATGAAGAGTTATGTTATCCTTAATAGGCAAGGGTAAACATCTTTAATCAACTTAATTTTATTGTAGTGGAATCTGAAATAAAATGGAAATATTTAATAAAATTTTAAATAATATTATGATTTATTTAGATTATAATTTTTAATAATAATTCAAAATAAAATAAAGTTATAACATTTTTAACTTGACTAAAATAATGTCTTAACAATTTTTATTTTTTTTAAACAAATACGTAACACTTGATAAATGTCTATAGATCTGCAGATGCACAATTAATATTTAAAATTAAATTTATATTTTTTTTATCTTATTAATATTATTATTTAAATAATATAATATTATTTGAGTGATTATGTAAAATAGAAAAATTATTTAAACAAAAAATAAAGATATTATTTGAGATTGCCACGAATTGAGCAAAAATTTTCGCCACGAAAATTTCATTGTTTGAAAGAGACAATTGTACTCCCATAGGCCATACCCGAACTTTACCCGAGTTCGAAATTCGATTGGGTTCGGTTTCATCCACACATACCCGAATTTAAGACGTGTATTAAATAGTACCCACAAATTTAAAATCGTGTATATTTAAATTTGTATGCTGTTATAATTGAATCGAAATTAAATATCTTTTATTTATAAAATTTTAATTTTGATTTAAATTCATTTAATTCGATTCTCACAAACCTGAATTCGGAGAGTGTCTTACAAACTCTGGGTACCCAACTTTTCGGGTTCATACGGATTTAGATCTCGTAAATCCGACCTCATATCATATGAAAGCTGTACGGACAAATTAAATAGTTGATAATAACATATATTATTAAATGTATATCATTCGTCGGTTATAAATGGAGATGTTCTTATACCCGGTCAGTATGATGGACAGTTGAAATCATATTTTTATCGAAAGTGCTCTTCCCTAACTGTGTGTCAATGCTTAAACGATTTAGGAGACCTTTTTTACGGGAGCTTGAATAGCTCTTATAGGTCAAGGCCTCAATTTTGGAACTTGGGGGTTAATATGCCCTATTTTGAAAATCTCATATAGTGGGGCCCAAGGCCAATTGGCACGAGCAGAAACTTATAAACAAACATGAGTTATATGCCATAAAACTTTAAATAAATAAATTTTTTTGCCATTGTACTAAGACAGGACCAACATACTCAGTCAACTATCGGCAGTGCGACACTACAGGTCGACGGACCAGTTAAGACAAACAGTTGCGGGTTGAGTTGAGAGTCGGGACCGTTGGACCAGTGGCACCACAAATTATTTGGCATAATGAGAAAATATTGATTGTGCATACACTGTGATTACAAGACCATTAAAACGCCCAAGAGGGGTAGTGATGCGTCCTAAGGGCAGTAGACGACCTGGTGGGTATAAGGGCAGTTTGTCGTACCAGGTGACCGTGTGAAATTTGGAGTAGCACCAAGCGCATGAGACCGGGGTGGGGACGGGATGAGGTATCTGTCCTCATACAGACACGGAGAATGGATTTCGGGATTGAGAGTTGGATGTCACGTACATCCACTCATTCTCAGGGTAGAAGTGGACGTGCTTCTATGTAGGTGGCCGGTAAAGTCACTCTGAAGCCACAAGTAGGTTCAGTGGATGTGTTGGCTTGCAAATGTGTGTTTGACCTTCATGATGAAGGATGTGTGTTAGGTGATGACACACCGTGGTTAAATAAGGAAATGGTGGAAAATCCAAGAATTTAAATGAAAAGATTTTTGAAAAAAAAGAGTATGGCACACTCCAATACAAATATTTTCCTAAAAGTTAAAAATTTGAAACCCATTCACTGAAAAGTCGTACTCACCCCTCCCTTATACCCCTTTCAGGAAATTCTACTCTTAAAGACCATCAACTAAAACCACTGTGAGACAGGTATAACAAATTTTAAAATATTATTTAGTTTTGATTTATATTATTCCAGTAAAAAGTGCAGGTTTAAAGAATGTCTTACTTTTTATGGTTTATAATAAGGGGAAACCTTTTAATAAAACGGGAGAGTGGTGGGTTGATCACAGGGATCCGACCAAACCGAGTCGGAACGTGACAGATAGTGTGTGCAATGCATTTTGCAGTTTGTTCAACACTATTATAAACCGATTTAACGTGATTTTTCGATTGATTAAACTAATTTTTGTCATTTTTTTATCGATCTACCTCCAATTCGATTGATTTTTAGTCAAATTTATTTTTATAAAAATATTTTTATTTAATTCCACACTATTTAAGCTAAAAAAATCTTAATTTACCTATTTATATAACATTTTGTAAAAAACGGAGCATTTATATACGTATTCAATTGTGAACTAAGATTTTGTGAGACTTTTTTCATTTTTTAATTTTTTATCCAATGAGATTTTTAGGATAATTTATAACGAATAAATTATCTAAAATTATGATTCAAACCAATTTAAAATCTATTTCGATTTTTAATATTGACTAGAGTTTTGGTTTATGATTTAATTTTAATAATAATTTCAATTATACTTAAATTCTAATTTAGAAAATTAGGGATTATGTAATTTATTTTACTTATATTTTTGTGTAACTTCTCTCCCACAGTAATAAAAAATTATTATTATTATTATTTTTAGTTAGAGATTTTATTCCAAAAAAAAATATCTCAAATATAATATAGTTTGATCTATTTTCATTATGCATAAATTTATGTAAAATGGCCCTAAGGTAAGATTCCTCATTCTATATTATATTCATTTGAGAGGTGCTAAAATGTAATCCAAACCCATTGACTTAGGTGTATTATGTCTCTTTTATCATGTATTTTGTAGTACTTAATCATGTACAAAATAAGTGTGAACGAAGAATAATAACGTATAATATGTGAGAAAGTGCATTATTGGTCAATAATTGTTTAATAATATATTTATTTTAAAATTATTACATATAATTAATAAAATATTTTAAATTTCAAATTTGAGATTATATTTTTTGTGGGACTTTTTTCATTTCTTAATTTTTTATCCATTGAGATTTTTTAGGATAAATTATAATACAAATAAATTGTCTAAAATTATGATTCCAACCAATTTAAAATTTGTTTTAATTTTTAATATTGGTTCTTTCCTTTATGATTTAATTTCAATAATAATTCTAATTATGCTTAAATTCTAATTTAGTAAGTTAGGGGTTACTAAATTTATTTTATTTATATTTTTGTGCAACTTCACTCACATTAATAAAAATTGTTATTATTATTTTTTTAGTCACAAATTTGATATTTTATTCCAAAAAAAATGTTCCAAATATAGTTGGATCTATTTTCATTATGGAGAAATTTATGTGAAACAAACGCGAACGGCTATTAACAAGAGACCACAAGACTAGCACCAGCCCCAACTAGCATTAATAATAGACTAAAAGACATGAGTCCGAACAAGTAAAGAGAAAACAAGCATTACCAAGATATCACACGACATGAGTACGCACAATTCAAGAGATACAAGTACTAATGGATATTACTAAGAGAAATGATTATATTCAGGATTTTTATCATATTTTATTTAGATATTATTAGATTTTGTTCATATAAAGACTTTATTAAACCTATATAAACCCATTACAAATATATATATACAATTCATTCGTTTTCATTATGTACACTTTCATTGTAATCTTAGTTTTCATTATAATCTTCATTTTTTTTCCATTGTCTTTTATATTATTTATAAAAAAAGTTATTATTTCTGAAAAAAATTTAATTTAGCCTAAATTCAATCAAATATTAACACAATTTATTTATTTTTCAATATGTTTATTATTTTTATATTAATAGTGGACTTCTTATTCTAGCAAATATTTTTATCATTTGAAATATTTCTAATATTTAATATCTATATCAAAATTATCATCAGTCTACATTTTTTTATCTCAACAAAAATAGTTTATCCCTATATATATATTTTTTTCATTCAGCACTTTTAAAGCACTTTTAAAGCATTTTCTACATTTTGCTCATTCTACCTTCAATTGATTTTTTTTATCAGTTATATTCATTAATGCATCATGCATTAATTATTCAATTACACAAGCCCAATGAGACCATAACACATAAGTCTTACACATTACCACACAAGATCCCAACGGGTATTACCAAGAGATCACAAGACAAGTCCCCACAAGTTAAGAGATACAAGCTCAAACGGACATTACTAAAAGACATAATCAAATTCAGATACTAATAGATTTCGATTAGATTCTATTTATAAATTATTAGATTTTATTTATATAAAGATTTTATTAAACCTATATAAACCTTTGAAATTGTAATTAAACATTACAATTATTATTATTATTATACACATATTATCTATCTCCACTTCTTCCATTATCTATCTACTCTTCCTCTATTTCTTTACTTGAGATACCTCTTCCTATATTGTATTCATTTGAGAGAGTGCTAAAATGTCATACAAACCCATTCTCATAGTGTACTATGCCTTAAACTTTTATAATGTATTTTGTATTACTTAATTATAGACAAAATTAGTGTGAGGGAAGAATATAATATTTTAAGTTTTATAGACATATATATTTTTCTTTTTTATTAAGTTTGAGATTATATTTTTAATAATCACATTCACATAAAAAAATATATATATACAATTTTTTTGGTCATTATTTTTCTTTCTACTAGTAGAAGAGAATTTGGATTTTCAATTACCAATGGAGTATTAATGATAGAATACTCATTCTTATAACTGATACAATATAAATTTATAAATACATAATAATTCAACTAATATATTCTCAACTATCTTATATAACGAGGGGTGTATACTTATAAAACTACTATTTGATAAAATATTTTATTTTCAAAATTCAACCTCTAATATCTCAATTTTACAATCGACTACTTAACTTTCTAAACTAACAAAATAATCTATTAAGTTTTCCAAATTTTCAAAACAATCCCCCAGCGGGTCAGAGTATGAAAATCAGTACTTCCAAAAACCTTACAAGTGACTCAATTTGCTCTACGTCAGGTTTACTTCAACATAAATTACCTTGAAACTGTGTTTTGATTGTATTATGGAGCTCAATACACATTTTTATAGGAAATAAAGTATGATCCATACAAAGGAGGATTTGTGAGTAATTCAATTTTCCTACCTTAGGGTTTATTAATATTTTTAGTGATTTAATGAATTTAAAAAAAACAAAACATAAATTTTCATAGGCTTTTATACATTTTCTAAATTTTTAAAATTAATTTTATTTTTTAAAATTAATTTTATTTTTTAAAATTAAAATTTATTGTAATTTGTACAAAGAATATTATTCCCAAAATATAATATAATAATGTGATATATATATTTTAATTATCATTTAATTAATAATAAGATTTGTTGTGTGTTAATTTATTTCATATATTATTTTTTAATCATTCACTTACTATTTTTAAAGTTAACTAATGATAAATCACCTCAACTTCCATATGAGATATCATATATCACATGTTATATCCAATATATGACAAAAAAAACAACAAAATTGCTATGATCTAGCAAATGATATATAGTAAGCTTAAAATCAGCTTCATTTTTTTTGGTAAACAATATTTCTATATCTATTATCAACAATATTCATTTTTATTACTCACATTTATTGCATAAATATATTCTTAAATTAACCCTTAAAAATTCTTATTTTTTATTGATATCATTATTATTTATCATTAAATAAAAGTATTGCACAAAAAATATTGACACAATTGCTACTAAACTTTTAATTTTATTTTCCATTTTACCTAAAATTCAAATTTTGATTAATGTAATAACACATATTGTGTGTGTATATATATATATATATCAAATTTTGATTAAATTAGGGTTGTTTAGCATTACTATCATATTCCAATAAAAAAATGAATGACATATAAAAAAAATGAGGGAAAATCAAAAGTTTTGTGCTCATTTGAACTCAAAGAGTTCATACCATAATCAAGAAAATGAACCCTAGTCATCATTTAAATGTATAATTTAACAAAATATATATACATGAAATAAAAGCTAAATTTTGTGTAAAATTTTATAAGAAAAAAGTGTCTGTAGAAATATAATAAAATTTATGGTAAAAATGTTGTTTATCCTTTTTTTGGAATTTATATTAATTTTCCTTAATTTGTCTAAACCTTGGAATATATCCCTACTATAAAGCCCAATGTCATTCCATCTTGTTAATGGCATTGCTTGCAATACTTCATTCATGGAAATGAGGATGGTTCAGGTGAGGCTATTCACCATAGCTCTCCTCCTCCTCCTCGGGATTTCATGGGTGTTAGCCGGAAAAGCTCAGTCTCCGCCGGTTAACTTTATCAGCAAGCTCGAGGGATCCCACAAGGGCACGAGGACCAAGGACATCGTCCAACTGAAGCAGTACATGGAGAAGTATGGTTACTTGCACCTCCACCCCACCACGGACGAAGCCGGCGGTGATCTCTTCGACGATCGCCTCGAGGAAGCCGTCAAGACATTTCAACAGTTTTACGGCCTGAATGTCACCGGAGCCCTGGACTCCGACACGGTCTCGCTCATGGCGAGGCCTCGCTGCGGGGACGTAGACATAAGAACCGGCGCGCGAGAGAACCGCCACCCCGGGCATGCATACTCCCTCCGCGTGGTCAGGCATTACGCTCACTTTCCAGGGAAGCCGAAGTGGGCCCCGAATAAGTACCACCTGACCTACCAGTACGCTCCGGGGACTCCGCAGTTGTTCTTAGACGTCATCCCGAGGGCTCTGGGGAGGTGGGCTAGCCGGACGCCGTTCACCTTCAGCAAGGCCAGTAGCTATGAGTCGGCCGACCTCAGGATCGGGGTCTTCCGAGGTGATCACGGCGATGGATCACCTTTCGATGGCCCCAAAGGAGTCACGGCCCATGCGGGTGCGCCCTACGTCGGCAGTGTCCACTTCGATGCAGACGAGAAGTTCTCTGATGGGGTGGAGCCACATGCGTTCCATTTGGAAACCATAGCATTGCATGAATTTGGGCACTCGCTGGGGCTGTTACACAGCAGTGACCCAACTGCCATCATGTTCGCCTATACTGACCACGGTCAGAAGAAAGATGTGCAGGAGGATGATATTAACGGACTAAGAAACTTGTATGGTATTAGAATGAGCAAATAATGATCAATAAATATAAAATTGCAATAATAAATATTTTTGTTCCAATATTTTTGTAAAATATATATTTTACTAAATTGTTTAATATATTTTTATTTTCATAATTTCTTTGCTTTTGACCCACTGTAGGTAGCTTGTTTATGCCAATTCCCCTCATTCTTTTAGGTTTGTAAGCCTAACCCATTTGGTCCAATGAATTTCCATTTCCTCTCTTTATTGACCCAACTAGAATTGATGGATGAGAGAGTAATATAGTAATATAGTAGTCACTTAAGGTTAAGAGCTTGGACATGAACTATATACATCTCATATTGAGCTCCAAGCATTTCATTTAATTATTTGGGTGCATGGAAAACTTGTCCACTAGACCATCTAGCAACATTCTATGTCTAAGATCTATATCCCCCTTAAATCCATAATCTTGAACATGCATATTTGTATATCAAAGAGTAGATTTAGGAAAGTATCAATTTATGCATTATCCTTAGGTTCTTCTCTCATTTTCTCCTTTTGAGCTATTTTTATATAATATTTTAAAATTTCAAATAGAATCAACGAAAAAAATAGGTGATGGAATTAGTGTTTTTCATATGAATATATGTTTAAAAATGTCAAAATTACACCAAATTTGTTTTTATATTAATTAAATATGAGTTAATAATCTATTCAAACACAATATTTTAGTATAATATTTTAGTTCTATAAATTCAGAAATTATATAAATTTAAAATAAATAAAATAAATTACCATTTATAAATTTTAAGTGAATATAAGTGAATTTACACCATGTAGATCAAAAATTCGGCCAATGATGATATACTCGAGTTAATAATTAAAAATCAAACAAATCATGTATTTTTAATAAATACAGATCTACTTTTTAGTAATGATTTTATTAAATATTTTTTAAAATTATTTATCATCAAATTTATATTAATTATTACATTTTTGTGGGGAATTTGTAGGAGGATAGATAGTTGGAAATTAGTTATGTTATATTACCATTGCCCAAAAGAGTATATTGGGAATTCCATATTTGCTTTATTGAGTTTTCCATTATTTTTTTTAAATTGATTTAATTTTCATTATTAAATATACAATAGACTACAATTAAGATAAGGTAATTTACTATTCATATGATGTTCATAGTAAATAAATTTCATAATAGGATTTTTTTGAAAATATATACAACTACCAATGGTTAAGGAAGAGCTTTACTATTTTCCTTTATAGAATTCCAATTTCCCTTCTATACAACATAGGAGACTACATGTCTATATGGGAGGAGTAGATAGGTAAGGATGCTTTTTACTTGAAATACAAGAACTAATTCAAGTATGATCTAAACTTTTATTAAATTTAAACTCAACAGTATAAATTCGAATTCAAATTAGGTATAATTTGATTCAATATTTCTTATATTAATGTGTCAAATATGAGTTTGTTCGATTTCATATATTTTGCACCCGATCTCAGTTTAAATTTGTGCACAAATCCAACGTATAGGTGGTCGGCTTTCAAATTTCGTGGACCAGAAATTGAGTTAGGTAACCCAAACAGATACCATAAATGGACACTTATAGATGGGTGAGTTATGACACATCTATCCAAAGAGATGTTAAAAATTTCCATGACAAAAGACAATTTTATATATTAAATGTTCTGTCTAATCTCTACTCTAAAAAAAATACATAAATTAAATATTATATAATTACATATTTAAATGTATAAATTATATATTATATAATTACATATATTGTATTTTCTAATATTATGAATGATTGAGGAGGATGACCAGTAATGAATATAAATGTTAACATGATGACAATGGGTTCCACATAGTGAAATATACTAAGCTTTTCAACTAAGAGTGAGTTTAAATAATTAAAATGATATAAATTATAAGTACAATATTCAAGTTAAATACGTTTGAAAGATGTTTATTACAAAAAATATTAAATAAGTATTTATTAAAATCAATAATATTACATGAATAAAATATTTATCAAAATATTATCTCATATTAATGAAACTATTTCTTTTAGCCAAATTTTCAAAATTTTACCCTTCAAATGACTTGTCCGCAAACAATTAAAGAGGTATGTTATCTTGAATAGGCCAGGGATAAGCATCTTTAACCACCTTAATTTTATTGTAGTGGAATTTCAAATAAAATGAAAATATTTAATAAAATTTTAAATAATATTATAATTTATTTAGATTATAATTCTTAATAATAATTCTAAATAAAATAAAACTATAATATTTTTTACTTGACTAAAATAATATCTCAACAATTTTTAATTTTTTCAAATAAATACATAACACTTCACACATTTTATTTTTCTATTAGTATACAAATGCATGTATAATATTAAAAATTAAACTTACATTTTTATCTAATTAATATTATTATATAAATAGTATAATCTTATTTGAGTAATTATGTAAAATATTATAAAATTATTTAAACTAAAAATAAGATATTATTTAATATGATCTATAGGGATTAAGCTAACTTTCATATTCAGTTCAAATCGATTTTATTTATTTTCATATTTGAGTGGGTTAATAGTCGTTTTTATTTATATTTGAACTGAAATTAAATATTTTTTATTTATACAATCTCGAATTTAATTCGAATAGTTATAGTTTGTTTTCAGAAACTCAAACTTTATTCCAGTTTAGGTCATTTAAAATCTGGCAAATTCAATATTGAATCGGTTTGAATAAGATGAAATAAATTTATTAGTATATTTGTCTTTTTGAATTAAATTGATAATAACATAAATTACTAAATATATATTAAAACATTATATTAATGATCATTTTTTTGAGTAATGACATTGATCGTATTTTCCTTTATAGACACTTATTAATTACATCCAATTATGTTAGATGATTTGATAAATACTATATTAAATGTGTGAAAAACTATTAAGAATGATAAATACACTTTTTAAAGTACAATTTTAAATTAGTTATTAACAACTATATATATATATGAAAATAATAGTTTGGAATATAATAAAATAGGTTCTAGTGGGTTATTTTTTTATTTATATTAATAAAATAAAAAGTATTTTAAAAAGTATTTTATATTAATAATTGATTTAACTAATATCTAATTAAAAGTTATTAATTTTAATTAATTATAATTATATAATCTTATAAATTTATATTAAATATTATTTTTTAAATTAAAAAATAAATAATTAACTTTATGAATGGTAAATATAAGATATAAAAAAATAATAAATGAGATTATATAGTTTATTTAGCTTTTTTGCAAAAATCACTACCTTCTATAAAAGAAATAAATATGTTGTATAAATTTTCAAATATATATCTCATTATTAATTTAATAATTACAATAATCATTGATTTCTTATTAATGTTAACAAATATTCTTTCACAAGTAACTAAATATTAATATGAAATATTCGGATTTAATTACATAAGAAAAGCCATTATTAACATCCAAATATTCCTATATCTATTGTGAACAATATTCCTTTTTTACAAGACATTTATCACATAAACTGTTAAATAATTTTATTTTTATTGGTGTTATAATTATTTATCATTTAATAAAATATTGCCCAACAAATATCAATTATATTACCTAAAAATGTGCAAATTTGATTCATTTCGTCATTTTAGAACAATTTTTTGTTGCACTATTTGATACTAAATTTTTTATTTTGTTTCTCATTTGACACAAAATTCAAATTTTGATATAAAATACTAAGATATTGTTATTTTTTAAAAATTTAATGTAATACACAAAATTGCCAATATGGTCCAATTCAACAAAACTCTCAAATTATATGGTAATGTCATTGGCTATAAGAAATAATAATGACTATATATATATATATATATATGATATCCAATTAGTCAAATAAACTAACTAAATTAGTATTACTATAATAATTCAATAAAAATGAATGAGGTATTAAGGGTAAATGGGTAGAGCATTCATTTAAATATATAATTTAACAAAAAATATTTATAAATGAAATAAAAGCTAAAGTTTGAGTAGAATTTTATAAGAAAAAAATGTTGGTAAAAATTTGATAAAAATTATGGTAAAAATAATATTTATTCTTGTTTTGAATTCATATTAATTTTTTCCTTAATTTGTATAAAGGTTTTTTTTGCTCAACAATTTGTATAAAGGTTGGGATGTCTCTAATCTGCTATAAAGCACAAGCTCATTCCATGCATTTCCTGCAATCCTTCAATCATGGAAATGAGCATGGTTCACTTGCGGCCATTTACAATGGCTCTCCTACTCCTCCTCCTCCTCGGCGTGTCATCAGTGGTAGCCGGAAAAGCTCAGTCTCTGTTTCACTTTATCAACAAGCTCGAGGGGTCCCACAAGGGCATGAGGATCAAGGCCATCGTTCAACTGAAGCAGTACATGGAGAAGTACGGTTATTTGCACCACCTCACCGCGGACGAAGCCGAGGGTGATCTCTTGGACGACCGCCTGGAGGAAGCCGTCAAAACATTTCAACAGTTCTACGGCCTGAAGGTCACCGGAGCCCTGGACTCCGACACGGTCTCTCACATGGCCAAGTCTCGCTGCGGGGTAGCCGACCTAAGAACCGGCGCCCCAGAGCACCGCCACCCCCCTCCACTTGGTCAGGCATTACGCTCACTTTCCAGGGAATCCGAAGTGGGCCCCGAGTAAGTACAACCTGACTTACGGGTCGGGTCGGATTAAATTCGAATTAAGGCGGATCATTTGACTTGAAGTATCCGAATTCTGGTTGTTCGAGTCCAAGGAGCCCAAACCCGATCCCATCCCTGGGTGACGTTAAACTCAAATTAAACCCACATCCGAACCCGTACTCGGATTCGGATCCGAACCAGTACTGTCGGTCGATCGGGTCTGCAATCGTCCGCCTCCCACCCTTACATTCTCCATTTTGTCCGTGATTAGGTTAAAAGAAAATATTAAGTTCAAATTATTATACGATGAAAAAGCTGAATATTTTTTTAAATAGTATTAAAATTAATAATAAGATTTAGAATATTTTTTTCGTGTTAAAGTTGATAAAAAATGGGAAATATTGAGAGAGGGATGCTTTGGCGAGACTGTTGCGGCTACCTCACGCAATTTGCCTCCACCGCCACACGGCTAACCATTTTCTCTCTAGCTATCTTCTTACCTCTCCTTTCTCTGCCTTGGATCGATCCCGCTATATCTCCATCGCTGGGTAACTGTATCTGCTCGCCCATGGAGGTAAGGATCTCTATTCCCTCTGGATAGGGACAATATGGCGGTTGCTTGTTTTGTTCATTCGATGCGCTGAAGTGACTGTCACGAATTGGGATGGCGTGAAGTGAGTTTTGAGCTTTTTATTGGCTGTGAATTTGATCTATGACCGAATTCGAGGTCGTTTGGGCTTGTTCGTCTAATCGATTTCTAGCATTCTTATTTCGTTCTTTGGCTACTCTGAGGAAGATTCTCTTCCTTTCTTGTCAAGATTTTTCATTCTGAGCATGCTGTATTTGAAACGTCTCTGCAAAAATGGTAAATTGCGTTTGCTTCACATTTTCTGTTAACTTTGGAGCCGGCGTCTTTGATGTGCTTCTGTCAAGAGATGGTGAAATGGATTTAATATATCGTGATCTCTACTGAGACTGTGGTGTTCTAAAAGGAGGAAGCTTGCAGTTAATCGAGGACCAACACTGTGGTAGCTTATGGTAATTGGTTGAATTTTGCAGGCAGCTTATATACTGCTCAAATTTGTCAGATGATATATGATAGGATGTAGAAAACGGACTACTTTGAGTCCTCTGATTTTTTGACATACTGGCTTTTGACTCTTCAAAAGGCAAGATTTGATCATTATGTTGCCCAAAATTCTGAAGGTGGTTCTTGTTATTTACACTTCTTGCTTTGTTTTATCCATGCTTCTTTTAGGTGAATTGATTAAAATAAAATATCTGCTGTTTTGCAGCGTTTTTGGGGTGGAAATGGGATCAGTGGCAACAAGAACATGGTGAAACAATTGCAGCATTGCGGAGTGTTCAGCTCAGAGAGAGTAGCTGAAGTGATGGAGAAGATTGATCGGGGTTGCTTTGTTACTGATGGAACCCCACCTTATATCGATAGCCCTATGACAATTGGATACAATGTCACTATTTCTGCACCTCACATGCATGCAATGTGCCTTCAACTTCTGGAACCAAACTTGCAGCCTGGGATGCATGCTTTAGATGTTGGCTCAGGTTTTCATCTCCTTTCTCTTTCCATTTTGAAATTATCTCTTTTAAAATACCTAAATTTCAAGGGACATCTTCTCGTTGTCTTCTGGTAATTTGGTTTTGTGAATGACGTACAACGGAGCCACTTGTCATCTTGATTAAGAGAATCTGCCCTTAGTTGCCATTGCAATGGTCCTACCCCTGCTATTAGTGTGGCGTTTGGAAGCTTACATATAGTGTCAATTGTTGATGTTCTTCTTGGTAAATGCTTCATGGGTTAGGCTTGTATTTGAGAAATGAAATCCAACTTTCCCTAATTATGGCTTTACTTTTCAGGAACTGGTTATTTAACTGCATGCTTTGCTATAATGGTCGGGAATCAAGGTCGTGCAGTAGGTGTTGAGCATATCCCTGAATTGGTTAATTTCTCAGTCAAGAACATCCAAAAAAGTGAAGCAGCTTCTTTGATGGAAGAAGGTTCTCTCTCTATTCATGTTGGAGGTATGTTCACATTATCCTTCTGCAAAAAAAAAAAAAAACAGAATTTCCAACTCATGCCTTCTAATAGCCTTTATATTGTGTAGATGGCAGAGAGGGATGGCCTGAATTTGCTCCATACGATGCGATTCATGTTGGTGCGGCTGCAAAAGAGATTCCACAAGCGCTTATCGACCAGCTGAAACCCGGGGGAAGGATGGTCATCCCAGTTGGCAATGTGTTCCAGGATCTGAAAGTGGTAGAAAAGAACTCGGATGGCACCTTAAGCATCCGCAATGAGACCGCCGTTCGCTACGTCCCCCTCACGAGCCGAGACGCCCAACTACGAGGCTCCTAGAGGTCGGGACGAAGTACCTGCTGTGTCACAAGCTTGGTTTGTACAGTTACTGCTTTGCTTTGCTCATTTTACAAGTACTAGTCCAATAACCTCTTCATCCTACTGCTGTGAAACTACAATGTGAATCTCTCTTGCATTTGTACATGCTGATGTCTCTTATTTGCTTGTGATAGCTGGTGATCCAGTTGCATATGTGATATAATAAGATCGAGTCAGCCTGAATCGGGGCCGTGGCCGGTGGAGGGAGGTTCCACTTCCATTCTATTAGGTCCTACTTACTCTGTCCATACTTGTGATGGGCACTGGCCGGCAGCAGCTTATGGGAACTGTAGACTTACAGGGCAAGTAATAATACCGTATAGCTTTCAAGTTGATGAAGGCAAGCTACCTCTGTTGCCTATTCAATTGCAGTTTGGCCAGCCTCCTAATAATTCCTTGTGCATTCTCTGGTCATCAAAAGCCATATATGAATATGCCATGCATCAAAATTGCAGTATTAACAATTTACAAAGGATGAGAAAAAGATTGTGTCTACCCGGATCCAGCTATCGGATCAGTCGGGTGGTGATTTGCATTTAGGTGCAAGTAAGAAGTCACTAACCAACCCTCTTGCTTGTGCTTGCACAACGTCCTTTTTCCATTACGGTTCTAACGGTGGATGCCCATAAGCAACCTCTTGGTAAAGTCTGCAAGTTCTTTTGTTACTTCTGCTCCACACGATTTTCCATATAAGCCCCTCCATGACCTCCTGGTTCCTTGTCCAGGCCCTCTACTAAGAAATGGCAGTGAAGGGTTTCTTCCTTGTTGCTCTCTTGCTGGTTATACTACAAGAAGGGACATGCGACGGTTTCGAGTTCTACGAGGAGGACTTGGCCTCCGAGGAGAGGCTGTGGGACCTATACGAGCGGTGGAGGAGCCACCACACGGTGTCCCGGGACCTCCACGATAAGAGGAGACGATTCAGCGTGTTCAGGCATAACGTGATGCACATCCATGAGGTGAATCTCCAGGACCGACCCTACAAGCTCAAGCTGAACAAGTTTGCCCACATGACCAACCACGAGTTCAAGGCCGCGTTTGCCGGCTCCAAGGTCGGCCACCACAGGATGTTCCGCAGCTCCAGCCGCGGATCGGGGCGGTTCATGCACGGGAATGCCACCGAGGTCCCTGCATCAGTCGATTGGAGGGCTAAGGGTGCGGTCACCAGCGTCAAGAACCAAGGCCAATGTGGTAATTAAGCTGTGACTAGATAGCTTGTAAGTTTCATATGCCAAGCTAAGAATAGCATTGGTTTTGTCTTGTGCAGGAAGCTGTTGGGCATTTTCCACCATTGTAGCAGTAGAAGGAATCAACTTCATCAAGACGAACAAGCTCCTGGCCTTGTCAGAACAGGAGCTGGTTGACTGCGACACCAGGGTGAACCATGGGTGCAATGGAGGGCTCATGGACTATGCATTTCAGTACATCAAGGACAGTGGCGGGATAACTTCCGACTCCAACTACCCTTACCAAGCTTTCCATGGGAATTGTGACGCTCTCAAGGTATTTAGCACTTTTGCTTTGAGGATTTTACTTGGGAAACTATTCTAATTTTATATACAAAATAATCTTCTATTTTACTCGAGAACTATGGAAAATATGCAATTTTTTTTAATTTATATTACAAATTATTAGGTTTAGTCAGGGAAAATTAGGGTTAATTACCTAATATCCAATTAGTGCAATTACTATTTTTATTTTATATTGGTATAAAAAGCATTGTTTTAAGTGTATATCTCCTTAGATATTATTGATTTAAACTTGATTAATTACGTGATTTGTATATAAAAAATATTATTCATTTTTTATTTAATATAAACTCTCATTTTTATTCTTTATTAGTTTAAAAACCCTAATTTTATCTCGTTAAAATTGGTGATTTGTATTATAAAATAAAAGTATATTTTCATTAATAAGGTACAGATAAATGTGTATTAATTTAGAATTGGAAGCCTTTTTTATACTAATTATATAATTTAAATATATCAAAATTGATCATTTATACTATAATATAATTTAAGAGTTTTTATATCAACAAAAAAAATAAAAGAAAATATTTGTATCATTTAAAATAATTTATATATCAATAATTTAACCACACAATTAACCCGATTAATTAGCATATTTGATTTTCGTAGAGAATTTAATCCCCCAATATCATGTATAAATATAAATTTTAAGTGAATATTAGCATAATCACTTATTTTCATACTCCAATTTTTCTTGAAAAAATATATAATAATCATATATAATTATTGACTGGGAGATTAAAAATAAATATATTAATGTTACAAGTGAATATGGATATTGAGAAAATTTATTTAGTAAAATAAAAAATATTACATGTATATAAAATTATAATATTTCGCTAATCTACTTGCAAGCAAAATTAGCATATTTGGAGATCAATTTAGTCTTTTAGTTGGTCAAGCTCACGACTGACTCATGAATCACGAACTTGAAAATGGCATGTCTTTGGGGATTCCAGCAAAACTCTCCCGTGGTGTCGATTGATGGGTATGAAGATGTGCCTGCCAATGACGAGGATTCCCTGCTCAAGGCTGTGGCCAACCAACCCGTACCAGTTTCCATAGATGCTGGTGGAATGGATCTTCAGTTCTATTCAGAGGTAAGCTTTCTATTTATGTGCTAGTTCCAAGTGGGTCCATGCCATGCTGGTTCATAGACCATGGCGTTGCAGTGGTAGGCTATGGGACGACCCTGGATGGGACCAAGTACTGGATAGTGAAGAACTCGTGGGGACCTGACTGGGGGGAGAAGGGCTATATAAGGATGGAGCGTGGAGTCCCTGAGAAGGAAGGGATCTGCGGGATCGCCATGGAAGCCTCTTACCCCATCAAGAACTCCGCTGCTAATCCCATCGAAGCTCACTCTTCCACCAAGGATGAGCTGTGAACTCCGCTGCTCTTCACTCGTAGTCGTCTGTCTACTTATTTCTGGTCTAAGTGGGTCAAGCTTGCTACTTTATATTATTGGCAAATTTACATACTAAAGGCCGCGGTATATGGTGCCAAGCACAAGCTGAAGCTGCTACGTAAGAACTCTATTTACAAGCCAATGATGGCGGTCTGTGTGTAGACATGATCAGAGCTTGAAGCTTCTTATAAACCCATGATCTGCAATGGCGTCTTCTGTGGAGTCTGGTCTCTTCCTCTTGGGCTGGGACAAGGAAGATATCACCTTTGCTGTCGCCACTTTCTTCACCAAGAGCTTCCACCTCGTGTCTTCTCTCTTCTTATGCTCTTTCTGTAGTATTCTCAGCTCAGAGTGTCTGTGAAACCAAGGAAATCAAGCGTAGTTTCAGACTTTGAAACTGAGTTGCATTGATGAATCATGCAGAGGAACTGGGGCTGAAGTTTTCACCATCTCTTTCAAGTGTTTGTTTGTCTTTTTTCCCACTAGACTGGAATTCTGGAGGGGCGAAGGAAAATGACACATTTTGTAGATCAGAGATTGAAATTACCTGCAAAGGGGTACCCTGCAAGAATCAGTGTGGTCGCAGATGGAAGAGTGCAATCTCAGGAGCTGCCACATCCTTTTGCATCTCACACAGCCTCTGTTGCCTCTGTTCTTGCAGCCTGCAAAATGCCGAATCAAGAGCTGCAGACCTTGGCAAGTAGAAAACTTGGTGCAGGGCTCCCTCTTCTTCTCACTGGCGGTGGTGATATCCATGTCATGCGGCCCAACCGTGGTGCATCCCTCTCTGAATATGTGCTCTAGGCAATCCATAGCCTCGCTCAGCTCCAAGTACAGTCTCAGCTCTTCTCTATACTTTCTTGCCTTTTTCTTCCTCTGTTGAAGACAATGGAGGCAAAAATTAAGCTAGCCAACTCTTTGTTCCTGGTGAGGGTGCAGAGCTCTATTGTCATCTACTACAGATTCAAACAATCTGACTGACCAATAGACTCTAACTAACTACCAAACCAGAAGATCCTGGCAATTGATTCTGAACATGTTAAATAAACGTCATTCATGGCAGCCATGTTTTTGGGCAAGCAAATGACGTCTGTTTCATCAAAGCTAATCATTTTGTTTCACTGGACAGGAAATTTTACCAATGCCGAAACATACCAGATCTTCTTCATCAATGAACTGTAAGATCTCAAGCTCAAGCCATGGATCGTGATAGCTCATGAACTTCCACCCTTCGGTGTTCTCCACAGATTTGAAGTTGCTGTAGACCAACTTCATGCACTTGACGTGGAGGACTGGCGCATCAAAGAGCCTAGCAAGTTGAAGCACGTCCACGACGTTATCAATCATCAGCCTCAGACCAAGCTCCTTTGTGCATCTTTGCTTCAAGCAGGGGACTGAGTACACATGAGACAGTGCCAAGAGGTGGATGCCAAACTTCTCCATTTGCTCTTCCGAGCACCTGCAAAAGGGTCATTCGGCTGCTAAATTTACTCCTTTCTAGCCGTACATATCAGATCGGTATAGCTAGAAATTTTCTAAAATGCTGGATCAACAGTTGTAAAGGCAATTGCAAGTTATACTGATATCAAATCAAGTTCAAAATTTTTTGTACGAACAGTCAAACCAAGACTTTGGAGATTGTTTTATATTCTTGAAAGAAGAGAATCGCTTTCAATTCTCCAAGCATTTAACTTTGACAGCAAGAGAAGAATCAGCTAAATCAGTTGATTGACAGAGGAAAACTTCCAAAAATCACCTACTGCGTCATTCAAGATATATATATATATAGAGAGAGAGAGAGAGGCGACTGGATTTAGAAATCTAATTAATACTGCAGCTCAACATGATGAACTGGCAAATGAAGCATCCATTCAAACCTTGAGGAGTAGAGGAATCCGATAAAAGCTGCAACTGCTTCGCACGGGACGCCGAGGATCGGTATAATCCTCTCGGAGCTCCGGTTCTTCCTCGGCTGGTCTATGATGCTCTCAAGTACCGGAGATGCCGATGCCTTCAATCACATCAAAAGAGAGGGGGAATAGGAAATCAACAAGCGGTCAGATGGAAACATCAAGACAGATGATCAAAAGCAGAGCGCTAAACCGGACAGATTTTGCTGCCAAACATCGATTGTCAAGTGAAATCCATTCTGGAGATGCTCACGGCAGGCTTGTGCTTCGACCAGAGACTCACCAGGACGCCGGAATGAACCGGAATGCGCAAGCCGGCGGAGGTACGTACGAGGAGGTCTGGTTCAGGGAGCTCTCCGCAGAGATAGGAGAACGAGGCGCATCCCTGGAGGTCGCCTCCCAGGATATCCGAATGAGAGGCGGCGGCAGCGGTGGCTTCCATAAGCAGGGATGAATATGGAGGAGAAGAGCTATGGCTCCTCCTCCAGTCGTTCGTAGGCCTTTGCTTTATAGACAGTCCACCAACCTGTCGTCTACTAAAGGAAAGACGTAGAGAGAGAGAGAGGGAAATCTACTGTGAATTTATATCAGTTTTTCATAGGTAAATGGAGGGGTGAAAATGAGAAAAATAAATAGTTTTAATAAATATAATGAAGGGTATAAATGAAAATAATAATTTAGTATAGTACATAGGAGTAAGTGCTTAAATTTTTATAAATTAAATAGAAGTAAAACTAATAATAAGTAAATAATAAAATTATTATTTATATAATAATAATAATATTTATTTATTTTATTAAATATCATATAATTATTTCTCAATATTTTTTGTAATATGTTTAACATTTAAATTTAAAATAACAGGCAAATAATGTATATGCATTATTTTATATTAAAATATATTATTTATCTTAATAAAATATTAAAGTTTTAATCAACAACCACGTCCTAGGTTGGGATATTAATTAGATGCTACGGCTGGGCCATTTCATGGGTAGCCATCCATTATCAATCACCATCCAATCCAACTAACCAAACAGTGTCTATTTATATACGGTCTATATTTCATACTACTTGATTAATTATTAGAATTCAATTACCATAAATTTAAAAAAAAATATGATACCAAATATATTATTTTAATAAATAAAATTTCGTAATTTCTTATAAGGTCGAAAAAAATATGTTGAATATAAATTATTTGTATGTTTGAGGAAAAAAATAAGAGGATAATAATTTATTTAGGAAAATATTAATTTTAAAAAAATATCTCTAATAAAAATAAGATATTGATATGCAGTATCTTGATGCTTATCCCTAGGTAGGCACTGATGAAAAAATTGACAGGCATGGCGGCAGACACTCAAATAGATTTTATTAAATTATTTTAATTCTTTTAAGTTTTAAAATTATACATAGTTTTCTTTTTGAACATTTTTTTATATATAATTTATTATGTTTTATTAAACATTTCACCTAAATTGAGAATATCAGATTTAATAAAGTATAAAATATTAATATTATACAAGATTTTAAGGTTTACATTATAAATTTTAAATGATATATTTTATATTTTCTTACTAATTCTTAAAATGAGCCGTGAATATCCGCAGGGTCGGCGGGCCGGGACATATATATGACGTCATGAATGATGCAAGAAGAGGAAGCATGGATAACCTGCCACAACCGGGCTGCTGTGAGTGGTCTGTAAGGGGGTGCACGTGCATGGGGAGGTACTACTACTCAGAGGCATGGCAAATAAGGATCACGTGGACGTTTAATTCCTATTATACCCCTTGTCGGGCTGCAAACATTTTGACGGTCCATTTTTTTTGTTACGGAATATGTTAATTCGTATTATATTATATTATTTATCTAATTTTTTCTAACCATACCCATTTGGAGTCTAAGAGCCTAAAATTACAATATTAACCTGTATTGAGTCTAATAAGTTGTGAAATTGATTCGATGTTTCTATTTTAATTCAAACTATATTTATTAAAATTTTATTATAAAATAAAAAATATATATATATATTATTAAACTTGTTCAATTTACAACCATACTTATATAAATAAAGTTCATCCATTATAAAAAATATATACGAGATTATATTACATAGGACTTTTGAAGAGTGGGGTGCACCCAAAGTATATCACTATCCATCTAATGAGGGTTTTGAAGTATAGTCATTGGCTTATTGTTTATTTGTGGTTAGCCTACCCAAATGTATAGATCATAATGTCAACTCATAAGTGATAGGATCACAAGAGGGGAATATCTCCTGGAGAGCTGATGTGGAACGTGATTAGGATCACAAGAGGGGAATATCTTTTGGAGAGGTGACGTGGAACGAGATAAGCCAGCCATGCTCATCCTCGTCAGCATTTGTCCGAGGGGGCAGATATTTTTGAAGCGCCCCTTCGCCGCTTTTGTCCGTAATCGTAAGACAATTATAAGGTTGGAGACAAAATCATGGGTCGAATAGGTCGATGGTCCCACCACATAGGTCGGGCCCACTTGTAAGGTGATTCCTCTCCTCTGGACCGTAATTTGGTATTGTGGTGGTTGGAGGTCCCCGCCCACCTGGGAGGTATGACCAAAGTGTGTGAAAGAGAGAGGAGTCCAAATTGGCTTCTTATTATCAAGTTCATTTCACATGTTTTAAGTGCACAAGCGCTTGATTCCTTGTTCATAAGAGTATTTTATTTAGTGTGAAAACGAATTAATCATATAAACAAGATCCGGTGCGTCCCAATTTAGGTAGAAATAAATAGAAAACTAAATTCAATATTTTTCATTCACACGTTAATATAATATTCGAATACAAAAATACATACATTATATTTGAGTATATACAAACTTTTATTTTGCTTAAACAAGTTAGATTGAATTATAAAATTAGATAGAAAAATTACGAAATTTGAAAATTTATTAAATTTAATAATTAGTAAAAGTTATCTATTATGTCTATAATTTGAATATTAATAAATTATTTATCTTTTTCTAAATAATAATTATATTAAATTGATTTATATTAGGCCAATTATCTTACTAGTTAAACATGTTTTTAACACTTTAAAATATATATTAATTAAATTTTAATTAATTTTAACATGAGATAACTCGGAAGAAAAGGAAAGGAAAGAATTAATTATTTTTATTTTTTTTAATTATTTAAAATATTATTTAGGCCTTGTTAATGAACATAGTCAAACTTTTGCTAGCAGTTCTTAGCCTTAGGTCCTTCACTCCCGGCCTTGCAGGGAACCGAACCGCCCCATCAAACCCATATAAGAGTAAGACTAAGACACTTCACATGCCGGTTTAGGATGGTTCGGACCGGGCCTTATGTGCAGCAGATTGCACTTTAGGCCATTTTTCTGCAGCAACATAAAAGCCCAAACTTCCATGTTACCCGAGGAAAACAGAAAATGCGGCCCAACGTTTGAAAGCCCACGTTATTTAAATTTGTACTTTTT
The DNA here is from genome assembly GCA_030064425.1 of Trapa bicornis. Classification (NCBI taxonomy): domain Eukaryota; kingdom Viridiplantae; phylum Streptophyta; class Magnoliopsida; order Myrtales; family Lythraceae; genus Trapa; species Trapa bicornis. Next base: position 1,989,851 of record CM057745.1, read on the forward strand.
TAGTTTAAATAACTATAATGCTATTTTATTATTTATTTATAGTCATATGTATTTTAAATAAAATTATATATTAATAATATTATATATACTTATATAATACAAATATTATACATATGGTGTATATATAATATAATTTATTATATGTATATATTTATGTTATAATTATACAATATTGATGTATAACTATTATTATATAATTAATATCAATTCATTATAGGTTTGTAATAATAATTACTTATATGATTTAATTATATAAAAATCTTATACATATATTTTATTATATAATATAATTGTATATATTTTTCTTTAAATTATATAATAATTATATTATATATATTACTCAATAAATTATTAAATTTATTTTTTAAAAAAATTATTAACAACCACAATGTAAATTTATCCTATTAACTTTACTTTTACTCCAAATTCTTCCAAACCTATTAAGCAAATCCTTCAATTCAAATGTACAATAAATGTTAAATTAGGTTTTTAAAGTGTAAAATAACACTAGTTAAATAATTAATCAAATAATTTGTATATTAGTATGTTTATATATTAATAATTAGAGATTAAGCAATTTAAATACTAATTTATTCGATAATATTATATTTATTATTTAGAATAAAAAATATTTTATTTTTTATTGTACATATATTATATTAAATTTGATAAATTAATTAAATAATATTTTATTAATAAAAAAGCCTAAAATAAATATTATCCATCAAAACCTAAGAAAAATGAAGCATTTGACTTACTTTTGCCTTCCCAATAAGATAAGATGAGAGGCAACAACACATGTACATGAATGGTCAAAGTGGCACAAATATCTGATACACCAAGTGGGTCCAAGCAATCCCAATGATTCGGCTTTGATTTGCTTTGCTTTGCTTTGACTATGATCTTGCTGGTTGGTCTAGGGTTTGAGCCTATCCAATCACTCAAGAGAAATCAATGGACTCGTCAAGGCACATAAATTTACGTGTTGCGTCCGGTTGAAGCAATATGAAATTCGATATATCTTTCTTTCTTTTCTCTTGACAACTTATATAGCATTAATGGATGATCCAAATGTCTTCATATCCTTAGGAGGATGAATAGTTAGGCACAATGATGCTGTGAGTGTGCTATTGAATGCCTAAACTAAAGCGTTCTTTGTTTTTTTTTTTAGTTCCCAGAAGTGTAAGTGTAACATGACAATCCCTATAAATTGTTCCGAAGCATTTCCTTCTAAGAGAAGTCTGCCTTGACAATGGGTATGAGAGCTTCATATTCTACCAATTCTACATTTAAACAAAGTCTCAATTAAGGATCAGTATGTCTATTCATACAACTGTTCCTAAGTTTGATATTATCATAACAATATCATTTTAATGGATATCTATAAGGGTAAGAGATTTGTGGGATCTAATGGAGAAAGTGTTGGGAGAACACAAATGCTCATAGGAGAAGAGCAAAAAGAATTTAAGCAAATGTTGAATAAAGAAATACAGAAATAACATATTTGTTAAAGAACAGTGATTGAAAAGATATTAAGTTATTCGATTTTCCTTAATCTAAAAATTGGCTTTAATCTGATATTTTTTATGCTTAATTTATTGAGCATTAGACAACTTGAAAAGAGTGATTTTGAACTCATTTTCAAGAATGGAATCTAAAAGATATTTTGTTATATTTAGGAGACTATTTGTGATGCAATCTAAAAGATTCCATAGGTCTAGGTTATGGAATAAAAGGTACGTGCACCTAAATTTTAAGGGATTAAGTTTGTTAATAAAAAAAGGTGAAATAGAACTACTCTACACAAGGATGCAAGATGTAAAGTTAGAAAAATATTGAAGTTAGTACATTCAAACGACCTATGTAATCCTATTATATCCGGTTTAAATGGAGAAAAAAATATATGTATCAACTTTTACCTATATATTTTTTAGAAAATTTTGGATTTATTTTTTCATAAAAAATTTGAAATGTTTAAGGTTTTTAAATGATTCAAAATTATAGTTAAAAAATAAAGCAGTGAAATAATACTATTTTCCGTATATTAAAGGTGAAAAATTTATCTCAAACGAATTTAATGATTTTTGGAACGGGAATGAAATTAAAAGATAATTAATATTCATTTTCTCAGTAAATTAATAAAATAAAATGGGATGTTCAGAAAGGAAAAATCAGATAATATTCAATACGATAGAATTATGTTATTTAAAAAAATATTCCAAAAGAATGTTGACAATTCATATTTTAGATAGATATTATAGAATTGGGGTTAAAAATACTATTCTACATAAGCGTGGAGTGGAGTTATCTGTTCGTAAGTCACTTTAAAATATTAAGTTATATTACATATTTACAATTTTTAAAATTGAGATTTAAAATTCAATTATATTAGTAATTGTTATTGAACCATAAATTAAATCCAAATCTGGGATAAAAAATCTAATCAAATTGGAAGTTATTTGAATTACCTTCAAAGAACAAAGAAGGTCGGTTGATTAGAAATTAAAGATCGAAAAAAGTTCGATTGAAAATCCGTTTAAATTGGAATTACATAACTTAGTTCATAAACTTGACGATTTTTCTTAGGGGTTTAAAAATAGTAAAAAAAAAACTAAAATTCTTGGTCATAAATAATAGGAAATTGATCAAACAATTTTTAGAAAAAAAATTAGTTCAAGTATTGGTTAATTTGGTAGTTAACCGACCAATAAACTACCAAAATCGTATGAACTCTTTGATTTATTCGTCGGAAACCAATTCTTTACTGTGTGGATATGTTAACAATTTGTCGGGTGAGAGGAATGGCTACACATGTGTGTGTCATATCCTTTGCCCGACTGCTAACCTGAGATTCGATGAGAAACCCGATTTTAGCACGATTTCTGGCATCTTATCACTCGAGGAAAATTAAATGTAAAATGAGATTATAGAGGTCTAATCTCACCAACTATAGATTTTGGTTAATGGACCGTTGGTCCCTCGATATGTCCATATAAGACATGACCCCACTTCTATTAATCAACCACTGTAATTTTCTCTAAAAGTCAACATTCTCTGTTTTCTAGCGTTCCTACTTTCATAGATTATTACTTTTGATTTCGACCACCAAACTTAGAAATTGTGGTAGCATTAGAACACACACGAAAGTCAGCTTTCAAATCCTATTTCTCACTTACACCGATATACCATTTTCTAGCACCGACACGATAGAATAATAACCTTACTCGGTCGAAAACTAAACATCCTCTTCCTAAGAAAACATCGACCTCCTCATAGACAAACATGACTCAAATCAATTCTAGAGACTTATGTCGGTCCACTCTAGCCAACATTATTGTTGTTCGAGCTTAAAGTAAGTCTCGTGGCCATGAAAACTCTAGGAAGTTCAGATGACACCATAATTCTGAACCTACTCTATAAATCATATTTTTCTTGTGACTCAAACCACAATTTTTGGTGATTTAAGAGATTAAGAATTCTCCAGTGAGTTAGCTTTTTAATCTCACCCATACTTATGATCCACTTTCTGTCTCTAATGAGTTCTTATCATTTTTTTAAAATACGTCTCTTTTGGGACGAATGGCCAAATAAGGTTGAAACGTAACTGTTATGTTCAAGGTTGACTAAAAAATAATCATGGAAATCTTGGAATATGATAATGGAGATATTAAGTATTTTTGTAAAGTTTATTTAGTTATTTTAAGAAAATAGAAAGTTTGAGAACTAAAATGTAATTTTTAAAAAATATAGAGGTTAAAATATAATTTTATTAAAATGAATACTAGAATAAAAATAAATAAAAGTTTAGAAATCTAAAATAAAGATTGAAAAAGTTTAAAACTCGAGGTAATAGTTTGAAAAAAAGGTTAAAATTTAAAAAAGTCTTAGAAAAATTTAGAAATAAAATAATAAATAATATAAAATTAAGCTAAAAAAGAAAAATTATGAGAATTTAAGAACTCAAATGATAATGGTTAGGATATAAAATAAAGATTTGAAAAAATTTAGGAGTTAATAAAAGTTAAGTTGAAAGAATATAAGGGAATATAAAAATGGTAGAATAGTCAGATTCTACCCTTCCAACAGAATTAACTATGGGAGAAAACTATAAATTTTAAAATTTTAGATTTAGGTAACAAACTCTTCTTTATATAATAATATTTTTTTTGTAAAAATATTAAATTGAACTTCTCGATATAATTAAAAATAATAATAATTTGGATTAAACAGTTAGAGATATAAGGGGAATGAGTTTATAGTCAGCCAGTTGGTTATCGAAAAGAGTATTATACAATTTTTATATTAAAAATTCAATACCATGGTTATAACTAAAAAAAGAAACTAAATAAGAAAAGAAAGAAAACTATATTTAGTTATGAAGTATATATTAAAATTGGAAACAAGTAACAGGTAATATATAAATAATGTTTATGATTTAGAAAAAATTAATTAATAAAGGAAAAATAAACTAAATTGATATATATATATATATATATATTTGAACGGTAGAAATTAATATAATATGAATTGAGTAGAATAATTAATGTATTGAAAAAAGGTTTAAAATGTCATTTTAAGCCTACTAAATATTTGTTTTCATGAACAAATAGAATATTAAGTGAATTTTTTTGTAACCATTGAAATATTATTACAAGTTTATTAATTCAAATAAAGATATGAAAAAATAAGAATTTATATATATTTAATAATTATAACTTATTATTTATTAAATACTCATAATCTTATATACTAATATTAATTATTTATGATTGTAATTTATTAAATACCCTTTTATTTAATAGTAAAATATTCTTATCAATTACAATCATATTTTGATGGGTTTGCTTGCCCTTTACTACACTCAACTAAACATAACATAAGGGGTCCCTTGTGGTGATGATGTACTATCGTCACTCCAATGTTTTCCCACATAATTTGAGCAATAATTAGTAGGCGTGATTCATGCCGCATGTAAGACATTTATGGAAAAAATACTCATTTTAGAGATGTTATTTATCTATATTTAATATCTTAGTAATCATTTAGGGGATTTAAATTATTATATATTTATAAAATTATAAATATTAAACCGATTTATAATTAAATAAGAATATAATAACTTATTGACCTACCATACTAAAATAATATTTTAATATTTAAATGGAAAACTTATCCGAGTAGAACTAATTTTGTAGGGTAGGGGCTTTTAGGCCACTAGCAAAAAGAAAGTATATAGGTCAAAGATATGGTGAATAAAAAGGATATGGAATGACCAAAATTCAACCATATCTTTACTATTAGGATGAGGGGCAGATGATTCCTTTATGAAAAGAGTGATTCTTTTGTTGTCTTCCAAGTTGAAAGTGAAAGTGAAACTCAAACAATGTCTTCATTTCCATTTTTCAAATAAATTTGATTTCGCACCCTTCTCTATTCCAAATTATGAACACTTGCTTTATTAAAAAATATATTACTAATCCTATATTTTTTGAATTTTTGGTGAGTTTTATATTAGAGAATGATTTTTAGTTCTATATATTTTAAAAAAATAATGATATTTTAGTTATATATATTTATTAAATTATTTTTAAATATTATATATTTAATAAAATATATGTTTATCCTAAAAACATTTCCATTATAAGAGTTTCCCACTCTGAATAATTTTTTGAGTTTGGTATGGTTTACCAAAATTCTTACCAATCTAATCCATCTTGGAAAGATAGTCTTATCAACCCTAGAATTCTTACAATTCTAAAAAAATTAAATAAAAAATAGACAAAATTTACATTCAATTGGATATTAAAAATCGGACCCATATTATAGAATGAGTTTTAAATACGGTTTACAACTTAATTTATATTTGTTATTTATTTTATATATTTTAATTCAAATTATGTATAAATTTTAAATTGTATTCGAATGGATTATCAGATTATAATATAATTGACTATATACTAATTCGAATTTTATACACAGATATTATATAAATTTTAAATATGTATACATAAAAACGGATCAAATAAATGAATAATTATCTATTATTTGATCATATTCTAATTCAAATGATATTTTATTCTCAATTTTAGTCTAAAATTTACCCACTATTTGGATGCAAATTTTATATGCAAATTAAAATTGAAAATACAACCCAAATCAATTCTAAAATTTGTATTTAATTTGGGTAAAAAGGTAAAGCAGTGGATATAATTACGATGTAATTTGATCTGAACCCATACCCAATCCTAACACTACAGTTTTCGCATAGAGTTCAGCGAGTATATCCGCTCATACTAGAGATTTGGGCATCTTTAAAAAAATTATTTTTGGTACAAAAAAATTTAATAAAATAAACATATTTGATACAAAATTTTAACTTTTGTTAAAAATATGGTTATTTAAAAATTAGTTTTAATTTTTAAATGTTTCATAGAATGAAACTTTCATATTTATAATTAAAAACATTTTTTATTAAATATATAGAAAGGAAAATGGCATTTTTAAATCTATAAGACTAAAATATCTCATTTTTAAACATATATAAGTCAATTTTTAAATATATATATATATAATTTAATTGATAAAAAATGAAAATATCCACTACCAACAATATTCTCTCTCCCATAAACTTACTATTGTGTGGAAAAAAAACACAACAATTCTCATGAGTGACATTAGCTTTCCTCACCACTTGGCGCTTGTTTCCTCATCATACGAGCAAAACAGGCCGACATCCCAATAGAATTACAAAGACACAAAAAGCAGAACAAAAAATGAAGAAGAAAACGTACAAAAAAGGGCAAAAAAAAAAGAGAGAAATCAATCAACCCACGGTCACTTTGTTGGCAATGTTGCCTTCCTTCCTAACATCCCACCTAATAACTACCCATCAGAACCTTGTCGGTTCGGCTAGCACGGTGAGCTTTTCCGACAATTCAGGGCGCCGGCGGTCGTGGTGATGGTGCCCACTAGCGAGGATGGTCTGGCGCTCAAGCTCGAAGCTCGAGAATAGCTCGAGGAAGCCCCGGCCCCCGAGGCCGTGAAAAACGCCCCGTTTAACATCAGATCCCCCTCCGACCTCCAATTCCAGTCCTTCCACTCGCTTTCCGGCGCATCCTCGTGTTTGGTCACCTTTTACAAATTTACATACACAACATTAATCTTCTTTCCATCATTATATATATATATATATGTGTGTGCGCATGCATATATGTTAAGTTGACCTCTTTGCTGAATTTGTTGTCAGCGGCGAGAAATCTGTTGCCCTCGCTGTTGATGGTGGGGTCAGCACTCCCTCCAATGGCGTACATCTCCCAGTGGGTGTAGTCATTGTTCACTACATGAAAGTAGCCATGCCTACACCTTTTTGTGTTTCGGAGGGGAAGAAACAGTAGATTAAGGGGCTGTAAATTCAACTCACGGAAGGGAAGCAGAAGCTGAGTAGTTCATGTATTAGTTACCTGGGCATCCTCTGCACCAGGCCTTCACCGAAGCGGTTGAAGGCGATGGTGACCTGCATGTCCTTGTCCTTGGTGTAGGAGTCGCTGTGCCCTAGCAGCATCACCTTGTCGTGGTGGGTCATGTAGTTGTTCGATATCGTGATGGCAGTCGACCCGTATATGGCGTCGATGAGCCCGTCCCGGCAATTGGAGAATGAGCAGTGGTCGACCCATATGTGGCTACCTCCGAAGATCGACACCCCGTCGCCGTCCGATACCGTCCGCCACCCATAGTGAGCCGGGGAGTCCCTGATTGTGAATCGATCGTTGAAGTCAATAATGCATTATTGCACTAAAAAACTAAGAATTTTGATGTGCTAATTGGCATGCCTAACATAAGCGTTCCCTCCTTGCTCGCAGTCGTGGATGTGGATGCCGTGGATGATGATATTGGTCACAAACTGTATGGTGATGCAGGGGCCGCCGGAGATGTGGACGCTGCTGCCGCGACCGTCGATGGTCTTGAAGGAGTTCATGATCAGCTCCTCCTTGAGGCGGATCGTCATGTCACGGGCGAAGATGATCCACATCGGCTCGTCCTGGATGACCGCGTGGCGGAGGGTTCCGGGCCTAGGGTTGACTGGGTCGTAGTCACCCGGGTCGGTGACCACGTAGATTTTGCCATCTCGGCCTCCGATCGCATTCTTGCCGAATCCGATGGCACAGTCGGCTAGCCTCTGGCGGTTCTTATCCCAGTCGGGGTTGCACCGCCAGCAGTCATCAATGGGGTTGCCGGTTCCGCAAGAGAGGTAAGCCAAGCTCCTCCTCGTGGCGTTGATGCTCCTGGACCAGTCACATGTGATACACCATATTAGCATATATCCGGCTCAGAACTTCACCGGTACTGCCTATGTTCAATCAAAACACAGAAATTCTTCCAAGTTTTCTCTGAGAAGGTGCGTTCATTCATGGCGGACAGAAATGGAGTCAAGTGTCAAAGTACTAACCTGCGCACCTCTGCAACCACAGATTCTGGGTCTCCGACAGGAGATGAAGAAGTGAGGCTAAATGGGGTGATGAGGAAAGAGAAGAGGACAATAAGGCATGGAGAAGGCAGCCTTGCCATGATCATTTTCTGAGAGGGGAATGTGGCAAAGGCAAAGTGGTGCAGAGGAGTTGCTTATAAAGAGGAAGAAGATGACAGTTTATCTTATTGATAAAAAATAATATACAGCTATTAAACAATTTATTAGAATTATATCGCTTATAAATTAAATTTATAATATATTATTATTATTATTTTAGCTATTAATAAATATTAATATCTTATTTAAGTAAAAAAAAATTTTAATTTTAATATAATATCTCATCAAAAATTTATTCCAATAAAATGAATGAATGAAGAATATTTAAATGAATATATATATATGCTAAATTTAACACATGAAGACCATTAAAGTAAGACATGGGCTTATGGCATTTCTTTTATTCTGGAAAAAAAGTCATATATGACACTCATTAGCAGTAATAAATGGATGAACCTGCCAAGTACTTACTTTGGGAGGCAGAGGTTAGTTATTTGCCGTTGGGCAAGCCGTCGATCATGGAAGGAGTAGAGAGAGAAGGAAAAGGGAGAAGAGAGAGAGAGAGTGAAACAAGGGAGTTTGCTTTGGATTCAGTCAAAAGATCAATTTGATGATGGGAAAAGAAGGATTAAAACAGTGCGTGCAGGAGCGGGCCGAGGAGGGAGATGAGATGAAGCTTTGAGCTTTTTGGCTATGGCGTCGTGAAAAAACGAGCGCCATTGGAGACTTACTTTTCCACGATTGAGGAGTAAATGGCGGGAAGTAGGAAGAGAGAGCAGTGAGTATGACGCGCCGGGTAGGAGGTGGAAAAGTCATAGGAGAATTATTCGTACATCAATTTAATTTTTTTAAGATTTTATTTTTATAGTATTATTTTGTAAGCAAAAAATATTTTTCAGTAATATATATTTAAATTTTAATATTATATTTGAAAAAAATAATACTTTTACTCATATTTAACAAAAATATTATTAAATTTAAAAATATTTAACCGAGAATATCACAAAATAAATATATATATTTAATAATATTATTGTTCTATTATATATAGAGATGTTAAAAGTACGAATTGGTTCAAATTATTATATACTCTGAAATTTGGGTATTTGCAATCGGATACATTTGTTATACTCGAATTTAAAAACGAGTTTTAATAAATAAGAAATATCGAATATAAATTTGGATTATTTTAATCCAATTCGAATTTATTCTAAATTTACCTCCAACGAATAAAATAAATTTAATTTTTAATTATGAATACATTCTAATATTACAATATAAGTTATAAATTAAAAGTATGTTAACAAATATAATTATTTTAAAATTTTCACCATTAAATTAATTATTTTACTAATATATTTTCACGTATTTTCTTATATTTGTAATAACTAATTATTAATATATAATATTTCTCTTTACACACGTATTTCATCCCAAAATTAGACACTAAATTATATAAAAAAATATTTAATTTATTTTTATTTCGATAATTTAATATAGAAAAAATTATAGGATACAATTTTTGTAATAATTTTATCACATAATTGGATATCTATCGTGGCCATCTAATAAACATCTCCCGCTCCCAGCATTCAATTTGTGGATAATCCTCATGTGTCTCTTTTTTTTTTTTTTTGCTTTTCTGGTTTTCAACGGGTGACATGAATGCACGACCGCCGCCCGACAGCATGTGGGTGTCGATGTCCAAGTATTGGATGGAGGAGTTGCATGATTTTGTCCCTTTCTTAGGTTATCCTCCACCCACGGCATGGCATGCCATGAAGTGAGAAACCCTTCAAATATATTTTAATCATGCGGTCCTTTTTTGCAATGCATTACAACCCCATAGCTTAATGCTTAAAATCCAAACAATGGCCAATGTTTTGTACAATATCTCAATTTTAAATTTGATATTACATAATTTATATATAAATATTTTATTATTTTATAAAAAAACGCATTATTATATATTTAAATGTTAAAGTCTAAAATTTCAAATATTGTACAAATATTTGTACGATAATTTAATTTAGATATAAATATTTTATCTTACTAAGTCAACAAACATTTATTTTTATTAATAATTCAAATTATAGGTGAAATTTTTACTAATAATTTAAATTATGGATAAAAATTTAAGTGACAGCTCAATATTAATAAATAAATATATTTGAATTAAATAATTAATAAAAAATTATACCTAAATTGTGACAAATAAAATATTGCACAAAAATTTAAGTAAGGGTGGACAATTTTATATTTTATTTGAGATTTTAGCTAAATGAAAACAAGATAATCTAATATATGTAGATATAGAAAATAGTACACGTTTATGGATTTTTTTAGTTATAATTATTAACATTTATTTATCGTTAATTATATATATTTTAATTGTATTATATAACTATTTACTAGATATTTATAAAATTTTCAATAAACAATTAAATATTTTTCTTTTATACTAGTCGAGTTTCTAAATCTCAGTTCCATGATTTTATTAACTTTAATATTTATTAGAGATTATTTTAAATCGATATCACTTAAACTAATATTTATTTGAGAGTTATAAATTATAATAAGTAAAAATATCTATAAACAATATTATATTTACACATAATTTCTCTACATTACTTTATTAATTTAAATTTCATTTGTTATAAATATTTTTGTAAATTAAACATAAATAAATAATATTTGGTCAAACATGGATACACTTTTCAATTAATACCCTAATAAATACAATGAAAAGGATGACTCCAACTATATTGAATAAAGAATTAGTTTTTTTTTATTACCTTATTGGCCTCGCAATTATATATATAAATAAAGGCAATATGAAAATAAAAACTTACTCACAATTGATACTCAATTTTGGGATCTAAATGGTCACTCACGCCAGCCCATAGACCTTAATTATATGAAATTATATGGGATTGCATACCACAGATAAATTAGATTTTTATTAATTTAAAAATTATTAGCTATAGGTGTATAATTTTATATATTAACTATTGTTTTCTATTTTATTTAAGGTGATTTTTTCACATTTAACCTTAATATTGTTATTTGTAAATTTTATTTTTATTATAAAAAATTTAATTTGTATTTAAATTAAATTATTCCTAAAAATTTAAACTTTCATTTATTCAAATAAACCACTTAATTTACATTAAAATTTCGCAATACTATATTTTTGAGTATTTGAAATAATTATTTTAATACCATTATTTATAATTTATATAATTTATTTATTTATTTTCTTATTTATTATAATTTATTTTTATTATTATATTTTTAAATAAATTTATATATTAATAATATTTTATATAAAAATATAATACAAATACTATATATATAAATTAATTGTATAAAATATATAATATAAATGATTATAAATATTGATATTCTTTTTATTATAATTAATATTAATTATTTATTATAATAAATTAATTAATTATATAATATAATATATTTAATATAATTTAATTATATATAATAACTAATAAATTATTTAATTTAATTAAAAAAGTAAATTTATATTTTAAATTTTTTATTAATAATAATTTATCTCAATTCAAATTATTAATTACAATTTTTTTTAAAATCTCTAAATTTATTAATTCACTTAACATTGGAATACTTTATCACCAAATCAATATAAACATATTAATTAAAAAATAGCATTAAATATAATTATTACCATTTTATAAATGTAAAATAATGAAATATGTTTTTATTTTGTAATAGTGTATAACACTAAACAGTTATCAGTTAAGATATCTTATTAACATATAATATTGTAAAATGATAAATATTATATATATATATATATATATTATTTCTCTATTTTATTTAATAAATAATTATTAATTATCAAAATAATATATTTATTGTAAAACATGATGGCAGAATTTATTAAAAAAATCACGTTAAGTTCTAAATATTTAACAAATATAAATTAAATTTCAGATATTTAAAAAATAGTTACATACTAAAAAAATTAAAAATTTTGAGTTACCTAAATATTTAATAAAAATGATTAATATACAAGTATTTATAAAATATAAGATAATCCAAATAAACTCCATCCAAACTATTGAAATAAGAGCTAATATTTAATTATTTGTTAAATATAGATTAATATTCGAATATTTAAAATACATATAACATTTACTATTTTTGAATTGAGGTGATAAAGAAGTGAAGGGATAGATTTAGATTTGATAAAATTTTTTAATAATTATTCGTTTGGTTAGAGGTGAAGTGAATGTAACTATTATTAATGAAAAAATTAGAAATACAGATATACTATTTTAATTAAATTAAATAATTTATTATATATTATATATAATTAAATTATATTAAAAATATTTTATATAATATTTTTTTATTTATAATATTTATATTATATATTTTTATATAAAATATTATTAATATATAAATCTATTTAAAGTATATAATAATATAAATAATAAATAAGAGTATTAAAATAATTTAAGCAATAAATTATACAATCTTTCTAAATACCTCAATTTTTAGAATTATTTTATTTTATTGTAAACGTAAGAGTTTTAGAAGTTTGGATATGATTCTATACCCATTCAAACCCTTCCATTTTTTTTAATCAAATTAGTGATTTTTTTATCACTACAAATCACTACCTTTAATCCAAATATAACCTTAATTATTTGTAAAATATAAGTCAAAATCCGAATATTTAAGAAATACGGATGAATTGCGGACCATTTAATTCTAGATTTTATACATAGATAATGCATATGTGATAAAATTTTAGATTTTAATCCAAGTGATGAACTTTGTCCTCCCCTCCTCATTAGGCTTGATCCCAGAGCGGGCTATCACACGGGCCTCAGCATATTTTGCCAAAAAGTCAAATATTTGACTTATGACCCAATTTCAACAGATTCTTCTTCCTTCATTCTGATGAACAACGTGGGTCGGACCTTCTATCCGATGGGCCTTTTGCAAGGGGCCCATAAGTATGTCCATCTCAAAGAATGAAAGTAAGGCCCAAAATACCACTAAATATTATCAATTTAACACTCATTTTTTTATGATTATTTAAATAATTTTTATATTAAAAAATGGCTTATATGGCCAATGTAGATGTTATAGCATATATTAATGTTGGGTGCCTATTAATGAGAAATTAATATGCAAATAAATTTTTGCACATAAGATTAGTCAACTCGAATATAATGCCAATTAGATATGATGGAATAGACTTTTAGAAAGTGGGTAGGGACCACACCACACAACAACACCACATTTGACATTTGAAAACCCTTAAAAAAAACCCTATTTTATTTTCGAGCCAACCTCTTTTTTTTTTTTAATTTAATAGCTTAAAAAGTTGAAAAGAGGTCAATAATTTTCCAAATTTATGTGTATTTTATATATATATATTGGGCAAGTATAGTTTAGGGACTTAACTGCCCATATTTGAAATATGAGGGCTTAATTGTAATTAATATAAAGTTAAAATGTAATATTCTAATTTTAATTATTAATATATGTTTCACTTCTATATTTAATTTAAACATCAATTTAATATAATATAAACTCATACTTAATAATTTAATATTTTATTTTTAGTGATAAATTTGGTTTCCCAGCTTTATTTTTTAATAATTTGGAATTATTAAAATCAAACTGTTGTAAATAAGTAAAAATTTATAGATGCATGACACAGGAGTCTAGTAAAAATATGCATTTATAGAGATTGAGAAGCATAAAGTTTTCCAAGTTCAGTTTCTTTTTTCCCTTGTCACGTCGAAAATGTCGCCTACTTTTCATTTTCCTTTTTATCCAAAATTTCCATTTTCCGTTTTCTATTTTCCATTTTCCATTTTCAGGCTACACAGCGTACGAACACGCAGAGCTCCTCTGTGGGTAGTCACAGACTACCATCTCTCTCTCTCCTTGTCTCTGTGGGTGTTGTCGGTACACTGTGCGCTTCCACCAGCAGAGGGTCTTTAATTCCCCAGAAAACTCTTTACCTTCCTCCCCATTCCTACACTCCACCCTTCTGCCTCTCCTTCCTCTGCGGGGTAAGGAGGCCTACAGCGATTGAAGCTCTAGGGTTTTGTAATGTGGAGCTAGAATGACTTCATCTGAGCTGTCTTGGGGCAGTCCCGGCGAGAAGCTGGAGACGGACACGCCATTGAGTCCCGATCTCCGGCATGCAGCCAACGATCCTGATCGTGAGGTGGAGGACTCGATCACCGAGGAGCTCCTCCAGCTCGTCTTGAGAGAATCGGAGGCCGTTCGTTCGCCGCCGGAGGATGGCGGATCGGGATGGGATGAAGAGGGCGGCGGGGGAGCGTACAGCCACGGGAGCTTTGGTGATTGCTCCGGATGGGAGGATGATCAAGAAGGAGGTGGTGCTTCCGGAGTTTATGATTCCGGCGAGGGGAGAGAGGGCGACCGGGAGAGGGGAGCCGGCGGTGTGACGTATCTGTTTCCTGTGAGACCCGGCGCTGAGGATTGCTCTTACTATATGAGAACGGGGACTTGCAAGTTTGGATCCTTGTGCAAGTTCAATCACCCAGTCCGCAGGAGAAACCCTGTAATTATTCCAAGATCAAAACTTGATTTCCCTCTACTCTTTTCGCCTCTGCATTTGTTCCTGCTGTTTATCTGGTGGACATCACTTTCGAATTTAATTAGGCCGTTAATTGCATCGGGTGCATAGTCTACTGATAGCCATCGACAGGGAGGTTTGGCTTTTGAATTGAATGTGATCTTTCCTCTGAGCTGTTTGTTTCTATGTACTTGGGTCCATTTCTTTCTATTTGTTGTGGATTCTGCTTCAGATGGAGTCAGCAAGATTTTGTTGTCATTATAGGGACTGTCAAAAGACTGTCCTGATGTGGAAATGTTGTTCTTTGATAATCATTTCTCACATGGAACTATAGCCTGGAAATTGCATGATTCACTCCATTCCGTGCCTTCATATTTCTAACACTAATAATTTAAACCTGAAGGCTGCAAGGGATAGGGTAAATGACAGAGAGGAACAAACAGACAAGGTGGGGTTGATGGAATGCAAGGTTAGAGCTAGCATGCCCTCTAAATTACTCAATATCTAATGCTTCCATTTATTTCTTTCTTAATTTGGATTCGATGGCACCTGCAGTTAGCTTTGACTGATTTAGTGATGCTTAGTCATGAGATCCATGATTTCCACTTTATTTGGGACCCTTTTTTTTCCTTCAATTGAAAATGAAGAAAACCAGTGAAATGTTCACCCTACAGTTGAATCACTGGCCTTGAAAGTCCAGCTATTATAGGCAATTGTTGAAGTAGTCTTCCGGCAGGGACATTGTTGTAGGTGGCTTAATTAAAATGAAGATAACGACTGAGCATGTTCAGCTATACTTTATGCTAGAGTATGCCTTCGTGTTTCTTGTGGTTACTAACCTTCATTGAGCATCCATCAGTACTACTTGAGGACAGGAGGTTGTAGGTATGGAAAGGCTTGTAAATTCAACCACCCAAGAACGAAACCTCTGGGGGGACCTCCTCTTATGGAGCTTAACTTTATGGGATTGCCAATTAGGCCGGTATGATCTTCTTTCCTCGATATAGGGATTCGATCTAGTATGCTAAAGGCTTTTATTCTGATCATTAGTGCGGCCTTAAAAATTTTGCAGGGGGAGAAAGAGTGCCCCTATTATATGCGTAATGGTTCCTGCAAATATGCGGCCAACTGCAAGTTCAATCATCCAGATCCCGCAACTTCAGGAGGAGGAGTTGGGGACCATCTTGGTGGATATGGAAATGGCCCATCTGCTTCTTTAAATGGTCCAGCTTCTTGGTCACCCTCTCCAAGGACACTGAATGAGACTGCTACATTTGTGCCAGCTGTCTATTCGCCTCCATTCGGAAGAGTTGCACCTAATAAACCGGAGTGGAGTACATATCAGGTAAGTTGTTTTTTTATTGAAAATGGTGAATTTATGAATCAAGTGCTAAATGATTGAGATAATGTGAAAGTGCTTGTTTAGTCGCAGCTTCTTGAAAATGTTGATGGTTTATTAGCATAGGCAGGTGGGTCATGGTACACTGACTGCAATACTTGCTGTTTCTAGGTCCCTGTTTATCCACCAGAGAGGGGCATGCTTCCAACTCAAGCGTACATGGGGAATAACCCTGGGAATGGAGCTGCTGCTGCATACAACAATGATACAAATCAAATGATGATTGATGAATTTCCTGAACGCCCTGGGCAACCTGACTGCACTTTCTTCCTGAAGACAGGAGATTGCAAGTTTAAATCCAACTGCAAATATAACCATCCCAAGAATCGAATTCTAAGTCCATCTGTTGTTCCCCTCAGTGACAAGGGCCTCCCACTAAGACCTGTAAGCTTAGCATTTATTATCTGAGTTTTGCCTTTCTCTTTTTAATGGAGACTGTCACACAAATCTTGTCACCAAACATTCATTAAAACATCTATGAGGATAGTGCAAATATTTGATTTTTTCTCTGGGTGGATTTGTGCTTGTTTTTTTCCCTGTTGGCTCATTCTGTAGCATTATTGCTATCCAATTGTAAGGAACTTCATTTATAACTACATTCAGATGGTTGCAGAGTCTTTTATGGACAAATAGGGATTAGAAGGTTGTTCCATGTGCACATTATAGCTGACTCTTTCTCTGTTATTGAAATTGTAGGATCAGAATATATGCTCCTATTATAGCCGTTACGGGATATGCAAGTTTGGGCCTGCATGTCGATTTGACCACCCGGTGAACTGGACTCCATCGAATTTGTCTGCCCCATTCAGTAACTTTGCTGGGCCAGGTGGGTCAAGAATGGTTGGGACGAGCAATGCAGGTGACCTGGCAATTCAGCAGTCCCTGTAAATTTTGTTCTTGAAAACCTGACTTGCTACTTTCTGTAGGCTTCTCTAGAGCCCCATGATGTTTTATGTCACCTTCTCTTTTTCACTTAAGTTTTATCCTCATGGCTCCCGAGAGTTTCATGACTTATTTTAGACTGTGCTGCCATAGAATTCTCTGTTGGGCAGGGTTCAAAGTTTCCTGTTAAATCTCTTATATTGCAGGGCCAAACTGAATGCCCCTTTTCTGTTCTTGCCTATAAAGATGGCTCTCCAAACCCTAAAAGGGGTAGAAGCAATGATGTTTTGTGTTCATTTTGTATGTGGTTGGCAACTTGGCAGTACCATAAGAAACCATATATGACATGTTTGGTTTGGTAGTACTTCTTATAAAGAGATGATCATCAGCTCTTTTGTTTCAATGCCACCTTACAGAAGAGCTAAAGGGTCTTCTTTATTTGATAAAACCAGTTTTACTAAAATTGAAATGGTCATAGTTTTATTTTTTTTCAAAGCAGTCCTCTACCCAAAAAGAAAGCCTTGGAAGACAGAGATGAAAGTGTCAAAATTAAATATATACTAAAATATAATTATTTTATATGAGTATGTTTTTCAAATATATATTTTTCTCATTTTCTCTTCTATAATTTATTATTATTATTAAGATAATAATCTTACATTAATTAAAATAGGAATATTTTTTTAATTAATTTCTCGCAATAATTTTTTATATAGAAGAAAACTATTGAACTAGTGATTGTTTTTAGGGTTAAGAAAAATATCTCAAATATATTAAAATAAATAAAAATTTATTGGAGTATAAAATAACACAACTTATTATTTTAATATTTTAAATCAATATAAATTTTATTTTTTTATATACACTATACTATTTCATAATAATAATAATAGAAAGCATTATGTGACTATGGGCCGAATATCATATTGGGCTTAAAAGCTGACTCGCAGTGGCCCAGCCCAATAGTAGTTTCATTACTGGGTCCAATCTCTTCGCTTTCTTTCTCAGCTTCGGTGTTTCCTCCTCCGTCCTGCATCTCTGAGAGATGGGGAGAGCTACTGCAGCAGTCACTCCCTTGGTACTCTTTTTTATTTTGCTGCTGCTGGATGCTTGCCTTGCTGGTTTGATCGACTCGGTAAGCTTTCGTCGAGGTTCCTGCTCTTTTCTTCTTCGCCGATTCCTCAGAATTTCCCTTAAAAGTTCAATATCTTCTCGATCCAGTTATTCGGAAAAAAGGCTTTCGATGAATACTTGAACCGGATTTCTTGCGAAAAGTAGAAAAGTTGTGTTTCAATATCGATTTGTTCGTAGTTGGGGAGCTTCACTTTCTTCTCCCATAAGTTTGCGAGCTTCGTTGGAGTTGGAGTTGGAGTTGGATTTTGATACTATCGATTACTACGTGTACTTTCATGTTATTATTACTCGCCAATTAATTTTTTGAGATCTGAAAACTGAAGAAAAATTCTATTCTGCACTGTGCTCAGGATCGCGCGAGTTCTGCAGCTACGAGGTGATCTTTCTTACTCAACCAGTTAGTTGGTGCTAATTTTTACCCTGTCATCTTTATTGCAAATGGATAATAATGTACCTTGTATAGAAATTGTACCATTAACCAAGAAGAATAGTGCTTAATATCACACCTTCATTAAAATAAAGAACTATTATGGTAAGAATCTATCACTTAAAAGTTTTAATTGATTATGAGCATAGCCAATTATGAGTTCATAATATTTTTTAATATATTATGATGAGCTCAACCTGTGCCTGCCCGAAATTGGAAATTCGGATCATGTTGCGCACGAGTATAAAGGAAAAATACACAACTTGTGGCTATTGTTACCACCGGTATGAGATTGGAACAAATATACTCAATATGTTGAGTGTGTATTTAAAATCGAAAGTGAGAAGATGTTGAGAATTAAGATTACAAGTTAGGTAAAATAAAGAAATACTGTGGGTATATGAGGATGAAATGGTTTTACCACTTACAATTAATTAGTTTTAAATGAATATGACACAATATTCTCTAATAAATAAAGAAAAGGTTTGGTACCATGAATATAAATTTTCCATATGTGATTAGATATTTGGGGTATTAGATATCTGGAAATAATTGGGTCTTGTAATTGGTAAGTGTCAATATGGGCTATATAGAATAACATAGCTGCAGAATGAGCTGACATTTACCATCTCATCTTGCAAGTGATTTGTTTTTCAGAACTCTTAAGCAATCAGAAGAGCATGCCAATGAAGTTCATTGCTCCAGAGAAAGAAGTCGAGTGGCATGGGAAATCATTCAGGAGGTATTGGAATTTGCTCATCTAAAATTGTTCATCAATGATTTTTTTTTTCCTGCATTTATTTTTTTAATGGCTCATGATAACGATATAGTTGTGGTTCCTGTAGTATTTGATGCCATTTGTGGAGCAAGAAACGTACCAGATTTCAAGCACTTGCAGGCTTCATTCTGAAAATGATATGTTTAGAGATCAGGAGGACCACAAGATTCATGTGGACGTTAATGAATGGAGCTGTGGATACTGTAAGAAAACTTTTCGCGCCGAGAAGTATCTTGATAAGCATTTTGACAACAGGCACTACAACCTCCTGAATGTTGTATGTAGTTCTTAATTCCTCCTTGGACATTAATCATTCTTTAAGAACCACTAAACCCCAAAAATGGTAGAATAGTAGTGATGTTTTGCCACTAATCTGGTTCTCGGGGTTAGTCTTTATAATATATAGAGCCCGTTGCTTCATGCAAAAACTAATCGGATGCATATTGTATTTTCCATTTCTGAATTAGAACGACAGCAAGTGTTTGGCTGATCTGTGTGGAGCATTGCACTGTGATTTTATCATCAATTCAAAGTCAGCCAAGACTAAATGCAACCCTGCATCTGCAGCTAGAAATCACCACCTGTGTGAGGTGTCCAATCCTGGAAGCTATTCATCTTTACCTCATTACATCCCTTCTTTTTGATGCTTAACACTTAATTCTTTTCCTTTCCAGAGTCTTGCAGATAAATGCTTTCCGGTGAGTCAGGGGACATCAGCAAGTCGTCTTCATGGTATCTTGCATAAGCATATGATATTTTCTTCTGTTTTGGTTGTTCTTTACATTACCGGTGATAATTGCAGAATTCTTTCTGCGGCAATTCTGTGATGCTCACACTTGCACCGGAAATAAAAAGCCTTTTGCTAAAGGAGGAAAGGTATTCCATAAATAACCTGTTGGAGACTTCCATCCATCTTTTATGACTGATGAATTATGTTCTGTTATCCTATTTCATTGTGCATGGAATTGTTTCTTACATACTTGCTCTATGCTTGCAGAAGCACACCAACATATTTTACCTCGCTATTTCTATTCTGACTTTGATGTTGCTCCCACTTTTCTATCTTATTATCTATCTAAGTCAGAGGTACTTTGAAATTTTGGCTATGCTCTCTCTTTTCTGCCTTATCATAGTTTTCTTTTTCTCATGAGCTGTTTGATTATCTTGCAGTGACTTAAAAGGCAAACAAGAGCTCAAGCGCATAAAAAAGAAAGGATAAAAAGCAAAGCTCTCATAACCAGGTATGATTTCTATAGCTAGCACTTGTACGAATGATAATCAAGGATCTTGTTTATGGCTATTTAGGTTCTTAGTATAACCCAAATGATATATCAAACCTTTGGTGTGAATGTCATCCCATTTTCAGATGAATGAAGTCTATTTGTTCTATCTTGACAAGAAAATCAGAGCCTTCATGATGCATTTATAGCTAACTAGTTTATCTTGCAGGTCCTTTCATTATCATTTCTCATCGACAGACACATGGGTTGTACTACTTGTGTCCAAGATACATCCGGGCCATGCTGGCTCATGTTCTACTTTGGAGGCTTCCCACATACAGCTTTCCTAAGGTGTAGGTTTCATTGATAAACCCACAAAAGTGTTTAGTTCTGTGTGCTCCCTTTTATGTAAGATTTACCCCAATTTCCACACAGAACATGATCTGATTCATATCATTTGGGGAGATGTACAGAATCTTGTGTTAGCCGTTACTCTAAAACTGTCTGATTAAACTTATTTTTCTCTTTGAATCATAACAAATCACAGCAATGGCATTGGTCTATTTTCTGCATTGTACCATTATATAACACCAATGGAAGATAGCTTGGCAGCTAATAGGGAATCAATGGATTCTGGTATGGAAGGTATGGAGTAGCTTTAATGGAGGATAGGCTACCCGTAGCTAGCTAGCATGACCCATTTATATCTTCATCCCTTTAATGTGAGCATTACCCATTCATTTAAGGGGTAATTGCGGAAAAAGATGGGCTTAATTACAAGATTAGTTCTAACACTTCATAGTATTAGCTGGAATAATGGTTAAATTGCAAGTAGTGCTACAATGAGATGAGAAATTACTTATTTAGCCTTGCATAATACTGAAATTATAATTTCTTCAAAAAAGTTTGAAAAAATTACCAATAACTTGCCCTTTAATTTTTAGTATGTTTTTGCGTTTAAAATGATCAAATTATTATTATTTTTCTAAATTAATATGTAAAATTATTGAGAATATATATACTGACATGGCACTTTCTTTGGGTTAAATACGTCATTTAACATAGGAGAGAGACAACGTCAGCCAGTGTGATAAGGTAGCGCTGCCACTGCAGATTCTCACTTCTCATTCAGATCGAAGTCTTTGCTTTTTAAATGCCTACGAAGGCCCACAAAATCAGAACTTTAAGTATAATCTCCTTAATACCTTAAGGGATCCCAGGACTATGAGGGTGGTTCCTTCACCAATCCCCTACTCTATCAGCCACAGCCTCCTCTTGTCCTGACTATGCAGATATGGCGGCTGCCAAATTCTCCGCCTTTAAGATTCTTCCTTATGCTGTCGTATTGGTTGCATGATAGTTGGAGCGACTTCCTCCTCTGCTGCCACATTTAGAGTGGACATCGGTGGATTACCCACCCTTTTTTAGTCGAAGGACTGTAGTGAATCTAGCGACATGCTTCCTCATCTCGATCTCAAGGAATTCCGAGAGAAGATTTCGATCCAGTTCAGGCCATGGGAACGATCCTTTCAGTTTTGGGTGCGAGCGGTTGATATCTACTCCGGCTACAAGGTGACGACTCTGAGGCTTTTCAGCTTCGCTTCTGCTGTTTTTAGCCGTAAGGCTTGATGGGCGTGTGTGCGTGTTTGTCAGGTATTTCAGCTGAAGACAAGCTTTGAGAAAGATACGGAGAAGCTGGAGGCAATGTGGGAGAGGCAGCACGAGCATGCAGCTGACAAGATTTATGCCATGTGCGTCGACCTCGGTGGGTTTTTCCTTAAGGTACTTGGTAGAGAATTTCAGTTTCGAATTGGCCAGTTTGTGTGGTAGCTTCCCAAGCTGAATGAAAATTTGACATCTGTTTTGATGGCGAGAATTTCAGTTTCGAATTGGCCAGTTTGTGTGGGTTTTTGATGGTGGTTGTGTTCGAGATTATTGCATGATTTTCAATACTTCAATTCGTGAATTCAAGGTTTACTACCTGTTAAATCCTCTGCTTGGTTCCTTTTTTCCTTGTACATTTTGTAAGAATGGATAATGTCAGCTCAAATTGGCTGTCAGTAAGATGGAAAAAACTATGCAGGGTTGCATTTTTTTCTACCAATCTCAGAGAAATTTTATCATTTTGTGGGATTTCTGGCCTTTCTTGACGAGTTTCTAACTTTCTAATAATGATTTGGGTGACAATAATCTGCATATCTATTGGAGAAAGCTGTGAATGTGTTGGTTCTTGTACACTTGTATGGATGATGAATTATTACTTTTCATTAAATTTCTAGTCCTATCTAGTTTTCATGCCATGGAAATTTAATTCATAAATTTCTCTATTACAAATTTGACTGCTGGATATCTAGGTTGCGCAAATCATTGGAAAGCCAGACTTAGCCCCAGCTGCATGGGTAAGAAGGCTTGTTACCTTATGCGACTCTGCTCCTGCTACCCCATATGAGACAGTTCAGCTGGTTCTCGAAAAGGAGTTGGGTAGAAATGTGGGGGATTTGTTTGAAAGATTTGATGCTGAACCTCTTGGTTCTGCTTCAATAGCACAGGTATCTTATATCAGTTTGTCATGCCTTTTGCGCCTACTTCTTTAAACAGAACGAGTCCCTTACACATAAATTGTTATTCTGCTGATTTCCTGAACGTCTCTTATTAAGTAAAGTAAAGATTTTTGTACTTTCATTTGAAGTTCACCCGAGACTTTTCATCCTCCTGCCACATATATTTCTACTAAATTGTACTCTTAAGCGAGTGGCTACCTTTTTTTATTTCATTTTGGTTTCTCATTTTCGAATTTACATTGTCAGACTTGCTTAGCTGTCAGATAAAAAAATATGGTTAGTTGGTCCTAACCCAGAGAGAATTGCCTGAAAATAGTTTGACCAAATTCCGATTTTCATTAATTTCTAGAATAATTCCTTGAATTAATCAAAATCGACACTGCTTTTATGTTGGCACTTTTATCTGATGATGCAGTATGCATTGCCCTTAGTTATCTGTTACTACTGTATTTGTTAAGATCAATTCTGAATGAGTATTGATGACTTCCTGATTTATAGATTTGATAAATCTTTACTGGTCCTTTACTGTTGCAGCTTCTATTTTCTTTTAGTATTATTTTTAATGCCCTTCGATGGGAAAACAAGCTAACTGCAGGTCTGTTTATCTTGTTTATTTTGGTAAATATCTTTACATCTCTCATTTTTCTTTATTGTCAAAATAAGGTCCACAGAGCAAGGCTGAAGGGTGACAAGAATGATGTTGTTGTCAAGGTAATGGAATGTTAGAGGTTTTGTTTGTTTTCATCGCATAGTAAGTTCGATGTCATAATTTGCATTTCGTAAAACAGGTGCAACATCCAGGGGTCCAAGAACTCATGATGACAGATATTCGGAATTTGCAGGCATTTGCACTGTACATGCAAAAGATAGATATTGAGTTTGATTTATTCTCAGTAACCAAGGAGATGGAGAAGCAGGTCTGGCCTATTTATTTCAGAACGACTATTATGAGATTCATACTATGAAAATTTTCTATGTGGAGATATCATAGTTTAATACAGTTGATGAGAAAATTATAACTAAGATACTGAACTACAGAAACTAAGGATACCATCTGTACATAATTGCAACAAAAATAGTTAAAGATGTGATACTTTAAATGCAGTTAGCAGGAATTTACTATATCCAGATTATGGGCATGTAATAACTTCAAGTTTGGTAACTCTTCCTGTTGAGAAGCCACCTACCTGGCCGAAATTTTCACATTCTTGTCTTGTGGTTCGGGAAGTTCCAAAAATAAATAATGTGCATATGGAATATTCTGTATGCCATTGTTCTTATGTATTCATCTCCTTGATGTGATGGGATGATTTTATTTATGGTTCAGTAATGGCTAGAGAAAACTCTTTTCTTCCAGATCTTTTTCAGCTATCATGTAATTGATCCCAGATATTTGGTTTCATTTCTCATGCTTCAGATTGGTTATGAGTTTGATTTCAAAAGGGAGGCTGATGCTATGGAAAGAATAGGATATTTTCTGAAGGATAACAATAAAAGGTCTCCAGTACTAGTGCCACGGGTTAGGGGGGATATAGTAACAAGGTATGTCTACATCAGTTTCATGCATTGCTCAAAATAAATTGGATCTTCCTTTTGGCATTATCATAACTTTGTAAAACTTAGTTAATTGTACAGTCCACTGCAGATTTTTCCTTCGTGATATGTATTTACATATGTACAGGAAAAGGATTGATTTTTTTCCCAAAGTTAGCATGAGACAGTTTTTATTGATGAAGTTGTTCTATTACACGAGTATGAGAGGATTCTGAAATTGTGGAGCAGAAGTTTCTGAAGTAGGTCTGTTGCTAGTTGAGATTCAGTCAGTAATTGCCCATTTCAACTATTCATCACAGAATAGAATTGTCCTAAGGCGGTTTATATTGAGATGAGTCAGTGTCAATTAACACATTACAAATGCCTCTATACTTCGGCATTCCTCTTGTGCTAATTAATGAAAACTTCTGTATCCATTGCTTTTAGTTATACTTCATGTCTTCAATATCTCATCATCTTGCTACCTGTTCAGGAGGGTTTTGGTGATGGAATATATGGATGGAATCCCAATCATGAACCTTGGTGATGAAATTGCTAAAAGAGGGATAAATCCCCGTGGTAAGATTGCAGCAGCAGCAAAGCAGTAAGCTCTTACATTATCCCAGATAGTTTCAAGTTTCTTTATCTATTGGAATTCTTCTCCACATTTAGCAATGTCACTATTAGATCTGATGGAATATATGGCCATTAATCTGTGCAGGATCTTTTTTATTCTATGGGGATTCCGATGGCTGTGGTTTAGCATGCACATTATTTAAATTTATAGGATATGATATAACTGGTTATGCGGTGATTAAAATGCAGGAACATACTGGGCAGTTTGACAATGGCATATGGTCAAATGATCCTGAAGAGTGGTTTCTTCCATGCAGATCCTCACCCTGGGAATATCCTTGTTTGCAAAGGCTCAGAGGCAAGCACATTATTATGAGCTGCTTCTTTCTGATGGTCCCTCACTTGATTATTCTGCTTCTTCGAATTTTCTATGTACCACGGTTATCAGAACAAATTGATCTTGATTCAAGTCACTCCCAAATCAGGTGGCTTTGTTGGACTACGGGCAAGTCAAAGATCTCCCAGATGCTCTTAGGCTTGGATACGCTAACCTCATGCTGGCTATTGCAGATAAAGACCCTAAACGAGCCTCAGAGAGCTTCAGGTACTTGAAGAGTGTATCTTTCCCTTTCCATATCTTCTTGATGCAATACTTCCATGGTACCCAACTCTCCCCTTTCATTGTGTAGGGAGCTTGGAATAGATACCTTGAGCCATTGTGAAAATGAAGAACAGGAAATGTTCAGATTGGCCGAGACAATGTTTGACACAAAGTTGCCTCCCGGGGTTACAATGCTGCAACCATTCTCCGAGGAATCTTCGATAAAAAAGATTGCTGTCCAGGTAAGTACTAATACTGATGTGTGATTGAGTTACTCCCTTAATCCTTGGAGGTGCTGAGTTTCTAATTCAATGGTAATCTGCAGTCTTTTCCGGAGGAGCTATTTTCTGTCCTACGAACGGTGCATCTCCTAAGAGGTCTCAGTGTTGGTCTTGGGATTAATTACTCTTGTGCTGAACAATGGAGGCCCTTTGCAGAAGAAGCTCTCTACTCTGCTGGGAGATTGAAAGGTAAGTTTACCATCCCAACTTATTGCAGAGGAACATTTTAACTGTTCTTCCAACTTAGGATGCCCTTTTGCTTGACCCCCAGGCAAAGATGCCAAGCCTCGGCCTCACAGGAGAAGTCTGATCAGAAGACTACTGCAGAGACAATGATCCCACGGGACCCATAACATGCCGGTTTCTCGTAGCATTGCTAATGATCTTACATTGATTAATCTCCTTAATTTTCAAACTGATCATCATGACTGGATTTTGTGGTATTAGTTTTGGATTGAACTGCAATATTCTTGGGTGAACAGGTTCTCCTCTGTACTGCATTGGCTTATTTTGCTCATCTGAATTCCCTTCTATCCTTTCCCCTACCATGCCATTAGGCCAAGGCTTTGAGCTGGTGAAGCTAGAAGTCTAGACACCTGATAGCGAGGCCTTCCATGGAGGATCTTATCTAGAACCAGAAGGTGGATCATTGATAAGGTTCACCTAAATCAAGTAAACCAAAATGCACCTCCCAAGGTTGGCACGGAAGCCAAGGTTTTTTTTTTTTTTTTTCCTTCCTCTTATCCTCGTTTAATTTATATTCTTCACTATTTTATGGCTGAAATTTTAAATTATTAATAAAAATACTTATAAATTAAATTAAGTTATTATATAAAAAAATTATTGATTTTGGTACAAAATATTTAATGGTTAAAATGTAGTAGTAATTTCAAACAATATTACTTTTGGTAGGGTTCCTTTAATAAAATGAAATTATTTAATGTCAATTTTAGGATCCATTAAAAAAATACTGAGGTAAATTTAATATTTATAAATCTAACCCCTGACTAAAAACTATTTCTAATATAGTATCACAACAAATGTATTCGCACATTTTCACTCCCTGTACTTTCAAATTTCTTAGGTCGGCGGTCCCTCCATTTCCCCTATAAAACCCTGTCAGCCCTCTCACCATTTTCTGCTCAACACGCAATTCACCCTTCCTCTCCTCCTCCCGCCACTGCAGAAGAAGGAGATAGCTTCAGAGAGATCAGAAAAAGCACCGCCGTGAACCTCGGGGCCGGGAACCGCGACAACAAGACGGATATGTCCTACGATGTCCCCGACGGCGTGGACGTCCGCGGCCGGTACGATCCGGAGTTCGAGGGAATACTCACCAGGGACGCGCTACAGTTCGTCGCCGACCTCCAGAGGGAGTTCCGGAACCATGTAAAGCACGCCATGGACTGCCGAAGGGAGGCCAAGACGCGGTGCAATGACGGCGCCTCGCCGAGGTTCGATCCGGCCACGCTGTTCATCAGGGAGAGTGAGTGGTCCTGCGCCGCCGTCCCGCCGGCCGTCGCCGACCGGAGGGTGGAGATCACGGGCCCCGTGGAGAGGAAGATGATCATCAACGCCCTTAATTCAGGAGCCAAGGTTTTCATGGTTAGTCCATTTTTCTCCGTGATATTCCCTCTCCTGCTTTTATCCCTTTTTTCTTCTCTTTTTTTAAGAGTAAAATTTGATGTATTTTAGTTG
This sequence comes from Trapa bicornis, assembly GCA_030064425.1. NCBI lineage: Eukaryota > Viridiplantae > Streptophyta > Magnoliopsida > Myrtales > Lythraceae > Trapa > Trapa bicornis. The sequence goes on from CM057745.1 coordinate 2,018,069, forward strand.
TAAACTTTATTATTTTTCTTTAAAAAATAATTATTATATATTAATTAAAATAAAATAATTTGTATGACAAATTCTTTGTAGATATATTTTAATTATAAATACATAATGTTTTCTGACCTTTAATAAATTTGATCACGTGCTGGTATTCTTATATGCTAAATTTCTTATGTAAAAAAAGAAAATTATAGTTATTAAAATTTAATTAATAAAATATATTATATAAATTATGATATATTATTGGTCGTAATAAATAACTTACAATATTTAATTAATATTGTGGAATATGCTCGTAATTTTTTTTATTATAATAAAAAATAATTAATTTAATTTTCGATTTATATTGACGTGTGATTTATATATTAGGCGGATTTTGAGGATGCGTTGTCTCCCAGCTGGGAGAACCTGATGAGGGGCCAGGTGAACCTCAAGGATGCGGTGGGAGGGACCATTACCTTGGACGACAGGGCCAGGAACCGAGTCTACAAGCTCAACGAGGACAAGGACAAGGTGGCGAAGCTGTTCGTGCGGCCGCGCGGCTGGCACCTCCCCGAGTCTCACGTCTTCATTGACGGTGAGCCTGCCACCGGCTGCCTCGTCGACTTCGGCCTCTACTTCTTCCACAACTATGCCACGTTCCGCGAGACTCAGGGCGCTGGTTTCGGGCCCTTCTTCTACCTCCCAAAGATGGAGCACTCTAGGTACGTAACGCTGAATTGAATTCCGGTTCCTCGTACCACTGGTCTGACTGACGGCATTGGTGTGTGTGTGTGTTTGGCCGGCTTGTAATTGGTTTGGGACAGGGAAGCGAAGACATGGAACAGAGTGTTCGAGTGGGCGGAGAAGAGGGTGGGGATAGACGAGGGAACCATCAGGGCGACGGTGCTGATCGAGACCTTGCCGGCGGTCTTCCAGATGGACGAGATACTATACGAGCTGAGGGACCACTCCGTGGGGTTGAACTGTGGGAGGTGGGACTACATCTTCAGCTACGTCAAGACCTTCCAGAACCACCCGGACCGCATCCTCCCCGACAGGGGTCTGGTCGGGATGAATCAGCAATTCATGAAGTCCTACTCCGACCTCCTCATCCGGACTTGCCACCGCCGTGGCGTCCACGCCATGGGAGGCATGGTAAGAGGCGAACCGTCTCTTTGTTGTACGGGAGGAAGATCGGGTTTAATATTATGGTCCAAAAACACAGGCAGCTCAAATACCGATCAAGGACGACCCGGAGGCGAACAAGGCGGCACTTGGGCTGGTGAGGAAGGACAAGATGAGGGAGGCTAAGGCCGGCCACGACGGCACATGGGCGGCCCACCCAGGTCTGATCCCGGCCTGCAACGAGGTCTTCACCGCCCACATGGGCGAAGCCCCGAACCAGATCCAGTCCGCAACGCGGGAGGAAGCCGCCTCCCTGACGGTGGAGGACCTCCTGCAGCGGCCCAGTGGGGTCCGGACCATGGAGGGCCTGAGGCTGAACACTCGAGTGGGGATCCGGTACCTGGCAGCTTGGCCGACGGGGACCGGGTCGGTGCCGCTCTACAACCTGATGGAGGACGCGGCCACGGCGGAGATAAGCCGGGTGCAGAACTGGCAGTGGCTGAGGTACGGGGTGGAGCTGGACGGGGCCGGGGTCAGGGTCAACGCCGACCTGTTCAGGGTGGTGGTGGAGGAGGAGATGGCCAGGATCGAGAGAGAGGTGGGGAAGGAGAGGTTCGGGAAGGGGATGTATGGAGAGGCGAGGAAGATCTTCACGCGACAGTGCACGGCCAGGTCCCTCGACGATTTCATGACCCTCGATGCATATAACAGCATCGTCGTCCATTACCCTAGGGATGCTACCAGCCCCAAGCTCTGAATGGAGAGAGTTTCTTGAGGGAGACTGCCGATCGAGTATGGTCACTTGGGAAGCTGCCCCTCTGTTTGAAAGTGCTCTAAAGTTGGCCCCGGACACTGTTGGATGTTTATAAAGTAATATTCTATGTGAAATATGCCAAAAATCTCGTGGGGACCTTAGTTGACCGTACCTGATTATGGACCGGACGGGACGGACCCACGTGCGGATATCGGTCATCTTGGACCCGGTGGCTGGGTAGAGGTCCAGATTATGGACCTAGTGATCGAGAACAGATACAAATTATGGATCCAGTGATCGGATAAGAAGTAAACAGTGGACCTACTTTTCTTAAATAATAATAAAATAAAATTGATTTTTTATCAATTAAATTCAAACAAACTTAAATAAAATTTTAATAAATAAATTTAATTCAAAATTTTAATAAGTAAATAATTTTTAAATTTATGAAACAACTATTTAATTTTTTAATAAAAAATATATTTTTTAATCAGTTCTGAACGAATCTCAATGGTTGGTTCAGGTACAACAAAACCGGTGTACTCCATCCAAAACTAGAAAAATGGACACTGTGACCAGTTCAAGGTCCATCGATTGGATCCGGACCCCAAGTCAAGCCAGGTCCGGGTCCCATGGCAAGGACCCTGGGTTGTATCCGGGCCCGTTTGAACCCGACCAGCTCGGGTCCAATTGCCACAAAAACTAAATATGTGAAGTTGCAGCAAAATTATAATAGAACCTGATAGTGTTGATCATTGTGTTCACATATTGGATAAAAACGGCATTGGTATGCAGCGGGCATTGCAAAGCCTCGAGATTCAAAAGATATTATTGCTCTCACTCTTTATTCTCTTGTTTTGTCTACCTTTTCTTCTTTATTTCCTTTACAGCCTGCAACTCCTCTTCAGCTCCATCCTTACTCTTCTTCTTCTTCTTCTTCCTGGCCGATGCGGCGTCCTCTGTAGATAGGACAACGTTTGCCTTGTCGACCCCTTTTACTTCATCAACTGATTTTCGCTTCTTCTTCTTCTTTTCAGATCTGGGCTCCTCTTCAGCTTCTCCATCGGCAGCACCAGTTGATTTGTCTTCCACCATTGCTTCAGCATCCTCTGCTCCTGCTGATTTTGATTTCTTTTTCTTGCTTTTCTTCACTGATGCGCCAGTTGGTTCTTCCTCTTCCATATTGTCTACAGATAGCCACAGACAAGCAGAACTCATTACTTCCAGAGTCAACTATTCTAAGCAGCTTATCCAAAGCATCATTTCTTTACCTTTGTTTTCACTACTTTCAATGGCGGATTTCATCACATCTATGTTTTTACGGGGAGCAACTCCCTTGTCATAGAAATCAAGCCTTTCCTCAACTTGCTCCTTAAGTTTCTCCCCAAAGATGGTCGACCCCCTATCTGCTAAAAAGTTTGAAAGACATAAGGATGAATATTCATGTTCAATCAAGAGAAGCGCCACAAAAAAGTAAAAGGGCTAACATTCCACCTGAGAAACAATCGATGCGTGATGCAATAGAACACTTGTTGGCAAGGTAACGAGCCATGCGACCCTTGTTCCGAGTCGAGGCTCGACCAATGAAAGATGAATGGAAGATCAGACCATACTTGGGTGTGTTTCCTTTTGTCTTCAACGCCCTAAAGAAATATAGACAAATTCAATCAAGGACATCAGGTGTCGTCATATTGTCTTGACGCCCTGGAGACCAGCCATATGGGAAAAGGAAGAGAAACATCATAGAAGAAAATTATCTAAGAAATTAACAGGGATAGAGACCTGAAAAGAGCCTTTTCAGCTCCAAGAATTTGAAGAGTTGAAGAAGGGCACTTGGCCAAGTTTGTGAGGCTCCCAGCATGAGAAATTAGTCGTGCCCCGACAACTTCACCAATAAGAGCAGCCAAGTTGGGTGCAATGTCATTCATTTTTGTCACAAGATATTCATAAAGCTTCTTCCTGTAGTCAGACAGATCCATCACCCTCTGAGCAAACTGTTGGACATTGATCAAGTCAATTGGAGACAATTCTTGTCCTGTAAAAGTTTACAAATTCTATATTAAACAGGCCACTCCATGGAGCTTGGAGCTTATAGCAAAGAGCCAAAAAAAGGAAAGAAAAAAGGTACTTTACCCATAGATGCTTTAGCAGCTTCAACAATCTCCTTTGCCTTATCTTCATCACCTATTATGTCTGTCAAACCAGGAATATTATCTTCGGACAAGTTTGACCTGTCCTCTATATATTTTGCAACTTTGGAGTAGAGGTAATTTTCATTGACAATTTTCACCAATTCAGGGAAGTGCCAGGAATACCACTCTCTGCATGGAAGTTAAAATGAAATTATTCACGAGTCACGAGCATGAAGAATATGCTTTCAGAAAATAAAATGATCCGGTGATTAGATTGAAATGGCTCTCTCAACATCACATAAAACAGATGCAGCAACTGGTAGAAGCATTAACTGTCTTTCCCACATTGAGATACTTTTCAACAGACCTGACTCTCATGGAAAAGGAATTGATATCTTTATCAAGAGTATCCAGGAGAAAGATGGCCTGTATAACCATGTTGTCCACTCGGTTGACATTGAACTTCACCTTTGCTCTGCTATAACTGTGGCCTAGCCCAAGTTGTGCCTTTTCTAAATCACCAGGCTATACATAAAGAAACGGAAAATATTAGATCCATGAGAATATAATACCAGAGAGAGTGGCACTCTGAATAAAAACAAAATTTCAAGAATTTGGAGAAGAGAAGCAAGAGAAGGAAAAGAAATATAAATCAACCTTCAAATCCTTGATAAACCTGTCAAAATGCAATCGTACACCTCGAAGAAGTTCAAGAACAAACTCATTGCTCTGGCAAGGGATTTTGGTAACTTCAGAAATATGGGACCCAATCTTGGGCTCAGCTACTCCCAAACTAAACTTTGCCTTCTTAGAATCCTTGACTTTTGGAAGATTAAGTTCCAAGAAGTTCCTCAACTCATCAGTCATAATCCCTGAAATGAAGTTACCAAAGATAAGTCAATAGTCAATTGCAAAGATGATCCCAGGAGCATTTGCTCCACATGGAGGTAGATTATCATAAAAAATCAATCACTATCTCGGATATGACAAAGAAATTGACAATCGTGATGGAAGATAGACCCTTTGAGCAAGTATACGAATCTTAGCGCTCGTGATTAGAATCACACAAGACCCTGCCAAACAAGTGATGTCGTTTCGGTTCGTATCAATGAATCCCACTCTCGTGCATGCTTAATGCACCCGCCGTCGAACGAGATTAAAATCAATTCCGCCCATTTACAAGCATGATTATGATGCAATATGTTTCAGCTCTTCAGATGCAAGTAATGCTTACAAAGATAGGAATTTCAGACAGCTAAGAGAAATTTCAGCTATGCACAAGCTTACGCTACGAAGAAGCAACAAAATCAAAGAGGTTCAGTGATATAGTTAAAAATAAACTCGGGCAGTCAACTGACCTTCGGAAACGGAGTTGCACTGATTGAGAGCGTCCAGAGCAGACTCGAACGGGTTGAAGGCCACGAGCTTCACGACCTTACCGAACCGATTGAGGTCCAAAACTGAGCTGCGGACCGCCTCAGAGTTCTGACCGATTTCATCTAGACCATGGGCGAGTAGCAATGAGTAACCTGAAGCAGACTCGTAGAGTAAGTAAAGCGCCATTGGAGACAGCTTCCTCCGACGCCCAAGCCAGTATTAGGGTTTAGCAGAGAAACGCTAGAAGAAGACGAGTAGAAAAATGCCCCAGGTCTTCTGTCACCATCACGCCGAGAATCCTCTGCGGCTAATAGGGCTTATTGAACAATGACTAATTAACAATTTACCCTTCAATGTTTGATTACTTTCGTTTTGGCCCTCCATAGTTTTTTTTGCCCATGAATAAGGGAGGGCAATTGAACGGGTAGGGTACGAGTCATGTACCCGGACTCGGCCCGGTGTTTGGAAATTTAAAAACCTTATTTTAAATCCGGTATTTGGACTCAAATCCGACCCATTCAAAGATCCAGAAGAGAGGACCCAGACTCAACCCCGGCAACACCGGATCCAAGGTGGGTTCGGGTCAGATCTTCTACCATCCTAGTTCTATTCCATCCTCCCAAACTTATAATGTTAATGTGGCTTGGCCGCAGGTGATTATTCATCACAGATTCACAAATCACCAACATATACATCACCTCCAAAGCACAGCCAAATTGCACCCTTATATGCCAAGAGGAGATGGGTACTAGACCTGCTTTCTTTGATAGGACTCTGTCAAAGAAATCACCAAAGTCGAGCATCAAGATCAGCTCTTTCACGGTGGTCCTTGTTGCATGTGATCATACCATTAGTTGAGGGCGTGCTCCCTCCCTGCTTCTCCAGGTAGTCTCTAGTTGCAGTCACAAAGCCCTTAGCTGTGACCGATCTGAACATCACAAAACCAATACTTGTTGCAGTAACTGACCACTCGAGCCCCAACTTGAACTGTATGATACGGTGCGTGACTTGTACTTACCGGAAATCGTGGTAGATCTCTGGAGCAGTAAGAAGAAAACAGATATCTCTTAAGCTTCCTACCACTAGCATCAACAATGGGTATCCCTCCAACTCTCTTTTCATACACTTGGATAGAAGAAGAGAGAAGATATGATGGAGAATCACATCAGTAGCAACCATGAACATCTGATTTATGATAATCTGAGGATAAAAAGAGCAATGAATTCAGTAGAATAATTTGGGAAATCTAAGTGGAACCTGAAAGATGAACATGGACATGGGAGGAATTCACCTTGATCTATAAGAGACAGACCAGTGATCATCCTCACCTTGACAACCTGATCAGCAGTCATGAGGGGAGGGGAAGGCCGACTTCAGAGAGCTTCTTCCTTCCCCATTCCTCGAACCAGTGAAGTCCAGCACATTCCGCCAACATGTGTATCACGGCAGACTGAGTGATGATGTTATCGATCTTCCCCTCATCAACCACAGGAACGCTCTTCATCTTGTACTTTGAGAGCAGCAGCAGCATGGTGAGGAAGGAATCTTCTTTTCGTAAGGCAAGGAAAGGAGCCCACCTAAATGAACCGGAGATCGAACCTGGACGGTCGTGAATAAGCATCTTGGCATAGATACATATGATCAGATGGATGGAATATTTGAAATTGATATGTACCCTTGTGTTTTTATAGACTTGAGAGGAGGTCAGAGCTTCAAAAAAGCTTCCTGGGGTCTCAGAAGCAGGTTCTTGGCCTAAGTTGAGTCCCATAGCTGAAGCAGCTCCATTAGCTGCCAAAGCAAATGCAGTTCCTGCTCCAGGGGTCTTTGGAGAAGGTGGGTCTGACTGCAATGACACATTTTATCAAAATATCAGCACTGGAACCAACTAACTAATAGCAGTAAGCAGAAGCATCAACTAACTAATAGCAGTAATACATAATGTGTCAGTGTAAGGCCTTCAATTTGCTTTTTCCAGTAGGCTAAGCATAACAGCAGTCAACATCTTCAAGCAAGATAAGCACACAATCCCAGAGAAATACTTGAGATTAAACATCTCCAATTCCACAGGAAATAAATCACCCAACAGCTGCAGAAAGGAAGCACAACACAACCAGCAAAAGGCAATTACCATGAAGGCTCCCTACTGAGTATTACATGACCTAAAAGAGGAGTTAGCTTTTCACGAACAGGGACTCGCCTGATATAGAATCCAAACCACAATTCCGGCTAATTGGACAATGCCAATGTATTTCTCCATCCAGCTTGCATCACCTGGCGCATCAACGTGTTCTCGGATAGTGACTGAACAGCTTCAGCTAGACTATCATCTGACCTTACCTCTACTACTGCAGGATATATCAAGTGGGCAACAAGTAACTTTGAGAAACCAATCATTGTTCCAAGTATGTCTTACGAACTAACAACAGGAAAAGAAATACTACGAGATTGATTGTCTCGGGAAACCGAATCCGATCGAGGCCTTAAATGTAGCTTTGAAGTTACCATGCGAAGAGGGGGAAGCGGGGAAGGCCGAGAGAGGGATCCCTTCAAAGAAAGCGTTGAGCTTCTCAGTAGGACTGAGCTGAAAGCCCTGCTGAACGTTCCAGAGATCCTCCACCTTCATGCCAAGCCTCGCCTCAGGGCTCCTCGGGCTCTGGCTCCTCCTCTCTTCCTCCGTCGCCATGGCAATCAGAATTTCAACTAGCTCCGGATCGCCTCTTTTCCTGGTTCCTACTCAAATTCCCGGTGTCTCCCTCTGTCTTTCTCGTCTTGTACAATACCGCAGGAGGTAGAAGGAAGAAGACGACAGCAAGGCAGAGTAATATTCGAAGAGCATGATTGAAATGACGAACACTAGGCTAGACTCTAGAGTGGGTAGCTGAGTGGAACTGATCACCTGTGATCGAGTGCAGGGGGCTTTGCTGAAGCCCGACCTATTAATTGTCACCCATGTAATAGGCTGATTACTTTCGTCCCAACGTCATGACCCGGTTCGTCTCATGCAACCCGACTCGTCCCTACTCCAGAGTGGCTCCCAATTTGCAATTTGGGCACTGCACAAGATCCTGTCCCCTGATCTCTGCCGGAAGGAAGCAGGAGGAGTTGTTCAACGGCTTCAGTAACAGAAAGCAATGGAGGTCGAGCTGAAGGAGATGCTTGATGAGATCCAGTCTCTCAAGCAGTCGTTTCCTGATTCTTCTAATCCATCAATTGAAAAGGTACCTCCCGGCTACCTTTGCTGTGTTTGAACTACATTTCTGTCTCTGAGTTCCTCGCTTCCGATTCGAAGACATCAGCTCAAGATTTGACAATTCCACTATTTTTTCAATGTGCATTAAGATGTGAGGTTGCAGATTTTTTTGCTTCGCGGCTATAGTTGACACTATCTAGCCCTGCATGCACGGGTATTGGTTGAATTTTTAGCGATCGAGTAGCATCACAGCATCACGCCCTTCCAAGAAAAAAAATGAAGCAGCGTACGCGAGGGATTATACTGATGAAAATGCTAGCTCGTGTACATTAATTGAATTCTTTGTCATTTTTATCGATAGACTGTGCCAATGCTCAGCTAAGTTATATGAGGTTTTGGTATGATTAGAAGTAAATGGAATGGATTAGGTCATTATTGGAAGGGTTTTTTAGTACCAAGACTTTTTGGGTGATTTGGAAAGTAAATAAATTTCACGATCTATCCTGCAACTAAGGTGTCAGCCCACTGACGATCCTATCAAGCATTTATTGATCTATCAGAATCTTTGGGTAATACTTATGAATCGTCAACAGCATATGAGGCTTATTTTATGGGCAATCAAGGTTAAAACAGCGAAATTTGCATTCAGAATGCTCAACTTTTGCCTTACTTTTCCTATCCATGTTGACGTTTTTGTTAGAGTTTGCATTTCTGATGATCTTTACTAAGATATAGGATACGCCTAATTGTTCCTTTTATGGTTTTGTAGCTTCATTTTCATGTAAAACGGCTCGCAGATCTAGCAAAATCAGCACCAGTTTGGCGCTCAAAAGTGAAGGTTGAACTCTTTACTTTCTCGTAACTTACCTGGTTAGGCTGCTCCATGGCTGCTAATTTCTTGTTTTGATCGGATATGAAAGTTACAATTTTGATGGATCATATGTTCTAATGGCAGGATATGAGTGCAGAGGTTGTAGATAGCAACCCGTACAGCAGACTTATGGCACTTCAAAGGATGGGGATTGTGGAGAATTATAAAAGAATACGCGAGTTCTCTGTTGCTATAGTTGTCTGTATTTATCCCCTCCTTTGACTACCGTCCACAAAGATAATATTGTTTGCATGATGTTACATAATATTTTCATTGGTTATAGAAACTTGCTTTTTACCTGTTTATCTAATAAGGTCTTGACAACCTTTAGACATTAGAAGGGAGTTTTACGTTGAACTAGGCATTACAAAGTATCACGAAAATTAATATTATCTCATATCAATAAGAAATTAACATAAAAAGAAGGGAAACAAAGGATGGAAGGAGCCAAGAGTGGCTCACACAACAACTGGAGTATTGTCCTTTTTCATTATCTTTTGTTTTTCTTTTTTTTTTGCTCACTGAATATTAGTAGTTGAAAGTTGTCTGTAGACTACAATTTTTTATTTATCTTAAGATTCAGTGGCTTTTAGTTTCTCGCATCCTTCTAAGAGGAGCATTTTTGGAAAAGAGAACTGCAACAACTGTTGAACCATTTTTAAAATGCATTGGATTGCCAATGGCTTGGAAGAAAAATCTATAGATGTATGTAATAAGCTGCACAGAAAAGTTTTTTCTGTTCTTGGAATATATCGGATTTTTTAATAATGAGGGGTGATTTCTATCTAGATCTAGCCGTTGTGTATTGCATAGATACGGAGTTTTTCATCTTAAATTTTTCATGGCATAAAACATTTTCTAGATTGTTTGAAGTTCTTCAAGTCGGTAATAGGTTACATTTTTGCATGAGTTATACTTGTAAGACAAAATTTCATCTCTTGCCAACTATTTAAAATGTCTATAAGTTAGTGTAGTTTGAAAATTATTTTCCTCATTCTTCATATTCTTTACCCTGCAGAGAGTTGGTGGCATAGGCAGTGTAGCTGCTGAGATGCTGACAAGATGTGGTATAGGCCGTCTCCTATTATATGATTACGATAAAGTTGAGTTGGCAAATATGAACAGGCTATGTTTCCATCCTGAGCAGGTATTTGGAGCTTTTCATTTTTTGAGTACTAAAATGTAAAGCAAATATTTGAATATTCCCACTCGTCATTTGCCCTGATTGCATCATCTTTACTCAATTGGATAATGCATAACTGAGATGCAAAGTTAATATAGTGTGAGAAGTACTTCATATCTTCCAAAGTAAACTCCTATTGATACAGATGTTTTTCCCTTTGTAATTAGGCTGGAATGACGAAGACTGATGCTGCTGTTCAGACTCTTCAAGATATAAATCCTGATGTTGTACTTGAAGTAAGTGGGTGTCGTGATCTGATAAATCAAAATCTTAATATTATCTTCTGAAAGACAATATAAATATATTTTTTTGTAAATTTAAAACAGAACGAAAATGTTGATATAAATATATTCATGTTCCTAATGTATTTTAATCATCATCATTATGTTTTAAGCTGTTATGTAATGTATAAAAAATAACTGTACTTTGCCTTATTCCACACATTTCATAGTTACACAGTGATTGTACCCGAAGTGGAATAAGTACTGAAAGCTGATGTAAATGTGACGAGGATAAATATTTAAGACGAAGTCACAAAAGAACAAAATTTGTCTTTTTTACCCTAAAAGGATGATTCTGTTTTTGCAGAAAACGTATGGCTTACAGTTTCCTTTTGTTGGTCCGTCTCATGTTCTTAGAGTTATACACTGAACATCACAACAGTGCAAGGATTTGAAACTTTCATGTCAAGTTTGGAAAATAAAACTTTTCGCCCAGAGAAAGAAGGCAGTGGAGTAGATCTTGTTTTGAGCTGTGTTGACAACTATGAAGCTAGGATGGTTGTAAACCAGGTGATCTGTCGCTGTAGTTACTTTCATATCCTATGATGTCTATATCTAATGAATTGAACATTGCATTGATATCCTTTCCAATATCACAAGTTATTGGATATGTTGTATGAACTGTGTGGTTCACATTATTAATATCTCTTTGTTACTAAGTGGATTTCTACATTACCTGTGCTGATTGCCCTTATGTTGTCTATTCTGATACAGGCTTGTAATGAATTAAATCAGACATGGATGGAATCCGGTAAGTAGTTTTTATGTTTCTATTCTTCTTAGTAGTATATTATTATAGTTACTATTACTGATAGAGTTGTGCCCTATAAATTGTTATTTTATGTAAAGAAGTCTTACTTCTTTGCTGGCATTTCTTACTGTTTTAAAACATGAACTAGGAACAATTGCCTTGTGACGTAATAGATTTAGAACGTCTTTTCAAGATGAGGTCATGCACATTAAAATTACCTTTTGGGGAAGTAGATCATCTGCTCTTCTATAATCACTTAAAGTTCTAAAAGCACTCAAGGAGCATGTTTCAGTTTTCCCTTAACAATTTGAATGCATATGGTTCTCTTGAAGTGAAATTAACACCATTTGGAATTTCTGCTCAAATATATTTGCAGTTCCAAGATGCTATTTTGTTTAATCTCTATGAGACAAATTGATTACATTATATTGGGGCTAATCAACATAGGTATGCTCAACCTTTTGGAGAAATTGAATTTCCTGAAAATTTTTGTACCAGGTGTTTCCGAGGATGCTGTTTCAGGTCATATACAGTTGCTGATTCCTGGAGAGACTGCATGTTTTGCATGTGCCCCTCCTTCGGTAATTTCATATTGAACCATAAAAAGTAAAATTACTTGACAATGATTATGTTGCTCACATAAAATTGTGCATGTGCTATAACTCATATTTGACCCTCCAACAGAAGGGTCATTAGTTAATTCTTGATGAAGTTACATCTTTGTCCTCATGGAAGGACTGGCCCTGTGTTCATGTACTTGTATCATGTTATACAACATAGATACTGAAGATTGAGTGATGGGTGAAACTTGAGAAGGAATGAGCCATATAGTTATCCAGAGAACATGTTTCTCTGACAAAATTATACCAGTGATGTGATACATAGAATGTTTTGGAGGAGTTATATTAATGATGGATGGAACTATCGCAGTAGGTTCTTCAAGTTAACAAGAGCCAATATCTCTGGAATGATGTATTCAGGAAAAGATGATACTTTACCATAGTTGGGGGGGTGATACATAAGTGCAACTAAAGACAGCCTGAACATTTTCTATTCTTGCAAGGTTCATCTTTCAAGTTAGGCATATTTACTTTTCCTTCAAATGACTGCATTTTGTATTCCATTTTCTCTGGATTGCTGCTACTTTTTCCAATGCATAATTCGAATTGCTTATATGTATCCTTATCATGGAAATGATCCTAATGTGTATATTTTAGGTGGTAGCATCTGGGGTAGATGAACGTACCCTAAAACGTGAGGGTGTTTGTGCAGCATCTTTTCCTACTACCATGGTGAGTGACATTTCTTTTTGTTTATTTTTATCCTTCGTATTAAAGGCTGCACGTACCCCTTGATATCTAATGAATTGGGTTGATTTCAGGGTGTCGTAGCCGGGCTTCTTGTTCAAAATACATTGAAATACTTACTAAAATTTGGACATGTCTCACCGTACTTGGTAATCTCTCTCTCCCTTTCCTTCTTCCTCTCTTATCTAAAAAGGAAACACTTGCACCCTTGACCACCCACTCTGCAAATATTAGTCCTTACCAGTTACTACAACTGTCATCTAAATTCTTTTGAGCTGTAGATTTCAAAATTCTCTTGGGTTTTCTTTCCTGTCACTTTCTATTATTGGATGCTCTGGCACAACATCATATTCTCCTTTTACATAGTATGATGACCTAATTGTACATCCAATAGAAGGGATGCCATAATTTTTGTTCATGTAAGTTGATTTAAGAACTTTGAGGTTTCAAGGATACAATTCTCTAAAAGACTACTTCCCGACAATGGAGATGAGGCCAAACCCCCAATGTTCAAATGCGGCGTGTTTAGAACGACAGGTAAATCCATCAATGGATCATTAAACATAGTTAGAAACTTGATTGACCTTATGAGTATCATCACTATGTTCATAGAAAGATTTTTAACTGTCAGTTTTTTTTATATTTCCTCCAACTTTTCAGAAAGAATACCTTCTGGCAAAGCCAGCCAGGGATGCAGCTAAAGCCAAAATGGAGGCAGAAGTTCTGCTTGTTGCAGAAGGTCCACTTCATGCTGATAATGAGTGGAATATAAGGTAATATTTTGGTGTGTAGAGCCACTTACAAATTATAGTTGCTGAAGTTTCTGGTATTGGAACCTTCTTCATTTTGATTCTTAATATATATGAATTATTTTGCAAAACAAAAGGAAGTTACTGGGCGATAAGAATACTTGAGAAGAATTACAACTTTTTACTAATCACCAACTAATGCTATTGAATAGTCTCACCATCGCTATTCCAACCTCTGGCATTACACCAGTAGTCCTTGTTTTGCGTCAATTCTGGCTTTGTCTCCTTTGTTGTTGACATCCTTTTCTATGATATTGCATCAGTGTTGTCAATGATAGAGAAATTGATGCGAAGGATACTGCAAGTTTAGGTAACCTCTGAATGTCAATTAGATGCTCAATTGATAGAAATATAGACTATTTATTCTTCTATAATATCTGACAAGCCTTGTTGTCATTTTTTAAACTTTTATTCAACTTACAACTCACATTTTAATCATTTTATTACCGACTTTCGACATATCCCCAACTTACAACTCACATGCATATTTTTTTCCCAGATACTCTACCTGAAGGGCTGACTCGGGAGCTTCCTAGCGCGGATGAGTTCTTGGAGTTGCCTGCTTCTGGGCCAGCAGAAATGTGTGTGGATGACCTCGAAGAACTGAAGAAGCAATTGGAAGCTCTCAATGCTGACTGAGGTTCATATAGACCCAAGCCAGGTATCCCATACTTCTGAGAGAGAATATCATTCAGTGGATTTTGTTAGCTACTTATTAGTTGTTAATTGCGGCTGCGAAACTTTTGACCCCACTGTCAAAATTAAATTGGGGTTGGTATGAGTCATGCTAAGATGATAATAATAATGATAATCTGCTTGCACTAAATATTAATATTATATGACACACTGAGGAAACTTATAACACTTTGTCACTTTTTTTTAATGTTCTGATTATAATAGGTAGTTCTGGCTCTAATTAAGATAGAGAAATTGAGAGGCAATTATATGGGATTGGATATGGAAATCACATGTTCATCCTTGTATACTTCTTATAGTCACCACAAAGTCCCCACTTAGGAGAATCTTTGCCATTGAGATTGTGGTTTGAGTATACTTCTTATATGTAGATTATGTGATCAACATGTAGAAACTCTAATCCTTGTTGGGTGTGAGCATCTTGTTGCCATCGGCTTCTAGGGCCGGATGCAATGCGCAGTTAAAAAAAGGCTATTTCTCTATTTATGTGGTAATTTCTAGAATAAGACCTCTAGTCAACTACTGTTACTTTTGGTAAAGTTAGAGATGTACTTATTATGATGTAATAAAGCCACCTAAAACCCCCAAACGGTTTGAATGACACATCATTGTCCAGTTTTTTTGAGTCACACTCTCCGGAATTTTACTACATAGTTATCCAGTATATAATACAACTATATCAACCTCACAAATGGTAAATTTTGTAAGTAGGAATAAATAATATTAGAAATATACAAAACTTAATAAGTTTGGTGGTGTAATTTACTTGCATATAGATCTCAAGATTTTATTTAGTGATCTTGGATATGAGTCATCTCTTCTTTTGTGGGTCGGGACCCGAGGGTCGGGCCCGTTCGGGTATCTCTTGCATGGATTTGAGTAATAGTCTTGCCCATGGACTTCTCGATCCGATTGGGTCGTAAGATCCTTCGGGTCCGGATTCCGGTTCATGCCGGACGGACTCGATTGGGTCCTATGATTCTTCGGTCCAGGTCCATGCTGGGCGGACTCTGCATTTGACAACTGAGTCTCTGTCTCCCAAATTTGTACTTGCAGATCAGGTCTCTCCGGGTACCGATCGAATGGATTATGCTTGTTCGAATTCAACCATATTTTTGCCCCATTTGCGACGTTTTTGGTTACATGGGGCAAAAAAATTGTCCTTATAACCAAACGTTGTCGTTTTGATTGAACGAATTTTTTTCTAACCCGTGAATCAAAAAATCATTATAAAAAAAATAAAAGGTGCCAAGGTAGAGAGACAGCCTAATCTTATCAAGGCGGACCTGCCCGCCCCTTACTGGCTCTGCCTTATTGACAAAACCTAATTGTACTAGACCAAACATTATTTTCATAAATATTTTTCCATTAAATATAAAAAAAATAAGCACATTTATAATTAAATAATAATTTTTATTGATAATGTACTACGTTAGAAATTTTATTTATTAATAGACATTTTCATTTCAACATAGAATAATTACGAATTTAACGGATTATTTATTAAAGAAAAAAACAATGACAAAAAAGGAGTTGATCGTAGAGGGTAGAATAAGGCCCAGATGCAATATTAGGCTTTGCTAAAGGCCCTAATTCAATTATAGGCCTGATTATTGACCCAAATTAATTTTTGGGCTTTAAAGGCCTCTCACTGTCAACCCTCTCCAGAATCCCTCTCTTCCATTTCCTCTCGCTTCACCACATCCTGTTAAGCTTCTTGAGTCCTGTTTCGTAGCTCGAAACCCCCACTTCCTCCATTGAAATGGCTAGTCTGCTACGTGTTTCGAGGAATGCTCTGAGCTCCGCTCTGTCTTCGCAGTGCCACAGACCCCTGTCCCGCGGCTTCGCCACGGATGCCGCGAAAGCCATAACGCAGTCGCCGGATCGAGTGAAATGGGACTACAGAGGCCAGAGGAAGATAATTCCGCTCGGACAGTGGGTCCCGAAGATCGCCGTTGATGCTTACGTAGCTCCCAACGTGGTCCTCGCCGGCCAAGTGGCGGTCCAAGATGGATCATCCGTCTGGAGTGGGTCGGTTCTAAGAGGCGATCTCAACAAGATCACCATCGGCTTCTGCTCTAATGTCCAGGAGAAGTGTGTCATTCACGCTGCTTGGTCTTCTCCCACAGGTGAGGCCTATGAAATCTTTTAATCAACGCCTGGGGGTCACGGAAGGATAAGATGCACTTGACAGTACCTTTCGTTATTTGGGAGCTATCTGCTTCATGGTGGAAGAAACTTTACCCCATGGGGAGTATTGTGGAGGGTGCCTGTGTTTGAATTAGGATTGAATTAGGAAAGGCGACACTAGGTTCTAGTTTAGCGCAGTTCTAGATAACCAGGATATACCCATTTTGTATGATCCTCTGGTTTACATTTCCAAGATACTTTTTGCAAATAGTCATTCTCATATGGCTTGTTCAGCTTTTTTTTGGGGGGGGGGGGGGGGGGGGGGGGGGGGGGGGGGAAACCTTCTTTTTTGAGATATCATGAGTATCCCTTATGCTTGCTATAGAGTTAGCCTTAGATGTTCTCTTACTCCATGATTTGAGCTAACTACATTTTCCCCACATTATTTGTGCTGTATGAGGGCAGCACGAAATACAAATAATCATCTCAATGAATTTACACTGCTGGTATGATGTAGAGAAGGCCTTCTGTAGGTGATACTTGCTCTTCATGTTGCCTATGCTAGTTTAACATATAGGATGGTGTCTTCGAAGGATGATTGCCCCTTGTTTTCATTGAGATGAATGGCGGGGAATGGAGGTAAAGGGAAAGTAAGGAATGGGGGAGGGGGAGATTTTAACCTTGTTTGGATAATCTTATCAAGGGTAGTGGATGGAAAAAATTAACCTTGTATTGTTAATTTAAGACATTTTCTTCATAAAAATTATCAACCATGGTTTCACTTCCAAATCAAGGATTTTATGGACGTGCATAGCTTGTTGTTAATGTTGGAATTGGTGATCAGGGGCATCTGCAGGTATTCTTAGTTTTCATCCAACTTTTCTCATGTGCATATTATATTCAGTGCATCATCTCATCTCAATGTAGACTTTAAAAGTTCATTTTGATGCTACAACGAGCCTGATTCTTTGAAGTAAACTCTGTTTTTGAAATCCGAAAAATATTTGGACTATATGTGCCTGCAGATTCTGGTATTATATTTTTCAAATGATGCACACTCATTCCAATTGAAAGCTAGTGCTAATATTTCCTTGAGCATTGAATGAGTTTTGAATTTCATCATCTTGGCTTTGGATGACATTACTAACATGACTAAGGATGTATGAAACTTTATCCTTGTGATTCTTCCCCGTCTAGTTTATTGACTAATTGGAGTGGGAGAAATCCTTGAGCTATTGAGAAAGTGGGTAACCCAGGATCTCCTTTTCTTTGGTTGGGGGTTACAAATGCTCAGTGTACTTGTTTCCTTCCATGTTTAACTTTCTTCATCCTGAGGTTGGATCTGGTTTTTAGGCTTTCTCTTTGCATGAATAATTTTCCCTATCGTTTCAGTTAATGATTTTTTGTTGTTTATCATTTCAAACTAATGATGATAACTAAAGATCTTGAATGGAAACTATAGGGAAGCACATTTTCTTAAAAAATCTGTCCTTTTTTGCACTGTGATCTTAACACTGTTGATTCAGTCTAAGAAGTCAAATTACTTAAAAGCGAGGTTCTGAGGTTCCATTATGGCTACTACAACTTGTTTTCTGACATTGAGGGTTAAAGAGACAGTCTTACTGAAGGTAGCACTTAGGTGGGACGGGTTACAAGTTGCTTGTTGTTGGAAGCTGACATGGACTTCCATGTTAGAAAATGTTGGTTTCTTCTAGGCATGTCAGGTGCAGATTCCCACTTTCAGATGCAACTTGAATTCTGAACAGATGCAAAATTGAGACTGCAGGCTTTTCTAGAGACAATTAACTGTATCATTCTAAGCACTTCCCACGACTTTTTCTTCATTTTTTGGGTTTCAGGATTGCCAGCTGATACATCCATTGAGAGATTCGTGACAGTTGGTGCGTACAGTCTCCTGAGGTCATGCACAATTGAGCCAGAGTGCATTGTCGGTCAGCATTCCATTCTCATGGAAGGTTCATTGATGGAGACCCACTCTATCCTTGAGGCTGGATCCGTTGTCCCCCCTGGGAGGAGAATTCCAACCGGCGAACTCTGGGCAGGGAATCCTGCAAGGTTTGTCAGGACCCTCACCCATGAGGAGACCCTAGAAATCCCCAAGCTTGCCGTTGCAATCAATGATCACAGCAAGAGCCATTTCTCGGAGTTCCTCCCCTATTCCACCGTGTATTTGGAGGTTGAGAAGTTCAAGAAATCCTTGGGAATTTCCATATAGATTGTTGGCAGTAGCATTATAGATCTTCTTCCCCTGAGAGAATAAGCTGCCTGGAGACAAATTAGCTCCCTATCCTTATTGAGAATTCATTTGCTGCTGTCTGAAGAATTGTCATGTGAGTTTGATTTTAGAAAAGTTGTACAAGGCTCTGCCTCAACTTGACTGGTGACTGTGATACTGCTATTCTATGCAGATGTCATTTCCCAGGTTCTGATTAAAAATGTGCAAGCAAAGTGATTAGTCAACCAATGACTTCTGCAGGACTATGTCAGATTTATTACTGAGGCCTGCAATAACCACAACTTGCCTCAAAGCCATGGCACGAAAAGGTGGTCCAAATTTATTGCAAGATCACAAATTGCTTTTGAGCCCTGTAGAATGATTAGTAGGGTAACTGCAGGCTTGTTGCATCACACAAAATAAAAAGAACAGGAAAAAGAAGAGTGCCATGAGCATTGCTGATTCTCATGGCCTCAGATAAAGAAATATTCAGTTGAAGTTTTCAAGGCAAACAGAGAGGAAGTCACCCATAGTTTTGAGTTATAAACTAAACACGGCATATCACTTGATTGGGCATATCACTTTGCTTTTGATGAAAAACCAAAGAAGACAGGGGTTCTAAGAGGATGGGCAGCAGGCAGTTAGTCCCAGTGGAAGGGGAGGGTCTGAGAGGCCTCATGCCCAGGTGGTCCATCGGATCCCATGTGAAACATTCCTCCATGGCACCCAATGTTAGCCTCACTGCCATGGCTGGAGACGAGAACAGAGTCCACAGTCACTAGATCTTGAGTATGATTACCACCACCAAGAAGTCGAGGTGGTGGGATGAGAGGCCTCATCGTACCAAGTCCGGTTGTCTGCATCTGGGGTGATGACAGAAGAGAGAGAGCACAGTCCGAGTCTTGGACTTGCAGAGTTAATATCCCATCATAGAACATGTCATTGTTCCCGCTATTCCCGCCTCCACTCTCTGATGACATGGAGATAGCCCGGGAGTGGAGTGGCTGGGAAAAGGATGATGATTGGAGGGCTGTTTGGTGGCCTTGCAATAGTGGGAATTGTTTCACCCCTCCATCGCCATAAATGCCCGAGGAAGGCCCGGGAATTAGGCTGTGCATGCCCAGGTGGAGTGGCATCTGCTGATGGTGCTGGTTGTAAAGGAGCCCTTCTGCATTGCTCCTGTTGTCCATTCTGGCCCATGCAGAGTTCCCTTCCAGAGCAGCTGAAGGATACGGATTAGAGAAGGCTGAAAATCGTGCTCCTGAAAAACAGGGGTGTTGAAATTGCAATGAATATGGAAGAAAGCATGCTCATCATCACTATATAAAGCATGTACTCATCAGATCTATCTTCTCCACAAGAAAGGTAATGCTGCTTATAGTTGAATGCCATGTATACTCCACTCCTCCAGCTATATTGTGTTGTTTTTTGTGTGATAAGCATGCCACAAGCAACCTATTGACTAACTAATTTCAAGATAATATATAGGCTTCTATGGAGAGTGTCTTTGCTACAATTGCAAACTTGGCGTTAACTGTTTGGCTCTCATTGGTTTTTTAGGATATAGTGGGAAGCTCTAGGACATGGAATTGCAAACCTTGATAGTTTGAGAGGCAGTTCACAGGACGGATCAATGGATCGGGTTGAGGCTTTCGCCTTCTTCGGTTGTGACCTTCAAGGCGCTTCCTGCAGCTTCTCTTCCCTTCATCAAACTCCTCCAGTGAATGGAACCTGAAAATGAAATTATCCCATGATTAATGAAGCAGTGAAGCTACTGGATCACATCTTCTTGGGTTAGTGAAGCAGTGAAGCAAATGGCTCCATCACATCTTCTTAAAAGTCAATTTTCAAACAAACCAGAGTATGCCACAAGACTAAAAAGGAAGACAGATGGAATGCAAATACAAATATTCCATCAGCTGCACTTATTCTTCATTTACATGCAAGTATATCAAAGCAAGCAGATAACAGATAAGTAGGAAGGAGCAACATATACCTGCTGCACTGCTGACAAAATCTCTGCTTGAGGCCACCAATTGTGACTTCTGGTGTCTTGGAATGAAGCTCACACACCTTATGCCGCCTGTGATACTCTCTACAGCTAGCGAGGTCGGCATAGCAGCCATCAACAAGGCAAGACACTACCTGAGCACCATCATTGGCGCCTCGAGGTCTCTTGGTTGAACCCAGTGGCGGGGAAGCCTTCTTGGAGACCAAGTTCCCTGCTGCATGTTCATTCACAGGATTGCTTACCTGACCCAGCTTCAAATCCACTGAGAAATCCCCTTTTGCTTCACTGCTTCCCCCAAAGCTACTTGATCCGCCACCGACCTCATTGATGTTTGGGAGCGTTTCTTGAGCAAATTCGGCAAAACCCCATGAAGGTGCTCTAAGATTCCAATCCATTGAGAACTGGCAGACTTGCTCCACTCCCGAGGTTCAGTTGGAAGTACTAAAACTTCTCTTTTTTCACACACTGAGGATGGTCAAGCGTAATACAAGGAGAAGCTTTGCCACAAATGTACCCAACAATGGTGAAATCCTGCGCTGAAATGTTACCAAATAAAGGCCCTGAATCACTATTTTACTGCATAGTTCACAAAGAAAAAAAAAAAGGTAAATGACGCAAAATGGAGGACTGAAGGCTGAAAGTGCAGTAGCTGGTTATCCAAGCACCCAAATACAAGGTTATGCTTTTCTGAGAGTGGGAAAGAAAGAGTGGGTAGAAGGGACAAACAAAGTGAGTGGATGTGTATGGGTGCCCTTCTCTTTACAGGGAAAAAATATAAATCGCGAAAAAGTACAGAAGAAAATCCTAGGAAACGGGAATCTTGAACAATGAGGAGGTGCCATGAAGAAATGCTTAATGAAAGAAGACAGCAGCATTAAAAATTGAAACATATATGGAAAGCATTGAAGCGGCACTTAACAGCATTCAACATCAGAAAACGGGAGAAGAAGAAGAGTACTTACAGCAGACAGTGCATGGCCAGAAAAAAAAAAGATAGAGAGAAGGGAAGTTGAGAGAGAGAGAGAGAGAGAGAGAGAGAGGAGGGAAGTGGGTTGCTCTTTCCGGCCATTCATTCCTGACAAGGATTCCATTAAAGACCAGTAAAGCAGAGGGTATACATAATTTCTTTAAGGTAAAAAAGCTAACAATAAGAGAAAATCTCTAGATGCTATAGAATAGATAAGGAAGAGGAAGGAAGGAGGGGGAGAAGCCACTGTTGTTTTTTCCACTAATACCTCTGTTGCTGCTTCTGCTGCCGCCGGCTAAAAGAGATGCCAACAAGGTGAGGGTGAAGGAGGAGACACAGGCCTGGTGTGCAGAAAGAGAATAGTGGATAATGTACTAACACCACAACTTGATGTGGAGAAGGGAAAGATCATTGAAAGAGAACTAGGGAGTATCTCCAATCAGGGAACTGAAAAAGCAGTAAGGGGGGCTCCAAACATTGATCTTTCTGCTCCATCCTCCCCATCTTTTTCTAAACCATTTCTCATTTATATCTTTCATTCTAATTTTAGGGTTGGTTTGAAATGGTCCGTCTGCTGGGGAAAAGAAAGGCTGGGATGGGCTAACAGGGACAGCTTGTTTGTCCTTTTCAACTTTCTTTTCTTTTTTTTCCCTCTTCCTTCTTCCTTAGCACAAACATTATTAACCAAAAAGTGTAAGAGGAAGATCTTTATTAAAAATAGTGGTGGGGAAGAAGGTAAGAGGGTTACCAATAATGAGAATTAAATTTATAATCTTTATTCAAATATCATGAGCAACATCATAGCAGAAAGATCTTCTCTTAGTCCCTTTCAACTTTTCATGACCCAGAAAATTCAGCATGGACGAGAAAAAAAAATTGAGGAATAGGATGAAGGAAAAGCCAAAAGTGGGGAAAAAAGTACAAGAGGGTTGGATGGTTATGTATGACAGGGCATGTGGGTCGTGTTTCACATTTCATAGCATGTCTTCCCTTTGGCTTCTTTTCTAGCTGGCAAACTTTGTTCACTCCGACTTTGTTTTTTCTCTTTTCATAAGAAAGAAAATTTCAGAATTGAAATATGAGGACCTCTTCAACTCAAACTTGAGGAAGAGCTATATTTCCATTGATGGCCATTTACTCTCAGATAGCCTGCCAATCTTATCAATTCATGCAATACAACTGCAAGTCATATGCTTTTAAATTCTGCAGACAGATTAAGGATGGAAAGAGAAGAGGGGAAAACTGATATTCATCTGCTTCCTTGCCCATTGGTTTAATTTTTTTTTGTGGGTAAGTTTTTTTTTCTTTCTGGGTATTGCCTGCTATTGCAGAAGAAGTAAAAAAAAACTTTTCTTTTTAACTTTTGAAAGCAAGGCTACACAGGAATAAGCCATGGTTTTACAGCTCAGTAGCTGCTGTTTGGGATCTGTTGTGTTTGTGTTTAGTTGCATTCTTGAGCTCTGTAAACAAACAAACAAACATTCAAAACCAAGTCCCATGCATGCCCACCTGCTTTATGGTTTTCAAACGAACAACTTTTTAATGTTGTCTGGTCACTGGTGTTGCTTACCTTTCCTAACTCAAACATCTGAATCTGCCTCTTCTGTTACTTACTTGAGATGCAGTCTTATCAAAGCTCCCTCAACCACTGTCATCTAGAGGCCTATTTGGCAGCAGGCAATAATGCACTCCCAGGTTTTCTTTTTTTTACAGTTCTCACTTGCTTTTATGTAATCATCATGACCCACCTTCTGCTGACTCTCTCTGCACACCAACTAGCTCATTGCTAAAGTGGTCCTTGAACTCAACCAAAATCCATGGTGACATTAGCCCCATGAGGTTTACTTCAGAAAATAATTAGGCTCCAACATAATATGGCCATTCTTGGTGAGCCCCCCCACAAGAAGCCATTCACTACTGCTAAAAAATATAACTAGTACATGCATTAATTTAAGAGGAGATGGACTACCTAACTCAGTTAATGGGTGAAGCTCATCTGTCAATGTTGTGCTTGCCCAAGAATGACCATACACACAAAGGACAAAAAAATCAATTAAAAAAAAGATACTATATATATTATTTATTTCAATCAATTTACATGGTTATGTCTGTATATCTCATTCATTACAAGCTTTTTTTCCGATGCATGTATATGTCTGTGTGGAGCCCAGCCTCATTGATGGTTCTTGTTGCTGGGTTGTTTCCACTTGCCCAGTTCTGCTGCACCGGACAGTGACGATCTGTGCTTGGCCCTACATGAGATTGTCGGCAAATCCCTTCGTGTTCAAAATTCAAAAAATAATCCCACTTCTCTTCTTAATGGAAGTGGGTTCATAAGACTAACACTGTTTAATGTTTGTGGTGTATATTACTTACTACTAGGAGAGATATTGGCTTTGTTTAATGCACTTAAACTTAATTGCTGGTTAAATGCTAATTAATAATCAAGACATAAGAGTTTATCACAATTTCTTATCTTATTCTAATCATGTTGAAGGTTGATTATGGCTAGAAATTATTGTGTGTACGAAAAAATAGATTCTTATCCACTAAAAATTTATATAATATAATTAGTGTAAATTTTAAAATTTTATAAATTTATAATATTTTTTATTTTATTTAATATAAATTAATTCTCTTCAACAATTATCTTATCGCATTTGGGAGATAACTTTTTTTTGGGTGATAATTGACAATATGTCAACCCTTTTAATCTTATTGAGTATTCCTACTTCATATGATGAGTCAATCCTTAAAATTACACCTGGGGTAATGGTAATTTTTCCTGTAGAACCACCATGTGCACCTTTCAATAGTTCTGCCATAGTGAATTCAGTGGTTTCCATGTGATAAGAAGTACCTCTGCAAGTTGGAATCATTGATGTTGGTGGAGTTCCAGGGAAGTCTGTAGAGAATCTGATTCCTGGATTCTTTGATCCCTTCCCAATCCCACCTGATGAGCTGAGGTAAAGACTTGCAGCAGAGCTTTTGTTGTCCGGTTCATTAAAAGACTACAGCCTGTCCCTATGGCTCATGTTTCTGCCCAGAAAGTTACTGCCTCAATCAAATTTATAAAATGAGATGGCAAATAAAGATACAGGAGTTGAAAAGGTTGGTGATGGACTCTCTTTGTTCCTGCATTGTTGTTCTTCTTTCCTTATGTAGGTATCTTCCTCCCAGCAAGCTGATGATGCCCTGATTGCGATGCCTGAATTGCCTATTTTCAATATAAAATACCCATGAAACCAGATCTCATTTTGTAGTATATGATATATATAGCACCAGCGAAGATTCCTGCTCAAAGTCCAACTTTGATGTGATTAGTTTTTGCACTCTGCACCTTCAATGGTTTCAAGTGATTTTTGCATCCTCACATGGTGACTCTCACTTTTTGTTGAATTCCATTTGATCTCCTGCTTTATCTCTTCAAGGGGTCGACATAAAATGCTGAGGATTGAGAAGGTGACATCTGCAGTGCAGCTTCCACTTTGCAGAGATCCACAAATGGGGATATGTCCACTGATCTGCAGAACCATTAACACAGAAAGGCAAATGGCAGGTTTCCTTTGTACCATTAAAAGCTCATAAATTTCTGCACTTAATGGCATCATGAACTGAGCTGGTATTTGCCAATACTATTATTCAGTGTATGAGCAGACCTTCTGTGTATATACCATTTGGAGTTGTCTAGCTGGTTTGAAGCTCTTGTTAGCCACACATCTTTTAGGTTTCTCCTTGAGGGGGCCACTTGTTTAGAAATATAGTCGATGCCCTGACTATCTGGTTCGATTTCATATCTAGTTGAAAGTGGACTGTCATCCTATATTGCTTCAATTTTACCCTACATGCTGATGCAGCTCCATTGTCTTCATTCTCATTCTGACAGAGAAAAGGGAACACTCTCATGAAGTTAATGGATCTGATCTGCAGATTTCAAGTCTGAGGTTTACACGTACTGTCTTGTCAACCATGTTGAAGCACTTGGTATCTCTTTTACAGGGGTGAAAAATAGGGAAGAAAGATAAAACCTGGTAATTTGAAACTGGTTTCTCGAAGATAGACCTAATTGATAATGTGGGCAAGCTCTATTTTGCTAAGTGGGATATGAGATAATGGAAGTTTTCAAAACTAGGAGAGCTTGTGAATGCAGCAATTGACCGGCTTTCATGGTGTCTTTTGCATTCTGGCCATTGATAGAGACCCAACCCAAGCTTCTTCTTCTGAAGAGGTAGGGCACAGAGCTATGTAGCTATTTCAATTGCAGGTCTTTTTCATTGTTCTGCTATGATGGGAAGCCTCCTTGCCCTTAAACTTTCTTGTAATTTTGTCATTGCAGTCTAATGAATCTCAAGTTCCCAATGCCCTTTGCCGGAGGGATATGAGAAAATAGCAGAAAATCCTCCATGAGAGATGATGAATGGCTTCCACCAGGTTACATGGGTCACCATGTGGACACTCTGTCAGACCCACCGAGGAGCTGTTTCCTCCTTACGAGTTAAGTTGACTCACTTTTTCACTTTTGGGCGGAGGAGACCCGTCGAGGAAACCAGCCTTGATGGGTCTGGAGTAGGCTCAAAGAACAGACCCACAATCAAGTGGGGGCAGGTGCAACTAGGGAGCACTAAAGTCCAAAGTACAGCAGGAGATGGCGCCTAGTCATGATGTCGACAAATCAGCCGACGAGAGGAATTTACACGGCACACCAATTTAG
Organism: Trapa bicornis; assembly: GCA_030064425.1. Taxonomy (NCBI): domain Eukaryota; kingdom Viridiplantae; phylum Streptophyta; class Magnoliopsida; order Myrtales; family Lythraceae; genus Trapa; species Trapa bicornis. The sequence continues at coordinate 2,044,576 of CM057745.1, forward strand.
TATTAATATGAACTTAAAATTCACTGTTACACCACTTAGTATTAATTATGGATAAAAATAGTTATAGTTAGGTTAGAGATATGTCCATTTAAAATAATAAATTATAATAAACAAAATATTTATAATTTTATAAACTTATAATATTTTATTTTACTGAATTTACCATCTCTCAAAATAATTATTTAAAAATAATATTAAATTAATTTAATATTAATTTTAAAAAAATTGTTATTTCAATAATAGGTTTAATAATATATAGTTAAACCTTAGGTATTTTATTAATTTTGTTATCAAAATTTTCAAATACTCGAATTTACCATTATCGATTACTTGCGTTTAAATCCGTACTCTAAATTTATTTATTAATTGGGTATTATCATATTTTTAATAATAATTAAAATAATAGATAATAATTAAACTAAATCTCATAATATAATAAAAAAATGTGAAATAATATAACACTTTTTACTCTGTAATTAAGTAAAAAGTATAATATTTTTAATATATTTTTAAAAATATAATATTAAATTAAATTAAATAAATAATTATTATCAATTTCACTATATATAAATACAATAGCATGTATCATGCTATTAGTCGAGTATTATAGTTAAACATTTCACTAATTATAAATTATTATTTTTAAATATAAATTATTTCGAACTATTATTTATAATAAATATCTTTTAACATATTATCAGAATTGTACTTAAATAATATACAAAACGAGAACCGATTCTATTTTACTTAAGTATTAAGTAAAAATATTTAACTAATTACAATTATTTTCAATAGTGGTAGAAGGTAATAATAATACTCAATTATTAAATAGTTATTAAGTGTGAATATTAAAAATATAATTTTAAACTTAATAAAATATATTTAAAAATCTTTTATTATATACCAATAAGGGTAAGAATTATATATACTTAAAAATTATTTATAATTTTTTTAATATTATAAATATATCACTTTTTTTATTTTAACTAATTTAAGATTTTATTCTTAATAAATTATTTTAATTTATAATATTAAAAAATTTACTCTAATATTAGAAAATTTCCAACAAATTATTTCAGTCAACCCCAACAAAAAAAAAAAGAGGACTGTTCAATAGAACTAATCACCAACAATCTCATTTTAACGTGGGTTTTGATCCCGTGGAGCTCGATCCTATTTGTGTGAAAGACAACAATTTACTAAGAATAAAAGATTGACTTTGTGGTCATAATGAAAAAAAAGGGTATATTTTTCATTTCTCACCCCATTTCGCAGCTCGTTGAAAATGTCCCGACTCGGTCAATTTTAATTTAATGGCTACTTGCAAACCTCCTAAATTTTCCCACTTAGTCTTTTAAGTTTTCCTAAATTTTTTATTTAATTTTTAAAAACTATTTTATTACATTTTGTCTTTATTTTCTCCGTATTACCATTTTATTCTTATATTTGAAAACTCACATTTTTAACACTTATGATTTTAAATATGTCAAAACTTACCCATCTTATCCACTAAGTCCCTAAAGTTATTAAAATAGTCATTTAGTCTCCATTTTACTTAAATTACACATTTACCCATATATTTTACAAAGTTCATACTTTAGCCCTTATTTTTATTTTACTTGACTGAACTTACTGATTAATCTCTCTCTCAACTTTTTTTTATTTATATTTTATTAATCAAAATTTTCTTCTTACCAAAATATGTAAATTTCTTCAATTAACCATCTTATTTTCCGGCCCCTATATCTCCCTGCTCTTGTTCCAACCCGTTGTGGTTGTGGCTGAAACAATGCCCATTTTGGCCCTTCAGTTACTCGCCCAAAAGTAACAAAATTATGATTTAGGCTCAATACCTTCTTGGAGAGTAAGACAAGTTGGTTGATGGCAACAGAAATATGGCTTTTTAAGGATACATAAAACGCACTTTGAGTTGATTAAAATTGGTTGTATTTCGTGAGATTGTAAAAAATAAAATACTTTCAAGTACATTTCGACCAATTAAAGTAATGAAACTTACCTCATTGATCATGGGCTAGCGTGGGGATCGATAGTTGAAACGGAGAGAGGGCAATGAGATTTTTGACACAATTTTATAAGGCATGTGGTTGTCAAATTTTTCTTCAAAAATTGTTAAACGATTTCACATTACATGGTATGTTACTAAAATAGTCGTCGTTGCATGTCTCTAGTACGAGTGTGGAGCTGAGTTCAACCCGAGTTTAGGGATATAAACTTCGTTGAATTTAATTGTATAAAAAGGGGGAATTCACTCCCGAAAGCTTGTAATAAGTCTCTCTCTCAAACTTTATAGGGTAAATTCTCTCATTTGAAGGTGTAGTTTTTAAATTGCTCTAATGGGATGATAGAATAACAAGTTATTATTTATATGATAATTTTTATTACGTGAAAATTTATCTGTTAATAACGATTTAGTAAATTTTTCTATTGTGTTGGAAGGAAAAAATTAGGTACAATTCTCTGGGTTTGAAACGAGTATGGATCACTCAATCGGACAGGGAAGACGACAACATCCCATCTATCTATTGATCAATTTCAACAACATCATTTGATTACACCGATTTCAGTGATTTTTTTAACAAATTATATAAAATTTGTCTAATTCTTAACTTAATTTATTTTTCTAAAATTTAATTAATTAATTTCCTACCGATTGAGGCCGGTAATTTCAATTACCTAAACAAAATTTTTAGACCATTCAAAAAAATCTTGAAGTGCTTGATCAGAAGTTCAATTTTAGTTTAATACTATTATAAGTCAATTTCTCTTTGTTCCTCTCTTTCCCGACCACGATCTTCCCGAGTCCGTGAGGGTAAGCGTTGTTTTAACTCAAGGGTCCCCCCTGAGTACGTATTTGATTTTCTTCTTGTGTTGTCATAGATTACGAGAGGTTTTTTGGTGTTATAATTTCTATATAGGGTATCAAAAAAATCAAATTATATTATAAATAATGAAGTTTAAACGCATCTATCAAATAATAAAATCTTAATAATATATTTACTTAAAATTATTATTTATAATAGTAAAATTTTTTAACCATATATGCTAATAATATTTTTCTATGATAAATTCTCTATCTTAGTTTTTATATAATTTTAAATTCATTATATTAATAAGAAACTAATATTATAACGATTATACATTTTTAAAATTAGTAATTTTTAAATTAATATTAATTAAATAATTTGTGTACATATAATAATTTATAATAATAAATATTGTAATCCAAAGATAAGGGTTGTACCGAAATCAAATATAAGTTAATTTGATACGAGCTTGAATCGTATTTGAATAAAAGTGCACAAATTTAATTTTGGATCTGTTAATATTCATATCGAGTTTGTATCAGTATATAAAAACCAGAATTGATACTTGTAATCGGGTATTGCGTACCCAATTTAGATTGGGTCAGAATATACTGCATAAAAACGAAATTAAATTAAATTCGAATTCAAATTTACTGTATTCACGTTCGTATCATATTAAAATATATTATTTAAATACGAATATAGTGAACTATTTTTTATTTTATAAATTTTAACCCTATCCAACTATCGTACAAACCTACCTAATATTTTAATTTAGAGAAAGTGTATTAAAACACCAAATTAACCATAAAAATGATATTCATATATAAAATTCAATCCGATTCAAATGAATTAAGCATATTATCAACCTAATTTATAAATTAAATGTCATTTTAGTTAATCCATTAATAAATTATATCTTTAATAATTATTTTATTTAATTGAATTAGAAATTTAATTTATTTGTGTTTATTGAAATCCAAATGGGATGCGCAACAATTGTATAAACATTGAACAAGTACTAAAATATTGGCATTTGGCCAAAAAAACCAAGTATGGCAATTCAAACCTAAATAAATAAATAAATAAATAAGATACTGCATTTTCTTTAACTCATAGTTTGGGCTGGACAAGTGGGTGAGATATGGGGTCATGTTTTATTTTGTAGTGGGGACTAATATTTAATATAGAATATAAGTTAAGCATAAATAATTTTAATTTTAATATAAAAATGTAAGTTATTCATGAAGTTTTTTATTAAATTATTTTATGGAAATACAATATGAAAACATTACACATCATTATTAAAAAAATTAATAGAGTAACCTAATTAATAAAATTAAATCACAGATAACTACTAATGATTTAATTTTTGGGATTTTTTATATTTAAATAAAAATATAATATTACAACCTTAATTGAGCCAAAAAATTATAGTATTTATTTGAAATTTGAGGCATTAATTTTTTTTCTCATCATTATCACATTGACGAAGCAGGACAAAGATGAGGAAGAAGAAAGAGGACGAAGACAAAAGCCTTATCCTCCTCCCACCTAACCCTAACTTGTCCAATTAACTAGTGGGCTTCTGTCTATATCAAAATAATTCCCCTCACACTTGTTATTGAATATAAGAGTAAGAGTACCTTTATATTTTAGCACTCTCATTTAGGATAATATTAATAAATTTATTATTTAATTTTATTTTTAATAATAATTTAGTAATTTAATTTTTGTTTAATTTCACTGAAATATGACCATCTTACCTCTCCTTCTAATTGATATATAGATTATTTAAAGTTCTTGAGTGAATTAAAATAATATTTTAATAGTACAAAATTATTGTTTGGGTATATAATAATTTTATATCATTATTACTATACCATTAATAATATTTAAATGATAAAAATTGACAATACATTTACTTTTTAATGAAAAATTGATTACCATTTTAAATACGATATAAAATAAAAAGTTTAATGCTAAATTATATTAAAGTAAACAAAAAAATGTATTTTAAAATAATTTACCTAAAAATGTTTGGTGACAGGAGATGATGAGCTGGAAGTCAAATCAGGTGGGTGGCCACGTCATCTCCACCCAAAGTCCTGATTGGACTTTGCTGTGTCACTTGTGGGGGTGATGGGTGACGATCATGGCTATTCCAAGCAGTAGTTCTCCTTCTGCACCAGAAAACATTCTCGCCCGCAGTCACGAAAATAAATAAATAAATTAAATAATCAATTAATATTTAATAAATTAAATAAGAAATTATGTGAGCCAGGGCTGTGGTGTGGAAGCTCTCTAAAAAGAAAATATCACGAAATATACGTTTTTTTATTTATTTTTCCCACTTTTAGTATTTATTCTTAAATTTAATTAGAAAGATGAGTGTTTTTTTTAATTTATTATATTTAAATTTTATATTAATAATTGAAATTTTATATTAAATAAAAACTATTTATTTTCAATAATTTTTGGGATAAATTTGTTTCGATCAGAAAATAATACTAAATATTAATTAAGTTTGAGTCGAATAAATTAATATTAAGATATGTAATAAGGACAAAAAATGAAAAATAATATTGTAATTATTTAATATTATTTTAAGTGAACATTATAATAATTTTAATTTAAATAAAAAATTAATTCCTATAATTTTTTATAATACTTTTCCAAAATTTTCTTTTTTAAGTGGAAATTGTTTAAAATAAAAAAAACGATTTTTTTTTTGTATTTTTAGATAATTATTAAAAAAAAACAGAAACAGTCGAGCAAGCACTCAAGGCGGTGTTGCGCCATTCCTCATTCCCTGAGTTCATCCAAGATCATCTGTCCACATTATTCTAGTAATCTCTTTCCAGCTCATTCGACTCAGAGTATAGCCATGGGAGAGGTAGGTCCTCTTCGCCTCCACTCGTTGCGGTGCCTCCATTTTATAGCTCCCTTTTAGCTCGTCGGTGGCGTGTTGTGTTTCCTCGTGTTCTTCTGGGTTCGTTTGAGATTTGATTTGTGGGATGTGCTTGGTTTTGGTTTAGGAAGGAAAGAAAGCGGGTGAGAAGAAACAAGTAGCTGCAGCAGCAGCAGCAGCAGCCATAGATGAAGCGGGAAAAGGCGGAGACGGCGGGAAGGTGGAGAGGAAGAAAGAGGGAGAAAAGAAGAAGCCCGACAAGATACAGAATCAGGAGCAGGAGAATCGGACAGAGGACCATAAAAAGAAAGACAAAAAGGAATCTGGCTCTGGTGAAGATTCTAAGGATGCCAAGCCTCCGCCGCCCCCAGAAGACATAGTCCTCAGAGTCTACATGCATTGCGAGGGCTGCGCCCGTAAGGTCCGCCGGAGTCTCAAGGGATTCTCTGGTGGGTTGCGCGGATTCTGGCGTTGTCTTCCGGTTTCAGCTGAATGTCAAATCTATATGCTTTTTTTTTCCTCCTTTTTGCAGGGGTGGAGGATGTGATTACCGACTGGAAGAGTCACAAGGTGGTGGTGAAGGGAGAAAAGGCGGACCCTTTGAAGGTTCTGGAGAGAGTCCAGAAGAAGAGCCCACGGAGGGTGGAGCTGCTGTCTCCGATTCCGCCGCCACCGCCGGAGAAGCCGCCAGAGCAGGCGGCGGAGGAGCCACCCAAGGTTGAGGAGGAAAAGAAGAAAAATGAAGAGGTATATATTTACCAGTATCTAAAGTTTTGTTGGGTTGGTGTTAATTGAAAGGATATTCATTCACTGGAAATTGCTTTGACAGCCTCAAGTGATAACAGTGGTGTTAAAGGTGCACATGAACTGCGAAGCTTGTTCTCAGGAAATAAAGAAACTTATTCTCAGGATGAAAGGTCGGTTGCCTTGTTAGAATTGCTAGAGGCTTCTTTTCTCTGTCTGCAATGTCTTATGGCTAAAATCTCAAATGACTTATAAAACTTTGGGCTATTGCTCAATTTGGGCACATCAATTCACTGATAAATCTTTCACTGCACAGTTTTGTACCTTATCTGGGATTTATTCTCTAGCTGCCCAGGTGGGATTCAAGAGGTCTACTCATCTTGTTCATGAATGGTGCATTGTATATTCCTTTATTCCATTGATGTAAAGGCTTTCTAAGTTGCAATTGGTTTCTGCAAATACTCAAGTTGTTTTTTGAGGGGTGGTGATGCTGGAGAATTTTTAATGGCAATTGGTCTTATTAATTGGCATAAAATCTTTCTAAGTGGCTTTCTGCAAATTCCATTAGAGTTATTATTAGGTGCAGCTCTTGTAGATTGTACCAATGGATAACAAGAAATTCTTTCTACCAATTTGCACCAAACCTGTACAATTCATGTAATTAACTCACATATTGACTTCTTCTTGGGTTCAAAATCCGTGCTATCTCTGAGCATGGAGTTCAAAATGCTCAAAAGTTATTCATGAAAGAGGCAAGTGAGGAATGGGATAATGATGTTGTCATCTTTCTTACTGATCAGGGGTGGAGTGGGCAGAGGCGGATATGAAGAGCTCGGAGGTCTCGGTGAGGGGTGTATTTGAGGTACCGAAGTTGGTGGAATATGTATACAAGAGGACTGGGAAGCATGCTGTGATAGTGAAGCAGGACCCTCCATTGCAGGAGAAGAAAGTGAGTGATGAGAAGACCAAGCAAGTTAAGAAGGCAGGACAGGAAGAGAGCAAGGAGAAGAATACAGATCAAGATCAAGCAGCCATGGAAGAGAATAATGCCAAGGCCATGGAGTTCATGAGAAATGACCTATATCACTACCCTGCCTTTTACCAACCTCCATATTATCCACCGGACAACTTCTACTTTTCATTGCCTCCACCATTCCCTCCCTCCCACCAGTACTACCAGCCTCCATATTATGCTGCCCATCAAAATCCTCAGCCCTTCACTGCTGAAACTGAAAACCAGTCTCCCTGCTTCATCATGTAAAGCAATAAGGGGAAGGGAAAGGGGAGACAGATACATACATGTTCACATGCTTCTGTTTGTCTTCTAGTCTTCCACTTTTTTGTCCTGCCCCCTGCATGTGCATGTGCTTGCTGTGTGTTTTTGCAAAAGTTGAGAATCTGCAGAATTGTGAAGCTTTTTTACTTTCCCTTCTGGGTGTTCTCTTTTTGTGTTTTTCATGGAGCAACTAATATATATTTAAGTCAAAGAAATGGCTGAAGTGATGGTGAGTGCTTGAATGCTTTTATCTAATATGATCTCTCACAAGATAGTCAATGGAAGTTTTGCTGCTGCTAGTTTTATTGTGGAGTCACCATATAACTTCACTTTGAATTATGTAATCCTTATAATTTATTGACTAAGATTTTCTTCTTTCAACCCAAAAATTTATGGGTATGATCTTGTAGCTCCAAATCACTCATATGGATTTACCTTCAACCACTTGAAACCCACCTACTCTCAACCTCTATAAAAATACAAATTTCCTCTATGATATTATTTCAAGTGGGTTAGCATGACAATGTTAATTAATGATGTTTGTTGGGTATGATTTGATTGGATAAAGACATGCATATGTTTTGGAGCTCATTAAATGTTAACCATGTGGGATTAAATCTTAAAATTCTTGCATTACATTTCACATTTTTCAAAACATCATCTACCCAATGTTACAAAAGTTTTTCTTGTAAATGTTATTTATTGCAAAATTTTTCTTAAATTAAAAAATATTTTTTTAGTGTTTATAAATCATTTTTATACTACCATAAATTTGAATTTATGGTAAAAATGACCAAATAAACAAATATTAGGAGAACTTGAATTAAAAGTATTAATTTTCACCCATCTAAATTATATAATTTATAAATTGTTGTTGACTTTTTATAATAAATATATAAAAATTATAATTCCAAATAAATGAACATAAATTTCACTAAATTCTAAAAAGTACCCTCTATCTCTATTAATTAATATGGTAATAATGTAAAGTTAGAATTACATGGGAATTTGTAATTTATGTATTTAGTATATAATTGTAATTAGCAATTAATGTAATTATTATAAAATATAAATTACTATATTAACTTATATTTCCTCTATTTTAATTATTTATTTATTATATAAGTGGTGTTGAAATCCTTAAAATTCACGAACATTAATCTTACTACTAACTGTGGGATGCTGACAAGATTAATAGATTAAAGTAAAGTCAAATTAGGTGAACAAAAGATGATGATTATGAGGTGATTAAGTATGCTTTTGACACCAGACAAAAAAAAAGCATGCTTTTAACATTGGGCAAAAAAAAAACATATTTTTGATTATTGAGAAAAAAAAGATTGATTTTAATTGATGCAAAAGGTTAAGAGGTTTCTCTCTCTAGTTCTAGGGCCGGATTTCTGCATTAGTCTTCTGATCAGCGCGAAGAAGCTTCTCCAATTGTAGCCTCCTCTCTGATGCTGTTCTTGTTCCTTTGAATGGCCACTCCCGTGAAGAAGGAGCCTGCAGAGGATCTGGCCTCTCCGAGGCCGAGAGTCCCAGACTGCAGGCAGTCCTCCTCTTCCTCTTCGGTTTCGGTTATCGATCTCAGCGACGACGATTCCAGCAGCAGCAGTGACTCTGGTTCCGAAGATAGCGGTGAAGCCCCCTCAAAGCGGAGGAGAATTAGAGCTGTGGTGCCCCTGGGGTTTCTCGCGCCCCTCCCTCTCGCGATTTCCAGGGCTCGGGAGGATAGTTTCTCTCCTTCGCCGCCACCGGAGTCTGCCGTGCAGCCTCCGCTGGCCACAGCCACCGCCAACGCCCAGAATTCGAAGCAGTTCTGGAAAGCCGGGGATTATAATGGTGTTAGCGTCTCCTCGGATCGGGCTCTGAGCTCAGGTACTCTGCTCTTTGTACTTTGATTATGCATTCGGTCGATTATATTGCTCCGGCCTTTCTCTTGTTGATGTTCTTTGCGTATATTGATATGGTAAATGAGGTCAGCGGCTTCCCTTCCCGTGAATGGGCTGTTCGAGTTGCAGTAGTTGCTTCTTTTGCGAAAGGAACATGTCCTGCTGCTTACTGTCTTCTTCCCCAGGCATGCTTAGGTTCATCCTGTCTCTGCCCAAGTACCCAGATTAGCCATACCTTTCAAAAGAAAAAAAAACTGTGCTTAGTTAGGAAACTGTCGTCTACAGAGTGCAGATCTGATTTCTTTTGTAGTTCTGGAGTGGTTTATGAGATTAGTTCCTTTTTTTCCGACAATTTTCTGGGCTGTTTTTTAATATTTTCTTTTGGGTTTAGGCTGCCATGGCATATTCTCCCAATTCCTTCTTGTTCTGGGTTCAGGAAAATGGGCATGACAAGTTTTGGTATTAGTTCCCAGTTGTATATTCTTGAGTCTATGCATTCAACCAGATCTGATGAGATTTACAATGAAATCTTGTGTAGATTTCACTGAACCAGGGGATCTGCAGAAATATCCTTAGATGCTTTCTAGTAACTCTTTTTTCTCTGATATCCTTGCTTGGCAATTACTTATTCACATTTTCATTTTCGTATTCTTCAGGTGGCATTGATCATGTCAGAGTTCATCCCAAATTTCTTCATTCGAATGCAACAAGTCACAAGTGGGCACTCGGAGGTATATATATTATGCATTTTTTTTTCATTTTGTGTATATTTCTTTTCTAGACATCAATACATCTGATCAGGAGTAGCAATGCATTCTTTACAGCTTTTGCTGAGCTTCTTGACAACTCATTGGATGAGGTACGCGAGGCGGTTATCTTAATGTGCAAAGTTCATTCTTTTAGTGTGCTGTTTAAGAATGTAAGTACTTTTGTTGCAGGTTTCCAATGGGGCAACATATGTCAATATAGATATGCTAAAAAATAAGAAAGATGGAAATATAATGTTGCTTGTTGAAGGTTGGTCTGTTTTCCTCTAATATCATCGTATCTGCATCTGGTTCGTTCTTTTATACCTCGTTGGTCTGTATATATGTATTGAGCCTAGAAAATATTTGGAAGGTTTAAAGAAGGACAATAAATATGTGCGGGATAGTAGCATATCCAGTTTGAGGGGTCAAGATCTGTTTAGTGATTTATTTCGGAGGAAGCTGGTCTTATTATAACCCTGCAGGGAATGCTCCATGCTGCTACTGTCCGTGGTGGAAAATTTGTCTCATAAATAATGATTTTTTTCTTAATTCTGTCATTAAGGCAGGACACTAATTCTAGCCGATAAAATATACTGGCAATTTATCATAGGATTGTGTTATTCAATATTTCTGGAGTCTGTCCATCTCTCTTTCATCTTATTCAATTTTCTTCTGGGCAATCATCACTGAGCTATTAATTCATAAGAGCTGCTGTGAAGATATGTCTGCATTATGTTGCAGTAGAGGATATTCATTGCTTTTTTTTTTACTAATAGAGAAAGTCTTAACTGCATTCCTTGATTATGGAATCATCTAAGAGAATCATCATGGTGGTGCTGGTAATTTGTTAAATGCCAGAGTTTTCATATTATACTCTATCTATATCTATTAATTTATTGATAACGTAGGAATGCATCTTCCATGGAATACTATTTTGATAGATCTGCTTATTAAGAAACTTATGGTTGAGATTGATGTATATATTCTTTGTTCCCCAATTGTAGATAACGGGGGTGGGATGGATCCTGATAAAATACGGCAGTGCATGTCTCTGGGATACTCAGCTAAGAGCAAAATGGCCAACACCATTGGACAATGTAACAATGTAAAATTTTAGAAAGGCAGGATAAAATTTTGTTTCGTCTGTTGAAATTATATATATTTGCTTGTTCTTCCAGATGGGAATGGTTTCAAAACAAGTACGATGAGGCTTGGGGCAGATGTGATTGTGTTTTCAAGATGCTCCAGTAAACATGGAAAAAAGTATGTATTTTATTAAATGCAACTGTCATCTAAGTTCCCCAGTATATTTATCTTGAACTGTTATCCACAACAGTTTTTTTTTGCGTGCTCTAGTCCTACCCAGAGCATTGGGATGCTATCATATACATTTTTGAGGAGCACTGGCATGGAAGATATAGTGGTGCCTATGGTAATGACCTGCAACCAGTTACTTATGCACTCTATTGTTCCTTTTTATGATGATGTTCCATATGATGTATAAGCTTCGACAGATTTATCTGTGTTTTTACTTTCATTAATGCAGCAACTCAAACCTCATTTTCCACTACTTGACTGATACTTATCCTGTATTAATGATTGAAAAGCTTGACTATGAAAGGAAAGGAGAATGGAATCAACTGAAATGGTCGACGACTTCCGATTGGAGTAAAAATGTAGAAACTATAATTCGTTGGTCTCCATTTTCCAGTGAAGATGATCTACTACGACAGGTACTTCCTTGATTTCTTCCTTCCTCTTCTTTCCCTTGTTAACTTACACTATACTGAGTTATCCTTTCCTATAATTTGGATATGTCCGATCCTCTGGTTTTCTAAATTTCAACTGTTTATTGGCCAACTTGTGGATGCAAATCTTAAAGATATGTGAGTTGATCGGTTTATTTATTATAAATTGGAAAGTCTTGACCTGTTTGGTAAAGTAACTGGAAGGTTATGATTAGCTCCATTATACTGTCTGATATTTGTTTCATGTCTAAATGATAGTAGTGCTGCCAAACCTTTGCTTGGATTGATATTTAAATATCAAGCATTTGAAAATGAATATTTCAGTGTTATACATTTTCAGAAATGGTCTTATTCAGTGCCAAAATGTAACCTCTTCACGTAGCAATATCAGACATTTTTTGATGATGTGACATTATTTAAAAAAATAAAAAATACAAAATGTGCGAAAAAAGTTAACAGTGCAATTGAAGGGTTTCCCTCCAATTGCACCCCAGGGGCAGAAGGGGAGTTGCCCCCTTGAGATATAGAAGGGAGGGCTCTCGACTCCCTCCATTCGATTTCTCGACAGGGTGCTGCCCTTGCGACCTGTCAGTTCCAGCATTCACCTTTTTTTTTGCATTTTCCTTTTTTTTTAAAGCAATAATACCACATCCATATTCCACATCAGCGTAATTTTGGCAGATGCTACGATTTCACACTGAATTACTTAAATTTTGCAAATGTTTGGCACTGGAAGATCTGTTTTGGAAGGTTTTTCAGGCAAAGGTTTTGGCATCACTGCTGTCACTATGCCTTTGTTTCAGCTATTTGCAGACTTGTAATTTGCTTGAAATGGAAACTATTGAAACCTTACTCAGGCGGTTGTAATGAATAAGTGAATTTTGTTTAGATTATCAGTGTGCTAAAAGAATCGAATTTCTGATACATTGTTCTCCCTTGCTTGAATCTGCTTAGCTTCAGTGGAAATATTCTAAGATTGCATGTTGGAGCCAGCCATTTTAGCTACTCCGATAAAGTTTGCTTTCTAATGCTGACTCCTGTTGTTTGTCCTTCTTCGTAGTTTAACATGATGGGAAACCACGGCACGCGTATAGTCATCTACAACCTCTGGGAGGATGATCAAGGATTCTTGGAATTGGATTTTTATGCTGATCCTCATGTACCTAATATTTGATGGCTTATATTCATTTTCTCAACATACAACATTGTCCTTGATGAATTTGACATGCTTGTTTATATTTTGGCTCAGGATATTCAACTACGAGGTGTCAACCGGGATGAGAAGAATATCCAGATGGCTAAGAGGTTTCCGAACTCTAGACACTACTTGACTTATAAGCATTCTCTAAGGGTATGCCATAGAGCCATTCCTTTATTCTCTATTCTTCTGGTGGCCTTTGGTGAAGGGTTATTTTGCAGCCTTTTTCTCTGTACTGGTTCGTACCAACTTATTTTGATTTCTATTTTCTGTTGATAGAGTTATGCCTCTATACTTTATCTGAGGCTTCCTCCAAATTTCCGGATTATTCTTCGTGGAAAAGATGTAGAACATCACAATGTAGTAAATGATATGATGCTGTCCCAGGAGATCACCTATCGGCCTCAAGCTGGAGCTGATGGCATCCCAAGAGATAATGTAACCTTTCATAATTTGGTTTTTAATCATTTTATGTCTCAGCATATATGATACTAAATCTTATATTTTTATATTTAGATGGCTGCTATTGTGACTATAGGATTCGTGAAGGATGCCGTGCACCATATTGATGTGCAAGGTTTCAATGTATATCATAAGAATCGCCTCATTAAGGTCTGCATTTATTAAGAAATATCCATACATGAAAATATTAGTTGCAAATATGTGCAGAATTTGCTCACTCGAGTTGTTGAGTTCTTTAGTTAATTATAGTTACTACTAAAAATAACCACTGGTATTCATAAAACGATGGGTTGATCAGTCTTATTATTGGCTCATTATTTGCATATTAAGGCAATTTGAGGTATAGGTTGGAATTTGATTGCTTTTGAAAATTCTTCATACGCTCTATGCAATGCTGTTCTTTCTGAGGATTTGAGATGTCACTATCTTTCCCATATATGATGCCATCTTATCATCTAATTAAAATCACAAGCAGTGACTAGTGAGATTTTCATTTGCATGTTCCTTCAGTTAAACTTTGCTTTTTTTTTTTCCCTTTATGCTTAGAAGATCCAGTTATTAGCATGATTTTGCCTAATCACTATATTATATTTTATGTAAGCCATTCTGGAGGCTCTGGAATCCTGCTGCATCTCATGGTCGTGGAGTCATAGGTTTGCTCCTGATGCTGCTCTTGCTTGATCTAAACTGTTATTTATAAATCTTTACTTTCCTGACATAGTTACCTCCACACTCTCAGGTGTTCTTGAAGCTAATTTTGTTGAACCAGCACATGATAAGCAGGGCTTTGAACGAACAACAGTTCTTGCAAGACTTGAAGGACGTCTGGTGCAGATGCAGAAGACTTATTGGTATGCAGTTTCTTTCTAGGGTTCTCTGAAGGTTGTTTATTGATCTTTTTGGTCACCCCTTCTGTATCTTTTTATCACTGGTTTATATCTCTGGATTTCGTAGGCACACAAATTGTCATAGAATTGGCTACTCCAATGTTAACAACAAAGCAAACAATGTATCTACCAGCAAAGGTATGCAAGAAGTTTAGGCTGTGGTTCAATGTGATGATTATGACCAAACTTTTTTAGTAACACCCCTTAATGTCAAGTTTAGTGTTTTCCTATGAAAACAATGAAGAGCACACTTCAGCTTATGAAAAACAGGGTTTTATCTTGAAGATTGGAAGTAACGAGTTTATTTTAGGATTCCTGTAAGGAAGTTGGCACACCTTTGGCTATAAAATTGGGTAGAGGCTATGTTCAATATATTGATAGTCCTGTAGGTTTTACTTCTGGCCGTTACAATGCCAATTAAAGTTTTCTGGGTACAGCTTGTTTTACAAAATGGACTACACAATTGTAAATAAATTGCAGTGAATATTCTAGGCACTTGTTTATCTAGCTCGCTAGATACCAAGATTAGGATACCTTTGTAGATTTGCATCCTCCAGATTTGGAATCCTATACTGGGAATTTTTATTAAGCCTGGAAATGTCTCATTCGTCACAAACTTTTTCTAAAAAGCATTGTTTGTAATCCCTTGTACAGATCCTTCTCTTCTTGGTAATTCTCCCCATATGCCTAATACCAAGTCTGCAAGCCATGCCACAAAGAATGGCAGGAACAATATTTCAGATAAATCATCGGTACCTGCAAATCAGGGGAAGGATAATTCCTCTGGTGGAAAAGGTGTGGCTAGACGGAATGCATCCGAGTCATCTTCAATTTTTGTGGAGCCTCTTGCTGGGAACAATGTGCAAGCTTCCCAATCCATGGAGAAGAATGGCAGGAACAATATTTCAGATAAAGCATCGGTACCTGCAAATCAGGGGAAGGATAATTCCTCTGGTGGAAAAGGTTTGGATAGACGGAATGCATCCGAGTCATCTTCACTTTTTGTGGAGCCTCTTGATGGGAACAATGTGCAAGCTTCCCAATCTACGGAGAAGAATGGCAGGAACAATATTTCAGATAAATCATTGGTACCTGCAAATCAGGGGAAGGATAATTCCTCTGGTGGAAAAGGTGTGGCGAGACGAAATGCATCTGAGTCATGTTCACTTTTTGTGGAGCCTCTTGCTGGGAATAATGTGCAAGCTTCCCAATCCATGGAGAATCTGAATGGCAGTATTCACAAGACATCTTCTAAAGAGGTGCTATCTGAGAAAGATGGCACAGGGGTGTCACCGCCTCATGCAAATTTGCATAGTACAGATGACACAGAAGATAAGGTAAACTTTGGAACCTTAAATTATTACTATTACTTTCAAGATTATGCAGGAGCACATCCTGATGGAAAAACTAAAGTCACTTATAACTTTGATGAGATTCATTGCCAAAAAATGGTTGAGGAGCTGGTAAACAGGACTACACTCCTATAAACATCACAATGTTGTACTTGAGAGAGACAAAATACTGATAAAAAAGAGAGTTGAAAAGTTACTGTAAAGTTTTTAGTCACGAACAAACATAATCTTAGCGCATTGACATGTCATCCTGTTTATGGAATCAACCACTTGTGCTGTAGTGAGTTTGAAGATTTTTATTCCACCTTTCATTCATGGACATCCTCGTGAAAAATTGGCCGTGGAGTGAAATGATGGCTTTGTGGCTTGAAAATGATGAATTTGCTATCAATTTTATATGAGTGGTTGTCTTGCAGGATGACGACATGGAACTATTGAGACAAGAGAATAGTGAGTTGAGGGAAAGGTGAGTAGAACATTTCCATAGAAGCTGTGAAATGTGTTATATTATACTTGATCATCTTCAGCACATTGTTACCACCATTTGAACTTTTGACATGCCTTCTACATGTAGGTTGAAGAAATTGGAGAATGAGGTCCTGTGTGAGTTGCAGCATGATTTAGATTCCGAAAAGGAGAGGTGTACTGTGCTGGAAAGACAGGTTAGTTCAGATTTGTTTTTCGTAAGCTAGTCCAAAAATTAGATCCATCCACTACTTCCATGCGGTAGGTGGACTGTCATGGAAGTAAAATCACCGCGCTAATCATGGCAAGTGGCATTCTACCCTTGGTTCCATGTTTTACTTGAATACTGACAACCCAATCTTTTCAACAGCTCCAAGAATCCCTACAAAAGATCAAGCAAATGACCAAGGACCAAGAAAACTTAGTTGGGATACTTGCAGAGGAAAGGAAGCAACGTGAGTCCGATGAGAATAACTTGAGACAGAAATTAAAGGTTTATTCCATCCCATGACCACACTATTTTTTGAGTGGCATAACACTTTAATCTGATTTCTGATTTATTAATAATTTCATTTTTAACAATATAGTCCTCCAATTTCACCTTTTTCTAAATCCTTTGGTCCCTCCACTTAAATGAGGCAATTAGATGGTGCGATTGAAGTGTTAGTGGAAATGAAATAGGACTAAATGTTGAAAAATGAAGTTGAGGGACAAAAGTGTAGATGGAAGTGAAATTTGTCTAAATTGTTGAAAAATAAAATTAAGGGATGAGATGGTTATCAAGTAAAAAGATAAGAGGATTAAAATGTTAGGCTGCTCCTTTTTTTGTGTTCTCTCTGCCCAATCTGTCTTCCTCACTGCAATATCATCCATCTCTTTTGGAAGTGGAACCTAAATATGGTACTTTCACTTTTTTTTCTGCAGGATGCTTCTATCACAATCCAAGAGCTGCTCAACAAGGTACAACTTTTGGAAAACATGAAGTCTCCTACCCAAAAACCTGCTAAGCTTAGAAATATTGCCAATATCTCTGAATCTTGATTCATCTATCGTCTTAGGCTAATGATGATTGGGGGAGTTTTCTAATTTAGAGGTGTATACCAAGTGCATCTTTCATTTAAGGAAGTGCCATGTAACATATGCCATAGATAAAGTGATGTGATCTTTACTTGGACTCTGCAAGATGGTTCGAAGTGGCAGGAGATAGATGCCTTATTTTCATTGAGGTTGGCACCATGCATGTAAGGCCTTATTTATGCTGTTCATTGCATTTCTTGTGACAATAGTTCCTATGATCATAATTAGATAAACTAAAATGATTGTGAGATTAATTATAGTGTGTATATTTATGTTGAGAATATAATCTAATATTAGATAAAATAAATAAGTGTTTTAAGTTTATAATATTAGAAAAATTTCAGTACTTAACTTTAATAATTTTTAAATAGATATGGATTCGATATATTATTGGTATATAATACTTTCTTACCTATGTAATAGTCCTAATTATTTATATCGTTCCGACCCCTTATTGGATATTGTTTTTTATTCCCGAGAACATAGATTGAAAATATAAGGTACTTGTTTAATTAAATAGATTCAATACATATCTAGAAAATATTTAAGGATACTAAAATATTTCGTTTAAAATTATTTACATAATTTTTGCTTTAATCGATATAATCTTCTGTTATATTGTAATAATAGCAATTTAACTTTTTTAGTTTCCATAGAAAACTATGATATCATTACACTATTGATACTATATTTCAATTATTTAATGTAAGAATAGATTAAACTAAGCTCTTAATTATTGCTATTTAATGTTGGAATCTATTAAACTAAGCTCTTAATTATTGCTTGATTTCATACAAAATTTTTTTAAGCTTATATACGCTCCCAACAATTTTAATTATTTATATTTAATTAATATAATTTTAATCTAAAGTTGGTCGCAAATAATATAAATATTCTAACGGTACTTATCTTAATAATTGGTGTAAATTTCTGATTATAATATATTCCCTACGTATTCTGTAACATTTTACTACCAATCTTTCTTTATATTTTTTAATATTTTCTTCTACATTTTGTTTAATAATTAATAGCTATTTGTATCTAATAACTTTTTTTTAGCTAGTAAGTAATACTAGTTCATTTAATGCGCCTATCTCATCATTCATTATTGTAAACCACTTTAGATCATTTTTAGTATTTTGTTTCTTGGTATGTGAACTAATTTTAATGATACAATAAATATTTTGTATGCATATTAGACATATTCATATAAAATATTTTTAGATATATCATGTTAATAACCATATATAATTGGAGGTTTTTCTACATTAGCTCTATATTATTTACAAATAGCAATAGCTAGAGATTTATTACCATTTGATGATGATGATGAATCGCAAGAATATTGATAACTATTTGGGACATATTGGGACAATAGATGTGGTATAAGTAACGGTTCTCGTCTCTTTTCATCATCTTGTTTACTTTTCATCATCTTGTTTATCTTCCTCCCACTGAGCACAACTCTTATTTTTTATACTATAAACTTTTAATTTTGGTTAATTGGTCACTTTTTAATTGCTACTCGATCTCTTAGAACACGAGATTACATCTACAATGACATTTTCAATTGTTTTATCACTGATTCTCTCTTCATTTTCATGTTGTACTCCATACAAATCATCTAAAACTGTGGATGTCGATTAACCATAAAAAGGTTTATTCTCATGAAATGTCACATACATACTCACAACAAGTCTTCTCTTGCTTGAACACTAACACTTGTAACCTTTCTAAGTGATAGAATATCATAGATAAATACACTTAAATACATGTGGATCAAGTTTGGTTATTGTGGGACGATAATATCTCATAAAACATACAAAACCAAATATACAATGACAGAATATATGTTGTATCCCATCAAAAGTTTATAAGAAGATTGAATGTTAAATATTTGAGAAGACATTCAGTTAATTAAATATGTTGCTATCAATACTTCTTCACTATATAGATATTTTGAAACATTTATTGTAAATAGAATAGCGCGAACTATCTTTAATTAATGTCAATTCTTCCGTCCAACCACCCCATCTTGTTATTGTGTATCTGGACATGTGCTTTGATGCAGAATTTACTTTGTAGATAAATACAATGAGAACTCTCTATTAACATACTCAATACCATTATCTGTACGAATATTACTCACTTTGGCATTATCTTATTTTTGCACCAAAGCTAAAAAATCTTTAAAGCAAACCAATGTGCCAGATTTATTTTTCATAAAATACACCCATGTTATCATTGAGTAACAACCAATAAATGTAACAAACCATCTGAATGCTCCAATCGAAATAACTGGACATGGTCCCCAAACATCAGAATGTATCAACAAAAAAAGTGAAATACTTCTTAAACCAGTAAAGGAATAACTTGTTCTTGTGTTCTTTACAAACTCACAAGCATCACATACAAGCTTGCTACGTTCTACATTATTCTTCAAGTCAGGCCTTACCCACTTAAGATTATCAAAATATAGATAACCAAGACGATGATACTCCAATATAATTTCATTCATCGCTCGTTTAGACAAAGTAGTGGTTAAAGCTACATCAAACTCTTCTCTCATAAGATAACACAATCCATCAAGCATTCGTCCAATCCCAATTATTCTCTAGGTATTACTTTCTTGAATGACACATGAATCTCGATAAAAGATTACTTGATAGTTTAGTTGATCACTGATTACACTAACTGACAATAGATTAATAGAAAATGATGGGAAATATAAGAACGATGATAATGTAATTGATGAAGAACATTTAATCGAGCCGGATCCCCTAATTGGTTAAAATGTGCCATCAGCAGTTTGAACTCTCTTATGAGAAAAAGGGGGACAACAAGTATATCTAATAAACTCTACTGATGTTCCTGTCATGTGTCTAGATGGTCTGAATCAATAATCAAATATGTAGAAGATAGTTTAGAATAAAACACATGTGAAATAGTACATGAGTCAGCATTAGGATAACACATGTCGTCATTTAAAATGTTAGCATCTTTAGTAAAAGCACGATAGGTTTGTCCCCCAAATCGTCTACGACCTCAACCTCGGGCTCCACGTCCTCTGAGGCCATGACTTGTTCCACCCGGTGTAGGGATACATGTCAAGGAAAAATTCCAACTAATATGTCCATTATTCCCAAAATTATAGCATTGTCGGATTTCAGTAATCGGTTTTGCTAGAGTACATCAAATTGGTGTTGCTGATATTTTAGGAGTGTTCATAACTTTTTGTCTTGACTGCTCATGGATCAGGGCATCAATAACATCTTCCATTAGAGAAATTGGAGATTGATGACATATCATTGCTCTCTTGCATTCATATTATAGGTTTAGTCCACTCAGGAGGCGAATCACACGTCGTCGCTCCATCCATGCTCTAATAGAAGTTGTATCTGAAGGATCAGATGTAATCAATGGATCATAATAATCAAGTTCGTACCATAACCTTTTTCAGCTCAGTACTTTACTCTATTATATTTCGCTTCCCCCTACTTTAGTGCGTACAACTTATTTTCAATCTCAATCACGGTCATCATATTCCCCCATATATCAGATGATTTACTAATATCTTTTACCAACCCTGCGATAAAAGGACAAAATGATCCTATTATCCATGATGTTTTGGTAGTATCAGTGAGTTATTCATATGAGTCGTCAATGTAGTCTTCCAAATATTTTGACTCTAGTATGAGTCTCATCCTTATCGACCAACTCAGATAGTTTTTCGTTCCTTCAAGTCTCTGCTCTATTGGGAGTAATTTGAACTTAAAATCTCGATTAGTAATCTTGTTATATGGAGATGATATATCGTATATTTCTACAAGCAATTTGGTCATACCTTCTAAAATTTCCTTCAACTCCCTTCCTGTTACATACAACCGAACATCACATATGTGGTTAGTATTGTAAGTAGATATATGCATGATCCTAGTACAGAACATTAGGGGGCAGTTATGCGAATATTGAGATATCTAAAGAGTAGCCTGAAAAAAGGCCTTTGGTTCAAGTCTCGAGTTCATACTAGAGTGGAAGGATTTTGCAACTTTGATTGGGCTAGTTGTGCAGATGATAGAAGATCGGCATTAGGCTACTGCAGTGATTGTTGGAAGTAATCTTGTATCCTGGAGAAGTAAGAAACAAGAGGTGGTCACCAGATCAATGACAGAGGCAGAATACAGAGCTATGACTTAAGGCATATATGAGATAATATGGAGAGAAACTTGAGAGCAAGATTGTGGAGCTATACTATATGAAGACTGACAAATAATTAGCCGAGAATTATAGATATTTACCCATCTTGAGGGGAGTGTTGAAATAGTCTAAGATATTTAAGGTACTTACAATATAATCTTATTAGTTAAGATTATATTATAGATATTTGAGGTAGTTAAAATATAATTTTGGTAATTAAAATTATATCATATATATTCTATTTAAGGTAGTTACTGTATAATATGAGCCTATAAATAGGCATGTCTATCATTGAGTTAGAGTGTGAAAAAATAAGTTGTTTCAATTTCTCATTCCTATGACCTCTTTATCAATATGTTCTCTTTCTTCCTTTCCCTAATTTAGTTTTCTGACATGGTATTAGAGTCAGTGGGCTCGCACCCTTACCTGACCTGAGATTGGAAACCCGACTCGTGGTTTGCCTAAGTATGGAGGAAAAATACTCAACTCGTGGTAATTTGTCACACCCTGACTCGATTTGGTCGGATCCCCGTGATCAACCTATCATTCTCCCGGTTCAACTAGTTGGATACGGTTCATCTGAACTGGTCTGGTTTTTCTCTTCCAATTTGTCCTAAGGTTCTTTTCCAAGACTTTATGAACCCTTTAGGTCACTTAGGAGTTGTAAATTTCCCAAATTGCCCGTTCTTTGATGATTGGGTTTGTGAATTAATTCGGTGTTTCTCACTTGGTTTGACCGGTTATTTTCTTGGTTTTCCTTAACTCCAAAGGGTGAGGTTTACAACTCTCCCCTCCTTTTAGGAGTTTTATCCGCAAAATTTAACCAGTATAGTCCATATCGGGAATAATTTCCCTTAATGTCAACTTGGGTTTGCTTGACATGCTAACACTTTGATTGCTCTTTCACTTAGTCCCCGTAATCATTTACTTAAAGAATTTCTTTTCATTTATAATGCCTACTCCTTCCATGGAGTTATAATAACGAGGAATGTCTGTCTCATTCTTCCAAAGCTATAACCTTAGGTTCGCATCTCCCTTTACTTAGGATGAGATTCTTCCTTTTGGGGCTCTTACTCAAAATTTCAGGATTGGGAGTTCTCCAAGGTACCCAATCGTTCTTTTGTCTAGTTATTCTCTTCATCGTTGAAACCCTTAGCTCAACGTTCTTTCGAGCATTGCGTACTGGTTTTCATAGGTTTCGGTGCTATTATTCCTTCATCCTAATTTGTCCCATCCTTCATCCGTCATTGATTACTGCTTTGGTCAAAATTTATGTTTGACCTTGTTATGCTTACTAACTGACTCTTTCTTACTCGAGTCACATTTCATTCGGTATTGTTAGTGCTTATATGTCCCTTACGACATGACATAGTCCAAAACCTATCTCCGTCCTTCAGACTTCTACAACACCTCATTTAGGGTTGCTTCCAACTTTCCTACCTTTTAGGGGTTGTAAAATTTCACCCCTCCTTTCATCGGTTAGTATTCCTCAACTACCTTTACTATTATCCAATTATCCTTCATGTCTTGATGACTTGTCTTATATAACCGTGTCGGTTTTCCTTACCCACTCGTCCTTTCCCAACTTCTTTATTGGGTCTTTCTAGTGCCAATTATTGAATTTCCTGATGACTTACCGACATGCTGAGATTCTTCCCTTCTTACGTCTTTCTTCATTTCTAGTGACGTCCTTTACTCAAGGATTTTCTTTTTTCTTAAACTCATTCTCATTTACATGTGATAATTTCATGATTATATCATTTTTTAGGGCATTCTCCTTTAATGATTTTCATCCTCTAATATATCCTTCAAAGTAGAGATTTCCCTTTAGGTGCTAGATGCTCGGATTTCTTACTACTCCTTGAAGGTTTCTTTCCTTCGTATTCTTACACCCTTTTGAATTTGGGATTTTGTCCACCTTTAATCATTTATCGATCGTCAAGTCTTCTTTTGTGCATTTAACACTATTCCCGCTCTATTACACTTCTTTATAGTGTAGTCTCTACTACTCCCTTGTCTTTCCTATGGTATCATTTATTCTCCTTGACCATCCTATTGTTACTATATACCTCCTTCTTACACCTTTCTAAGGTCGGTATTGTTTCATGTTCTTTATCCTTCACTGTCCTCATTTCATTTTTATTCCTTATCCTCTCTTCGAAGAGCTCTTGCTGCTAGATTGGTTCCTAGCACCCTTTATGTCCAATTATACACTCCTTAGGCTCTATTAAGTGAGTGTGGATCACAACTAGTTTTGATATCATTGGTTGTTTTCTCCTTACCCTCTTCCGAATTGAAGGGCTTACTTTACCAAGGCTTTTTTCGGATGTTCTTTTCTCTATTTCCTTATGATGGCTAGCCCACCCATTTTCACTTGTCACGATGTCATTTGATGCTATTTCCTACTTAGTTATTCCTTGGGTTTAACTTTCCCCTTGGGGTCCTCTTAATGTACTTCTTTTGGTTCTTTCACCTTAACGTGCACTTCATCTCCTCATCCTTCGTTACTTGGTCCTTCATTTCTTAATTGGAATATGTATGCTTTCCTAGGGTCTCCTTCCTTGGGAAAGGCTCAGACACTTATTTCCTCCAAGACATCTTTGTGAGGGACTTAATAAATCCTCCTTATGGCTTGAGTGTAGTTGTCATTTCATTTTTGGTCATTTATTTCTTCAAGGGTTTTTTCTTTCTTCCTTTCCACCGTTCTGGCCTTTCCACTTCCCCCCTTTCTTGCTAGGTTACTCTACAACCTTACTTGACTCCTCTAGTTTTCCAAGGTAGATCATACCTTACTGTCTTGAGGTATTCTAGTTATCTTTCATCATTCAGCTTGTCTTCTATGGAGTAGGTATTTCCTTCTTTGCTCCTAGGTGGTTTGTAATGCTCTTTAAGGAAACTTCCCTTTATCTATATTCTACTATTTCTGGGTTTTCTTAAGGTCCTACTCTTGATCTTCTTTCCGTGATCCTTCTTCAAGCAATTGAGGCATGCTACCATATTATTAGGGAACAGAGAAATTTTTAGAAAATCGAAATCTTATTTATTGAAGTTAGAATACAGTTTGGGGTTTCAACATCTCTTGAAGGAGATTGTTATAATAATGGGTTGGGGAGTATTCATTAGTAAACTATGGTCTAGAGGGATTTCTACTATTTATCTATATTCTACTATTCATTACTAAACTAAACTTCCCTTTATCTATATTCTACTATTTTTGGGTTTTCTTAAGGTCCTACCCTTGATCTTCTTTCTGTGATCCTTCTTCAAGCAATTGAGGCATGCTACCATATTATTAGGGAATAGAGAAATTTTTAGAAAATCGAAATCTTATTTATTGAAGTTGGAATATAGTTTGGGGTTTCAATATCTCTTGAAGGAGATTGCTATAATAATGGGTTGGGGAGTATTCATTACTAAACTATGGTCTAGAGGGATTTCTTCCTGGGTGAGACTGGGTTCCCTAGTCGCAATTGTGGTTCTTGTAATGTCATCCCTTTGAACTTCTGTAGGGGTGGAGGTGTCTTTATTAGAAGGTATCTCTTGGATTCCTCGCAGTGTGGGACAATTCCTTGCTATGTGTCCCACCTTCCTACATTCATAACAGATCCTCTCGTGTCTTATCCTCCAAAATATTGGGCATTTTCTATTGTAGTGTCCCCGTTGCCCACATTTATAACATGTCATCTCCTTGTGTGGATCTTTATTGTTCCTCCCACATTTTGAGCATTGTGGGGCCTTTCTAAGGGGTTGTTGATGGTTCGATGCCTTGCCATCCTTGAGCCTGAACACTTGAAGGCTTTCTTGTCGAGTCCTCTTCGACCCAGGGTAACTCCAAGAGTCCTTCTATACTCTTGGTTCATTTTCTCCCTTGGGATGGGGTCCTCCCAGGCTCTTAGGGTGGCTATGGTAGTGTGGGTTTGTTTGGTTACATTTCTTGGGGCCATTTGAAAATTTTAAGATCAATCTAATTGGTTACTATATTTTCTAATCTTGATTATGTATCCGAGGAAACAGGCTCTGATACCACTTAAGTTGTCACACCCCCACCTGATTTGGTCGGATCCCCATGATCAACCCGCCACTCTCCCGATTTACTAAGGGTTGCCCCTTTTTTATAAACTGTGAAGAGTAATGCATCCTTTAAACCTGCACCTTTCCTGGAATAACATAAATCAAAACTACATACAATTTTAAACTGATCATACCTGTCTTACATGCGTATTAGCTGGTGGTGTTTGGGGTTACCTGAAAGGGATATAAGGGAGGGGGTGAGTACAACGAGTCAGTAACTGGTTTTTTATTTATCTTTTAGGAAAAATGTTTAATTCGGAGTGTGCCAAACTCGTTATTCTCTTAAAAAAAATTTCATTTAAAATTATAATTTTTATCACCATTTCTTATTAATTACAGTGTGTCATCACCCAACATACGTCCTTCATCATGAAGCTAAAACACACAATTGCATCCTAGCCCGTCCACTAAACCCACTTGTGGAGTCGGAGCGAGTTTATCGGCCACATAGATAGAAGTACGTTCACTTCTACCCAGAGAATGAGTAGATGTTCATGACATTCGACCCTCAATCCCATAAAAAATTTCCATTTTCGTATGAGGACAGAGACCTCACCCTGACCCCACCCCGGTCTCATGTGCTTGAAGCTACTCTGAGCTTCGCAAGACTTATGGTACGAAAAACTGCCCTTATATTCACCTGGTTGTCCAGAGCCCTCGGACGCATAACTACCACTCTTGGGCATCTTGAAGGTCTCGTAAACACAGTGCATGCACAATCAACATTTTTCACATTATGCCATATAATCTGTGGTGCCACTGGTCCAATGGTCTCGACCCTCAACTCGACCTACAACTGTTTGTTTGACTAGTCTGGAGACTTGTCATGTCACATTACCGCTAGTTGACTGAGTATGTCGGTCTTTTCTTGGTACCATGGCCAAACAATCCATTTAATTAAGTTTTCATGGCATATAAATCATGTTTGTTTACGAGTTCCTGCTCGTGCCAATCGGCCTAGGGCCTACTATTTGAGATTTTCAAAATTTGGGCATATTAGCCCCCAAGTTCCAAAACCGAGGCCTCCAGCCTAACATAGCTATTTGAGCTCCCGTGAAAAAGGTCTCCCAAATTGTTTAAGCAGTGGCACACAGTCAGGGGAGAGCACTTCTGACAAAATATATTTTTCAACTGTCCATCATATTAACCGAGTATGAGGACATTTCCGCTCATAACCGATAAACGTGTTTTCCACTAACTTCGAGTAAGTTTCATAATACCAACCTATATGATCTACTTACAACCGGTAATTAGTTTTTTCGTGTGATTTTCACATCACTCATCTGAGGTGTGATGTTTAAAATACTACTTAGTAGTGAGTTTTTATTTCCGAGGTGCTTATCATCCCAACCGGGTATCATATAAAAATCCCACTCACCCGTTAATGCATTGAATTCCTCTTTATCGGTTCTTTGTATTCACGCGAGCTTGTCCTTGCTGGCGTTCCTAGTACTTCGTGTTTCTACACGATATGAACATTCTTGTTCGTTATCCCTTAGCCTAATAGCCTTTATCCATTCCAAATTAATGAGAAAACCAAACTTTTCATTTATTTGCAATTAGGTCCCTAAAGTTATTTTTCCTTTAACTTTAACTCCATAATGCCGATTTTTTCTCAAATTGAGTCCCGAAACTTTTAAAATTCATTTGGGACCTTAATTTATTTAATTTCACAATAGAGGTTCAATTTCCCAAATTTTCCAAAATTACCATTTTAAACAAAAATGGTAAGTTTTGCCCCAAAAATTCCAAAATTGCCCAATTGGTTCTCCAACATCTTTATCATGCCCAATGGGTCCTTAATTTTATGAAATTGCACTTTAGTCCCTCGAATTTTTTAAATTTCCAAATTTCCCCCAATTTCAACCTTCTAACTCAGTCGAATTTGATTTCATCAAATTGACTAATCAAATGAGTTTAATTGTTGAAATTGAAGTTTGATTAAAGTTCCTACACCTTCATACGATTCAATTGCAATTTGAATAGCACGATTTGGTGTCAGGATGATCTCAAACGGAGCTTCGCCGAAAAACTGGACTTAGAGAGAGAAAGCTTCGAAAGCTTACCGTCAGGGGCATAATAGTCCGAGCTTTCGATCTAGGCAGATAGCTCTCATCCTAAGGTTCCTCCTAGGATCAAGAATTGCATCAATTGATGCCAAATTGAGTGAGAATTTAGTCATCGAATTTTTGACGGGTCTCTCTAGCACTGATAAAAAATTACATAGGGGAGCCAAATTGGCTTACCTTTTAGTCTAATTCAGCTGTAGGAGGGTTGTGGAGGTATTCAGAGGTCTTGGTTTTACCTAAGAAGGGCTCGAATTGGCCGATTTCAGCTCAACCGAAATAGGGCAGCTTCGGTCTATCAGAGCTGCTTCACTATTCGATCACATCGGTGCTTCTCCGGTGACTCTCGGAGTAAATGGAGACTACAGGTGTGTAATTGACTTCTCCCCGGTTCTAAAGAACCTGACCTTGCCTTGTTTGGCTCAGAAAAGTGCCCATGTTGGAGCTTTGGTTCGATCTTTGCCCGAAATTGGAGTAGTTGAGAGAGAATGTAGTTTTCAGGTGTGGAGACGATGAATGAGGAAGGGATCTTTATATAGGAAGCTCGTGGACTTCTTGGCTGTCCGATTAGTGCCTTAATGGTAGTTATTCATTGCCTGAAACTCCCTAGCTAGAGAATTTTCAGCTTCACCGACGTCTGCTCAATTTTTCGGCGAGTGAATAGTACTGTCATCTGAAGGAAGAAGACGACACTGTTCCAAATTGGACCGTATGGATCCGAACTGGGTTCGAAGTTTAAATTGGTTGATTCAAGCCTGATTTGACCGAATTTTTCAAAATTAAAAATTTCTAAATTCATTTAAGTTCATTTTCTATCCAATGGTGGCCTCAAATCTCAAATTTGACTTTTCTAAGCTACATAGAAAAATGAATTTAGCATCGGGTTCAATAGTGGTTCAATTCGGTTCACTTGAACCCATTTGGTTTTCATCCCCCATTCATCCTAAAGTCCTTTTTCATGACTTATGTAACTATTTAGGTCACTTGTGATCAATAAATTTCCCAGTTTACCCTCTCTCTATGGGTTCTAGTTCATAAATCGGCTCGGTTTATAAGTCGGTTCAATTCAGTTGGATTTGACTCATATGAACTGGTATGGTTTTTCTCTTTCAATTTGTCCTAAGGTTCTTTTCCAAGGTTTTATGAACCCTTTGGGTCACTCAGGAGTTGTAAATTTCCCAAATTGCCCGTTCTTTGATGATCGCGTTTGTGAACCGGTTCAGTTTTCTCACTCGGTTTGACCGGTTCTTTTTTTGGTTTACTTAACTTTAAAAGGGCGGGGTTTACAACTGTCCCCTCCTTTTAGGAGTTTTGTCCCTAAAATTTATTCAACGTTCTTTGCACTGGAAAGAAATTCCATTTGATATCATCTTGTAGTTTTTCGATATACAACCTTCTCGGTTATTTTCATTTATTCCTTATACCACATACACTTAAGGTTTTCTTTTCCTTCCCATCAGTTCCTCATTCCATGTAGCTCACTTTGGCTAGGCATATCTCATTGGAATGTTTAAGGTCATATCCTTAAATTAACATACTTTGTTCCTTAAAGTATAATTTCTCCATTCTGAGATTCTTTACTTACGATTTCTGAATCGGGAGTTCCAAAATACCCAGTTGATCCCGTGTCTAGTTATTCTCTTGGTCGTTGAGATCCTTAGCTCAGTGTTCTTTTGAGCGTTACATACTTGTGTTCACGGGTTTTCTATGTTATCACCCTTTTTGTCTTATTTTGACCCTTCCTTCATTCGTTATTTATTACATCTTTGGTCCAAATTTGATATTGACCTTATTATACTTAACTAATTGACTCTTCCTTATTTGAGTCATATCCTTCCTTGGGCTATTGGGCTTGCTGTCCCTTATAGCACGACAATGCTCCAGAGTCTGTCCTTAACCATTAAAATTTTAGAACACTTCCTTACTAGGTGTTCACAACCTTCCAACCTTCCAGGGGTTGTATAACTCTATATGGTAGTACATTCCCGATTACCTTTACCATTTATTCACTCATCCATTTTGCCTTTGTAACATGTCTTACATAACTGTGTCGGTTTTCCTTACTCACTCGTTCTTTCCCAACTTCTTTGTTGGGGCTTTCTGGTGCTAATCATTGAATTTCTTGATGAATTTCTGACATGTGAGGATTTTCCTTCTTATGTCTTTCTTTATTTTTGATGATGTCCTTTACTCAAGAAATTTTCTTTTCCCTAAACTCACTCTCATTTACTTGTGACCATTTCATGATTCCGCTGTTTTTAGGGAGTTCTCCTTTAATGATTTTTATTCTCTACTATGTCCTTCAAAGTAGAGATTTCCCTTTTTGATGCTAAATGTTCGAATTTCTTACTAATTTTTGAAGGTTTTCCTTCCTTCGCATTCTTACACCCCATTTGAATTTGGACTTTTGTCTACCTTTAATCATTTGCCAATCATCGAGTCTTATTTCGTGTATTCAATACTATGCCCGCTCTATTATCCTTCTCTAGAGTGTAGTCTCACTATTCCCCGATCTTTCCTATGGTCTCGTTTATTCTTCTTGACCATCCTATTGTTACTAGTTACTTCCTTTTTTTTTTAGGTTCGTCAGAAATCTCTAATATGTTTCTTTGCTCTCCCAAATCAGGTAATACTTTGGCCATCTTGACATACCCTTAACCACTTATGATTCTTTATGAGGCTTTTTATGTCAATTTAAACCTCTTAGGATCCATCTGTTGGTTCCTTAGCTTTGGGACTTCCCTTTTGGAGTCTCACATCCTACTTGTATCCTCTACCGTAGGATTTTCCATCCTGTTTCAACTTCTTAATGCTTCTTGAAGGCTTTTCCGTCTTTCTTTCTTACACCCTTCTGAGGTCGGTATTGTTTCCTGTTCTTTGTCCTTTACTGTCCTCCATTTCCTTTTTGTTCCTTATCCTCTCTACGAAGAGCTCCTGCTAATAGATTGGTTCCTAGCATCCTTTATGTCTAGCCATACACTCCTTGGGCTCTATTAAGTGAGTGTGGGCCACGTCTAGTCTTGCTATCATTGATTGTTTTCTCCTTACCTCCTTCCGAATTGAAGGGCTCACTTTTCCTAGATTTTCCAGATGTTCCTTCTTCTTTTTCCTTATGATGGGTAGCCCACCCGTTTTCACTTGTCACTACGTCATTTGATGCTATTTCCTACTCACCCATTTCTTGAGTTTAACTTTCCCCTTAGGCTCTCTTAATGTGCTTCACTTGGTTCTTTCACCTCGGTGTGCACTTCATCTCCTCATCCTTCGTCACTTGGTTCATTATTTCTTAGTTGGAACATGTATGCCTTCCCAGGGTCTCCTTCCTTCGGAAAGTTCATGCATTTATTTGCTCCAAGACCTCTTTATGCTGGACTTACTAAGTCCTACTTATGGCTTAAGTGTAGTCTTCATTTCCTTTTCAGCCATTTATTTCTTCAAGGGTTTTCTTCATCCTTCTGTTCCATTGTTCTGGCCTTTCCACTGCTCCCTTCCTCGCTAGGTTAGTCTATAACCCTTCTTGGCTCCTCTATTTTTCCAAAGTAGATCATACCTTACTGTCTCGAGGCTTTCTAGTTATTTGTCATTGTTCAACTTGTCTTTTTATGGAGGAGGTGTTTCCTTCTTTGCTCCTAGGTGGTTTGTAGTGCTCCTTAAGGGAAAATTCCCTTTAGCTATATTCTATTATCTTTGGGTCTTCTTAAGGTCCTACCCTTAATCTTCTTTCCGTGATTCTTTCTCAAGCAATTGAGACATACTTTTGTATCATTAAGGAACAAAGATATTTTTAGAAGCTCAAAATCTTATTTATTGAAGTAAGAATATAGTTTTGGTTTTAACATCTCTTGAGGGAGATTGTTACAATGATGGGTTGGGGAGTACTCACTACTTAACTATGGTCTAGAGGGATTTCTTCGTGGGTGAGATTGGGTTCCTTAGTCATAATTGTGGTTCTTGTAATGTTATCCCTTCAAACTTCTGTAGGGGGTGGAGGTGTCCTTATTAGAAGGTATCGCTTGGTTTCCTTGCAGTGTGGGACAATTCCTTGCTATGTGTCCCACCTTCCTACACTCATAACAGATCCTCTCGGGTCTTCTCCTCTGAAATGTTGGGCATCTTCTACTGTAGTGTCCCCATTACCCACATTTATAATAGGTCATCTCCTTGTGTGGGTCTTTATGGCTCCTCCCACACTTTGAGTGTAAACCCTGCCCTTTTGAGCTAAGGAAATCTGGGAAGAGAATTGGTCAAACCGAGTGAGAAAACTGAACCGGTTCACAAACACGATCAATTGTGAATGGGCAATTTAGGAACTTACAACTCCTAGGTGATCCAAAGGGTTCATAATACTATGAAAAAAAACCTTAGGATGAACTGGAAGAGGAAAATTAGACTGGTTTGGATGAACCGGGTCCAACAGGATTGAACCAGTTTATGAACCAAGCTGGTTTATGAACCGAAACCAATAGAGATCGGGCAAAATAGAGGAATTCAACTCCATTGTACTCCAAAGAAATTCATAAACCTTGTCAAGGAACCTTTGAACAAAGTGGGAGAGAAAAATCAGATCGGTTCGGGTGAACCGGACCCGAACCGGATTGAATCGGTTTAAGGAATGAGTCAATTTATGAACCAGAATCGATAAAGAGATGATAAACCAAAAATTTTATGGACCCTAAGTGACCCAATGAGTCACAAAAGACATGGAAATGGACTTGTGAAGGAATGGGGGATGAAAACCAAGCCGATTCAAGTGAACCGGATCCGAACCGATTTTAACCAATTTAAACCACTATTGAACCGAACCCTAAATTCAATTTTCTAAGTGGCTTAAATAATTCAAATTGGAGATTTGAGGCTACCATTGGATAGAAAATGAATTTAGAAATGTATAGATTTGAAAAACTCGGTCGAATGAGGGGTGAACCAACTAGTTTAAATTTTGAACCTAGTTCGAACCGGTCTGTTCGAGTTCGGAACAATGTTATCTTCTTCCTTAGGATGACAGCACTGTTCACTCGACAGAAAATCAAAGTAGTGCCAGCGAGAAAGAAATGTTTCCGTTCGGTATGTTTCAGGTCTTCAATGCTTGTCATAAACATACCAAACGGACGACCAATGGTTTCCCGAGCTCCCTATATAAATAGCCCCTCCCCATTCATCCTCTCCACACTTGAAAACTCCATTCTCTCTCAACTGCTCCGATTTCCAGTGAAGCTCGAACCAGAGATCTGATATGGGGTCTTTTCTGCGCCAAACAAGGCGAGGTTGGATTCTTCAGAACCGGGGAGAAGTTAGCTACACGCCTGTAGTCTCCGTTTGCTCCGAGGGTCGCCGGAGAAACGCCGGCTTGATGAAACAGTGAAGCAGCTCCGGCGGACCGAAGCTGCCCTGTTTCGGCCGAGTTGAAATCGGCCATTTTGAGCCCTCCTCAGTCCAAACCATGCCTTCCCAACACTTCCTCAGCCCTACCACGGCCGAATTAGGATTAAAAGGTAAGCCAATTCAGCTCCCCTCTACAATTTATGGTCGGTGCTAGAGAGAGAACCGATAGAATTTCAATGATGAAATTCTAACTCAATTTTGCATCAATTGATGCGATTCTTGATTCTAGGATAAACTTCATGATGAGGGCTATCTGTCTAGATCGGAAGCTCGTACCGCCGTGCCCTCACCGGTGAGTAATTGAAGCTTTTTTGTCTCTACAGTCTATTTTCTGCGAAGCTCCGTTTGAGCTCGTTCTGGCGTCAAAACTTGCAATTCAAAGTGCTATTGAATCGTAAGAAGATGGAGAAACTCAATTTTAACTTCAATTTCAAGAATTAGAGGTGTTTGATTGGTCAATTTGATGAAATGAAATTTGACTGTGCTAAGGAGTTAAAACCTAAGATTTTGAATGAAGAATTTTTAAAAGAAAGGAGTTTGGCACACTCCAATAATAAATTTTTCTTAAAAATTCAAACTTTTGAAAACCCATTCACTGAGTAGTCGTACTCACCCCTCCCTTATATCCCTTTCAAGAAATCCCAGAAAGCCTACCCTTAAAGACCATCAACTAAGAAGCCTATGAGATAGATATGATGAATTTAAAATGTTATGTAGTTTTGATTATGCTATTCCAGGAAAAGGTGCAGGTTAAAGGATGCCTTACTCTTTACGGTTTATAATAAGGGGAAACCCTTTAATAAACAGGGAGAGTGGCAGGTTGATCACGGGAATCTGACCAAACTGGGTCGGGGCGTGACATTGAGCATTGTGAGGCCTTTCTAAGGGGTTGTTGATGGTTCGATGCCTTGCTGTCCTTGAGCTTTAACACCTTGGAGGCTTTCTTGTCGAGTCCTCTTCATCTTAGTGAATGTTTTTTTTTCAAAATTTAACTTTTAGGAAAAATGTTTATATCGAAGTGTGTCAAACTTCTCATTTTCTTTAAATTTGCTCATTTTCAAATCTCTATTTTCATAACCATTTCTCATTACCACTGTCTATTTATCACCCAACACACATCCTTCATCATGAAGGTAAAACAAACAATCGCAGGCCAGCCCGTCCACTGTACCCACTTGTGGTATCGGAGCGACTTTACCAACCACCTAGATAGAAGCACGTCCACTTTTATCCTGAGAATGAGTGGATGTTTGTGACATCCAACTATTAATCCCGAACAAAACTCTGTATCCGTATGAGGACAGAGACCTCATGTAAACCCCGCACATTTGAGTTAAGGAAAACCGGGAAAAGAACTGGTCAAACCAAATAAGAAAACCAAACCGGTTTACATTTGGGAATAAGCAATATGAAAATTTACAACTTTCGGTTGATCCAAAAGATTTATTAAACATTGGAAAAGGAACTTAAGACAAACTAGAAAACAAAAACCAAATTGGTTCAGGTGAACTAGATTCCATAAGAACTTAGGAAGTATGATTTTTTTGTAACCCAAAATTTCGGTCAAAAATACGGCTTATCATAAATAGCCATCAATTAATATATATTTAATTATTGAAATTAATACCAATAATTTAATACCTAAATTAAATTATTGGAATTAATATAAATAATTTAATACCGAAATTAAATTATTGGAATTAATACCAATAATTTATGGCAATATTAATACTAGTAATAAATTTCGCCCATTTAATGCACGGGTTTTACAACTATATAAAGAGGTTATCCCCATTTCATTCTCCTCACACCTAAACACTTCTCTCTCTCTCTCTCTACTGCTCCATTTCCCGGTAAAGCACGAACCAGAGCTTCGACTTGAACAAAGGTTGGGCTCTTTAGAACCGGGGAGAAGACAGCTATTTGATAGCAAACTTCAGTCAATCTGAGAATCGTTGGAGAAGCGCCGTCATGATGGAATAGTAAAGCAACTCCGGCGGACCGAAGCTGCCCTATTTCGGCCAAGCTGAAATCGGCCATTTCAAGCCCTCCTCATGCCAAACCAAGCCCTCCCAACACTTTCTCAGCCTTTCCACGGCCGAATTAGGACTGAAAGGTAAGCCAATTCGAGCCCCCTTTATAATTTTCGATCGGTGCTAGAGAGAGAGTTGACTGAATTTCAATGAAGAAATTCTAATCCAATTCTGCATCAATTGATACAATACTTGATTTTAGGATGAACCTCACGATGAGACCTATTTGCCCAGATCAAAAGCTCGGACTGTCGTGCCTTCATCGGTGAGTAATCGAAGCTTTCTCTCTCTACAGTATGTTTTTCGGCAAAGCTCCGTTTGAGCTCGTTCCGACGTTAAAATCTGCGATTCAAAGTTTCTTAGAATCGTATGAACATACAGAAACTCAATTTCAACTCCAATTTCAATAATTAGAAGTGTTTGATCGGTTAATTTGATGAAATCAAATTCGGTAGCGTTGAAGAGTAGAAATTGGGGGAAAATTTGGGGATTTTCAAAATTCAAAGGGGCCAAAATACAATTTTATGAAATTGAGGGTCAATTGGGCATGAAAATAATGTTGGAGGACCAATTGAGGAATTTTGGAAATTTTGGGGAAAAACTTACCATTTTTGTGAAAGAAGGGCAAAATGGTAATTTTGGAAAAATTGGGGAACCAAATTGGAAATTTGGAAAATTAAACCCCTTTTTGTTGAAATTGAATAAATTGAGGTCCCACGATAAATTTTAAAAGTTACGGGACTCAATTTGAGGAAAAACCGACATTAGGGACTTAAAGTTAAAGAGAAATAACTTTAGGGACCTAATTACAAATAACTAAAAGTTTGGGTTTTCTCATTCATTAATGTATGAAGGTTGTTATGCCGAGTAATAATGAATAAGGTTGTTCATATCGTGTAGGAACGTTAAATACCGGGAACGCTAGCAAGGACAAGCTCGCATGAATACAAAGAACCAGTCTAGTGGAATTCACGACATTAACGGGTGAGTGGGTTTACTAACATCATACCCGGTTGGGGATGATAAGTGCCTCGATATAAAAACCCACTGTTTAGTGGTATTTTAATCATCACTACTTAGAGAAAGTGATGTGAAAGTTATGCGAAAAAAAACTACTTACGAGTTGTAAGTAGATCATACCCGGTTGGTATGATGAGACTTCCTCGAAGGAAGTTGAAAACCCGTTCATCGGTTATGAACGGAGATGTCCTTATACCAGTCGGTATGATGGACTGTAAAAACCTATTTTTGTTGAAAGTGCTCTCCCCTGACTGTGTGGGAGACCTTCTCGACGGGAGCTTGAATAGCTCTAATAGGCCGGGGGCCTCGATTTTGGAACTTGGGGGGCTAAATGCCCGGTTTTGAAAATCTCGTACAGTGGGCCCAAGGCCAATTGGCACGAGCAGGAGCTTGTAAATGAACATGATATATGTGCCATAAAACTTAATAAGTGAATTGTTTGGTCATGGTACCAAGATAGGACCGACATGCTCAGTCAACTAGCGGCGGTGCGACATGACAGGTCGACGGACTAGTCAAGACAAACAGCTGCGGGTTGAGTTGAGAGTCGGGGCCGTTGGACTAGTGGCACCACAGATTACATGGAAATATAAGAAAATATTGTTTGTGCATGCACTGTGAGTACGGGATCATCAAGACGCCTATGAGGGGTAGTGATGCGTCCTAAGGGCACTGGACGACCTGGTGGCTATAAGGGCAGTTCGTCGTTCCAGGTGTCTGTGCGAAATCTGGAGTAGCACGAAGCGCATGAGACTGGGGTGGGGACAGGATGAGGTCTTTGTCCTCATACGGACATGAAGAAGTGATTTCGGGATTGTGGGTAGGATGTCACGTACATCCACTCATTCCCAGGGTAGAAGTGGTCGTACTTCTATCCGAGTGGCAGGAAAAGTCGCTCCGAAGCCACTAGCGGGTTCAGTAGTGATACTGACTTGCGAATGTGTGTAACCTTCATGATGAAGGATGTGTGTTGGGTGATGACACACCATGGTAACTAAGAAATAATGGAAAAATCTAAAATTTTAAATGATGGGATTTTTTTTACAACCTAGGAGTCTGGCACACTCCATATAAATATTTTTCTTAAAAGTCAAAAGCTTTTAAAAACCCATTCACTGAGTAGTTGTACTCACCCCCTCCCTTACATCCCTTTCAGGAAATCCCGGAAAGCCTCCCCTTAAAGACCGTCAACTAAGATGCCTGTAAGATAGGTATGTAAAGTTTTAAATTTCATACAGTTTTGATTATGCTATTCCAGGAAAAAGGTGCAAGTTAAAGGACGCCTTACTCTTTACGATTTACGATAAGGGGAAACCCTTTAATAAACCGGAAGAGTAGCGGGTTGATCACGGGGATTCGACCAAACCAGGTCGAGGCGTGACACCTCATCCTATCCCTTACCCTAGTCTCATGTGCTTGATGCTACTCCGAGCTTCACAAGACTTCTAGTATGACTAACTGCTCTTATATCCACCAGGTTGTCCAGAGCCCTCTGATGCATCACTACCGCTCATGGGCATCTTGAAGGTCCTGTAACACAGTGCATGCACAATCAACAGTTTTTCAAATAATTCCATATAATCTGTGGTACCACTGGTCCAACGGCCCCGACCCCAACTCGACCTACAGCTGTTTATCTTAACTAGTTAGGAGACCTGTCATATCGCACTGCCGCTAGTACATTGAGTATGTCGGTCCTGTTTTGGTACCATGGACAAACAATTCATTTACTTAATTTTCATGGCATAATAATCATGTTTGTTTACGAGCTCCTACTTGTGCCAACTAGCCTAAGGCCCACTGTTCGAGATTTTCAAAATTGGGCATATTAGCCCCCAAGTTCCAAAACTGAGGCTTCCGACCTAACAGAGCTATTCGAGCTCCCGTCAAGAAAGTCTACCAAAATATTTAAGTAGTGGCACATAGTCAGGGGAGAGCACTTCTGACAAATATACTTTTCAACTGTCCATCATACCAATTGAGTATGAGGACATCTCCACTTATAACTGATAAGCGAGTTTTCCACTTCCTTCGAGCAAGTTTCATTATACCAACTGGGTATGATCTACTTACACTGGCAAGTAGTTTTTCCGCGTGAATTTCACATCATTCCTTACAGGTGTGATGTTTAAAAATACCACTTAGCAATGGGTTTTTTTTCGAGGTACTTATCATCCCAACCAGGTATGATATTAAATTCCCACTCACCTGTTAATGTAGTGAATTCCTCTCGACCAGTTCTTTGTATTCACATGAGCTTGTCCTTGCTGGCGTTCCCAATACTTCGTGTTCCTAAACGATATGAATATCCTTGTTCATTATCCCTCGGCTTAATAGCCTTTATTCATTCCAAATTTATGGCTTTTCATAAGGTTTTACCCATGATGTTCTTTCTGTGATCCTTCCTCAGGTAATTGAGGCATATAATAGTATTATTAAGGGATAAAGAAATTTTTAGTCACTTAGAATCTTATTCACCGAAGTAAGAATACAGTTTTGGTGTTTTAACATCTCTTGAATGAGATTGTTACAATGATGGTTTGGGGAATTCTCAGTACTAAACTATGGTTTGCTAACTTCCTCCTATGTGAGATTAGGTTCCCTAGCCGCAATTGTGGTTCTTGTAACGTTATCCCTTCGGGCTTTTGTAGGGGTGAAGGTGTCCTTATTGGAAGGTATCGCTTGGATTCCTTGTAATGTGGAACAATTCTTTGCTATGTGTCACACCCTCCTACACTCATAACAGATCCTATCAGGTCTTGTCCTCTGAAATGTCGGGCATCTTCAAATGTAGTGTCCTCATTGCCCACATCTATAATAGGTCAACTCCTTTTGTGGACTTTTGTAGTTCCTCTCGTACTTTGAGCATTGTGAGGCCTTTTTAAGGGATTGCTGATGGTTCGATGCCTTGCCTTCCTTGAGCCTGAACACCTTGGAGGCTTTCTTGTCGGGTCCTCTTTGACCCGAGATTACTCCAAGGGTTCTTCCATATTCCTGGTTCATTTCCTCCTTAGGGATGCTGTTCTTCCTGGCTTCTAGGATGGCTAAGGTAGCGTAAATTTGTTTAGCTACTTTTCTTGAGACCATCTGAAAATTTTAAAATTAATCCTATCAGTTACTATGTAAACCCCATCCTTTAGTAATGAGAAAACTGGGGAAAGAACCGATCAATTTGAATCTTTAAACCGAATTGGTCTAAAAACTCGATTGTTAGGGGATGAGAAATTTTGAAAATTTCTAACTCCCATGTGATTAAAAAAGGTTCATAAACTTGGGCAAAAGAACCCTAGGATAGAATGAGGAAGAAAGACCAAAACAATTCAATAGAACCGGGTCTGAACCAAATAGAACTGGTTTATGAATTGAGATGATTTATTGAACATGAACCGATAGAGAATGGGTAAACAAGACGCTTATGGATCCCTTGTGATTCAAAGAGGTTTATAATCTTTGGGAAGGAACCTTAGAACAATGTGGGAGAGAAAAACCAGACTGGTTTGGGTGAATTGGACCCGAACCGAATTAAACCGGTTTAGGAACCAAGCTGGTTTATGAACCCGAATCGATTAAGAGATTGTAAACCGGGAATGTTATGGACCGTAAGTGACCCAAGGAGTCATAAAAGACATGGAAATGGACTTGTGAAGGAATTGGGATTGAAAACCAAACTGGTTCAAGTGAACCGGTTCGAACCGATTTGAACCACTATTGAAACATGTCCTAAATTCATTTTCTAGGTAGCTTAATCAATTCAATTTTGAGATTTGAGGCCACCATTTGATAGAAAATGAATTTAGAAATTTTTAGATTTGAAAAACTCAGTTGAATGAGGGGTGAACCGGTCGGTTTAAGCTTTGAACTCAATTCGGACTAGTCCGGTCCAGTTCGGAACAGTGTCATCTTCTTCCTTTGGATAACAACACTTTTCACTCACCGGAAAATCGAAGCAGCACCGGTGTTTCCATTCGATACGTTTCAGGTCTTTAATGC
Organism: Trapa bicornis; assembly: GCA_030064425.1. Taxonomy (NCBI): domain Eukaryota; kingdom Viridiplantae; phylum Streptophyta; class Magnoliopsida; order Myrtales; family Lythraceae; genus Trapa; species Trapa bicornis. The sequence continues at coordinate 2,084,921 of CM057745.1, forward strand.
TTATTATAAATGTGCCAAATGGACGGCTAACGAATCCCCATGCTCCCTCTCCATTCGTCCTCTCTCGACTAATTTCGGGTGATCCAAATAGTTCATTAAACCTTGGAAAAGAAACTTAAAATAAATTAGAAGAGAAAAAACCAAACTGGTTCAGGTGAACAAGAATCCATAAGAACTTTAAAGTTAAGCGTGATTGCTCGAGAGTAGTGTGAGGATGGGTGACCTATTGGGATAAATTAATATATATTTAATTATTGTAATTAATACCAATAATTTAATACCTAAATTAAATTATCAATAATTTATGGCAATATTAATACTAGTAATAAATCTCTCCCATTTAATACACGATTTTACACCTATATAAAGAGATCATCCCCATTCATTCTCCTCACACCTGAACACTTCTCTCTCTCTCTAATGCTCCATTTCCCGATGAAGCTTGAACCAGAGCTTCGACTTGAACATTTTTCTTAACCTTAGAAGGAGAGGTTGGGCTCTTTAGAACTAGGGGGAAGACAGCTATCTAATAGCAAACTTTAGTCAATCCGAGAATCGCTAGAGAAGCACCGACATGATAAAATAGTGAAACAGCTCCGGCGGACCAAAGCTGCCCTATTTCAGCCAAGCTAAAATTGACTATTTCGAGCCTCCTTAGACCAAACCAAGCCCTCCCGACACCTCCTCAGCCCTTCCATGACCGAATTAGGACTAAAATGTAAGCCAATTCGGCTCCCCTTTATAATTTCAGATCGTTGTTAGAGAGAATATTAGAGGGCCAATTGAGAAATTTTAGAATTTTTTGGGCAAAATTAACCATTTTTCTAAAGAGGGGCAAAATGGTAATTTTGGAAAAATTGAAGGACCAAATTGGAAAATTGGGAAATTAAACCCCTTTGTGTGAAATCAAATGATTTAAGGTCCTAAGATAAATTTTAAAAGTTTCGGGACTCGAATTTAGGGAAAACCTGGCAATATGGACTTAAAGTTAAAGAAAAATAACTTTAGTAACATAATTACAAATATATGTAAAGTTGGGTTTTCTCATTTATTTGGAACGAATAAGGGCTATTAGGCCAAAGAATAATGAACAATTATGTTAATTTCGTGTAGGAGAACGATACATCGGGAACGCCAGTCGAGGTCCAACTTGCTAAGGACGGAACCCGACTAAGTGGAATTTCACTGCACTCTCAGGTGAGTGTGTTTACTAACATCATACCCAGTTTGAATGATGAGCACAACTTAAAATTTAAAAATCACTTACCGATTGTGAGTGAGATTATATATCATACCCAGTTGGGGATGATAAGTAACTCGGTATAAAAACCCACTGTTTAGTGGAATTTTAATCGTCACAACTTAGAGAAAGTGATGTGAAAACCATGTGGAAAAACTATTTATCGGTTGTAAGTAGATCATACCTGATTGGTATGATGAAACTTCCTCAAAGGAAGTTGAAAACCCGTTCATCGGTCATGAATGGAGATGTCCTTATACCGGTTGGTATAATGGACAGTGAAAACCCATTTTTGTTGGAAGTGTTCTCCCCTTACTGTGTGCCAATGCTTAAATAATTTGGGAGACCTTCTCGATGGGAGCTCGAATAACTCTGATAGGCCAGGGGCCTCGATTTTTGAACTCGGGGGCTAAATGCCCGATTTTGAAAATCTCGTACAGTGGGCCCAAGGCCAATTGGCATGAGCAGGAGCTCGTAAACGAACATGATATATGTGCCATAAAACTTAATAAGTGAATTGTTTGGCCATGGTACCAAGATAGGACTGACATGCTCAATCTATTAGTGGTAGTGCGACATGACAGGTCGACGGACCGGTCAAGACAAACAACTACGGGTTGAGTTGAGAGTCGGGGCTGTTAGGATAAATGGCACCACATATTCCAGGGCAATTTAAGAAAAATCTGTTTGTGCATGCACTATGAGTACGGGATCATCGAGACGCCCATGAGGGGTAGTGATGTGTCCTAAGGACCTTGGATGACCCGGTGAGTATAAGGGTAGTTCGTTGTTCCAGGTGTCTGTGCAAAATTTGGAGTAGCACCAAGCGCATGAGATCGGGTTGGAGACAGGATGAGGTCTCTGTCCTCATATGGACACAAGGAACCAATTTCGGGATTGAGGGTCAAATGTCGCATACATCCACTCGATCTTAGGGTAGAAGTGGTCGTGCTTCTATCCGGGTGGCCGGTAAAGTCGCTTCGAAGCCACTAGTGGGTTCGATAGTTGTACTGACCTCCGAATATGTGTAACCTTCATGATGAAGGATGTGTATTGGGTGATGACACACCAGTAACTAAGAATAATGGAAAAACCCAAATTTTTAAATGAAGGGATTTTTGAAAAGAAAGGAGTCTAGCACATTTCATATAAATATTTTTCTTGAAAGTCAAAATATTTGAATCCCATTCACTGAGTAATTGTACTCACCCCCTCCCTTATACCCATTTTAGGAAGTCTCGGAAAGCCAAACCATAAAAGACTTGTGCAATTAAATGCCTGCAAGACATGTACGATTAATTTAAATTACTATGCAATTTTGATTTATGATATTCCTGAAAAAAGATGCATGTCTAAAGAACGCCTTACTCTTTACGGTTTATAATATAAGGGGAAACCCTTTAGTAAATCAGGAGAGTGGCGGGTTGATCACGGGGATCCGACCAAATAGGGTCGGGACGTGACAACTAGAGTGGTATCAGAGCCTATTTCCTTGAATACATAGTCAAGACTAGAAAATATAGTAACTAATAGGATTATTTTAAATTTGGCAAAATGGCTCCAAAGAAAGGAACGAAGAGAACTAGGGCTGCCGTCTCCCACACCGCCCAGCCACCCCTACCGGTAGAAACTCCCAGAGTAGCCCAGACAACTCCTCCTAGATTCAGTAGGGAGCATCGAAGATTGTACAAGGAGTTCACCCATGTATTTGGCCAACCTAACCTTACTCCTGAGGCAGGCACCAACTCACAGGTTGAGCCCGAGGAAGTGCAATCCCACCCTCCCCCTACTAATCCAACCACTCCAACGAACATACCTAGAAATCTCAAAACTCTCCGACAACTAGGATGTAAACCTTTCCTTAGAGAAAAGGATGCTGGGACCGCCATGGACTGGCTGGCCAATATCAAGAAGTTGATGGGAATTGTCCAGATACTACTAGAGGATAGGGTGATCCTGATGGAATTCTTCTTGGAAGGAAGTGCTAGACAGTGGTGGGACAATGTCCGAAACCTACATGCCACCGCATCCACTTGAGAGCAATTTGAGAAAAGATATTCAGAGGAGTACCTAGCACCCCACCTAATAAATGAGAAGAAACAAGAGTTCATACAACTTCGACAAGAGATTAGTTCCGTAGCAGAGTATGAAACAAAATTCAACGAGTTAAGACCCTTTGCTCTTGACCTAGCTGGACCAGCTGACATATGCCAGAGGTTTGTGGATAATCTCAACTTGGATATTCGAGACCGTATGGGAGTACTAGGACGTCCCACAAACCTGGCATGTCACGCCCTGACCCGGTTTGGTCGGATCCCCGTGATCAACCCGCCACTCTCCCAGTTTATTAAAGGATTTCCCTTTATTGTAAACCGTAAAGAGTAATGCATCCTTTAACCTGCACCTTTTCCTGGAATAGCATAATCAAAACTGCATAAAATTTAAAACTTTACATACCTGTCTTACATGCATCTTAGTTGACGGTCTTTAAGGGGAGGTTTTCGGGATTTCCTGAAAGGGATATAAGGGAGGGGGTGAGTAGGACTACTCAGTGAATGAGTTTTTAAAGGTCTACTTTTAATTTTTAAGAAAAACATTTATATGGAGTGTGCCAGACTCCTTTCTTTTAAAAAATCCCTTCATTTAAAAATTTGGGTTTTTCCACCATTTCTTAGTTACCATTGTGGGTCATCACCCAACACACATTTTTCATCATGAAGGTTACACACATTCACAAGTCAGTATCACTACTGAACCCGCTAGTGGCTCCGGAGCGACTTTTCCTGCCACCCGGATAGAAGTACGACCACTTCTACCCTGAGAATGAGTGGATGTACGCGACATCCGACCCACAATCCCTTCTTCGTGTCCGTATGAGGACAGAGACCTCATCCTGTCCCCACCTCGATCTCATGCGCTTGGTGCTACTCCAGATTTCGCACAGGCACCTGGAACAACGAATTGCCCATATAGCCCCCAGGTCATCCAGTGCCCTTAGGACACATCACTACCCCTCATGGGCGTCTTGATGATCACGTACTCACAGTGCATGCACAAACAACGTTTTCTCATATTTCCATGTAATCTGTGGTGCCACTGGTCCAACGGCCCCTACTCTCAACTCAACCCGCAGTTGTTTGTCTTGACTGGTCCGTCGACCTATCATGTCGCACTGCCTCTAGTTAACTGAGCATGTTTGTCCTATCGTTGTACCATGGCCAAACAATTCACTTATTAAGTTTTATGGCACATATATCATGTTTGTTTACGAGCTCCTACTCGTGCCAACTAGCCTTGGGCCCACTGTACGAGATTTTCAAAATCGGGCATTTAGCCCCCAAGTTCCAAAACCGAGGCCCCCGACCTATCAGAGCTATTCAAGCTCCCGCTGAGAAGGTCTCCCAAATTGTTTAATCATTGGCACACAGTTAGGGGAGAGCACTTCCGACAAAACATATGTTTTCTCTATCCATTATACCGCCCGGTATAAGGACACCTCCGTTCATAACCGATGAACGGGTTTTTAACTTCCTTTGAGGAAGTCTTATTATACCAACCGAGTATGATTTACTTACAATCGGTAATTAGTTTTTCCGCATGATTTTCACATCACTTCCTCTAAGTAGTGATGTTTAAAATACCACTTAATAGTGGGTTTTCATACCGAGGTACTTATCATTCCCAACCGGGTATGATATAAAAGTTTCACTAACAACCAGTAAGTGGTTTTTAATTTTAAGTTGTGCTCATCATCCCAATTGGGTATGATGTTAGTAAACCAACTCACCCGTTAATGTCGTGAATTCCCCTAGACTGGTTCTTGGTATTCATGCGAGCTTGTCATTGCTGGCGTTCCCGGTACTTCATGTTCATACACAATATGAACATCTTGGTTCATTATCCTTCGGCCTAATTACCTTCATTCATTCCAAATAAATGAGAAAGTCAAACTTTCATTTATTTGCAATTAGGTCCCTAAAGTTATTTCTCTTTAACTTTATGTCCCAAATGCCAGTTTTTCCTTAAATTGAGTCCCAAAACTTCTAAAATTTATCATAGGACCTCAATTTATTCTATTTCACAAAAAGGGGTTTAATTTCCCAAATTTCCAATTTGGTCCCCCAACTTTTCCAAAATTACCATTTTGCCCTTCCTTTACAAAAATGGTAAATTTTGCCCAAAAAATTTCAAAATTCCTCAATTGGTCTTCCAACATTATTTTCATGCCCAATTGACCCTCAATTTCATAAAATTTCATTTTGGCCCTTTGAATTTCGAACATCCCCAATTTTCCCCCAATTCCAACTTATTAACACAGCTGAATTTGATTTCATCAAATTGACCCATCAAACGTTTCCAATTGTTGAAATTGAGTTTCTACATGTGATACGATTCTTTAGAAATGTGAATCGCAAGTTTTAACGTCGGGATGAGCTCAAATGGAGCTTCGCCGAAAAATGAACTATAGAGAGAGAAACCTTCAATTACTCACCGGTGAAGGCACGGCAGTCCAAGCTTTCGATCTAGGCATATAGCTCTCGTCCTGAGGTTTATCCAAGAATCAAGAATCGCATCAATTGATGCGGAATTGGATTAGAATTTCGTCATTGAAATTCTATCGACTCTCTCTAGCACTGATCGAAAATTGTAAAGGGAAGCCGAATTGGCTTACCTTTCGATCCTAATTTGGCCGTGGAAAGGCTGAGGAAGTGTTGGGAGGGCTTGGTTTGGCCTGAGGAGGGCTTGAAATGGTCGATTTGAACTTGGCCAAAATAGGGCAACTTCGGTCCGCCAGAGCTGCTTCACTATTCCATCATGCCGACGCTTGTCCAACGATTCTCGGATTGACTGGAGTTTGCTATTAGATAGCTATCTTCTCTTCGGTTCTAAAAAGCCTGACCTCTCCTTCCGAGGTTAAGAAAAATGTTCAAGTTGAAGCTCTAGTTTAAGCTTCAACATGAAATGGAGCAGTAGAGAGAGAGAAAGAAGTGTTCGGGTGTGAGGAGAATGAATGGGGATGACCTCTTTATATAGGTGTAAAACCGTGTATTAAATGGGATAGATTTATTACTAGTATTAATATTACCATAAATTATTGGTATTAATTTCAATAATTTAATTTGGGTATTATAATAATTTAATTTGTGTATTAAATTATTGGTATTACATTCGTGAGCTTATCGTTCCTTCTATTTTGGTTGGTTCCATTTCCTCTCAATTGGGATACACATGTCTTTTCGGGGCTTCCTTCCTTTGTAGAATTCTTTCCCTTTCTCCGGACATTCCTTTTTACATTTGCTCTGGGGGATTTCTACTCTTGATGTTGTCTTCTCTTGTTTACCTTTACTCCTTAATTCTTGCAGGACATCTTTTATACTCTATCCTCATCCTCATTCATACCCAATACCTGTCTATTTCCTTAGGGAGCGTACAAATCTTCCTTGTTTCAAGATTTCGTGATCATTATGTGAGAAGCTTGCCTATTTCTTTCTTGGCTTGAGTTTGGTTGTTAATTTGGCCTTTTGGTCCCTTTAAGGATTTCTTTTATCCTTCTCTTTCAGAGTATTTAACCTTTCTGCCTCTCTTTCTTCTCGGAACTTACATCATGGTTCTTCCGTGTATTAGCTGGTTAACTGCCTCGCCTCCACCAGTCCCTTGGTTTAGGTCTTCTTAGGGCATTTGTCTTCTCGCGTACTCTTGTCCTTAACATCATCTCACTGACCTTTTTAGGGTGTAGTCCTTTCTACTTCCCGGTCTTCCTTAGGTATGTTGGTCAGATACTTTGATTTTTGACTTTTCTGCTTTTTCCAAAAGAGCTAGTACTTTAAAATTATATCACTTTTACAAAGCAGGTTAGTCTTGGCCTCTAATACTTCCTTCCTTCAAGTAGTTTCTGATGAGGGGTTGGCTCCTTGCACATCTGCCAACCAATGATTCCTTTTCACAACGCATTCCTTCTCTTCTTCACTCTCACGGTGTCATTCCCTAGAGTTTCGGGGAACGTTTTTTTTTTTTTGTGTTTGCCCCTTATGAGAGGGTTCTAAGTGTGCTTCTCATGTACTTTATCCCTATTCATGAGGTATCCTTCTCGGTTTAACCTTTTTAAGAAGTTTTTTGTATTCCTCTCGTCTTTTCTTGACCTCTTTTTAAATTGTTTATGTAACCCGCTCCATGGTATCGGTCTCCAATCCTTCATGTCCTTTGTAAGGTTAGGCATCTCTTCAGGTAACGTCCCATCGTCATTCCCTTACATGGATTGTTGTGGTTCTTCCTTTCCTTCGAGTGAGGCTTTTTCCAGGGTTACTATGGGTTTGGTGCTTTACCGTTCTTGAGTTTGATCACTTTGACAATTTTCTAGCTGAATCACCTTTGTTAGGGTCATGGTAAGAGTCCTCCTAGGTTTCCTAATTCATCTTCTATCGCTGGGATGCGACTCTTCCTTAGTTTCTAGGATAATGTGGGTTTGTTTTATTTTCCTTAGGCCATATTCCTAGTAAGATCACATCCTCAGAAGATAGAGTTTTGGGGAATTTGAATCTTTTATTAACATGGGTATACAAAAGGTTGGGCTCTCAGCCCTATCACAGAAAATGGTCACAAATTAACTAGGGAGATATGGAATTCTTGATAAGCATCCTCCTTTATACTTAGGATTGTGCCATCAATAGGTCCTAGCACCATTCTCCATCGCTGCTTCACTATTCCATCATGCCGACGCTTCTCCAACGATTCTCGGATTGACTGGAGTTTGCTATTAGATAGTTGTTTCCTCCTCGGTTCTAAAGAGCATGACCTCTCCTTCCGAGGTTAAGAAAAATGTTCAAGTCGAAGCTCTGGTTTAAGCTTCACTGGGAAATGGAGCAGTAGAGAGAGAGAAAAGTGTTCAGGTGTGAGGAGAATGAATGGGGATTACCTCTTTATATAGGTGTAAAACCGTATATTAAATGGGAGAGATTTATTACTAGTATTAATATTGCCATAAATTATTGGTATTAATTTCAATAATTTAATTTGGGTATTAAATTATTGGTATTTATGATAAGCATAAAATTTTTTGACACTACTTCCCAAGGAGGTCACCCATCGTCACACTACTCTCAGGCAAGCATGCTTAATTTTAAAATTCTTATGGAATCTAGTTCACCTAAACCAATTTGGTTTTTATTTTCTAAGTTGTCTTAATTTTCTTTTTTCAAGGTTTAATGAACCCTTTGGATCACCCGAAAGTTGTAAATTTCCATATTGCTTATTCCCAAATGTAAACCGGCTCGGTTTTCTTATTCGGTTTGATCGGTTCTTTTCCCGGTTTTCCTTAACTCAAAAGTGCGGGGTTTACATGGCAACTGTAATTAGTATGGCTCATGAATGCAAGCGACTGGTACAGACCCGACGTCGTTGAATGGAGCAGATGACTAGAAACGGGGATAAAGGTTCAAAGATTTAAACTGTCAAGAGGAAGGAGAGAATATACCGACCTAAGGGGAGGAAACAAAAAGGTATTGCAACGGAGAAGGAACATGCTTCCACCCCTTCCCAGAGTAGTCCCTACCTTACCCCAAAGGAACCCTCACTGTCCGAAGTGTCAAAGGAATCATGAGGGAGCATGCCATGCCTGTTTCACCTGTAGACAAGCAAGACACTTTGTGAAGAATTGTCCTACTCTTAGGGAGAACAGACAGAAAAATATTCTTCGACCACCTCAAGGGAACTCCAGGAACCCCATACTGGAAGCTACGGCAAGAGTACCGGCTAGAGTATACAACCTCACTCAGGAGGAGGCTAGAGGAAACCCTAGAACTGTAGCGGGTACATCCCAAAACCCTACCAACTAGTCCAAAGAGTCATGTAAACTGAACGTCTTTTGAATTAATAAAGAGAATTTCTTCTAAAATATACGTTTCTTAAATCAGGGTATATACAGCTGTGGGGACAACTAGTTTAGGCTCTTTTTTACTCTAGAGCAGAACAATCATTTATCAAGGAAGAGTTGGTTTCTAAGATACCCTTGGAGCTCACTCCTCTTGTACAAAGCCTTAACTTCCTTACACCCTTAGGAGAAGGTCTGAACAGAAATAAACAACTAAAGGGGTGTGAGATAGAAATTAGAGGAATCAAACTTGAAGTTGACTTGATTCCATTACCTCTAAGAGAAGTGGAAGTAATCCTGGGGATGGACTGACTGAGTAATCATCAGGCAAGGATAGACTGTAGAAGGAAGACAGTAACTTTCCATACCTCCAAGACTAAGGGACTAAAGTTCCATGGAGATAAAAGAAAAAGTGAAGTAAAATTTGTGTCCCACCTGAAGGTTCAAAAGATGATTCAGAAAGAATGTACAGTTGTGCTGGCCATGGTGGTAAATGAAGATTTTGAAGAAAAGAAAATGGAAGACATTCCAATAGTCAGGCATTATCCAGAAGTTTTTCCAAAAGAGCTACCTGGACTACCTCTAAGTCGCCAAGTGGAGTTTACTATAGAAATAACCCTAGGAACTAACCCCATATCCCAAAGCCCCATATCACATGGGTCCGGCAGAACAGAAAGAACTAAAGGAACAACTGAACGAATTATTGGAAAAGGATTTCATACGTCCAAGTCAGTCTCCATGGGGTGCTCCTGTTTGGTTCGTGAAGAAAAAGGACGGGAGTATGAGACTATGTATTGACTACAGGAAGTAAAATTTTTGTCCCACTTGAAGGTTCAAAAGATGATTCAGAAAGAATGTATAGTTGTGATGGCCATGGTGGTAAATGAAGATTTTGAAGAAAAGAAAATGGAAGGCATTCCGATAGTCAGGCATTATCCAGAAGAGCTACTTGGACTACCTTCAAGTCGCCAAGTGGAGTTTACTATAGAAATAACCCTAGGAACCAACCCCATATCCCAAGCCCCATATCGCATGGGTCCGGTAGAACTAAAAGAACTAAAGGAACAACTGGACGAATTATTGGAAAAGGATTTCATACGTCCAAGTCAGTCTCCATGGGGTGCTCCTGTTTTGTTCGTGAAGAAAAAGGACGGGAGTATGAGACTATGTATTGACTACAGGAAGTAAAATTTTTGTCCCACCTGAAGGTTCAAAAGATGATTTAGAAAGAATGTACAGTTGTGATGGCCATGGTGGTAAATGAAGATTTTGAAGAAAAGAAAATGGAAGGCATTTCGATAGTCAGGCATTATCCAGAAGAGCTACTTGGACTACCTTCAAGTTGCCAAGTGAAGTTTACTATAGAAATAACCCTAGGAACCAACCCCATATCCCAAGCCCCATATCGCATGGGTCCGGTAGAACTAAAAGAACTAAAGGAACAACTGGACGAATTATTGGAAAAGGATTTCATACGTCCAAGTCAGTCTCCATGGGGTGCTCATGTTTTGTTCGTGAAGAAAAAGGACAGGAGTATGAGACTATGTATTGACTACAGGAAGTAAAATTTTTTTCCCACCTGAAGGTTCAAAAGATGATTCAGAAAGAATGTACAGTTGTGATGGCCATGGTGGTAAATGGAAGATTTTGAAGAAAAGAAAATGGAAGGCATTCCGATAGTCAGGCATTATCCAGAAGAGCTACTTGGACTACCTTCAAGTCGCCAAGTGGAGTTTACTATAGAAATAACCCTAGGAACCAACCCCATATCCCAAGCCCCATATCGCATGGGTCCGGTAGAACTAAAAGAACTAAAGGAACAACTGGACGAATTATTGGAAAAGGATTTCATACGTCCAAGTCAGTCTCCATGGGGTGCTCCTATTTTGTTCGTGAAGAAAAAGGACGGGAGTATGAGACTATGTATTGACTACAGGAAGTAAAATTTTTGTCCCACCTGAAGGTTCAAAAGATGATTTAGAAAGAATGTACAGTTGTGATGGCCATGGTGGTAAATGAAGATTTTGAAGAAAAGAAAATGGAAGGCATTTCGATAGTCAGGCATTATCCAGAAGAGCTACTTGGACTACCTTCAAGTTGCCAAGTGAAGTTTACTATAGAAATAACCCTAGGAACCAACCCCATATCCCAAGCCCCATATCGCATGGGTCCGGTAGAACTAAAAGAACTAAAGGAACAACTGGACGAATTATTGGAAAAGGATTTCATACGTCCAAGTCAGTCTCCATGGGGTGCTCATGTTTTGTTCGTGAAGAAAAAGGACAGGAGTATGAGACTATGTATTGACTACAGGAAGTAAAATTTTTTTCCCACCTGAAGGTTCAAAAGATGATTCAGAAAGAATGTACAGTTGTGATGGCCATGGTGGTAAATGGAAGATTTTGAAGAAAAGAAAATGGAAGGCATTCCGATAGTCAGGCATTATCCAAAAGAGCTACTTGGACTACCTTCAAGTCGCCAAGTGGAGTTTACTATAGAAATAACCCTAGGAACCAACCCCATATCCCAAGCCCCATATCGCATGGGTCCGGTAGAACTAAAAGAACTAAAGGAACAACTGGACGAATTATTGGAAAATGATTTCATACGTCCAAGTCAGTCTCCATGGGGTGCTCCTATTTTGTTCGTGAAGAAAAAGGACGGGAGTATGAGACTATGTATTGACTATAGGAAGCTGAATCAGGTCACCATAAAAAATCAATACCCACTCCCAAGGAAAGATGATTTGTTTGATCAGTTAAAAGGAGCAGCATACTTCTCAAAAATAGATCTTCGATCGTGCTACCACCAACTAAGGATTAGAGAAGAGGACATCCCTAAGGCGGCATTTCAATCCAGATATGGACATTATGAATTTCGAGTGATGTCGTTCGGATTGATAAATGCCCCTGTAACTTTCATGGACCTAATGAACCGCGTGTTCCAATCTCATCTGGATAGGTTCGTGATAGTATTCATAGATGATATCCTTATATACTCACAAACCAGGTCAAAACACGAAGAGCATCTAGCAATTACATTGGAAATCTTGAAGAAAAACCAATTATATGCAAAGTTTTCCAAGTGTGAATTCTGGTTACAAGAAGTAGGATTCTTAGGGCACATCGTATCTAAGGACGGAGTTAAGGTGGATCCAGCCAAAGTGGAAGCTATATCAAAATGGAAAGCTCCGAGGAATCCTATAGAAATTAGAAGTTTCTTAGGATTGGCAAGATACTATAGGTGGTTTGTGCACAACTTTTCTAAAATAACACCTCTAACTCGACTCACCGAGAAGGGAGTTGAGTATAAATGGGATGAGGATTGTGAAAAGTCTTTTTAGGAGTTAAAGACTTAACTGACAATCGCACCAGAACTCTCCTTACCTGAGTAACCTTCATGACAAAGGATGTGTGTTGGGTGATGACACACCAGTAACTAAGAATAATGGAAAAACCCGAATTGTTAAATGAAGGGATTTTTTAAAAGAAAGGAGTCTGGCACATTCCATATAAATGTTTTTCTTGAAAGTCAAAATATTTGAATCCCATTCACTGAGTAGTTGTACTCACCCCCTCCCTTATACCCTTTTCAGGAAGTCCCGAAAAGTCGAACCTTAAAAGACTTGTGCAATTAAATGCCTCCAAGATAGGTATAATTAATTTAAATTACTATGCAGTTTTGATTTATGATATTCTTGGAAAAAGGTGCAGGTATAAAGAACGTCTTACGCTTTACGGTTTATAATATAAGGGGAAACCCTTTGGTACATAGGGAGAGCGACGGGTTGATCACGGGGATCCGACCAAACTGGGTCATGGCATGACACTGCCACTCTCCTAGTATGTTAAGGGTTTTCCCCTTCTTTTAAACTGAGAGTAGTAAAGCATTCTTTAAACATGTACCTTTCCTAAAATAACATTAATAAAAACTATAAGAAATTTAAACTTAACATACCTGTATCACAGTCGTGGTTAGCTTGGGGTCTTTGGGTAGTCTTTCCTTTAGTTACCTGAAAAGTGGTATAAGGAAGGGGGTGAGTTCAATAACTTAGTGAATGGGTGTTTAAAATATAACTTTTAGAAAATAGTTTGAATTGGAGTTTTCTAAACTCATTATTTTCCTTTAAAATATTTCATTCTCAAATCTCGGTTTCATAACCATTTCTCATCATTAATCACATCCGGTGTGTTTATCAACCAACACACGCCCTTCATCATAAAGGGAACACACATTCGCATGGCAGCACGTCCACTGCATCCCACTTGTGGCATCAGATCAACTTTACCGGCCACCTGGATGTACGCAACATCCAACCTTCAATCCCGTAAAGAAAACTCCATGTCCATATGAGGATAGAGACCTCATCCTGACCCCACCCCGGTCTCATGCGTATTAAGCTATGTCGAGCTTCCCTGACTGTTGGCATGACAAACTACCATTATCTCCACCATGTCGTCCATTAGCCCCTAGGATGCATCACCACCCCTCTTGGGCATCTTGAAAGTCACATATCTTAGTGCATGCACAATCAACAATTTTCTATATAAGCCATTTAATCTATGGTGCCACTGGTCCAATGGCCCCGACCCTCAATTCGACCTCCAGCTGTTGGTCTCGACTGGTCCGTCGACCTGTCATGTCGCACTGCCGCCAATCCATCGAGTATGTCAGTCCTGTCTTGGTACCATGGCCAAATATATCATTCATTTAAAGTTTTCATGACTTAAACTCATGTTTGTTTATGAGCTCCTGCTCGTGCCAACTAGCCTTGAGCCCACTGTATGAGATTTTCAAAATCGAGCATATTAGCCCCCAAGTTCCAAAATCAAGGCCTCCAACCTATCTGAGCTATTCGAGCTCCCGTTAAGAAGTTCTCCCAAAAGGTTTAGGATGTGGCACACAGTCAAGGGAGAGCATTTTTGACAAAATAATCTTTTCATCTGTCTATCACACCAACCAGGTGTGAGGACATCTCTGTTTATAACTGATAAGCGAGTTTTCGACTTCCTTTGAGGAAGTTCATCATACCAACCGGTTAAGATCTACTTACAATCGGTAAGTAGTTTTTTCCGCATAATTTTCACATCACTTCATTCAAGTGTGATAGTTAAAATTCCACTTAGTAGTTGGTTTTCATTTCTGAGGTGCTTATCATCTCAATCGGGTATGATATAGAAATCTCACTCACCCGATAACACAATGATTTCCTCTTAATCGATTCTTTGTTTTCACGTGAGCTTGTCCTTGCTGGCGTTCTTGGTACTTTGTGTTCCTACACGATATGAACATACTTGTTCATTATCCCTTGGCCTAATAGCCTTCATTCATCATAAATGGATGAAATACTCAAACTTTTCAATTAATTACAATTAGGTCCCTAAAGTTCTTTTTCTTTAACTTTAGGTCCCTAATGCTGATTTCCCCCAAACTAAGTCCCAAAACTTATAAAATTCACCTTGGGACCTCAATTTATTCAAAATCACAAAAGGGGTTTAAGTTTCCCAAATTTCCAATTTGGTCCGTAACTTTTCCAAAATTACCATTTTGCCCCTACTTTACAAAAATGGTAAACTTCACCCTACAAATTTCAAAAATTGACCAATTGGTCCTCCAACATCTTTTCCATGTCCAATTGGCCCTCAATTTTATGAAATAGCACTTTAGTCCCTCGAATTTTTGAAATCCCCAATTTCAACCTTCCAACCTGGCCAAATTTGATTTTATCAAATTTATCAATCAATTGAAGTTAATTGTTGAAATTGAAGGTGTATTTGAGTTCTTAAACTTCCACACGATTCAATTGCACTTTGAATCGCACGATTTGACTCCAAAACAAGCTCAAACGGAGCTTCGTCGAAAAACTAGCCTTGGAGAGAGAAAGCTTCAAAAGCTTATCGTTAGGGGTGCAGCGGTCCAAGCTTTCGATCTGGGCAGATAGCTCTCATCCTGAGGTTCCTCCTAGGATTAAGAATCACATCAATTGATGCCAAAATGAGGGAGAATTTGATCAGTGAAGTTTCATTGGTTCTCTCTCTAACACTGATCGAAAATTATAAAGGGTAGCCAAATTGGCTTACCTTTCAGCTCTAATTCAGCTATATGAGGGTTGTGGAAGTGTTGGGAGGGCTTGGTTTGGCCTAAGGAGGGCTTGAATTGGCCAGCCTATCTACATTCGTAGCATATTCGACATGGTCCTTCATGGTTTTTCTGGCACTTGGAACAATAGGGGCTTCTTCTTGGCAGAATTGCATTTGTCTCCCTTTGTGTATGATAACCTTCCATTGTCCTAGAGAACCCCATTCTTGTTCTCCATTTTTGTCCACCTAGCTCCTTTGTCTTCTTCGGCTATCCTGACCTCCTTCCTCTTTCCTACTAGTTTGTTCTACTCGGCAGTGTCTCGTTTGTACCAAACGCCACATTCATGAATCATGTTGATGACAGTAACTAAATTCATGGGGCATCCTAGTACCCCCATTCGGTTCTGTATGTCCATATTCAGACCGTCCACAAATTATTGGCAAACATCCGCAGGTCCAGCTAGGTCAGGGGCAAAGGGTCTTAACTGGTTAAACTTGGTTTCATACTCTGAGATATAGCTAAGCCCTTGTCGGAGTCGGAGGAAGTCTTGTTTCTTCTCGTTGATTAAATGTGGAGCTAGGTAATCCTCCGTATATCTTTCCTCCAATAGCTCCCATGCAGGGATGGTGGCATGCAAGCTTCTAACATTATCCCACCACCTCTTCACACTAGCTTCCAGGAAAAATTCTACTAGGATCACCATATCCTTTGGTGAAATCCTAACTATCCCCATGAGTTTCTTGATACTAGCTAGCCAGTCCATAGCAGCCCCTACATCCTTTTCTCCTAGGAATGGTTTACATCCTAATTGTCAAAGGGTTTTGATGTATTTGGGAATGTCCACTAGAGGAGGAACATTAGCAGGAGGGGGATGGGATTGTACTTCCTCAGGCTCAGCTCGAGGGTTGGTGTCCACCTCACTAGGCCATCCAAACACTCGGGTGAACTCTTCGTACAATCTCTGATGTTCCAAGCTTAATCCAGGTGGGGTTGTCTGGGCTCCTCGAGGAGTTTCCATAAGGAGGGTTGGTTGGGCAGTGTCAGAGGTTGCATCTCTAGTTCTCTTGGTTCCTTTCTTGGAGCCATATGTAAATTTTAAAATTTATTCTCTAGACTACCACTCTTCCTAGCTTACTAAGGGTTTTCCCCTCTTTTAAACCCAGGAGGAGCAAGACGTCCTTTAAACTTGTACCTTTCCTGGAATACATAAATCAAAACTGCATAAAAATTTTAACTTACATACCTGTCTTGCAGGTGTGACTAACATGAGGTCTTTGGATAGGTCTCCCTTCGTTACCTGAAAAGGGATATAAGGGAAGGGTGTGTTCAACGACTTAGTGAATGGGTGTTTAAAGTTTGACTTTTAGGGGAAAATATTTAAATATTTAGACTACTTATTTTTAAATTTCTCATTTTCAAAATCTCAATTTCATCGCCATTACTCACTCCTTAACTATAACCAGTGTGTTTATTAACTAACACACATCCTTCATCATGAAGGGAACACACATGATTAAAATTATGTGTCCGTATGAGGACAGAGACCATATCTCAATCTCGTGCACATGAAACTCAAACACAGAAGCTTTAGGAAATCTCAAACACAGTAGTTTCATGGAGTCCAAACCTAGAAACTCCGTGGAGTACAAACACAAAACTCCGTAGAGTACAAACACAAAACTCCGTGGAGTACAAACACAAAACTCCATTATTAACTGGTATGACGAGAAACACAAACCCAATAGCTTTTCTTTTTCCCTTATCGCCACCATATCATCCAGCAGCCCTTAGGACGCATCACTACCGCTCTTGGGCGTTTTAATGGTCCTGAACCTCAAGTGCATGCACAAACAAAGTTTTCCTCAAAGCCATTTAATCTTTGGTGCCACTTGTCCAATGGCCCCGACCCTCAACTTGACATGTAGCTGTTTGTCTTGGCTGGTCCGTCGACCTGTCGTGTCACACTACTGCTAATTTATCGAGTATGTCGATTTTGTATCGGTGCCATGGCCAAACAATTCATTTATTTAAGTTTTCATGGCTTAGAATCATGTTGGTTTACGAGCTCCTGCTTGTGCCAACTGGCCTAGGGGTTTGAGATTTTCAAAATCGGGCATATTAGCCCCCAAGTTCCAAAACCGAGGCCTCCGACCTAACAGAGCTAATTGAGCTCCCGTAAAGAAGGTCTCTCAAAATGTTTAAGCAGTAGCACATAGTTAGGGGAGAGCACTTTTGACAAAATACTTTTCAACTATCCATCATACCAACCGAGTATGAGGACATCTCTGCTCATAACCGATGAACGGGTTTTCCACTTCCTTCGAGAAAGTTTCATCATACCAACTGGGTATGATCTACTTACACCAGTAAATAGTTTTTCCACTTAATTTTCACATCACTCCTCTCAGGTGTGATGTTTAAAATACCACTTAGTAGTGGGTTTTCATTTCCGAGGTGCTTATCATCCCAACCGGGTATAATATAAAAATTTCACTCACAACCGGTAAGTAGGTTTTCATTTAATAAAAGTGCTCATCACCCCAACTGGGTATGATGTTAAATATGCACACTCACAACCGGTAAGTAGTTTTTAGCTTTATTCGCTCATAACCCCAACCGGGTATGATGTTAAAAGTCCCACTCACCCGTTAATGCAGTGAATTCCTCTCGACCGGTTCTTTGTATTCACGCGAGCTTGTCCTTGCTGGAGTTCTCGGTACTTCGTGTTCCTATATGATATGAACATCCTTGTTCATTATCCCCCAGCCTAATAGCCTTCATTCATTTCAAATAAATGAGAAAACTAAACTTTTCATTTATTTGCAATTAGGTTCCTAAAGTTATTTTTCTTTAGCTTTAAGACCTTAATGTCGGTTTTTCCTCAAATTGAGTCCCGAAACTTTTAAAATTCACCTTGAGACCTCAATTTATTCAATTTCACAAAAAAGGGTTCAATTTCTCAAATTTCCAATTTGGTCTCCCAACTTTTCTAAAATTATCATTTTGCCCCTACTTTACAAAAATGATAAGTTTTGCCCCAAAAATCCCAAAATTTCCCAATTGGTCCTCAAACATCTTTATTATGCTCAATTGGTCCTCAATTTTGTGAAACTGCACTTTAGTCCATCGAATTTTTGAAAATTTCCAATTTTCCCTAATTTCAACCTTCTAACTCTGTCGAATTTGATTTTATCAAATTGACCGATCAAATGAGTTTAATTGTTGAAATTGAAGCTAGATTAGAGTTCCTACACCTTCATACGATTCAATTGCACTTTGAATCGTATGATTTGGTGTCGGAATGAGCTCAAACGGTGCTTCGTCGAAAAACTGAACTTAGAGAGAGAAAGCTTACTGTTGGGGGCGCGACGGTTCGAACTTTCGATGTGAACAGATAGCTCTTGTCCTCAGGTTCCTTCTAGGATCAAGAATTGCATCAATTGATGCTAAATTGAGTGAGAATTTTATCATCAAAGTTTTGTTGGTTCTCTCTCTAGCACCGGTCGGAAATTGCAGAGGGGAGCCAAATTGGCTTACCTTTCAGCTCTAATTTAGCTGTAGAAGGATTGTGGAGGTGTTGGGAGGGCTTGGTTTGGCCTGAGAATGGCTCGCATTAGCTGATTTCAGCTTAGCCGAAATAGGGCAACTTCGGTCCGTCGGAGCTGCTTTACTGTTTGATCACGCTAGCGCTTCTTCGGCAACCCTCAGAGCAAATGGAGACTACAGACGTGTAGCTGACTTCTCCCCGGTTCTAAAGAACTCGACCTCACCTTGTTTGGCTCATAAAAGTGCCCAAGTTGGAGTTCTAATTCGAGCTTTACTGGAAAATAGAGCAGTTAAGAGATAATGGAGTTTTCAGGTGTAAAGAGGATGAATGAGGAGGGGCTCTTTATATAGTAAGCTCAGGGACTTCTTGGCCATCCAATTGGTGCCTTAATAACGGTCATTAATTGCCTGAAACTACCTGGCCAGAGACTTTTCAGCTTCGCCGGTGCTGCGCGATGTTCCGACGAGTGAATAGTGCTGTCATCTGAAGGAAGAAGACAACACTGTTCCGGATCGGACCGGTCCGAACCAGGTTCAAAGCTTAAACCGGCCGGTTCACCTCCAATTCGACCGAATTTTTCAAATATAAAAATTTCTAAATTCATTTTCTATCCAATGGTGGCCTTAAATCTAAAATTAAATTTTTTTAAGCCACCTAGAAAAATGAATTTAGCATACGGTTCAATAGTGGTTCAAATCGGTTCAATCTGGTTTAGATTTGGTTCACCTAAACCAATTTGCCCTTTCTCTATTGGGATCCATAAATTTCCCAATTTTGTTACTCCTTAGGTCACTCGGGATCCATAAATTTCCAAATTTCCTGTTCCCTAATGATCAGTTTTGTGAACTGGTTCGATTTTTCTCATTTGGGTTGTGAGGTTCTTTTCTCGGTTTCCTTGTTTTAACGAAATGGGGTTTATAACAGGCGTGTAGCTGACTTCTCACAAAATCTAAAGAACCCGACCACGCCTTCTTTGGCTCAGAAAAATGCTCAAGTCGGAGCTCTAGTTTAAGGTTCACCGAAAAATGGAGCAGTAGGGAGAGAGTGGAGTTTCTAGGTGTGAGGAGGATAAATGAATTTAGAAACCGATTCAATAGTGGTTCAAACCGGTTCAATCCGTTCATCTGAACTAGTTTGGTTTTCACATCCAATTCATTATAAAGTACTTTCTCATAACTTTTGTTACTTTTTAGATCACTTGTAATCTATAAATTTTTCGATTTACCTTTTCTCTATCGATTGAGGTTTGTGAACCGGTTCAATTTTTTCACTCGTATTGATCGGTTCTTTCCCCATTTTTCTCATTATAAAATAACGGGGTTTAAATAAACTTGAGAGCAAGATTGTGAAACTATACTATATGAAGATTGTTGAATAATTAGCCGATTGTTTAACTAAAATATTAGAATCTAAATAGTTGATTAATATTTTAACAAAATAGGAATTATAGATATTTACCGAATTGAGTGGTAGCATTGAAATAATATAAAATATTTAAATTAGTTACAATATCTTATTAGTTAAGATTATATTATATATATTTAAAATTATATCGTAACTAACTTAAATATTTTAGATTATTTTAACAATTTACTTTAACTGTTTAAAATTTAAGATTACATTTATCTAGAGTAATAGTTGGACCGTGCTCCTAAAATTTACTAATGTCCAACCCGAGCTTGGGTCAAGTTTGGGTCTCTGTGGGCCGGGGCACGTTCCCCATTTGTATGGGCCCAGGTCTGAATCAGACTTTACAAGAGCTTAAAATGAATTCGGATCCCATTAAAATTGACGATCAACTGTACCCAATGCCTCTCACCCTCCACCTTTACATATTTGAAGGGAAACCAAGAATATCATTATATTTATTATTTTTTATTATATAATAGTAATTTACATTGTTTAATTTATGTCCGATTTTTTTTATAAATAACTTAATTTTAAAATGCCAATTTATAAAAAATTAGCGAAAATTTTATATTTTATCTAAACCATTGAAGATTTTTCTGTGAATTAAATCAAATAAAAGGCTTGCACCTAAGTTGGATTATCATGCAAATGGAAAAAATTTCTAGTATTGGAGTGGATTAACCTTAGTTTTACTTTATTATTGAGGCAAATTAGGCAAAGTAATCTTACTTTTACCCAGTTTTAAAATATTATTTTGGTGAATAATTAGTAAATGATCCGTACGAATATATACACCTTACTTAAAATAGATTAATGTGAATTTAAGAAATATTATGCAATAATAATTTTATAGAATTTACTAACAAAATCTTGTACGGCTGCAATTAGTACCGAGATAAACATACACCACTCATTTATAAAAATGAGTACTAGTTACAGTAATAACAAAAAAAAAAGACTACATTTAATTGTACGTTAGGTACGGCATAAGTGCAAAAAAAGGATTGTATAATATATTTTGTGATAATTTCAACATAAAATATCTGCCAAGCATATTAAATCATTGCCACAAAAGTGATTTCTCCAAACCAGACAACATTAATGGAAGGTTAATGAAAATGCAACCTTAGCCTATAAAGGTCAGAAGTACAATGAATAAAGAGTACCTTTTAATATTCTACCAAACACATTTAATCATTTGCTATAGCAAAAGTGATTTCTATAAGCCAAACAACATTCATGGATTGCCAAATGGATTAATGAAAATCAACCTTACCCAATAAATAAAACTCATCAAATAAAAATTATTAAAAATACAATTATTTTCAAATTTTAATATATTTTTTAAAAACTATTAATTATAATTGAGATTAATACTAAATTTTACGTTAAAACACACACAAATTATGATAAAATTTTGCTATGGTTTATATTTATTCTTTTTCACTAATCTCGAACCAAAAATACCAAAATTTTTAAAAATTTAAAAAACTCAATTAGTATTAGTTGAACGCTTGTTAAGATTAATTAATTAATTCTCATATTTTATTATCGAGAATAAAAAAGCTAATTAATGGAATTAAAATGAGTTTTAAAAATTATTTTAATTTAAACATATCACTAAAGTTAATAATTATTATCATATTATAATATAATCTCTAGTATTAATATAGATTTAATATAGAAAAAATTGATAATCTTATTCTCTCACAAGTATTAAAAAAAATTAATTAGTAAATATTATTTTTTATACAAAAAAATTGAAAATTAAACATTTTATGTTAATAATATTAAAATAAATTTACCATTTTAAAAATAAGTATAAGTACTTATTACTTGCCCTATTCTATAATAATAAGTACTTATTTATTAAATATGCCTAAAATTGCATTTTTAGCATGTGGCTATAATTAATTACATTGGCCATGTTATACCAAGAAAATTCTTCATTGGTTAATTTATCGCGTCAGTAATGACGCGGGGCACTGGATAATTTCTCATATATGGCTGCGCCCCGCGATCTATTCTCCATCTCCCTCCCTGGCTTCCCTTCTCTCATTTCCTGACTTCCCTCTGGACCCCATCTTTGCTCTGCTTGGAGGTCTTCAATCCTCGGATCCCTTGGCAAGCAGCTCATTGGCGATTCGGTCCGCCTGATCTCTCTAATCGTCTCCGTTTCCAGCGTCTCTGCGGTGGAAGGGAGGGGTCCTCGGTCCTCCCCATCGGCAGATCCAAATGATAACCATCCCTTATCTGACCGCTCTCAGTACGTACTTCAGCTATGGGCTGCTCTTTGCGTTCGGCCAGTTCCGAGATTTCTTCAGGAAAATCTTCGACTGGTGGAACTCCACCACCGACCTTCAGGTCGTCTTCTTCTCATCCTCTGCTCCTCCTGCGATCCGCCTGCTGTTTCCTCTTTGGGATTGCTTTATGTAACTTGTTGTTTTGTTCGGATTCTCAGGGTTACGCACCGATCTGCTTGGGATTAGAGGATTTCTACACCCGCCGCCTGTACCTTCGGATTCAGGTGCTCCTCTCTAATTGGATTGTCGCATATCTCTCCTTCCCATGCTTATGGCTCCCGGATGTCCCAAGATGATTTTTTTAGTTCGGCACGTGTTCATGTGTGAAATTGGAGTAGCTGCCATCGGATAATTACTACATATTGTATCCCCATCCATATTTCACGGTGCAATCCTTCCATCTTTGCAGGATTGTTTTGGAAGACCAATATCAAGTGCACCGGATGCCTGGTTTGATGTGGTCGAGAGATATTCAAATGATAATAACAAAACTCTAATGTGAGCTTCTGCCACCTATTGCTCGTATATGGCTTCCTTCTCCACATATCTAATGTTCTATTTATGAATTGCTTCTTGTTTACTGCGTATTCTATGTTTTGCTTGGAATTCTTAAACATGAGGGGCAAATAAATTAGATAGGAATTCTGGCCACCTATACAGTCTGAAATAGATTATTTGAGGCATCGTGCATCCCAATATTTTCCCTATTTTCCTGAATGATATGCACCTCTGAGCAGACGAACCACCAAGAAAAGCAGGTGTCTTAACCTGGGTTCTTATAACTATCTCGGGTTTGCTGCATCTGATGAGTACTGCACACCGCGTGCTATTGAGACACTGAAGAGGTTCTCACCAAGCACTTGCAGCAGTCGGGTTGACGGCGGTATGAGATAGTCATCTATCTATACCTACAGTGTCTATTGCTTGTCCTTCCTGCTGTCCGCTCACCCTGATATATCACCAGGAACTACTTCCTTGCACAATGAATTGGAGGAATATGTTGCCAGATTTGTAGGAAAGCCAGCTGCTGTTGTCTTTGGCATGGGTTATGTAACAAACTCTGCCATCCTTCCTGTGTTGATTGGCAAGGTAGCTAACTAAAATGTTAGAATGCTTCTATTGGTGAGTGTTGTAATGTTAACTAAGTTTTGTCCACTTTTATATGCAGGGAGGCCTGATTATTAGTGATTCATTGAATCACAATTCCATTGTCAATGGTGCTCGAGGCTCTGGAGCTACAATCCGTGTTTTTCAACACAATAGTGAGTTCTGATTCTAGATTTTTTTGCCCATCGAAAGCGAAACTTTTATTCAATTTTGCCTCAACAACCTCCTCGGACAGTTCCGAGTCTCAAGCATAGAAAAGACATGTCTTTCTCAATCAAATGAATAAAAAAGTCAGGTACAGTAGTAAGTATACGACTTACTACTTAAGCTCTGACCCTCCGTGCCTTTGCGAGCTAGTACATTGGCACACGAGTTCAGAACTACTCACCAAGTTCAACTGAACATTGTGAAGAGCAATTGACTTTCTAAAGGACACCCAATATGGGTATAGCCTCCACTTGCATTTGGACTTGGGACCTCTATATTATTCTTTTTTTTTTTGCACAAACCTCTATATTATTCTCTTCCAAAAAATGCAGCTCCAGAATATCTACCATTATTGTGGAATTAATCTTCCATTCCGACATTTGCTTCAGCACCATCTCACTTGGATAGTGTTCTGAGGGAGCAAATTGCAGAAGGACAACCCAGAACACACAGGCCATGGAAGAAGATAATTGTTGTTATTGAAGGGATATACAGTATGGAAGGGGAACTCTGCAAACTTCCAGAGATTGTTGCAGTATGCAAAAAATATAAGGTGCTTCATGGAACTCATAATGATTCTAAAGCACTTCACATAATCCTTGACTATTCAGTTAGACATGAACTTTTGGGTCATAAAAATTTCCTCTCTTCTTGGTATCTTGTAGGCTTATGTATACTTGGATGAGGCTCATAGTATCGGTGCAGTTGGAAAAACAGGAAGGGGGGTTTGTGAATTGTTAGGTGTTGATACTGCTGATGTTGATATCATGATGGGAACTTTCACCAAGTCGTTTGGATCATGTGGTGGTTATATTGCTGGATCGAAGGTACTCTGCTGCATAACTCTTTTGATGTATATTTCTCTGTCTTTCCCATACATTGTGACAGTCCATATATTTATTGAAAGTTAAACCTGCAAGGCTATTTCTGTAAAGACCCAGAAAAGCGATAACCTTGCTATACTGATGCACAATTAACTTGAAATAGATCTACACCTTTTTCCTCAAAATAATCTGGCTTCACTGCAGTCTCTTCCGACATCTATTTTATTATTGCAGATCATTCTTTTTTTGGCAAGTAAGGGTTTTTTTAAATGGATGATTTGGTGAATCTGCTGCTTTTGCTTCCTCTAACCTGCTCATATGTGTTCTGGCATGGGTAACAGGAGCTTATCAACTATCTGAAGAACAATTGTCCAGCCCATCTATATGCCACTTCAATTTCTCCTCCAGCTGCTCAACAGATTATATCTTCTATTAAAGTCATTCTTGGCGAAGATGGTTCAAATAGAGGTTACAAACTCAGATTGTGATTTATCGTGTCAATAAAAGCTAGACACCTTAAAATTTTGCTCTATTGTTTGGTATAGTATAATTGCGTATATTTGTCTTTATCCCTAATAGCTATAAAGATTTTTAAGTTGATCTGTTAATTATTGATCATCTCGGACTTAGCATATAAGAAAGAATGTTTAGATTATAGAGCTGAGCTTTCAGATGCCAGATGGAAATGCCAAGCCTAGGATGGGGATGCCATTTGATTGTAGTAACAATTGCTAATATTTTTAGTTCCTAATTTGGGGTTTGGTGGATATAGGTGCCCAGAAGCTTGCAAGAATACGTGAGAACAGTAACTTTTTCAGATCAGAGCTGCAGAAAATGGGTTTTGATGTTCTTGGGGATAATGATTCTCCCATTATGCCCATAATGCTTTACAATCCTGCTAAAATCCCTGCCTTTTCACGCGAGTGCCTCAAGCAGAACGTGAGTCTTTTAATTTGATTCAATTGGTCTGACAAATATGGATATAGTTATGCATTTTCTTTTCTGAAGGTAATTTTGTGTCATACTAAATTGCAGGTTGCTGTAGTCACAGTTGCTTTTCCTGCTACTCCTCTTCTTTTAGCCAGGGCACGAATCTGTATATCTGCCTCTCACACTAAGGAAGATCTTATGAAGGCTCTTGAGGTAATAAATCGAGTAATTTCCCTTCATCAATTCACTATCTTACAGGCTAGATATCACACACTTGTCTGGGATACAACAAACATGTCAGAACTTAAATTAGACAAGTACGGGGTCAAAATTAACTACTTGTGCTGGTTTTGGGGGTGCTCACTCTTCATTTTTCTGATCTGACTTATTACTGTACTAGTCAATGAGTGATTTATGTTTAAGCTCATATTTATGCATAGTTTACTTTTAGATACGTTATTAGAGCCTTTGTTTTTTCCTTCCGAATTTGCTTCTGCTATTACTAGATTGAGTGTTCAAGCCCATGCGGGTGCTGAAATTTCTTTTTCTCTGTATGGTTTCATTTGTAGGTCTTCAGTGAAGTTGGTGACCTTGTTGGCATCAAGTACTTCCCTGCTGAACCCAACAAGCAGCATCTGGAGAAATGCACGACAAAGGAGGACTGAATCCAACGTGTAGAGACTAGACACCATCTCCATGACGAAATGTTAGCACTTCTGTTCCTTTGACTTGGTTATGAAAATATTGCAGTTTTTAGTTACCTGTCAGCTCAAACTTCCACTCCTGCATTTGTTTCTGACCTATTTGAGTAATCAATGAGTTTTGGTTGAAATGATTGACGTGTGTGTGGGGTGTATATACGATCTGATCAGATTGTTGCTCAGAACATGCTGCTTTTTTATGAAATACAATCAGATGCGTGACATTTGAGATGGTAGTATAGTCAAATGGGTTTGTGAAAGACACTGTTAGATCGATCAAGGACCAAACAAAAACCAAGAGGAAACTGCTGTGGTTGAGAAACCAAACTGCTTTTGATGGAAATTTTTGTAACATGAGTGAAAGTGTGATCTGATGATTGGGAAGTAGGGGCAGTCTTGCTGGTGCTAAAATTGTCAGGCTCCATGTGCTAGCTAGGCTTAGACCTAACAAATCATTTGTCAATATGCAACCATGACTCCATAATTAATGCTGTGTTCAAGCCATCAATTTATTGAGTTAGATCAATCCATTATTCAGCCCCATAATTGTAAAAAAAAAAATAATAAATCAATTCTATTAACTTCAATTAATTTTTATTAAAAAGGTAAATTAATAATTTTATCAAATAATTATAAATATTATAAAAATACATTTTATTAGTCTAAAGATGTTATCATTCAGATGGTGTGATATTTATAGAGAAGTTTGCAATACATTCTACTAGCACACTTCTTCCACATATCAGATAAAAGAAGCAAAAAAAATAGACTTAAGCATTGGGGTAAGCAAGTGAGATGCTGGAACGCAGATGAATTTGGATCAATATGTACGGATGTAATCTCCTTTACACTGTACAAGAAGGAATGACTGTCAAGCCCAACATGGGCAAAAGAATCCCAGACTGCTTCCTGCACTTTGGTACCAAAACAAAAATTTCCACCCTCACCTAATATTCCTCCGATGAAGCACCCGGCCACTGCCCCACCTGTGATCTTTCCGCTGCTCTATTGTCGACAGCAGCTGCCGTGCTTCTTCCACAGATCCAAGCTCGAGATCCATAACAAATAGCGGGAGAGTTCTGTCTCCCAGACTGTTGTTCCATTTCTCTTTTCCCTTTGAGGTATGGTGGCCTTGCCCCTGCCTCTGCAACCTGTCCGAGGAGCCGCTCCCCATAACGTGCACCACATTCTCGTCAACATCACAGTGGATCACGCTGCTTAGCCAGATCTCTGATTCGGCCGACCAGTCGGGTTCTGCTGAGATCCCCGGGAAGTGGGGGCTCCCAAAGTCCACGAGGCTCGGGCAGCTGATGATCAGGATCCGCTTGTCAGACAGCACGACAAATCTACCGGCTTGCCGGAGGGCCTTGCAAGTGATCAGCCCCTCATCTTGGTCATCCTGCTTGGTGATGGAGGCTGCACTGTCATAGTCATCGTTGGTGTTGATAGTGTCTACCACTTTCATGAGCACGTGAGTGCCAATTGCTTCATCCCAGGAGTACGGTTTTAGGGGGAGGTCAGGCCTCAGATGCCTCGGTAGCCGCACCCTCAGGCGCTTGGCTCCTCCAGTTTGGTAGTGCTTGCTTCGATTTCGAATGCTCTGGGCAGTTTTCCCAGTCACTTCGAGAATGCTGGCAGCAGGTCGGGCAACCACTCCAGTCAGCCCCAATGCCATTCCTGAAGAATAAGATGAACCATACTTTTTTATATACTTGAAACCAAATTCAAACCGTTCAATAGTTTGAAGATGGGGCTTATTGCATCACAAAAAGAAAAAGAGAGAAATGAAAGTTGCTTACCTGAGAGCACACCTGGGAGACCATGCTTTTCAGCTCCTCTGATAGGGGATTGGAGTAATCCCGTGAGTCCCTATACAGAGTGAAATTGTGAAAATTTACCATCTGCTGTGCAATCAGAAAGATTGAATATGCATAATGCTTTAGTTCTTAGATTAAGAAAATAATGAAAATTCGTGCAGGTTATGGCCAACTGATACAAGTAATCTTGCCATATCTTTTACAGATGGTTGCCTTAACTAAGGATTATAATAATTCGAAATTCACATAGTAATATGAAAGCTTTGAATACCTCCAAGACTTCATTTATTACTCCTTGACTATGAGAAGTCACCCCTCTCTGTTGTCTCTCCATTCTGGCAACAGCTTGTTCATCAAATGTCAATGCAACAATACCCTGCCCAAAAAAGTGTTACAAATGTTTCTAGTTATATTATTAACCTTGTTATGTTGCGGATGGAAGGAGGAAGAAAGCAGGAAAGAGTAAAGGCTTTATGACAAGTAGCACCTTCTGGGCAGCCTTACTGAACTGAAAGGCAGCATCACTCAATGCATAGACTGTGTTACTCAAAAGACTCGAAGTTCCCCGCGCCATGTCTCTTACTAGTCCTACAGGGCTCTAGACATGTCAAATATGTTAGTCACTTAACATGGTACGGAAACACAATTTGTTTTTGAAAGGTGAGAGAAGGCCATTTCCATCTTCCAAAAAACAATGTACAAATGAAATTGTTTGCACCTGCTTTCATCAAAGTTATACTTGGAACAATTTATACAGTTCATACCTGCAAAACATTTCGAGTAGGAACTGATAAGAAATCTTTGATCCCAAGGCCTAGGCTCCTAGCAAATCCAATTGGATTACCAATAACACCAGCTGATCCCAATACCTACAAAGAGGGTTAATAAACAATGGTAAGAATCTACATCAGCACTTCTGAAAATATTTATGAACCTATGAGCATGGATCATGTCCAGCTGCCAGAAGTTCTCATCTTCTGAAAGCTCCATTGTAATGTTTGACTGATTATATCAGTTTGCAGAAAAAAAATGTCAACAAAGTGATGTATAAATGTAGCTCCGGAGTAATTTTTCAAGTTTTCATTACCTTGTACATCTCATGAAGAAGTTGCCGTGTGTAATGTCGGATGAGGATTTCCTGAATGGATTCCCAACTCGCCATATGGTGAGATATCGTCAATTCCCTAAGATGAATTCGTGCACCTTCAATGTCAGCTAGAGCCATTAAACCTCTCTGCAGAGTGACAACATTGTGTCAAGGATTAGCTGCAAGAAGCAATATGCATTAACATAGAAAAGGTAGAATTACCACCATACACTTGAACAATACACAATTTCTGCCATTTTATGTCTTTCAATGGCCATTTTATAGTTGGCATAAGCAGTAACCAGATACCACTTTCAATGATCCAATGATTTGTTAACATAAAAAAGAAAGTTGCTTAACAAGATACCAGTAATGACATTTTAGCAGAGCTAACAGGTGACACTGGACATACTGTTAGATTGGCTCCAGTCTGGCAATTTTCCTTTTTTATTAAGTACATCATTGGGAATGATTAGGACAGGAGTACCCATGGGGTAACTGGTGATAACCGAGAAGTAATTGAGAGCGATTAACTTTAGATCCTGACAATAACAATGCATTCAAACGACACCAAGGTTTGCTTTGTAGGGACGTGCCAAAATGGGGAGATGCTAAGTGCATCCCCATAAAGAAAGCATTTTTCACGTATTGTGACTTTCTACTGATGAAAGTTATAAATCTACTTACATGCATAAGAGAGTCACCAGATGTAGGGATCCCAAATCTAAGTGTCCATGGAGCACTAGAGAAGCTGAATAATCATCAACAGTTAAGTTAAATACAAGAGCAATGTGAAATATGGTAATAGGAAAGGATGAAGTTGAATTTAACTTAACCTTAATGTGAACTTCACAGAGGCCATATCAAATAATTCAACATAAATCTTCTCTCGTCTCCTTGCTAGATGGTATATTTGTTGCCAGGGTGCTCCGATTGGGATTACTGAGGGTAATGGTGAATGATTTCTCATGTTCTTATTTCGTATTGAAGTATTGAAACTTGGAACAAGTGGGTGGGGATCTTCTAAAAGACTGATATCATATAAAACTGGTGGCTCTGTTGAATCTGAAAATAAAAGCACTCCACTTTGTAGCCTCAAATAAACAGTTCTTAAAAACTCTGCAACGCTTGACACTACTTCTTGTTCAAGCTCAAGGTGAAATTCTGCCATCCTGCAAGAAAATATTATAGAACCAAGCAATATATTAATCTAACCACTTTGAGCAATATCCAGCTATAAATGAAAGTCAGAAGATACTGAAAATAGAAGAAAGGTTATACCCTTTGGTCCCATGTTTCTGCCTTCACATTGCACGATTTCAAAAACAGAGAAGTATATATTTCCATGTTACACCATGCATAGGTACATCTAGCAGACTCACTAACAACCATTGGCAATTAATTACAAGTTTACACTGCAAAATCTTAGGTCGGAACTCCATTTTCACCATCTTCCGCCCACAGACAATTTAAAAATGAATAATGTGAAAATAATGTCTAGAGATATATGAACTAAGGCCATATACATGCTAGGCAACAAAGCCTACAGATGGACCGTACTTTTACCTGCAGAATTTTGTAGAGTGAATAGAGCCAACGGTTCATACCTAAATATTATATATTCAAACGAGATCACTGGCATGTCTTTTTTCCTCCACTTTGACATACTTAGGCAGATGACAGATTCACATGAGCTTTGAGGATGAATATGCATGTCCCAACACTTATTCTGATCACCATCTTCAAGGTCAAAAGAATTACTTCTGGAATCACGATCAAATGACAGGATCACTGGGTATTGTGTGGCAGGCAGTTGATTGTCTATTTGCAATGAGGAGACTTGACATGAAAGCTTTTGTTGATCCATATTTTGAAGTAGATTAACAATCACACCCCTTAAGCAGATAAAAAGCAACTCCTACAAGAGGGATTAGAATGGTAAGCAAACATGGGAAGAGTAGAAAAATTGGGAAACAAATAGCATCTCAAACAGAATTTTCTCTTAATGCACCTGAGAGTTTGAATTGATGAGAGAGACACCAATATAAGGAATGCTAATCGAAATTTTCTCATTGTAATCAGAATTGTCTTGTTTCTGCTCTGGTTTCCTCTTCTTGTTGGTCAAATTGTTACTTAAGTCCTTCGAGTCTATATAAACATGATAACTTGAATCTATTATGCTCAGCACCTGTAAAAACAAATGGATAAATTACAGAGTGGTAGAAAATAAGGATGGCCACTCCTGCATAATTAACAATGAGAAACACACCTTGGTTGCTCCTTCAGCACGGGCAGATACAATCAAAGTTCTTTCAGGCTTCTGAGGTAAAAAAACAGATGTGTCAGTAACCACATGATAAGGCCAAAGATCTTAAGACAAATGTCATAAAATACCTAGGGAATGTTTATATAATTGCTCCCTTTTACATTGTATTCAATTCCTGTCAATTTAAAAAACTCTTTTGCATTTATCTACATGCATGATTATTCAGAAAAGATGGCACACATATTATAGTTCTGTATATATATATATATATATATATATAGATGTCAAACATAAAGAAAACCCATTCACAGTTTTTTTAAAGAAAAATCTACAAGGTCTTAATGAGAGAAAATAGAGTTGAAGAGTATAAACTGCATGAAAGCATTGCTGCGGGATGGTGAGATGAATTAAGCATGTAGAAAAAGAATATCCACTATGTCCAACCTGGTGGAATTTCATCTCATCTAAGACCACCAACAGGCTGGAAGTAATCTTATGCATATCACAAATTTTGACTACTGTCTAGAAAGTTTTCTCCGTGAATCCCAGATAATGTCATGGAATTCTGTGAGCTAATATGTCTTCGACTTATTGGAACCTTCAAAAAAGTCCAATAGAAGACTTGAAGAAAGGCACTATCAGCTGAACAAAATTTTCTTTATAATTTTATTTGGACAAATGGGATTGATAGTGCCCCACTAAATAAATTGGATGTGGCTTCCAGCTTTTTCCAAGAGAAGAAGATACCTCTAATGTAGCAGGCAAGTGAACTGTCATGGTCTGCATCATATCATCAAGAGCAAATGATCCTAATATGCGTTCTCCAGGAACCTTCATTTTATATGCAAAAAAGCAAAATCATTGAATTGAAAAAATATTTAACTCTCCAAAAATGAAATAAAATTGATAACACAATTTGTTACCTCAAGCACAAGGCGGTGAGGCAAGCAGGGTTCATCCCATGCATAAGGGCAACACTGATAGGAGTTCACAATAGTTTCAAAATTTTCACACCTTAGTTGATAAACACGCAATCTCTGTAGGAACACAAATAAACAGAAGTGACACACAAATTCCATGGACCAGTGAACGTATATAATGGCCATCATGCAGGAAAACCATGCAAGAATGCAAGCTGCAAAAATGATTCAAGTAAATAACTGTCTTCAACAAAACACCAAAAGTAATTTAGGCCTTACTGACCTCCTTCGAGAAATTCTCGATTCTGTAAGGCATGTAACCTGAATCATCATCTGACAGCAATATTAGGTTTGTTCCAGAATTTCCATGAATGCTAGCAACAATCTTTTCATCTTTGATAGACACGTCAGCATTTTGCACTTCCACTCGAATCATGTTCAGTGCTCCAGAAATATAATTCCGCATCTTCACCTGGGTATCAGCTAAAATATCAGGTAAGAAGCAGCCTGACCACTGACACCCAGGTTCATTGTAACGGATTGAAACCAGTAACTCCCTACAATTAATTAAAAGTGACAGGAATTATCATGTTAAAGGGATGGAAAAAGAAAGGAAAAAGAACCTAAGAGAATAGCAGCTGCGTGTAACTAGAATATTGAATACAAGCTAGACGGAACACTTCCATGTAGCAGAGGCAACTAATTACCCAAATAAAAAATTATACTCAATAGCTGTCAAGTAACAAAAACAACACACATTACTCCCTAGTTATTGTTAAAATTCATATTATTCATAACAAAGGGAACTGGATTACATTGCTGGCTTGTTCAAACTAAGCAATCCACCTAACATATTTCTCAAAGGATCACTTTGTAAACAACCTAAAATAACTGTGAAAGTACCTTGTTGTATCCATCCAATGAAGATTGGAATGCTGCCTGACACCTAGATGGAAAACCAAATCACTTCCCTTCTGCTTGTAACATAATTCCTTGCTGCAAGCATTACTAATGATGTATCTGCATAAACAATTTTAAACAAATAAGACCAACTCTTCAAAATAAAGAGGAGAAGAAGAAGAAATGGAATAAATTCCTCAAGTGGATACAGTGATTAACGGAATGCAATGACTACTGGCATTTGCTGTGGTAAGACACATCAATGAGCTGCTAGTTACCCGCATGGGCAATATTTATATGAATGAACCTGACCTTACCTGGGCACTCAGGCTCATATAGAATACTTGCAGGTCTGAAGTTAGCTATATGGAAAATTCCTAATGAATAACAAGAGACAATCATAATAAAGAAACAAAATATGACCTTGGCTGGAAAGAGATTGCCCTAGTATGACCTCTGAATGGTTCTGAAAGTGCAGTAGAAGTCACAGATACTACATAAGCACCATTCTGAATCTGTTGAGGAACAAATACAGTAATTGAACCACTAGCAGGATCCAATGGAAATGGATCTGACCATGAAAAGCCAACCTGTTTGACATATTCTGGTAAATTTCTCCTTACTTTTACCATATTATCACTTGCAACAGAGCTGGATTTAGGCGCATAAGCGAATATCCCAAACTTTCCCTGCTCATTATTTCCAAACAAATTTTCCATGCTTTCTTTGTCATTCTTCCTTTGCAGACGCAAAAAAGACGCATCTACTCTGTCTGAAGGCATGCTCATCATTCCCCTGATTGAGATAACTGAACTATTAGCAGAAAGATGCTTAGTGGTTGATGAATAATCTTCAGCGGATGATAAAAGACCAAGACCGTCCATTTTCATTTCAATAGGTTCTTGCTCAATCAAATCGTAACAAGATGGAATGGTGCATATAGTCTCAGCTGCCACTTCACCAGCAGAATCAGCAAGTTCGAGCGGGAAACCCAAACAATTATACAAGAGAAATGGAACAAATATGAAGAGTTCTCGTGCCCCAGAAAAAGCATCCATTTTCTTCTCCAAAGTAACATTTATCGGACCTGCGATTATGTGGCAATATTGATGTGAATATTACATAAACAACCGATGAGTTCACAGAAGCAAAAAAAAGGAAATTTTCATTCAGCTTCTGTCAGCAGAAAATAAATCATAATTTCAGTCCCAAATGGCTTCAGTTATATGAAACATCTCAGTTGGTTCCAGAATACTAACACAAGTAATTGATTTCAGCCAAGTGGTTCCTAGGGTATAAAGTGATCTAATTACTATTGTGTTAAAAACTGCAGGGTTAATTGTTGGATATCGAAGAAACACCCGTAAAGGTCACCTCAGCCTTCAAGAAAAATGCTAGACTAATATCTAGGAAATAATTACAGCCTTTGAAGCATGCAGTTAAATCTGTCGGGTAATCCTTACAAAGCAAGTGCCATGGATAAAATCCAATTCAGCTAATTCAATGCAGAAAAAGATGGCCTGACATGGTTCAGGCTGCTTCTTGAGACAATTCAAACAACATGGAACTATCTCCTAATTGTAGGGGCAAATTCAAATCTTCCTAATATAAAATGAAATGTACTACTAAGATGTTTTCCATACTGAAGGAAAAAAAAGTTCTCCAGATAAATCACCTTTACCAACATCTGTATCAAAAGTCAGAGTCTCTGAAAGAATAAACTTAGTGCCGGTGAACTTAGCTAGTCTACTGAATTCTTCAGCATCAGGAATTCTAGAGACTGAAATTTTGTACCCCTGAAGATGGAAACTCAAGCACAACTCATGCGATGGATCAATGTGATAAAAGGAGGTTTGGACCTGAATAGAGATAACAAAAGCTTCATCAATACTGAAAAAATCAGAAGATACAGATCTATGTAAATATGTTTTAAACCACTTTAAACTTAAGGATAGGGAATGCAAACCTCTGAAAGCAATGCACAATGATTGACTCCACCACATTCAATGGTCAATGAAACCACTTCAGGAAGATAGTTGTAAATTACCAGTGGAGTACTCAAGGTCATCTGATAAATAAACCTACTCTTCGAATTGTTTGAGCCAAGTTGTAACCTATTATCCCATTCACCAGGAGATTGTTTCACTCTGTTTCTCAAATAATTACCCCTCTTTGGATTCTGCCATAAATGCAAAGGAATCTTTCCAACTGATATGCAACAGCAGAAACGGTTGAAACTTGGATGAGAAGGATAGCATACAAAGGACCGAAAGAATCCAATTTTGCTATCCTGAGGTAGAATATTCTGGAGGATATGAGTTTCACTCCAAACATAGGAGTCCCCTTGTGGGCGCCATCTTACTCGGCCAGATTCAGCTAAGTGCAAGGGGAGAGGAACTTTCTCACCGGGATTGATTGGATCCAAAATCTGGGCATAAATTTACCACAATATTTTTAAATATTTGGTAATATTTATAGATTAAACTATCTTCACCCATAGTAATTAGAAGCTACCCTACCAACTTGTTAATCACATTAAACGAAATTTTAAGGTCCAAGAAAGTAATCTTGACAAAGTATCTCAGTAAGACTTCAAATATAACTGAATTTAAGACTTAAATATAATTGATCATGTGATACCTAAATTGGGAGGATGACAGAAGGATTTGATAAAAGCAGGAATAATAAATCATTTATTTAGGTAATGTCCACAAAATTATCTACAAGAAACTTGGGAACTACCAAGTCTTGATTGTCCTGATCAAGAGCCTAATAATACTTGGGCTATTCTGCACATCTCAATGATGAATGTATGAAACAGAATGCCCATATCCTAGTAGAAATATAAATAATAACTGTCATTAATATAAATATACTATTTAAATTCAAAAGACAGGAGATATCATAAATTAATAAAAAAATTGTCAATATTATCAACTGTCAATCACATTTATATAATCAGTTCCCTACCTAATTAACTATACACAGCAGATCCATATATTTCTAAGGGGCAAGAATTAGAAAAGGTTGCAGCTTTAATTCACAATTGACATGGTTTATTCATCCAGCCCAACATGTTTGAGTAAGTAAAAATATAGATAACAAATCAGTCCTTACCTTTGGAGATAAACCCAATGGAATATCAAATCGCAGCTCCAATGGAACAGAAGTTCCATTCTCAACTATGACCTGAAACTTAGAAGTATAAGTACAACATACTGAAAAGAAGTAGACTTAGTGCCATATGAGATAACAGTAACTGACCGTTGAGTACAGCTGTATTAATTTACTGAAACGCTGCACTGAAACATCATATACGACAGGAATAACAAAACCATCGCCAGCTCTACCAGCATGAGAAGTTCCAGCATCCACAGAAAGCCTCAAGCTACTTCCAGTTGTCTCAAGTTCTAAGCTTGATGATGTTTTCGAAAAATCAACCAGAAAGTAGTTAAGTCCAACCAGGTCCATAGACATAGGCATAGAAGGGATAGATGTCCCTTCAAGCTGTATCACAATGAAATGATGAGCATCCCCATTGACTTGATTTTCGTTCAGCCTGTCGGAAGAGGAGGCAGGTTTAAAACGATGGAGTTGTTCCTCAGGAGTTTCATCAATATAAATTGGAACTGAAGAACCCGGTTGCACACGGTGCCAATACTTTATTTCTTCAGAATCAAAATCATTGAAATCGGTTGCTCCGAGAAAAGTATGATATGACAGGGGTACAGAAGTCAAATTCTGTAGAACATAGGGGGCATATCTTCCATCAGAAAGAGTTTCACTCAATTTAGGATTCAACAGACTCGAACTTCCGGATAGAATATCCGATTTCATTAATCCCAATGCATCACTCATCATCTCAATTGTCCTGCAAACGCACTAACCCAGTAGAAATGCTTTGTTAATATGCGAATAAATGATTACCAAGAAATATCAAGATCCTTGTAAATCAAACAATTACTAAAGCCCATATGTCACATGGAAATAGTCAGATGCAGTAAATCCTAAATCAAAATTTGAGTGGAAAATAATAGATAAACCTGGCAAGCGTTTCATAATGCTTGACAAATGAGTCTATAATTTATCACAGCATACCTCAAAAAATGACTCAGTAACATTGAGATTGAGTCGTTCCATTGATTTTAGATGAATGTCTGTGACCATGGAACTTTTTAAAAGTATGCTTATCTCCCTTTTCCTGGTTAGCCTGATCTGGAAATTCCACTGCTCAATAAATGGTTCCCACATAACCTGGAAACAAGATTTGGACGGGTGGTTAGTAAATTTTGTCAACTAAAACTTTTATCAATGCTGGTGTAAGGAGTTACCTTATGAATGTTATTGTAATTGATTAGAAGATCACTTGCAATTGAGCACTCCACAACTGTTTCACTGGCTTTGACATACAAGATGAAGTTCCTAACCAGAACTTCTAGAAGAGGTCCATTGCAGGTCCACTGCATTAAGTTGGATAAATAAAAAGATCAATATAACTAATAGTACTGATGGTCACTAGTGCATAAGAAACCACTTAAATAAATAAGCAAAACTGAAGTACTTAATCTAAAAAATTCTAGAAAATTTTAAATGGATGTGATTTCAAATTGATGATCAATTTATCAGAGTAATAGTCAAAGCACAAAAACAAAAATTGAAGAATATCTTTTGGGACTTGGATACCATTTAAAAGAATATCTGCCAGGAAAGCTTATCAGTCCTAATCAAGGAGAAGTAAAGCTGGATTAATATTTAATCTTGGTCCAGCTAAGAACTTGAATGTTATCCAAAAAACAAAAAGTAATTGAGGCTGAAATTAAAAAAAAAAGTGGTTGACTTACCCTTCCATCAGTTAGAAGTAGAGATGCCTTTCTAATATTTATCTTACAATCAATGCAACCGATTGAAATCTGAGAAGACCGTGCTTCAGGAAAAATGATATCAATATCATGCCAGAAATAGAATACTTGATGTGAAAAGCCAAGTTCTATGTGATCGCATCCAATCTCTGCCATAATATCAACAAGGTTAGCCGTTTTATTATAAATTTCGGCCTCCAAAGTGACCTGAAATATCTGGAAGAAAGGAGATCTGGAACTCTTCTCTGGAGATATTCCCAAACTAGCACTTATAATCTCAATGCTAGATTTGAAATTTGAACTTTGGTTATCCAAAGACAGTAGGGCACTTCTGGTATTAATAGTGACTGAGGCATATTTACAGTGTGGCAGATGCTGGCTCTCTGAGAGTGCAAATGAATCTCTTCCAGAATTGTATAACGAGTCTCTGCTAACTGGAAAAGAGAAATGACATGTCAAACCCATGTTCTCAGTTCTCACAGTCAGAACGAGATTTCCATGCTTCATTACTCCTGGGGAATCACTATCTGAAGAAGTCGAAAGAGCATTATTTTCTGAAGCAGCAGATTCGGCATTCAGGACGGAACAATTAATACCGTTCGATAAGTTTCCTGTGTATGCACTCTTGCCTTGTTTTTTAGCAAAAGAATTGAGAGCATCAAGAATCTTCACCCAGTCTGAAATTTCAAGCCAAACTTCAAGAGATGGAAGTGAGAAAGAAACATCATTTCTAACTTCTGACATTGACAAAGTACAGGAA
This sequence comes from Trapa bicornis, assembly GCA_030064425.1. NCBI lineage: Eukaryota > Viridiplantae > Streptophyta > Magnoliopsida > Myrtales > Lythraceae > Trapa > Trapa bicornis. The sequence continues at coordinate 2,123,747 of CM057745.1, forward strand.
GGAATTGAATCAGAACTAGAAGGGGAGCATCTTGCTAAGATGGAAGTGCTGGGAATAGAATGTAAGGTAAATGAAGAAAATCTAGCCTCCAAAAGTTGTAGTATGTTATCTCCCACTGATATTGAACAGGTAAATTTCATAGTGATCATTGCAACAGGTTGAGATTGGACCAAATCTTGTGGTGTGTAGTGCAATTTTATGATCAGTGAGTCAACAGACAATGATATATCCAGTAACATGGAGCTTGAAGCATTGGCTAGAGATATTATATTCCTGTCTGGACAACCTTTATCATGGAGAAACTGCATTGCATTCCCTGTAAAGTGCCTAGATTTATCTTCAATAGCAGAAAACTGATCCACCAGAGTCACCAGTCCATCAATTCCATCAAAGAGATAATGATCTGTCAACAAATGCAAAAAACACGAAAAAAATATTCAAGAGCATGTATACAAGAAAATTTCCCCTAGGAGTTGCATTGCAAGAAAATTTTAGCAGCTGACTTATCCTTCCAGACATGACCAGTAAAATTGTAAATAGCAGGATAATTAGCTTCCAAAGAAAGTGAACAGTAAGTCATATATTGAAGCTTCAACTTGGTATTAAACAAACCATATGGACATTTCTTAACTCCAAAGCCAATTTGGAACAAGGAAAAAAGGAAATAAAATGCAGAAAAGATCAACATAGGCCACTTACCATCAGCAATGAGTTCAAAATTATCTATCCTTGCATTTATACAAACAGGTGTACAAGAGATGTTAGCAGATGATCCACTCTCCTTTGGAACTCTAACCCAGATATCAGCAGTGAGAGGTGCAATCAGTGTCAACTTACTACCCTCAGAAGCTTCATCTAATATAATAGAATTATCTTCATCTTTCAGCAATAAAATGGAAAGGTGTAATTGTGTTGCAACAATATTAAAATCAATGCTCCTTTCTGGGAGTTTATGTCTGTCTATCAAATACATGCGCGGGATATTCTCCAGTATCACACTTGATTCATCAAGGATAATACTAGAGCATAGCTCTGGAATCTCAAGCCTTAAGAACTGAAAGCTTCTTTTCTCTGTAGGAACAATCAGATCAGAGTCCACTACCTTGATTTTGTACACAACTAAACCCTCATCATCTAAATGTGAACTGCTAGATTTATGAAGATGCTGCTTTGGGTTGGGATTCCAATCAGGCAGCGAAAAGTAACCTATTAGCATAGCCAGATATTCAGTAGGCAAAATGCAGCGTACATGCTGAATGCCAATGCTTACTTCTAATTGAGGATTTGTAGGAGTCATGGCAATCCAAACACAAATATCTAGGACAGAACAAATTTCCTTTGATACAGGGCCCCACAAAAGCTCAAGTTCTGACCTCCAACAAGAAGAATTGAGCAGCAATCCTTCAGTGGAGCAAGAAATATCAACAAAACCTTCATAGATATAAACAGCTGTACTAATTGAAGGCAAGGAGACAATTCCAACAGTGCAAGATAAATCATGAAAATGCAATCTGATCCTGCACGCACTCAATTTAACAACAAATTTTGCATGACCTGAGGTTGCACCCTTCAATGATGAGGGCGGACATCCATTTGATTCATGACCTTTGGATAACTTCACATCCCCACATCTTCCACCATACATAGGGAAATTATTCTTCAACTCAGAGTGATAAGAGGGAAGAGAATCCTTGAGACGGCTAAGATGACCAGGATTAGGGATATTGACAGAAGGGAAGTGACTTGAAGGAATGCTCACACTCTCAGAGGATTTTGATTCCAATAAGTTTGATAAGTCAGATGATTTTTCCTCCAAATAAGACATCCCTCTTGGAGCAACTTTATCCAGATTATGGTCAGATAATTTCTCCACATGAAGCCTAGCATACTCAATTATTCTATCAGAAAAGCCCACCAGCAAGCCAATTATATAAGGGTAGCAGTGAATATCTCCATCTTTCAAACTTATTGTGTACTTCTCTGGACCAAAATCTTTTTTCGTATTTGCTTCATAATGCAAAATAAAACATCCATCAACCAATGTACCTTTTTCATTATTCTCATTGATTTTCCCGCTGACAAAATTTCTCATGCTATGTTGAGAGTTATCAGATACATCACCAAACATGCATAGGGTACACCTATCTAGTTTATCATTCTGGTGGTAACTAATGATCTGAATTGCCTGTGTGGAGACCCAACAGTTGAAATGCTCTGCAGAATCAATCCTGTAAAAATTATGAGAGTGGAATAAACCTGAGCATCCCATTATCTCATTAACAATAAAAAAAGCGTTTAAGAATGTCTAAATAATTCCTCACTGTAGACTACCAGAACTCAATGAAACAGGATAAAAGAGACTCAAATACAAAAGCATGTGTATCTATAAAAAACTATAGAAGCCTATTTGTGTAATACCAACTTATTTGTGCATATGTTGCACAGTTATTCTTTTTTACTGGCATGTGATTTACAAATAGTTATTGAATGCCAATGGTTTTGAAATAAAAGCATATATAATGCATTTCTTTTTTAGCATTCAAACTTGTATGTCATTAACTCTGCACCAAAATAAAATCATATATGTAAGTACATATAAGAGGCAGGGCAAATTATACATGATGCATTTGATCCTTTCAACTGAGTTTTATCACAAATTCATTAATTATAATCACAGTAAATGAATCTTGTTCTATTGTTGATCACAGATTTCTCTATGAGAAAATACGAATTGGGGTATCAGAAGAAAATTATCACATTAGCTGTTTCTTTGGCGAATGAAGATGAGATATAATTTTCAGAAAATTCAATTGAGATAATTCATCTGGAGTAACAATGCCTTTCATCGTGAGAGGTAATGCAGATCACTGAAGCAGGGAAATGACATGAATCTATCCTATGCATCTAACCGTGCAAGAGCATCTGAATGATTGACCAAAACAAGAATACTGCCGCACTTGAGATAACTTTAATTTAGATTACATTGAAACAAATCTTCGCTTACTTCATCTTGTAGTGTATAATATATTTGTGTTATGGATATAATCTCTTGTCCTTGTCTCAACGCAAATCTCTCCACATGCAGGCCAAATACTTTACCACTGCTAAATACTAGATAGTCACAAATGCATAATTTTTTAATTTTATAGGCATAACCTCAACTTCTGAGAACATTTGTGACTACATGGATAAGTTACTTTTGTGGCATGATGCCTATTCCTATAGTCACAAAGAGAACAAAATGGCAAGATTTACCACAAGAAATATTATTAATGAAATAACATAAAGGAACTCTGAGATGAAACAATGATAGTGCATAATTTTTTAGCCAGAAAGAATAAGAGGGATAAGGAAAAATTGCAACCTCAAAAGCATATATAATGATATTTATTTCTCTAGCAGATTAAGAGTATAGAGAAACAATTAGCACAGAAATGACTGGCAAGAAAACCTGATCTGTGTTGCATTCAGGTAGAGCAAGCATGAAGTGCTATTTCCTTCTCCATTCTCAAGGTCAAGATGGACCGTCACTGTTTTCAAGGTTGCAGAAAGAGAAAAACCAAATATTGATTGATTTATCGGATCTGCAACAAGGCTATTGAGAAAGGCGGGTTGAATCTTCTGGAGTGTGTCATCAAGATATGAAATCAATTCCAGAGCCACAATGAATATGGATGGTGAAAAGTATGCACATACATTTGGCACCATCACCTGAACCTGAAACCATCAAGAATAAAATGAATCAAGTAAAAAAAAAGATATGAGCTGACACATTAACCAAAGCTACTAAAACAAAATGGTAGATAAATTGCAGAGTTTTATTGTTTTGCTTCACACAGACACTCATAGTAGTGACTCTGGCAAAAGAACTTCCTATGACAGCAGTGAAATCTAATGAAAAATTAAATTTACTTCCTATGAAGTCCCACATTTTGCTTAGATAGCTCAAGGATCATGACATAGTAGCAGTTAGTTAATGCAGGTTAATTGTGGATCGGTCACCTCATTTTCTCATTATTTTAATAACAATGACGTATTGATTTGGAGAGGATAAGTTCCTTCAATCCACATGGAAGCAGAGCGGGGTGGAAATGTAGCTTTTTGAATGTTTGGAAATAATTGACATTGAAAAAGTTGGATAGAAGTAATTGCTTGGACCAACATGCTGCAGTAGAAATTTGGTATTTAGACTATTTAAAGAAATTTGAATGAGAATTATGGAAGAAATAAGGTTCACAATTGCTTAGTTATTGTGGAAGGATATTGATCAATCCTGAACTGATATGTTTAATCCATATAAGAAATGTAAAGAGTTACTTTTTTTGGAGCATTCAAAAAAAGGTATTTCATTAACTTTGCACAAGGAGCACGGAATCATTTACATAAATTAGCTAAAATTTATACAAAGATATGAGTGTGCAGGAGTTGCCCATAATGCCCAAGAAAATACGAGGGGTGATATCTATGGAAAGGTAGAGGTGAGAAACAAGAAACACACACAAAATCATTTACATAAATTAGCTAAAAGTTATACAAAGACATGATCATGCAGGAGTTGCCTATAATGGCCAAGAAAATAAGAGGGGTGGTATCTATGGAAAGGTAGAGATGATAAACAAGAAATAAGCAAGTGGAAAGTGGAAAGTGAGGAAGTAGGATGTGGATAGACCAAATATGCTAAAGCTTAGATATACTTTCTTCACAACCTCAACCACAATCTGCATCAGAATATTCATAATGCTGACATTCAGATAATTGATATTCCATAAATTACCTCCAACTGTTTTGGTATTGATAGATCTTGAACGAAGCATGATGACACACCAATTGATGCAGAGAATTTCTCCATTATTGGCTTAGTGTGATTGCTCTTGATTAAAGTCACCTGACCAGTATATATAAATGACATCACCATGTCAAAAAGCTCATAGCAGTCTCTATAAGCAAAATACTTCTGATAAGCATCAGACATAAAATTCAGACCTCAGCATCATCAATTTTGACCATGAAAAGGTCACAGATACTATGAAGTTGACTGGAGGAGCTGGACTCTTGAACGAACACTGGAATATCATTTCCCACATGAGGCCAGCCATCTTGCTCATGGGCTGAGCTAATAAACAATGCCTGAAGTTGAAGGATCTACCAAAAGAGAATTGGGAATAAATAGGACCCAAAGGAAAGCGTGAAAGGAACTTTTGTTTTCACATTTCTCCAACAATCATTAGAAGCACTGAAAGTAACCTGCTGATGACTAACGGCACACTAAATTCACCAGGGAAGAGGTGCAATGCGGGTTCTCTCATAATGTCTTGCCTCTTTTGTCATTAAATTAACTTATAAAATTGTGATACTAATGTCACAATATCTAGAAGTATGAAATTATTATCATCTCCACGTAGTCCTCTCTCTCCTAGATCCATTGGACTTCAAATTACTGGAGGTTTTCTGAGAAGGGGTTTCAGAACAAATAGTCCATTGTTTGTCTCATGCTATCCTACATCCACATGTATATGTTATCCTTTTAGAGTCAGTCATATGCTACACCATGAACACCAGTGATCAAGTCATTGTATGAAAGAGGAACAGAAGCAGAGAAGAGGGTTCTTGCCATTGTGCAGAGGTTATATTGTATTTCCGTGTATCAGAGGTAATTACCATTTCTGAGTGATCCAAGGTTGTATTAGTACAAGGGATGCATATGATAATATCACTGACCCTAACATCCAACGCTACCTCTGTACGAGTTGACAGAATGTATCTGCAAGAAGTCCACAGGAAATTCCAATCAACATCTAATTTTCATGATTAATCTTATTTCAATACAAAAGAGAATATTATGATAAGATAAGATTCCTTTCCATTTAATCAGAATCACCAGATGCAATTAAAAGAAACAGTACAGTCTTTTGAATAGCAAGTTATTTTATTAATAATCACCAAGATGGCGCAAAATGACATGCACAAAAATAAGGGCCTGGCATAAAATCCATCATGTATGATATGCATTATCATCTCACCCATACAAACAAGTATTATGAAGTAGAATTGTCTTAGACAAATTATAATCAGTACAAAATGGAATTGATGTAGCTTTTAACTTTATCTCTATGTAACAAAGACAACCCCCCGCTGATATAAACTTAAATAAGAAGGCACAAAGAAGTAGACCATAGAACAAGAAAATTAATAGATGGTATTTTAATAAAAAAAAGATATATTCTTTTGCATTTCTAGTATTCAATTGTGTCTGAGAAGAATGCATAAAGTCGTATATGAAAGGGAATTGGAACCATAAAAAAGGAAAGAGCTTCATCTAAACCACTCATGACTGCTAAACAATAAGATAACCCTTCTATCTAACACTAATAAAATTTTACACCCAAAGTTTTAATTATCTTTGGTACCATGTAATTGAGTGGCTTTTAAGTGAAAAAAAAAGTTAAACAAAATAAAGCTTAAGGGGATGTTGTTGCAAGTAACATGGCAGACATGGCATGCTTCAAAGACATGAATATGAAAAGCCACCAACAAGTGTTAGTGTTTGAAGTCAGTGATCAAGTATTAGATCTTGGACCTCAATAAAAATATCTAAGGTTGCTTGTGTAAGATATTTATTTCATAAAAAGCCAGTAGTTTGTCATTCAGGTAAAGGGGAGCTCACTCAGTTTTGGACTGTACTCGCACCTTGCTGTCCCTAATGCCATCTAGTGAAGAGATGACCTGCATTGTTACATTAATAGATTTGAAGATTTTACAAATACTCCATACAAAAGATACCTGAAATTGATTACTCTGAAAAATATGAATGATCATGGCCATCTGATGGAAAATGTATGTGAGAAAGTACAATAAAAATTAATCCCACGTCATTTTGACTAATTTGTAGGGTAGATGTCTAAGTGGATGAGGATCAAGCATATGCTTGTTATACAACAGTTACACCCATTATATGAGCAATTCTTGCTCCATCCTCACTTTCCATGAGCAAATTATGCAATATAAGTGTCTCATTGGACTCATTTAACATTCTATTATTGCTCATTAATCTAGTCATGTTTTAGAATTTTCTATTTCTCTGTATAGTCATAAGGATATTCTGAGAAATATGAAATGTAATAATAAAATTTGCAAAATTCATGCACCCATGTAACTAGGCTTTCTGTCTAATTATGGTATAAATGTAATGAACATGCAAAGGGAACCGTACCATAAAATGGGAGAAAACTTTTAACCTAAAAGACAAATATTGCATAAATATTTTATAATTTAACGCTTTGAAGAGCTTTTACAATAGAATTGAATGTTCAAACTGTTCAATGGTAATGTACATAAATACAGAAGTAGCTAAACAAGACAAACAAAATCCCAAATTATGAAGAGGGTATAGATATAGAATCTCTGAGCTTGGGATAAATGGGACCAATTTATTAACTCAAGACTGTAGCAGATTTAAATGTCAAGCTTACTCTTTCATGCTGAAATTCAATAGATTGCAGCACTTCATAAAACACCAAGCATTTTGTGAAGAATGGCACATCAAAAGACACTTTGAGTGGTCGAATTTCAACCTGAAGAAAGTTATGCAGAAGTTCACAGTGCAAGAAAAAATAAATGGAAGGTGCAAAGAGAAATCCTAAACATGGATTTCAAATCAAACATACTTTCAACAATACTTGAACTTCTTGACTTGTTGAGAGGTCTAAGTGGATCCTACAGGAAGGGTGTAAAGTGTCCTGCACATTTTGACTGTATTAAACACGAATATGTAGCAAAGATTGCAAAAGTAGAGATTAAGTACAAATATTCTATCAGCGGATCACTGTATATAGGAAGTAACTTTCTGAAGAATAGCATATTTTACACCTTTTGGAAATCCAGCGTGCCAATTAAGGCATTAAATTTTTTTCTGTATGATGAGAGAGATGTATTTCTTAAATTTGATCATTACTTCACTGTTCCTACATATGGAAAAAATCGCACAATAGATTATAGCCAAACCTAAGACAGATTCTCCACTGGGAAACTTTCCAGACACCAACTTTAATAAGTCAAAGTAACACCAGGAAAAACACGCCCATAGCAAGGAAAAGATTCAATTGTACTAGCTTTTTACGATGACAATTACCATCTCTGAAAGAATAATGGTCCTTTCAGCAAAAGGAGATATCACATGAATTGAATTGAAGGATGCAAGAATTGAAGAAGATTCTTCCCAAACTTTATACTCAACAACTGACATGTTGAGAACCAATTTTGCTGTATCTGCTGCGGATTTCCTACAAGCATCATTGGATATTCTGTAACTTCTTTTTTTTTTTTGGAATGATGAAGCACCCTTAAGTAATATAAGGTAAAAAATAAATCATATATTTTCTACATGTAATATACTTAAGAGGAGAGAGTCAGGCACATGTAAATACATGCACTTGACTTAGCAGAGGTGCAATGTAAGGGGAAGGAAAGACTGAAGACATGATCTAATGGAAATAAAATACATTGCAAAAAATATCAAGCAATATGAAAAATTTTCGATGAATCATATGAATGACCATTGGAGGTAACCAAAAATAGTCATACAAGTAATTGTATCTGCACTAATATATGCTTACTTGCTCCTTAACAGTGCAGAGATTCGCTGAATGTGAAATTTGATCGCACATCTATATAATTTGTCATTCGTAGGAATAGCTACATTGTTTGAGGATTGAAGATGAAATTCGGTTGCTTCATATATATCCTGGGATAGAGAGTCAAGAATGGAAAGAATAATGGCACAGTTATATCTACCAACATTTAAGATGAAAAATATTCTTATCTTATTTACATGTGAAAAATGTGTCCAAAATATATGAAACTTATCTTTGGTGTTTCCCACCATCTCATACCATAGAAGTATCATACCAACAAGAAAATTATGCATCCATATTTCCAAGATTTCTCTTTAATAGATAAACAGCACATTGAAAGTATAATTGTTAACTCCTGCCTTTACCTTGATTATTTCATCAGAAACAACACCCGAAAATTGACTAGAGTCTTCTGTACCTCCAGCACCAAGCATACCACGAGATAGCCAGTTCAACCATCCACCAGTTCTGCTGGATGATTGGTCAAGATTAGGAGACTTCTCAATATTTAAGCTGGAGTCGGAAGAACTGGTAGGAAGCTCCTGCCCAAAGTAAATTGAAAAAAAAAAACAGCACAGTAAGGCAATCTATGGTTTGAGTGGTTAAATGGTGAATTAAGTTCAACATAATAAGGATGTTGAGTTTCTCTCAGCAGTTCAAGCAGCTGTTTGCTGCCACAGATCGTGTGTCCTATACAAACTTGTATATATGCTTCTTATGCAGGGCTTCTTAATAATTTAACTTTTAACACTTTCTTGATAAAAAATTAAATAGAGGAATAGAGGGCCTACTTGATGAAATGACAGATAATGTTTTTGAAAGAAATGATCCATCATGAAGCATAGTAAGCAATGGAGAAAATACTGTAACAAAGCTCATCGAACTCACCTGTAATTCACGTTCAGCAATTGCACGATAGCTTAGTATGTCATCTACATCAGATTCTTTTTCCATTTGCTCCAACTCAAGAAGGATGTCTTCATCTATAGACTTATTTTACAAATTAGAAAAGAAAAAGATAATGCGATCAGACATGATTATGAAACATCAGTGCATAAATACAGATGGAAAAAAGCGAAGATAAAAAAAAAAAAGAAGAAAACCTTCAGTCACAGTGCATACTAAGAAGAAAGCTGGGTTGATATACATAAAGAAGTACGATTTTACATCACTATCTCAGTAACCTCAACAAAGAAAGAATACATCACTTACACCATTGAAGGTGACAAATCCAAACTTCTACAAATTACAAGGATAAAAAAAATGAGATTATCCTGATTTCTTTTAAGTAAATTGTCGAATAGTGCAAGTACTGAAGTGAAATCCTCTTGATTATATATTGTGTTTGATTGGATGCGTGAACTGGAGATAGCAATGAATGTTGGCAAAAGAAGAGGCAGTAAACACACAATACAGACAACTATTTTGTTCTTATATATATTGCATATAGTTAGAGAGGAACTCTAGAGTGTTCAAAAATGAAGGTTTGTCCATTACAATAGTAAAGAATAGAATACTATCACTATTTAGAGTGAAAATGAATGTATTGAAAATAGAGATCCAATTTAAATGGATTGCCTGATTTTGTAACCATATTTTAATTTATGTGAATAAAAGAACAACTTACAAAAAAATCCTCTTGATTATGGCTAGGAATGGATAAATTACCTGTTCTTGTCTAAGAAATATTAGTTTCTTCTTGTAGAATTTGACATACTGCCGACGATATCTCCTGCAATGAGAAAATTTCCATTATCCTTCACCAATCAACTCTAAGCAGATGATGCTCTACACCTCCTATGACATCAGAAACATTTTTATCTCATCAACCAACAATTCTTACTTTCAGCTTTATCCAGCAAGAAAAAAACACTCAATTGTTAAGATTCATCTGCCAAGTTGCACCAATTACTTGGCTTCACATAAGATTAAATCCAGAATTTGAAGATTTGTGCACCCTAAACATCTTGATGATATAACATATACCCTTCAAGAGTTCATCACCATAGTAAATTATAAGGAACACAATAGCTATGGTCTTCCTCATTTTCATCGTAAACATTATTTTCCATCAAATTACTAACTTCAATGAACAAATTCTTGTATATATCTTAGAAGCAAGATTAATAATAAAAATCAAATACAATAACCATAACCAGCTGCCTCAAAACATAAGAGCAAGAGGATATTGGTGGTGTGGTACTGATTCCAGCAAACACCACAACCAGCTGCCTCAAAAGTCATTGGTGTTAGAAGCTGCAGCATTCTCATGAACCACAGCTTCCACTGTCCAATCTCCCTTGCATTGCATTCTAAAAAGAGGAAGGCAAACCAGCATCACCAATGCATATGGTGACCATAGTGAGGCCCCCTACTGTATAATCTCCCCTACTCTTTGAAAGGGGGTGGAGGGAGATCAGATGATAGGGGCCCAAACTCAAACCTCATAAAATTTTATGATGTGAGTATTAGCTTCAGTTCTTTATCACCTTCTCTTTCTGTTTTTTCACTTTGTTTTCTATTTCAATTTATTACAGTCACATATATTTTCTATTAAATTAAAAAATATGGTTAGACGGAAATAGTTAGTGTTAGCAACATAGCAAAAACTTTGAGGATGAATAATAAAAAAATTTATGGGAAAAAAGTGGCAAAACTATGAATGTTGATGACCAAAGTAGTCATCATCTCCTAGAGGAAATTGTAGGTTTTTCCAACTGTATACCAAGAAATGCTTTTATCACTAAGAAACATACAATCGCTCCCCAAAGTATTTCCAAGAAGTTTTCCTCAATGTCCTTCGAACATCTGATAGAACAGATTCTTGAGCATAGTGCCACCAAGCTCTTTGCCAATTTGCAGGCTTTTTAGATAGAGGGCTGCTCCAAGGGCGGTAACGTCCATATCTGCATGCACAAAATTCTCATTGAGCACCTGTTAAAGTTTAACATTCAGCGACTGAAAAGCCTAAATCAAATGATTCACATTACATACTTCTCTCTAAGTTGATAAGTGCACAATTTGTCCCATATAATCAAAATGTGCTGCAGCTGAACTTCATCAAGAGAGAGAACCTGAAATAATTGAAAGAACCATCACATCATCATAATACAACAGTACGAGGGAGAAATAAACTTGATCTAAGATCTAAACAGACCAAGTTGGTAATTTCAGCATCAATGGAACATTGTGGAGAATCACTGTGAAGCTTTCCGGATCGGTCAACCTAAAAAGGATAGTGAATAGTGAAAGAAGGTAAATCTCCCAAAAAGAATCGGTTTACCCATAATTGTCAAATTGTCTATGCAATACACCCAAAAGCAACATTGAACCACCACACCACCCACAACAAAGAGCAACCCAAAAAAGACAGAATATGATGAATAAACTTGGATAAAAACTATCTGTTGTCCGCATTTCTCAATTATTATCTGCCTTTTTTTAGTAGACTGGTACTTTCCATGAGCCTTGATGTAAAATATGCAAAATTTCCAAGCAGTAGCTTAAAATAGAAAAATAGATAAAAATATGTAACTAATGCCAGAATTTCATCAGTCAAGACAAAAGAATTTTACAGATCAACATAATGAAATGCACATCCAAGGAAGACTTCTTAGTATTTCAATCAAATGAACTTTATTGCATACCGAAACTGAGACTGTCACATCCATTGGTGACAGTATGTGGTCATATACATTCCCATCATATGTACTGTTGCTCAGATCCTTGGAGTTTTCAACATTATCCATGGTTACCAAACTAAGAGCTCTGCTTGATGAGCTGCAATAGATTTCCAAGCCACTGATCTCCACTACTTTGTTGACCAAGCCCCTTGTACTGAACACCAAAAAGAAAATGAAAAACAGAAACAAAGGAAGGAGACAATCATGGAAAGCTCATACACTTCATGTAAATTTTGGTTGGAATGAGTAAGGTTTGGGGCAATAATGAACAAGCAAACAGTTTTCATTTTAATATAGAATACCTAAGCAAATTGCAATATCTTTTTTCATTCTGTGTATTCAATAAAGAAAAATCATTAATCACGTATTAAGATGCAGAAAAACATAAATAAGAAATTGAAAACTATACGAAATGATGATCTTAATAATTGGTATCTCATGAATTACTTAATGAAAACCCCTATTAACTTAAATATACTAGAAATCTACCTTACATGTCCACCTCTCTGGACTATTTGCGCTTTTTGTACTGATCTCTTAAGGGATAAACAAGAAATAGAACTTGGATAAATATCATAAATGAGCATAGCCAGTGTGGTGCAAGCAAAAATGGTGGAGAAGTCAATTGAAGAATGTGACACCATCAATGTTTAAGTCTTCTCAGTAAGCATTATAAACATGCGCTAAGTCTAACATTCTCTTACAGAGAATTAGATGAGACAATAAAAAGTGGAGTGTAAACCTTACCTAGCAGTTGTTTGCTTCATTACTGTTAAACTTGAGAACTTTAACCCAAGCATGATATGTGCCTACAAAACATTTAGCAAAAATGTAAAACACTCTATATCTACTATTCTTAAAGGAAGCATACCTTCTACAAATTGACAAATAGATAGATAGTTCATATGTTGCTGGTTAAATATCAATAAGACAGAGGACAAAGGCACTTGAAGTAGTTTTGTCAAGTTTAGTGAAAGGATAGCGCTTATGTGTTATCAAGAATGTCAAAGGCTTTAGAAATCATAGGGCGCTTCTTCAGCCAACCCTTTCCATGTAATGGCAAATGATGTGCAAAAGCTAGTTAGTATTTCTTCATTCAAGGATATATTGCAGAAGAAAAGTTTTAGGTATAGCAAGAAATGTAGGTGATGAAAAAAAAAACAATAGATGGCAATAAAAAGAAAAAAAAATAGTCAAACAGAAGAAAATCAAAGTAATAAAACCAAAAACTAGAAGAAAATATGAAATTAATCTTAAATAAACTCACAGATTTACTGGGCAGGCAACAATGCTGATCACAGTACACAACATGAAAATTTCTCGTGGACACTTGGATGCTGTCAAGTATCTAACCATGAAAAGAAAGATATATCTGCCAGCTTAGCATATAGTGAAAGAAAACATGTCCATGAAATTTTACTGGATAATAAGAAGAAATTATAGAAATATTTAAAACAGAAAAAGCACCCAGTTACCTTTGCAGTGATGTACGATATGAATGAGTTACCAGCCTGGTTATCTGCAAAAAATAGAAAATCATCAATGTCTTATTTTATTCTAAGAAAATATGTAATTAAATAGATACTAGTAAAAGACAACAAAAAACATAGTTGGGAATTATTTAAATTATAGTCCTAAAATCTCAATTAAATTCAATCTTTCAGCATGGAGTAGCCATATTAAGGTCGGTCAGATACTTCTACAAATGAAAAATGAATGTCCCATCCATCAGATTAAACAATATGAAAAGTGCCAAATTTACATAAACAAAATTGCCCACAAAAAAAAAGTCTCAACCAAAAATCATAATCCCTTAAAAGTGGTTGGAGAATCCCCCAGAATCAGGGCAAGTCTTAGAAGTAAGGGAGCTGCTAGTGATTCCAAATATGAGAAAATGGAAATATAGCATAATAGAGATGCATTTAAGTGTTGTTTTCAATAGTTCACAAAAATAATAACCAAGACTTCATAGGAAATCAGGTCAGTGCTAGCCGACTTAAAGGAGTGCAAGAAAGCTTTTAGGCGATATAAGATGAATTTACTTACAAGATATGTCAAAATATGTGTTGATTGTATCTCAAATGAAAAAGGGGGAAAGGTAAGATAATCAACATTCAAACAACTTAAAATATAACAGAAATTAGCATATCTCAATTTTTTTATATCAATGGTGTCTGAATGTCATCCGAGTAACCTAATAGATAGTATATTATATAAACTGGGGCATGCCATTAAGCTGTGGAGCTGACCCGAGGGTTTGAATCCAAATTAATAGCTTGCCAGCAGTGAAACTACTATAAAGATAATTATACTTCAGCCATTTCATCAAGACATAAAAGATCCATAATTAGATCTTGATCAAGACCACGCATCCACAAACATGCATGTCATATTTTCCCTGACTACCACCTATCTTCAGTACTTGCACCCCTAATTTTTTAATAATATGTTGTCCATCCTTTATACAAAAAGAACCCTACTAATTTGAAAGTGACAAATTCAGTTCAATATCCAAAAATAACTAAATTCCAAAATTTTGCAGTATAAGACAACATCAACCTCCAGGCAGCCCATCAATAACTATATCAACTAGGCAAACATTCTTGGAAATTAAAAGAATCCTGCTTGAACTGATATGATTTGAAAAGAAGTACTAACCAAGTCTCATATCCAAATTAAAATTTAAACACTATGATTCTGCTTATGGCATCTAAACAGATATAGGGAAATAGAAATTGAGCAGCGCACCACTGACTCGTCTGGACAGCTTTGCTAGCTCTGCTGTTGCAAGATTGGCCTTTTTACTAGCATATTCCCTTTGTTCAACTGCTTCCAGACTCCACTGTAGACACAACAGTGGAATTACTCTATAATTCTTATTTCAAGCATAAAAGTCAGAGAAATAAAATTTTTATCATGGAATCAACAGGAAGAACACAAATTGGCCTTAAACATGTGAATAAAACTCTCTTATTCAAATGTTCAATATACCAGCCTTCAATCTAGGAAAACATACTGCATGGAAGTAGACAACAAGTCCAGACATACTCTAGCAGTACTACTACTAATCTCAACAATATGATAGCCAAGTAGTAGAATCAATAGCATCCAAAAAATGTCTCAAGACAGCATTCTTTCAAGTATTACATTAGAAAGAACAAGAA
Organism: Trapa bicornis; assembly: GCA_030064425.1. NCBI lineage: Eukaryota > Viridiplantae > Streptophyta > Magnoliopsida > Myrtales > Lythraceae > Trapa > Trapa bicornis. Next base: position 2,139,224 of record CM057745.1, read on the forward strand.
AGAATGCACCATTTCTTAGTCCAAGACTTTATTTTTTATGGTCTCAGGAATTTTACAAATTTGATGACATGTATAGCACACGTATAAATGAACTGACCCACTCCGTTTAACATAAAAGCTTAAGCAATATGACTCTTCGATTTATTATAATGCATATCATTCTTTCAAAGTGGAACAACAATCTCAGAAACGATTGCTTATACGCATCAATAGTTTCCAATCCCAATGCATACAATATAAGATGAACACGACCAAATTAAGCTTTTGTGTAAATGAAATTAAATAGTAACAGATCATGCTACTCCCTGGCCATATAAGCACGAACCTCAAGGTCATCTCTTGGAGAGGCGCTGACAAACACGTCCTCCAGAATGATAATTATGGGATCCCAACCTAGCTTCTTCCATGGGATTCTAATGCTGAGCCTGCCAACACGGCCTTCCTTGAGAGCAAAAGGCAACCGGAGATAATCGAATGCCTCTAGTATCAGCTCAACGTTCTCCAACAAAACCTCCTCGTTCCAGAGCGTAATCTTCAGCTGGTCCCTCTGGATATCCTTGACGTACCGGCCGAGGTAGCCAACGAGCAGCTGGCGGACCAGCCCCTCGAACATCTTAGTTCAACCTCAAAGACGATGAAGTCGACGCAGCCGCAGTTTCCGGAATTTCACAATGATTCCGGCATAGCCGCGTGTACCGAGCTACAGGCGAGTGTGTGTTTGTGCGTGTTGACAGAAACAATGGGGGAAAGGAAGAGAGGGACTGGTGATTTTGATTCTTAAGCCTCCCAAATGTAATGAAGCAGAAGCTATGCTAAATGCCAAATAAGGTGAAACTAACCCCTGTGGCAATTTGTGTCAGCCCGCCCTTACCGCGCTAGCGGATCCGATCCGATAAAATAAGATTTTTTTTGCTCAATAGATAAAATAAGATTAGATCCATGTTTTGTTGATATTAATAAGGCGGGCCCGGTCGGCTCGTGTAGTTAATTAAATTATATAATTAATTTATGTCGGTCCGTCCTTATTTAATTAAATTATATAATTAATAAAAAAATTGTATATATAATTAATTTTTTTATAAAAATTCTGATGGGTATATTGATATTCAATGTATTTATCGAGTTAATGATATTTCAATTAATTAATTTCAAACAAAATAAGTATTAATTATGTTAAAAATTAATAATTTTTATGATTAGCTTATTATCGACAAAAAATATTAGCAATTAAATTTGGTTGCTCCAATTATCCCTAAATATATATTTACAATAGATTTATTTTTTTACAACCATTCATTATCTACTCTTATTTATGAAGATTTTAAAAATTAATATTAACCCTTTATTTAACTAAAATATTCAAATTCTTTTGTTATTAGGGTAAATTGAACCATCTCATTTTCACCAGCATTATAACACAACTAGTGGGCTCAAGAAGGTTAATTAATCCCAAATCTCACCACCTAGTCTAACATAATTAGCCATGATAATGGTGGACTCACGAATGTTAATTAATCTCTAAGCTCACTTTTTTGAGCATGTCTAAATCCACGAGTGTGAGTTATTGCACAAAAGGATCACAAGCAAAATAAGGTGATAACACCTATATGGATCGTCAATGATTTTGTGGTCTCCTAGGTGCCCATTATAGTTGAATATTGCCCCCACAGATGGATGAACTAGGTCAAGAGTCTTCACTCATCAACCATACATAATAAAATATGTTTGTGGGGTATTTTTGATAGACATCAAATTTACCATCGAAAAATTTCAATTTAATAATTGGATCGAGTTAAACCGATAAATAGAATCAAATAAGTAAAAAAATTTAAATCGGTAAACTAAATTGAATCGAAATTAGAGAAATAATCGATTGAGAGAAAAAAAAGGAGTAAATAAATTATAAAAGACCTTAATAAACGTTTTGGAATTTGAGATGAAGAAATGAGAGAAAATTGAAAAATAATCGGAATGACTCGTGCAATCTATGACTAGAGATGTGTGAGTCTAGAATCCAGCCATATATATCACACTCCGGTCCAATTTTGTTGGGTGGAGACCCGTAAACCCCTATATCCATTCCCGTCGATAACCACTATGATGGGTAGTTTAATGATAACCAGAAATATTAGGACTTCTAAAAACATTCTGAAAAATCCATTGTAAATTTAAAACTTTTCTTTTAAAGTTTTAATTAGAGTACACCAAATTATTTTTCTAAAATATAACAGGAAGAATAGCAATATAATAAGAAAATTAAAACACATTTGTGAGCAGGTTATGAGGCTCCCTTAGTCTATAAATGTCTGTGGAAATTTCTTCTGCTTGTTGACTCATGCCTCTTCGATTTTAAACCTAAAATTAGTTTATGGCAGGGGATGAACTCAATAACTCAATGAATGAGGCACTAACGTCGGATCACTTCATGGCTTACTACTTATACGTTCCCCGTAATACCGCCTAATATTATTTTCTATCTCTTTAATTTAACTTATCCTTTTCCATTTTCATGATTTAACGTGCCACTCAAGATACTTATCTCGGGCTACACCAACTCATAGTCTACCCTATAGCCAAATTATACATTCGGAGTTAACCATATACAATTATATGATTTGAGATTTAACCCCACAACTAAAAAATGGACCCTAAACTAATGGTTCAACCTAACAGTAAATGAACATACAACAAAACACAGTGGCCCAAATCAACTTAAAGAGGACTAAAAGAGAAAATATGAGGTTTTTTGCTCAATAAAATACTATTTTATTAATTTATCAAATTAGATACAATATCCAAACAATAAAAAGATGAAAATGAAATAATTCTCTCATTCTTAATAATAGATTTAACATTATCGAGTACGGTGGTATTCAAACCACTTAAACCCCGATTATTCTTGTAGAAACATGCTAATGCATCTGCACATGAGTTGCTTAATCATTTAACTTGTAAACACCGCCCTTTTGAGCTAAGGAAAATCAGGAAGAGAACCGGTCAAACCAAGTGAGAAAACCGAATCGGTTCACAAACCTGATAATTGTGAATGGACAATTTAGGAGTTTACAACTCCCAGGTGATCCAAAGAGTTCAAAATACTATGGAAAAGAACCTTAGGATGAATTGGAAGAGGAAAATTAGACCAATTTACATGAACCGGGTCCAACAGGATTGAACCGGTTTATGAACTGAGTCGGTTCATGAACCGGAACCGATAGAGATCGGGCAAAACAAAGGAATTCAACTCCATTATACTCCAAAGAAATTCATAAACCTTGGGAAGGAACCTTAGAACAAAGTGGGAGAGAAAAACCAGACCGGTTCGGGAGAACCGGACCCGAACCGGATTGAACCAGTTTAAGGACCAAGCCGGTTTATAAACCGAAATCGATAAAGAGATGGTAAACCGGGAATTTAATGGACCCTAAGTGACCCAAGGAGTCACAAAAGACATGGAAATAGACTTGTGAAGGAATTGGGGATGAAAACCAAACCGGTTCAGGTAAACCAGATCTGAATCGGTTTGGGCCGGTTTGAACCACTATTGAACTAAATCCTAAATTCATTTTTCTAGGTGGCTTAAATAATTCAAATTGGAGATTTGAGGACACCATTGGATAGAGAATGAATTTAGATGAATTTAAAAAATTTTAAATTTGAAAAACTCGATCGAATGTAGGTTTACTAACATCATACCCGATTGGGATGATGAGCACAACTTAAAAAAAACCACTTACCGGTTGTGAGTGGGAATTTTATATCATACCCGATTGGGGATGATAAGTACCTCGGTATAAAAACCCACTATTTAGTGGTATTTTAAACATCACAACTTAAAGGAAGTGATGTGAAAATTATACGGAAAAACTACTTACCAGTTGTAAGTAGATCATACTCGATTGGTATGATGAGACTTCATCGAAGGAAGTTGAAAACCCATTCATCGATTATGAACGGAGGTGTCCTTATACCCGGACAGTATAGTAGATAGAGAAAACATACATTTTGTTGGAAGAGCTCTCCCCTAACTGTGTGCCAATGCTTAAACAATTTGGGAGACCTTATCGACGAGAGCTCGAATAGCTCTGATAGGCTAGGTGACACGCCCCGACCCGGTTTGGTCAGATCCCCGTGATCAACCTGCCACTCTCCCAGTTTATTAAAGGGATTTCCCTTATTGTAAACCGTAAAGAGTAAGGCGTCCTTTAACCTGCACCTTTTTTCTGGAATAGTATAATCAAAACTGCATGAAATTTAAAACTTTACATACTTGTCTTATAGGCATCTTAGTTGACGATCTTTAAGGGTAGGCTTTCCGGGATTTCCTGAAAGGGATATAAGGGAGGGGGTGAGTACGACTACTCAGTAAATGGGTTTTTAAAAGCTTTTGACTTTTAAGAAAAACATTTCTATGAAGTGTGCCAAACTCCTTTTTTTTTTCAAAAATCCCTTCGATTAAAAAAAATTCAGGTTTTTCCGCCATTTCCTAGTTACCCAACACACATCCTTCATCATGAAGGTTACACATATTCACAAGTCAATATCACAACTGAACCCGCTAGTGGCTTCGGAGCGACTTTTCCTGCCACCCGGATAGAAGTACTACTACTTCTACCCTGGGAATGAGTGGATGTACGTGACATCCGACCCACAATCCTGAAATCACTTCTTCGTATCTGTATGAGGACAGAGACCTCATCCTGTCCCCACCCCGGTCTCATGCGCTTGGTGCTACTCTAGATTTCACACAAACACCTGGAACGATAAATTGCCCTTATACCAGGTCGTCCAGTGCCCTTAGGACGCATCACTACCCCTCATGTACGTCTTGATGATCTCGTACTCACAGTGCATACACAAACAATGTTTTCTCATATTGCCATGTAATTTGTGGTGCCACTGGTCCAACGGCTTCGACTCTCAACTTAACCCGCTGTTGTTTGTCTTGACTGGTCCGTCGACCTGTCATGTCGCACTGCCGCTAATTGACTAAGCATGTCGGTCCTATCTTGGTACCATGGCCAAACAATTCACTTATTAAGTTTAATGGCACATATATCATGTTTGTTTACGAGCTTCTGCTCGTGCCAACTGGCCTTGGGCCCACTGTACGAGATTTTCAAAATTGGGCATTTAGCCCTCAAGTTCCAAAACCGAGGCCCCCGGCCTATCAGAGCTATTCGAGCTCCAGTAGAGAATGTCTCCCAAATTGTTTAAGCATTGGCACACAGTCAGGGGAGAGCACTTCCGACAAAACATATATTTTCTCTATCCATCATACCACCCGGTATAAGGACACCTCCGTTCATAACCGATGAACGGGTTTTCAACTTCCTTCGAGAAAGTCTCATCATACCAACCGGGTATGATCTACTTACAACCGATAAGTAGTTTTTCCGCATAATTTTCACATCACTTCTTCTAAGTAGTGATGTTTAAAATACCACTAAATAGTGGGTTTTCATATCGAGGTACTTATCATTCACAACCGGGTTTGATATAAAATTTTCACTCACAACCGGTAAGTGGCTTTAAAATTGTAAGTTGTGCTAATCATCCCAACTGGGTATGATATTAGTAAACCCACTCACCCGTTAAGGCAGACCTTATCATAACCTTACCAGTCCGTTCCCAAGGCAATATCAACCTGTATTCCCAGGTAGGAGAAATGAGAGAGATAGTCATGATGGCTTCCTTTTCCCATGGGGCAAAGTATCTTTCGATACTATGTAACTGCCATGTACATGTACTTCTATCAATGAGGGTACTTACTAGGATTTGGTTGGCTTCCTCATCATTTGTTTGATGTTGCAAATGTTCGTTGGGGAGGGTAGGAATCCAGTTGTCCTTCCAAACACGGGCTTGATTCACATTACCTATTTGCCAATGCAGCCCTTCATGCAGTTGTTCTTTACCTGTATATAAACTCCTCCACAACCAGGAGGGACGATTACCTAGATCAGTTGAGAAAATGTAATTATGCCTGTAATACTCACATTTGAGTAGCTGAAAGAGAAGAGTATCATGCTGATTATGGATTCTCCATACGTTCTTCATTAGCAATGCTAAATTGAATGTATGGAGATCTTTAATGCCCATCCCTCTCTTTTCCTTGATATCAGTAAGTTTGGCCCACTTAACCCAGGGGATCTTCTTGTAGTCACTGGAATTACTCCACCAAAATTATGATAGGAGCGAGTTTACCTCTGAACATCAAACCTATGGTAGCAAAAAATAATTCATAACATATGTAGGTATAACACAAATGGTAGATTTTATAAGAACCTATCGACCACTTGGAGACAAGTATGCTAATTTCCATACTTGGAGTTTCTGTGTTATTTTTTCCGTCAAGAAATGGAGGGTTTTCATTTATTGTGTCCCTAAAGATAGGCAGACCAAGGTATGTATCATTGACTTCACCATTGCCTATGCCCAAGTTGTTGCTAATTGTTTTTCGAGTTGGTAACCCTATGTTTGCACTGAAATATAAAGAAGATTTGGTTAAACTGATCTTTTGACCCGAAGCCATACAATATTCACTCAATAATCGCATTAGACATGATACATTATTCTCAGATGCCTCAAGGAAAAATAGTGCACAGTTGGACAATGGATGCCAATCTTGAGACCTCTTAACTCGTTCCTAAAAATAGCTTTAGTAATATTTCTAGAAGGGACATCTGCTATTAAAATAAAGAGATATGGAGAGAGAGGATCTCCCTGTCTAATACTTCTAGTCGGTTGGATGGGATTTATCTTTTGCTCGTTCAAAATGACCATGTACGAGACTAAAGATACACATTGCATAATCCATGAAACAAATGTAATATGAAAACCCAATTTTATTAAAAGTCTCTCCAAGAAGGGCCACTCCACTCGATCATAAGCTTTTAGCATATCAAGTTTCACTTCGCATCATTCTTTCTTTCCTCTCTTTTTGTTGTTTAAAAATGGAAGCACTCATGGGCTACACCTATATTATCATGTATTACACGTCCTGTGATAAATGCACTTTTCTCCCTAGAAACTATTCTATTCATAAGAGCCTTTAGTCTGTTAATCAGAATTTTTGAAATGATCTTATATATAAAATTGCAAAGGGCAATAGGCCGAAAGCGGGACATTTCGTCCGGATTAGCTACCTTTAGTATAAGAATAATATATGTCTTATTGAGTAGCCAAGGGAGATGTCCTGTTAAGAAGAAATCACACACAGCTGAAAAAATGTCAGTCCCGATAATCCCCCAACAAGATTGAAAAAACTGACATTAAAACCCATCTGGACCTGCTGCTTTATTCATAAGAGGCTTTAGTTTGTTAATCAAATTTTTTGAAATGATCTTATATATAAAATTGCAAAGGGCAATAGGCTGAAAGTGGGACATTTCATCTGGATTAGCTACCTTTGGTATAAGAATAATATGTCTTATTAAGTAGCCAAGGGAGATGTCCTGTTAAGAAGAAATCACACATGGCTGAAAAAATGTCAGTCCTGGTAATCCCCCAGCAAGATTGAAAAAACTAACATTTAAACCCATATGGACCTGCTGCTTTATTCCTCCCCCAAGTGGAGGGTTGCTCTTTCCACTTCCTCTCTTGTGACTGGATTGATCAGCATGTTATTGTCATTTTCAGAGATAGCTCCCTCCACAACACTTAGGTTATGTTCAATTCCATCACATTGTCACTCTATAAACATATTATTATAGTAGTCGTGGAAACCCTTTATAATTTGGTCCTGTTCTGTGAGCCAACTGTTGTCTGTGCCCCTTACTGCAAGAATGGCATTACGGTTTCATCAGATCATGGTGCTTTGATGGAAGAACTTTGTGTTTTTATCTCCCTCACATAGCCATTTAATCCTCGACATTTGGCTCTAGTATAGTTCCTCCTCCTTCTAAGCTTATCAAGCCTAAATATCAGGTAGATCTTATGTCAATGCCCCCAGGTGATGTAGGATTCACTTTGGCTAGTTTCTCTTGTAATCGGTTGATCTTCTTTCTTGCATAATTACAATTATCTCGACTCCAATTCTAGAGGTGTTTGGCAGTGTGACCAAGCTGAAAACATACCGAATTTAGGGTATTCAAAGGCATAGATAACCAAGCTGACTCAATAACAGTTTGACAATCAGGGTTCATTAACCATTTATCTTTAAAACGAAAGCCTTTCAACTTGTGTTGTATGCTCCTTGTGTAGTCCACTACTAAGGGGACATGGTCCGAACCAATCCAATCCTCATGATGAACTCTCATAGTGGGGAACAAGCTTCACCAATTGCTCGAGCATAGTGCTCGGTCTAAACGTTCAATGACATTATGTGGGCTTTCCCGTTTATTCATCCAAGTACCCATCTGTCCACTATAACTATAAAACCCGCCCTTTTGAGCTAAGGAAAACCAGGAAAAGAACCGGTCAAACCAAGTGAGGATTTAGAACCGGTTCACAAACCGATTATTTCTGAACGGGCAAGTTGGGAATTTACAACTCTCGGGTGATCCAAAGGGTCCATTAAACCTTGGAAAAGAAACTTAAGACAAATTAGAAAATAAAAACCAAATTGGTTCAGGTGAATTAGATTTCATAAGAACTTTAAAGTTAAGCGTGCTTGCTTGAGAGTAGTGTGAGGATGGGTGACCTCCTAGGAAGTATGAATTTTTTTGTAATCCGAAATTACCGGGAGAGTGGCGGGTTGTTCACGAGGATCCAACCAAATCGGGTCGGGGCGTGACAATAACCAACATCTTGCAGATGAGTTCTATTTAGAAACCTTTGAAAGCTATGTATATTACTATGTTCCTTAGGGCAGCCACCTTGCTTTTTGCTTTGTGAAAGAATTGATTTAAAAGTCCCCCTATGACCATCCAAGGGTCCTGTAATTCTGAGCCCGCCCATTGCAGTTCTTCCCATTGTCGCTTGCATTCATGCTTATCACAATGACTGTATAACCAAGTTACATGGATCTAACATTTGTGACGTATGGATCATATCCTAGATTCAATCATGTGATTGAGTGTCTCAATTATCTCAACCTGTTGATGATTCCACCATAAAGTTAAACATCCACTGATACCTTCCAGATCCACTGTAACTTCATTAAAAAATCTACATTGTTGTAGCACTCTTGTTATCTTTGTTGGTTTTTTGTTTCCATCAGAAAAACCATCTCCAACTGATACTTCCTGATGAGGTCCTTTAAGTGGCGAATTGTCAAGGGGGAGCCTATACCTTGACAATTCTAAGAGATCAGCTTCATGGGGTCCATGTAGCTGTTGTAGGCCAGCCGCCACCGCCTAGAGATTCATGTAAGTATCGAATTGCACTAATCACCTCGCTAACTGTAAGAGCTGATTTTGATAGTTCTTCTGAGGTCACCATTTTGTTCACCTGAGAGTCCTTCAGAGCCCTCAAGAGCTTCCTATAATAATGTAATAAAATATTATTGTGTAGGCTATATCCTTTTTTGGGGGTATGATCCTTCACAGGATTTTCCTCCCCTTTATATCCTTGCGGGTAACTTGAATGTATACTGTTGGGGTTATCCTGACATGCTAAGATCCTTGTTGGCTATGGATGTGCTCCAACTTTGTGGAGTTCAACATTTACCAATGATTCTGGTTTCTTACTGCATCCTTCCCTTTGGTTGGCATGTTGGAAATTTGTGTGGGGTAAATGTTGCCACTGTTTTGCAAGCCTAACCTTCCTACGAACGTAGACTTGCTGAATATTATAAGATTTGATGTCCTTTCCCTTAACTTTATTATGTCCTTTCCAGTCCTCTATAATGGTGTCAATTGAGCCAAATTTCCTCTCCCTTTGCGTTTAAGCTCCAGGTGTCAGGCGTAAGTTGTTCATCCATTGCCAATAGTACTTGCAGTCTTATAAAGTTACCTCGCCTCATAGGTGATCGAGGATCATCTACATGTATCACATCTCCAACCATCATTCCAAGTTTCCACCCATTGCTCTCGATAAGATATAGTCAAGTTAGACCATGAACTTGCATCCATATAGGGAAACCTTTAATATCAAGTTGGTCCAGATCCTTGTCTTCATCACATTCCTTTATGAACATGCTTTGCCCTTCAATTGACCAAGGACTACCTTCCACTAATATATGAGCTTTTTATTTACTCTAAATTTAAAATGAGAATGTACTTGTTGCCACAAGATCTATTCTCACTATGCCAATATCTTTCCATGCCCATTTAAGGATGCCTTTGAACGCTCCTCAGCTGATCTTTTTTAATGAAATCACTCGACCAATCAAGCGAACACTTCTAGTGGGGTCTGGTGCAACAATGTCTAGAGTGGTTACGTGGTCGGAGATTCGTTGTCCCACTGGGCGACAACTCGGTTCTATTGATTCCATTTGTATGCAATACTTATTAGTGGACTACCCTCGACAACCTGCAAAAACAATTATACCAGTTAGCTAATTCGCAAGTGTTCACTGAAGGTAGCTCTCCTTACAAAAGAGAACCACTTAAATCAAAGTGATGCTACGAGGCTCTGCACTACCGTGAAAACAGATACCTTAGGACCAACTATGGGACGGGGGGCTCAACCCTCGAATGCCAATGAGGGGGTGTGACAGCTGACAAAAGAACGACTTGATACACTAGCAGACTCAAAGGTGTAGCTCTTGGTCAAGAACGAAGATCTCGGTGCATAGGGTGTCCATTCTATATCTAGATTTTAACAAGGAGCAAAGGCTTAAGCCATCCGTAGATAGTGAAGGACACTCGCACAAGGCTGGCAATGGATTGCAGGAAGGGTTTGATAAGCAATCCGAATGAGAAGTTCAAACCCTACAATTGATTGTGAAAACGGAGTTACAAGTAACAATAATACAAAATCCCAAGACCGAATATAGATAAGGTGTATATGTAGCTTCTAGGGATGGACGGAGTAGTCTCCGGGCTTCTGGGGATGGACGGAGTAGTCTCCGGGCTTCTGGGGATGGACGGAGTAGTCTCCAGGCTACCAGAAAGTCATTGGGAACGGAGTTGGAAGTAGCGGCGAGGCAAAAGAAAAAGGTATTCTCACATTTGGGTAAACCCTACTGAGAGAGCAAAAAATAGTTCAGATATTTTCGAACCGGAAAAGTCCCAAAATTGATGAAAATAGGGGGTTTGGGCTTGAGATGGACATTGACTAAGACAAGGACGTGAGAAGTTTTTCCTTGGATGAAATATAAACAATAGCACTTTAATAAGGCTTCTTATGTTGTAAGGAGAGTTACCCTGGCCACTCAAGCAAATTTTCCTACAACTGTGAAAGAGAAGGAATGGAAATAGAGACATAAGCAAAACCTTTACGTGGGCTTAACATATATTGAACGATATGATATGATTGGGAGTTCTTCCATGATCAGCTCTAATAAACTCAAGCAGGAAGGTCCCCATGAGCTAGACCAATCCTTAGTAATAAGATTGCCATAAGAAAACAAAAAAATAAGACATTAAATGAGGACATAAAGCAAGGATCACCTTACCTATAATAGAAGTTTGGTTATGGTTTTAAGATCAGTTCCCCCTACAACACAATGAATAATGCATCTAAACCATGACCTACAAAAGTTGAAGAAGTCTCATATTGTAGATAATGTATAATGAAATTCTGACCAATCATAAAAATTCACTAGCATGGACATAAAAAAACTAGATGGGAGGAGATTTGGGTATGTTTTAGCCAAATAAAACTTACCGTGAAAATGGACAGAGCCATGATGTATTTAGCTCTCTTGTGGGGAGACAAGGGGGCATTTGTCTGTTCCCTAATGAGAATTCTAAAGTGGCAAGAATTTCATTGAATATACATCCCTATGAATAATAAATCTCGTCATTTACATTTAACAGCTCAAGGATTCGTTTTGGAACATGAAAGGGAAAACCATAAGAATAATGTACCTCTCATGATTTCACGAATAAAGATGACCCAACTCAAAACCCCTAATATTAAGGGGTTATTATTGAGCAATAGAAGGAAGCCGAAAAGAGGGAGAGCTTGATAGTTGTCCCCTACAATCAAAAGAAAATAGACAAGTTAGATCCTCTCAAAACTGGACTTAGCTTGCACTAAATCGGAGTCAAATACAAAGTGCAAAAATCTTTTGATCAACTCTGGGTTTAGACACTATGTTATTAGTTTTTTTTTCTCATCAAATTAATCTTTCATTAATCTGTCAAATTTTATATAAGATTCGTACAATAAGAAGATGAAAATGAAATAATTCTCTCATTCTCAATAATAGACCTAATATTACCGGGTACAACAGTATTTAAACCATTTGAGCCCCGATTCTTCATGTAGAAATATGGCAATGCATCTGCACTTGAGTTGCTTAATCGTTTAACTAATATCACTTGACACTCTAAAAATGTCACCATAAAATTTAGCGATTCATCAATGTAAGGGCGAACAATCTATGGAACTTCTCGTTGCTGCTTTTGATGTATGGTACATAGTGTGCAGGAATCAAATTCAAGTATGATTTTGGGGAAAACCTATTCTTATGCAAGTTTTAATCCTTCCAATACGGCTTATGCCTCGACTTCCAATGCGTGTGTGCAATAAAACCAGGAGCCACTAGCCCGCAGTAGAGCGCCCTGTTCATTCAATCTTTCTATTCGATACATGGAGAATTGTCACAACTTTCCCAACTTTCTCCTCATGTTAATTTGCAAACAAAAAAAGCGACAATGAGCTCATCCTTCATAGTCACTCTTCCTTCCTCCTTGCCAACATTACTAATCAAACTTGACAACACCAACTTCTACCTTTGGAAGAACAACATGAGCCACCTTCTCCAAGCATAACAACTTCTCGAATATGCATATGGCTCCTTACCTGCACCTACTCCCTTCATCATTTAGAAAATAGATGCTCATGATGAAATCAAGCTACCAAACCTAGAATTCAAAGTATGAGATATTCATGACTAGTTTTATCTTATTGCTATACTAGCCTCTTTGACAACAAAGGTAAATCTTCAAGTAATCGGAGCTGCCATGACGGTCGAAGCCTGACAGCAGCTCGATACCCTGTTTAGTTCACAGGTTCAAGCACAACCAGACATCTTGGACCAATAATGGAGGGATATGAAGAAAGTTGATCTTTCTATGTCCACCTACTTATCATCTATCAGTGCCTTGTCCACCAGCTTTACCCAAATCAGGCACCCTAAAATTGATAGAGAAATAAAAAAACAAGATACTCGAAGGACTAAGTTACGATTGAGAATCAGTTACCCTCAGATTATCAGCCATCATCGACACCATGACAGTAGATTCTATTAAATCTCTTCTTCTTGCTTGTTCGACAACACCTGGTGCACCACTATTTGGTCTCCTCCTATTGCATTACTTTCTTGCCATCAGAAGGGTGTACTTCCTCCTCCATTGTTGGATGCTCCTCTAGGACAATGCAACCCTATCCTTGCTAGATTTTTGCCTAAATCTTTCAATCATCGAGGACGCACATCTAGAGTCAACTATAATAAACAATATCAACCGCATTGTTTTGGTCACTCCAATAGTTCTCTATCTTCTCAAAGCCAGAGAGGTTTCTCTTCATGCCTCTTAATGACAGACTATGGGCCATCTTTCCGGCCTCTCCCAAACATCCCTCGATATGGGCTTCCTAGAACATGAGACTTTCGATCCAATTCACAATGACCTTTCATGGCATCTAAATTTCGATCCAATTTTCCTACAGGCCAGACTTGTCAATTATTATGTTATAATGATCATATTGCACCCAAATGTCCAAAATTGAGCACCTTCCAAAATCCACAAGCTTACACTATATCTGTGTGACAACAATCATTATATTGGTATATTGATTATGGTGCTACTAATTATATCACTAATAATTTATCTTAGTTGTATATTAATGATAATCAATCATTCTCGGAGCACCTACTAATTGGAGATGGAACATGTATTCCCATCATTTCCTCTAGTTTCAGTTATATTTCTAATTTCACTCATTTGTTTCCTACTTAATAATGTTTATTTTGTGCATAAAATTTCTATGAACATCTTATTTGTTTCACAATTCACACAAGACAACTCTTGTTATTTTGAATTTTACTCCTCATTTTTTTGTGTCAATGACCTTCAAACACATCACGTGCTACTCCAAGGGAATAGTAGAGGAGGACTTTACTAATTGCGTATGAGACATCCTCCTATCACACCCTCCGTATATCTTAGTACCTCTACTAGTAGCTCGGTGTGGCACCAATGTCTTGAGCACCATGCCTTTTCAGTTATGCGTCGTATTTTATCGAACCTCTTATTAATGAAACATGTTTCTCATTTACCTCTGTGTGAAGCTTGTTCTTGTGGTAAAATTATCCAACAATATTTTTCTCGTGCTTCTAATCAAAGTAATATGCCCCTATAATTTATCCGTACCCACATATGGTGTCCTGCTACCATCACTTCACATATAGGTCATACTTACAATATTCACTTCTTAAATGATTATAGAAAATTTTCGTGATTATTTCTTCTTCAAAATTGCTCAAATATTTTACTCGTCTTTTGTGCCTTTCGACTTCAAGTTGAAAGCCTTTTTTACACATGTATTAAGTCACTACAAATTAATGGTGCTAAAATTTTTTTGTCCCAATCCTTTCAAACCGAACTACAATCTCATGGGATTATTCATTGAATTTCATGTCCACATACTCACCAACATAATGGATCTACTGAATGATGACATCATCATATCGTCGGCATAGATTTCACTCTTCTAGCCCAAATCCACATTCCCAAGAAATTTTGGGATTTTGCCTTCGAAACAGTCGAGTTTTTGATAATCCGTGTACCCACTTGCTCTCACACCTCCACATATCATCGCCTCTTCCACTATCATCCCTACTATACCATTCTTCGGGTCTCTGGTTGCCTTTGTTTTCCTTATCTTTATCCCTACCGTAGTGAAAAACTTCAATTTCACTCTAATCCATGTGTGTTTCATGGGAATCCTCGTTTCCTTGGTTATCATTGTTTGGACCCATCTACCGGTCATCTCTTTATCTGTCGTATTGTTCATTTTTATGAGTCTGTTTTCCCTTTTACCCACTCTCCTAACGTATGTTGTACCACTCCTCCTCATCCTACGGATAGCACCACCTCCCCTCTCCCTTTCCCCTCTTCCCACCTTCCTTTCCAACCAGCTTAGGACTCAAGTATGATTTCATCCTCCATGAACACTACTAATTTGCCTTTAGATGATGTTGTCTATCATGCAACGCCACCGCCAACACCCTCTAATTCGCCTCGTCACATGGTCACCCGCTCTCAGGATGGGTATCTTCTCCCCGATGCATTTTTATTAATCCATTGGTGTTTCTTGCTTTCCCGGAACCTTGAACTTTCCTCCAAGCTAATTGTCACCCCTATTGGCAATAAGTCATGCATGCTGAAATTACTGCTATTCGACACAACTCTACCTCAGATATGGTTACTACTCTTTTGAATCGTCATATTATGGGGTGCAAATAAATCTACAAGATCAAGTAACATCTCGATGATTCTATTGCTCGTTATAAGGCTTGCCTTATTGCCAAATGCTTTTCTCAACAACTTTTTTTGCACAATACTTTTCTCAGCAACTAAGTTTGAACTACAATGATACATTTCACTATACGTATTATTCTCTCCATTGTACTTTCCTCTAGCGGGGACACTGGTCAACTCGATGTGAACAATGATTTCCTTCATAGACATCTTACCAAGGAAATCTATATGGCACAGCCTCTTGGATTTGTTGACCATGCAACTTCTCATCATTTTTATCACATTTGTCGATCAATTTATGGCCTCAAACAAGCTCCATATACTTATCTTAGCTAATTTCTCATTCAAATAGGCTTTTGAGGTTTTATTAATGATTTTTTCCTATTTATCCATTATACATCGATATTTATTATATTTTTGTTACTAGTTGATGATTACTGTCATCATGATCACGACACAATTATAAGTTGTTTTAATTTGTTCTATTCAATTTATTATTTAATATAATATATATAACTTATTATTCAATAAAAAGTGTTAAAATTTTCATATTCTAAAGGGTAATATGTCTTACTATTTTCCTATTTTTCTTTATATCTATCAACTTATTTAATATCAAAATCTTTATTTATTTAAAATATAAATAAATTTTTAAACGATAAATTTAAAATTTTTAATGGAAAAAAATTTAGAATTTTAAATTTATTAAACAAGAAAATTTTAATATAATATTTATATTTTAAATATATAATAAAATTTATCTTATATTACCTGTTAAACTAATTTATTTATATATTGAGCAAAAACAACTAATTTATTTATACACAATCTACATTTTCAAAATTAATTCATATAAAAATATAATGTTAACGAGGGCAAAAAAAAATTGGTTCATTCCCCGTAGCATATGTACCCATCGAATGAGTCAGAAAAACGATTACAAATTTAACATTTTGTTTATATATCACACAAATGACAAGTAGATGAGTCTAGAGTGGGTGAGATTAGACGAGTTTACAATAATAGTGAGTTCATTAAATTTGATACAAGATTAGGTATTATTGTAAATCGAAAAAAAATTGTTACTAGGAGAATTAATATTAAATTTACTAAAATAATCTTCACAATTTACCATTAATGAATTTTAATTTGATAGGTTAGTGGATAAAGAGAAAATTCATTCTCATTTACAAGAATTAATTATACATGAATTAAAATAAGAAATTTTACAAGTATATAAGATTGGAAAATTTTAGTTTTTAAGTGAGATTAATCTAATCCCTTCTTGACACATTAAGAGTAATAATTATTACAAAAAAAAAAAACAAAAGAGATCATATTAAGTTTGACTAACATAAATTTGACCATCAAATGGCATAACCTTTTTTTTTAATTTTGATATAATATGATAATCCAAAATATCATTTAAAATAATTTAAAAAATCAAAATTCAACCTACCACTTAATAATCAAATAATTCATCTTTAACATCTCACCTGTCACATCACCCCCATCCATGCCAAATGATGAAACATTGTTGTCCAACTCTTTGTGGTGCTGAATATTCACAACCCAAGAGAGGTTGTGGAACAACAATGCTTCATCTACTAAAAAGAAAGCACTGCAGAAAACACCAAGACCATGTTTACACAGGTCAGACTAACCCTACACCAAGGACAGTAGTGGGTGGATCAATGCATTAGAAGAGCAAAGCAGATGGTCCAATGCATTATCACTACTTTCTGTGCGTCTCTCAGCGACAAATTATTGCTTAAACCCCCCACAAATTGGCCTCTGACTATTAAGCTGCAAATAATATAAAACCGAACAAAATTTGAACTCCCCAGCACCCTCTAGTTTTGGCATACAAGAGCAAGGAGATGGGGAATTGTTTCACACCAGAAATCTTGCAGTTCCAAGAGAGTCGGATCATTTGGAACAACAAACCGGTAAAAAATGGCTTCCAAGATCGACCGGATGGCTCGGATTCAATGAGTGAGTGATGCTCTCTTCCCACACCCAGTAGTACTATCTGTAAATTTGCAGTAGCTCTTCCACAATTTGAGAAGTTAGTTTTAGATATAACCTCATATGACATCATATCATACCATTTAATCCTTCCACTGAGTTGGAACTGGAATTAGAACATCTGCATTCTTCCTTATACCAATTGTATCAGCACACCTGAAAATGTGAAGAATCACTTGTAGAGTTGAGGATAGATTACATATGAAACTGAATAATTAGATTTGGCTTTTCCATGTTCTGTATGGAAATGATTGGGCAGATGAAAGAATGGTATCAACAGCAATGACAAAAGGGAAAAAGGGGAGAATAAGATCACCATATCTAAAAACTTCAACAGAGAAGAGTCAAACCTTTTTACATGGGTTAGAGTAAGCTCCTTTGAGGTAATTTGCCAATAAGGCATCTAATTTTACCAGCCAAAGAGCCACTGCAGATGATGTTGGCGGAATAGTAGGAAATAATGCAACTATTTCCTCGCCGATAATATTGCAGTTTGGCACTCTACTGCAGTGGAACAACCAGTCCCTGTTGATAGCACCGATAAAATCAGAAAGAACCTGCACAGGTGCAAGTAATTCACATTGATTATATGAAGCTTATATTAAAGGATAATCTGAAAGAGAACTCAAAGAAACATATTCCCAAATATTAAGAGCTAGACCTGCAAAAGTTCAGCCACAGAAGAGATCCTTCTCAGTCTATTGATCCATAGCCGATGAGCAGACTTGTTCCAAGCCCCAATCATAGAGCCTTCAGGCATATTATACTACGGACAAGAACAAGTGAAAGTTTGATAAGCCAAGAATGTAGAGCAGAAAGGTTCATGACAGAGGAACAAAGAATATCGAAGTCTCAACAATAAGAAACAAGGACAATAATTTAATTAAAACACAGGTAGATAATTAATTTACCTTAACCCAACCAAAAAAGAAATGCAAGAGGTTCATATCAAAAGAAAATACAGAAACTCCTACCAAGTCCAGAGCAGTCCAACAGGTGGTTGGTAAACCAAAATGATCATCCAAATCAGCAGGATAAGACCTACCTCAATACTGTGAACTGCAGCTTTGAGTGACTGCAAGCGAGAGGGAAGAATCTTATGCTTTGGAAACACATCAGCTTCTTTTACCGTACATGTGGCCACATGGATGGCATATCTTTCCTCAAGATCAAAGTCAAGTTCAAATGTTGTGTGACAGATCTTACAGTGTTTCTCATCCTGCCAGTACAAATCATGACATCTATCACATATCGCCAGCGAGTCAACAAAAGATCTTTTCCCAAGCTTTACAGAATTCAGTCCCAAATAGGAATGCCATGTCCAAATATGAAATGCCTGGAGTTGGGCCCATCTTCTCTTCTGTTCTTCAGCCCTCTTGCCATCTTCAAGAATGATAGCACCAGGTGAAGGTATAGAATCTCCATTAGAGGATGTAAGGTTTAGGCCATTATCTATGTCAGATATTGGAGAACTTTCTTGGGCACCCATCTCAAGCTCCCATTGGCAAGATGATGTGACTGAGACAACATCTGCATGTTTAACCCCATCTAACATTGCTTGGCTGATGAATCCCTTTCGCTTGTCTAGGGATTCAATAAGCCGTCCCTCTCGAGAACCTCGCTCATCCAAAACTGATAAAAGAGCAGAGAGAACCTGCATTTTAAATCAAACAAATGAAGGCATGTTCTATGTGAAAACAATCATTCGTGGACTGGTATCACTATGAGAAAAGACTAAGAATCACACCTCTTCAGTATCTATAATTCTCCAGTGTCCATCTTCTGAAGACTCAAAGTATATTCTCCTGTGACCAGGATCAGACTTATTGCAGGGGCCTAAGAAAAGCCAATACCTATTGTATCGCCGGTCAGATCCCAGAAAGATAGATTGCATGGGGTGCATGCCATCTTTGGACTCTGTCCCCACAGAATCTTTTCTCCTGCCTAGAAATTTTCCTGAAGTATATAACCTTGACATGACATCTGAGGAATCAACTGGGCGAGAATCATGTGACAAATGACTCCTATTCCTACTATTGTTGGAGTTATTTATGAAAGGTGTAGCAATATGCTGTTGATTTGCTGGGGGCCTCTTTATTTTCCCCCCTGAACCAGAATAAATAGCAGGCAGGACATCTCCAGTCACTGCATTAGTTGGTTCCTGCATTTTATATTTGATCAATATAAATTACTAATCAGAGAAAATACAGTAAAAAGGACTGGTCATCTGCCAGTGAGATAATGTATCATGCTGTGTTTCCGCCAATCACTGTATGACAGTTACAAAAGAAGAGGATCAAAAGTTATGATAACTCCAACAAAGCCCCCCGAAAAAGTAAGAGACTGAACTTTCTTCAACAGTGAAAGCAATATTCAAAAAGCACACAGTACAATACCAGTAAAGAAATTTTCCACTGAAATGATGCAAGAGTGCTATAGACTCTAATCCAGGATCAACAATTTCATGAGATAAATAATCCAATTTAAATCAATTTATATGAAAACACTATTAATGAATTCAAAATCATGCATATATCTAATTTGTCAGAATAAAATAATATAAACACAAAAGGGTAAGCACTACCTCCATTCTAATACTGCATCCATCACAAAGCAGATCAATCAAAGCTACCAAGGCATTCAACTTCTCTTCAATGTTTAAATCTGAATATTCAGCTTCCACTAGGCCCAACAACCAGGGTTCTCCTGGGTGACTCTCATCAATTTCACCATTAAACAAACTCATACTAACTCTACTTTTAGTGTCACTATTATGCTTCGATTTTCTATTGCTAGGTATTTCTGATTCACATTCGGAATTCTCACTGCTACTGCACATGCCACTCTCATGCTGATCATCAACAGTTCCTGATTCCTCTCTATCTGTGTCATAATCTCCATCTTTTAAGCTGTAATTTACACGCAGGCGGTAGGTTGAAGATGCTATCTTTTCAAAAAGGGCAATATCACTAGACAAGGTGGAAAATATTGCAACTTCCAACTCCTCAGTTGTATTGTTGGTGTTCAATTCTGCAATCTACAATAAAGAGACATATAAGGCAATAACACCATTTAGCTGCTCTCAACTTCCCAAACAAAAATTCCCTCTGAAAGAAATACCTGTGCAGTTCTTGCCATTTCAGATACTTTCAACCCAATATTTCCTTGATTAGACAAAAGTCTAAACAATTCTCCTTTCAAGGTGCCAGGATATAGCCCATACTTCTTCATATGGCTCAGCTCCTAAGAAACATTGGGGAAGATAAAATGTGTAGAACTTTTTCATCCATTAAATTTCAGGAGAAAAAGAATGATATTTTTTTCAACTTCCTTATTCATTATTTTGTGATATAGACAAATTGTGATTATTAGCTTGACCAATATAATCACAAAATGACTTATTATTCATATGATCATATGACAAGCCCAAAGACAAAAATAACTGATAAGGCCATGCATTGACTGATGAAATTTGTATTCAACAATATAAAAATCGTGTATTGCAAGCAGCATATTTCAAGTTTGACTAAGGAGCAATCACAAGATATAGCTACCTCATCAACGATTTCTCTTTGCAAGGAGCCTTGATTTGAACCAAAACCTGCAGCGACTGATACTTGCCGCAAAATCTCTGGCCATGTCAGAGAGTTCAGAAACTTCTTCCAGTATTCCAGTATAATTTTCTGATTTTCAACCTGCAATTTTCATACATGCAAAATTTGGTAAGCTAAAAGATATATATGAATTATCAAGTGCCAAATGAACTAGAAAGATAGCAGGCAAGCTGTGGGTTATAGAAGTAAAACAGCACTATCAATCTTCTTCATATATTAAATACTGAAAATATAAATCATATATTTAGAGAATCTAATGATGCCCCATAATTAGGCCATGTTAAAACAATTCTTGATTTGACATACAATTGTTTTCCCTTATTTTTCTTCAGTAATTCCACAATGTCTCCTTACAATTCCAGCATATTCATCATGGATGACATCAAAGACCCAACTACTTGGTGATTGCTTTCTTCTCAAACTACTTCGACTATTTTCAACAGAAAAAACACTGTTCCCCCAGTCCAGCATATTCATCATGGAAACATTGGGAAATGACATTGAAACATTATCTAAACTGATGTCCAATCAGAAACAATTCCCAGTTAACAAAGAAAAGCATGTCAAACTATCAATCTAATACCTTCATTAAGAGCCGACTACAGAAGTAGAAAATCTTATTCTGAACATTATCCAGTATTATGACCCCATGGAGAAAAGGCACATACAACCAAAATGATTCATAAAAAAGAACCAGCAATTTGATGATTCCTTTTGTGATCTTTCAGACCACTTTATAGAGAAACAGCAAGGCCTTGAAGGAATTGAAACTCTAGATAACAGGGAGTTAGCTTTTTGGAACATGAAATAGTATAGGATCAGCAGTCAGGACATATCATACATGAAAGATCTTATATCGTGTAGAGGTAATTACCCTTGTAAATATCATTTTCCAAAAGTTTGGTGATGATGAACAAAATTACATGATACTAAATAAAAGAGGTACTAGTAGGATCACCCACTCACCATATGGATCAATGCCAAGAACTTGCATGATTTATTTGAATGGTGTAAAGATCCACCACTAAGCTCCACATCAATGTCGAGAAAAAGAAGTTCAAGAAGGGCAACATGTATTTTACCAAGTAATAAAGAATCCTGATGATACATTTGAGAAAGCCAGTCAAATGGGGTAAAAGATCATCCTATAATTTTAAGACGCTTGCTTATAGAAGCAATTCAAGGAGATATCCAACAAACATAAAACGCAAAAGATCAGAAATAACCTTGTCATAAAAAGCTTGGGCAAACTCGTCAACAGTAAATGAGTTGATATCAAGGATCACACTATATGTATAAAGAAAATGAAAAGCCTGCAAGAAAATTTAAGAAGATAAGAATTTGAAACCTTGATCTATGATCCTTTTTTGGACAATTATCACTAAAAATAGTGCTGACACAGTTGGATTGTGTATCTAAGTGAGTATTCTATCATCAAGGATCCAAATATGTATCTGGCTTTTGATGATACATAAAGATGCAGCATCAAGTGTATGCCACAGCATAAAAAAGAGAGCACTCTGTATTCTTGCAGCAAATGGATCGATTGAGCATTGCTAGCTCTTGTTGTAGCAATATCCATCTCCCAGGGACAGCAAATTCCTATTTGAGATCTCATTATTCATTTGACACAAGTTTACTCCGTTTAGCTTATGATTAAATTTACTCGGATTAGTGCATTTGGGAAAGCCAAAATTACCTAGTTTTCTAGGAAATGACTGGGTATCAACAAGATAGAATGACAAACCAACCCAAAATAAACCAACCTTGAAGATTTTTTTAACCATCTCCACAGATGAATTCCAAGGTTGCATAGTGAAAGGCTGCTTCATCTTAACTGATCTAGGAGGAAACTTAGACAGCAGGTCTGCAGAACAACAACCTCTAAATGTAATGAATACAGAGTGTTTTTGCAGATAACATGATAGAACATTTGTTAAGCATGGCATTCT
Organism: Trapa bicornis; assembly: GCA_030064425.1. Lineage (NCBI taxonomy): Eukaryota > Viridiplantae > Streptophyta > Magnoliopsida > Myrtales > Lythraceae > Trapa > Trapa bicornis. The sequence goes on from CM057745.1 coordinate 2,162,354, forward strand.
AAAAGTAATATCTAAACAAGAACAGTTTTAAAATTGACCTTTGCATAGAACACAGCCAATCAATGTATCTGAAGCTAAGTGATCACAGATCGAAAGTGAGTTTGGTCCTGCTTGTAGTTCTCTCAGCTCCAGCTCCTCATCATCTACTTGCATGATGAGTTGATCATGGTGTTCCTCGCTGATTGCAGATCCTAAAGCAAGCTCACATTTGTCTCCATGATGTGGTTTTACAATTAAATCTTGTCTGTGCTGCACCTGGCATATAAAAAATAAATTCATTATTATAGTACACTGTGACTGATTAGAGGCTAATGAAAAAGTTCACGCACCTCTCTCTTTTTCCTGAAAGGTTTTTTCTTCTCCAGCAATTTATCTCTTAGTCTCTTTTGTTTCTGAAGGTCATAACACAATGGAAGTACTTAGATGTCGGAATGTCCAAATTCACAAAAATAACAAGCATAAAGGTATGGCCACAGAATTTTCCGGAAAAAAATGAGAAAATATCAAATTGAATGAAAAGTCACCACAAAGTACAACATTGCATATTAGAAAACTCACAGCTACAGTTTCTTGTCTTGTTGACCTCCTGCTCTGGCTTAAAGGCTTTCGAGATCCTGGTCCAGGGCACAAATTGTTTTTTCTAACAAGATCAATTCCACTGGGTAAGTCTCCACCATCAGGATTTGTAGCTCTCCAAACTGTCATCAACCCTTTTCCCATACCATGTCTTTTTGAAGCACTGCTGGGTCTAGGATTGATGTCCATGGTTGAAATGTCATGGTCCTACCAAATAACACATACTTTTAGCACTTAAAAAAAAATATGTGAGAGATTGAAGCTCATGCCAATGGGCCTAAATCACACGCCACTCTTACCAAGACCATGTCAAACAATACCTTTCTCTTTCTGGACTTTTTGAAGCTCTCTTTGGAAGTAAGTTCATCTCCAGATCCTATATATTGAGTTACAACTCAAGTGTCAGGAAACCAAATTGGAGATTGAATGTAAAAAATCCTTTTAGTTACAGATAAAGTCAGAGCCTGCAGCTTACTGGCACTCAATTTAAATGCCCAAGCAGGAAGGGAATCAAATTCGGTGCCAAGTGGAGGACCATCCTTCCTGAACAACTTTTGCAGAATGTATTCAGGCGTCAACAACATATCCTGAAGACAAATTGGCCTCTTCACTCCATTAGCTGCAACTATCTGTCTTTCTGCTGAAGTAATGAGTCCACATCTAGAAGTTAAAGGATTACTCCTGCCAGATTTTTTCCCTATAGAAAGCTTTTGTCGTCTAATCTTCTCACTAGCAATATTGACCCCAACTCTTCCCTTAGGAACCTGTACTTCCTTACTTGAACAGGGAGAACAACCAGTTCCATTGTTCTTTTCATCTCTCCTCCTCTTATCCACAAACCATCTCTGCACTTGTTTCAATGTCAATCCTAATGCCAATGCATACTCCTCCATGGCCTTTGGTGTGGGACACTTCTCCTCTAATGCATAAATAAGGTAGTTTAGAGAATGGAATTCTCAGGAAAAAGGAACATGAAAATCAACTGGGAGCAAAATTATGTATATCTTGGACAGAGCCTTACAGCCTCATTACAACTGTGCAAGCATTTTCCCCATAAATTGACATTTCCACTATTCATTTGACCTAGGAAGTGGCTTTCGTGAACGATAATCTCCCCAAAATAATAACATAAAAGAAAGAAGACTTAAGAGTGCACTAACACTTTGCCCCCAAAGGTTAACTGAGCCAAATTTGGTTATCTGGAATAATTTTTTCTAACAAACAACATCGCCAACTTTAAAAATGTCAAACACTCAACTACACCCCCTTTTTCTCCCCATAAAAATCTGATATAGTAGCGATTGTGCTTTGGTTTCTTTGATGTTTGAGAAGGTTGGCTGATGGAGAAAAACTTTCAGATACCCAAGTGTTACAATTTTTTTAAACTTAAAGGGACATTTATTGGTAAAATATTTTCAGGTACCCAAGTGTTACACTTTTTTAAAGAACTTTCACCGACAAACCCTTATGGCACTCCTGGAACAAACACCACTAAACAAAAACAAGGAGAGAAGTGATCACGACTATTGCAGAAACGCAGATAGTCCTTTAGAGAAAAGGAAAGAACATTGACTCCATTATTTATAAGCTTTTATTTACTATCTCTATCCATGGTACATGCTTAGAAAGGAATGGTAGGATCTTTAGTAATGAACATATGCACCCAATGGTCATTAGGGCAAGATAGTATCTTCGGTTGGCCATAGATTGGCTACCTTCGGGATATAAGGAAGAAGGAAAACCAAAGCTCCTTTGCTGCCTATTTACATTTAGTTTCACTTTTGAAAATTAACATAAAGAATGAATGCAATTCCGGAAAGTTCCAATAAGAAAAAAAGAAAGAAAGCACCAACACAGTAAACTATCGACTCACCCGAATAAAAAGCCTCCAGGGCTTGAAGCTGCAGTGGCGTTTTCTTCATTTTTCCCATACTTACCTTCCTACGGTGTGGGATTCTAAAGCTAACCGATTGAAGTCTCCATTATTCTAAAGAAGCGAGATAAGCAATTGTCAGTGGCCCAACAAGAAAAACAAATTCAGGTAAAAAACATAAACGAAAACAACTATGAGTAAAAGGAAAGATAAGCTTATCACGACAATGATCACACCGACCATCGGCTCCATTTCCAAGCGTGAACTCAACGGATAAAGAAATAATCCAATGAAGAGGATGATGAAAAGAGGAATGGGGGAGAAGAAGGCAATCCATCAAAACAACAATAAAATACACCACTGATGCCAGAGAAAAAAAAGCACGGCGGCAAAGGAAATAAAGCGGCGTTTCCAAGAATTCCGTACCGATTTTCATTGTACATAGAGAAAACTCATCTGAAGCTTCCTCTATAGAACGCAGAATTAAACGCAAGGGGAATATAGGTACAAACCTGAGAGCTTCAGAACCAGAGATATCATGCCACTGGCAACAGTGTCAGACAGCAAGTAGATACCGCCAAATTCACTCCCAGCACCAGGAAAGGAATGCGTCAGCGGCTATTCCAGAGTCTCATCTACAGTGGAACAATCGCCTGCCGGTGAGCAGCTTCAACCAGAGGAAGAAACAGAGCAGAAAGGGGAAGGGAGGTCAGACCACTGAGGGTAGAGGAGATTTTAGTTGTAGGGTTTTGGGTTTTATCTTTTCGATTATTTAAATTTTTTTGTTTCTAATTTTGTAATTTAGTAAAAAAAATATATTCTCTTCGTTTATTTCTCTCCGTTGACTCCTCTCTCACACTCATTCTCACTATATTTAATTGATTTATTTCAATATATGCCACGTCATCCTGACTATTCGTCTCCCTCCCCACTCTAATGGGCTGAAGTTTAAAGATCTATAAAAAAAAGTTTGTATGTATGTATGTTTTTTTTACTCTAATAAAAATATATATTCCATGTCGTTGACAATTACTCTAAATCACTAATTGAGCTCTATACTTCTCAACATTTCTATTTTCATCATATTTGATCTTGAATACCAATTTTACTCTAATCATTTTCGTAATAGGTAGTAGATCAAGCAAGTCTTTAAGTATTATCTATCTGTATTGCAGCAATCTCAATCTACATAGTTTATGTCCTTTTTATATCACTAGTTGTTTCATTATAACTTGTAGATCTCCAACCAAAGCAAATAACAACACATAGACATACATCCTCCTATATTTTCTTGTATTTCTCCTTAGATTATATTAATAAGGATTCTCAATAATGAGTTTAGAATCAATTCATGCTTCAATATGTGTTGTGCCTTTAGCTCTTGGTGATTCCAATTCTCTTTCACAACTTTGATTATTCTCATCACATTCTCTTTACAAATCAATTCCCAGTCATCTAACTTACTTCCTCTATCTCATTTTATACCAGAAATTTGAGCTTCTTAAACATAGTAAAAACATTTGATTTTTCAATCAATAAGTAAATAAATGTCTTTATGCTGAAATCATATATAAGGGACAATAAGTACATGTTTCAACCATTAAATTTTGTATTAATAAAACTAAATAGATCTGCATAAACTAATTATAGTTGCTTATAAGCTCCCCAATTACTACTGTGATTCATAGCTTCTCTATTTTGTTTCCCCACCATGTAACATTCACAAGTAGCCATAGATGTCTGAATTCGTGGAAGTCCCTTACATTCTTGGAGTACATGCTAAGAGGTATCAAATGAAGCATTAATAGCAAAAAATTATTTGTAGTCATTTGAGTGGCTATGATCTACCTTTTTTCGACATCAATAAATCTACACATACTAGATTGAAACCTAACATCATTCTCCTAACGTTCAGAAAATTATTCCTCAAATCTGGTATAAAATATACTTCAAATAACACATATTCTTCCTACTTACTTAACATACACATGTTTCCCCTTTCCAAGTTTAGAGTTATCTCGAGATTAATAGTTTGTGTAAAATGTTCCTCAAAGTCAACCAACCACTCATTGACTCCACCCATATGATTACTTGCACCCGGAGTTAGAGATACCATAAATCATCTTCATACTGATTCAAACTCCTTCCATAAGCTATCAACAACATTTTGGCAGCCAACCTGTTATTTTTATCTACCCAAATTAGAGGTTGAAAAATATAATATGCACATGTGCGAGCTGTCACGTGATGTACTGTGGTTAACTTCGCTAATGTGGCTTGCTACTTAGCGTCTGTGTAAACCCCACACTTTTGAGTTAAGGAAAAGAACCGGTCAAACCGAGTAAGAAAACCGAGATGGTTTACAAACCCGATCATTTGGGAACAAGCAATTTAGAAATTTATAACTTGCGAGTGATCCAAAGGGTTTATTAAACCTTGGAAAAGAAACTTAATACAAATTAGAACAGAAAAACTAAATTGGTTTAGGTGAATGAGAGTACATAATAACTCTAAAATTAAGCGTGCTTGCCCGAGAGTAGTGTGAGGATGGGTGACATCCTGGGTTGCGAACGTACAACTTATCATAAATAGCCATAAATTAATATATATTTAATTATTGTAATTAATACTAATAATTTAATACTCAAAATAAATTATTGAAATTAATATAAATAATTTAATACTCAAAATAAATTATTGAAATTAATATAAATAATTTAATATCGAAATTAAATTATTGGAATTAATACCAATAATTTATGGTAATATTAATACTAGTAATAAATCTCTCCCATTTAATACACGGTTTTACACCTATATAAAGAGATCATCCCCATTCATTCTCCTCACACCTGAACACTTCTCTCTCTCTCTACTACTCCATTTCCCGATGAAGCTCGAACTAGAGCTTCGACTTGAACAAAGGTCGGGATCTTTAGAACCTGGGAGAAGACAATTATCTGATAGCAAACTTCAGTCAATTTGAGAATCGTTAGAGAAGCGCCGGTATGATAGAATAGTGAAGAGCTCCGGCGGACCAAAGCTGCCCTATTTCGGCCAAGTTGAAATCGGCCATTTCAAGCACTCCTCAGGCCAAACCAAGCCCTCCCAACACTTCCTCAGCCATTCCACGGCCGAATTAAGACTGAAAGGTAAGCCAATTCGGCTCCCCTTTATAATTTTCGATTGGAACTAGAGAGAGAGTCGACCAAATTTCAATGATGAAATTCTAATCCAATTCCACATCAATTGATGTGATTCTTGATTTTAGGATGAACCTCAGGATTAGAGCTATCTGTCCAGATCCAAAGCTTCAACCGTCGTGCCTTCACCGGTGAGTAATCGAAGCTTTCTCTCTCTATAGTTTATTTGAGCTCGTCCCGACATTAAAACTTACGATTCACATTTTTGAAAAATCGTATGAACATGTAGAAACTCAATTTCAACTTCAATTTCAACAATTGGAAACATTTGATGGGTCAATTTGATAAAATCAAATTCGGTTGTGTTAAGAAGTTGGAATTGAGGGAAAATTAGGAATTTTTGAAATTCAAAGGACAAAAATGAAATTTTATGAAATTGAGGGTCAATTGGGCATGAAAATAATGTTGGAGGACCAATTGAGGAATTTTGAAATTTTTGGGGCAAAATTTACCATTTTTGTAAAGGAATGGCATAATGGTAATTTTGGAAAAGTTGGGGGACCAAATTGGAAATTTGGGAAATTAAACCCCTTTTTGTGAAATGGAATAAATTGAGGTCCTATGATAAATTTTAGAAGTTTCATGACTCAATTTGAGAAAAAACCGGCATTTAGGACTTAAAGTTAAAGAGAAATAACTTTATGAACATAATTGCAAATAAATGAAAGTTTGACTTTCTCATTTATTTGGAATGAATGAAGGCGATTAGGCCGAAGGATAATGAACCAAAATGTTCATATCGTGTAGGAACGCGAAATACCTAGAACGCCAGCAAGGACAAGCTCGCGTGAATACAAAGAACCAGTCTAGTGGAATTCACGGCATTAACGGGTGAGTGGGTTTACTAACATTATACCCGGTTGGGAATGATAAGTACCTCAATATGAAAACCCACTATTTTTGTGGTATTTTAAACATCACTACTTAGAGGAAGTGATGTGAAAATCATGCAAAAAAACTACTTACCGATTGTAAGTAAATCATACTCGGTTGGTATGATGAGACTTCCTCGAAGGAAGTTGAAAACCCATTTATCGGTTATGAACGGAGGTGTCCTTATGTCGAGCGGTATAATGTATATAGAAAACATATGTTTTGTCGGAAGTACTCTCCCCTGACTGTGTGCCAATGCTTAAACAATTTGGGAGACCTTCTCGACGGGAGCTCGAATAGCTCTGATAGGTCGGGGGCCTCGGTTTTGGAACTTGGGGGCTAAATGCCCGATTTTGAAAATCTCATACAGTGGGCCCAAGGCCAGTTAGCACGAGTAGGAGCTCGTAAACGAATATGATATATTTGCCATAAAACTTAATAAGTGAATTGTTTGGCCATGGTACCAAGATCGGATCAACATGCTCAGTCAACTAGCGGCAGTGCGACATGACAGGTCGACAGACCAGTCAAGACAAACAACTGCGGGTTGGGTTGAGAGTCGGGGGCATTGGACCAGTGGCACCATAGATTATATGGCAATATAAGAAAACATTGTTTGTGCATGCACTATGAGTACGGGTTCATCAAGACGCCCATGAGGGGTAGTGATGCGTCCTAAGGGCACTGGCGACCTGGTGGCTATAAGGGCAGTTCGTCATTCCAACTGTCTGTGCGAAATCTAGAGTAGCACCAAGTGCATGAGATCGGGGTGGGGACATGATGAGGTCTCTGTCCTCATACGGACATGAAGAAGTGATTTCGGGATTGTGGGTCAGATGTCACATACATCCACTCATTCCAAGGGTAGAAGTGGTCATACTTCTATCCGAGTGGCAGGAAAAGTCGCTCCGAAGCCACTAGCGGGTTCAGTAGTGATACTGACTTGCGAATGTGTGTAACCTTCATGATGAAGGATGCGTGTTGGGTGATTACACACCGTGGTAACTAAGAAATAATGGAAAAACCCGAATTTTTAAATGAAGGGATTTTTGAAAACAAAGGAGTCTGGCACACTCCATATAAATGTTTTTCTTAAAAGTCAAAAGCTTTTAAAAACTCATTAACTGAGTAGTCGTATTCACCCCCTCCCTTATATCCCTTTCAGGAAATCCCGGAAAGCCTCCCCTTAAAGACCGTCAACTAAGATGCCTGTAAGACAGGTATGTAAAGTTTTAAATTTTATGTAGTTTTGATTATGCTATTTCAGGAAAAAGGTACAGGTTAAATGATGCCTTACTCTTTACGGTTTATAATAAGGGGAAACCCTTTAATAAACCGAGAGAGTGGCGGGTTGATCACGTGGATCCGACCAAACTGGGTCAGGGCGTGACAGTCTGAGTCATCCGTTGACTAGTTATATGATGACCTCCCTTTAGTCGTTCGTTCCATTGTGGCTGCTGACCACGGTTGACCATTTGATGACTGTGATACATGGCATTCTCTAATTGACCGATTTAAATAAGTTAGTTTTCTCTCCTAATGCACTGTGTTAATGCCATGTGTTATCCTCTGATTGGTTGGGGCATCCGATGTGGCTCTTTCATATGTCGATCTCTAATTGATCGACCGTTTCTTCGACATCCTAATCAGTAGCTCACATGGCACATTTGCCATGTGTCAGCTCCTCATTGATCAGCCCTACTAACAAGGGTTCTTCTCAGTTGACCATTGACTGAGGACACATGTCGCTCTCCCATTGGTCGATCGTCGGAAATGTAGATTTTCTTTGTCTAATCGTTGACTTGGGACACATGTCATGCTCTGATTGGTCAGTGCTTCTAGGCATTGACCGAGCGGCTGACTAGGTGTGCTTCGCCATGTGTCACACTCTTATTAGTTTTGCCTACTGATTAGGCACTGACCTGGCAGGCAGTCTGTTGATCAGTTCAGTCGAACTAGGTTTGATGACCTGAAATCGAAAATCGACCGATTTAGGTCATATTCGACCAGTTTTCTAAATTTTAAAATTTTCTAAATTCGTTTAAATTAATTTTCTATCCATTGGTGACTTTAATTTGTCAAATTGATGTTCTTAATTCACCTAAAAAAATGAATATTTGAACCGGTTCTTCATAGTTCAACACGATTTAATCCTATTCAGGTCTAGTTTAAATTGAACTGGTCTAGTTTTCACATACAATTCACTTAATAGTTCATTTTCATGGCTTTTGGGACTTTATTGACCATCTGAAATATTTCAAATTCTCATTTTGGCTTTCTTATACCAATTTTCAATTCACTTTAAAACTTGGTTTTCTCTCAAAATAGTTTGATTCCAATTTTCAGCTTTCTTATTATTGGAAATGAGATTTACAATGAAGATTCGAGAATCCCTACAAGACGAACAAGTCTCCTATATCATTTGAGTAAAATTTTTAGAATCACGTCCAATTGAATCGATGACATGTGTTACATGCATTTTATAAATTTTGAGTACTAATTTATGAAAATTTTATGAAAAATAAAAAATTATACAAAAATAAATTTTTAAAAGTAATTCTTAAAATACATGATCCCAACTAAAGAAATTGGGTTAATATCAACTATTTAAAAGAAATTAGGTTAAGACCCAATATAATGAAAGAAAATAGGCAAAGCTCCACTATTTTAATAAAATGGGCCAAGTCCTACTATTTTAAAAGAATATTTTAGGATCTATTATTAGTGAAAGAAAAGGGTTAAGACTCGCACTTTAAAAAGAAATGGGTCAATGACCTAATAAAAGAGAAATAGACTTAGGCCGACTATTTAAAAAAAAAAGTGGATTATGTCTCCAACATTTTCAAAACATGATTTTAACCCAAATGTTGATGACGAGAGATTGGTTAGATAGTAAATAATATTTTATTGATAAAATTATCGATTTAATTATTTGTGTTTAATGTAAACATAAGGCATTGACACATACTATACCTAGTGGGAGTTAGTATGGTTATCAATGACTATTGGATTAGTTAGGATAAATAAGAGTTAGTTATTTATTTCTAGTATTTTGAGTCCCATCATGAAGAGTACAATGTTTATTGATTTGGAGGAGGCGAGATTAGTCTCTTCCTTCCTTATTGGAAGAGATGGTGTGGGATGATTATTGTGATACTCATATTGCATACAAACTTATGGTAAGTAACGTTCCCCCAAACTACCTATGGATGGTGACATAACTACATTCCACCATTTGTTATATTGTTTGAGAAAATTTTAAAAGATATTTATATCATAAAAGTTAAAAGCCATAAACTTGAATTTAAGTCTTTTAAAGTTTAAATAGAAACTAATGATCTTAATTTAAAAAAAACTTGAAAATATCTTATATAGAGATTTTGAGTATGAACTAACTCGTTGAAATTACGCATTTGTTTAGTCAACCCTACTTATTTAGCTCTAAAAAACTCATGCCTTAAAATTCACCTTAAAAATAAAAAGTAATTAATATATTTTAAATCACGAGATAATGAACTTACTAAGTAATAACCTTAAATTATTAGAATATGAAAAAAAATTTCAATATAATATTATGTTTTGATATGTTTTATTTAATTTATTTACTTTTACATGTTATCCTATAATTTTAAAAAAAAATACTATTGATCTTTATTTTGAAATTATTATAAGTTTTACATTATGTTAGTGGTGTAGTGCCCCTGTTATATTAGGGAGAGATTATGTCAAGTATTTTACAACCTCAATCCAGAAATCAGGGTGGGATGTAACATTTCTTAAATTTAAAACTTTGAAAGTTTAAATAAAAATTAATGGGCTTGATTTAACAAAAATTTAAAAATATATCATATAAAATTTTTTAATATGAATTGACTCATGTACATAATAATCCAATATCAATTAATTTTACTCACGGAACTCCCAAAACCCATTCAAAACTCCCATTTTAAGTAACAACAAAAGCATAAAAATGTTTATCGGGTTAGTAGACGATGAACATACAAGATAATAATTGGCTATCCGAACATGAAAAACTTTTTAATATAATATTATATCTTGACATATTTTTTCAAATAAGTGTTACTTACTCGTATTTGATATGGTGCTCATTATTACCTCATTCTATAGAAATAATTTTTAAAATATCTTATCGTTAACTAAAAATTCTAGATTGTATAATCAATTATTCTTATAGTTCTTACTTACGGAGTCCGATTAGTTGTGCCTAGTGACGTAGTCGACTAATTGGGTAGATGATATGTTCATTCAGTTTAATTTTGTTGACTTAGTTCATATCATTGACGAGTTTCGTTAGATCTTTAAAACTATTCTCAAATAATCACAATCAAATCATCATCCCCAAAGCTTCTAACCATGCAAGACCCTACATTGTCATTTTAAGCCATTCTCCAATATTTTTTAATTTCAGCCAAAATAATGCATGTTGATGTAACGTCATGTGGGCACACAGCTCTATAGTTTACAAGTGGCCTTACATCAATATGTTGTGGTATATATATATATATATATATGAAAATGTTATGAATAAATGTTTTTATTTGGGTCTTTCATCTAATTTGTACATATTTCATGTAGTGGGAACCATAAAATTCTATGCTATAATACAAATATTGAACAATTTCTTTGAAGGATCCCAAGAAGTGACCATTTAGTGTGTATGCATGCCTTGCCTTACAACTCAGTCTACCAACTGTTATAACATTTTGAATTATATTTTTAGTTCTATATATATAACAAGCATTACCCAGTTTAGATTTGACTAAAAATATAGCATTTTATGGATTGATTAAATTAGACAATAATTTTAAATAATATATAGAAATTTGTGATATGATAATTTTAGGTGTAAATTTTTATTTGATTGAATTTACCTGCAATCATTTCATTAATTACCCACTTCAAATATACATACATATAAATATCAATAAGTGAAATAATTGATGAAAATTTTGTATATAATTTAAATAATTAATGAAATATGTATATAAAATGTTTTATGCATAAATTAGGTAGAAAAAAATTAAACTTTGAAAATAGTAAAGTTGAGAACGCACAATTAAAGATGAATTATTTTAACTACCTATCTTGGAAAGGGGAGTGATCTTGGAAATTATTAATTATAATAATTTCTCATTTTAATTTATTTTTTCAATTAATTTATTTTTAGTTTTAAGTAGTGTAAATTCGAATATTGAATTATTCGGTTCAATTAATCTGATATATACAAAAGATTTAAGGAGAATAGTTTATATTTCATCCAAACTTAATAATTAAAATATATTATTTTAAAAATTAAATTAAATGATAATATATATTTTACTAAATAAATTATTGTTAATTTTGTTATTTATTTAAAAGAAAAATATTTTAATATAAATAAAATTTTGGATAATAAATTTAAAAACAAATCAAAATTTTCGACTAAAATTTAAAAATTAAAATTTTCTCCTTAATAAAGCTTTATAATATAATATTAATATTTTAAATATACATCATATAATTTATATTAATTGAGTAGATAAAATTATTTTATTATCAAATTTATATTACACTTTCTAATATAATTAATACTAAAATAAATTTTAGATAATTATTAAATAAATAATCTCGTATCTATTTTTATGTACCTGAGAGTCAAATCTTCCTCGTACTCTGTCTCTCCCGTGGCCACATCCTTCCCCTTCCATAGGAGACATATGGTTCATGTGGAGGTGTGGAACCAGCTACCGCCGAGCCAGACCAGAATTTTGACATTCACTGCGAGTCCTACGATGACAACCTGGGGGTCCACACGGTTAGTCCGAACCGGGTCTATGGGTTCCACTTTGACCCCGACATATGGGGCACTACACTCTTCCTTTGTGAAGTAAGGACCCACTATGGCGTGGGAAACTACAACATCTATGAGTATCGAAGGGACCATAACCGATGTGGTGACCGATGCATATGGAACGTTACACGATCTGGGGTGTACGGATACGCAGATGTTCCTAATAAGCCCGTTATAATTTTCAAGTGGGAATAGGCTGAATATTGTGGTGTTAAATTTAGTTGTTACAAAAATAATAAAACATTGCATTAAAGAACTTGTGTCTATTATTATTCATAATATGATAATATATTTAGGAAACATTCTTCAATTTATTAGAACTTTATATTATTTATCATCATAGTTTTGAAATATTTTACTTATTGTACTTGTATGTTAAAATATTAAGTGTGAGAATTAAATTATTAGTAAATTTAAAATAGTATTTTTATATTTACTAATATTTTATAAATTAATAATATAATTAATATTATTTTTTAATATTTACTAAAAATATATTAAGAAAATGAATATGAAGTTAAAAAATATGAAAAGAGTAAGTAGAACAAAACATGAAGTGATTTACTCAAATTAGGTATATGAAATCAAATATCAAAAAATTTATTTAGATTATATTTGTATTGATTAGTTTGAAAAGAGAGTGACGAAGAAATCACTAAAAAAATTTAGAGTAATAAAGTAATTGAGAGTAAGTGAATGATTATCACTAATTATAACTATATTATTAATACTTAATTAGTGATATAGTTGAAAGAAAATTAAGACAAAACAAACAAGTGAAATTGAGAACTTTGATCAAAGATAACCCAAAAAATTAATATCCCTAATTGTGGTAAATGATTATGAGTGAGAAAATGGGACACAATAACTGTACGTGAGCTAAAGGGTTTCAGATAAAACAATGGCTAAGAAGATGATGCAAAATAGATAAAACTTGTGAATCGAAAAAAATTAATAAAATATTAAGATAAATTATTACCTCCAATAACTCTTAAACTAAGGTAAGATCTATATAAAACCGAGAAAATTCATGGCAAGAAGTATCACAAGAAAATTATAAGGAGAGTATGTTATTACGCCCAAAGATTCAATGACAATGAAATATTATAATTAATGAAAAATGTATGGGGCGAGAAAGATTAATGAATTTAAAAAAATATTAGATCACGATCTGACGAGATTATTTGATAAGGAAGGTAGGTTTGGTGAAAAGAAAATCACTCGAAATTTAAATAGTAGTAATCATTACTAATACGAGTGATAATTAACAAAAGTATCCATGAAAATGATGGACACAATTCTTGATAAGGAGTCTTTAAAAGTCGTATGGGAGTCCATGAAAATGAAATACCAAGGTTTGACTAAAGTGCGAAGAGCTTAACTTCTCACCCTACACGAAGAATTTGAGATTCTACATATGAAGAAAAGTGAAAGCATTAAATATTACATTGCAACAACTCTAGTAATTATAAATTAGATGCTTATGAGGAAAAACCAAGTTAGTATATAGTGGTAGTTAAAGTGAAAGATCCCTTTTGCCCAAATTTAATTAAATTGTGTGTTCAATTGAGAAGTCCAATAATACTAGTATGCTAACTCTTCATGAATTACAAAGTAGTCTTTTATATCATGAACAAAGAATTCATATTCAATAAGAGGAAGATAATGCCCTCAATGATAACATTTTTCAATGATCACACTATTTAGACCCCATGGAAAAGGTATGGTCAGGGAGATATTTAGAGGAAATCGTGCAAGAGGTCATGACAAGAGTTTTGATGAAAAGACTACTATAGAATGTTATAAGTGACATTAGGTAGGTCACTTTCAATATTAGTGTTCTAGTTGGGAAACAAAAGCAAACTTCATGGAATTTACAAATGAAGAGGTACTTTTGATAATTCATGAACAAGTGTAAGGAGAGAAAAAAAAAGTATGGTTCTTAGATTCCAGTAAGTGTCCTAGTTGGAACACATTGTTTGATATTACATATAAATAACATGATTCAGGTGATTACTAAAGTGTATTTTGTACCAAACCAACCTGTTAAGTGTAGGCTAATTTCAAGAATGGGGCTTGGCTGTGATAATAGAAGGAGGGATAAGTAGAATTTATCATCCACAAAAGGGGTTGATAATGTTACAAAAATGACCACCAATAGAATGCTCTTAATTGAGTGTCTAAAAGTAAGTTAAACAGAAGATCTCATAAAATGGTATAATAAATATGGTCATCTCAATAAAAAAAACATTTGAAGTTACTCTATTAAAAGGGTATAGTTTTAAGGCTAGCGAGTTAAGTATTTGTTCTACTTGTCTTGCTAGAAAATACAACATGGAAGCATTTTCCAGCCAGCCAAGAGAATGATACAATTGATGTTTAAAAAAATTTTAAGCTCGCTGCAAAAAAAAAAGAATGCAAAAAATATCTTAGTTGTCTAAGAACTCATAGAGGGAAAGAATTATTTTTTGATGAATTTAAAATATTTTGTTATGAAAATGGAATTAATAAATAATATATAATTACTTATACACCCCAATTTGTTGGGGGTGAAAAAATAAAATTTTGATAAATATGGTTAAAAGCATGTTAAGTAAAAAAGATTTTGACCCAAATCTGTAAAATGGATCGTCTACCTACAAAACATGAGTTCTAATATTGCGATAAAAGGAGTCACTCCACCCGAAGTATGGAGTGAGGTTAAGTCAAATGTAAGTTATTTTCGTATATTTTGTTATTTGAATTATGTTCATATAATTAATTATATGAGATCTAAGTTAGATGCCAAAAATAGTAATTGTGTTATTAGGAGTAAATGAAGAGTATAAAACTTATAAGTTTTATGATCCTATTATTAAGAGAATAATAATTAGTAGGGATGTACTATTTCACAAGGAAAGCAAATGAAATTTTAGAAAAATCAATGATTGAAGTGAGTGAAAATAGATGAATAAATTAATTTAGATTTATAATTTAAATCAACAAAAGTCATCAAATTTAAATAAAATAACTAGTGAATGTGAATATATAGAAATTGATAACGAGTATGTTGATATTGTAAAAATAGATAATGAAATACAAGTGGCTAGTCCAACTACCAAACATTCAAACATGGCAGAATTAGAAGAAAACTCTCTGTGGATGAATGATTATGATGTTTGCGTATTGAAGGATCCTATAATTTATGAAAAAGTTGTAAAAGAAATTAACGGTAAAAAATAATGAATATTGAAATAAAATTAATAAAAAAATAAAAAAATAGGAGTTAATAAATTTATCGATTAATATTAAGATTATATGTGTTAAGTGAATTTTTAAAACTAAATATAATGAGAATGGGCTTGTGAGTAAATATATAACGATTGGTAATCAAGGAATATAATTAACAATATAGGTAGATTATCATGAAGTATTTGCCTCAATTGCCCATTCGGACATTATTCAACTTTTATTATCATTGGCTACTTGTAAAGGTAGGTACATACATATGAAAAAGGAAAAGAAAATATAAAGTAGGTAGATTATAAGTGTGAAAAATGAGTAAATTTTATTTAATATAATTGAATGGTGAGTCGTTTATATACTTTACTATAACAAAACTAGATCTTATATCTTATGTTTGTCTTATTAGCATATTTATGAAATAACAGACAGAAGAGCTTATGATCAAAAGAATTTCCAATATTTGAAATCAAGCATTGAGTTGGGATTATTCTATAATCGAGACCGGAAGGAAAACTGCATAGTTATACCTACAGTTATTATGTTGGGATGTAGATGATTGTAAGAGTACCTCTGGGCACTTGTTTAAAGTTGAAAAAAATGTTATTTTTTGGTGTACAACAGAATCACAGTTTATTTTAGCAGCTTATTGTGCAAGTGAATGCGTTTGATTAAGGAGAGTTCTAAGTTTTTTTGTATAAAGAATAGAAGATGGCCACTATCAATATTATGTGATAATAGTTTTATAGTCAAACTATGAAGGAACCCATACTACATGATTGAGTAATAGAGTTGAAATAATTCTCTATCAAGTATCACGTAGCCACGCATAGACTAATTTGCTCTCTATAGAATTTTTTTTAAAAATTAAAATTAAATTAGGAATGAAAAAATTGAAATTGAATTAGGAATGACAAAATTGGAATAATCATGGTGTGTAAATGGAGAATATAGCTACTCAGATTAAGGAAGAATGTTAGAAAATATATTCAATTGATCTATATTGTAATTATTTCATGATATAATTTATAGGTAGTTAGACAAGATAAATAAGGTAGTTAGAAGAATAGTATATTGTATCGATAATTAATTGTGAAATTTTTACAAACTTATTTACTTTAATTTATTTGGTACGAGTTCAAGTTGCATATAATTCTTATTTTATAGAACAATTAGAAATAATAAATTTGAATTGTGTATATTTTATATACAAAACAAGTTGAATTTTTAAATATGTGAGTACACTAATTTTAATATAATATTTAAGAGTATTATAAGTCGATAATATATATTTCTAGTATTAAAATTATATTATTTCAATTTTTACTTTTTTACAAAATTTTCAATGTTATTTAAAAATTTTATTAAATATATATAAACATATTAGATTATTAGATAGTAAAGGTTATTCAATCAAGTATTATAAAATAATTATACGTATTGTATATCTAATTTTCGTTTCTTTCTTTACTTGCTAATTTAGTTGCTACTGGAAGCTCACCTATCTTCCTGATGAATTGCAGACAATGAGAAAAGCAAGATTTGGATGGGAAGCATGTTGCCCACATTGGATCATTATATAGCTATCTTATTCATAAAACACTTCTTCTAATGTGAATTATTTCCATTGAACCTAAGATCCCTTGTTAATATGAATAGGTATTTACTCCAATCAATCCACTTTGGTTATACCCTTTAATCATGTTAGAGAGAACCCTAATGGTCAAATGGCTGACATGCCAGCTGACTGAGTTCAAGTCATCACCTGGAGTTTCAACAGTTCCGAAGGTATTGCTCTTTTAATTGACACTCAACAAGATTCTTGTGTTGTGGTATCATCGTAGAGGACGAGATATTCATGACTATTACTAGAAGTCAAGGCAGTCTCGGAGATCATCACAAGGGTCCAAGTTTCCGGGAAGGGACTTGGCTAATCGAACTTCTCCAGCAAGGCCAGACATCCCTAAGAAAAATTACTAGCAACTGCTTTAAAAGGGGATAGGACGAGTTACATAGCACTACTCCCTACGACCTCCACCACCATCTCCATGGCATAAAGTTTTCTGCTTTCAAGGTCATATACCTACCGTGCATGCCATTTATAACCTGTCTAGCATGCATAAATCCACTATCACACTCTGAAGTTTTGTGTCAATGTAAAGGTGACTTTGTACTAAGTCATATGGGAACTAAAACAATCTTGCACAATATATGATATGATCTTGATCAATTATGCCAAATGATTCAAGGTTCAGTTGAGGGGCTCTTATTTTGTTTCCCATGAAAAAAACACCAAAACTAGGCATTGTTCAATAAGAGCGAAGTTTTCTGCCTTCCAAAAGTGGGACGTTCATACAAGTAATAGTCATGACTTGAAGAATATGTACATGGCGGGTCTGATCTTAGACCTATAGAAGACCCTCTTCTTCTTGTAAGTCAGATTATCGATCGATATCACGATCATGCCCGGCTCATTGATGTAGAACGAGTTCCTCACGCTTCCCTCCAGCTTCTTCATCCTCCTAATAAGGATCTTGTACGAGCATTCGTCCTCAGGAACGAACTCTTCCTTGTAGGTAATGTTGTCCCGTTTCACCACAGTGAAGTCCCAGGTCACCGTCACTCCGGTCTGATGAATTTCAAAAACCCTTAATTGGATGGTGAATAAGCAATGGTCTCCGAGACCATTGAGGAAAATGGTAGCTTTTTTGTCAAATGAATTGAGAAATAGGAAAAAAAAAGTACCTCGTGAACGGGAATTTGGATGCCCTTGGTGGAGTTCTTCCAGACAATGGTCTCCGAGACCTTATCTGACTCGGTGAAGTCATTGTCGTTCTCCCTCTTAAGGCCTCCATATTGCACCGGCAGGTCTTGTGGGGCCACAAACCTATATAATAATGAACTCACAACAATCATCTCTAGTGGAAACGTTGAGTGAGGTTATGAGATGATGGGTGTAAAATTGTAAGCTTTGATAAGTTATTGAGTATTGATAAATTATTCCATTTATATCTAATTAAAAATTATTATTCGTAAATATAAAATTAAACAATTTTTTATCATATTTTTAATATAAGTAATCATCTACCATATATATATATATATACATTTAATTAAAATTTTAAATATACTCCAATTGTATATGATATAATTATTATTTTTCCAGTTTTAAACGATTGAAAATAATAGCCCAAATTGGGTATTGAGTAGAGTGCAAACCACTCGTTTTTATACTATATAAGAGTAAGTATTATATACCGATAAGTAGAGTACAAATCAATTATTTTTATACTATATACGGTACACGATACCTACTCTTACATAATATAAAAGAAAGTGTTCGAAACTGTAAATCAGCCTCTGTACAAATATGCAGAATGAAAAATACCTCGATCTCGATGCTAATGTTCCCCACTCGTAAGAAATTAAAATATTAGTATCCGCCTCGTATAATTGTACGAATCGTATATAAATTGTAAATAGTACAATATTAAGAATAACATTAAAAATTGGATAAAATAGATAAATATTATAATTGTATAAGATAATAATAAATGATTTTTAAGTGAATATACGCTAAATTTATTCATAAATAATATTTTATCTCCCAACTTATCATTCATATCGTAAAAATAGGTAAGATCTGATCATACTTGAGAAGTGTCTTTGTGACCCGTGATGGCCTCGCGAAGATGAACTTGTTCTTATTGGACTGGTGAATGAGCGGCAAGAATAGTACGTGGTAGGTGTAATACCAGAAGGGAACGTTTATCATCACCTGCAAAAAAAATCACCATTCCCTTTATCACGAAACTCCATTCGAGGATGGATTAGAATGTTATTAGGTCATAGTACTTACGTGCTTGTGGATGAGCTCGGGGTAGTTGTCATGGAGCAAGCCGAAGTTATTCTTAAGGACACCTCGGAGATCCTTCATGCTCGACTTCTGCAGGTTCTTGAGGTCCATGATATGGATCATGGAGTCGACCCCGCCTGGCCGGAGGCTGAGACACCTCCGCACGCTCCTTTCCATGAACTGCACCGTCCACCGGAAGAACTCGTCGCACTTCTGGCTCGACCCGAACACCCTCGTATACGATTCCTTGTCCTTCAGAGCCCCGCCGTAGGCGTGGTAGCATATTGGCCGGCCCTCCAAGTCGGTGCTGCTCACGTACACCAGTTTCTCCATCTCCGGCGGGAACTTCTCGTCGAAGATCCCGTCAACCTTGTTCTCCTCCCGCCACCGCAGCGTGCTCCGGAGCATGTGGAAGGCATCCGACACCTTTTTGCAGAAATTGTTCACCCCCACATTCAAAATATATCATACAATTATTTACCCGAACCCGAGTTGGTTCTTTACCACCCGTTATCCGGTCTAGCTAGTATAATTGATATCTGATTATCGGGTCTACTCTACCCGACTCGAATTCTTTGGCCTCTGAATCCGATCGGGTAAATATTAATAAAATTTATATCAAATTAAATAAAATAGATATATTAAATTTATTATAATATTACCTTTTTTTTATTTATATTTTTTGCCTGGAAAAATCTAATAGAATAGAATTGTAAGAACCTTGAAGTCCGAGGCCTTGAGGAACTTGAGGAGGATGACGTCGGTCCCCTCGTGGCCGGCGCTAGGAAGCAATGGCACACCCCATAAAGATATGTCCCTCAGGGGCTCCTTTCCGGCGATGGAGTAGTGCCTTTCCGGCCGCCGGCCCGGCGCGGAGAAGCTCTTCTCAGGCGATCCCGTGAGGAGGTAGTTCCCGAGGATGGCGTCCTCCACCCTGCACCGGAAATGCAGCAGCGCCTTATTCTTCCTCGACCGCATCATAATATCCACAGAATCATCGCCCGGTCCATCTTCTCGCCGGAGCGGCTTCGGAGGGTCGTTTTGGGACGTATCTTCCGACACCATCCCATCATCTTCGTCATCGTCATCGTCATCCTCCTCCTCCTCCTCCTCCTCCTCCTCCTCCTCCTCCTCCTCTTCTTCTTGTTCTGATTCCACCTCCTCCTTGCGGGGCTGATCCACTACACCCCCGTCTCCTCCTTCATCATCCGTTTCCGTGCTAACACTGCTCAGAGAATCCTCAAATTCCTCGAGGGCATAATCCCTATCACTCTCTTCCATTGAAACAATCGTTGTTCCTCCTCAAGGATTGAAGATCTCAGCTGCCATTAATAAGGAGAGGAGAAAATCTGTGATATTATTGCCACCGCACTAAGAAACAAGGAGAAAAAAAGGTCTTATTTTTGCCAAAAAAAAAAACAGACTTTCTTCTTCCAAGTGATCTATTTTTTGCGGTCGTTGGTTTTTCTTCTATCCATGGAATTCTGGTTTCTTTATCTACGAATGTTCGTGAATATTAGACGCCATGGCTGCCAGCCATGGATTCTACTTGTGACCCATAATTAGAGATGATGGAAGAAGACACTAAGCAGAGCAAGAACAGCCAAATTACATCCTAAATGATGGTAGTTAGCCCACCAGAAAAAATTTTTATATTTAGTAAAATAGAGAATTATTATTTATATATAATGCTTAAATTATTTTAATTTTATAAATTATAATTTTTAATTGATTTAGTGTCTAATTTATTAAAAAAATTAAATATTTAATTTTTATATGGAAATATATATTTAAAAATTTTAATTCAAAATATATGAATAAAATTTAATCGACTAATTTTCACTGTATTTAGTTGTCTTGCCTAATTTCGATTATAGGGGCATAATTAATAAAAAGTAATAATTCAGTGCTCAGAAGTAGTATCTAACAGAAAGTCAGGGGCCAAATTAGTACTGCTAAAATGAAAATTTGCCCTCGTTCGTTGCGCGGATCGCAAAGGGTAGCAATCCCCGTTTCGGCTTGGGTACTCCTCTGGCCGCTAGAAGGAAATTTGGGGACGGTGGTGAAGAAGAGAGGAGGAGAAGTGGAATACTCCTCTGTCCTTGCTCGTAGCAGGAGGAAGAGGAGGAGAGTCGGGCCATAAGAGACGCCGCAAATGGTTTCCTTAACAACCTGGGCTCGCTACATTGTGCAGAAGCTCGATTACTCTATCACTGTCGGGTGGAAGGTCTCTGATCGCCCAATTTTCCCTCTCTTTCCCTTTTTCCGATTTCAAAATCTTTGCGTTTGTCGGTACAGTTTGGTGGGTCGTTGTATTTTCAGTCATGTTTCGTGGTTTTCTATTGCTTGGCATTTCTATGTTTCGCGTTTCCTCTCTTCGAAGCTAAAAAAATGGTATTGTCTTTCTATTGGTCTCCTAATTGCTGAAGATGTGAACATTCTAGTTCTTGGCAGTTCTATATGGAGCTTTAGTTCTTAGCAATTCTGGGAGGTAATTCTTGGAGTGATTTTGTGTTCCCATTAGTGATTCGTGTAGTAGGGTTCTCCGGGATAGTGAAAGGACTGTTTATATATCTAATGTGATGCAAAATTTGGTTCTTTCTGTTTCTTGGAACTTGATCTATTTACTGCAAATGCCACTGAGGGACTTCGCCATCAGTGGCACGATATGATTTCTGATATTCGAAAGCAGCTTACTTTAGTTTTGGGTATCTGTTGAGCTGTCTCTGTTTTGTCATTTTAAGAATACTAAAATCACAAGAGCTTTCACTCTTTCCATCTTTTAGTGGATTTTCTTCTTTTTATCGTCAAATCTCTGGCATTGTCCCAAAGTTTCTTAGTTCAATTGCCATTTTTGGTCTATGTCAGATAACATAACTTGTAGAACTAACGAACCGTTCTTTTGTTGGAAATTGGAAACTCCTAATGAATCAGAAATCACAAGTAGCCATTTGTCCTCACTAACAATTTTAGGTTTTCTATTAAGAGTTTTATGTGCTTCTATCTCAAGCTTTGATTTTATATTGCTGTTGAACTTTATGGTGATATCCACATGTTGTCAAGGCTTAAGGGAGATGATTGAGTGTGAAAAAAAAGATTCAATTGAAACTTTGTTGTTCTTCATTGTATGGGTGCAGAACTATAAAGGTGGCTACATTACTGATGCACAACTAGGAGATACCATATGGAAGAATTTATTCCAGGGAAAGTTGACATTCTTGCACAGCAGTCGGGGTGAGGAAGTGGCTTCTGGACTCAACACTTTGGGCAGCACTCTGCTTGTTCGGAGGATACCAAATGCAAATCCAGGGTAACCTTATTTATGGAATTTTATTCTCTCTCAAGGTTCATTAATCTTTTCACATATGAGCTCTGATATCTAGATCACATATAGGATTAATTGTTAGGTGTTTCCTTCTGCTCTTTTTGTGATTTTATTTGAAGCAATGAACACAAATTAGCAACAATAGGGGTGTCGATAAGCTCAATAGACACTGATAAATCTTAGTGTCACTCTATGCATAATTATTTAGCAAAACCGATTGTCTTCCTACATTATGATGCCAAAGCTCAATGAAGAGTTGGCTGGCGTTCCCGTTAGGAGCTTGATATGTGGCAATGACAAGTTGAATGACCTCTCTTATTATATCGTTTCCCAGGGTTGTAATGTTAAGATTATGAAATGCTTAGAAGGAAATGCTTCATAAAAGGATCCTTACTCTATTACGTATTTCTCTGTACATTCATATTATCCCTTTTGCTGCATTTTGCATTAGAAAATCTAGTATTTCTTACTCTCGATTTTTGACAGTTGCATGTGGATCTGTATTCTAATTTATTTATAAAAATGAAAGTGCAATATGGAAAATAAACAAATTGATTACATTTTGGCTATCTTTCCATGAAAAGGTTGCCCTGCTATGCTGAGGAAGATGATGATTCTTATATATTGCACCCGTAGCTCATCATCTAATCATCTTTATTTAATTCCCAATTTAAATTTAACTTTTGAGTTATAAATTTGTTTCAATGTTATCCTGGTTAGACAATTTGGTTAGTTTTTTGGATGCATTGCAGCCTATTCAATGACTTCTGTAATCTATGTGACTCCATCTATGTAAGGAATGTTTCCTCTTCATAGTTCACCATCTTAGATCCATAGGGCAAGTTTTTTAATAAATTGTTTTCCTATAGGGTAAATATCTTACTTTTACTTTTACTTGCAGACGTGTTCTCGTTGGAGATGTTGTGGTTTTGAAGGATCCTGAGAGTAGTGATAATTACCTAGTCAGACGATTAGCTGCTACTGAAGGGTATGAAATGGTTTCTACTAACGAAGAGGAGCAACCTTTCGTTCTTGATAGAGATGAGTGCTGGGTGCTTGCTGATGACCAAAAATTGAAACCTAAGGTATCGTACGTATTAAACAGAATGTTCCGGGTTATAAAATATTAAGGGCATTGTTAAAAGGAAGAACATGTGAGAAGCAGAAGAAGAAATTACATGAAAACCAGTTTCCAATCTAAAAGATGAACCGGGAACCATTACTGTACATGATCTGGATTTTAGAAACCCAATAGATTAACCAGTATTCTCATAATTTATGTCTGGAACTCTTTTAAGAAACTTCTGATATTCTCTATTTTTTCTGCTGGTAAACCTTATACCTCTAGGCATTTAGTTGATATAGATTTTAGCATGTAATGCTATAATATGTTTTATGGTTTCTCCTGTCAGCCGGTCAAGAATTTAATCTTTCCTAGGCCATTTCGACAAGACCTCTAGCAATTATCTTTTTTTTTTTTAATTTATCTGCATCCAAGCATACAACTTATCAAAGGAAGTGGAGAGATAGTGTAGGGAGGAGATGGAAGGGGGAGAAAGAATCTGCTAATAAAAGATATTACCACTGAATCTATTTACAAATTTGATTGAAGAATAGCACTTGAATTACCATGAATGGTTCATTGAACTGAGAACATTCATTGAGTTAATCAAATGGTGCACTTATCATCAAAAGGAGACAATAAGCATGTCACAGAGAGACCTTAGATTATCTTGCCCTTAAAAACTTGGTTTATTTCTATTGTTAGGAAGCTAAGGATAGTCGAACTTTTGGACCTGTGTCTATGGCTGATATAGTTGGCAGAGCCATTTATAGCCTGAAGACTGCTGTGGACCATGGACCTGTGAGGAACAGGTAACCTGCTTATAGCAATTTCAATTGTCACATTCCAAGGAAAGTTTCTTTGTAAATTATCTAATTTTCTCTTGTTAAGATGAAAATTGGGTTGGGGATGTTTGAATTGACTTTATAGATATGTAGGATGGCAGTGTAGTCCTTACCAGCAGTACATATGGCATTTTATCTTTTCAAATCTTTGGCATTCTGTTCAATCTCTGCAGTGACCTTTCAAACATATTGGATCCCACTGATGGAAATGAATTATAACAAGTGCATTTTCATTGGTCATACTAATATGTCAACTTTGGAATCTATTAAAATGAGGCTTTGCTGTAACTACTTGGTCTATCATCTAAGTAAGATACACATGAGCAATAGAACCCCCCTCAGCTTTGTTGTATCTTAACCAGGTCTTTTGTGGTTTTCTCATGTTTGTGGTCTTTAATTTGAGGATAATAAATGTCATTCTTTACTTCACTGGACAGTCGCCCGAGCATGATGAGGGATTCAGCCGTTCTAGAAGTCGAGCTGGATGTAGATGAGATGGTCAAGAATCATAAGGCATGACATCCATCTTCTCATGTATAATAATCAGTCAGCTTGCTCAATCACCCATGTCGGTGCCCTTTGTTTCCTCTTGCTCTTGGGTGATTGGCACTTTTCCTGTATCCATCTAGAGAGACAAAGGAGAAAATAAGGAATTTAAACCTTATTCATGTCTTAGTCTAGCATTGAGGAACGTATATTATATGGCACGCTTTTAGATTGTTGTTGCTAGCGGACATTTGCACCTCCTGATGATTCTGAATCTCAATAAATCTTGCTGATCTTTGAGCTTTCTATATCATTTCCTTAATGGGTCAGTGCCTTCTATAACGTTGACTTATAATGTGATCATGGAATGACAATTCTTCTAGGCTTAACTTGACTTGGGTGTTGGCAAAGAAAGTGCAAATCCATTAGCCAGTTGCCCTTAATAGTGGCTGGTGTTCCACAGCACAGAATGCTTAACACACTGATATATTAAAAAAAAAAAAAAAGAGATTGCCTTATGCAAATGATGATGAAGACTAACAAAGTTAAAATATATATATATATATATATATATCATAATAAAATAGATTTTCTTATCTCTAAATTTAGCCTGTTATATCAATTAGGATATTAATAATAAAAAAGATGCAGAACTCTTCACAAAACTCTACATATAAAGCATCCAATACCAATCACCTTCCTCAACACAGCACGGACTACTAAGATCTATGGGACTGCAAAACACCTTTTCACTACTGGGGGCCTTGGCCCTCTTCCCCGCGGTTCTGGCCATGGCCATGGCCTCCACCTGCTTCGGGCACGAAGGGGGTGGCTCGCACCTCCAAGTTCCCACCCCGGGACGGGCCATCTGCTATGACATAATATCCATTATGATGGACTGCATCCCCTACCTAAGCAAGGACAGCCCTTACGCCAACCCGGAGTCGACGTGCTGCTTCTGAGCCAAGTGGGTGCTGGACTTCAAGGAAGAGTGCGTCTTGTCGCCATTAAGAAAGCTTGATGCTAGGATCCAACTCAACATGACCCGAGTCCAGGGCCTCCATTCGACCTGCGGCATGAAGGATTTCTTTATTTGTTGCTGTTGTTCTTCTTCTTAACGTGTTTGCAGTGTCACGTACTTTTTTAGACTATAGAAAAATGGTACTACATATGCTAATTTTTCACTTTCCTACATAATGCGCAGTCTCAGATGTTCATGTATCTTCACCTTCACCTGTTAATTCTTAATCATTCTCGCTTTCTTTTGGTTACCCATGTTTATAAGCTCGTATATAAGTTATTTTCTTTTACCCATGTTCATCAGACCTTCATGGATCATCTCCTTCACCTTCAGTGGTAATTCCTCATCTTTCTTAGATATGAAAATTGCCTACTTTTTTTTCGCATTCCTCTATAATATGCAGTCTCATATGTTTTTGGACCTTGTGCTTCACCCTCTCCTGGTAATTCGATTTAGTACCTTTTTTTTTTCCTTTTTTTGGCTAA
This sequence comes from Trapa bicornis, assembly GCA_030064425.1. Lineage (NCBI taxonomy): Eukaryota > Viridiplantae > Streptophyta > Magnoliopsida > Myrtales > Lythraceae > Trapa > Trapa bicornis. Next base: position 2,189,033 of record CM057745.1, read on the forward strand.
TGAAATTTGTTGATATGTATACATACATATATGCTAAGTTCACCGTTAATGAGTTTTTCACTTTTCAAATGTGCAGACCAATGTTAGTAGACCTTCTGCTTCTCCCTCTCCTGGTAAATCCTCACCAGTCAATCTTTCTTGATGTTTATAAAGGAAGAGATTACCTTTCTTTGCTCTTTTCGGCTGATGAAATCTAATGCAGTTGAGTTGCCGGAACCATATGAGGAACCAACAGCTCACTTACCCGTCGAGGCACCTGAGCCAGCTCCCAGGATGGATCCGCCACACGGAACGATGGCTACCTGTGACAATGTCAACTACAACATATGGGAGTGTGTTCCCTACTTGACCAAACACAGCCACCCGGGAGAGATGAACCCAGACTGCTGCTCAGCCTACAAGACCATCGTGGATTTTGATCCCAGGTGCATCTGCACCTTCATAGAAAGCAGTAACCAGCTCCGAGTGGGCTTCAATATGACTAATTTTGAGCAACTTCCGGTCTATTTCGGACTCCACGACAACCCACTTGAGACTTCACAGTATATTCATGTTATCTGCAACTGATAACTATCAAAGTTCTTGTTTTCATTGCTGATGAAATTGAATGCAGCCATGCATGACCACACGCATCAAAAGAAGCCGGACCCTCAGCCGCGCAAGCACTCAGGGTGCTGAGCCCTGGCTAGCTCTGCTGCTGCAATTGTTGCTGGAAGCTTTGCCACTGTCACTCTCTTGTTCCTGCATAGCTACTAGTTTCTGTTCGTAGCCTTTAGGTACTATTTAGAAGTAGAACATGTTAGCACTACATTAGGTAGGACTTAGGAGACCCCATTTTTTTATTCCCTGTCAATGTTCTTAGATTGTCATTCTTGACTTCCCAGTTAGCCCTATGACTAAGATGTTTCTGTTTTGAGTTTCATCTTTTACTGTGTTCATGATCTTGAAAGATTTTGGCCTTCCTAGGTAACTACTAACAGGGATCACCAATCAAAACCAAGTAAAATACTAAATAGTATTCTTCATATCAGAAAAATGTTGAGCAGTACAATGGCCTGGAAGATATAAGTACAAAGGTAAGGGCAATATAAGGGCTGGTAATGGATTCTAGTTACTTACCAATACAAAACTTGCCAAATATATTGGATAGGACCTCTTCGGATATGTCTTCTCCACTAATCTGCCCCAAAGCGAGTGCGGCGTCTCTCAAATCAATTGTCCAGAAGTCGAGTGGCAGTTCTTCCTGTATTGACCCTTCCAATCTCTCAAGGGCTTCTTTGATCCGCAAGAGTTTCTCGCATTGCCTCTGATACACAAAATGGAGCTTTAACCTCATATCATGATGTTAACCATACCAGTGTATCAAACACAATAATTCACTATTAGTCCATCTATTATGTATTATGAGAGTGGTGGAATCAAACAAAGCATTTGTTTTATCATCATATGAATGTTATCCTATTCGGTTTCCTTGGCATTTAGGCACACGAACAAGTGTTTAGCATATAAATTTTTACTAAACAGATTTGGCAGCTTCTACCTGGTTCACAGTCCATTTCCGACCACCATCAGGAATCCTACCGAGCCCAACAATTTCAGAGACTGCTGTCTCCAGATCTTTTATCCCTTCACCATTGATGGCTGAGGTGCAGACACACTTGTTGAAAGAAGACTTCTTTTCTTCATTATTATCCCATTCAGTTTTGGCAGATGGAACCCGGTCAATTTTATTTACGACAAGAATCATTGGCGTGGACGACCCAGATAATTCCTGAAATTTGTTGAAGTCAAGCATGTCAAGTGAAAGGAGAGGTATTTGATAACAAGAAAAAATCAAATAGGTTACTCGAAAAATCACTTTGTAGCAAACAATCTGGAGGAATATCTACTTTCATAAGGGAAAACAAAGAGAGGGAAAAAAATGAGAGGACTGTTTTCAGACCATAGACAATTGAATCCTTTGAAGAAGTTCTCCATCTCCAGAAGTCCATCCATCCACAGCACTTACTGCCATGATAATAACATCAGCACCCATGGCAACAGCTTCTGATCTCTCTACTCCTGCAACAGAGATCACAATGATGGTAAAATATACATTCCTGCTCAAGATAAGTGAATTTCGTCATTAATGGAGAACTAAAAGATACTATCAATCAACCAAACATCATATTATTCCGTGTATCTTGAAAACAAAAGAAGAATCTTACCAATCTTCTCCACGACATCATCAGTTTCCCTGATACCTGCAGTATCAAGCAGTGTCACCGGAACCCCAGAAACTGTAATACCAGCTTCAACAACATCCCTCGTAGTTCCAGCAATCTCTGTAACTATAGCTTTCTCACTCTGCACGCTAAGAGTAAATTTTGGAACTCAAATGTGGCTCATGTTGAGTGCCAGTTTAACATAATGATGTTCAAAGAAACTACAAAGAATATCATTAATAATACCAGGACATAGAACATTCTTCAAAAAAAATTAAATCCTATAAAAAAAATGTTGTAACATACTTTGCTCCAAGCATTTAGCAGGCTTGACTTCCCAACATTAGGACGACCAATAATTGCAACCTGAAAAAATAGAATCAAAATGATAAAACAAGACAATCTATATGAGCCATCTTGGCCACAAAAAGGGCGAATTCATCTGGGGATAATGGAAGATTCTGAACATAGCACAGAAATATTTCTAAAATGTTTTGGGAAGAAAATGTCCAACTTCTAGGGACCCTTCATAGTCCACTCTCCAGCTGAGAGCACTCAATAATAACAGCATCTTCAAATCTTAGGCCATACCTGTAAACCTGACTGAAGAAACTTGTCATAGTTAGCTGTCTCTAGTGCATTATTGACATCTTTTCCCATGACATGTATTCTATCCATAATCATGCCTACATCTAGTGGTGGCATTTCATCATCAAAATCCAAACGGGCTTCAATTTCAGTCAGCAACTCAATGCATTGTGCTCTCAATGATTTGACCAAAGAAGAGAAGCCTCCCTGATTACAAAAGCAAAAAAGAATCGTGTTAAAATTTTCTGTAGTTAACTCAGTTGTTATGACTGCCCAATCGAAACTTATAAGCAACAAGTCCTTCAGGGTTAACATGCCTGAAGTCCAGCAAGAGCTGAATCTGCAGCAGCAACAGACTTGGCAGAAATCAATTTCCCAACATTTTCAGCCTGAGAAAGGTCTAAACGGCCATTGAGAAAAGCACGGAGAGTGAACTCACCTGAATGGAGTGGACACATTGCAAAATCATTCAATAATATTGCACTTAGGTAAATAATATTTTTTTTATAAGGTAGCTAAAGATCTTCCTTAGCAGAGTAAGCAGGCCATGAAATCTGCAACCACAATAGACAACTGAGATCTCTAGGACTTGAAACTAAAAGACTAGAGCCTCGAGAAGTGATTCCAAAATGGTTAAGCTTCTAACAATGTCCCCTAGATCTCTTCCAACAATGTCCCAGTATCTTCCTTCCAATCATTTGGAAAAATTTACCAAGAATGGTCCGGGAAGCTGGCAATTTATTCATCAATCTTCAAACTACATATAGCTGACTCTTCCTTATCTTGCAATATCATGTTTCCAAAAGGTTGGAGAACACAGTATCCACTTACCAGGTTCTGCAAGCCTTGCCCCAGCCTGAAGACAAGCCCTCAAGACCCGGTGAAGGCATACATCACTGCCATGGCACTGGAGCTCTACCACATCTTCACGAGTATAGGACCTCGGAGCCAACATGGGCACTGCTAAAACCTAATAAATGTAACAAATTAATTGCAAACCTTGATAGTAGCACCCTGAGCATTATGTAGGATGGACACTAGGAAGAAATACAAGACCCAAAAACACATTTTCCAATCACGTACAGAGAATTCCAGTGCCAACTCAAGGGAAAACGGAGACAATCTTTAAAAAAAGGTAGCTTTTTTTTAAACTTCTGAGCTACAAAATATACCTCGTCAACAATGTTTCCCTTGGAATCGAAAACGAAGCCATACTCAACTACATGGCTAGTGGGCCACCACAAATCGGAACGGAGGCCCTCCTTCATTCCCGTCCTCTTCTTCTTCCCATTCCCCTTCGGCTTAAACACTCGTGCAGCAACTTCGACTGCAGAGGGACCGGATAACCGCACTATCCCAACAGAGCCACCAATTGAGGTCACAATGGCCGCAATAGTAGTGGAGCCTGAATCAGCCTTCTGGAACTCACCCACTGATCCCCAACCATCCACCCGTTCGTCTCTGTGGAGAACCGGAGGGGATTTCTCCAAGCTCCTGGGATTGAAGCGGGGCCTTGAGGAGGTGGAGAAGAGCTTCCTGGGTTTAAGGAAAATAATATGCTGGAGAATTCTGAAGGGCTGGTTTGAGATGAAGGAGGTTATAGAGGAAGGTTGTGGGGGAGATGGGGGCTTGAAGAGGAAGAGATGAGCGGTGATGAAGCGCATAGACGGTAGAACAGACATTGCTGACTGCTGAGTGAAAGAGAGGATGGAGAAAAACAGGACAGCTTGAAGTAGCCGACCTAATGTAGGTAGAATTTTGAGATTACTACTAAGTTTGAGGGGCTGATTGTAATAAATTATATAAAATATTTAAAATATAATAATTTAATACAAATATTTCGAAAAATATTATTTTGTCATACGAATTGTGATATTCATACTACTGCATGCAATTTTACGAATATAATATTAAAAAAACAATAATAATTTAAATGAAAATAAAAAATATTAATAAACAAAAGTAAAACTTCGAGGACCAAATTGTAAGTTTTCTCTAGAATGGCTACATGGGGGAGCCGGATACCGAATCAAGCCTCGAGTCAGCCACAATGTTCTTCGTTCCGCGCTCTTCAGTTCGAAGTCTCGCGGACATTGGCCGTCAGCTCCTCCAAAGTTCACCGGTAATTTCATGAGCTGAATGACCCATTATCCATCTTCATCTTCCATGTATTTTGCTTGCTTTCTAGAAAGAAACTCAACATCTTCGTTGCTGTTTTGCAGTTCCAGGGACAATCAATCCGATGCATTCGTGTCGGAAACACGGAAATTCCCAACAACAAGGGGCTGCTTTTTGCGCTCCAGAACATCAAGGGAATCGGACGCGCCACCGCTCGTCAGATTCTGGCTGATCTCCGAATCGGGAACAAGCCCGCAAAGGAGTTGTCTGGTTTCCAAGTCGAGTCCCTCCGGAATGAAGTTATGACTTACACTATTGGGCATAACTTGGTACGGTTTTCTCAGTGTAGTTTAGCTCTCTTCGGCTAACTTGGTATGGGTCGTGGCTAATGGAAGTTGCTTTTAATGTGTTCGACATTTGTCCCCTTAGAAAACTGAGGGAGCCCTTTCTGGGTGATGTCAAATTGGTCACTTTTAATTTGCTTTATTCATAATTAAGTTCTTGCATGCAGTAAAAAGAAGCACTATCTAGGTGATAGTTGTTTGAGGCTCTTTTCCAACTGGTTAAAACTAAAAAGTTCTTTTCCAAGCAATCCTTTAATACTAAGTTTCAAAGAAAGAGAGTTTTTCAAGTATTTCTTAGCTTGATTCTTTTATGGTGCTTTGCAAATATAGCTGTCAGGATTATTGCCTAAATCTAAGTTCTTCCATGATCAATTCTATCTGAAAAAATCTACCGCTTCAAAGACTCTTTAGTGAATATTGCTGTGTATGCAATTCACATATGATTTCTATTTCAGGATAAAAAGCATTATCCTTCATTTATCACCCTTCCTTGATTGATATTATATTGCATCAATATACCATTGAAGTGCTTCATATATTGATGCTATATAGTATATTCTGCTCCTTTCCCTGATTACTGTAGTTGGTAGTCCATTATCTGTATGTTTGTATAAATGATCAATAAACACATCTATCTCAATAGAAATCTAGACTGAGGTACCCTTCTCTTCTTAGTGGAGAGCTTGTTGTTGCTGATACCAGCAAGGAGGAAATAGAATTCACCCCTAGAAGAATTCGCTTCTTAAATTGTGTATTTGGCAGATATGACATATGTACTATGGAAGGAAGATCAACTTCAATTTAGCAGACTCACCAAGTACAGAAATGAAATCAGTGCTTGTTTATGTTATATAATCATCCCATTTATCCATCTTTATACTTGTTTTTGAATGGATTTCATCCTTGTACTCTTGGTATCTGAGGATCATGCACTACTAATGTGTTTTGTATGAAAATGATTGACTAAGCATGAGATACACGACTAAATCTGCATTGATTTCTGGTTTTTTTTTCTCCCAGGACAAAGAGAATGCTAGTAATATTAAGAGGCTGATGGGTATTCAATGCTACAGAGGAATCAGGCACATTGATGGGTACCCCTGCAGAGGGCAGCGTACCAGATCCAATGCCCGAACAAGAAAATCCAGGGGAGGTCGTAGTACTGCTGCAGTACCTCAATAAAACAAGAGCCATATTATCTTAAGAAGGGCTTATACCCTTCAACTATGAGGACTGAGTAGATCCTTCAGCTAAAACAGGAATTCTGAGTAAGTTAGATTTTGCGATTGACAGCATGCTTTTGCATTTCTTTTTCATTTTTTTCCTTGGACATTGATTGCTTTCTAGCTGTGGTCTACTTCTTTCCCATGTTAAATTTGTTTTCCATAAGATCTTGAAAGTTTGTGATAGATTCAACTTTTTCAAACCCATATCTGTCTCTGCTTTGTTCTTTGGGATTCTGGAATGGGATCAAATTCTTCTCTACATAGGAATGAACTCTTGGAAGAATAAGAGCACTGGATTAAAGATTTGACAAATGGTACTTTGACAAATGAGGGAAGTTTGTATTAGAAAGGGAAATGGGCTCCTCTCCCAAGTAGGCTTCTTGGGCTTTCTGCAGCAGCAAGAATGGAGGAGGAAAATGGACAATTGACATAAACTAAGGTGTGGCCAAACAATTATTGGCTCAAAATATAGAGATAATAATCATGAAGTAGGAAGAAACTGAAAATGGGTCTAGTGGTAGATTAATTAAAGTGGGGCCGTAGTGTCCTCTCTAGGAACCTCATTCATGTGCTTTGCTATTCATTGTTGAGAGCCCTACATTGTAAGTAATAATTCATTGTGAGTGCATTCCATTAACCATGTCCTCCACCATATTGCTTAAAATAAGGAATAATAATAATAAGAGAATTATGTTCAAGTAATAAGGAATGAAATTATATTTAAATATTATTTTTTAATAATACTAAATTATAAGTGCTATATCCTTTATATCTTTATATACTAATAATACTTTTTATTTTATATTTAATATAAAAAATACTTTTTAAATACACCCTTAATTATTGTTTATGAGTTAATTATAATTTTTTCTGTTTTAGGTATAAGTAGGAATCCACTAGTATGATACAATATTTAGAGATTATCTTGTGGATAATAGTATTATACTAATATTTAATTATAATTTATTAATAGTAGTATAGAATGTATAACAAATATTAAACTATATAATATATTACGAATTGGAATATTATTTATGTAAAAAATATATATTCTTTTTTATTTATTGGTTTCAAATGAAATGGTGTGCTAATGGAAGGTAGTAGATAGTAGATAGGGATGAATATGATTAGGGTTCCATCCAACTTTCCACATGCATTTGCCATTGCCAAGTCCTCCCCACCACCGTTTCCAATTGGCTTTCAGCCACAAGGAAGCCATCACATCAACTCGATTTCTTGGCCCTAACCCCTCTCTTTGCAAATATGTCCCACTTGGCATCTCACCATTGATGAGTTGGACTCCTAATTCATTTTAAAAAAACCATGTGATAGAGTGATAGCAATACGTGGTTTGTGTCCCGCGCCAAACAAATTTTAAAATCGATTTTTTATAATAATTTATATAATATATAAAATTAAAAAAATAGTTATATTAAATCGTTTCATTTATATAAAATAATTTGTATATAAAATTATAATTTTTTAGTTTTAAAAAATATTTACTATGTTATAATATGATATATTGTATATAATTATACAAAATTATTTAATTTATATAAATTAATTTTATTACAAATAAAATAGTTATTGTATGTAAACTTAACATATATATATATATATTAGTAAATTATTTTTTAAATATAAATTAATATTGTTGTATATAAAATTACAAAATTTTAATTATAAAAAATATATATCATCTATAAGTTGATATATATTTATTCTAAATTATTTAATTAATTGAAATTGATTTTGTTGCACTACTTATATAAAATTTTAAACAAATTAATTATATTAAATTATTTTCAGTATATAAATTAATATTGTTATAAATAAAATACGTTGTATATAAAATTATAATTTTAAAAATACTTACTAAATTGTAAGTTGATATATTGTATATAATTCTAATAAATTATTTAATTTACATAAAATAATTTTAGTACACAAAATGTCTATTATATATAAAATTAAAAAGTTTTAATTATATTAAATTATAATATTTAAATAAATTGATATTATTGTATAAAAAATCATTTGTACAATAATTTCATAAATTTTAATTGTATAAAATATTTAGTTGTTACTATTATACATAAAATTAAAATAACTATTTAAATTTACATAATTATAATAAATTGTTTTATTTATATGAATTTTTTTCTGTAGAAGGTCATAAACTATTATTTAAAATTGTACATAAAAAAAGTGATTATAAAATTTGATAATCATATAATCTCTAAAATTATACAAGAGAGAAATATATAAACAATAATAAAGTTATTTATAATTATATTATAAAATATATAAATTAATATAATTTTAAAATAATCATATTTATTCGATTACTTATGAGGTAAACCGTAGGCTCATAATTGGAATAAGATCACATTTGCTCCCAGAAATTGCATAAATCTTGACCGTAGAACTTATTGTCGACCAAATGACATGAAATAAGGGATCCTGGACGATACGGTCAATATAAACACTTCGGGGGCACGTTCTCTTGTTCTTTGAAATGTAGGACCCCCTTGAACTTATATTTTGATTGCATATATATATATATATATATATATATAATATATAGGGATGATATACAATGTATTTTTCTGACATAATCATGTATTTTTATAGCTCTTTTATCTTTTTGCAAGAAAACCCTTTTTAAATGCGGTATATACTTGATTTTATAAAGGGTTAAAATCATATAGGGTAATTGCTCTCAATTTTATTATAAATTGTAAGTTATGAGCTGTATTATAAAAATTAAAATTTATAAAATAAAAAGTATTACTTAAAATAATACTTTAATATTACTATTTTATACTATTTACTTAATAAGTATTAACTAGAATTTACATAAATGATCGTTTATTATATTGATTAATTGCTTAATTATACAAAAATTTTATAGTGTAAAATGATATATATATATATATATTAGTATGTTTTTAAATTAAAAATTAATATTAAATCGATTTAAAAATTAATTTATCTGATAATATTAGATTTATTATTTAGTATAATAAAATAGTATTTGTTAGGAAAAATAAGATGTTATAATAATTTTTATATTAAATTATATTATTTTTTAATTAATTCAATGATATAAAATTTATTAATATACTGTCGGCATCCAAAATTGAAAATAAATAATAATTTTAAAATTTTACTATGTATACAATTTAATATTTTATTGGGAGTAAATATCACATTCAAATCTAATTATTAAAAAATGTTATTTTTTATTTTTATATACTAAAATATGGTCTTATACATTAAAATTATCATATTATTCACATTTGTTGATAAATTATAAGATATCCAAAATATACAAAATTATAATTAATTTATATTAGAAATGTGAATATATTTGAAAAGGAATCTGAATTAGTTATAATATTCATATTGAGAGAATTCATAATAATAAACATACCAAATCTGAATTAGTTATAATCACCTTTGAATATTAGACAATTCATGGAAAAAAATAATATTATAAATTCAAATGTCTACATATTCCACGCATATAAATACAATATAAAAAGAAAAAAATGAGTAATATAAAAAGGAAGAAAATGAGTAATATACCAATCTGTGAGCTGTACATTTTTTCCTCTTTTATTTCTCTCCAATGGTGGCAGCCTCTTTTCTGAATCTCCCAAAGCCTGCAAATTACAGCAGTTGGAATCTTTCCACTATCTTTTCTTCCCTCAAAATTCCCACAAAGCACCTTCATGGAATCAGAAATCACAGAAATTCCCAGAAAAAAAAGGTGGAAGGGAGAAGCCATCTTTCCACCACCATTTAACAACCAATGTACAGATTATCAACACTTGGAATCTCCCCCTGCAAGTTACCTCTCCTCGATGAAGATTCTCCCGGTGAAGTCCCGGAATCTCTTGGAGTAGAGCTTCGGATCCACGGCTGATATCGATGTTGGGTCGACTTGCAGGGACTTGTATGCGTGCTCGATCTTCTTGCTGATGCCGTAGTCCTGTAATATGTCGATGATGCCGAAGTAGAGGACAACCTCGTATGTCCCGCGACTCATCGAATGGGTCCGGTGAGATAGCCCGCCTTGCATCATGCACTGATCCAAGTCCCTCCTCCGGACCATCTTTTCGGCCCTGGCCGGCATGTTTGCCCCTAATCTTATCAGTGGTTTCCTGGATGATGATCAAAAGCAAGAAAACAATGATAAATGGTATGCCCCTAATCTGATCATATGCAGATTACTCAATCTTTGTCGTATGCCCACGGAATATTCCCTTATTAATAAAACAATGATAAATAGTACCAATAATTGTTCGAATCATATCTATTTAAAAATAATAATTTATAAGTTACAACTTTATAAACTTATAACATTATAATTAATACTACTATCCCATTTCTAGTATGATATACAGGTTCGAACTAAGAAAATATTTTGAAGTAGTAAGTGGTCGAATCTATATATACTTAAAAATCATAAATATAATTAGTATAACCTTCTAATCTTATAAACTCACCACACACTTCTCAATCAAATTTCCGGCAACTAAAATACTCTATCTTGTTAACATGCCCACAAAATATTCCTTTATTAAGAAAACAAGAATGAATACAAATGCAACTTGCAGGACAGATAACATAGATGAATGCCATGAACTGCAAACAAGGACCGCCCACTTCAACCGAGCCCCTGGAATTGATCATAAGTCAAGCATACCAGCATATATATACAAGGAAATAATTCATGGCCTCACTATTGTTCTTATAATATACTGGTTTCAGTTAACAAGGCATGAAAAATCTGCATGTTCACTCATTTATTTGTGTGCCCAAAAGATGAACATTTGCATCAGCCAAGAATAAACAGCCATGAAAGGTGATACCTGTAAATGGATAAGACATACACACACCTGCCAGATATGATCCTGTCCATGTTTTGAAGCTCTGCCTCGATGAACCGACATTCTCGCATGAACTTCTCATTTTGAAATGAATCGGTTTTGCCTGTAAGGTGCAGCAATTCTTAAATTGGATCGAGTATTTGACTATTTGATGATACTCAGAATCCAAAGAATGACACATCATTCAGCAAGGAGGTTACCAGAAGGCAACAGGTATGGTGACAACCCCAGTTTCTCAGAGCTGATGTCTTCACGGAAGTGGACACCAACAAGAAGACTGTAGTCCATAATCCTCTCTTCTTCCAAGAACTCGCAATCTAGGTCGATTTGTCTGGCCAAGAAGATCAGACAGTCAAGTAATAAAATTCAAAGCTGAGAGAAAAAAATTACCAACAAAGCAAATTGGCTGCACTCACTTTCTAAGCTCTTGGAACCAATTACTTTGCAGGCGAAACATGAAATCGAGATCAAGGTCTTTGAGTGTTGTAGTCTCGTCAATCTCGCCTTCCGGCTTGTCTACCGTGCGGCCGTGTGATGATCCTTTCAGATCAAATCTCCGGTGGATTCGGTACTCCGAGCAGAACAAATTGCCCATCACAACAAATCGGGTCTAGCTCCAAATGGAAAGAAATTATAGATCAGCAGCTACACATAATCATGATCATTCAACTCATACTCATCTAAACTTCAACAGCTTCGAGCCTTTGAAGACATACATACCTTCTGTCCACCCATCGGTTTCACACAGTGCAGGCCAAAGAATTTCGTCACAAGGGAGTTCTCATACCGAGAGAAGTGCAGGTAATAACTTGGGAGCATTCTGATTAGCACCTGAGAAATTGAAGTGTTATCTACCTGCAAGTCCAACATACCATCACTGAAACAGGAATCAATGCACGAACAACGAACCTTGACTTCAGATTTCTTTACAGTCTTTATAATGAACCGATCATCGTGGGTCAAGTAAAAGAAACACCCACTCTTTCCAGGTGAAGATAGCTCCCGAAGAGCATCACTACCGCAGATTGCTAGCATGTAATCAGCCAGATCTACTTGGAACAGCTTCCTTAAATGCCTGTAATGCATATTTCGAATCTTATTGCAAGTAATTGAATGCTCAGATTATGCAATCCTACAAGAGGTTTATGAGATTACCGGAACACAACGGGGCAATAGTCTTTCCACCGAAACTCGGTCGACTGATGCGGTGGAGTCGTCTTCGAACCTTCAGGCGGAAACCTTGTCCAGAACTTCTCCTTGGGATCGAAATCGCTCTGCCGCAGCACTCGCGCAAGCGATCCGTGCCTCCCCATGGAATACCTTCATAGATTCAATCACTCAATCAGCTAAACATTAGGAATTGGTTTAATGAGACGCTGAATTCTCCAGTTTTAACCACATTACCTGATACCTAATTGCAGGTTGAGCATCAGATTATAGTTCTTGTGTCCCTTTGAGATTGCCTGTCCAGGTTTCCTAGCCTCCCCTCTCAAGCAAGAGGGGACCCTCCGAAAATCCCAAAAGCCATCGAATCGATCCATGCTGCCGATTATATTGCAGGTGATATCTCCGACATAGTCATCAGATTCCCAAATGCAAATCTTTGGCAAGTACGTTACGCTCGGCCGAGAGCTATCAATAGATGACCGATTGACAGCGGCAGTGTTAAGGCTGCTTCCTATCGGAGCTCCGTTCTCGAATTGGCCCTCGAAACGGTCGCCGCTGGCCCACGTCTGCACGCCCTTGCCAGAGATGACGCCGTTCTTCCACTGGCCAACGTACTCGTTGCCGTTCCTCCACACGTAGCGGCCATGGCCGTCCTGGAGGTTCCTCTTCCAGTGGCCCTTGTAGAAGTCTCCGTTGGAGTAGTGCTTCTGTCCATACCCGTGCTTCCGGTCGGCGAGCCAGGAGCCGCGGTAGGTATCTCCGTCGGGTCCGACGAAGAACCCGGAGCCTTCTATCCGACCTGACCGAAACTCGCCCTCGTAGGTCGCCCCCGTCGGCCACCAGAACTTGCCCTTCCCCGAGGGCTTGCCCCGCCGCCACTCGCCATCGTACATGCAGCCGTCCGACCAGACATACTTCCCGGATCCGTGAGGCTTGTTTCCGTAGAACCCACCGTCGTAGACGTCGCCTTCCGGAACGACTTTCTCTGCGGGGGCGCCGGAGGAGAGCTTCGCCGTAGTCGGCGAGACACGGCAGTTCGCCTGCTGAGTTCTACTCCAGCACACGGCGGCACAGTCTTGTACGTCAGGCTTCTTCTTATTATTATTCATCGAAATCACCTCGCTGAGGTCATGAAAGTAGACCCCCTCCAACACTCCTATCCTATTTCCTCCCTCTTTTTTTTCCTCTCCCTCTCTTTCTAGGTCTGTACATAGATGAAATGGGTGACCTTCAGAGAATCATCTCATTTCCCGCGGAAGCTCTCGCCGAAGATAATGCAATTTGCATGGACAAGAATCTGCAGAGACTGTAACTTCTTCGGTCCCTCTCTCTCATCCCTTTTCTGCCAAATCTCATACTCTATATCACTGAGCTACTGAAGCAGTCAAGCTGCTACCGCTGTATCTAATAAAGCTATCCGTCTAGAGAAATACGTGGGACTCCTACGAACAACACAACCTGCCACTGTAGAAAGAGTATGTGTGCTGGTATATAGAAGAGAGAGAGAGAGGGTGAGAGAGAGAAGAGGAAGACAAAAAGGTAAAGTAGTGAGAGAGACTGACTAATGGATTATTCGAACTTGGACAAATAAAAAAATTGGAAGGTATTGTATTAATGTAATATCATTTATAATATCGATAAAATATCTCTTATATTTTATTTTAATATTATAAAAAAGAAAAATAATAATTTTATTTATCCATAGTGCACTTTGAATATGAATTAGTTATTGACTTAGATAGTTGAAAATATGAATTAATTATTTTCCAGAGTTACTATGGGTACAAATGTCAAATTCCGAGTTTTGTAGGGTTTTATAATAAATTTAAATATTAATAATTATATAATATTAAAATTATTTTTTTTATTATTGTTAGAGTTGATACACATTGGACTAACACCAATTTGGAGATAAATTTGAGATTAACACTAATGTTTGGATATTTATTAAAAATATTGTATACTCTCTTGTGTATCATTATTAATAAAAGTTTTATTTAAATTACAATATTATTTTATTAATGCAATTATTTAATATTATTTTTTTAGGTTTTAATAAATCTTCCATATGTAACACACAATAAATTGGCCTATGAAATCTTACTATACACCCAGGTTGGCAAACGACCTGGTCGGACCGACCTTGGACTCGGGGCTTGTACATGGCATGTCCGAGTCCTCTCTTGAAGGCCACTGAGCCGGGCTCATGCCCCATCTTGAAAGGTATAAATAAAAAATTAGTTGTATAATATATTATTTATTGATATTATTAATTTACTTTAATAAATAATTCAAACTAAATTAATTTAAAAATAATAATAATAATTTCCTCCCTCATCATACGGGCTCAAGGCGGTGTCTTGTTTTTGATAAAATTAATTATTTTTTAAAATAGATTTATTTTAAATTATTAATTATATATAATAAAACAAAATCATATAAATATAAATGTACTATTAGTCTACCATTCTACTGATGTCAAATCAAACTGCTGGAATGGATAATTCCTCAAGAAGCACCTTGCCATACCTCACAAGGCCGACAGTAAAAGCTCAAGCCAAACAGGGGCGGGCAGGCATGTGGGTCCCGCTGTCCTAGGTAAGCTCTTACATCCTCTTGGTTATTGATACTGACGGACAGAGTCCCCCAACAAGAACTCAGACAAGTGGAGCAAAAGTTCTTTCTCAAGCCACCATAAGAGTGCGCTTTTAAGGATGGTTGGAAGGGAGGAGAAGTTGGTATGGGTGGAGATTCCTATGTTGGAGCTAATATACTTATTTGACCTGTAATTTTAATGCATCTCTCCTTTGAACCAAATAAATTGTACAATGCCCTCATTTATTATTTATTTTTTTATATAATAATAATAATAATAATCAAATCTACATTTACATGTAAATTTTAACGCACAACATAAATTTACCCTAAATTTTATTGTATAGTACATATACATTTATAAAATAATACATTATCTTAGTATTTTTAAAATATTATATTTGAAAAGTATAAATATTTCATATGTTAAACATTTATGGAGATGTTGTATAATGATTGAGACAACATGATAATTATAGTATAAATAATTAAAGTTAATTGCATAATTTATCTCATTGCAATTACACGAATTTCATATACACTATATGCTATATTTATACCCAAAAACTAAAACAGAAAATTAATTTGCAGGGAAACTACCAAGATCTTAGGATTAGGGTTTTTAGGGCTAAAAACCCTAAAATAATACATAATGATTCAGACCATGGTAGTTTACAATACCCTAAAATTTGTTATCTTCATCACATGTTACCCTATGTTAGCACATATACACATGTATACAACCTTAATTAAACTATCTTATAGACATTATATTATACATTTATTTGAGTATAAAAAATGAATATTTGAAATTTAATATTATGATTTTATTTGATATTTCTACATAAATATAAGGGGCTAACTGAAATCATAGGCCCCTCATCTTAAGGCAGGGCAGTGCCATTCAATCTCAGGCACATATAACCTGACATTGAATGTTTGATGATTTCTTCCCTTTTATTATTACACTGTTGAATAACTTATCCTGATGATTACTTACACGTGAATAATGCCACTCTGGCAAACTTTGCTTTGCAATAATTTGCCTCCTAACCTGCAATGAGGGTGGAAAGTCTTGGAAAAAAAATGGAGTTCATCTGTTGCTAATAGAGCTATTGGTCGGCTGGAACCTGGCTGAAGAGGTTGGGGCAGGATTCCCAATCCCCCTGTTCTCTAGCCTCCCAGTAACCACCGGTGTAGCGGAATGTGCTACTTCCATTGTCCTTCACGAACCATCGAGGCTTCCAGCCACTCTCTTGCATATTCCGAGCCTGAATGGGATTGGTAAAGCAATTCATCAATTGTCAAATGATAAGCTTTCATGGGCTGCACCAAAAAGATGCTGGTGTGTGCAGAGAAGCTACCATTAGTGTTGTTGGGGATGGTATCATACTAGCACATGGTTCTCACATCCTATTTGATGGCCAATTACTGTATCTACCATTTCATGGCATGTGGGGTGCTCCTAAGGGGGGACAGAGCCAATTGGAAATGGAAGATATGATTCAATTACCTGTCGCTGTCTCTGCTCAAGTCTCTGCTTCTCTGCATTTGCCATTTCAAACTGCCCATTTTCTAGGTACCGCTGGTCCGGCCGTAGTCTTGAGTCAGTTGGAGGCAGTTTATCCTGCAGTTACATTTCAAATGTTGATAAGATTAGAATGGCTCTTAGGCCACCAAGAGTATTTGTCATCATATATGAAAGGATTGACAAAAATGAGAAACCAGATGGCATCCATCAAGAGGGAAAATCAATACAATAACTTCTTGGTGGTTCACAAGATCAGAAGCCTGTTAACAATGTAGACTGCCCCCTGCATCAAAAGCTTCAGGTTCTCTTTCACACAGAAACACAAGAACAAGGTCTGTTCTGGAAATCATCTAAAAAAGTGAACAATTACACAAATGTCTTTGATCTTTAACATAATTTCAAACATTAAAGCTCTTTCCCTGAGATAATCGTGTCATTCTATACACGTGGCTTGTTATTTCTTTAGGAAATTTGGAAAATTTTTGGTAAGTAAACTTCTCCTTTCAATCAAATCATAGCTAACACTCAAGAACTTCATCAAAGAAGTTTTTAATACACCAACCTTACAGTTTGATGGATTTATTGATGTATTTCATTCATGATTCTCTATATCAGAATTCTCCTTGCAAGCATCATTATAAATAAGTGACACAGCCAGAAATTTCTAGGAGTTTCCTCCATTTACAAAATTATATCTGGATAATATGAAAAAGGCCAAGTTGGTGGCAAGCAATTACCTTGAGACCTGAGGTAATCTCATTTAGTGTTATGGCAAAATTTGTTAAGTTGTATCTTGTTTGAAAGCTGGGAGGTTTGTTTCGTTTCCATAGCAGATGTGGTTCAGTCTCTTTGTCCTTTCTAGAAGAATCCCCCATCAAATAATACATACTTTCATCCCATTTACCAAACAATGTCGCTACTGTCTTTCCCTTTTTATCTTGAACAACACCATGCACCTGAAGGAACCATATAATTCATCAAATAGGTGCCAGTCAATATCAAACGCCCTGTACAAGTAAATAAATGAATGATAGGGATGGTCACAATAAAGCCTTGGAAATTTTTAAAATCATGTCCTCAAGCCTCATGGGCAAAATCAATTTGAAGTTAAATGCGCTCTATCCTGGCTTCACAAGCCAAAGAGAAAAGCTGAAAACTCAAAAGTGTGGAAACCCAGAAAATAAAACTTCTTCTCAAGTTCTATGTTTAAGTTGAAAAAGTTTAATTAATGAACTTCTATCTCATTTCCCAAAAAACTCTTCAATTAGAAACAGTAGCAAATTAACATTATATTTGTGTATAAATTTGGTAATTAGGCAGCAAATTAGATATGACCCAGCAAAAGGTAACCTGGTCCAGGAATCAAATTTAACACGGAAAAATCATACTGAAGTTAAAAAAATACAAGTTCATGCTTTCCATTCATTTTGACAGTGTCATATAGTAGGCCTGAAGACACTGAAAAGCAGCCCATAATGGTATGCACCACAAACATTTTCAAACAGTTGTAAAACAAATATCACAATCAAATTGCCATGTTAGAGAAGTTTAGCTTTTGAAAAATCAGAAAGAGAACCTGATGTGGATTTCGATCAATGATTGACTGTTCCTTGAACTTCAGCTTACATGAATAATCGTGGTTTCCTTCTATACGCACCGTTCCATAATGATCGCAGTAAAGCTTTCCCAGTATGAGATTGTATATCGATGTTGTCACCTAAACCGAAAAAGGCACCTTGTCACAAACAACATTCCAGATGACAACGAACAGGTAAAACTAGAATATCACCTTACTCCACTGGAAGACTTCTCCATCATCAAATTCCAAAGTAAGAGTACCAACTGGATCAAGCTGGATAGAACGTCCCCAGAATTTGCTCTTTAGATTGCTATCAGCCCAGAACTTCCATCCAGTACCCTCACAATGACAAGCAAGGATCATAGGATGATGACTGACCTAAGAACAAAATAAGTCTTGAAGATTTATCAGATAGCAAAGCATCAAATACAGAGCAAAAGGCAAAAAACTGAAAAAAGAGAATATTTAGAAGCCTTAACCAGATAAAGATATTGAATTTCTTACTGTAAAGAATTGAAGTTCTTGATAGTTAAAAGAAGGTTGATTAAATTGATCATTCAGTTCGAAATAACTCATCACTGAGTGTGCCCTTGGACTCACATACAGAAATAAGTTTGAATAACTATACAAATTCCTTCCACTAGTTCCGTTACAATGTAGAAACCTGAATTAAAACAGGCAGTATTTGCCCTAAAATACACAAGTTTTGATCTTTAGAGGCAACAGAAAGCTAAGAAAAACTCAGTTAATTATCTCTGCCTCAAATTTAATTAACTTAAGCTGGTACGATCAACATTATCTTCACAAGGAAGAACTTTTTGCTAAGTGGATAGTACCTTCTCTGAGATGAAACGTAGCCCCTTGTCAGGATAGTCTGCTTCATATGTCTCCCCTAATAAAGGATTGAATGGTTTGCAAGATCTTCCTTCAGTTGAGGAATATCCAGATACAGCAAAGGCAGCAATGTTCAGAATTCTCATGAGGCTGTTACCCTGAAATTTATGAAAGCATCCGATACTCCTAAGACTAATATCAGAAATGTTGTTAAACCTACTAAACAGAGAGAAAACTGCTAATAACCCAATATATTCAAATTAACTGATACCAGCCTCTTATTGTTTATTTTGTCTCTTCTAAGTTATGTTAAGAGCAGTAATTCAGGGAGAACCACAAACATACAGACCAAGCATAAGATTGTTTTAGGAAATATAAAAGGAACTGCTAACATTCTATTTTCCTTAACTAGAAAAGGTTGCGTCCAGAAAATTTCAATTGACATACCCTCTTTCCCCATTCATTTGCCCGGTCAAGAAGATATGAGTACTCCAAGTCTTCAAAGCACTTCTGTAAGGATGAAAGAGGCTCGTTGAAGTAAACTGGAAGACAGATTTTTGTCAGGTCCTTTCCTATGTTATCCTTTATCATGGACCACAAGCTCACACCCTTCTCCTTTTCAACAGGATTGGGCAATTTCTTTCGTCGGTTGACAAAAGGGAACTTATTTACAGAAACCCGGATTGAAGAATTGATGCCATTGTCTGATTCACAAGCATCTAGGCTCTCCTCATTTGAAGAGAAAGATGATCTCCAGTGATCAGAAACACTGCCCTTAAAAGAACTGGACGATGGAAAATCACATGTGTCAAAGAAAATATGGTCTTCATCATCTGTTTCTTCTTCTGCTACATCAATTCTTTCATTGTCATCCTCTGATTCACTAGTGTTTGTTTCTGCTTTAAAGAGAATGTTACCCAAAGGTTAGCTTCATCAACCTGAGAATAATTTTGTATTCACCCAGAATCTATATTGAAGAGATGGTGATTTATCTGGAGTATCAATAATATCATACCATAATAGTAGAAAAAGATGATGAATCTTAACCAATAAGTTGAATATAAAACAAGGAAAGAACAAGACACAGAGCAAGGCAATCAAATACACTAAATTTATCAGTAGATCAAATTTAGATTCCCTTCTAACAGTCCCATAATCTTTAGCGCTTACCACTATCTTTCTCAAGCCCCTCTGCCGAAGTCCTTTGGTCATCATTCTGTCTCTGGTTCTCATCAATGACTGTGTTCTCCAAATCAACCTTTTCTGTCTGCAACAAATCACAATGAAACTTTTCAGCATGTTGGCATAGGATAAGGAAGCAACCTTCCACATTTCCAAATTTAATATCTTCATCTCCAAACAAGAGGTCATACCAGCAGATTATACTAGAGTAAAAGGAGTATTTTCTTAAAGTATGCCAGATAGTGACAGCAAAAGAAAATGATAAAGAAGCTAATTTAGTAACTACCAATTCAATACATGTGAACAAATTAACGAAATTTCATATAAAGAACATCAGACTGCAGTTGCACGAAATTGGTCCTAAGAAGCACATGGAAAGTGCACAGTTCCCTTTAAATAAGCTTTTCTTGTCAGTACGATCTAACATGCCAGTAAAATATTATTATTAGACACATATTAGTATTAGATCTTGATAGTTAACGACAACCAGTGCTGCAGAAGCACTCAGGATAGCAAACTAATATGTGTTTTGGTGAAATTAAATATCATTGGGATAAGCAGGGTTCTGCAGAGCAAGAGAAAGTGGACAGTTCTTTTGAGCTCTTCCTTTTCTAATTCTCATAACATGTACCTCTAACTGCCCCAGTGTGTCAATGAGCTGAAAATGCTTCTGCTTTAGAAGCAATAACTGTTGCTGCAGAGCTGAGAATTCAGTCTTCATGATCTGTTCACTTTCCTGTATGACTGCTTCTCTCAAACCCTCTTGCTGAAGCCGCTTTCTCAACTTCTCTGTTGACATATCTATATTGTCCACTGGAGCCATAAGCTCACTGTTAGACATCCTTGGAAACATGTCCTTTACAGCCTGCAAAGATTCTATCCATGCAACACAGTCTTCTCGAGTTTCCGCTCTTAAATGCAGCTTTTTCATTCCAGTGAAAATTGAAAACCTCTTGTCATCAGGCTTGCTGTCACGGATTGAACAGATCTAAACACCAACAATGAATGAACATCAGACGCATATGAAATAGGTGGGAGGTCTTTAACATATACAGCCCTTATCCCTAACCACAGATATTCCACTAATTACAGACAACTGTCATTCTTACCTATACGGCAGGGCATAGCAAACCAAAAAAAAAAAAAAAAAAACCATGGGGGAAAGAGATGTAAATGCCGTGCTCAACTGAACTGAACTCCTATGAGTTTCAGATCAGAGCAAAAGCCTTAGTTTCATTCTGTGGATTTTATCATCTTAATCATTAAGCCACAAATACGAACTATGATAGAAACCTGTGAAACCATAGATAGTCCACTAATTACAGACAAGAACTACCATTCTTACCTATAAGGCAGGGAATAGCAATCCAAAAAAACCATGGAGAAAGAGATGTAAATGCCATGCTCAACTGAACTGAACTCCTATGAGTTTCAGATCAGAGCAGAAGCCTTAGTTTCATTCTGTGGAGTTCATCATCTTAATCATTTAGCCACAAATATGAACGATGGTAGAAACCTGGGCATTTCTCAGGAATAATAATCCACGACAGAAACTCCAATCATTCAAACCCAATTTGAAAAAAAATTAATCTATTATTTAATCAAAGAGTGATCACTAGTAAGTAAACTGAACCTATACATAAATTTCAGAAGTTCATTATGGCGAGTAAACAAAAACAAGTACCAAAAGAGGAAACCACATGTATACCTTAAGATGGATTTCACCGAGTGGCTTTGGCCGAGTTTGAGGTTGGCAATTGGAGGACCTGGATATTTTCCTCATGGATTCCTCACCAATGATCTTCGATCCTTTCACCGTTTCTTGATTAACAACTATCTTACGAGGCCCATGAATCTTATAATACGAGAGTACACCATCTTGTAAGATAAACCACCTAAATCTCCACCCTTTTCCATAATTCACCCACTTGTGCAGAATACCTGAAACCCCATTCCCGATTATGTCGTTCAACTTAACGTCCACAACCGGATGCTCCCTGCCAGACGGTAACTGCGTCACCGTTGCCGTAGTTGGCACCACAGCAGCTAATCGCTGACCTGGGCGGTTTCTATCGTCGCTATTGCTATGAATGTCATGACTATGAACTTGATTAGCAGGCCGAAAGGTCTCATCCGATCTGTCTGCCTCGCCGTGGGCAGTAACGATGACAGGCATGACAACATGAGGCGAGGCAGACGGAGGCGACGCCTTGTCCTCAGAGACGGTGGAGATACAGCATAACAGGCGCATGGAGGAATGATGGGGAGGAATCGTGCGGATCACGGGACTCCGGAGTGGCGGTGGTTCACGGCGGCGGAAGGAGGAGCGAAGCGAGGTTACATTCTCCGAGCCAGTCGCTGAGTTGTGGAGAATGGATCATAGGGGGAATGGCAGAGAGAGAGTGAAGGGGGCAATCAGCGAGATTCACGGCCGACTGTATGTCCCTAGAAATCGGGAGACCAATACATACCAATTGAATCGATCATTAGAGACCACAAACAGAAGATGAAGACAGAGAGAGTAATTGATCGAGAGATGCCGCTGCAAACACGGAAACGGAGGATTGAGAGGAGAGGGAGGAATATTCCGGCGGAGACGTGGCGGGAGCGGCGACGACCAGTGGACCGCCGGTGTGGTTTAAATAATACGCGCATGGTTGATTTTTCTTAGCGGGGTATTGTTTTGAAGGAAGTTGTCTGCGGGCATCCGTATGATACCCACGTGAGCCCACAGAGAAATAGCCTATCATAACTAGAAACGTGGATAGAATTGACTCAGTCTCTACGCGTCATACTGTCATTGGTATATCTGTTCAAAATAAAATCGTCAATTTTTAATATATATGATGAAAAAAATTAATTTTTTAAAATATATAATTAAAGTAAAAAATTCAAAATATAAAATGAATGATGTTATTATCCTTCAAAGTTACGTAATATTTGCATAATGGTAAATATATAATATATTTCCCTAAGTATTTATTAAAATATTTTTAAACAAATTAATAAAAAGATTTCCCGATAAAAAATAAAATAATTCCTAAAAGTATATGGAAAATTCTAGAAAGTCAATTACAAAGAAAATTCTAGAAAGGGCATTGGTGGAGATGATTAGGGTAGCCGGCGGTCTCGCCTGCATACACCGAAGCCAGGAGGTTGAGAGCACCGACAATGGCGGATGACCGTCGTGGGGGAGGCGAGCTTCGTGCCAGCCTAGACAAGCATCTCGAACCATTTTCCAAACGAATCTCTCTTGGCACATGGGAAGACGGTATCTGCCATCACTGACTTGCTCGATGAGGCAGAAAGGAGACAAGTGGAGGATAAGACCATAAAAATTGGCCGAAGAAGCTGAGCGATGCTGTGTATGAAGCCGATGACCTGGTGGACCACTACTCCACTGAGATCAAGCGAAGAACACTGATGGGAGTGCAGCCTCCACCCACCTGATCTTGTACGGACTGAACCTGCAAATACCTGCACAATATTCTCTGTTATTTGTCGTATTACAATTCATGATTTGAGGCATTGACCCGTAGTGACAAATTTACTCTAACAACTCTTGTTGCCTCGCTTTCTGCATAAGTAAATCTACATAGACATGAAATGGACTGCTGTATAGTTTCCAAATCCGTGCTCAGGAAGGCATACTCGATCGGTAGTAGAGAGAACTATAGAAGGAGCACTCCATGGCCAAAAATAAGGTAAACGAAAGACTTAATTTGAGGCTATCTCTTTTAATCAATACTCATATTCCAACAAAATATTTTTATTTCATATTTGAGATTTGATTTACCTTATTAATCGTATTCTCACTCGATTTTAAAATTTTTGTTCTCACTGTCACTATCGGACTCAATTATCAACTTTTTCATGTTTTTGATCATCATTCTTTTCCTTACCTATTTTGTTATATTTCTAGTAAATTTTAATCTCTCTCTAATTAATGTATTTTACTTCGATATCCCTCCGACTATATAGGTTATAGAATTATTGATCAAAGTATTAATGGCATTTTTCTTTGTCCAAATGTTCATTTCCATAAAT
Source organism: Trapa bicornis (assembly GCA_030064425.1). Classification (NCBI taxonomy): domain Eukaryota; kingdom Viridiplantae; phylum Streptophyta; class Magnoliopsida; order Myrtales; family Lythraceae; genus Trapa; species Trapa bicornis. The sequence continues at coordinate 2,213,346 of CM057745.1, forward strand.
GAGTTTTCCCTTTCTCACAAATACCTCCTCCTCTCCTGCGATTCACCTCCCCAACCTTTTCTCCACCCCTTTATCTCGTTCTCCACACCAGATTTAGGTACGCTGCTTGACTCTCTTGCACATACATTTGATACTTTACCCATTACACCACTAGAGCATCTAGCTTCCTCTACCTCCCCAGATCATGCTCTCCTGTAAATTCTCTAGCTACTTCCTAAATTGCCACTATTTCACACCAAGTAAAACTTTATTAGAATCAATTTTTATAAATGGGCGTTATTAAATTGAATGGTTAATGAAAATTGTGTACATAAATTTGCACAAAATTTATACCCAATGTGCGAGAAGAATTTGAAGAAGATAAAGAGAGGAAGAGGGTTAGAAGGGAGACATGTATGATGAGATAATAATCTCTTTCTTAATTTTCACATTGTATTTCCCTTTACATTTATGTTCATAAATAGATTACAATAGAATATGCACATCTTATGGTGGCTGAGTAGTTTCCACCGATTTAGGGGATTCTCCTTAAGATCTTGGTTTGGTGGACGTGCACCAGTGAGCAGAGCAGGTAAGACTTGCGCCTGAAGGTACAATATGTTGTAGTTACTTGAGGCTTAAGAAGGGGTATACTTGGGCATGGAGAAGTGGAGCTACCCGTGGACTAGATATTATGAGACGTTGACCTTGAATGGCAGTAGTTCAAATTTAGCTTGTGAGGCATTTTGTAAGCAAAACATAGATGAGTAAAAATGAAATAAATTTGGAGTTATTTTTTTTTATGTAATCTATTTCTATTTGTTTGGTAATATGTAAAAATTGGATTATGGTAGGTAGAAGTTAAATTGTACATTTGGTAAAAAGTTTTTATCTATTTTAGTAAAAACTTTTGGATGCTATTAAATTAAATTATTTTGGTATGCTTGCCTGAATTGAAAATTTGACTCCTCTCTTGAATATATAACTTATAACATACGAATGAAATTAGAATAATTATATTTAAATTATAAATAATTGTTGAATGCATATTTAAGAATTTGATGTGCTAAGTATATTTATTTTGAGGTGATAATTTAAATGTTATAAGTATATAAAATTTGAATAGTAATAAAAATATATGATTTAGATATGGGAGATGGAGAAATAAAAGAGTATACGATTAATTTATTAATATAAGTTAAAGAGTACAAAAATTATTATCTTACCTAGGCTAAATAATGGTAATACTAGTATTGATATTATTAGCTCAACTAGTATAATATTATTCAACAGAGTAGAAGATGGTAATAATACATTGTGTTCATAAACAAAATAAGAGATTATCGAAATATTAGAATATTTTTTAATTGACAAAATAGACTTATATAAATATAATTTAATAAATTAAAAAAATTATATTAATTTCATAAAAATGATATTAAATAATATAAAATATTGTATAGAATGAATGATTTGTACTCAATTAATATGACCTACTCTAGGATCATAAACATCACATAGATAACCAAATATTTTTGGAGAGACAAAAGATAATGATGCATATGGATATAAAATATGATAAAGTATGCCATAATTAAGTACAAAAAAGGGCTTGCAATTAATTTGATAACTTGTTATTAGAATTGTATCAAACCAAAGACTATTTTATTAAGGTTAATTAAAATATGAATATTGATAAATTATATCATTATGGTGATAAACTTGATAAATTTCATGTAAAAAATTTAGGGTTTTTTAGTAGTTTTGAATAGAATTAGCACAAAAGAATTAAAAGAACAAAATTTTGTAAAGTTATTATGACTATATTTAATAAGAAAAATTCAAGTAGTACGAAAAAAATCATCCTAAAGACTAATAAAATAATAAAATCTAGATATTAATTCAACCTTATACGTCATTCTAAATAATGTTGACGTGAACTCCACGGATAGGTTAACGAAATTCTACATCAAATATTAAAAAAGTTCTAAATCTTTAATCATACGGATAGATTATAACTTATTTAAATTAGAAAAAATTATAAAATATATGTAAATTATATACTCAAATACTTTAAAAAAATTAGAGAATTATAAGTATAATTCTGATTACTTGATCCTTATAAGTAAAATTTTGATACATTCAATATATTATTTAAAATAAAAAGAATATAAAAGCCTCTTGATAAATTGAATCAAAGTTTATCCTTTTAGAAGGGTTATGAAACCTATCTTTTATAGGTACATATTACTTCTAAATATTATAAAAATAAGTAAATAATATTTTATAGTTTACATGTTAATTAATTATTGATAATTTAAATTATATAATATTATGAATTTATAATATTATAAACGTTATACTACTTATAACTTATTAATTTTAATTAAATATAGACAATGCATTATCGATTAATAATAATTTATCACAAATTTAATTGGACAAAAAATAAAAATTTTAACAGCAACTCCTACGGTATTAAATAAAATTAATTTTTATTAAGTTAAACATTTATACCATACAACAAAACTTATATTGCATTCCAATAATTATCTAATCTTGATTTCTATCGTGTATTAATTATAATGGAAAAAATTATAAAATTGATATATTAATTTGAAGTAAAAAAATATATAATATTAGTTCAAATATATTTTTATTATAAAGTCAATTCAAACTCAACACGTACTCCGAAATTCAATTAGTACTTTACTCATAATACCCGATCTCGAATCTAGTAGGTTTTTATGTGCCCTGCTATTGAGGCTGGTTTCATGTACATATTTCCTTCCAATTTAAGGGAGTTTTGCACTGGTAAAACTTTGATGGCAGTGGAAACCTTGAGTAGTGTATCATAGATAAGCTACCAAAAAAGATTGAATGGAAGAAGTATTTACTTGTTCTAGATGACGTGCGAAATAAGAAACTCGGTAGTTGAACCTTATGGAATTCTTAAGAAATGGTGCTAAAAGAAGAAGTATTTACTTGTTCTAGTTGACATGTGAAATAAGAAACTCGGTAGTTGAACCTTATGAAATTCTTAAGAAATGGTGCTAAAGGGAGCAGAGGTGTCTAAATGGGTGGGGAGAGGCACATAGTAGGGCTCAATCTTGCTCTGTTGTGGCTGCTTGAAGGTGTTTATCCTAAAGAGGTGACTAAGGAAATTGGGAAGTTAAATCATTTGAGTTCACTCAATCTTTCATATAGTACCTTTGAATCTCTTCCGCCTTCCATCAACAAATTGTACAATATGGAGACGCTCAATCTACAGGACTGTCGGTATCTGATTGAACTACTTCGAGGGATTACGGAACTAGTCCGCTTGAGGCATCTAAATATAAAATGGTGTCATAAGTTGACTCCATGGGAATCGGGAAGCTAACAAACTTGGAGATGTGAGTGATTTTATTGTGGGAGAGAAAGGGAAGGATGATGCTGGTGGGCTGGATGAGATGAGTAAACTCAAAGGTATGGGTAAACCTACAAGGCAATAACTCCCAAGGAAAAGAGATTCCCGAGGGGGCTGACAAGAGAACTAAATATACGGAAATCTTATATAAATGAATGTCAGAGGTTCTCGTATGTAGGGGAGGAGGGGCATCTGTTATTGATGAATGTAAAGAAGAAGTATATACATAAGTAGTTGAGAAGTAATGGCACATTCCATGAAGTGCCATTAAATAATGAAGTAAAGGCAACTCCATCATTTCCATTCTTATCGTCAGTGCCAATTACTGAATTGAAGTCCCTTGAAATAGGTGGCTTTGAAGGTACAACATGGAGAGCTATCATCAAATGTCTCCCTACCCTTGAGAGTCTGAAAATTAGTAACTGCTCAGACATAGACTTAACCTCTGTTCTTGTGATAGAAGGAGTTGCACGAATGGCTACTCTGCCCGGGTGGTTCCAACATCTATGGGGATTAAAGATTCTAACAATTCAGAACTGTGATGGCTTATATTCTTTGTGGAGAGATAGCAAACTGGATTTGAACGGAGTGTTAGATGGCAGCCGTAACAATATGAACATTTCCCTCTTGAATCCTATAATCTTACTAGGTTGGTAATACTTACAAGTCAACTTGAATCCTCTGGTCTTAAAATCATTCATTTGTTCATGAGATCCATTTATCTAACTCTTTGGTTTCCATAGTACTGTTATTTAAGATACCCTCATATCTCTTTTATTGTTTTGAGTCTCATGGCCCTTGTGAAAACATTGCCTTACTGCTATGCTTACTTCACTCTCAACTGAAGCGAAATTGCAAGTAGTAGGTGTCACAACGATGATAGAATAATCTCTTAGAAGCAACTCCTTGATCAACAATGGCACACTCTCTCAAAGCCAAACGTCCAATGGCTTCCTTCTTGATCATGATTTCAACCCTAACAACAAATTTATTCTCCTAGCGATGAATGAGAAGTTTTATGCATCCCAACAAAACTCTTGGACACCTCCGCTCTTTGGATTGCTCTGGCATGCACCGATAGCCGTGGTCGCCCTTCTGATGTATCGTTGTGGATCTCGGGTATCTCCTTCATTGACTGAGAAAAATGGTGATGCTTTCACGCGTATGCACCGGAAGGAAAACCGGTCCGGCCAATATACGGATCATCGGTAGGGTGAAAAACAGGTAGCAACACACAAGACCGACACCTCCGGGTAATGGCCAGCCCCCTACGGGGTTTTTTAGGGTTCATCAAAATATACAGCGACTATATGCTGAACGAAACGCTGGGATCGACTTCATTGCACTGGATCACGTCGAAGGAGTATAGTGGGAGAATAGCAAGTACAGTGGAGTCACCGGCGGGAGGCGAAGGCAATAACATTAGTACGAGGCATTACTTAGACTAAGAAATGTGGCATAGCAGATGTGATACTCCATACTCTCTAACTGGAGAATCCACCCAAATTCTATATTATGTACTCAAACACCTATATAGTATACGAGTTTGGACTACCTCTCATTTATCTAATATAAGTGAATTTTTGTGAGCAAAAAACAATTAAGATTTTATATGTTTTATTTTTGCTATTTTATTATGTTTTTTTATTGATGGGCATACTATAGATATACTATAGTAGTAAATGAGATCAAGTGGCATTAAATCTCCCAATCTGAATTAAAAAAACTATAACATTGTATTTGTTGTGTTTAGCGTTATAATACCATTATATTATATACTTTCACTACATTTTCTATAAACCAAAATTTCCTTTATGAATAAGGAAGGCATCCTCCACCCCTCAACTTGTCATTTTAAAAATATTTCTGCTGGCTGGCATTGTGGTGTTCATCTTCAATGATTCCTCGTGCTCAGCTGTCGGTGGAGTTTTTTTTGGTGGGAAGCCGTAGGGCTTTTGTTGCAGTGGCGACTCAACTTCCATGGATGCTTTATTGCTGTGTAATAGACTTTCATTCATTAAAATTAAATTATCAATTTTCTAATCCTAAAATGCCAATTTTTATTTTATATCATGTAATAGATATAAATTGATAATTTATATCATCTTGTTCACATAAATAAATATTTAGTGAATGTATAGTTTGTATTTTATTTTATATTATTAAGAAAAAATATTTATAATTAAAATTATAAATTATATAAAATAGAGATATATTTTAAGTTTATAAATAAGACCCCACTATTATTTTTCTACTATTTTATTACTTATATACAATTGATAATAATAAATTTAAAAATTGTAAACTTAAATGGTATATGTATATAAAATTATACGTGATAGTGTAATTAAAAAATATGGTCAAATAAAAAATAAAATAAGAAGATAAAGTGAGTTTATAAAATTAATAGAATTACAAAAGTAATCTGTTTTAAGTTGAGATAAGACTAATATCTAATGGACTTGGGATAGAGCAATTTGATTCGCATTCATAATTAAGGCGAGTTAAGAAACTGGTAGTATGATCAATTATACAAGAAATACTTAATTTATTACAGTTTTTCCAAATAAAAAAATTATACGAGCTTACACACATATTTATTTCTGTCTATTCTTTCTCAAAAAATAATTATATTAATAGTATTGATAAATAATTATTAATGAATGTGTGTAATAATTAAATTACAAAATTTATATTAGGAAATTTTACTCTATATTTCTTATTTTTCATATAATTCTTTTTGCTGGCATACAACTGAAAATCTACAATAATCGGATCATTGTACAGATTTATAAGTTGGATTCGAGTAAAAATTAAGATGGAGAACATGATACGCGCACAAGTGGCTCTGAGATGTGCTTGAGTAAAGCATAACACACCAACTAATTTGCTAATAGTTTAGGGTGAATAAATGGGTTAGTTTTACCAATTTTGATAGTTATTTAACTGGTTCATTTCAAATTTGTTTAATTTTTTATCTAATTTATTTTTATAAAAATAATTTGATATTCTCTACAAATTAAACTCAAAAATCGTCTTACTGGGCTGGTTCATCTTAAATTTGTCTAATTTTTTATCTAATTTATTTTTATAAAAATTATTTGGTCAATTCTTTACAAATTGAACTAAAAAATATCAACTCTCCGATTTATCTAACCATTTTTATAAATTGAAATATTTTACTCCTATATTTTGATCGTATTTTAACTTGTTCAACTCTAATTTAACCTATCTTTGTACCAATTCATTTTTAAAATTTTTTTTTCTCTCATTTCATATTAATTGAACTTAACCATTGTTATTTTTTTATTTGTATAACACTTCCTAAACATCAGAATTTTTTTGCTTCAATTTGGTTTAATTCCCATTCAAACTAGTTTTTACTATAATTTTCCTAATTCTCTATTTTCAACTAAAAAATATTTTTTAAAAATAATTTAATAAACTTTCAATTGTCTAAAATTATAGTCCAAAATAATCTATAATTCATTTTAATTTTCAATTAAAATTTAAGTTTTCCGTTCCATTTCACGTCAACTTCATCTAATTAGGCTTGAATCTGATTTAAAAAATTATAGTTTTATAATGCATCTCACCTGTTTGTAATCAGTGTGCAGACTTAAGAGTGGTGGATGAAACTCCATAAGGCCGACTATGTAAAATATTTAGAGTTAGTATAGTACTATCATTTTTAAAAGCAAATTAAACTCAAAAGGAAAAAAAATTGAAAATGAACCAGTAAGTAAATTTGAACCAGAATTGTAAGTAAATTTGAATAAAAAGTTAAAGATAAAAATAAACAAATAATTAATAAATTTATAAAAGAGAGTGGTACTTCTTAAATAAGGATTAAGTATGGGTAAAATACCTTATATAGAACTAGATTAAATCACTATTAAACTAACTTAAGCTTATAATTACAATTTTTTTTCAAATGGTCTCAAAAATAGAAAATTTTTTATTAATGATAATAAAAAATTGATTAAAATAATTTTAGAAAAAAATTAGGGTAAAAAAAGTCGAATTCAAGATGAATAAAAAGTAAAAATTGGTCGAAATAAGTAATTTAATAATTGGGAACAAATTCGTTGTGGGAGAGAGTCTCACCAATTATCGAGCACTTTTTGAGCAATAATATTTTTCACTATTACCACCAAAAGTTGTGTTCTTAGTATTGTTGGGGAGCAGGTTGACATCATTTCCCTACTACTGTCGGACGTCGACGAACATTTACAGTAGCCCTGAAATGCCAAGGAGAGGCCGACAAATTTAAGGGCCAAATTCATCATCACCGACAGCAAAAATCGCCCAAAAACTCTCACGAACTCCTTAATGTTCGAGCTACCAAACTAAATCGCCCCGAGCTAAGTAAGTGTTATAGTTAAATTTCAAATTAAAATATCGATAGTGCTCTATTTTTAAACAAGTTCCGTAATATGCAACTACTACCACTAATTTGGATGATTAAGATGGAAAATGATTTGTTAGCAATTCGGGTTTCTAACCACACTTGTACCAATCATCGCATGCACTCTCTCCGATCAGCTAAAGTTTAAAGTCCGGCCCTTCTTAATTTCAGGCGAGTGACCAAATGCGGCCAAAATAATATAGTGGGAAGGTGGGGAACTTACTAAATATAACATTAGTAACTTTTACTGGACTTATGTATCAACAAACTCTCTAATTTCAACAATTATATGTTGAGTCTCCCTTGTAATCAAATTTCACATGTATAAATAGGCCCTGTAACTCCGAATTAATAAATGTATGGTATAGTTATTCAATTTAGCTCTTCTAATATTTTAATGAAATGAGCCAAATGTTTCTTTAACTTACTTTCTCATGATTGATTGCCAATATCTATAATCAACATTCTCTATAGACACTAACAATACATTGCTTATGTATTATTAGGAAATCCATTATGCAAACACCATTAAGATTAAGAAATGCTAACATAAAACTGTTTAAACTAAAATGAGACAAAAGTGGATTTCTCACGCTACCACTTCCATGTAATAATAACTCTAGAATGAAAAAAATGAATTGTTTTTTTGCTCTCTACTGACGTAGAGGAGAACCCCTAACATTAGGATTTTGTTATCGTTTATATACAGTGTCCCTATCTAAAAATCAATTTTTATTATCTCGTTGAATATGCAATGGATTAATAATATAAGAGAAGTGTATTGTATAGCTGTAAAAATGTGTACTCGATATTGGGACAATTTGCATAAATTAGTTTTTATATGCTCAAGAGGAGTACATCTCCTACCACTCAACAAACACGAGAAGGAAATCTACGCATAGTGCACAAAACTATTACAAAGGGTGAGCACCCGGAGATGAGGGTAGAAAATCGCATCACGGGGGCAGCCTCTGTGGTAAAACTTCCTGTTCTCTTCTCTTGCATTTGGGCGTTACTTGTTTCGTGTCTCCCCTTGGCAGTATCATTCGAACCCTTCTATTGCTACATTTATCTGATTGAAATTGCCTTTGAATCGCGAAGGGGGTTCCTTAGAATTACCCTTGCTCATTTTCCTTCGTCGGGGTTTAAAGGATTGGCGATAACTCTAGACATCGGGGTTTGTCTTTCCTTTTTTTAATCAAAGTCCTAGGCTAGAAGTCAATATTATGAACAAATAGGGTCAGTTGTCAGGTTCTGTAATCGACATTCGGAGGTAAGCCCCTCCATTTGCATAACCTTGCCTAGGCTGCTTGTTCAGCCGTGCATGGGCCTATAGGCAAGGTGTCCCTGTCACGCCCCGACACGGTTTGATCGGATCCCCGTGAGCAACACGCCACTCTCCCGATTTATTAAGGGTCTTCCCCTTCTTTTAAATAATGAGGAGTGAGACGTCCTTTATAACTGTACATTTCCTAGAATAATATTAATCTAAACTGGATAAATTTAAACTTTTGTACCTGCCTTACATGTTTAGCTAATGGAATGTATGTAGGTAGGTTTTTCCCCAATTACCTAAAAAGGGGTAAAGGGAGGGAGTGAATTCGACAACTTAGTAAATAAGTGTTTGAAATATGAGTTTCTAAAAATAGTTTTGAATTGAAGTGTCCTAGACTCTTTATTTTTTTAAAATAATTCCTTACTTGAATTCCCGGTTATTCAAAATTCATTTTCCTCATTATCCACAATCGGTGTGTTTAACAATCAATATACGCCCTTCATCATGAAGGGATCACACATTCGTAGGACAACCTATCCACTACACCCACTTGTGGCGTTGGAGTGAATTTACCGGCCACCTAAATAGAAGCCCCTCCACTTCTACCCTAGGAATGAGTGGATATTAGCGATATCCGACCCTTAAACTCGAAAAGCAACTCTGTGTCCGTATGAGTACATAGACCTCATCCCGACCCCACCCCGGTCTCATACGCATGAAGCTACATCGAGCTTCCCTGACTATTGGAATGACAATCTACCCTTATCTCCACCATGTCATCTAGTAGCCCTTAGGACATATCACTACCCCTCTTAGGTGTCTTGATGGTCCCGAATCTCAATGCATGCACAAAAAAGAATTTTTCCATAAAGCCATTAATCTTTGGTGCTGCTGGTCCAACCGCCCTCACCCTCAACTCAACCTACAATTGTTTGTCTATATTGGTATGTTGACATGTTCCTATCGCATTGTCGTGAGTCCATCGAGCATGTCGATCCTATGTTGGTATCATTACCAAATCACATAATCATTCATTAAAAGTTTTCATGGCTTATCATCATGTTTATTTACGAGCTCTAATGCCAACTAGCATTGGGCCCACTGTATGTGATTTTCCAAAATCGGGCATTTTAGCCCCCAAATTCCAAAACCGAGACCTCTGGCCTATCTGAGCTATTCGAGCTTTCATCAAGAAAGTTTCCCAAAATTTTTAAACATTGGCACATAGTTAAGGGAAAGCACTTCTGATAAAATAACTTTTTCACTTGTCCATCACACCAAGTGGATGTGATGACATCTCCACTTATAATCAGTAAGCGGATTTTCTACTTCCTTTTAAGAAGTTTATCATACCAATCGAGTATGATCTACTTACAATCAGTAAATAATTTTTTCGCGTATTTCTCACATCACCCCAACCAGGCTTGATGTTAAAATTTTCACTTAATAGTGGTTTTTTTTTCTTTCTGAGATACTTATTATCCCAACTGGGTATTATGTGAAAAATCTCACTCACCCGATAAGTGCAGTATATTCCTCTTGATCGACTTATTGCCTCCACGCAAGCTTATCCTTGTTAGCATTTTCGGTCCTTCGTGTTTCTACACGATTTGAACATTCTTGTTCATTATCATTTGGTCTAAAAGCCTTCATTCCTCACAAATGAATAAAATTCCTAAACTTTTAATTATTTGCATTTAGGTCCCTAAAGTTATTTTACTTTAACTTTAGGTACTAAAGGCAAAATTTTCCCCAAATTGAGTCCTGAAATTTCTAAAATTCACTTTGGGACCTCAATTTATTCAAAATCAAAAGAAGGGGGTTCAAGTTTCCCAAATTTTCAATTTGGTCCCCAACTTTTTAAAAATTACCATTTTGCCCATACTTTACAAAAATGGCAATTTGACCCCCAATAAATCTAAAAAATTGACCAATTGGTCCTCCAACATCTTTTTCATGGCCAATTGGCCCCCAATTTTGGGAAATTGCACTTTGGTCCCTCAATTTTACAAAATCCCCAATTTCCCCCAAAAGTCCCCCCCCCCCCCCCCCCCAATTTCCCCTTTCAAATTGACCGAATTTGATTTTATCAAATTAACCGATCAATTGAGGTTAATTGTTAAAATTGAAGGTAAAATTGAGTTTTTACACTTCCATACGATTCAATTGAGTTTTTAATTGCATGAATTGACATAATAACGAGTTCAAATGGAGATTTGTCGGAAAACTAAACTTAGATAGAGAGAGCTTCGAAAGCTTTTCGTCGGGGGTGCGGCAATTCGAGCTTTCGATTGGGGCAGATAGCTCTTGTATTAATATTTCTCCTATGATTAAGAATCACATTAATTCATGTTGAATTGAAGGAGAATTCGGTCATTAAAGTTTCACCAGTTCTCTCTCCAACATTGATTGGAAATTATAGAGTAGAGTCAAATTGACGTACATTTTCGCTCTAATTCGGTCGTATTAGTGCTGAGTAAGTGTTGGAAGAGCTTGGTTTGGCATGAGTAGGGCTCAAATTAGCCGGTTTAACCTTAATAGAAACATGGCATTTTCGCTCCGCCAAAGTTGTTTCACTATTTGATTACGTAGTAGCCAAAATAATTTATGGTGAATAAATCCATCTATGTCTGATTTTGGTAGTTAATTGGTTGATTCACCTCAAATTTGTCTAATATTTTATCCAATTTACTTTTTTAAAAATTTCTTATTATTTTTCTATTTGTATAACACTTTCTAAAAATCAGGATTTTTACTTCAATTCGATTTAATTCCAATTCGAACTAGTTTTAATTGTTACTTTTCCACATTCTCTATTTTCAATGAAGAAATATATTTTGAAAATAATTTATTAACTTGTCAATGTTTATAATTAAAGCCTAAAACGCCGTTTTAATTTTCAATTACAATTTAAGTTTTTATGTAGGATTTCAATTTGATTTTCAGTTTAATTAGGCTTAAGTCCCGATTTAAAAAAAATGTTAATATAATGTATCTCATCCATTGGTGATTGTGATCAGTGTGCAAACTTCAGAGCGGTGGATGAAACTCAAGTAGGTGGACTATGTTAGTGTAAAATTAAAAATTTTTAAAAGTGAATTAAACTCAAACGAATAAAAAAATTGAGGATGAACGAGTAAGTAAATCTAACCCGGAATTGTGAGTAAATTTGAATTAAAAGTTAAATATAAAAAAATAATTAATAAATTTAGCAAAAAGAGTGGTAATATTTGTGGAGGCGGCATTTAATGAGAATAAGTATTGGTAAAATACCTTAAATAGAACAAGATCAAAATTAATTTTTTTAAATGTTTTAAAAAATGATCAACAAAATATAGAAAAATAAATTAAATTAAACAATTCAAATAATGAAAATACTTAAAACACTATAAATATTTAAAAATAATAAAAAATACGAAATGACATGAAAATTTTAAAAATATTTTAGATAGTTGAAGATAAAAAAGAATAATAACTAATAAAAACAATCTAAAAACGTATTTAATACTAAAACATAATAAAAATTAAAAAATATATTACTCAAATAATAACTAAAAATAGCAAGTACACTAAAATATAAGTAAAGTAAACACAAAAATATTAATAAACGTTTAAAAGAAAAAATATAATAAAATATGTTAAAATAAATAACACAATTAGAAATAAACATATAAAATAAAAAAATTTAAAAAAGTAATAAATGCACAAAACACATATAAACGCTTGAAATATTAGTTATCGCTCATTAAACAAATATAATTAGAGTTAGTAAAAATATTCAAAATAGTATAAAATACTTAAAAAATAAAAATTCAATAATAAATTACAAATATAAATATAATAATTGAAATTAAAAATATAAAAAATGATAAAAATAAAAATATTTAAATAAATGTATAAAAACATAATAATATACATTAAAAAATAACAAAAATAGTAATAATAATTAAAATAAAATAAATTTCTAAAAAAATAAGAAACACTAAAAATACAAAAAATTGTCAAAAATAGTTAAGATTATTTAATACAAAAAAATTAGTGATAATCAATGAAAATAATTATTTGAAAAATACAAAATTGCAATAAAAATTTAAAAACAAAATTTAAAATGAATTATATTATGAAACACAATAAATTAAAAAAACATCATATTTAGTAAAAATAATTAAAAATATCAAAAAGTAAATATTTCAACTAAACACAAAATAATTAGTTATTGTTGAAGAAAATTTTTGTAATAATCAATAAAAACATGAAAAATTGTATAAGAATCTAAAAAAAATAATGAGATTAAAAAAATAAACAGTAAAAAAAACACTAAAAATACAAAATAACACTAAATATGTAATAATTAATTAAAACAACGGAAAAAGTATAAAATATTAAAAAACACAAAAAATTTTAAAAATAAATTGTTAAAATAATTACTAAAAATAGTAAATATCACTAAAAACGTATGTAAATATAAAAAAAATATTAAAAAACACTTATACAAAGAAAAAATATAGTAAGATATATTAAAAAAAATACAAATAATAAAAAATACATTAAATATAAATAAACTTCAAAATAGTAATAAACACCAAATCACAAAAAATGCAAAAAATAGTTGGGATGATTAATTATAAAAATGTAGTAAAAATAAATAAAAAATATATAAAATATAATAAAAATTAAAAATATTAAAAAAAATAAAATAATTAATCACAAATATAACTACAAAAATAGTAATTGAAATTAAAAAATAAGGAAATAACAAAAAATAATGTAATATAAAAAATGACTAACAAAACATAAAAAATATATTTAAATAAACAACACAAATGGTATTTTATACTTAATATAAACAAAAATTTAAAGAAAATAAGAAAAACTAAAAAATACAAACCAACGCTAATACATAAAAAAAATTGTGAGAATTAATGAAAATAATATAAAATAATATAAAATTAAAAAAATAAAAATTCAAAAATAAAACATAAATGAAATTAAACAAACAAAAATAATGAATTATAAAAATAAAATAAATAGTAAAAAATAATTAAAATATCATAAATTTCATAAAACAATAAAAAACACTAAAAATTACAATTAAACACAAAAGTTGTTATATTTGAAGAAAATAAATTGTTGTAATCAATAAAAAAATTAAAAATAATATAAGAAACTAAAAAAAATTAAATATTAAAAATAAACTACAAAAAAATCACTAAAAATACTAACTAATATTAAAATGTAAAAAACACTAAAACATTTTGATGAACAAAGAAATAACTAAAAAAAGTTGCAATTTAAATTCAAATAAAGGCTACAAATAGGTAAAATAGCATAAAATTCAAATAAACTAAAAAAAAGTAATAAACAGGTAAAATATAAAAAAATGTCATAAATAATATAAATGGTGAAAAATCGTAAATATAACTTAAAAATAGTATAAAAGTGTGAAAAAAATACAAAAAAAATATTAAAAGGCAAACCACACAAGTTCTTATAAAAATAGTTTTTATTAAAAATAGTAATGTAAATAAATACCAATAAATAAATAATAAAAGACCATTAAAATATAGTAAAATTAGTAGGAATAAATCAAAAACTAAAATTAGTATGATAAGCTAAAAAAATCAATAGCAATTAAAAAAAATGCTAAATATAATAACCAAAAATATTAAATTGAACTAAAAGTAAGAAAATATGAAAAATATTGATGAACAATTAAATAAATAAAAATAACATTATAAGATAAATTCAAATAAACATCACAAATAATAAAAAAATTCATAAAATAAATAAAAGTCAAATAAAGTAAAAAATACTGAAAATACAATATATATATATATATATATATAAAATAGTAGATATCGTTCCATATGCAATACTATTAAGTATTACTTAAAATATCCAAAATATTTTGAATTATTAAAAAATATAATAAAAAATATAAAAATAAATATAAAAATAAATTATAAAATATAGTAAATGAAATAAAAAATATAAATAAATACAAGACGTAAAAATCTAATAAATTAATAACAACACATATTTTGATACAATCAAATAAATACTGAAAATAGTAATAAATTCATAAAATACAAATAAAAAATATTTAGAATAGTTTATAATATAAAAATAGTAATAATCAATGAAAACAAACAAAAATAATATGAAATATGTAAAATTATAATAAAACTTAAAAACAAACCATTAAACAATTAATTTGTTTTCATCGGTTATCTATGTGAGTTGAACGTTATACTTCTATGCAGTATCTAATTCATATATATGTCATCAACATTTTCAGAATTCTTCTCAGAAGATCAAGGAGGTAGCGAAGTGCATGAACTTTCGTGCATCCAAAGCTGATTGTGTTTTCAAAGGCCATTATACGCTGTGGGATGACAAGGTTCGCTTCCTACTTGGATCCAATGTGTTGAGTTAATAGTTAGAATGTGTTCTTGCAGCTATGGCTGAGTTCCGTTATTGTTTTGAACCGTAAAGATTTGTAGAATTTGACAGCTTTTAAAACCATCTGTGCATAGGGATGCAGTTGAGATCTTCCTTTTTCTTCCTATCATTCACAATTCTTAATCCATGAAGTTGTCAAAAAAGTCCATGTTCTTCAATGGAAATTTATATGAACTCGCACAATCTGCAGGTTGAAGCAGCAGTCTTGTATCCAGGCTTGCGTCCAACAGTTCTAAGGATATGATTGAGGTCTTTTTTTGCTTTTATATAGTACTGTGATAGCTTATAAATTTATCTTCATGATGGTTGGGGCAGATATTTTGATTTGTTGTGGCTGAAGAGCTCACTATTTGGTTTTCTATGTAGATGCCCTTTCTGCTTTGTCTAAAGTTAGTAGTAGAAAGTTCCAATTACAGGAAACAATGTTAATGAAGTCTGTTGTCCCTAATGTCTTATCTTACATAGGTTGAGAGTAACAACAACAGGAGCGAACAATCGAATGGATTTGCTGTCACTTGTTACAGGTGGTGTGAATGATACAGAGGTTGGAGGTCCCGAAGAAGACATACTTGGTGTAGTTGAAGGATGGGAGGATGATGAAACACACAATCCTGATGTACCTACTGTCTCGCACAAGAGAGTGATGAAACCTTTTGTCTTTGTTCCCTTTGAAGAGGTCAGTACTCCGCTGCAACAACTACTAAATGCCTGATAAATCTTGTTACTTTCTGGTCTGAGTACCAATCAACAAGATGCTTATTGTAATAACATATAATCTATGATTTATCAAATATATCAATTCAAGAGATGTATAGTCTTAACAATTTCATGAACCAACAAAATTGAACAAGACAATATTCAGCTTTGCATCTTTTACCTTGATCCGTAGCCTAAATAATTATAGACATTGGACACAATGTAGTAATATGTATAATGCCAGTCAAGATTGTAGAGCTCTCTAGTGTCAAACCTAAACGGTCCTCTAAAATCATATATATACCCAAAATGTAATTGGATGAGCATGATGCTTAGAGGATAGCTTTGCAAGACATGTCTTCTCATCCCTTGTTTTTTCGGGCTGCAGGTGGAAAAATCTGTTCTGAATCTTCCAGTGTAAAAGATGGATTATTATGTATCTAGATGACACTAGGGAAGACCAGATTGGATATAGTACTCTTTGTGAATAGGTATCTTAATTCATTTCAGCCTTTTTCTTCTTTCTTAATGATCTATGTACATAGAATTAATGCAAGTTGACGGAAGCCATGGAAACCGTTGAAGGTGAATGCCCTTTCTTGAGTATCATAGTTGGTAGCAAGGTGCTTGCTAGTTTGTGTTTGTGGGAAGTGTTGCCAGTTTGAATTGAAGATTCACCACAAGAGTGGCTGCTATTGTATGTATTCGTGCATAAAATAACTTTATTTTGATGGGCCCGTTTGACCAATTCTTGTAGATCAATTAAGCATGTTCGATTTAAATATTTAATGATTTTATTTAAAGAAAATAGTAATTTAATATAAAATATTAATCATTGTAGATGTGACTAAAATTAAAATCCATTTTAATTCTTACAGCAAAATAAATTTATGTGTAAAATATAATACTATTAGCAACTACAAATTTTTACTGTACATAAAATAATTTATAAATGTATATGATATTCATATAAAATTTATCATTTTACATGAAATGTTTCATAAATTATTCTATATAGTTTTGCATAAATATAATATACAAGAATTTGTGAAATATTTTGTATAAATTTATTATTTTTATGTGATTAAGAAATATTTATTTACCATCCGACCATAGAAAAGGTTTGGATCATGAATAGTTATAAACATCACTAGGTCGACTCAAGTCAAGCAGAGTGGGAAGATAGGAAAAAACATAGGAATCGAAGAAGATAGAGAGGGGCATCAGAAGTACAAGATTCATACAAAGGGTCTAGTAACTATAAACCACATATAGTGGAAGTCCCTAATGAGGGGAACACCTCATTTTAGGGAGCCATGATTCCCAATGGAGAAAATGATTCAACACTTAGATGTGTGAATCGAGTATCAAAGAGTTTGGTGAGTAAGTTTTAAAAAGGGACTCTCTTAACACAAGGGACGATAGAACATCAAGATTGAAGGAAAATGAGGTTAGAGGTAAGGAGGTCTAAGAAGCGATTAAGCCTCTTATGAGGTACATACACAAAGGATAAGAAGTTTAACCCCTATCTCCTAGTAGCAGACAAGAGAATAATGATTTAGAAAGAAAGCATTGAAGTTGGAAATTGGACAGAGAAGGTTGTGGTGGCTAGCTAGAATCAGCCACACGGTTTAAATGATGCTCATTGTTTGGAATTATCAAGGTTTAGGGTCCAACCTAACAATTCGATATTTAAAAGATCTCGTTAGGGATAATAAGCTAGATATAATCTTCCAAATGGAGACAAAAAAATATTTCCAAGAATGTTGATAGGATTTGGAAGCAACTTACTTATTAGTATGGTGAATATGTGGATCCAAAAGGATGAGTGGAAGTATGGCTCTTTAGTGAAAAAGGGAAATAGTGGAAGTAATATTAGCCATATTGAATATCATGGATGTTCGTCTTAGAGGGCATACAAGACTTTTAGAGTGATTTTTTGTGTATGTGCTTTGACTGTAGTGGCACTGACTATGGTGAATATGTTTGTCTTAGAGGCATACAATTCTTTGGTATGTGGCACTGATTGTATTGGTGCAATAAACGACTTTTATGCAGGTGGAACATATACATATAAAATATAATTACATATATAATTCTCAAAATCATACCTAATTGGAGGTTTCCTTGCATTAGCTCTATGTTCTCTACTAATATCAATAGGTATAAGTGTTTGTTCTTGTGCCTCACCATCACCTGACACATATTTCTCCCCCTTAGCACAATCATTATTTCTCCTGCTATATACCTTCTATTGTTGTTCATCCTTTTTTTCCATATTTGTTACTCCAAATTATAGGACTTGTAGTCACTCCTACAATAATATTTTTACTACTTTGTTCGTTGACAATTTATTCATTTACTTGTCATATATCAGGAATTAAAAATTCTTATAATACTATTGTAGACTGCGTTAATTCCTTATATAATGGTTCATTCTCACGAAAAGTTACATTCATACTCACAAATAGTATTTTCTCACTTGAACTACAACACTTGTATCACTTTTGAGTATTAAAATAACACACGTAAATAAATTTCAATCCATGAGTATCGAGCTTTCTTACTGAAGCTTGATGATCTCTTACAAAACATACACATACAAACACACGATAAGGGACTATATATGTATTTTTTCCTATTAATACCTCACAAGATAATCTAAAGTTCAACACTTGTGAGGGTATCCAATTAATCAAATACGTTGCTGTCAGTACGACTTCACTATATAAATAATTTGGTACATTAATCTTGAAGAGAAGAAAACGAGCAACTTCCAATAAATAACGAATTTTCCTATCTGTCACACCATTTTGTTGGGGGGTATATGGACCTTTAGTCTAATAAATAATTCTTTTACTATATATATATGACAAAAATTCACGATTTACATTTTGAGTACCATTGTCTGTTCTAATATTATAAACTTTGACATTAAATTAACTTTGAACAAGAGTTAGAAAATACTTAAAACATAATAGTTCTTCTCGTTTGGGTTTCATCAAATATAACCACGTAATCCGAGAGTGTCAATCAATAAAATTAATAAACCATATGAATCCACTATTGAGATAATCAGACATAATTCCCAAACATGCGAGTGAATCAATAAAAATGACTCCATACTTCTTAATCCAGTAAAATTATAACATTTTTTTATGTTTTCTAAACTTACAAGCATTATAAACAAGTTTATTGCATTCTAATTTACTCATCAGTTATAATATTAACCTTTTAAGATTATCAAAAGATGAATGCCCCAACCGACAATGTTCTAACATTGCTTCATCTTCTTATTTACTATTCTCTACAAAACTCAAACTTTTATAAAAAACTCTTTTATTAAGATACCATAATTCTCACATTTGCTGCTAGTTACAAGTATCTTATTAGTATTTCTCACTCGAAAGATACAAGTATCCCAATAAAAAATTATTTAACAATTCAATTGATCAATGATACTACTAAATGACAATAAATAAATTGGAAAAGAGTGAACATGCAAAATAAATGATAATGTGATTGAATCAGTACATCTAAGAGAGACTTTCCCTTTGATAGATTGTATTATTCCATATGTTGTATGAACAGCTCACTTATAAGTTTGAGGATACTCATCATATGTATTAAACTTTTCCAATGATCCTGTCATATGTCTTGAATCACAAAAATCAATAACTCAATCTTTACATTATGGTCTGGAAGATTCAACTGTTTGTATCTAATTACCATAATTGATCTTATTCACATCCAGTATAATGAGACATCTGCTATTCATATTTTCCATTTCACGCCCGACCTGATTTGGTCGGATCCCTATAAGCAACCCGCCACTCTTCCAGTTTATTTAGGGTTTTCCCCTTCTTTAAACCGTAAGGAGTAAGGCATCCTTTATACATGCACCTTTCCTGGAATAACATTAATCAAAACTAAATAATTTAAACTTTACATACTTGTCTTGCAGGTGTAGTTATCTAGGGTCTTTGGGTAGGTTTTCCTTGGTTTACCTGAAAAGGGATATAAGGGAGGGGATGAGTACAACTCAGTGAATGGGTTTTTAAATTTTACTTTTAGGAAAAATGTTTGAATCGGAGTATGCCAACCTCCTAATTTTCTTTTTTTAAATGTTTCATTCTCAAATTCAGTTTTTATAACCATTTCTCATTACCACGATGTGTTTATCACCTAACACACATCCTTCATCATGAAGGTAAAACACACAATTGTAGGCCAGCCTGTCCACTATACCCACTTCTACCTTAAAAATGAGTGGATGTTTGCGACATCCGACCCTCAATCTCGTAACAAAACTTTGTGTCCGTATGAGAACAGAATCCTCATCATGTCCCTACCTCAGTCTCATGCGCTAGAAGCTATTCCGAGCTTCACAAGACTTCTAGTATGAATAACTGCCCTTATATCCACCAGGTTGTCCAAAGCCTTGGGATGCATCACTACCCCTCTTGGGCGTCTTGAAGGTTCCGTAACACAGTGCATGCACAATCAATAGTTTTTAACATGATGCCATATAATCTGTGGTGCCACTGGTCCGACGGCCCTAACCCACAACTCGACATGCAGCTGTTTTTCTTGACTAATCCGAAGACCTGTCATGTCGCATTGCCACTAGTCCATCGAGTATGTCGGTCCTGTCTCGGTACCATGGCCAAACAACTCATTTACTTAAGTTTTCATGGCATATTAATTGTGTTTGTTTACGAGCTCCCGCTCGTGCCAACTGGCCTAGGGCCTACTGTTCGAGATTTTCAAAATCGAGTATATTAGCCTCCAAGTTCCAAAATAGAGGCCTCCGACCTATATGAGCTGTTCAAGCTCCCATCAAGAAAGTCTCCCAAAAATTTTAAGCAGTGGCACACAGTTAGAGGAGAACATTTCCAACAAAATAAACTTTTCAACTGTCCATCATACCAATTGGGCATGAGGACATCTCCGCTTATAACCGACAAGCGTGTTTTCAACTTACTTTCAGGAAGTTTCGTCATACCAACCGGGTATGATCTACTTACAACCAGTAATTAGTTTTTTCGCGAGATTTCCACATCACTATTCTCAAATGTGATGATTAAAATACCACTTAGCAGTGGGTTTTCTTTTCTGAGGTACTTATCATCCCAACTGGGTATGATATTAAATATCCCACTCACCTGATAGTGCACTGAATATCCTCTTAGCAGGCTTGTTTTCCTTACTCGAACTTTGTGTTGCTACACGATATGAATACTTTTATTCATTATCATTTGGCATAATAGCCCTCATTCATCACAAATAAATGAAAAAACCAAACTTTTCCTTTATTTAATTAGGTCCCTAAAGTTATTTTTCTTTAGCTTTAAGTCCCAAATGTCGGTTTTTCCTCAAATTGAGTCCCAAAACTTTTAAAATTCACCTTGACACCTCAATTTATTCAAATTCACAAAAAGGGGTTTAATTTCCCAAATTTCCAATTTGGTCCCCAACTTTTCCAAATTTACCATTTTGCCCCTACTTTACAAAAATGGTAAGTTTTACCAAAAAAATTGCCCAATTAGTCCTCAAGCATCTTTATCATGCCCAATTGGCCCTCAATTTTATGAAATTTCACTTTAGTCCCTCAAATTATTGAAATCCCCCAAATATCCCCCAATTCCCCCCCCCCCCAATTTCAACCTTCTAACTTAGTCGAATTTAATTTCATCAAATTGACCAATCAAATGAGTTTAGTTGTTGAAATTGAAGTTAGATTGGAATTTCTACACCTTCATACAATTCAATTGCACTTTGAATCACTCGATTTGATGCTAGAATGAGCTCAAACGGAGCTTAGCCAAAAAACTAGACTTAGAGAGAGAAAGCTTCGAAAGCTTATCGTCAAAGACGTGACAGTCTGAGATTTCGATCTGAGTAGATAGCTCTTGTCCTGAGGTTCCTCCTAGGATCAAGAATTGCATCAATTGATGCTGAATTGAGTGAGAATTTAGTCATCGAAGTTCTGCCAGTTCTCTCTCTAGCACCGATCGAAATTTATAGAGTAGAGTCAAATTGGCTTACCTTTCAGCTCTAATTCAGCTGTAGAAGGACTCTTGAGGTGTTGGGAGAGCTTGGTTTGGCCTGAGAAGGGCTTGAATTGGTCGATTTTAGCTTGGCCAAAATAGGGCAGCTTCAGTTCGCCATAGCAACTTCACTATTCGATCACGCTAGTGCTTCTCCAGCGACCCTCGGAGCAAATGGAGACTACAGGCGTGTAGCTGACTTCTCCCTGAATCCAAAGAACCCGACCATGCCTTCTTTGGCTCAGAAAAGACCGTATATCGGAGCTCTGGTTCGAGCTTCACCAAAAATTGGAGCAGTTGAGAGAGAATGGAGTTTTCAGGTGTGGAGAGAATGAATGAGGAGGGGCTCTTTATATAGGAAGCTCGAGGACTTCTTGGCCGTTCGATTGGCACCTTAATGGTGGTCATTTATTGCCTGAAACTCCCTGGCCTGAGACTTTTCAACTTCGCCATTCGATTTTCCAGCGAGTGAACAATGTTGTCATCTGAAGGAAGAAGACGACATTGTTCTGAACCGGACCGGACTAGTCCGAACCGGGTTGAAAGCTTAAATCAGCTGGTTCATGCCCAATTCGATCGAGTTTTTCAAAATTAAAAGTTTCTAAATTTATCTAAATTCATTCTCTATCTAATGGTGGCTTCAAATCTCAAATTTGAATTTTCTAGTCCATCTAGAAAAATGAATTTTGCATCCGGTTCAATAGTGGTTCAAACCAGTTCAATCCGGTTCGGATACGATTCACCTGAACCGGTTTGGTTTCTATCTCCAATTCATCCTAAAGTCATTTTTCTAGACTTTTGTAACTATTTAGGTCACTCGGGATTCATAAATTTCCTGATTTGCCCTTTCTCTATCGGTTTCGATTCATGAACCGACTCGGTTTATAAACCGGTTCAATCCAGTTGGATTCAGTTCATCTGAACCGGTATGGTTTTTCTCTTCCAATTTATAAATCGGTTTGGTGTTTTTTACTTGGCTTAACCTGTTCTTTTCCTAGTTTTTCTTAACTGCAAAGGACAGGTTTACATTCCATCTCTCTCGAATCCCTTGTGGCTTCTAGTCTCCAAGTCGCAGCTCTCGGCGGCAACAAATCTCATAGATATATTTTCGTCTTATTAGACAATTCAGCTAATTCGCATCTTCAGCCGTCTGAGTCTCCCGATCCTACATATCCGCCAAAACTTGAAAATATTAGAAAATGCTACATCTTATACTATATTGAATATTGGAAATAAGACACTATAAATAATAAATTAAATTAAGAATATATATACAATATATTTATAGTATTTACAAATATACTTCTAATTTATTAATATTGCACAAAAATCTTTAATTATCTTAAAATTTAGGAAAAATAAGTGTATTTTAATGTTATTTTTATTAATACTTGATAATCTTTTATTTATCTATAGTACGATATTTATCATTGACTTATAGGAATGATTCGATGAAGAAAAAAGCAATA
The DNA here is from genome assembly GCA_030064425.1 of Trapa bicornis. Taxonomy (NCBI): domain Eukaryota; kingdom Viridiplantae; phylum Streptophyta; class Magnoliopsida; order Myrtales; family Lythraceae; genus Trapa; species Trapa bicornis. Next base: position 2,237,095 of record CM057745.1, read on the forward strand.
CGTGAATTTGATTGGCTGAGGATGAAAAGATCAAAATTTGTGATTTATTGTTCACTCACTTGAAATATGATAGAAAATGTTGATGTCGTTCCAATAGTTGGTATTGGAGGGCTTTGAAAAACCACATTAGCAAGGATAATATACAATGACGAAAGAGTTGACAAATATTTTGGTTTCAAATTTTAGGTTTGTGTCTTATAAAACTTTTATGTAGAGATTATAGTGAAGAAGATACTACAACAATGTGATGCCGGTAGAAAACTTGAGTACTGTAGAGTTGATGAGCTGCCAAAAAAGATCGAAGGAAAGAAGTATTTGCTGATCTTAGATGATGTGTGGAATGAAAATTGGGATTTATCGTTGAACCTGGTGAGCTACTTGAGAAATGGTCAAAAGGCAGCAAGATATTAGTCACCACACGTAGTGAAGGTGTTGCAAAAACCATGACACCTGATATAGTTCATCGATTGGAAGGGTTGTCTCTGGATGAGTCCCTTTCTTTGCTAATGCTAATAAGAAAGAGCATGAATGGAAGAATTAAATATTAGAAGAGATTGGTAGAGATATCGCAAGCAAGTGTTGTGGAGTTCCCCTCGCAATTATGACGATCGGACCCCTATTATGCTCCAAGGACACACATGAGGAATGAGAAATCTTCAATAGTCGAGAGTTTGCAAAAATAAAATAAGAGGCAGGTGACATCCAAACAACGTTGAAATTGAGTTATGATATTATGTCATCACAATTCAAGCAATGTTTCACTTACTGTAGCTTATTTCCCAAGTACTATGAGTTTAACCCGAATGAGTTGATTCACCTTTGGATAGCTCAAGGTTTCCTCAACTCCCTAGATAGATGTATGGAAGATGTGGGTTAAGATTATTTCATGGAATTGGTTTGGGGATCCTTCTTTCAGGATATAGAGAAAGATATGTATGTCAAAGTCTTTAAGTGCAAAATGCACGACCTTGCAAAGGAGGGTGAAAGTAGTTTTGCACTTGTAGATAATTCCAACACTGGAAAGTATTGTCATGGAGATGTCCTTCACGTATCCATATATAATGGTGGGAGGTTTGAATGTGTGGACGAGACATATAGCAAGGCTGGATCGTTGCTCTGTCTGGGAGTTATTAAAGAAATTTTATGATACATGGCCTGCACCTTTTCTTCTTGGGTTTCCCAATTGCATAAGCTAGTTGTACTTGAGATTACCTATTGCAAGTACTGCAAACAACTACCACCAATCCATCAGCTTCCTTCCCTCAAATCACTCATGTTGCACTACTTAAGTGAACTGGAGTATATTGAAGAAGGCTACATGAGTTCAGAATTTTTCCCTTCACTGCAAAACCTAGACATGACTGAATTGCCTAATTTTAAGGGATGGCATAGGAAGTACATACAACACAATAACTCCAAAGAAAAGGAAACTCCTGATGAGGATGACAATTTCTTGCTCCCTGTATTTCCAAAGACACAGAATGTATATATACATATACAAACACTCTTACTTGTTCAAATGTTAAATGGAATTGCTTTCTTCTTGATAGATATTCAAATGCCAAATCTCTGCTTGCCTTGCCCCCTATCACTTGAGAATGGGGAGATGATCATCCTCTACGCTGCTTCTTATTTTATTATATCCTCTCATTATAAATAATATGCAATTTTACTGTGTTTCAAGTGTATAAGATCTCCCTTTGTTTATCGGTTTTCACCTTACATGAGCTCTTGCAAGTCCTCTGTGTAATGTAACATGTTGTGTACTTATTCTATTTAGTTCATTGAAGAAAGATCGGACATTATTAAGAAGATTTATAAGAAATTCATATCTCACTTCTACTATTCCAAATGATGTATGACGTAGTCCTTTGTCAACCCACTTCTACCAGCTTCATAGCCATAATTACACATTGTTTTTTTTATCTAAATTTCCTCACATTTTGGGGTAACTTGATGTTCCTCTGTCAAGGAAGAAGGCCATATTCCAAGTCTCCTCTGTCATGGAAGAAGACAATATTCCCTTGTGCCAGCTTCATACCTGATTGAAAGCACGGTTTTTTGTTTAGCTTTATTCAATGGATTGAAGAGTCATTATTAGTAGCTTATATTTTTGGAATACTACAATCAACATTCCCTATAATGACCCAAATGCATTGTTTATGTATCATTAGGAAATAAATTATGCATTAACATAAAAGTGTGTAAACTGTAAGTATGGAATAAAAAATTACACCAACCAATTCAGTCAATAAGTACTCCTAATCGCTCTCTTATTAGGGAAAATACATAATAAAATAATCACATTTTCTAAATTAATTTTTACAAATACATTTCTCAAAACCCATATTCAGAAAAAAAAATTCGCTATTTTCCAATGTATCATTCTAAACTTGTCTATAATTTTTTTCAGATATTATTTTTACTATCTCATATTTAGTATAATTACATATCTAATTACATCCTAATCCAATTCTCAAGTCCAGTCAATTTAATAAATGGTACACTCAATTCTATAATATTAAACATAAGAATAATAGTACTAAAATATAATATAGTAACACTCATAATATAAAATATATTATTTTTTTATCATAATTTAAAATTTCATAATTAAATTGTAAATATTTAAAATCAATAAAAAAAGTTCATGAAAAATAAATAAGGGAAATTCAAGAGTTTATACCTGATATTTTGTTAGCAGGAATTCTTTTGATTTTTATACTTTTTATTCTATTCCAAGAGTTGGTGGAGTGATGATTTTACGTTTCATAAATGAAGGGAAAGAATTGATGGAGTGATGAAATTGTACAATCTGGAGACGCTCAATCTTGAGTACCGTAGGTAGGCATTTGAGTAAATTACTCGAGGGATTAAAGAACTAGTGAGCTTGAGGCATCTTAATATAAAAGGGTGTCATAAGTTGACTCATATGCCCAAGGGATTAGGAAAGCTAATAAACTTGGAGATGCTTAGTGATTTTATTGTGGGAGAGAAAGGGAAGGATAATACTGCTAGGCTTGATGAGCTGAGTAAACTGAGAGGACTTACAAATCACTTGAGGCTATCTCACTTGGAGAGATTGGGAAAGGGAAGGAATGATTTCTTTCCAATTAAGAGTTTGAATCTATCATCATTAGAATTGTATTGGGATTGGGATGCAAAAGAAGATAAACAAGTACCAACTCATTCTGAAGAACAAGAAGAAGAAGAAGCAATTTTATATAGATTACAACCCTATTCTCATTTAAAGGGATTAATACTACGTGGATACAAGAGTTGCACCTTTTCCTCTTGGGTTTTCCAATTGCGAAAGCATGTTGTGCTTAAGATATTGGATTGAAAGTACTGCAAGCAGCTACCACCAATTCATCAGTTTCCTTTCCTCAAATCATTCAAGTTGAGCAACTTAAGTGAATTGGAGTATATTGGAGTTCAGAATTCTTCCCATCACTGCAAAAGATAGCCATGGATGGTTTGCCTAATTTTAAGGGATGGCAAGAAAAAGAGATTCATGATGAGGATGGCCATTTATTGCTCCCTGTATTTCTGAAGAAGGCACAGGAAGTACGTATAAGTAAATGTCCCAAGTTCTCATATATGGGGGGTGAGGGGCATCTGCTATTGATCAATCCAGACTAGAAGTGGGTGAGAAATAATAGCACATTGGAGGAAGTGCTATTACGATTACGATTCTTATCATTATCATTTGTGCCAATAGCTGAATTGAAATCTCTGGAAATATGTGGCTCTAATAGTATACCATCCATACTGCTTCTCCAATATCTCCCTGTCCTTGAGAGTCTGAAAATCAGCAACTGCTCAGAGATAGATTTAACCTCTGTTCTTGAGGGAGAGGCAGATCAAAAGTTGTTGCATGGCCTTACAAGTAGCAGGATAAAAAAGATTGTGATAGAAGGAGTTGAAGGAATGACTACTCTGCCTTGGTGGTTTCAGCATCTATCCGGATTAGAGGATCTAACAATCCAGGAGTATGATAGATTAGAGTCTCTATCTGAAGTCATCATGTGTTGCCTCACTTCTCTCACAGAACTTTCACTCGTCAAATGCAGATCGCTCAAGTCTTTGTCCAGAGGGACGATTCTTTGTCTTATCCAAACCCTTCAAAATTGGAGTATTAAAGACTGCAGAGAGCTGGATTTAAACGGAGAGTTAGATGGCAGCAATAATAATATGGACATTTCGGATACACTTGGAGAGCTGACCATCCAAGGCAGTAAAGCCGAGTTCCTTCCCTGGTGGATTGGTCAACTTAGAAATCTGGAGAAGCTTTATATCTATGATTGGGAAAACTTGAAGGCTCTACCCCAATGTTTGTGCAATCTCACTTCTCTCCAAGAATTTCAACTCCGTGAATGCAAAGCACTCCAATATTTGTCGACAAAGACGATTATTCATCTTATCAGTACCTTCCAGAAATGAAATATATATGGCTGCGAAAAGTTAGATTTGAATGGAGAGTTAGATGGCAGCAGTAACAACATGGAAATTTCGGATACAATTCGAGAGTTTACCATCCAAGGCAGTAAATTGGAGTTCATTCCGTGATGGATTGGTCAACTTAGAAATCTGGAGAAGCTTTCTATCTACTATTGGGAAAACTTGAAGGCTCTACCCGAGTGTTTGTGCAATCTCACTTCTCTTCAAGAACTAAAACTAAGGCTCTACACTGAAGGTATGGATAATAGATGATTGTAAAAAGTTAGATTTGAACGGAAAATTAGATGAGAAGGATGATGCGGCCTGCATTTCCCAACTCACGATGGTACCAAACCTTCGTCGTTTGATAATCCAGAAGAATAAGGCAGAGTTCTTCCCATGGTGGGTTGAACACCTGAAGTATCTTCAGAGGCTTTCTATCAGCGAGTGGGATAACTTGAAGGCACTACCAGAGTGGTTGTGTAAGCTAACTTCACTCAAAATGCTCTATCTTCTCGATTGCCAATCCCTGATCAGAGAGAGGTGCAAGATGAATGGAGAAGATGGGGATAAGATAGCTGGCATCGACAACATTTATGTTGACGTGAGTCCAACTGATCCCCACACCCTTTCATTTTTAAAAACCAATTCTGAAGTTCAAACTAATTTTCGTAATTGACTATTTGCTTATAATACGTGATGTCACGGTTTTCATTGCAGGACATATGTTATAGAGATGGTGGAGAATGGACTGCAGTTGAGACATAGACCCCGACATGTAAGTACTTGCATTTACACATATATATTAATATTTAAATTTTGATGATTGAACCGCACACTAATAATTTTTTCATGCAAAAAATATATAATAAATGAAATTTCTTTACTCTTGATAGATCTTCAAAAGCCAAGGATTGATAGTATAATGGTCTTTCTAGTCTAGGCTAGAGGTAAATGGGTCGATGAATCAGTCAATATTTTGGCAACAAGAAGAGCAAAACTCCAGAGATGATCATCCTCCAGGTTGCTTCTCATTTTATCATGTCCTCTCATTATGGGTAATAGGCAATTTTAGTTGTGTTTCAAGAGTGTAAGACCTCCCTTTGTCTGTTCTCTTCTGTTTTGTTGGTTTTCACCTGTGATAAGCTGTTGCAAGTCCTTATGTTGTGTACATATTCCATTTAAATGTTAATTGAGGAAATATCAGACATTACTATGAAGATTGATGAGAAATATTATATCCCAGTTCTACTATTGAAATTGTTGTTTCCTGCAGAATCAACTCACTTCTGAAACAGAAGATGCATGACATAGTCCTCTATCACTTCTCTTCTACCAGTTTTATATCCAATTGAAAGCATGGTTCTCTAATTAGCTTTATTCAATGGATTCACCAGCCATTAATAGTAGCTTGTATTTTTGGAGAATTTACAAGTACAATATAGTAGTTGACTAAAGATTCAGAACATGTGCGTTTGCAGCAAGATCAATGGAAGGGCATTTAAAGCTTGGTAGACTTACTATGGCCAATCCCTCGAACATTGTCCAGTCCTCGCAGCAGCGGGCCACCTCCAGACCCACCACGATCCCACTTCTTGCTATAGCCAGAGCCTTTTCTATATGCGTCTGATTTGTCTGATTTTTACATCTAGTACAAAACAAATCCAAGAAAAATGAGGCGAGATATGTTATTACCCCCACAACATTAAGTGGAGTGGACAGACCTTTGAGCTTGAAATGCAATACCTCAAAGCAAGATGTAGAAAGACACTGAATCAAAATATCAGCAAATTGTATATCTTATAACATGATGTAGAAAAACACGTAGCCGGAATAGTTAATCCGAGGGAAATGATTATAGGTAAAAAAAACATATGATTTACTTCAATTTTATTTGAACTTTTATAAATTATTAATTATTTTTATAATTTTAAATTTATAACACTTATTTCCATGCTATAGTAGTGTGACTATCACTATTTTATAATTATCAGACATTAAAATTAGGCCGGGACATAACCAGTAAGGTATAAATGAATCGGGTGAAGTTTTTGAGTGAATCTATAATTATAATCATGGAATAACTTGGTATAAAGATTTTAATGTTAACATGTGTTATAATATAATAAAGATATAGTAATAATACAGTATCTCAAACCAAATCTTTTATATTATTTGAACAAAGTTGCATATCCAATAACCTAATCTCGTCCCAAACTTTTATTTCAAATAATGTATGCATTATAGCCTTAATCACTAGTATCAAACAAGAAACTATTGTTTTTTATTTTCACATTTAAAACTTCATTTTCACTAGTATCATCAACAAGATTGGCATAGTCCATTTTTCTTTACCTTCAAGAAACCTTTCATGGCATATTCATATATTTGGTAATTCACAAACTAGTTTTGTCATAATTCATATGATTTATTCCATCACTATCAATTAACCAAGATAATGAGTTGTTGACTAACTTGCATTGATGGACAAATATCATATTTTAATTATCATAGTGATCAACAACTTGTACACTAGTATTTGGAGTATACTTTTTTTGTGTGTTACATCTTATGCCTTAAATGCATGAGTTGATGACATTTGATTCATTTTGAATATGGTCTAAGTGCAACAACTCTCCAAAAGTGATATTTGACATATAGTTAGTATTTTCTAAATTTGTTAGAGAAGGTTTTAAGGGAAAATTATTTCCACAATTCCAAAATTAATAAAAGTAGTGACAATTAATCTTTTAACAACTCTAATCTTACTTTATTGATGATGAATTGAGAAGGAAATATGAATGTGACTGTCAATGAATTTATATCAAAAGTTGACAAAAAAAAATTTATATAAATAAAAAAATTAATAAAATTGACAAAATGAATGAACATAAATAAAAAATTAATAAATTTAACAAATGGAACCCTCTTGACATTAAACAAAAATATGGAAGCAAGATTAAATTAATTTGGGTCAAAATCTCCATAATTTTTTAAAATGGTATCAAAAATTGAAAAATAAAAATTTGTTATTTCTAATCCTAACAGATTGGGCAAAATATTAAAAAAATAATTTTGTTAATAATAGTGAGGTGATGTGTAAATAAAAATGTTAAAAATGATAAAAATAGACAATTTAATTATCAATAACCAATTGGAGACTACCGTCGGGTAGCTGACTTTTACCCGAGTCTAAAAAACCCGACCACGCCTTCTTTAACTCAGAAAAACCCTATATCGGAGCACTGGTTTAAGCTTTGTCGGAAAACTGAATAGCTGAGAGAGAGTGAGGTTTTCAGGTGTGTGGAGGATAAATAGAGAGTGGTTCTTTGTATAGGGAGCTTGGGAACTCTCCGACCGTCCATTTGGCACCTTAATGAGAGTCATTGATGGCATGAAACGTACAGAACAGAAACGTTTCCTCTCCGCCGGCATTGTTCGATTTTTCGGTGAGGGAATAATTGTCACGCCTCGACCCAGTTTGGTTGGATCCTCATGATCAACCCGCCACTCTCCCGATTTACTAAGGGTTCCCCCTTGTTTATAAACCGTGAGGAGAAAGGCGTCCTTGAAACCTGCACCTTTCATGAAATATCATAAATCAAAATTGCACAAAATTTTAAACTTATCATACCTGCCTTACATGTGTGTTAGCTAGTGGTCTTTGGGGTAAGCTTTTCGGGGTTACCTAAAAGGGATATAAGGGAGGGGGTGAGTACAATGACTTAGTGAATGGGTTTTCAAAATTTAACTTTTAAGAAAATGTTTGATTTAGAGTGTGCCAGACTCATTATTTTCCATTAAAAACCTTTCATTTTCAATTTTGGTTTTTATAACAATTTCTTATTACCACAGTGTGTCATCACCCAACACACATCCTTCATCATAAAGGTAAAACACACAATCGTAGCCTAGCCGGTCCACTAAACCCACTTGTGGAGTCGGAGCGAGTTTATCGGCCACATAGATAGAAGTACATCCACTTTTACCCAGAGAATGAGTAGATGTTCACGACATCCGACCCTCAATCCCATAATAATTCTCCGTGTCCATATGAGGATAAAGACCTCATCCTATCCACACCCGATCTCATGCACTTGAAGCTACTTTAAGCTTCGCATGACTTCTGGTACGAATAACTACCCTTATATCCACTACGTCGTCCAGAGCCCTATGACGCATCACTACCCTTCTTGGTCGTCTTGAAGGTCCCGTAACACAGTGCATGCACAATCAATAGTTTTTCACATAATGCTATATAATCTGTGGTGCCACTGGACCGATGGCCCTGACCCTCAACTCGACCTGCAACTGTTTGTCTTGACTAGTCCGGAGATCTGTTATGTCGCACTGCTACTAGTTGAATGAGTATGTTGGTCCTGTCTTGGTACCACGGTCAAACAAATCATTTACTTAAGTTTTCATGGCATATTAATCATGTTTATTTATGAGCTCTTGCTCGTGCCAATTGGCCTAGGGACCACCGTTCTAGATTTTCAAAATCGAGCATGTTAGCCCCCAAGTTCCAAAACCGAGGCCTCCAACTTGATGAGATATTCGAGCTCCCGTCAAGGTCTCCCAAAAATTTTAAGCAATGGCACACAGTCAGGGGAGAGCACTTCTGACAAAATAAACTTTTCAATTGTCCATCATACCAATCGAGTACAAGGATATCTCCACTTATAACCGATAAGTGGGTTTTCGACTTCCTTCGAAAAAGTTTTATCATACCAACAGGGTACGATCTACTTACAATCGATAAGTAGTTTTTCCGTATGATTTCCACATCACTCCTTTTAGGTGTGATGGTTAAAATACCATTTAGCAGTGGGTTTTCATTTTCGAGTTGCTTATCATCACAATCGGATATTATATTAAATTCTCACTCACCCATTAATGTAGTGAATTCCTCTCTACGGGTTCTTTGTATTCACACGAGCATGTCCTTCCTGGCATTCCCGGTACTTCGTGTTCCTACATGATATGATCATCCTTGTTCATTATCTCTCAGCCTAATAGCCTTCATTCATTTTAAATGAATAAGAAAACTGAACTTTTCATTTATTTGCAATTAGGTCCCTAAAGCTATTTTTCATTAACTTTAAGTCCATAATGTCGATTTTTCCTCAAATTGAGTCCCAAAACTTTTAAAATTCACATTGGGAACTCAATTTTATTCAATTTCACAAAAAGGGGTTTAATTTCCCAAATTTCCAATTTGGTCCCCCAACTTTTCTAAAATTACCATTTTGCCCCTACTTTACAAAAATGGTAAGTTTTACCCCAAAAATTCTAAAATTTGCTCAATTGGTCCTTTAACACTCTTATCATGCCCAATTGACACTCAATATTATAAAATTGCATTTTAGTCCCTTGAATTTTTGAAATTCCCAATTTTCCCCCAATTTCAACCTTCTAACTCAGTTGAATTTGATTTCATCAAATTGACCGATGATATGTGTTTAATTGTTGAAATTGAAGTTAGATTGGAGTTCCTACACCTTCATACAATTCTATTGCACTTTGAATCACACGATTTGATGCCAGAATGAGCTCAAATATAGCTTCGTCGGAAAACTGGACTTAGAGAGAGAAAGCTTCGAAAGCTTACTGTTGGGGGCGCGACGGTCCGATCTTTTTATTTGGGCAGATAGCTCTTGTCCTAAGGTTACTCCTCGCATCAGGAATTGCATCAATTGATGCCGAATTGAGTGAGAATTTTATTATCGAAGTTCTATCGGTTCTCTCTAGCATCGGTCAGAATTTACAATGGGGAGCCGAATTAGTAACCTTTCAGCTCTAATTCAACTGTAGGAGGGCTGTAGAGGTGTTGGGAGGGCTTGGTTTGTTCTGAGAAAGGCTTGAATTGGCCAATTTCAGATCGGCTAAAATAGGTCAACTTCGATCCGTCGGTGCTTCTCCGGCGACCATCAGAGCAAACGGAGTCTACAGGAGTGTAGCTAACTTCTCCCCGAATCCAAAGAACCTGACCACACCTTCTTTGGCTTATAAAAGACCCTATATTGGAGCTCTGGTTTGAGCTTCACCGAAAAGTGGAGTAGTTGGGAGATAATGGAGTTTTTAGGTGTGGAGAGGATGAATGAGGAGGGGCTCTTTATATAGGAAGCTCAGGGACTTCTTGGCCGTCTGATTGACACCTTAATGGTGGTCATTCATTACTAGAAACTCCTTGGCCAGAGACTTTTCAACTTCTCCGGCGCTGCACGATTTTCCGGCGAGAGAACAGTGCTGTCATTTGAAGGAAGAAGATGACACTATTCCGAATCGGACCCAACCGGTCCGAATCAAGTTTAAAGCTTAAATTGGCTGGTTCACCCCCGATTCCTCTGAATTTTTCAAATTCAAAAATTTCTAAATTCATTTTCTATCCAATGGTGGTCTCAAATCTCAAATTTGAATTTTCTATTCCACCTAGAAAAATGAATTTAGCATTCGGTTCAATAGTGGTTTAAACCTATCCAAACCGGTTCAATCTGGTTCGGATCTAGTTCACCTGAATCAGTTTTGTTTTGATCTCCAATTCACCCTAAATTAATTTTTCATTTCTTTTGTGACTCCTTAGGTCACTCAGGATCCATAAATTTCCTGGTTTCCCTTTCTCTATTAGTTCCGGTTCATGAATCGACTCGGTTCATAAATCGGTTCAATCTAGCTCGGATCCGGTTCACCTAAACTGGTCTAGTTTTCTCTCCCAAATTGTTCTAAGATCCTTTTCCAAGTTTTTATAAACCCTTTGGGGCACTTGGGAGTTGTAAATTTCTCAAATTGCCTGTTCTCTGATGATCGGGTTTGTGAACCAAATCGGTTTTCTCACTTGGTTTGACCGGTTCTTTTCCTGGTTTCCTTAACTTCAAAAGGGCGGGGTTTACACCACAAGTGGGTGCAGTAGACGTGCTGCCCTATGTGTTACCTTCATGATGGAGGACGTGTGTTGACTGATAAACACACCGGTTGTGGTAAATTATGAGATATGGTTATGAAAATTGATATTTTGATGATAAAACATTTCAAAGAAACTAAGGAGTCTCGCACACTCCAATTCAAACTATTTTCTGAAAGTTAATTTTTAAAACACCCATTCACTGAGTCGTTGAACTCACCACCTCCCTTATACCCTTTTTCAGGTATCCAAGGGAAAGCCTACCCAAAGACCTCAAGTTAACCACACCTGTAAGATAGGTAAGTTAAGTTTAAATTTTATTCACTTTTGATTAATGTTATTCTAGGAAAGGTACAGGTTTAAAGGACACCTTACTCCTCATGGTTTTAAAAAAGGGGAAAACCCTTAATAAACTGGGAGAGTGGTGGGTTGATCACGGGGATCTGACCAAATTGGATTGGGGCGTGGCACTAAACCTTGACAATTCCAAATAATGAGCCTCATTTAGACTGTGTGGCTGATTCTGGCCAGCCACCACAGCCCTCCTCTACCCAATTTTTAGCTTCCGTACTTTCCTTCTAAACCATCATTCTCTTATCTACTACTTGGAGATAGGTGTTAAAATTCTCATCCCCCTTATGTCTGTACCTTATAGGAGGCTTAATATGCCTTGTAGACCTCCTTACCTCTGACCTCATTTCCTTTGAATTTGATGTTCTATCCTCACTTGTGTTAAGAGAGTCCTTTTTAAAACCTTCTCACCAAACTCTTTAATACTCGATCCCCCACATCTAAGTGTTGAACCAATTTCCCCGTAGGGAATCATGGCTCTCTGAAATGAGGTATTCTCCTCATTGGGGACTTCCACTATATAATGTTCAAAGTGAGTTGACCTTTCCTATGGATCTTGTATTTCCATTATACTAATTTCTTCCATTCTTTTTCTTTGGTAACTATGAGTGTGTCTTGCTATTTGAGGTGGAATTCCTTGCACTGATGCCCCCTCTATACTTTCCCCTGATTGCTCTACCTTTCTCCTCCTACTTTCTATTTCACTTCTTTTTTCAAATGACTAGTCCCAATCCGATTGTGCTTGACTTGATTCCGACCCAAGGAGACGTTTATGACTATTCAGGGTCTAAACCTTGTTTCTAGTCGGGGGCGCTCTCATCCATGGACCATATAATTGCTCCTCTAATGACTCCTCTTAGCAGAGTCTGACTGGGTGCCCCAGCCTTCCACATCTTAAACAAATTGCAAGTAGCCTCACATATTTAAAGTGTATCCATTCCTTCCCTTAAGTCATGTCAATCCAAACTCCACATGGCAGAGGTTCCTTAATATTAATTTGAACCTTGATTCTAAGAAAGCTCTCATTGTCCCGATTCGGCTCAGTTACTTCAATTACATCCCCTATTGCCTTCCCTAATTTCCATCCATTTGATGCAAGTAGAAGGTTGTTAGGTAAATCATGGATTTGCAGCCACAATGGCATTAAGTCCCACTCAAGACTTGTGAACCTACTACTGCCATCCCAGTCGAGTAGGAAAAGGTTGTGTCCTTCCACCGTCCATGGGCTCTCTTAGCACACTGTCTGCATCCTTAAAGTCATCAAAGGTGAAGGAGTAAAAGTTTGTTACATGACTCTCTATATCTAACGGCTCGATACTCCCCCATGCCCATTGGAGCACTCCTTTAAGAGTCCCCCAACTTATTGTCCTCTCCGCCACAATCCTTCTTGCTAGCTTTCGCTTCTGATTAAGGACTGTAGGGACAGAGTCCAAACTGAATAAAACTTTGGATCTCTTCCGAGTTCTTGGTTTCCGGCACAGTCCTAATACAACATCTATTTGTCCCTTCATTCTTATAGACACTAGCAAAACAACTTAATCCAAAAAATGATAAGAACGTGCACTCTTCCTAAGGTACACCCTACCTTCCAGTACATGATGGGGACTATAAACCCCATCATTTGATAATAAGAAAAACTGGGAAAAGAACTGGTCATTTCCAAAGAGAAAACCGAGTCAATTTATAAACCATAACCAATAGAGAAAGGGCAAATCGGAAAAATTATAAATTCTGAGTGACCTAAAGAGTCACACAAGTCATAGAAAAGGACTTTAGAATGAATTAGAAGAGAAAACCAAACTGGTTCAGGTGAACCGGACCTGAATCGGATTGAATTAGTTTGAACCACTATTGAACCGGTTCCTAAATTCATTTTTCTAGGTGGCATAAAAAATTCAAATTGGAGAATTGAAGTCAGCATTAGATAGAGAACGAATTTAGAAATTTTTAATTTTGAAAAACTCGGTCGAATCGAGCATGAACTGGCCAGTTTAAGCAATGAACACAGTTCAGAACAATGCCATCTTCTTCCTTCGGATGACAGCACTATTCACTCACCGGAAAAGTGAGCAGCGCTAGCGAAAATAAAGTCTCAATTCAGGGTGTTTTTGCCCTTGAATGATCACTATAAAGGCACCAATCAAATGGTCAGAGTGTCACGCCAGGACCCTGTTTGGTTGGATCCCTGTGATCAACCCGCCACTCTCCCGTTTTATTAAAGGGTTTCCCCTTGTTATAGACTATAAAGAGTAATTCATCCTTTAAACTTGCACCTTTTCCAGGAATAACATAAACAAAACTTTATAAAGATTTATCATACCTGTATCACAGGTATCATAGTTGATGATCTTTAAGGGTAGGCTTTCCGAAATTTCATGAAAGGGATATAAGGGAGGGGGTGAGTACGACTACTTAGTGAATGGGTTTTTAAAACTTTTTATCTTTAGAAAAAAGATAAATTTTGGAGTGTGCCAGACTCCTTTCTTTCAAAAATCATTTCATTCAAAATCTCAAGTTTTATCACCATTTCCTTATTTAATCACGGTGTGTTATCACCCAACATACATCCTTCATCATCAAGGTTCAACACACATTCACAGGTTAGTACGTCCACTGAACCTACTTGTGGCATCGGAGTGACTTTACCGGCCACCCGGATAGAAGTACGTCCACTTATACCCTGAGAATGAGTGGATGTTCGCAACATCTGACCCTCATTCTTGGAATAAATTCTTCATGTCCGTATGAGTAAGAGACCTCATCCCGTCCCCACCCCGGTCTCATGCGCTTAGTGCTACTCCAAATTTTGCATGGTCACTTGGTAGGACGAACTGCCCTTATAATCACCAGGTCGTCCAGTGCCTTTAGGACACATCACTACCCCTCTTGGGCATCTTGATGATCCCGTAATTATAGTGCATGCACAAACAATGTTTTCTTATCAAGCCATGTAATATGTGGTGCTAGTGGTCCGACGGCCTCGACTCTCAACTCAACCCGCAGTTGCTTGTCTTGACTGGTTCGTCGACCTATGAACATCTCGGTTCCTTGCTGGCGTTCTCGGTATTTCGTGTTCCTACACGATATGAACATCTCGGTTCATTATCCTTTGGCCTAATAGCCTTCATTCATTCCAAATGAATGAGAAAGTCAAACTTTCATTTATTTGCAATTAGGTCCCTAAAATTATTTCTCTTTAACTTTAAGTCTCTAATGCCAGTTTTTTCTCAGATTGAGTCCCGAAACTTTTAAAATTTATCATAGGACATCAATTTATTCCATTTCACAAAAAGGGGATTAATTTCCCAAATTTCCAATTTGGTCTCCCAACTTTTCTAAAATTACCATTTTGCCATTCCTTTACAAAAATAGTAAGTTTCACCCCAAAAATTCTAAAATTCCTCAATTGGCCCTCTAACATTTTTATCATGCCCAATTGACCCTCAATTTTAGGAAATTGCATTTCGGTCCCTCGAATTTTCGAAAATCCCCAATTTCCCAAAATTTCCCCCAATTTCAACTCTTTAACACAACCGAATTTGATTTCATCAAATTGATCGATCAAACACCTCTAAATGTTGAAATTGAAGTTGAAATTGAGTTTCTCCTTGTTCATATGATTCAATAGAACTTTGAATCACGAGTTTTAATGCCAGAATGAGCTCAAACGAAGTTTCACCGAAAAATAGACTATAGAGAGAGAAAGCTTCGATTACTCATTAATGAGGGCACAACGGTCCAAGCTTTCGATATGGGCAGATAGCTCTTGTTCTGAGGTTTATCATAAAATTAAGAATCACATCAATTGATGCCAAATTGAGTTAGAATTTCATCATTGAAATTCTGCCGGTTCTCTCTCTAGCACCGGCCTAAAATTGTAGAGTAGCCGAATTAGCTTACCTTTTAGTCCTAATTCGGTCGTGGGAGGGCTTGCTTTGGCCTGAGGAGGGCTCGAAATGGCCGATTTCAGCTTTGCCAAAATAGGGCAACTTCAGTCCATCAGAGCTACTTCACTATTCCATCATGTCGGCGCTTCTCCAACGATTCTTGGATTGACTAGAGTTTGCTATAAGATAGTTGATTTCTCCCCGGTTCAAAAGAGCCCGACCTCTCCTTCTGAGGTTAAGAAAAATGTTCAAGTCGAAGCTTTGGTTCGAGCTTCACCGAGAAATGGAGTAGCAGAGAGAGAGAAGTGTTTAGGTGTGAGGAGAATGAATGGGGATGACCTCTTTATATAGGTCTAAAATTGTGTGTTAAATGGAAGAGATTTATTACTAGTATTAATATTGCCATAAATTATTGGTATTAATTCCAATAATTTAATTTAGGTATTAAATTATTGGTATTAATTATAATAATAAAATATATATTAATTTATGGCTATTTATGATAATGTGTACGTTCGCATAAAAATTTTGACCGAAATTTCGGGTTACAAAAAAAATCATACTTTCCAAGAGGTCACCCATCATCGCACTACTATCAAGCAAGCACACTTAACTTCAAAGTTTTTATGGGATCTCGTTCACTTGAACCAATTTGGTTTTTCTCTTCTAATTTGTTTTAAGTTTCTTTTCCAAGGTTTAATGAACCAATTTTCCAAATTGCTTGTTCCTAAATGATCGGGTTTGTAAACCGGCTCGATTTTCTTACTCGGTTTGACCGATTCTTTTCCCGATTTTTCTTAACTCAAAAGTGTGGGGTTTACACAGAGAGTCCCCAAGCTTCCTATATAAAGAGCCCCTCCTCATTCATCCTCACACATGAAAACTCCTCTCTCTCCCTACTGCTCCATTTTTTGGTGACACTTGAACTAGAGCTCCGACATAAGGGTTTTTCTGAGCCAAAGAAGGCAAGGTCGAGTTCCTTAGACTCAAGGAGAAGTTAGCTACCCAACAGTGGTCACCATTCGATCCAAGGATCACCGGAGAAGTGCCGGTGTAATCAAACAGTGAAGCAGCTCCGGCGGACCGAAGTTGCCCTATTTCTGTCAATTTAAAACCGACCAATTTGAGTCCTCCTCAGGCCAAACCAAGCTCTCCCAACACTCCCTCAGCCCTCAGACGACCGAATTAGAGTTGAAAGTTAAGCTAATTTGGCTCCCCTCTATAATTTTCGATCAGTGTTAGAGAGAGAACCGACAAAACTTCACTGACTGAATTCTCCTTCAATTCAACATGAATTGGTGTGATTCTTAATCCTAGGAGAAACCTTAGGATGAGAGCTATCTACCCGATCAAAATTTTAAATTTAACATACCAGTCTCACAAGCGTATTAGTTGGTGGTCCTTGAGGGTAGGCTTTCTGGGATTTCTTGAGAAGGGATATGAGACAGGGGGTGAGTACAATGACTCAATGAATGGGTTTCTTTTTTCAAAATTTTAACTTTTAGGAAAAATATTTGTTTGGAGTGTGCCAGACTCCTTAATTAATTTAAAAAATTCTTTCATTTAAAATTTTTGGTTTTTATCACCATTTCTTATTAATCACGGTGTGTCATCACCCAACACACATCCTTCATCATGAAGGTCAATCACACAATCGCAGGTTAGTACGTCCACTGAACCCACTTGTGGCATCGGAGCGACTTTACCGACCACCTTGATAGAAGTATGTCCACTTCTACCCTAAGAATGAGTGGATGTTCGTGACATCCGACCCTCAATCCCATAACAATTCTTTGTGTTTGTATGAGGACAAAGACCTCATTCCATTCCCACCCCAGTCTCATGCGCTTGAAAATACTCTAAGCTTTGCAAGTTCACCTGGTCCGATGAACTACCCTTATACCCACCAGGTCGTCCAGGGCCCTAGGACACATCAGTACCCCTCTTGGGCGTCTTGAAGGTCCTGTAAACACAATGCATCCATAATCAGTATTTTCACATCATTCCATATAATATGTGGTGCCACTGGTCCAATGGGCCCAACCCTCAACTCAACCTACAACTGTTGGTGTTGACTAGTCCATCGACCTGTCATGTCGCACTGCCACTAGTTGATTGAATATGTCGATCCTGTCTTGGTACCGTGGACAAACAGTTCATTTATTTAAAGTTTTATGTCATATAACTCATGTTTGTTTACGAGCTCTTGCTCGTGCCAATTGGCCTATGGCCCACTATTCGAGATTTTCAAAACTGGGCATGTTAGCCCCCAAGTTTCAAAAACCGAGGCTTCCAGCCTAACATAGCTATTTGAGCTCTCGTCAAGAATGTCTCATGAATCATTTAAGCAGTGGCACATAGTCAGAGGAGAGCACTTCCAATAAAAATAGATTTTCAACTATCCATCATACCAACCGAGTATGAGGATATCTACACTCATATCCGATGAACGGGTTTTCCACTTCCTTCGAGGAAGTTTCATCATACAAACCAGGTATGACCTACTTACAATGTGTAGGTAGTTTTTTTGCATCATTTTCACATCACTCCTCTAAGTTGTGATGTTAAAAATACCACTAATTAGGGGTTTTCATTTCGAGGTACTTATCATCCCAACCGGGTATGATATAAAAATCCCACTCACCCTATCGTGCAATGAAATTCCACTTAGTCGGTTTCCGTCCCTAGAAAGCATAACTTCAGCTGGCATTTCCCGATGTCTCATGTTACTACACAAAATGAACATAGTCGTTCACTATTCTTTGCACTAATAGCCCTCATTCATTCCAACTGAATGAGAAAAACTAACTTTTCTTTTATTTGCATTTAGGTCCCTAAAGTTATTTTTCTTTAACTTCAAGTCCCTAATGCCGATTTTCCCACAAATTGAGTCTCGGAACTTTTAAAATTCCTCTTGGGACCTCAATTTACCCAATTTCATAAAAAGGGGTTCAAGTTTCCCAAATTCCCAATTTGGCCCCCAAATTTTCCAAAATTACCATTTTGCCCTTTCTTTACAAAAATGCTAAGTTTTACCCCAAAAATTCTAAAATTGCTCAATTGAACCTCTAAGATTCTTATCATACCCAATTAACCAAAAATTTTATAAAATTACATTTTGATCCTTTGAATTTTCAAAAATTCCCAATTTTCCCCCAATTTCAACTTCCTAACACAGTTGAATTTGATTTTATCAAATTGATCGATCAAACACTTCTAATTGTTAAAATTGAAGTTAGATTGAAGTTCTTACACCTTCATACGATTCAATTGCACTTTGAATCACGCAATTTGGTGTTAGAATGAGCTCAAACAGAGCTTTGTTAGAAAACTAGACTTAGAGAGAGAAAGCTTCGAAAGATTACCATCGGGGGCACAACGTTCTGAGCTTTCTATCTGGGCAGATAGCTCTTGTCCTGAGGTTCATCCCTAGGATCAATAATTGTATCAATTGATGCCAAATTGAGTTAGAATTCCATCAACGAAATTTTACGGGTTCTATCTCTAGCACTAGTAAAAAATTGCAGAGGGGGGCCGAATTGGCTTACCTTTCAGTCCTTATTCAGTTGTAGGAGGGCTATGGAGGTGTTGGGAAGGCTTGGTTTGGCCTGAGGAGGGTTCAAAATGGCCGACTTCAATTCAGCCGAAATAGGGCAGTTTTGGTCCGCTGGAGCAGCTTCACTGTTCCATCACGCTGGCGCTTCTCCGGCGACCCTCGGAGTAAATGGAGACTACAAGCGTATAACTAACTTCTCCCCGGTTCTAAAGAACTCAATCTTGCCGTGTTTGGCTAAAAAAAGTGCCCAAGTTGGAGCTATGGTTCGAGATTCACCGGAAAACTAAGCAGTTGAGAGAGAATGGAGTTTTCAGGTGTGGAGAGGATGAATGGGGAGGGGGTCTTTATATAGGAAGGTCATGGACTTCTTGGCCGTCTGATTGGCACCTTAATGGTGGTCATTCATTGCCTAAAACTCCCTGGCTGGAGACTTTTCATCTTTACCGGTGTTGTGCGATTTACCGACGAGTGAACAGTGCAGTCATTTGACGGAAGAAGACGTCACTGTTCTGAACCGGACCGGATCGGGTTCAAAGCTTAAACCGGTCGGTTCACCCCCGATTTCACCGAATTTTTCAAATATAAAAATTTCTAAATTCATCTAAATTCATTTTCTATCCAATGGTGGCCTCAAATATCAAATTTGAATTTTTTAAGACACCTAGAAAAATGAATTTAGTATCCGGTTCAATAGTGGTTAAAATTGGTCCAAATCAATTCAATCCGGTTCGGATCTGGTTCACCTGAACCGGTTTGGTTTTCATTTACAATTCACCCTAAAGTCCTTTTTCATGACTTTTATGACTTCTTAGGTCACTTAGGGTCCGTAAATTTCCTGATTTACCATCTCTCTATCGGTTCCGATTCATAAATCGGCTCGGTTCTTAAATCGGTTTAATCCGGTTTGGGTTCGGTTCATCCGAACTGGTCTAGTTTTTCTCTCCCACTTTGTTATAAGGTTCCTTCCCAAGGTTTATAAATCTCTTTGGGTCATAAGGGGGTTAAAATTTCTCCAATTTGCCCATTCCCCAATAAAATTTCTTGGTTTTCCTTAACTCAAAAGGCGGGGTTTACAACTCTCCCGTCCTTTTAGAAGTTTTGTCCCCAAAACTTAACCAATATATTCCAAATTGGGAATAATTTCCCTTAATGTCAACTTGGGTTTTCTTGACATGCTAACACTTTGATTGCTCTTTCACTTAGTCCCCGTAATCATTCATCTATGGAATTTCTTTTCATTTATCATGCTTAATCCTTCCATGGAGTTATAATAACAAGGCATGTCTGACTCATTAATCCAAATGTATATTCTTAGGTTCGCATCTCCATTTATTTAGGGTAAGGTTCTTCATTTTGGGTTTCTTACTCAAGATTTCAGGATTGGGAGTTCCAAGGTGTCCAATCATTTCTTTGTCTAGTTATTCTCTTTATCGTTGAAACCCTTAGCTCGAGGATCTTTCGAGCATTACGTACTTGTTTTCACAAGTTTTGGTGTTATTATTCTTTCGTCTCAATTTGACCCATCCTTCATCTATCATTGATTATAGCTTCGGTCAAATTTATGTTTGACCTTGTTATGTTTACTAACTAACTCCTTACTCGAGTTACATTTTACTTAGGACTATTGGTGCTTATATGTCCCTTACGACATGACATAGTTCTGAACCTGTCTCTATCCATCAGACTTCTACAACACCTCTTTTAGGGTTGTTTCCAACTTTCCAGCCTTTGAGGGACTGTATAATTTCATCCCTCAACTACCTTTACTATTATCCAATTATCCTTCGTACCTTGACAACATGTCTTACATAATCGTGTCGGTTTTCCTTACCCACTCATCCTTTCCCAACTTCTTTATTAGGTCTTTTTGGTGCCAATTATTTGGTTTCCTGATAGTTTACCAACAAACTGGGATTCTTTCCTTCTTAAGTCCTTGGCATTCCTTATTGAAGGATTTTTCCCTTTTTCCTTAATCCACTTTTACTTTCTCGTGATTATTTCATGATTCTTTATTCCAAATTAATCACTTTTGATCTATGTGTTGATTCCTGTGCTTGGGAAGGTTCCCTTCTTCTGATTTTGTTCTCTACTATGTCCCTTACAATAGAGACTTCTATCTTAGGAGCTACATGCTCAACCTTCTTATCATTCTTATTCCTTACTTGATATACTTCCGATTATCGGTATTATTCCGTGCACTTCACAGTATGCTCAGCTGTCCACTCTTTAGGCTTCATATGCGCATGTGGACTATGACCCATCTTACCAATTGTGGTTATTCCCCCTTAACCACCTCTTATTTGGAGGGCTTACTTTCCCAACGTTTCTCAGACATTTTTTCCTTTATTACCTTATTATGGATAGTCCACTCATTCTTACTTGTCACAATATCTTTTGATGCTAACTTCCTATTTACTCGTTAACTTATTTCCTTAGGTCATCCTAGTATGCTTTCTTGGTTCTTTCACCTCAGTTTGCGCTTCATTTGAAAGTTTATTTCTTTGTCCCTATCACTTGGTTCCATTATCTCTTAGTTGGGATACATATGCCTTTCCATGGTTTCCTTACTCGGTAGTACTCCTTTCCTTTCTTCTGAAATTCCTTTTTCATTTGTTCTAAGGAATAATATATCATGCCCAAACCCATTTTGGTTGGATCCACGTGAACAACCCACCGCTCTCTCGGTTCAAGAGGAGTTTCCTTCGACTTTAACTCGAGATGAGCCAGGTGTAATTACGACCTTGTTCCCTGGAAAGACATATATCCAATAAAATGCAAGCTTAAGGAAAATTTAAGCATACCTAAGAGAGGGTAAGGCTTGGTATTATTCCTAGTCATTTTCCATTTTCCTAAAAGAGGGATAGAAATGAGGAGGTGAGTACGACTACTTAGTGAATGGGTTTTAAAATATTTACTTTAAGGAAAAAAATTGTATTGGAGTGTGCTAGACTCCTTACTTTAAAAAATCCTTTCATTTAAAATCTTGGGTTTTACCACCATTTCCTTATTTAATCACGGTGTGTCATCACCCAACACACAACCTTCATCATGAAGGTTAAATACACATTCGCAAGCCAGCACGTCCACTGAACCCACTTGTGGCGTCAGAGCGACTTTACCGGCACGCCCACTTCTACCCTGAGAATGAGTGGATGTACTCAACATCTGACCCTCAATCCTGAAATCAATTCTCCGTGTTAGTATGAGGATAGAGATCTCATCTCGTCCCCACCCCGGTCTCATGCGCTTAGTGCTACTCCAAATTTTGCACGGGCACCTGGTATGACGAACTGCCCTTATACTCACTAGGTCGTCCAGGGCCCTTAGGATGCATCACTACCCCTCATGGGCATCTTGATGATCCTGTAATCATAGTGCCATATAATCTATGGTGCCATTGGTCTAACAGCCTCGACCCTCAACTCAACCTACAGCTGTTTGTCTTACTGATACGGAGACCTGTCATGTCACACTGCTACTAGTAGACTAAATGTGTCGGTCCTATCTTGGTACCATGGCCAAACAACTCATTTATTATAGTTTTATGGCACATATCTCATGTTTGTTTATGAGCTCCTGCTCGTGCCCACTGGCCTATGGCCCACTTGTTCGAGATTTTTAAAATCGGGCATAATAGCCCCCAAGTTCCAAAACCGAGGCCCTCGCCTATGAGAGCTATTTGAGCTTCCGTCAAGAAGGTCTCCCGAATCATTTAAGCATTGGCACACAGTCAGGGGAGAGCACTTCCGACAAAAATATATTTTCAATTGTCCATTATATCGACCGGGCATAAGGACATCTCCGCTCATACCCAATGAACAGGTTTTCAACTTCCTTCAAGGAAGTTTTATCATACCAACCGGGTATGATATACTTACAACCTAAGTTGTGATGATTTTCCTTCAAGTAGTTTTTCCGCATGATTTTCACATCACTCCTCTAAGTTGTGATATTTAAAATACCACTTGATAGTGGGATTTCATTTCGATGTGCTTATTATCCCCAACCGAGTATGATATAAAATCCCACTCACTCGTCAATGTAGTAAATTCCACTAGACCGGTCCCTTATATTCACACAAGCTTGTCCTTACTGGTGTTCCTAGTGCTTCGTGTTCCTACATGATATGAACATATCGGTTCATTATCTCTTAGCCTAATAGCCTTCATTCATTTCAAATGAATGAGAAAAACTAAACTTTTATTTATTTGCAATTAAGTCCCTAAAGTTATTTTTATTTAACTTTAAGTCCCAAATGTCGATTTTTCCTCAAATTGAGTCCCAAAACTTTTAAAATTACCATTGGGACGTCAATTTATTCAATTTCACAAAAGGGGTTTAAATTTTCCAAATTTCCAATTTGTTCCCCAAACTTATCCAAAATTACCATTTTGCCCTTTGTTTACAAAAATGGTAAATTTTACCCCAAAAATTCTAAAATTCCTCAATAGGCCCTCTAACATTTTTATCATGCCCAATTGACCCTCAATTTTAGGAAATTGCATTTTGGTCCTTTGAATTTTGGAAAATCCATAATTTTTCCCATAATTCCAACTTTTTAACACAGCTGAATTTGATTTCATCAAATTGACCGATCAAACGTTTCCAATTGTTGAAATTGTGTTTCTACATGTTCATACGATTCTTTAGCAATTTGAATCACAAGTTTTAATGCCAGAACGAGCTCAAAACGAGATTCGTCAAAAAATAAACTGTAGAGAGAGAAAGCTTTGATTATTCAACGATGACGGCACGACAGTCCAAGATTTCTATCTAGGCTACAGGATGTCACCATCATGTAGCTGACTTTTCCCCAGTTCTAATGAACTCGACCTCGCCTTCTTTGGCTTAGAAATAATCCTATATCAGAGCTCTGGCTTGAGCTTTGCCGAAAAACTAAACAACTAAGAGAGAGTAAGCTTTTCAGGTGTGGAGGGGCTCTTTATATAGGGAGCTGGGGACTTGTTGGCCGTCCGTTTGGCATCTTTATGATAGGCATTTATGGCCGGAAACATATTGAATGGAGACGTTTCTTCTTCATCGGCGCTGCTTCAATTTTTCGGCAAGTGAACAGTGATGTCATCTTTATGACAGGCATTTAAGACAACAATGTTCCTAATCGGACCGGACCGGTATGAACCGGGTTCAAAGCTTAAACCAATCGGTTCACCACTCATTTAACCAAAATTTTTAAATCTAAAAGTTTCTAAATTAATCTAAATTCATTTTCTATCTAATGGTGGCTTCAATTCTCGAATTTGAATTATTTAAGCCAACTAGAAAAATGAATTTAGGATCCGGTTCAATAGTAGTTCAAATTGGTTCGGATCTAGTTTACCTGAACCGGTTTGGTTTTCATCTCCAATTCCTCCTCAAGTCCATTTCCATGACTTTTAGGACTCTTTGGGTCACTTGGGATCCATACATTTCCCGATCTACCCTCTCTCTATCGATTCTGATTCATGAGTCGATTCGGTTCATAAATCGGTTCGGACCCGGTTCACTTGAATCGATCTAGTTTTTCTTCCCCAATTTGTCCTAAGGTTCTTTTCCAAGATTTATGAACCATTTTGAGTCACATAGAATTGTAAATTCTTAATTTGCCTGTTTCCTATTAATCGAGCTTGTAGATCGATTTGGTTTAAAAATTCAAAACTGACCGGTTCTTTCCCCGATTTTCTCATTATCAAAGGACATGATTTACAACTCTCCCCTCCTTTTAAGGGTTTTGTCCCCAAAACGGTTACACGTTAAATAATTGAGGGTAACTATCCCTCATCATAGACTTGGTTTCGCATGCCTCTTCCTGCACGGGTCCGTTCTAACACAACACCTTCACCATAAGAATATTCTTATTCCTCAAATTCTTGTCTCTCCGATCGATGGTTTGTACTAGCTCTGTCTAATAGGTCAGGTTTTCTTCTAGTTCCATTGGAGGTCATTCCAATACATGATTAGGATCATGTTGATATTTTCGAAGCACTGAGATGTGGAATACATCATGTATTCTTGAATCTCTATCTAATACTACATTCACTAGGAACCATGTAGTCTTATGATTTCCTTCATGTATAGGACGACCAGCTATTCTACCGTGTCCATCACTTTTATAGGAAGGAAATGTGCTGATTTGGTCAATCTATCCACTATGACCCAAATCGCATCTCAACCCCTTTTTGGTCACCGGTAAGCCCATGATAAAGTCCATGGTGATGTGCTCCCATTTTCACGGTGGAATTGGTAAGGGTTGTAGTAGTCCTGACTGTTTCTAAGGTCCTGCTTTTATCTATTAACCTGACAAACATCAGGCTACATATTTCACAATGTCCCTCTTCATACCCTTCCACCAGTATCCTTGTTTGAGGGTGCGATACATCTTAGTACTGCTCAGATGCATGGCATACTCCGAATTGTGTGTCTCTTCTAGAATTAATCTTTTCAACTCCTTATCTTGAGGCACACACATACCCTACCCTTATAGGTTAGTACTCCGTCACCTCGCACATCGTAGTCCCGTTTCTTTCTCCGTTTGCTAGATCTAAATAAGACTGAAGTTCTTTATCGGTTCTTTTTTGAGCCTTAATATACTCGGTTAAACTGGGTATTACCGCCACATTAGTCACCAAGCATATTTCCTGCATGTCTACCCTCAGATCTGCCTCTATTCTTTTCAATTGTCGTAATAAGGTAGGTAACTTGTCTTTACTTGTGTTGTCTCAAGTTGATACTTGCGACTTAAGACATCTGCTACCACATTAGCCTTTTCGGGGTGATATTCTATTTCAAGATCATAATCCTTCACCAATTTCAGCCATCTCCTTTGATGGTGATTTAACTCCTTCTGAGTTCGAAAGTACTTAAGGCTCTTGTGATCTGTGTACATCCTGTACTTAACCCCGTAAAGGTAGTGTCGCCATATCTTTAGGACAACATTATTACAACAAATTCTCAGTCATGAGTTGGGTAATTTCTTTCTCTTTGTACATGATTCCTTCCTTCTCTTTACCTTGTTCTTGAGGAATTATCCTCTTACTTATTCCATTTATTTCACTTTCTTTCCTTGGTACGCCAATGTCTTTCCAATATTTCTTTCTCTGATGAGCTTTTCATTCCCTTTTCCCTTTGTATTTCCTTCTAGATCTACTATTGAAATCCTTAAATTTTTGGAGTATATTTTGCCGATATTTTCATCAACTTATTCTTACTCTTTAGATCCAGGAGTACCTTCTGTTGATCTTGCCCCATTTCAACTCGCCTCAATATTCGCCTATTCTTTTGAGGTGGGTCTCTCCTACTCATCGTGTCCAAACCTTTCGTACCTCTTATACCCCTAGTACTTCTCTTTTTGTCTTGGTTGTGGTGTATTCTTTCACTATTCCCCATCTCTGGTTAGACTGCGTTTATTCCTCCAAATAATTTGGTCTAAATAAGTTATTTCCTTATATAGGATTCTTTTAAAGTTCCAATTTTGAGTTTTCCAGGCCCTCTTGTAGTAGATCATGCTCAACCTCCCTATACTTTCACCTAACCACTCATACTTTCTGGTGTTTGATCGCCCTATCCTTTGGAAACCTTCTCCTAAACTTAAGGACCTGGTACAATTCATCTACTTCTTGTTTTTCTTCCTTCTTTGACTCATACTTTACCTTCCACATGTCTCTTATCCTTTGAAATTTCTAAGGAATTTGTATCTTAGTTCTTTAGTTTGTTACACCTAGGGCTTTCTGTTGTTGTACTTTCTCTTTATCTTTTCGTGGTGGACTCTATACTTAATTTCTTTTCCTTATCGATTCGCTTCTATTCTTGTGGTTCCTTTTGGGATGTTATACTTCTTCATGTATCTTTAATTCTCAGAACTTCTTGGTCTCTCAAAAAGTCACATACTCTTGAATGGTTGCTCCTCCAACTCTTTTCCTTTTCTTAGGATCTCCATCAGATGAATTTATCGTGTTTCTAAGGTAAATCTTAAGGGTTGAGTTTAACTACCCATAACCCATTCTTCCTTAATGGGGTTCCCTTTTTACTTAAACTCTTATTATCTTACACTTAATTTTTCTCAAGGAAACTTAGGAGTTTTAATAAACTTCGACTTTCATTTATTCAGGAAATATTTTCTTGCCAATATTTGGCTTATTACAGGAATTCTCTACCCCCTAATCCCTTGGGGTCATAGGGCTAGAGTTAACCCTAGAACGATTATGGGATTCTTGATCAGAAGGCTCTAAAGAACTGATTGGGGTCCCTTCGTGCTCCTTAATAGAACGGATTCCATGTATGGCCTCCAATCCATACTGCCTTAGTACTTCCACCTCACACTAATAAGTCCACTTCACCCATTGAGATGGAATGAGGTTAAGTTGAGTGGGTAGAGGTACTTGGTGGACCATCATGAAGGTGGCATATGCATCCCAATAGTTTTCACAGGTCTCCTTCTTGGTAGGATTCCTCTTCGGTTGTTGTGGCATTGGAGGAGGAGGAGTTGGACTTCTAGGAGGTGTTGCTGGTTCTTCTTATCTAGGAGGAGGGTATATGATACCTTCTGGTTCTAACAAGGCTCCAACTAGTTTCTGGTAGTCTTCTACCATGTCCTTGGGCACCCTCTTTTCGCCCTTTAGAAACCTTTGAACGGCTTCCTCCCTTAAGTTGGATGTCTTTTTCATGATTATAGGGGAAGGACTGGATTTTTCCGTAAATTTCCTAGGGACTTTCCTTCCTACACGAAAGTTTAGAGTTGGGTTAATATCAAGGCATAATATTGATAATGTTTCAAGGGAACTTGGCTCTGATACCACTCTAGTTGTCATGCCCCAACCCGATTTGATTAGATCCCCGTGAACAACCCGCCGCTCTTTCGGTTCAAGAGGAGTTTTCTTCGACTTTAACTCAAGATGAGCCAGGCGTAATTTTGACCTTGTTCCCTGGAAAGACATATATCTAATAAAATGCAAGTTTAAAGAAAATTTAAACATACCTAACAGAGGGTAAGGCTCGGTATTATTCCTAGTCATTTTCCCTTTTCTTGAAAAAGGGATAGAAAGGAGGGGTGAGTACGACTACTCAGTGAATGGATTTTCAAATATTTACTTTAAGGAAAAAAATTTGTATTGGAGTGTGACAGACTCCTTCTTCCAAAAATCCTTTCATTTAAAATCTCGGGTTTTACCACCATTTCCTTATTTAATCATGATGTATCATCACCCAACACACAACCTTCATCATGAAGGTTAAACACACATTCGCAAGCTAGCACGTCCACGGAACCCACTTCTGGCATCGGAGCGACTTTATCGACCACCTAGATAGAAGCACGTCCACTTCTACCCTGAGAATGAGTGGATGTACTTGACATCCGACCCTCAATCTTGAAATCAATTCTCTGTGTCTATATGAGGATAGAGACCTCATCCTGTCTCCACCCCGGTCTCATGCACTTAGTGCTACTCCAAATTTTGCACGGTCACCTGGTACGATGAACTGCCCTTATACTCATCGGGTCGTCCAGGGCCCTTAGGATGCATCACTACCCCTCATGGATGTCTTGATGATCTCATAATCATAATGCATGCACAAACAGTGTTTTCTTATCACGCGATATAATAACTCATTTATTAAAGTTTTATGGCACATATCTCATGTTTGTTTATGAGATCCTGCTCGTGCCCACTAGCCTATGGCCAACTTGTTCGAGATTTTTAAAACCGGGCATAATAGCCCCTAAGTTCCAAAATCGAGGTCCCCGACCTATAAGAGCTATTCGAGCTCCCGTCAAGAAGGTCTCCCAAATCATTTAAGCATTGGCACACAGTCAAGGGAGAGCACTTCCGACAAAAATATATTTTCAACTATTCATTATACCGACCGGGTATAAGGACATCTCCGCTCATAACCGATGAATGGGTTTTCAACTTCCTTCAAGGAAGTTTAATCATACCAACCGGGTATGATCTACTTACAACCGATAAATAGTTTTTCCGCATGATTTTCACATCACTACTTTAAGTTGTGATGTTTAAAATACCACTTGGTAGTAAATTTTCATTTCTAGATACTTATCATCCCCAACCGGATATGATATAAAATCCCACTCACCAGTAAATGTAGTGAATTCTACTAGACCAGTCCCTTATATTCATGCAAGCTTGTCCTTGTTGGCACTCCCGGTGCTTCATGTTCCTACATGATATGAACATCTCGGTTCATTATCTCTTAGCCTAATAGCCTTCATTCATTCCAAATGAATAAGAAAAACCAAACTTTTATTTATTTGCAATTAGGTCCCTAAAGTTATTTTTATTTAACTTTAAGTCCCAAATGCCAGTTATTCCTCAAATTGAGTCCCAAAACTTTTAAAATTTGCCTTGTGAGCTCAATTTATTCAATTTCACAAAAAGGGGTTTAAATTTCCCAAATTTCCAATTTGGTCCCCAAACTTATCCAAAATTACCTTTTGCCCTTTCTTTACAAAAATTCTAAAATTCCTCAATTGGCCTCTATCATTTTTATCATGCCCAATCCCCAATTTTCCCCAATTCCAACTTCTTAACACAACCGAATTTGATTTCATCAAATTGACCGATCAAATGTTGCCAATTGTTGAAATTGAAATTGAGTTTCTACATGTTTATACGATTCTTTAGAAATTTGAATTACAAGTTTTAATGTCGGAACGAGCTTAAATGGAGCTTCGCTAGAAAATGAATTGTAGAGAGAGAAAGCTTCAATTATTCACCGATGAGGGCACAACGGTACAAGCTTTCTATCTAGGCAGGTAGTTCTCCTCCTGAGGTTCTTCCTAGGATTAAGAATGACATCAATTGATGTCAAATTGGATTAGAATTTTGTCATAGAAATTCGACTGACTCTCTCTCAAACTCTGATAAAAAATTACAGAGGGGAGCCGAATTGGCTTACCTTTCCATCCTAATTCGGCCGTGGGACGGCTGAGGAAGTGTTGGGAGGGCTTGGTTTGGCCTGAGGAGGCTCGAATTGACCAATTTCAACTCGGCCAAAATAGGGCGCTTCATCGGCAACTCTTGGAACAAATGGATGTCACCACCGTGTAGCTGACTTCTCCTCAGTTCTAATGAACCCAACCTCACTTTCTTTGGCTCAGAAATAACCCTATATCAGATCTCTGGTTTGAGCTTCACCGAAAAACTAAGCAAATGAGAGAGAGTGAGCTTTTTAGGTTTGGAGAGAATGAATAGAGAGGGGCTCTTTATATAGGGAGCTCGGGGACTCGTCGACCATCTGTTAGGCATCTTTATGACAGGCATTGATGGCCGAAAATGTATTGAACAGAGACGTTTCTTCTTCACCAACACTGCTTCGATTTTCCAGCGAGTGAACAGTGTTGTCATTTGGAGGAAGAAGACGACACTATTCTAAACCAGATCGGACTGGCCGGTTCACCCCTCATTTGACCGAATTTTTCAAATCTAAAAATTTCTAAATTCATTTTCTATCTAATGGTGGCTTCAATTCTCAAATTTGAATTCTTTAAGCCACCTAGAAAAATAAATTTAGGATTCGGTGCAATAGTAGTTCAAACCAGTCAAAACTAGTTTGGATCCAGTTCACCTGAACCAGTTTGGTTTTCATCTCCAATTCCTCCTCAAGTCCATTTCCATGACTTTTAGGACTATTTGGGTCACTTGGGATCCATACATTTCCCAGTCTACCCTCTCTCTATCGATTCCGATTCATGAGTTGATTCGATTCATAAATCGGTTCTATCCGGTTCAGACTCGGTTCACTTGAACCGGTCCAGTTTTTCTTCCCCAATTCGTCCTAAGGTTCTTTTCCAAGATTTATGAACCACATGGAAGTTATAAATTCTCAATTTTCCTATTTCCTATTAATCGAGCTTGTACACCGATTCAGTTTAAAAATTCAAAACTGACTGGTTCTTTCCCCGGTTTTCTCATTATCAAAGGACGGAGTTTACATAATATCTACCCCTAAATGACATCCCTTGATTTCGTCTTCTCCCGTTTACCTTTACTCCTCAAATCTTTCAGGCACATCTTTTATACTTATCCTCATCCTCATTTGTACCCCAGTACCTTTCTATTTCTTTAAGAAGTGTTCAAATCTTTCTTGTTTCAAGATTTCTTGACCATTATGTGAGAGACTTGCCTATTCCTTTCTTGGCTTGAGTTTAGTCATTAATTTGTCCTTTGGTCCTTTTAAGGATTTCTTTCATCCTTCTTTTTCTGTGTATTTGGCCTTTCCGCCTCTCTATTCTTTGTTGGAACTCAAATTATGGCTTTCTTGAGTATTAGATCATTAATTGCCTCGTCTCCACCATTCCTTTGGTCTATGTTTCTTAGGGCAGTTGTTTCTCAAGTCCTATCCTTAATGTCCATCTCACTACCCTTTTTAGGGTGTAGTCCTTTCTACCTCCCGGTCTTTCTTAGGGTGTAGTTTATTCTCTTTGACTATCTTGTTGTAACAACTTGCTTTTTTTCATCATGTTGGTCTGAAATTTCTATTTGGCTTCATTGCTTTTTCCAAGGTGATTCATTCTTGCAATCCCAATACATCTTGTTTGTCGTCAAATGTTCGTCTTGTCTTCTCTTGTGGTTGCTCTCCCTTCTTTTCTCCTAATATTTAGAATTTTCTTCTTTTAAGGGAGAGTTCTCTTTGTTATACTTGTGGTTTATCGAGGTCCAACCTTTAGTCCTTTTTCCTTCCTACCATTATGCTAGGATCTTGAAGAGCTTACTCCTGGATGTAATTGAAGTTCCGAGCAGGAGTTGTATTTCTAGGGATGGTATCCTTTCAAGTTTCCTACAGCTGTGGGGGCATTATTCTTAGAAAATATTGTCCTAACTCCTTGCGGTGTGGGACAGTCTTTCACTTCGTGTCCTATTCCCCTATAGGTTAACCTGATTCCTGTCCTTAGTAGGGTTGGGCACTTCTCCATGCAGTGTTCCTATTTTCATACTTGTAATTACGTGGACATAAGTGGTTCCTTCTGGCATTTTTCTAGATAATTGTTGGTTTTGGTGCTTCTTCGTCCTTGAGTCTAGATACCTTGAGAGTTTTTCTTGTGTAGTCTTCTTTGTCAATTGATCACTCTAAGAGTCCTCCTAGATTTCTCGATTCCCTAATTCAATTTCCTTAACTTGGATGGGATTCTCCTTAGTTTCTATGGTAGTACATGCTTGTTTGGTCACTTTCTTTGGGACCATCTTCCTTGAAGATCACATCCTTTAATAGATAAGGTTTTTAGGAATTTGGAGTACTTCATTAATAGAGGAGTATAATATCTTGGGTGTTTTGGCCCTATTACAAAAAATGGTCACAAAATAACTAGGGAGCTACGGGATTCTTGATAAGCATCCTCCTATGGCTTCATGCTTAGCTTCCTTCATACTTTGAGCTGTGACCTCAATAGGTCCTAGCACCATCCTCCTTGATACTTCTCCATTTGGTCTTTTGAGACTTCTACCATGCCTCAGGCATTGGGAAGCTTCTAGGGTTGCCTTCCTATGAGGACAGGGTGTTGAATAGAGTCATTCCTAGTTTTCTTGGTTCCTCTCCTGGGAGCCATCTGAAAATTTTAAGATCAATCCTATTAATTACGATATTTTCTAGTCTTGATTATGTATTCAAGGAAACAAGCTCTAATACCACTCAAGTTGTCACGCCCCGACCCGGTTTGGTCAGATCCCTGTGATCAACCCACCACTCTCTTAGTTTATTTAAGGGTTTTCCCATGTTATAAACCATAAAAAAGTAAGGCGTCCTTTAAACATGTACCTTTCCTAGAATAACATAAATAAAAAATGCACAAGATTTTAAATTTAACATACTATCTCATAGGCGTATTAGTTGGTGGTCCTTGAGGGTAGGCTTTCCGAGATTTCCTAAAAAGGGATATAAGGGAGGGGGTGGGTACAACAACTCAATGAATGGGTTTTTTTTTAATCAAAATTTTAACTTTTAGGAAAAAGATTTGTTTGGAGTGTGCCAGACTCCTTAATTCCTTTCAAAATTCCTTTCATTTTAAATTTTCAGTTTTTATCACCATTTCTTATTAATCACACTGTGTCATCACCCAACACACATCCTTCATCATAAAGGTCAATCACACAATCGTAGGCCAATACGTCCATTGAACCCACTTATGGCATCTAAGCGACTTTACCGGCCACCTAGATAGAAGTACGTCCACTTCTACCCTAAGAATGAGTGGATATTCACGACATCCGACCCTCAATCCCGTAACAATTCTCCGTGTTCGTATGAGGACAGAGACCTCATCCCATCCCCACCTTGGTCTCATGCACTTGAAGCTACTCTGAGCTTTGTAAGGTCACCTCGTTCGACGAACTGCCCTTATACCCACCAGGTCATCCGGGGCCCTAGTACACATCACTACCCCTCTTGGGCATCTTGAAGGTCCCGTAAACATAGTGCATGCACAATCAGTATTTTCACATCATGCCATATAATCTGTGGTGCCACTAGTCCAACGGGCCTGACCCTCAACTCAACCTACAACTATTTGTCTTGACTGGTCCGTCGACCATTCATGTCGCACTGCCACTAGTTGATTGAATATGTCGATCCTGTCTTGGTACCATGGCCAAACAATTCATTTATTTAAAGTTTTATGGCATATAACTCATGTTTGTTTACGAGCTCCTGCTCGTGCCAATTGGCCCGCTGTTCGAGATTTTTAAAACTGGGCATGTTAGCCCCCAAGTTCCAAAAATCAAGGCTTCCAACCTAACAAAGTTATTCAAGCTCCCGTCAAGAAGGTTTCACAAATCGTTTAAGCAGTGGCACACAGTCAGGGGAGAGCACTTCTGATAAAAATAGATTTTCAACTTTCCATCATACCAATCGAGTATGAGGATATCTCCGCACATATCTGATGAATGGGTTTTCCACTTCCTCCAATGAAGTTTTATCATACCAACCAGGTATAATCTACTTACAATCTGTAAGTAGTTTTTCCAAGTCATTTTCACATCACTCCTCTAAGTTGTGATGTTTAAAATACCATTAATTAGTGGGTTTTCATTTTGAGGTACTTACATCCCAACCACTATGATATAAAAATCCCACTCACCCGATTGTGCAGTTAAATTCCACTTAGTCAGTTTCCGTCCCTAGCAAGCTTAAATTTAGCTTACATTTCCCGATGTCTCATTTTCCTATACAAAATGAACATAGTTGTTCATTATTCTTTGGCCTAATAGCCCTCATTCGTTCCAAATAAATGAGAAAAACCAACTTTTCCTTTATTTGCATTTAGGTCCCTAAAGTTATTTTTCTTTAACTTTAAGTCCCTAATGCCGGTTTTTCCACAAATTGAGTCCCAAAACTTTTAAAATTCCTCTTGGGATTTCAATTTACTCAATTTCATAAAAAGGGGTTCAAGTTTCCCAAATTCGCATTTTGGCCACCAAATTTTCCAAAATTACCATTTTGCCCTTCCTTTACAAAAATGGTAAGTTTTACGCCAAAAATTCTAAAATTGCTCAATTGAACCTCTAACATTCTTATCATGCCCAATTGACCCTCAATTTTATAAAATTACATTTTGATCCTTCGAATTTTCAAAAATCCTCAATTCCCCAATTTCAACTTCCTAACACAGCCGAATTTGATTTCATCAAATTGACCAATCAAACACTTCTAATTATTGAAATTAAAGTTAGACTAGAGTTCCTACACCTTCATATGATTCAATTGCACTTTGAATCATGCGATTTGGTGCTGGAATGAGCTCAAACGAAGCTCTGCTGGAAAATTGGACTTAGAGAGAAAGGTTCGAAAGCTTACCATCAGGGGCACGACGGTTTGAGCTTTCGATTTGGGCATATAGCTCTTGTTTTGAGGT
Organism: Trapa bicornis; assembly: GCA_030064425.1. Classification (NCBI taxonomy): domain Eukaryota; kingdom Viridiplantae; phylum Streptophyta; class Magnoliopsida; order Myrtales; family Lythraceae; genus Trapa; species Trapa bicornis. Next base: position 2,272,089 of record CM057745.1, read on the forward strand.
TTATCCTAGGATCAAGAATTGCATCAATTGATGCTGAATTGAGTTAGAATTCCTTCAAAATTCTATGAGTTCTCTCTCTAGCACTGGTCAGAAATTGCAGAGTGGAGCTGAATTGGCTTACTTTTTAGTCCTAATTCGGCTGTAGAAGGGCTGTGGAGGTGTTGAGAAGGCTTGGTTTGGCCTGACGAGGGCTCAAAACGGCCGATTTCAGTTTGGCCGAAACAGGACAGCTTCATTCCGCCAAAGCTGCTTTACTGTTCCATCACGCCAGCGCTTCTCTTACAACCCTCGTAGCAAATGGAGACTATAAGCGTGTAGCTGACTTCTCCCCAGTTCTAAAGAACATGGCCTTGCCTTTTTTAGCTCAAAAAAGTGTCCAAGTTAGAGCTCTGGTTCGAGCTTCATCGGAAAACTAAGCAGTTGAGAGAGATTGGAATTTTCAGGTGTGGAGAGAATGAATGGGGAGCAGGTCTTTATATAGGAAGCTCGAGGACTTCTTGTTGTAAACCCCGTACTTTTGAGTTAAGGAAAATCGGGAAAAGAACCAGTCAAACTGAGTAAGAAAACCGAGTCGATTTACAAACTCGATCAATTGGTAACAATCAATTTGGAAATTTACAACTTTCAGGTGATCCAAAGGGTTCATTAAACCTTGGAAAAGAAAGTTAAGACAAATTAGAAGAGAAAAACCAAATTGGTTCAGGTGAATGAGATCCTATAAGAACTTTGGAGTTAAGCCCTCTTGGGAAGCCTTATCATAAATAGCCATAAATTAATCTATATTTAATTATTATATTAATACTAATAATATATGGCAATATTAATACTAATAATAAATCTCTCTCATTTAATATACAATTTTACACCTATATAAAGAGGTCATCCCCATTCATTCTCCTCACACCTGAACACTTCTCTCTCTCTCTACTGCTCCATTTCCCGGTGAAGCTCGAACCAAAGCTTCAAATTGAACATTTTTCTTAACCTTGGAAGGAGAGGTCAGGCTCTTTAGAACCGAGGAGAATTCAGCTATCTGATAGCAAACTCTAGTCAATCCAAGAATCATTGGATAAGCACTGACATGTTGGAACAGTGAAGCAGCTCCGGCGGACCGAAGTTGCCCTATTTCAGCCAAGCTGAAATCGGCCAATTTGAGCCCTCCTTAGGCCAAACCAAGCCCTCCCAGCACTTCCTCAGCCCTTCCATGGTCGAATTAGGATAAAAAGGTAAGCCAATTCAGCTCCCCTCTGCAATTTTCGGCCGATGCTAGAGAGAGAACCGGTAGAATTTCAATGATGAAATTCTAACTCAATTCAGCATCAATTGATGTGATTCTTGATTCTAGGATGAACCCCAGGATGAGAGTTATCTGCCCAGATTGTTGTGCCTTCACCGGTGAGTAATCGAAGCTTTCTCACTCCGTAGTTCATTTTCCTGCAAAACTCCGTTTAAGCTCGTTCTAGCGTTAGAACTCACGATTCAAAGTTCTATGGAATTGTATGAACATGGAAAAACTCAATTTTGACTTCAATTTCAACAATTAGATGTGTTTGATTGGTCAATTTGATGAAATCAAATTCATTTGTGTTAAACAGTTGGAATCGGGGGGAAAATTGGGGGAAATTGGGGATTTTCAAAAATTCGAGGGACCGAAATGCAATTTCCTAAAATTGAGGGTCAATTAGGCATGATAAAAATTTTAGAGGGCCAATTGAGGAAATTTAGAATTTTTGGGGTGAAACTTACTATTTTTGTAAAGGGCAAAATGGTAATTTTGGAAAAGTTGGGGGACCAAATTAGAAATTTGGGAAATTAATCCCCTTTTTGTGAAATGGAATAAATTGAGATCCTATGATAAATTTTAAAAGTTTCGGAACTCAATCTAAGGAAAAACCGGCATTAGGGACTTAAAGTTAAAGAGAAATAACTTTAGGGACCTAATTGCAAATAAATGAAAGTTTGACTTTCTCATTCATTTGGAATGAATGAAGGCTATTAGGCCAAAGGATAATGAACCGAGATGTTCATATTGTGTAGGAACACGAAGTACCGGGAACGCCAGCAAGGACAAGCTTGCGTGAATACAAAGAACTGATCTAGTGAAATTCACGGCATTAACGGGTGAGTGGGTTTACTAACATCATATTCGGTTGGGATGATGAATACAACTTAAAGATAAAAACCACTTATCGGTTGTGAGTGGGATTTTATATCATACCCGGTTGGGGATGACAAGTACATCGAAATGAAAACCCACTACTATATGGTATTTTAAACATTATGATTTAGAGTAGTGACGTGAAAACCATGCGGAAAAACTACTTACCGGTTGTAAGTAGATCATACCCGGTTGGTATGATGAAACTTCCTCAAAGGAAGTTGAAAATCCGTTCATCAGTTATGAACGGAGATATCCTTATATCGGGTCGGTATAATAGACAGTTGAAAATATAATTTTGTCTGAAGTGCTCTCCCCTGACTGTGTGCCAATGCTTAAACTATTTGGGAGACCTTCTCGACGGGAGCTCGAATAGCACTTATAGGTCGGGGGCTTCGGTTTTGGAACTTGGGGGCTAAAATGCCCGATTTTTTAAAAATCTCAAATAGTGGGCCATAGGCCAATGGGCACGAGCAGGAGCTCATAAATGAACATAATATATGTGCCATAAAACTTTAATAAGAGAATTGTATGGTAATGGTACCAAGGCTGGTCTGACACTCTCAGTCTACTAGCAGTAGTGCGACATGACTGGTCTCCAAACTAGTCAAGACAAACAGCTACAAGTTGAGTTGAAAGTCGGGACCGTTGGACTAATGACACCACAGATTACATGTCATAATAAGAAAACACTGTTTGTGCATGCACTATGAGTACAGGATCATCAAGATGCCCATGAGGGGTAGTGATGCGTCCTAAGGGCCTTGGACGACCCGGTGAATATAAGGGTAGTTCGTCGTTTCAGGTGACCGTGCAAGTAGCACCAAGCGCATGAGACTGGGGTGGGGACGGGATGAGGTCTCTGTCCTCATATGGACACGAAGAATTTATTTCGGGAATGAGGGTCGAATGTCGCGAACATCCACTCATTCTCAAGGTAGAAGTGGACGTACTTCTATCCGGGTGGCCAGTAAAGTCGCTTCGAAGCCACAAGTGGGTTCAGTGGGTGTACTAACCTATGAATGTGTATTTAACCTTCATGATGAAGGATGTATGTTGGGTGATGACACACTGTGATTAATAAGAAATGGTGGTAAAAACCGAGATTTGAAATGAAAGGACTTTTGAAAGAAAGGAGTTTGGCACCCTCCAATACAAATCTTTTTCCTAAAAGTTAAAAGTTTAGAAAACTCATTCACTTAGTAGTCGTACTCACCCCCTCCCTTACACCCATTTCAGAAAATTCCGGAAAGCCTACCATTAAAGACCATCAACTAAGACGCCTGTGAGACAGGTATGATAAATTTAAAATATTATACAATTTTGATTTATGTTATTCCATGAAAAGGTGCAGGTTTAAAAGATCTCTTACTCTTTACGGTTTATAATAAGGGGAAACCCTTTAATAAACCAAGAGAGTGGCGGGTTGATCACGGGGATCCGACCAAACTAGGTCGGGGCGTGACATTTAATTTATTTGCAATTAGGTCCGTAAAGTTATTTTTCTTTAACTTTAAGTCCCTAATGCCAGTTTTTCCTCAAATTGAGTCCCGAAACTTTTAAAATTCACCTTGGGAGCTTAGTTTATTAAATTTCACAAAAAGGGGTTTAATTTCCCAAATTTCCAATTTGATCCCCCAACTTTTCCAAAATTACCATTTTGCCAATACTTTACAAAGGTATAAAGGACGCCTTACTCCTCGCGATTTAAAAGAAGGGGAAGATCCTTAATAAACTGTGAGAGTGGCGGGTTGCTCACAGGGATCCGACTAAACCAGGTCGAGGCGTGGCAGGGACACCTTGCCTATAGGCCCATGTGTTGCCGAACAAGTAGCCCAAGCAAGGTTACGGAGATGGAGGGACTTACCTCCGAATGTTGATTACAAAACCTGACAACTAACCCTCTTTGTTCATAATACTGACTCCTAGCCTAGGACTTTGATTAAAAAAAGGAAAGACAAACTCCGATGTCTAGAGTTATCGCTAATCCTCCAAACCCCGACAAAGCAGAATGAGGAAGGGTAATTCTAAGGAACCCCCTCACGATTCAAACGCAATTTCAATCAGATAAATGTAGCAATCGAAGGGTTCGAATGATACTGCCAAGGGGAGACACGAAACAAGTAACGACCAAATGCAAGAGAAGAGAACAAGAACTTTTACCATAGAGGTTGCCCCGTGATACAATTTTCTACCCTCGTCCCCAGGTGCTCACCCTTCATAATAGTTTTGTGCACTATGCATAGACTTCCTTCTCGTGTTTGTTAAGTGGTAGGAGATGTACGACTCCTGAGCACACAAAAACTTGTTTATGCAAACTGTTCCAGTCTCGAGCACACATTTCTACTGCTACACAATACACTTCTCTTATACTGTTATTCCATTGCAGGTTCAATGAGATAACATAGATTAATTTTGAGATAATAACACGGTAAATGAACAATGACAAATTCCTAATTTTAGGGGTTCTCCTCTACCTCAGTAGAGAGCAAAAAATAGTTCATTTTTTTCATTCTAGAGTTATTATTATGTGGAAGTGGTAGTGTGAGAAATCCACTTTTGCCTCATTTTAGTTTAAACAGTTTTATGTTACCATTTCTTAATCTTAATGGTGTTTGGATAATGAATTTCCTAATAATACATAAGCAATGTATTATTAGTGTTTATAGAGAATGTTGATTATAGATATTGGCAATCAATCATGAGAAAGTAAAGTTAAAGAAACATTTGGCTCATTTCATTAAAATATTAGAAGAGCTAAATTGAATAACTATATCACACATTTATTAATTCAGAGTTACATGGCCTATTTATACATATGAGATTTGATTACAAGGGCGAGTTTGTTGATTCATAAGTCAAGTAAAACCTACTAATATTATATTTAGTAAGTTCCCCACCTTCCCAGTATATTATTTTGGCCGCATTTGGTCACTCGCCTTAAATTAAGAAGGGTCGGGCTTTAAACTTTAGCTGATAGGAGAGAGTGCATGTGATGGTTAGTGCAAATGTGGTTAGAAATCCGAATTGCTAACAAATTATTTTTCATCTTAATCATCTAAATTAGTGGTAGTAGGGAACCTGTTAAAAAATAGAACACTATCCATATTTAAATTTGAAATTTAACTATAACACTTACTTTAGCTCGGGGCGATTTAGTTTGGTAGCTCGAATATTAAGGAGCTCTTGAGAATTTTTGGGCGATTTTTGCTGTCCGATGACGAATTTGGCCCTAAAATTTGTCGGCCTCCTTGCCATTTCAGGGCCAGTTACTAATGTTGGTCGACGTCCTATAGTGGTAGGGAACCTATGCTCCCAACAATACTAAGAACACAACTTTTGGTGGTAGTAGTGAAAATTATTATTGCTCAAAAGTGCTCGATAATTGGTGAGACTCTCTCTCAAATGGTAGAAAAAATTGAATTTTTGAGAAAATGAAAATCAAATCCCCATATAAGATGATAAATGGACTAGTTTATTTTAATAATAATTTTTATTGAATAAGATTTAATAAAAAAATGAATTTTTCAAGCAATTCTCTTTCATATTTTACAAACGAAAAATATGTTAGAAAATAGGCGTAGGGATGCATAGTGTCGGGTCGTAAATTGGTGAGTTGCGGGTCACACGGTCAAGCAAGGAAGACTGTGCCCCAAGTTAACAATTTAACGAATTTGTTCCCAATTATTAAATTACCTATTTTGACCAATTTTTACTTTTTATTCATCTTGAATTCGACTTTTTTTATCCTAATTTTTTTAAAATATATTTTAATCAATTTTTTTATTATCATTAATAAAAAAAATTCCATTTTGAGAACATTTAAAAAAATTGTAATTATAAACTTAAGTTAATTTAATACTGATTTGATCTGGTTCTATATAAGGTATTTTACTCGTACTTGATTCTTATTTAAGAAGTTCCACTCTCTTTCATAAATTTATTAATTATTTGTTTATTTTTATCTTTAACTTTTTATTCAAATGTTCATTCTCAATTTTTTTTACTCTTTCAAGTTTAATTTGCTTTTAAAAATGATAGTATTACACTAATTCTAAATATTTTACATAATCCGCCTTCTTGAGTTTCATCCACCACTCTTAAGTCTGCACACTGATTACAAACAGGTGAGATACATTATAAAATTATAATTTTTTAAATCAGAATATAAGCTTAATTAGATCAAGGTGAAGTGAACCAACAAGAAAATTCAAATTGTGATTAAAAATTAAAATGAATTATAAATCGTTTTGGGCTATAATTTTAGACTACTTATAAGTTTATTAAATTATTTTAAAAAAATATTTCTTAGTTGAAAATAGAGAATCGGGAAAATTATAGTAAAAATTAGTTTGAATAGGAATCAAATCGAATTAAAGCAAAAAAATTCTAATTTTTAGTAAATGTTATACAAATAGAAAAAAACCAATTATTAAGTTCATTTAATATGGAATGAGAGAAAAAAAATTTAAAAATGAATTGGTATAAAAAAATCGGTTAAATTAGAATTGAATAAGTCGAAATATGATCAAAATCGATTGAACTAATTAATACGAGTAAAACATTTTAATTTATAGAAATGGTTAGATAGATGAGAGAAGTGATATTTTTTAGTTTAATTTGTAAATAATTGATTAAATAATTTTTATAAAAATAAATTAAATAAAAAATTAGACAAATTTGAGTTGAAGTAGTCAAGTAACAACCATTTTTTAGTATAATTTGTAAACAATTGACTAAATATTTTTTATAAAAGTAAATTAGGTAAAGATCTAAACAAATTTGAAATAAACCGGGTAAGTAACTATAAAAATCGGTCAAAATGACGGATTTATTCGCCATAAACTATTTTGGTGCAGAGCGAATTAGTTGGTTTGTTACGCTTTACTCAAGCAAGTCTCACAGCCACTTGGGCGCCTATCATGTTCTCCACCTTAATTTTTACTCGGATCTAACTTATAAATCTGTACAATGACTCGATTTTTGTAGATTTTCAGTTTTATACCCGTATGAAAAATAAGAAATATGGAGTACAATTTCCTAATATAAATTTAATAATTTAATTATTACACACATTCATTAATAATGATTTATCAATACTATTAATATAATTATTTTTTTGAGAAAGAATAGAAAGAAATAAATATGTGTGTAAGCTCGTATAATTTTTTTATTTGGAAAAACTGTAATAAATTAAGTATTTCTTGTATAATTGATTATACTACCAGTTTCTTAACTCGCCTTAATTATGAATGAGAATCAAATTGCTCTATCCCAAGTCCACTAGATATTAGTCTTATCTCAACTTAAAACAGATTACTTTTGTAATTCTATTAATTTTATAAACTCACTTTATCTTCTTATTTTATTTTTTATTTGATCATATTTTTTAAATACACTATCATGTATAATTGTGTATACATATACCATTTAAGTTTACAATTTTTAAATTTATTATTATCAATTGTATATAAGTAATGGAACTAATAGAAAAATAATAGTGGGATCTTATTTATAAACTTAAAATATATCTCTATTTTATTTAATTTATAATTTTAATTATAAATATTTTTTCTTAATAATATAAAAGTACATTCACTAAATATTTATTTATGTGAAAAAGATGATATAAATTATTAATTTATATTTATTACATGATATAAAATAAAAAAAGTGACATTTTAGGATTAGAAAATTGATAATTTAAGTTTAATGAATGAAAGTTTATTAGACAGCAATAGCATTCATGAAAGTTGAGTAGCCACTGCAACAAAAGCCCTACGGCTTCCCACAAAAAAAAAAAAAAAACTCCACCCACAGCTGAGCACGAGGAATCATTGAAGATGGACACCACAATGCCAGCCAGCAGAAATATTTTAAAAATGACACAAGTTGAGGAGTAGATGATGCCTTCCTTAATCATAAAGAAAATTTTGGTTAGTCGAAATAAGCAATACTTATAGAATGTAGTGAAAGTATATAATATAATGGTATAACACCCAACACAACAAATACAATGTTGTAGTTTTTTTATTCAGATTGGAAGATTTAATGCCACTTGATCTCATTTAGTACTATATTATATCTATAGTATGCCCATCAATAACAAAAACATAATAAAATAGTAAAAATAAAACATATAAAATCTTAATTGTTTTTTGCTCACAAAAATTCACTTATATTAAATAAATGAGAGGTAGTCCAAACTCGTATACTATATAGGTATTTGAGTACATAATTCTATTAACAAAGCTAATATAGTATTTGGGTGGATTCTCCAGTTAGAGAGTATGGAGTATCACATCTGCTATGCCACATTTCTTAGTCCAAGTAATGCCTCGTACTAATGTTGTTGCCTTCGCCTCCCGCCGGGGACTCCATTGTACTTGCTGTTCTCCCACTATACTCCTTCGACGTGATCCAGTGCAATGAAGTCGATCCCAGCGTTTCGTTCAGCATGTAGTGGCTGTATATTTTGATGAACCCTAAAAAACCCCGTAGGGGACTGGCCATTACCCGGAGGTGTCGATCTTGTGTGTTGCTACCTGTTTTTCACCCTACCGATGATCCGTATATTGGCCGGACGGGTTTTCCTTCCAGTGCACACGCGAGAAAACATCACCATTTTTCTCAATCAATGAAGGAGATACCCGAGATCCACAACGATACATCAGAAGAGCGACCACGGCTATCGGTGCATGCCAGAGCAATCCAAAGAGCGGAGGTGTCCAAGAGTTTTGGTGGGATCACTTGTAATCTCTCTTCGCATCCTGGCTGAGGATAAACTTGAGCGAATCGATGCTAATGCCATGGACGGTAAGTGAGAGAGCCACGTATAAAACTTCTCATTAATCGCCAGATTTGATCGGAATTTGTTGTTAGGATTGAAATCATGGTCAAGTAGGAAGTTATTGGACGTTTGGCTTGGGAGAGAGTGTGCCATTGTTGATCAAGGAGTTGCTTCTAGGAGTTGTAGAGAAAATCAGACTTATACCATGCTTCTACCATTGTTGTGACACCTACTACTTGCAATTTCACTTCAGTTGATAGTGAAGTAAGCATAGCGGTAAGGCAAAAATGATATTGGGCACTCCAATTTTCATAGGTTGGATTGGAATATTCAGCTTTATCATCTCCAATTTTAGGGATAGATATGTAAATTTAAAAAAAAATTAAAAAGAAATTGGAATCAGGTCAACCCACGTTAAATCAAGTCAGTAATTAATAAGGCTCTCTAATACAAGTTATTGGCTCCCGATTTTATCGTACACGTATTGAAAATCCAGTCACGAGATATATTGGAAGTACTAAAACTTACAAAATAATAAGAATAGTACAAAATTATACTTTTATGTGCTATATTTCAGTATTATCAAATAGAAGTTAAATATATTGTCTGCATTTATATTGATAAATCGCTGAATTAAATAAGGTTTTTAAAGTGTAAAGTAACATTAATTAAAGGATTAAGTAACTCTTATACATATATATTAACATGTTTATAAAGAAAGAATTGGGATTTAACTGGTTTGAATACTATTATATATAATTTAAGATATATTATTGATAATAAAAGAATTATCTAATTTTTATTTTTAATATTGTATATTATTTAATAAATTAATGAAATAATATTTTATTAAAAAAATAAAAGTTAAATCAAGTTCAGGAGAGCGAATATCTTCTTCGCTCCACTCGAAGACCCATTATTTATGGATGTTCCTATTCTATTTTTTATTTAACAAGATATATTACACAAAATCACTATAAAATTATGGATGTTAATTCTTTTTCACGCAACAAAATATATGTATTTTATACTAACTTTCTCTTAAAATTTTCGCTTAAGATATATCTTATCAACTAGTCGTTTGTATGCGGCATTTTGCTCCAGTTCAAATGGAGACATATCTAAAAGCTCTGGATGAAGTCAATGATAAGTATTATGAAGTTTTTTAATTACACATTAATTGCATAATACACCATGTAAAACTTCACCATGGAGAAGAAAATGAGAAAATAATAGGAAATGTAATGTCTATTTACGGTTCTGTCAGCACATATTTTTACAAGGCCGTGAAAATCAAAAGAATAAAATAGATATGAGAGTATCTTAAATAAGAGTGCTCTAGAAACCAAAGGATTAGATAAATGCATGTCATGAACACATGAATGAACAAATAAATTTCTAAGACCATCAAATAGGATTCAAGTTGGCTTGTAAGTATTATCAATCTACTAAGATTACTTTTCTCAACTTGTATTGATTGTGAAATTGTGTAAACAATTTTTGTTACTGTGCCCGAAAGATATGAACCTTCTCTAGCTAGAAAATATCAAATATCACTTTTGGCAGAATTATTACACTCTTACGGAAAGCTCGGGAGCAGTGAAGACTTACGAGACAAGAAGTAGCAAAAATATGATGCTCTGACTGTCAAGCAACATGCTCCATTTAAATCAAATAAGAACGTATAGAAATAGTCTCAAAGTGAGGAAAACTTGGGAGGAAAAAATTTTGAGAGAAGGAAAAATAATCAAAAAGAGTTATTTTTTCCGTGTAGTTATAGTGGTGGGAAAGGGCATCCTCCTTACATACGTTGAAGGAGACCAGATACAAAATAAAACAAATGTCATCAACTCCATGAAACGGTCACTCAAAAACTTCAACTGGTTCATTCAATCTTGCTTATCACGCCACTTATCGGTATAACAACCGTCACACCATATTGATGATAAAATAGTATTTGTCACGCATTATAACATGGATATGAGCGTTCGATTTGGTTTTCTGCAAATAACAATAAATGAATAACTTGTTTTATACCTATAAATATTTCCCTGCAAATTAACTAATTTATACGCACTCGTTCACAATTTGCTTATATTCTCACTAAATCGCACATCGTCCCTTGAGGTATTGCATTTTAAGTCAAAGTTTGCCAACTCCACGTAAACTTGTGGGGGTAATAACAAAACTGGCCTCAGCATTGTCCAACTCGTCAATAAGTCCAATGAGAAGCCCAATAAACCACGCAATATCTGCAGCCAACATTCTATATGTAGCATGAATATCTTTTAACTAGTTATATATAGAATCTATGTAAACCACGAGTATCCAATACTTGTTTAGGGAGCCATTATTGACTACATCTGTTGGTGTAATTATTTATTTATTTCCAAATTGTTATTGGACAGTCAAAATTATTATAAACATGGTGAAAGCTACTCCTATGATAGAGTCACCATTGGTAGAGTTATTAGGTGTAGTACAATAGATGGTTGCCTCATATATATATATATAATTACACACTGTTATATTACCCCTGCCAAATCCTATTGACGTATTCATGTTAATGAATAATGCATTTTCTATTGATACATAAACAATGTATTTCAGATCCTTTATAGAGAATTTTAATTGTATACCTCTTTGACACGAAATTGAAACGGAAGCATTGCTTAAACAAGTTTAATCTTATTTTTCTTAGATTTATTATTGTACTAAATGGAAAAATCGGACGTATATAGAAAAGGCTCTTACTATCGCAAGAAGTGGGATGATGGGGCCTGGAGGAGGTTGGAGTAGAGGTTCAAATGTATGTGGTCCGTGTGGCCCGCTCCAGGACTGGATAATGTTTGAGGGATTAACCATAGTCAAGCCTTCCAATCTTTAAATGCCTTCCTTGTAATCTTGCTCAGAACTTTTATTTGGAAATTATTAGAATGTGTTGTGGAGTGATAATATCTTATATTCATTTATACTTAAAAATTATTAATTATAAATAGTGTAACGTTTGTAAGTTTATTAGAATGTATTGTGTACCAATAACAATTAACACTAATTTCTATTTATTTTATTTAATATAAAATTATATTCTCAAAAATTGCTCATCAGCATATGCAATTTTAAACCCGTTCTAAACAATTGTTTAAAAGTCGAGTATTATTTTTGCGATCTCGGATGAGAGTAAACAATAATCTTGAGTATTTTTTCTTTATACTTGGAGTAGATTGAGCCCACTCGCTCTGAAGTTTAATGCACATTTTTATTTAAAAATCATAATTTTTAAGCAGTAAAATATTTTTAAACTTATAAACCTATAACACTTATTTATTTTATATAATTTGAATAATATTATCAACATTCCTGACATTATTAATTGAGATTTATACGTATAGGTTCACTTCCTGCGTGTGGTTCTTGCCGTGGAACCTAAGCATGATAGTGATGGATGTATAGGAGTCCGTTGAAACGGATGCATAGTGACTACAAGGTCTGTCCATTATTTGTCTATAAATGTAACATATTCGATAGAACTCTGGGGAGTTTTGGAGAAATATCATAGTTTGGAAAATCATATATTATGAATATTTGGTCAGCTAATATACTCTCTGCCTATGGATTCTCCAAAAATATAAGCTACTATTAATGGCCGGTGAATCCATTGAATAAAGCGAATTAGAGAACCGTGCTTTTAATTGGGTATGAAACTGGTAGAAGAGAAGTGACGGAGTATTATGTCATGCATCTGTTCCAGAATTCTAATAGTAGAAGTAGGATATAATGTTTCTCGTATATCTTCTTAATAATTTCTGATGTTTATTCAAACAACAACTCAATGGAACACGTACACAACATAAGATAACAGGTGAAAACCAACCGAAAAGAACAGACAAATGAAGGTTTTACACTCTTGAAACACCAAGTAAAATTGCATATTATCCATGATGATAAAAATTGGAAGTATTGCCCTTCCTGTTCTCCCCATTCTCTAGTAATAGTAATAGTAATGGAGGGTTATGGCAAGGCGAGTGTTGGCTTCTTGAAAATCTGGAGAGAGGAAATGTAATTTCATTTATCTTTTAAATAAGTAAGAGTGTTTGTATATATAATTTTAATTCCTATCTAAGTAATTATTAATGTATTTTAATTATCAAAATTTTAAATTTGATTATTTAAATATTAATATGTGTGTAAATGCAAATACTTATATGTTTTTGAATTAACTGTCTTACGTTTGGTCTAACAGTCTTACATGTGGGAGCCTATCGCATCCATTGTCCATTATGTCTATACCATTCATCCTGCAATGAAAATCGCCACATTATATATCACAATAATTTCATAATATATGTATGTGGTGTGGGGATCAGTTGCACTCACCTCAACATAAACATTGTGGATGCCAGCTATCTTAGCCGCATCTTCTCCATTCTCCTTGCACCTCTCTCTTATCATCGATGGGCAACGAATAATATAAAGCCATTTGAGTGAAGTGAGCTTACACAACCATCCTGGCAGGGCTTTCAAGTTATCCCACTCGTCCATATAAAGCGTATCCAGATTCTTTAGGTGTTCCATCCACCATGGGAAGAACTCCGCCTTATTCTTCACAATTCCCAAATGACGAAGGTTTGGTACCATCGTGAATTGGGAAATGCAGGCCACATCGTCATTCTCATCTAATTCTCCGTTCAAATCTAACTTTTCGCACTTACATATCAGCCAGTCCTGGAGTGTGCTGATAAGATGAATAATCACCTTTCTTGACAAAGATTCGAGTGCCTTGCATTCATAGAGTTTAAGTTCTCGGAGAGAAGTGAGATCGCATAAACAATCGGGTAGAGCTTTCAAGTTTTCCTAATTCATAATAGAAAGCTTCCGGAGATTGCTAAGGTGACCAATCCACCACGGAAAGAACTCTAATTTACTACCTTGGATGTTAAGCTTTCGAATTGCAGTTGACACGGACAATTCAGAAATGTCCATATTGTTACTGCTGCCATCTAACTCTCCGTTCAAATCCAGCTCTCTGCACTCTTTAATACTCAAAGTCTCGAGGGTTGTGATAAGATGAAGAATCGTCCCTCTCGATAGAGACTCCAAGCCTTCACATTTCCGAATTTTTAGAATCTTTAATACGGATAGATGTTGAAACCACCAAGGCAGAGTAGTCATTCGTGCAACTCCTTCTATCACAACCTCTTTGATTCTACTACTCTTAAGGCCATGCTACAACTGTTGATCAACCTCTCCCTCAAGAACTGAGGTTAAATCTATCTCTGAGTAGTTACTAATTTTCAAACTCTCAAGTACAGGGAGACATTTGATGATCGCTCTCCATATTGTATTTTCAAAGCCATCGATTTCAAGAGATTTCAATTCAGTAAATGGCACTGACTATAAGAATCGTAGTGATGGAGTTGCCCTTACTTCATTATTTAATGGCACTTCCTGGAATGTGCCATTACTTCTCAACCACTTATGTATATACTTCTCCTCTACATTCATCAATGACAAATGCCCCTCACCCCCTATATACGAGAACTCAGGACAGTCACGTATATTTTGTTTTCTTATCACGGTGGGAAATACAGGGAGCAAGAAATCGTCATCCTCATCACGGCTCTCTTTTCCTTTTCCTTCAAAGTTATTGCCTTGTAGATTTACCCATCCCTTAAAATTAGGCAAAACATCCATGTATATCTCTTGTAGTGATGGGAAGAATGCTGAACTCATGTGGCCTTCCTCCATATACTCTAATTCACTTAATTCTTGCAACCTGAGTGATTTGAGGAAAGGAAGCTGATGGATTGGCGGTAGCTGCTTGCAGTACTTGCAATCCCATATCTCAAGTACAACAAGCTTTTGCAATTGGGAAACCCAAGGAGAAAAGGTACAACCCATGTATTTACTTATCATTAATCCCTTTAGATCAGAATGGGGTTGTAACCTATCTAAAATTGCTTCTTCTTCTTGTTCTTCAGGATGAGTTGGTACTTGTTTATCTTCTTTTGCATCCCAAGACAATTTTAATGATCGTAGATTCAAACTCTTAATTGGAAAGGAACCATTCCTTCCCTTTCCCAATCTCTCCAAGTGAGATAGCCTCAAGTCATTTGCAAGTCCTCTCAACCTACTCAGCTCATCCAGCCCGGCAGCATCGCCCTTCCCTTTTTCTCCCACAATAAAATCACTCAGCATCTCCAAGTTTGTTAGCCTTCCTATTCCCTTGGGCATATGAGTCAACCATCTACACCCTTTTATATTTAGATGCCTCAAGCTCATTAGCTCTGTAATCCCTGGAGGTAGTTCAATTAGATTCTCACAGTACTCAAGATTGAGCATCTCCAAATTGCACAATTTTCTGATGGAAGGCGGAAGAGATTTAAATTTACCAACAGAAAGATTGAGGGACCTCAAATGATTTAACTTGCCAATTTCCTTTGGCACCACATCAGCGTAAACACTTTTAGGCAGCCACAACACACGAGTATTCCTAAAATTTCTTGAAATATCTTTAATCAAGTCTTTTTTAACACCTTCAAAACAGAGAAACGATCGAGCCCTGGTATGTGCCTTGCCCACACATTCAAATCCCCCACCGTTATATATGGATACATGAAGAACTTCTCCAGTGTTGGAATTATCTACAACTGCAAAATTGCTTCCAGCCTCCTTCTGTGCAAGGTCGTGCATTAAGTCATGCATCTTGCACTTAATGACATTGCCATACACATCTTTCTCTATATCCTGGAAGAAGGATCCCCAAACCAATTCCATGAAATAATAACGACCCACATCTTCCATACTCCTATCATCCCGGTACTTGAGGAAACCTTGTGCCATCCAAAGGTCAATCAGATCAATTGGGTTAAGCTCGTGATCCTTGGGAAATAAGCTACAGATAGTAAAGCATTGCTTCAATGGTGATGGCAGAATATCATAGCTCAATTTGAGCGTTGGTAGGATATCACCCGCTTCTTGTTTTATGTTTGCAAACTCCCGACTATTGAAGAGTTCCCAGTCCTTCTCCGTGTCCTTGGAGCATAACAGACGTTCGATCGTCATAATTGCAAGAGTAACTCCACCACACTTTCTTGTGATATCTCTACCAATCTCTTCTATTCTTTGATTCTTCCATTCATGGTCTTTCTTATTAGCCATTACCATTAGCAAAGATAGGGAATCATCCCGAGACAAGCATTCCAATCGATAAAGTATATCGCGTGTCATAATTTCTGCAACACGTTCACTACGAGTGGTAACTAATATCTTGCTGCCTTTTACACCATTTCCTAAGAAGCTCATAAGGTTTAACCAGATAACACGATTTTCATTCCATACATCATCTAATACCAGCAAATACTTCATCCCTTCAATCTTTTTCGGTAGCTCATCTACTTTGCAATCCTCAAGTTTTCTACCAGTATCACTCGACTGCAGTATTTTCTTCACTAGAATCTCTGCATCAAAGTTTTCTGACACACAAACCCAAAATTTGATACCAAAATGTTTGACAACCCTATCGTCGTTGTATATCTGCCTTGCTAATGTGGTTTTACCAAGCCCCCCAATACCAACTATTGGAACAATTAACCCCTCCTCCCACAAGTCTCCTCCTGCGCAGGATCTCAGTGGCAAAGTCGTCCAGAAGATCATCGGCTTGGTAAAACACATGGCCCAGCTTCTTCAGCCAGAGCTTTATGGGCTCCTCCTCGACTTGTCTCTTTTCGGCCTCGGCGAACACAGCCCTGATAGCATCCACCGTGTTCCTGAGTTTCTCCAGCTCTCCCTTGGCACCCAATGCTCCTCCTATCTCCTGGGAGATTAGAGAGACAAGCTGACCCGTAATGGAATCAACCACACTTCCTAGGATCAGTTCACCCATGGCTTCTTCTTCTTCTTCTTCTTCAACTTCGCTCTATTCTTTGAGAGTTGGGAAGTTGCAGGTATCATTGGACGTGATGATGAACCCAATAAATAGAAGGAAAACTGTGTGAGGCCACACCACTCTACCTGTAAATAAGTATAAGTTTAGAATTTTCATTAATAAATCAATTAAGAAATAATTATTTATAAAAATAGTGAGACGTTGATAAAAAAAATTATATGTAATTTGAACTACCGGTCAAAGTCTATGGTCAAACCAATAAAAGCCCTAATGAAAGAAAGATAAGTAGGCATTGCCATTGCCAAGAAGCAGGCATCCTAATTATATCAAGGTCCTTCTCATCAAATAACTCCACCGACAATCTCGCATCATGAATCATTCAACATGTGCACCATAATCACAGCTAGCAAAGCTGTATCAATCTACAATCATGTATATATATGTACGTCACCCCATATTCAATAGTACCGAAATGTGAGGGCTGTGGAAAATTGAGGCAAAATATCTCATTACAGATCTTAAATGCCCTTTTGACCTGACGTTTTGTTTGTCGGTAGAAGCCGGCAGGCTTGCAGTCCGGGTCATCTCGTGCATTCTTAACAGACCTAGTTCTAGCCACATGGGTCTTCTAGAAAGCATGACTACAGCAATGGCTGATGACCCATAGATTCGCGGGACCGGTTTTCCTCGGCTTGGGTCACCATTTTTCTAAATCCATGGGTTACAATTGGCTATCGACAGGTTGACAAGTGGGGCTGGAAAATCGTGTCGGTGTCGGGAAATGAACCGTGTGTCAAAGAGACAACTTAACTCGTACTATTTATTATTTAGCACGCGTTAATGTTTAATTGTGATATGCTCAATACATTAACTATATCATAACTCTCGAATTTAATCGTATTGGATTGAGTTATACATTCATTCAAATATTAACTCATAAATATAGTGGAAACTTTGAAAACCAAAGTGAATATTATTAAAAAAAATAAAATATATTCCACAAAATTATTTAATATAGTGATAAAAATATATAATATTGGGTTGTTAATTATTTGTAAGTTACAATATTGGAAGGTTAAGATAATGTATAGGTACTGGAAAAATGCACTCTATATATTAAAACAATATTGAAGAGCATAGTTTACTAATATTTTAAAAAATATTGGTGTAAATAAATGTTATTTATTAAAAAGTATGAAATATGACCTATAAGTTGTATGTGAATGATTTAACAGTAACCAAATGATATTTTACATGTATTTAAATAATATATTTAAAAAGAGTATGAAATGTTTGAAATGAAAAAAATGTATTTTTTCTTATTAATTGAATATGTATAAAGTGAAAAAGATTTTTTTATAAATCAAACGAAATATACAAATAAAATACTTAATATATTTAAGATACAAATTATAAATAAGTAGAAATAACTATATAAAGTAAAATAGTAATTATTAAAAAAATAGAGTTATACAATTAAATTAGAAACCGAAATAGAAGCTCAAATTTAATAAACAATCAAGAATTAAAACTTAAAATATAATTGAAATACTGTGTAGTATAGGGAAAAAGAACCCATTAATAAATATTGAAATTGTCTATTCGTCACTTAAATAGGCCTTATGCAGCCACTCCCTTCCGTGCAAGACCTAACTTATACACCAAGAATTCTTTATGGTCAACCAAAAGGGGACTTCTGATGGTCTTGAAGTGCAGTTGGCAATTGGCATCAATAATTCTCAACTGTCCATATTGTCACTGTTGTCATCTAACTCTCCCTTCAATTGGAGTTACTGAACAGTTACTGAGATTTTCTGACTCCGAAGGACATTGGGAATTTTCCGAGCTCTCGCAATATTGTCTGTCACTCATGCGATGGATCACTCTCCATGTTAGTTTTTGGAGCCACTTATTTAGAAAGGTTTCAATTCACTTTTTTTGCACCATGATTTCAATACACACGTTATTCCATTCATTTATTGAACATGGTAAGGTCTATATAGCTTGTAAGATTTTACATACCTAATTAGAAACCAACACAACAAATTAACATAATATAACCTGGTAAGATTTTATCAGCTTTCACTCCAATTTGGTTCAAAATTAAATACTAAATAGGGTATATGCCTCAAAAAGCCATAAAAACAATGTAGAGAGCTTAGATGGCAAAGACATTAGGTATATTTAATACTAAATAGGGTGATATATATTATAAATTAATATAATTTAATATTAGCAATTATTGAATTGCATCTGTTGGTGTAATTGATTATTAATTACCTAGTGATCAAATTGGTAAGATGGAATCAAAATTATAATAAGGATGGTGAAAGCAATTCTATAATTGAATTTCATTTTAGAGTTATTATTACGTGGAAGTGGTAGTGTGAGGAATCCACTTTTGCCTCATTTTAGTTTAAACACTTTTATGTTACTTCTTAATCTTAATGGTGTTTGCATAATGGATTTCCTAATAATACATAAACAATTTATTGTTAGTCCTTTATAGAAGAGAATGTTGATTATAGATATTGGCACTCAATCATGAGAAAGTAAAGTTAAGGAAACATTTGGCTCATCTCATTAAAATATTAGAAAAGCTAAATTGAATAACTATACCACACATTTATTAATTCGGAGTTACATGGCCTATTTATACATATGAGATTTGATTAAAGGGAGACTCAACATACAATTATTGAAATTAGAGAGTTTGTTGATTCACAAGTCTGAGTAAAAGCTACTAATATTATATTTAGTAAGTTCTCCACCTCCCCCACCATATTATTTTGGCCGGTCACTCGCCTGAAATTAAGAAGAGTCGGGTTTTAAACTTTAGCCGATAGGAGAGAGTGCATGTAGGTAGTAGTTGTATATTACGGAACTTGATTAAAAATAGATCACTGTCGATATTTCAATTTGAAATTTAACTATAACATTTACTTTATCTCAGGGCGAAGGAGTTCGTGGAAAATTTTGGGCGATTTTTACTGTCGGGTGATGACGAATTCGGCCCGAAATTTTTCGGGCCACTTGGCATTTCAGGGCCAATTAATATAAATGTTCGTCGAGGGGCAGTGGTAGGGAAATGATGTCAACCTATGCGCCCCCAACAAATACTAAGAACACAACTTTTGGTAGTAGTAGTGAAAAATATTGTTGCTAGTTTTCGATAATTGGTGACACTCTCTCTCAACTTTTAGAGAAAATTTTAAATTTTTGCGAAAATGAAAATTAATTTTCCGAAGATATATGGACTAGTTTTATCTTAATAATAATTTTTATTAAATGATAATAAAAAATTAAAAATTTCAAACAATTCTCTTTCGTATTTCACAAACGAAAAATATGTTAGAAATTAGGCGTTCGGATAAATGGTGTGAGGTCGTAAATTGGTTGCGGGTCACATGGTCAAGCAAGGAAGAATGTGCCCCAAGTTAACACTTTAAGAAATTGTTTCCCAACCAATTTTGACTTTTTCCTAGTCTATTCTTAATTGACTTGTTTTTATCCTATTTTTTCTAAAAATATTTTAATCAATTTTTTATGACCATTGATAAAAAATTTTCATTTTTGGTACCATTTAAAAAAATGGTAATTATAGATTTAAGTTAGTTAAATACTGATTTAATCTGGTTATATAAGATATTTTACCCATACTTATTCTTATTTAAGAAGTACCACTCTCTTTTATAATTTTATTAATTATTTAATTATTTTTATCTTTAACTTTTTATTCAAATTTACTCACAATTCTAGTTCAAATTTACCTACTTCATGCTCAATGTTTTTTATTCTTTTGAGTTTAATTTGCTTTTAAAAAATTATAGTATTACACTAACTCTAAATATTTTACATAGTCCGCCTTCTTGAGTTTCATCCGCCACTCTGAAGTCTGTACACTGATTACAAACAGGTGAGGATGCATTATAAAAGCATAATTTTTTAAATCAGGATTTAATCCTAATTAGATCGAAAGGCAAATGGGAATGGAACACAAAAATTCAAATTATAATTGAAAATTAAAACGAATTATAGATCGTTTTGAGCTATAATTTTAGACTACCGACAAATTTATTAAATTATTTAAAAAAAAATTTTATTGACTGAAAATAAAGAATTATGAAAATTATAGTAAAAACTAGTTTGAATGGGAATTAAACCGAATTGAAGCAAAAAATTCTGATTTTTACGAAGTGTTATATAAATAGAAAAATAACAATTATTAAGTACAACAAATATGAAATGAAAGGTAAATTTTAAAGAAAAATGAATTGGTACAAATATCAGTTAAATTAGAGTTAAACCAACCTAAATACGATAAAAATCGATTTAACCAACTAATAGTAGTAAAATATTTCGATTTATAAAAATGGTTAGATAAATTGGAGAATTGATATTTTTTTAGTTTAATTTGTAGAGAATTGACCAAATAATTTTTATAAAAATAAATTAGATAAAGATGAGAGTAAAACGACCATTATTAAGTTTGGTAGAGAATTGACCAAATAACTTTTATAAAAATAAATTAGATAAAAAACTATATAAATGTGAGATAAACCAGCCAAGTAATAACAAAAATCGATCACCATTTATTTAACAGAAACTATTTGGTACATAGTGAATTAGTTGGTGTGTTTTGACCGATTTATTCCACATAAACTATTTGGTACAGGGCCAATTAGTTGGTGTGTTACGCTTTGCTCAAGCAGGTTTCGCACCCACTTCCGCAGCATCATGTTCTCCACCTTAATTTTTACCCGGATCCAACTTATAAATCTGTACAATGTTAGTTGTATGCCAGAAAAAAAGAATTTTATGGAAAATAAGAAATATAGAGTACAATTTCATAATATAAATTTAGTAATTTAATTATTACACACATTCATTAATAAGATTGATCAATACTATTTTATCCATATTTGATTAATGTAATTATTTTTTGAGAAAGAATAGACAGAAATAAATATGTGTGTAAGCTTGTATAATTTTTTTATTTGGAAAACCTGTAACAAATTAAGTATTTCTTTTATAATTGATCATACTACCAGTTTCTTGACTTGTCTTAGTTATGAATGCCAATCAAATTGCTAGTATCCCAAGTCCATTAGATATTAGTCTTATCTCAACTTAAAACAGATTACTTTTGGAATTCTATTAATTTTATAAACTCACTTTACCTCCTTATTTTATTTTTTATTTGATCATATTTTTTAAATACACCATCACGTATAATTGTGTATAGATATACCATTTAAGTTTACAATTCTTAAATTTATTATTATTAATTGTATATAAGTAATAGAACTAGTAAAAAAATAGTAGTGTGATCTTATTTATAAACTTACTATATATGTCTATGTTATCTAATTTATAATTTTAATTCTAAATATTTCTTACTTAATAATATAAAAGATGAAATACAAACTATAGTCAAAATTAACTAAATATTTATTTATGTGAACAAGATGATATAAATTATTAATTTATATTTATTACATGATATAAAATAAAAAAAAAGTGACATTTTAGGATTAGAAAATTGATAATTTAATTTTAATGAATGGAAGTCTACTACACAGCAATAAATCATTCATGAAAGTTTAGCCACTGCAACAAAAGCCTACGGCTTCCCACCAAAAAAAACTCCACCAACGGCTGAGCATGAGGAATCATTGAAGATGAACATCACTATGCCAGCCAGCAGAAATATTTTTAAAATGACAAGTTGAGGGGTGGAGGATGCCTTCCTTATTCATAAAGAAAATTTTGGTTAGTGGAGATACTAATAGAAAATGTAGTGAAAGTATATAATATAATGATATAAGGCTATAAACACAACAAATACAATGTTGTAGTTTTTTATTCAGATTGGGAGATTTAATGTCACTTGATCTAATTTACTACTATAGTATATAGTATATAGTATATAGTATATAGTATATAGTATATAGTATATAGTATGCCCATCAATAACAAAACATAATAAAATAGAAAAAATAAAACATATAAAATCTTAATTGTTTTTTGCTTAGGAAAATTTACTTACATTAAATAAATATGAGGTAGTCCAAACTTGTATACTATACAGGTGTTTGAGTACATAATTCTTAAACTTGTTTTTAATAATTAAACCCATCATTTGATCCAACAACTACTAGACTCCTACCACCTCGACAAACAAGTTTCCTATTCTATTAACTAAGCTAATTTAGTATTTGGGTGGATTCTCCGGTTAGAGAGTATGGAGTTCTTAAAATTAGTATCAGTATCATATCTGCTATGCCACATTTCTTAGTCCAAATAATGCCTCGTACTAATGTTATTGCCTTCGCCTCCCGCCGGGGACTCCACTGTACTTGCTATTCTCCCACTATATTCCTTCGACGTGATCCAGTGCAATGAAGTCGATCCCAGCGTTTCGTTTAGCATATAGTCGCTGTATATTTTGATGAACCCTAAAAAACCCCGTAGGGGCCTGGCCATTACCCGGAGGTGTCGGTTTTGTGTGTTGCTACATGTTTTTTACCCTACTGATGATCCGTATATTGGCCGGACCGATTTTCCTTCCGGTGCACTCGCGAGAAAACATCACCATTTTTCTCAATCAATGAAGGAGATACCCGAGATCCACAACGATACATCAGAAGAGCGACCACGGCTATCGGTGCATACCAGAGCAATCCAAAGAGCGGAGGTGTCCAAGAGTTTTGTTGTGGTCACTTGTAATCTCTCTTCGCATACTGGCTGAGGATAAACTTGAGCGACCATGGACGGTAAGTGATAGAGCCATGCATAAAACTTCTCATTCATCGCCAGATTTGGGCGGAATTTGTTGTTAGGGTTGAAATCATGGTCAAGAAGGAAGCAATTGGACGTTTGGCTAGGGAGAGAGTGTGCCATTGTTGATCAAGGAGTTGCTTCTAGGAGATTATTCTAGGAGTTGTAAAGGAACTCAGACAGTAAACATAGTGGTCAGGCAAAAATGATATTGGGCTCTCCAATTTTCATAGGTTGGATTGGAATAATCAGCTTCATCATCTCCAATTTTGGGGATAGATATATAAATTTAAAAAAAATTAAAAAGAAATTGGAATCCGATCAACCCAAGTTAACTTGAGTCAATAGAGCGACCATCTTTTTCACTGCACGGGATGACCCATTGTTTATGCATGTTCCTATGCTATGTTTTATTTAATAGGACACAAAATCACTATAAAACTATCGATGTTAATCCTTTTTCACACAACAATATATATTATCTTCTAACTTTCTCCCAAAATTTCCGCTGAAGATATATTCTATCAACTCGTCCTTTGTATGCTATATTATGCTCCGGTTCAAATGGAGACATATCTAAAAGCTCTGAATGAAGTCAGTGATAAGTATTGTGCAAAAAAAAAAAAGAAGTCAATGATAAGTATTATGAAGTTATTTAATTACACATTACACCATATAAAACTTAATTAAGGAGAAGAAAATGAGAAAATAATATGAAATGTAATGTCTATTTACGGTTCTGCCTGCACATAATTTTACAAGGGCGATGAAAATCAAAACAATAAAAATAGATATGAAAGTATCTTACTCTAGAAACCAAAGGATTAGATAAATGCATGTCATGAACACATGAATGAACAAATAAATGATTCTATGACCATCAAAGAGGATTCAAGTTGATTTGTAAGAATTACCAACCTAGTAAGATTACTTTTTTCAACTTGTATTGATTCTTGAATTGTGTAAACAATTTTTTTTACTGTCCCAAAAGATATGAACCTTCTCTAATTAGAAAATATCAAATATCACTTTGGCAGAATTATTACACTCTTAAGGAAGCTTGGGAGCAGTGAAGACTTACGAGACAAGACAGTAGCAGAAAATAAGATGTTCTGACTGTCAAGCAATATGCTCCATTTAAATCAAATAAGAACATTTGGAAATAGTCTCAAAGTGAGGAAACATTGGGAGGAAAATTTTTTTGAGAGAAGGAAAAATAATCAAAGAGATTTTTTTTCCATGTAGTTATGGTGGTGGGAAAGGGCATCCTCCTTTCATACGTTGAAGGAGACCAGATACCAAATGAAACAAATGTCATCAACTCCATAAAACAGCAAGTCATAAAAGCACGCTCCAAAGACTACTGCTCAAGTTGTTAATCACAATCATAATTAAAATATAATTTTTGTCGGTCAACGCAATTTGGTCAACAACTCTTAATATTGGTTAATTGAGGTTGAATATATTATATAACTTACTAAAAAACTCTTTTCAAAGAGCAAGCTTGTAAAGTTACTAAATTACGAAAATGCAATCAAAGGTTTCTTAAATGTAAAGGAAAATTGACTATTCCAATCTCGACGTGTTCTTGTAACAAGTTAATCTCTAATTTGTTGTATGTATATAAACTATACATAAATTTGCTTGATGTTGGACAGCTAATAACATAAATTTGTTCGGTGTTAGACAATTAATAAATAAATAATTAAGTGTAACTTTTGAATCTAAACAATGTAATGTTGATAATGCTAATGAAAATAAAGTTTTGAATGTATAGATCAAATGCAATAGTTTCTTGTTTGATACTGAGTAAGGCTATAATGCATACATGAATCAAATAATTGAAACAAAAGTATGGGAAAATAGATTAGGTTATTGCAATATACAAAATTACTGGAACTAAACATAAAATATTTGGTTTGAGTTATTTTTATATTCTTACTTAATATTTGTTAGATTGAAATTCATGTAAATATAGAAAACTTAATCTAAGACATTACTTGATTCTGCTCGGATAGCCAATCAAAAACTTCACCCGATTCACTCAATTCACTCAAACATTACTTATCACGCCTCTATTCGATTATCAGGTACGAGCGGTATAACAACCGACACACAATATTGATGATAAAATAGTGGTCATCATACTAATATAAAGAGCGTTATATTTGGTTTTCCAAAATTTAAAATTACAAAATAATAAACCGTTCATAAAAATTGTGTAAATAACATTAAAGTGAATCACTTATTTTATACCTATAAATATTTCCCTCCAAATTAATTAATTTATACGCACTTGTTCACAATTTGCAATGCATTTTAAGTCGAAGGTTTGCCAACTCCACATAAGCTTGTAGGGGTAATAACATAACTGGCCTCAGCATAATCCAACCTGTCTATAAGTCCAATGAGAAGCCCAATAAGCTATGCAATATTTGCAGCCAACACTCTATATGTAGCATGTATATCTTTTAACTAATTATATATAGAATCTATGTAAACCATGAGTATCCAATACTTGTTTAGGGAGCCATTATCGACTTAATCTGTAGGTGTAATTATTTATTTATTTCCAAATTGTTTGTTATTGGGCAGTCAAAATTATTATAATCATGGTGAAAGCTACTCCTATGATCCTATGATAGAGTGACTCTTGGTAGAGTTATTAGGTGTAGTACAATAGATGGTTGCCTCCTATTTATAGTTACACACTGTTATATTATCCCTGCCAAATCCTATTGACGTATTCATGATAATGCATAATGCATTTCCTATTGATATATAAACAATGTATTTGGGATCCTTTGTAGAGAATTTTGATTGTATACCTCTTTGGCACGAAATTGAAAATGAAGGACTGCTTAAACAAGTTTAGTCTCATTTTTCTTGAATTTATTATTGTACTACATAGACAAATCTGAGTAGAGGTCCAAATGGCAGTGGTCCCTGTGGCCCGCTCCGAGGACTGAATAATGTCCGAGGGATTAACCATAGTCAAGTCTTCCAATCTTTAAATGCCCTTCCACTAATCTTGCTCCCAACTTTTCTTCGTTGCTAATTGAGATTTATACGTATAGGTTCACTTCCTGAGTGTGGTTGTTGCTGTGGAACCTAAGCATGATAGTGATGGATGTATAGGATTGTATAGGAGTTCGTTGAAATGGATGCATAGTGATTACAAGTTCTGTTCATTATTTGTCTATAAATGTAACATATCCGATAGAACTCTCGGGAGTTTTGGAGAAATATCATAGTTTGGAAAATTATATGTTCTGAATCTTTGGTCAACTACTATACTCCGCCTATGGATTCTTCAAAAATACAAGCTACTATTAATGGCTCTTGAACCCATTGAATAAAGCTAATCAGAGAACCATGCTTTCAATTGGGTATGAAACTGGTAGAAGAGAAGTGAAAGAGTACAATCTCATGCATCTTCTGTCCCTGAATGTTAATAGTAGAAGTGGGATATAATGTTTTTCATAGATCTTAATGATATCTGATGTTTCCTCAAAGAACAACTCAATGGAACAGATACACAACATAAGGACTAAGGACTTGCAAGAGTTTATAACAGGTGAAAACAACAGAACAGACAAAGGTAGGTCTTACACTCTTGAAACACAGTAAAATTGCATATTATCTATAATGATAAAAATCATAAGTATTGCCCTTACTGTTCTCCCCATTTTCTAGTAATAGTAATGGAGGGTTATGGCAAGTCGAGTGTTGGCTTCTTGAAGATCTGTGTAGAGGAAATGCAACTTTATTTATCCTTTGAACAAGTAAGAGCGTTTGTATATATAATTGACAGAGCTTAATTACTAGCTAAGTAATTATTAGTGTGTTATCCCATGGTTATAATTTTTATTAAATAATCAAATTTTAAAATTTAATTTATTTAAATATTAATATATGAGTGTGTAAATAATGTCTTACGCTTGGGCAAAACAAAAAAAATTAACAGCCTATGCGAAAATAGCATAAATTGTCTATTATATCTATACCATTCACACTGCAATAAAAACCGTCACATTATATATCACAATAATTTCATTATGTATGTATGTGGTGTGGGGATGAGTTGCACTCACATCAACTTCAACATTGTCGATGCCAGTGATTTTAGGTCCATATTGTCCATTCCTCTTGCACCTCTCTCCAATGAGGGACGGACAAATAAGAATACCAAGCGTTCTCAGTCCCACTCTGGCAGGCCTTCAAGTTATTTCATAGTACCAATACTAACATCCTCCGAATTATTTAGGTGTGTGAGAGAAGGGATTATTTACGGCTAACTGTTAAGGCACATTTATAATTAAAAGTTATTACTTGTAAGTTTAGAAATATTTTTAACTTTATAAACTTACAATATTCTCTATTTTATCTGCACTCACGTACAGCAATATGGATACCATTTACAATTTTAAACCCGCACTCAACAACGGTATATAAATCGGGTATTATTCTTCTGGTATTGTACTAATGGGAACAATAACCTTAAGTTGTGTATTTTTACTTTATACTCAGGCAGATCACAATGCAGATCACAATTACAAGTGCGAGCCTACTGGATCTGATACAATATGAGATAAGATATTGTGTACCAATAACTACTAATACCCATGTATACTTAAAATTTATAACTTGTAATTAGTGTAAAATTTTTAACTTTATAAACTAACACACTTTTTTATTTTATAAAATATAAGATTTGATGTTTAACTCAGCATGGGATGAACTCGGCCTATTTCTTCTATATTGTCAAACGACAAAGGTTTGGCACCCTCGTGAGTTGGGAAATGTAGGCCACATCATCCTTTTCATCTGATTCTCCGTTTAAATCTAACTTTTCGCACTTATATATCACCCATTCCTCCAGTGTGCTGATAAGAGAATAATCACTTTTCTCGACAAAGATTCGAGTGCTTTTCATCCAGATAGTGTTAGTAATTGAAGAGAAGTGAGATGGCATAAACACTCGGTAGAGCCTTCAAAATTTCCCAATTACAGATAGAAAGCTTCTTGATATTTCTAAGGTAAGGAACTCCAATTTACTGTCTCGGATGATTAGCTCTCGAAGTGCAGTCGGCACCAACAATTCCGAAATGTCCGGCTGCCGTCTAACTCTCTGTTCAAATCCAGTTTTCTGTCTCTCCACAAAGAATATAAACCATCACAGTTCTGAATTGTTAGAATCGTTAATCCCGATAGGTGTTGGAACCACCAAGGCAGTGTAGCCATTCCTGCAACTCCTTCTATCACAAGAACAGAGGTTAAATCTATGTCTGAGCAGTTACTAATTTTCAGACTCTCAAGGGTAGGGAGACATTTGATGATGGCTCTCCATGTTGTACCTTCAAAGCCACCTATTTGGAGAGACTTCAATTCAGTTTTTGGCACGGATGATCAGAATCTTAATGATGGAGTTGCATTTACTTCATTATTTAATGGCACTTCCTTGAATGTGCCATTACTTCTCAACCACTTATGTATATACTTCTCTATGTTCAACAATGACAGATACCCTCTGCCCCTACATACGACAACCTCAGACATTCCCCTATATAAGATTCCTGCATATATACTTCTCTTATCACCGTGGTCACCGTAGGGAATACAGGGAGCAAGAAATCGTCACCCTCCTCCTGAATCTCTTTTCCTTCGGAGTTATTGCCTTGTAGGTTCACCCATCCCTTAAAATTAGGCAATTTAAACATCCTTATCTCTTGCAGTGATGGGAAGAATGTTGAACTCATGTAGCCTTCCTCGATATACTCCAGTCCACTTAATCCATGCAAACCGAGTGACTTGAGGAAAGGAAGCTGATGGATTGACGGTAGATGTCTGCAGTACTTGCAATTTTGAATCTCAAGTACAACTAGCTTATGCAATTTGCAAACCCAAGAAGAAAAGGCACAACCCATGTATCCATCTATTGTTAATACATTACTAGAAATACACTTAAAATATTTTTAAGAATAAGAATCGAGTGGTGGAAAATGGTACAACTGAAAACCAACCCACATAGGAGATAAAACGATTTAGGGGGAAATGTCCCTGATTATTAAGAAAATAGAAACAACTCAAAAAATAGAGTATCTTGAGATCCCATTCAATGGGGATGGTAAGAGTAATTTTTAGAAAAATATATTGGGCTAAAAATCGGTCCAGTCGGAGGTAAATTGACCTTGGAATGGCCGGAGCCAATCGAAACGACTCAGAGGGAAAATCCTTCGAATTTTTAAGGGTGCTAAATAAATTCAATTGATACGGTTTTTTAGTATATTCAATAGGAAATTGAATATATATTTTTTGGTTATTTTTATTTTCTCAAGAATCGGTCGAAAAATGAGTTAACCAAGCCAACACTACGTGCATGTGCATGACCACATGCAATTGTCATTCTCTTCACCCGACCCCACTCGAATTTCGCTGAAAAACCCGATAATCATTGGCAGACAACTCAAATAGCAGCGCTCGGGTAAAATGGAAGGGGTGAGTTCTACAACTCAGTGAGTGAGTGTTGGGAGTAAGTTTTTAAAATAGTCTTAATTTATCCAAACTACGCTAAGGTTATCATTTCTTTTTAAAAAGGAATTTTTTTCTCAATTTCGGTTTTCAAAACATTTACCCTACCAAGGGTGACATTTTCTTTAAAGATAGTTTAAAATTTTATTTATTTTCCGAAACCTTTTTCCAAGGTTTACCATTCCTTTTTATGAAAGGTATCTGCCGGTCCTGCTAAGTCTAGAGCGAAAGGTCTTAGCTTATTAAATCTAGTCTCATACTCCGAGATGGTGTGGGATCCTTATCGGAGTCGGGAGAATTCTTGCTTCTTCTCGTTGATCAGATGCGGAGCTAAGTATTCCTCTTAATACCTCTCATCGAATTGCTCCCAGGTGGGTGTGGTGGTGTGCAGGCTCCTCATGTTGTCCAACCACCTTTTCGCGCTAGCTTTTAGGAAGAATTCTGCCAGGATCACCATCTCCTATGGTGGAATCCTAATTATTCCCATAAGTTTCTTAATGTTGGTCAACCAGTCCATAGCGGCTCCAACATCCTTCACTCTTGGGAATGACTTACATCCTAATTGATGGAGGGTCTTGAGGTATTAGGGGATATCAATTATAGGAGGGTTGTTGACAGAAGTGGGATGGGATTGTACTTCCTCAGGCTTGGTTCTAGAGTTGGTGTCCATCTTTGGAGCAAGGATCACCGAATTTGATTTCTTCAAATTGGCCATTCAGTCAAGGTTAATTGCTCAGATTGAAGGTATGGATTAGTTCCTACGCTTCCATTGTAAACCCCGCCCTTTGGAGTTAAGGAAAACCAGAAAAAGAACCGGTCAAATCGAGTGAGAAAATAAAACTGGTTCACAAACCTAATCATTAGAGAATGGGCAAGTTGGAAAATTTAAAACTCTCGAGTGACCCAAAGGGTTATAAAAACCTTGGAAAAGTATCTTAGGACATTTTGGGAGAGAAAACCAGACCGGTTCAGGTGAATCTGGTCCAGTTCGATTCGGAACAGTGTAATCTTCTTCCTTTAGATGTTAGTACTATTCACTCGCCGAAAAATCGAACTAGAGCTGGTGAAGAGGAAAAATTTTCGTTCATTATGTTTCAGGCCATCAATGACTGCCATTAATGTGCCAAACAGACGGTCGGTGAGTCCTCAAGCTCCCTATATAAAGATCCCCTCTCTCATCCTCCACACACCTAAAAACCTCACTCTCTCTTGACTACTAAGTTTTTCGATAAAACTCGAACCAGAGCTTTGACATAAGGTCTTTTCTGAGCCAACTAAGGTGTGGTCAGGTTCCATAGACACATGGAGAAGTAAGCTACACGGTGGTGATCTCCAATTGCTCTAAGGGTCATAGGAGAAATGTCGACGTGATCAAAAAGTGATGTAGCTCTGGTGGATCGAAGCTGCCCTATTTCTGTCAAGCTGAAATCAGCCAATTTGAGCCCTCCTCGGGCCAAACCAAGCTCTTCTAACACCTACTCAGCCCTCCTACAACTGAATTAGTGCAGAAAGGTAAGCCAATTTGGCTCCCCTATATGAATTTTCGATCGGTGCTAGATAGAGAAATGACAAATTTTTACTTACTAAATTCTCCCTCAATTTGACATGAATTGAGGCAATTCTTGATTCTAGCAAGAACCTCAGGATGAGAGCTATCTGCCTAGACTAAAAGCTCGGACCATCACACCTTCAATGGTAACCTTTTGAAGCTTTCTTTCTCTACATTCAGTTTTCCGACGAAGCTCCTTTTGAGCTCGTTTCGGCATCAAACCATCCGATTCAAAGTGCAATTGAATTGTATGAAGGTGTAAGAACTTAAATATAACTTCAATTTCAACAATTAAACTCATTGATCTATCAATTTGATGAAATCAATTTCGGTCGAGTTGGAAGGTTGAAATTGGGGGAAATTTTGGGGATTTAAAAAATTCGAGGGACTAAAGTGCAATTTCCTAAAATTGAGGGTCAATTAGGTATGGAAAGATATTGGAAGACCAATTGGCTAATTTTTGGGGTAAAATTTACCATTTTTGTAAAGTAAGGGCAAAATGGTAATTTTGGAAAAAATGAGGACCAAATTGGGAAATTTGAAAAGTTGAACCCCTTTTGTGATATTGAATAAAATGAGGTCCCAAAGTAAAATTTAAAAGTTTCGGGACTCAATTTGGGGGAAAATCTGCATTAGCGACCTAAAGTTAAAGAAAAAGAACTCTAGGAACCTAAGTGCAATTAATTGAAAAGTTGGAGTATTTCACCAATCATGATGAACAAAGGCTATTTAGTGAAAGGATAATGAACAAGGATGTTCATATTGTGTAGGAACACAAAGTACCGGGAACCCCAGCAAAGATAAGCTCGCAAAATGACAAAGAACTGTTTAAGAGGAAATAATTGTGTTAGCGGCTAAGTGGGATATTTTTTTTTTATCATACTAGCTTGGGATGATAAGCACCTTGAAAATGAAAACCTACTACAAAGTAGAATTTTAACATCACACCTGAATGGAGCGATGTGGAAATTACGTAGAAAAACTACTTACCGGTTGTAAGTAGATCATACCCGGTTGGTATGATGAACTTCCTGGAAGGAATTAGAAATCCCGTTCATTGATTATGAGCGGAGATGTCTTTACACCCGATTGGTGTGATAGATGACTAAAATATTATTTTTGTTAGAAGTGCTCTCCCCTGATTATGTGCCACTGCTTAAACTGTTTGGGAGACCTTGACGAGAGCTCGAATAGCTCAGGTAGGGTAGAGGCCTCAATTTTGGAACTTGGTGGCTAATATGCCTGATTTTGAAAATCTCGTACAGTGGGCCCAAGGCTAGTTGGCACGAGCAGGAGCTTGTAAACAAACATGAGTTTAAGCCATGAGAACTTTAAATAAATGAATGTGTTTGGCCATGGTACCAAGACATGACTGACATTGTAAATCCTGTCCTATGATAATAAGAAAAATAGGGGAAAGAACCGGTCATTTCCAAAGAGAAAACCAAGTCGATTTATAAGCTGGAACCGATAGAGAGCGGGTAAACTGGGAAATTTATGGATTTTGAGTGAACTAAAGAGTTATAAAAGTCATGAAAAAAGACTTTAGGATGAATTGAAGATGAAAAGCAAACCGGTTTAGGTGAACCGACTTCAAACTAAATTGAACCGGTTTGAACCACTATTGAACCAGATGCTCAATTCATTTTTCTAGGTGGCTTAGAAAATTTAAATTGGAGAATTGAGGCCACCATTGGATAGAGAATGAATTTAGAAAATTTTAATTTAGAAAAACTCGATCAAATCAGGCTTGAACTGACTAGTTTAAGCCTTGAACCCGGTTCGGAACAGTGTCATCTTCTTCCTTCAGATGATAGAACTGTTCACTCACTAGAAAATCGAGCAACACCAACGAAGATGAAAAGTCTTCGACCAAAGAGTTTCAAGCAATAAATGACCACCATTAAGGTTCCAATAGGATGACCAAGAAGTACCCGAGCTTCTTATATAAAGAGTCCCTCTTCATTCATCCTCCTTACACCTGAAAACTCTACTCTCTCCCTACTGCTCCATTTTCTGGTGAAGCTCAAACCAGAGCTCTGACTTGGGCACTTTTCTGAGCCAAAGAAGGCATGGTCGGGTTCTTTGGATTCAGGGAGAATTTAGTTATATGCCTGTAGTCTCCATTTGCTTCGAGGATCGTGAGAGAGACGTTGGTGTGATAGAAAATAGAAGCAGCTCGAGCGGACCGAAGCTACCCTATTTTGGCCAAGCTAAAAACGGCCAATTCGAGCCCTCCTCAGGCCAAACCATGCTCTCCCAACACCTCCACAACCCTCCTACAACTGAATTAGAATGGAAAGGTAAGCTAATTTGGCTCCCCTCTATAAATTGCGATCAGTGCTAGAGAGAGAACAAGTAGATTTTCACTGACCAAATTCTCCCTCAATTCGGCATAAATTAATTCAATTCTTGATCCTAGAAGGAACCTCAGGACGTGATTTGAATCAAATTGGGCATGTTGTGATTCACATGTAAGGGCTAAAAGATTTGAAGAAGCATCGAATGGGTTAACTGGAGCAATTGAAGAAACCTAAGTGGAAGCCAAAAGAAGAGTCCAATAAGATATCAAGCCGAAAGAAAGAGCCCAATAAGTCTCAAGCCCAAAAGAAGAGCCCAATTCTCAAGAGGATAATTCAAATTTGAATTTCAAGTGTGAGATTTATTAACATAATAAATCTTCTAGAAGATTAAATTAGGAAACAATATATTTTCTAGATATGTCTAAGAAATATATTAGCAATATTTTCTATATGAATAGTTACATGGTTGGCATGTCAACCACAATATTTTATTTCCTTATTTAGGTAATAGTTAATATTCTCAAGTGCCTATAAAAGGCTAACTTTAGAGAATTGTAAAGATAAATCTTTGATTTCAATTTTATTGTGAGGCTTATGTCTTCTTTCTCTTTTGAGAGAACTTTTGAACTTACTAGGGTTTTTACTTTTGGCGTTCAAGCAATCAGACTTATCACCAGGGTTTTCTAGGAGCTCTTCTTAGAGGTGTTTGGTGTGGCGTCTACTTCTATCCATACCTTATTTTCTCAACGAAACAAGGTATATTCTATTCTTTTTTACTTGCGTCGTGAAAGTCTTGGGGTCTATTCTATATTTGGTGTAGGATGCCGTTAGTATATTGGCAGGGTTTGCATCAAGATGAGAGCTATCTGCCCATATCAAAAGCTCAGACTGTCGCACCTCCGATGGTAAGCTTTTGAAGATTTCTCTTTTTACGTTTAGTTTTTCGGCGAAGCTACGTTTGAGCTCATTTTGGCATCAAATGGTGCGATTCAAACTGCAATTGAATCGTATGAAGTTATAGGAACTAAAATCTAACTTTAATTTCAACAATTAAACTCATTTGATTAGTCAATTTGATGAAATCATATTCGGTTGAGTTAGAAGGTTGAAAATGGGGGAAAATGGGGAAAAATTGGGGATTTAAAAAATTCAAGGGTTTAAAGTGCAATTTCATAAAATTTAGGGCCAATTGGGCATGATAAAGATGTTGGAGACTAATTCAGCAATTTTTAGAATTTTGGGTCAAAACATAACATTTTTTTAAAGTAGGGGCAATATGGTAATGTAGGAAATTTGAGGACCAAATTGGGAATTTGGAAAACTTGAACCCCTTTAAGTGATTTTGAATAAATTGAGGTCCCAAGGTGAATTTTAGAAGTTTTAGGACTCAATTTGGGGAAAAATCGGCATTAGGCTCCTAAAGTTAAAGAAAAAGAAATTTAGGGACCTAATTACAATTAATTAGAAAGTTTGAGTATTTCATCCATTCACGATGAATGAAGGCAATTAGGCCATGTGATAATGAACAAGTATATTTATATCGTGTAGGAACATGAAGTACCGGAAATGCCAGCAAGCATAAACTCGCTTGAAGACAAAGAATCAATTAAGAGGAATTCATTGCATTAATGTGTGAGTGGGATTTTTATATCATACCCAGTTAGGATGATAAGCACCTCTGAACTGAAAACCCACTACTAAGTGATATTTTAACTATCATAACTGAGAGGAGTGATGTGGAAATTATGTGGAAAAACTACTTATCGGTTGTAAGTAGATCATACCCAGTTGGTATGATGAACTTTCTGTAAGGAAGTAGAAAACCCGCTTATTGATTATAAGCGGAGATGTTCTCACACCCGATTGGTGTGATGGATAGATTAAAAGATTATTTTGTTGTAAGTGCTCTCCCCTGACTATGTGCCACTGCTTAAAATGTGTGGGAGACTTTTTTGACGGGAGCTCGAATTTCTCAGATGGGCCGGAGGCCTCAGTTTTGGAACTTGGGGGCTAATATACCCGATTTTGTAAATCACATACATTGGGCCCAAGGCTAGTTGGCATGAGCAAGATCTCGTAAACAAACATGAGTTTAAGCCATGAAAACTTAAAATGAATGATTTATTTGGCCATGGTACCAAGATAGGACTGACATACTCGATGGACTAGTGGCAGTGTGACATGACATGTTGACGAATTAGTCGAGACAAACAGTTGCAGGTCGAGTTGAGGGTTGGGGCCGTTGGACCAGTGGCACCACAGATTAAATGGCTTATGTGGAAAACTATTGTTTTGTGCATGCAATGGGGTACTGGACCTTCAAAAGGCCAAGAGGGGTAGTGATGCATCCTAGGGGCTACTGGACAACATGGTGGAGATAAGGGCGGTTTGTCATGCTTGTGGTCAGGGAAGCTCGACGTAGCTTCATGCACATGAGACCGGGGTGGTGTTGGGATGAGGTCTCTATCCTCATATGGATACGAAGTTTTCTTTATGGGATTAAGGCTTGGATGTAGCTTACATCCACTCATTCTTAGGGTAGAATTGGATGTGCTTCTATCTAGGTGGCCGGTAAAGTCGCTCTGACGCCATAAGTGGGTGCAATGGACATGCTGCCCTGCGAATGTGTGCTCCCTTCATGATGAAGGGTGTGTGTTGGTTGATAAACACACCGATTATGATTGAGGATTGAGAAATGGCTATGATAAACTGAGATTTTTTAAGATAAATTGTTTTAAAAGAAAATAAGGAGTCTAAAACTC
This sequence comes from Trapa bicornis, assembly GCA_030064425.1. Taxonomy (NCBI): domain Eukaryota; kingdom Viridiplantae; phylum Streptophyta; class Magnoliopsida; order Myrtales; family Lythraceae; genus Trapa; species Trapa bicornis. The sequence goes on from CM057745.1 coordinate 2,308,850, forward strand.
TCCAATTCAAATATTTTCTCTAAAAGTAAAACTTTAAAGACCCATTCACTATGTCATTGAACTCACCCCCTCCCTTATATCCCTTTTTTAGGTAACCAAGGGAAACCTACCCAAAGACCTCCTATTAGTAACACCTGAAAGACAGGTATGTAAAGTTAAAATTTCATGCAATTTTGATTCATGTTATTTCAAGAAAGGTATAGGTTTATAGAAAGCCTTACTCCTCTTGGTTAAATAAGGGGAAACCCTTTAATAAATCGGGAGAGTTGCAGGTTGCTCATGGGGATCTGACCAAACCAGGTTGGGGCATGACAACTTGAGTGGTATCAAAGCATTTTTTCTTGAATACATAATAAAGACTAGAAAATATAGTAACTAATAGGATTGATTTTAAAATTTTCAAAATGGCTCCCAAGAAAGGAACCAAGAGAACTAGAGTTGTCGTCTCCAACACTACCCAACAACCCCTACATGTGGAAACTCCCAGAGGAGCCCAAACAACCTATCACACCCCGAATCGGTTTGGTCAGATTCCTGTGATCAACCCGCCACTCTTCCGATTTATTAAGGGTTTCCCCTTCTTTAAACCATGAGGAGTAAGGCATCCTTTAAACCTGTACCTTTCCTAAAATAATATTAATGAAAACTACTTAAAATTTAAACTTTTCATACCTGTCTTGCAAGTATAGTTAACTAGAAGTCCTTCGGTAGGTTTTCCTTTGGTTACCTAAAAGGGGTATAAGGGAGGGGGTGAGTTCGACAACTCACTGAACGGGTGTTTAAGACTTGATTTCCAAAAAGAATAATTTGAATTGGAGTGTGCAAGACTGTAAACCCCACACTTTTGAGTTAAGGAAAGCTGGGAAAAGAACTGGTCAAACCGAGTAAGAAAACCAAGTTGGTTTACATTTGGGAACAAGCAATATGGAAATTTACAAATTCTGGGTGATCCAAAGGGTTCATTAAACCTTGGAAAAGAAATTTAAGAAAAATTAGAAGACAAAAACCAAATTGGTTTAGGTGAACAATATTCTATAAGAACTTTGAAGTTAAGCGTGCTTGCCTAAGAGTAGTGTGTAGGTGACCTCATGGGAAGTGTGAATTTTTTTGTAACCTGAAATTTTGGTCAAAAAATGCCTTATCATAAATAACCATAAATTGATGCGATTCTTGATTCAAGGATGAAACTCAGGATGAGAGTCATCTGTCGAAAGCTCGGACCACCGTGCCTTCACCGGTGAGTAATTGGGTGAGTAATCGAAGCTCTCTCTCGCTATAGTTCATTTTCCAGCGAAGCTCCATTTGAGCTCGTTCTGGCATTAAAATCTGTGATTCAAAGTTTCTTAGAATCGTATGAACATGCAGGAACTCAATTTCAACTGCAATTTCAAAATTAGAAGTGCTTGATCGGTCAATTTGATAAAATCAAATTCGGTAGTGTTGAAGAGTTGAAATTGGGGGAAAAATGGAGGATTTTCGAAATTTAAAGGGCCAAAATGTAATTTTATGAAATTGAGGGTCAATTGGGTATGAAAATAATGTTGGAGGACGAATTGAGAAATTTTAGAATTTTTGGGCAAAACTTACCATTTTTGTAAAGGAAGGGCAAAATGGTAATTTTGGAAATGTTGGAGGACCAAATTGGAAATTTGAGAAATTAATCCCCTTTTTGTGAAATGGAATAAATTGAGGTCCTATGATAAATTTTAGAAGTTTCGGGACTCAATTTGAGGAAAAAATCGGCATTTGAGACTTAAAGTTAAAGAGAAATAACTTTAGGGACCTAATTGCAAATAAATGAAAGTTTGACTTTCTCATTCATTTGGAATGAATGAAGGCGATTAGGTGGAAGGATAATGAACCAAGATGTTCATATCGTGTAGGAACACAAAGTACTGGGAACGCCAGCAAGGACAAGCTCGCGTGAATACCAAGAACCAGTCTAGTGGAATTCACGACATTACGGGTGAGTGGGTTTACTAACATCATACCCGGTTGGGATGATAAGCACAACTTAAAAATAAAAACCACTTACCGGTTGTGGGTGGAAATTTTATATCATACTCGGTAGGGGATGATAAGTACCTCAATATAAAAACCTACTATTTAGTGGTATTTTAATCATCACCACTTAGAGAAAGTGATGTGAAAATTATGCGGAAAAACTACTTACTGGTTGTAAGTAGATCATACCCGATTGGTATGATGAGACTTCCTCGAAGGAAGTTGAAAACCCGTTCATCGTTTATGAACGGAGTTGTCCTTATACCGGTTGGTATAATGGACAGTAAAAACCTATTTTGTTGAAAGTGTTCTCCCTTGACTGTGTGTCAATGCTTAAACTATTTGGGAGACCTTCTTGACGGGAGCTCGAATAGCTCTTATAGGTCGGGGGCCTCGATATTGGAACTTAAGGTCTAGGATGTGTGTTGGGTGATGACACACCGGTAACTTAGAAATAATGGGAAAACCCAAATTTTTAAATGAAGGGATTTTTGAAAAGAAAGGAGTCTGGCACAGTCCATATAAATACTTTTCTTAAAAGTTAAAAGTAGACCTTTAAAAATCCATGCACTAAGTAGTCGTACTCACCCCTCCCTTATATCCCTTTCAGGAAATCCCGTAAAGCCTACCCTGAAAGACAATCAACTAAGATGCATGTAAGACAGGAATGTAAAGTTTAAAATTTCATGTAGTTTTGATTATGCTATTCTAGGAAGATGTGCAGGTTAAAGAACGCCATACTCTTTACGGTTTACAATAAGGGGAAATCCTTTAATAAATCGGGAGAGTGGCGGGTTGATCATAGGGATCCGACCAAACCAGGTCAGGGCATGACAAAGATTCCTTAATTTCTTTAAAATATCTCCTTCTTGAAATCTCGATTTTTCATAGCCATTTCTCATCACAACGGTGTGTTTATCAACCAACATATGCCCTTCATCATGAAGGGAACACACATTCACAAGCGAGCCCATCCACTGTACCCACTTGTGGCATTGGAGTGACTTTACTGGCCACCTAGATAGAAGCATATCCACTTCTACCCTGAGAATGAGTGAATGTACGTGACATCTGACCCTTAATCTTTTAAGAAAACTCCGTGTCTGTATGAGGACAAAGACCATATCATGGTCTTTTGCACATGAAACTCAAACATAGAAGCTTTAGGAAACCCTAAACACAATAGCTTCGTGGAGTCCAAACACATAAACTCCGTGCAGTATAAACATAGAACAACATGAATAACTGGTACAACGAGAAACATAAACCCAGTAGCTTCTCTTTCTCTTATTGCCACCGTGTCATCCAACAGCCCTTAGGACGCATCACTAACCCTCTTGGGTGTCTTAATAGTCCCGAACCTTAAGTGCATCAACAAAAAAAGTTTTCCTCAAAAGCCATTTAAACATTGGTGCCACTAGTCCAACAGCTCCGACCCTCAACTCGACCTGCAGCTGTTGGTCTCGATTGGTCCGTCGACCTGTTATGTTGCACTACTACTAGTCTATCGAGTATGTCAGTCCTGTCTCAGTGCCATGGCCAAACAATTCATTTTCTTAAGTATCCATGGCTTAGAATCATGTTTTTTTATGAGCTCCAAATCGTGCCAACTAGCCTAGGGCCCACTATTCGAGATTTTTAAATTTGGGCATATTAGCCCCCTAGTTCATAAACCGAGGCCACCAACCTAATTGAGCTATGCGAGCTCCCGTCAATAACATCTCCCAAAAATTTTAAGTAGTGGCACACAGTTAGGGGAGAGCACTTCTAACTAACGTACACTTTTAGCCGTCCATCACACCAATCGGGTGTGAGGACATCTCCGCTCATAATTGATAAACGAGTTTTCTACTTCCTTCCAAAAAGTTCATCATACCAACCGGGTATGATCTACTTACAACTGATAAGTAATTTTTTCGCATAATTTCCACATCACTCCTCTCAGGTATGATGGTTAAAATTCCACTTAATAGTGGGTTTTCATTTCCGAGGTGCTAATCATTACAACTAGGTATGATATTAAATATCTCACTCACCCAACAGTGTAGTGAATTTCCTCTTAGCTGGCTTGTTGCCTTTACGTGAACTTATCTTAGTTGGCATTCTCGGTACTTCTTGTTCCAACATTATATGAACATCATTGTTCATTATCCTTTGGCCTATTTTCCTTCATTCATCCCAAATGAATGAGAAAACCAAACTTTTCATTTATTTGCAATTAGGTCCCTAAAGTAATTTTTATTTAACTTTAAGTCCCTAATGTCGATTTTTCCTCAAATTGAGTCCCAAAACTTTTAAAATTCACCATGGAACCTCAATTTATTCAAATTCACAAAAGGGGTTCAATTTCCCAAATTTTCAATTTGGTCCCCAACTTTTCCAAAATTACCATTTTGCCCCAACTTTACAAAAATGGTAAGTTTTGCCCCAAAAATTCTAAAATTAGCTAATTGGTCCTCCAACATTATTATCATGCCCAATTGGTCCTCAATTTTATGAAATTGCACATTAGTTCCTTGAATTTTCAAAATTCCCAAATTTCCCCCAATGTCAACATTTTAACTCAGTCGAATTTAATTTTATCAAATTAACCTGTCAAATGAGGTTAATTGTAGAAATTGAAGTTAGATTGGAGTTCCAACACCTTCATATGATTCAATTTCACTTTGAATCGCACGATTTGATTTGGAAATGAGGTCAAATAGAGCTTTGCTGAAAAACTAAACTTAGAGAGAGAAAACTTCAAAAGCTTATCATTAATGGCACGACGGTCCGAGCTTTCAATCTAGGCAGATAGCTCTTGTCCTGAGTTTCCTCCTAGAATCAAGAATTGCATCAATTGATGCCAAATTAAGTGAGAATTCTATCATCGAAATTCTACCGGTTCTCTCTTTAACACCGATAGAAATTTATAGAGGGGATCCAAATTAGCTTACCTTTCAACTCTAATTCAGCTGTTGAAGGACTGTGAAGGTGTTGGAAGGGCTTGGTTTGGCCTAAGAAGGGCTCGAATTGGCCAATTTCAGCTCGACCAAAAAAGGGCAGCTTCGGTTCGCTAGAGCTGCTTCACTATTCGATAACGTCGGTGCTTCTCCGGCGACCCTCGGAGCAATTGTAGACAACACGCGTGTAGCTGACTTCTCCCCAAATCCAAAGAACTCGACCACGCCTTCTTTGGCTTAGAAAAGACCTTGTATCAGAGCTCTGGTTCGAGCTTCACCGGAAATTGGAGCAGTTGAGAGAGAATGGAGTTTTCAGGTGTGGAGAAGATGAATGAGGAAGGGCTCTTTATTTAGGTGGCTCAAAGACTACGAATGTATATTATGGTTGGGTACTTCATTATGTATTACCCTAAAGGGCTGGGTAGTTCTTCGTAAAGTGGTCAGGCTGTCTACATTCGTAGCATATTTGGCATGGTCCTTCATGGTTTTTCTGGCACTTGGAGCAATAGGGGCTTCTTCTTGGCGGGGTTGTATTTGTCTCCCTTTGTGTATGATAACCTTCCATTGTCCTAGGGAACCCCATTCTTATTCTCCATTTCTGTCCACCTAGCTCCTTTTATCTTCCTTGGCTGTCTTGGCCTCCCTCCTCTTTCCTACCAGCCTGTTCTACCTAGTGGCGTCTCGTCTGTATTAGACGCTCACATTCATGGGCCATGTTGATGATAGCAGCTAAATCCATAGGGCATCCTTATACTCCCGTTCGGTCTCATATGTCCACATTAAGACTGTCCACAAATCATTGGCAAACATCCATAGGTCCGGCGAGGTCGGTGGCAAAGGGTCTTAACTTGTTAAACTTGGTTTCATACTCCGAGATAGAGCTAAGCCCTTGCCAGAGTCGGAGGAAGTCTTGTTTCTTCTCGTTGATTAGATGGGGAGCTAGGTATTCCTCCATATATCTTTCCTCAAATTGCTCCCATTTGGGGGTGGTGGCATGCAAGCTTCTAACGTTATCCCACCACCTCTTCGCACTAGCTTATAGGAAAAACTCTACCAAGATCACCAAATCTTTTGGTGAAATCCTGATCCCCATGAGTTTCTTGATGCTAGCTAGCCATAGTAGCCCCAATATCCTTTTCTCCTTGGAATGGTTTACATCCTAATTGTTGGAGGGTTTTGAGGTATTTGGGAATGTCCATCGGAGGAGGAACTTTAGCAGGAGGGGGATGAGATTGTACTTCCTCAGGCTCAACTTGAGGGTTGGTGTCCACCATATGAGTGAGGTGAGGCCGTCCAAACACTTGGGTGTACTCTTCGTACAATCTCTGGTGTTCCGAGCTTAATCTAGGTGGGGTTGTCTAGGCTCCTCGAGGAGTTTCCATAGGAAGGGTTGGTTGGGCAGTGTCGAAGACTATGCCTCTAGTTCTCTTGGTTCCTCTCTTGGGAGCCATCTAAAAATTTTAAAATTATTCCTCTTAGTTACTACGTTCTCTACTCTTGATAATGTATTCTAGAAAATAGGCTCTGATATGACTCAAGTTGTCACGCCCTGACCCGATTTGGTCAGATCCCCGTGATCAACCCGCCACTCTTCCAGTTTATTAAGGGTTTCCCCTTATTTAAATCGTGAGGAGTAAGACGTCATTTAAACCTGTACCTTTCCTGGAATAACATTAATCAAAACTGCATAAAATTTAAACTTTTCATACCTATCTTGCCAGTGTAGTTAACTGGAAGTCCATGGGTAGGTTTTCCCTCGGTTACCTAAACGGGGTATAAGGGATGGGGTGAGTTCGACAACTCAGTAAATGGGGATTTAAGACTTGATTTTCAAAAAGAATAATTTGAATTGGAGTGTGACAAACTCCTTAATTTCTTTAAAATATCTCCTTCTTGAAATCTCAGTTTTTTATAGCCATTTCTCATCACAATGGTGTGTTTATCAAACAACACATGCCCTTTATCATGAAGTGAATACACATTTGCAGGCTAGCCCATCCACTGTACCCACTTGTGGCGTGAGAGCAACTTTACCAGCCACCTTGATAGAATCACATCCACTTCGACCTTGAGAAGGAGTGGATGTACATGACATCCACCCTCAATCCCGTAATAAAACTCTATGTCCGTATGATGATAGAGACCATATCCCGGTCTCGTGTGCATGAAACTCAAACACAGAATCTTCAAGAAGCCCTAAACACTGTAGCTTCGTGGAGTCCAAACATAGAAACTCCAAAGAGTACAAACACAGAACATCTTGACTAACTAGTACGATGAGAAATACAAACCTAGTAGCTTCTCTTTCCCTTATCGCCACCATGTCATCCAGCAACCCTTAGAACGCATCACTACCCCTGTTGAGCGTCTTAGTGGTTTTGAACCTCAAGTGCATGCACAAACAAAGTTTTCCTCAAAAGCCATTTAATCTTTGGTGCCATTGGTCCAATGACCCCAACCCTCAACTCGACCTGCAGTTGTTGGTCTCGATTGGTCCGTTAACTTGTTATGTCACATTGCTGCCAATCTATCGAGTATGTCGGTCATGTCTCGGTACCATGGCCAAAAAATTCATTTGCTTAAGTTTTCATGGCTTAGAATCATGTTTGTTTACAAGCTCCTACTCATGCCAACTGGCCTAGGGACCACTGTTCGAGATTTTTAAATTCGGGCATATTAGCCCCCTAGTTCCAAAATCGAGGCATCCGACCTAATTGAGCTATTCGAGCTCCCATCAATAACATCTCCCAAAAATTTTAAGCAGTGACACACAGTCAGGGGAGAGCACTTTTGACAAAAGTACACTTCTTGCCGTCTATCACACCAACCGGGTGTGTGGACATTTCCGCTCATAATCTATGAACGAGTTTTCTACTTCCTTATAGGAAGTTCATCATACCAAATATGTATGATCTACTTGCAATCGGTAAATAGTTTTTTTACGTAATTTCTACATCACTCCTCTTCAGTGTGATGGTTAAAATTCTACTTAATAGAGGGTTTTCATTTCTGAGGTGCTTATCATCCCAACCGGGTATAATATTAAAAATCTCACTTACCGGATAGTGCAGTGAATTTCCTCATAGCTGGAATGTTGCCTTTACACAAACTTAATTTAGCTGGCATTCCCGGTACTTCGTGTTCCTACACGATATGAACATCGTTGTTCATTATTCTTTAGCCTAATAGCCTTCATTCATTCCAAATAAATGAGAAAACCAAACTTTTCATTTATTTGCCAATTAGGTTCCTAAAGTCATTTTTCATTAACTTTAAGTCCATAATGCCGGTTTTTCCTCAAATCGAGTCCTGAAACTTTTAAAATTCACCTTGGGACCTCAATTTATTCAAATTAACAAAAAGGTGTTCAATTCCCCAAATTTACAATTTGGTCACCAACTTTTCCAAAATTACCATTTTGCCCCTACTTTACAAAAATGGTAAGTCTTGCCCCCACAAATTCCAAAATTTTCCCAATTGATCCTTTAACATCTTTATCATGCCCAATTGACCCTTAATTTTATGAAATTGCACTTTAGACCCTCGAATTTTTTAAATTCCCAAATTTCCCCCAAAATTTCCCCTAATTTCAACCTTCTAACTCAACCAAATTTGATTATATCAAATTAACCAATCAAATGAGTTTAACTGTTGAATTTGAAGTTAGATTGGAGTTACTACACCTTCATACAATTCAATTGCACTTTGAATCGTGCGATTTGATGTCGAAATGAGCTCAAACGGAGATTTGTCGGAAAACTGGTCGTAGAGAGAGACTTGAAAGCTTACCGACGGGGCGCATCGGTCCGAGCTTTCAATCTAGGCTGATAGCTCTTGTCCTGAGTTTATTCCTAGGATTAAGAATTGCATCAATTGATGCTGAATTGAGTGAGAATTCTGTCATCAAAATTATGTTGGTTCTCTCTCTAACACCGATCAGAATTTATAGAGGGGAGCCAAATTGGCTTACCTCTCATCTCTAATTCAGCTATAGAAGGACTATGGAGGTTTTGGGAGGGCTTAGTTTGGCCTAGGAAGGGCTCAAATTGGCCAATTTCAGCTTGGCCGAAACAAGGCAGCTTCGGTCCACCGGAGCTACTTCATTGTTCAATTACGCCGGCGCTTCTCCAGTTACCCTCGGGGCAATTGGAGATTACAAGCATGTAGCTGACTTCTCCCCGATTCCAAAGAACTTGACTGCACTTCTTTGGCTCAAAAAAGACCCTATATCGGAGCTCTTCTTTGAGCTTTGCCAAAAATTGGATCAATTGAGAGAGGATGGAGTTTTCTGGTGTGGAGAAGATGAATGAGTAGGGGCTCTTTATATTGGAAGCTCGGGAACTTCTTGGCCGTCTGATTGGTGCCTTATTGGGGGTCATTCATTGCCTGAAACTCCGTGGCCGGAGACTTTTCAGCTTCACTGGTGCTGCTCGATTTTCTAGCGAGTGAATAATGTTGACATCTGAATGAAGAAGACGACTTTGTTCCGAATTGGACCGGACCGATCCAAATTGGGTTCAAAGCTTAAACCAGCCAGATCAAGCTTGATTCGACCAAATTTTTCAAAATTTAAAAATTCTAAATTAATCTAAATTAATTTTCTATCCAATCGTGGCCTCAAATCTCAAATTTGAATTTTATAAGCCACCTAGAAAAATGAATTTGGCATTTGGTTCAATAGTGGTCCAAACCGGTTCAATCCGGTTCGGATCTAGTTCACCTAAACCGGTTTGGTTTCCATCTCCAATTCATCCTAAAGTCATTTTTCTTGACTTTTGTGACTATTTAGGTCACTCGGGATTTATAAATTTCTCGGTTTGCCCTTTCTCTATTGGTTTTGGTTCAATCTTGTTGGATCCGGTTCATCTGAACCGGTCTGGTTCTTCAATTCCATTTTATCCTAAGGTTCTTTTCCAAGGTTTTATGAACCCTTTAGGCACTCAAGAGTTGTAAATTTCCCAAATTACCAGTTATCTTGATGATCGGGTTTGTGAACCGGTTCGATTTTTCTCACTCGGGTTAATTGGTTCTTTCCCCGATTTCCTTGTCTTAAAGGGACGAGGTTTACACAACCCCTCCTAGACTTAGCACGGAACACCAAAGGTTGTACGAGGAGTTCACTCATGTATTTTGGCAACCTAACCTCATCTCTAAGGAAGGTACCGACTCTTGGGTTGAACAAGAGGAAGTCTAATCCCATCCTTCTCCTATTAACCATCCCCCTCTAGCAGACATTCCCATAAACCTCAAGACTCTCCATCAACTAGGGTGTAAGCCCTTCCTCGGATAGAAAGATGCTAGTGGTGCCATGGAATGGCTAGCAAATACTAAGAAGCTGATGGTAATCATCATGATACCACCTGAGTACATGGTGATCCTGACAGAATTGTTTTAGGAGGGAAGTGCCAAACACTGGTGGGACAATGTCCAGAACCTGAATACCACCACCCCCACTTGGGAATAGTTTGAGGAGAGGTACTCAAAGGAGTACCTGGTGCCTCGTTTGATAAATGAGAAGAAGCAAGAGTTCATCCAACTTTGACAAGGGCTTAACTCCATATTGAAGTATGAAATGAAATTCAACAGGTTAAGACCCTTTTCTCCTAACCTAGCCAGGTCGACATATATATGTCAGCGGTGCGTGGACGGTCTCAATATGGACATTCGAGACCGTATGGGAGTACTAGGAAACCCATGGACCTGGCAGCGGTGATCAGTATGGCTCATGTGTGTGAGCTACTAGTGCAGACTCAACGCCGTCAGATGGAGCATACGACCCTGAAGGAGGATAAGGGTCAAAACAATCAAGAAGAATGGAAGGAACACAAAAGTCTAAAATGGGGGAATAGAATGGCATTTCAAAGAAGAAAGGACATGCCACCATGATGTGAATCCGACTAAAGAGAGTACGAATTCACAAGTTCAATAAACCAGACCTACAATGGAGTTGAACACTTTGTCACCAAATGGGATAAATGATCACTTGAGACTTCAAGAGGGCCCAATCACAAGGTTAAGGGGCTAAAAAGATTCAAAGAAGCTTTATATGGGCTGATTAAAGAGATTGCTGAATATTCAAATAGAAGCCCAAATGAAGAGCCCAAGATGAGCCCAAGAGGAGGTCCAGATTTAATTAATAAGGAGAGATTTATAAATATAATAAATCTCTTAGGATAATACTAGGTAGTTAGATTGGATAAGGTTAGCTTATAACCATAATAGATTTTTTCCTCATTATGTGGGTTATTCGGTTGTTTTCTGAGCCTATAAAAGGCATACTCCACAGCATTGTAGAGACACACTTTGGAATTAATATCTTGTGAGGTTGTCTTCTTTCTATCTTGAAAGTGCTTTTGAACTTATCAGGTTTTTACCTGTGGCGTTCAAACAATCAAGACTTATCACCTGGGGTTTTCTAAGAGTTCTTCTTAGAGGATTTGGGTGTGGCATCTACATATCCCATACCTTGTTTCTCACATAAACAAGGTATATTCCATCTTTTCGCACTTGCGTCGTGAAAGTCTTGGGATCATTTCCATATTTGGTGTAGGGTGTCGTTAGCATATTGGCGAGGTTCGCATCAGTAATGATGTGAATCCGACTAATGGGAGTACGAATTCACAATTTCAATAAACCAGACCTACAATGGAGCTGAACACTTTGTCACCAAATGGGATAAATGATCACTTGAGACTTCAAGAGGGCCCAATCACAAGGTTAAGGGGCTAAAAAGATTCAAAGAAGCTTTATATGGGCTGATTAAAGAGATTACTGAATATTCAAATAGAAGCCCAAATGAAGAGCCCAAGATGAGCCCAAGAGGAGGTCCAGATTTAATTAATAAGGAGAGATTTATAAATATAATAAATCTCTTAGGATAATACTAGGTAGTTAGATTGGATATGGTTAGCTTATAACCATAATAGATTTTTTTCCATATTATGTGAGTTAGTCGGTTGTTTTCTGAGCCTATAAAAGGCATACTCCATAGCATTGGAGAGACAAACACTTTGGAATTTATATCTTATGAGGTTTCGTCTTCTTTCTATCTTGAAAGAGTTTTTCTAAGAGTTCTTCTTAGAGGAAAGACCAAAACCTTTGGGGATTAAGGGAACAGGAAAGCCTTAAATGGATCAAATGACTAAGACTGGAGTAAAAACCCGAAAGCTATGAAAATGTTAAATAGATTTCTACAGGATAAATGAGAGATTTTGACACAAAGGGGGATGTGAAATCCACCTCAAAGGAATAGATGAGTACTGGGAGCAAGTGAGAATGAGGTGAGATAGACGAGAAGTACTCATAGGATCTCAAGGGTAAAGGTAAGCAAGGGAAGATGGTGTCAAGGAATGTCATTAAAGGTTGGATATTCGCAATGGTAAACTAGAAGGAAATTCTAGGAGAAAGCAAGTGTAAAACTTACCAAGGAAGGGAACCTTGGAAAAACATAAGTGTACCAATTAGGAGGAAATGGGACCAACAAAATTGTAAAGAAGATAAGCTCCTCAAAGACAAGTTGCTGGAGATGAAAGACCAAGTGCAAAGGGAAAGTAATTGTGAAGGTCCAAGGGATAAGTTAAACCCAAGTAACGGGTAAGTAGGAAGACAACATCAAAAGATGTCATACGAGTAAGAAAGGAACTAACTCAGAATAAAGGACCATGAAATGATCACAAGTGAATAAGAGTGGTTTATGAAAAGAAGAATCCTTAAAGGAAAGGACGCCCTTGGGAATTGGGAATGACATAAGAAAGGAAGAGCTTCAGCATATCAGTAAGTATCAGGAAATTTAAAAACTTGAAAAAATTGAAAGACCCAATAAAGAAGTTGGGAAAAGATGAGTAAGTAAGGAAACCAATATGGTTATAAAGGATATGACATCAAAGACAAGTTCCAAAGAATTTCATGCGACATGTAAGCCCAACTATCCTAGGGAAATATGACTTAGGTAAGGAAGAGTCTATGATTTGAGCATAACGAGGTTAGGCGCTAAAATATGGAACGAAATAATAACCAAAGAATGAGGGAAGGATCAATGTTGGATGAAAAGGTGATAACACCAACACCTGTGGAAGTATGTACCCAATGCTGGAACGGACACTGAGCTAAGAAGGTTAACAATAAAGAAAGTAACCAAATGCAAGAAGGATTGAGTATTTTGGAACTCCCAATCATGAAATCTTAAGTAAAGGATTTTGGAATGGAGAAATAGTGCTTTGGGAAAATGAAGGATGTAAATTTGAGGATATGACATTAAGCCTTCCAGTGAGATATGCTTAGCTAAAGTAAGCTCCATGGAATGAGAATGGGATATGAATGAAAAGAAAATCTTAAGTATGTGATATAAGGAATAAACGGAAATAATTGAGAAGGTAGCAGGTCGATAAACTACAAATTTGTATCAATGAAGATTCACTCCAATACAAAGGATGTGGAATAAGTTTTGGGAACAAAACTCCTCAAAGGAGGGGAGAGTTGTAAACCCTGCCCTTTGGAGTTAAGGAAAACCGGGAAAAGAACCGGTCAAATTGAGTGAGAAAATCAAACTAGTTCACAAACCCGATCATCAGAGAATGGGCAAATTGCAAAATTTACAACTCACGAGAGACCCAAAGGGTAATAAAAACCTTGGAAATGGACCTTAGGACAACGTGGGAGAGAAAACCAGACCGGTTCATGTGAACCAGATCCAAACCGGATTGAACCAGTTTGGACCAGTTTGAACCAATATTTTATATCATACCTGGTTGGGATGAGAAGTATCTCGAAAATGAAAACCCACTACTAAGTGGAATTTTAACATCACACCTCAATTGAATGATGTAGAAATTACGTGGAAAAACTATTTACCAATTGTAAGTATATCATACCTGGTTGGTATGATAAACTTTGTGTAAGGAAGTAGAAAACTCGTTAATCGATTATGAGCGGAGATGTCCTCACACCCAATTGGTGTGATTGACGGCTAAAATATTATTTTTGTTGGAAGTGCTCTCTCCTGACTGTGTGCCACTACTTAAACTTTTTAGGAGACCTTCTTGACAGGAGCTCAAATAGCTTAGATAGGCCAGAGGCCATAGTTTTAGAACTTGGGGGCTAATATGCCCGATTTTGAAAATCTCGTACAGTGAGCCCAAGGCCAGCTGGCACGAGTAGGAGCTTGTAAATAAACATGAGTTTAAGCCATGAAAATTTTAAATGAATAAATGTGTTTGTCCATGGTACCAAATAGGACTGACATACTCAATGGACTAGCGACAATGTGACATGACAGGTCGATGAACCAGTCGAGACAAATAGCTATAGGTCGCAGTTGGACTAGTGGCCCCACAAATTAAATAGATTATGTGGAAAACTATTGTTTTTTACATGCACTAAGGTACGGGACCTTCAAGACGCCCATGAGGGGTAGTGATGTGTCCTTGGGGCTACTAGATGACATGGTGGAGATAAGGGCAGATTGTCATGCCAGCAGTTAGGGAAGCTCGACGTAGCTTCATGCACATGAGACTAGGGTGGGTTGGGATGAGGTCTTTGTCCTCATACAGACACAAAGTTTTCTTTACGAGGATTGAGGGTTGGATGTCGTGTACATCCACTCATTCTCAATGTAGAAGTGGACGGGCTTCTATCTAGGTGGTTGGTAAAGTCACTCCGATGCCACAAGTGGGTGCAATGGACGTGTTGCCCTACAAATGTTTTCCCTTCATGATGAAAGGCATGTGTTGGTTGATAAACACATCATTTATGATTAATGATGAGAAATAACTATGAAAATCGAGATTTTGAGAATGAAATATTTTAAAGAAAATAAGAAGTCTCGCACACTCCAATTCAAAACTATTTATTGAAACTTTATTTTCTTTAAAATTTCTCATTCACTAAGTTGTAGAAACTCACCCACCATTTTTATCTTTTTTCAGGAAATAGAGAAATGAATAGGGATAGCACCAGGCCTTACCCTTTGTCAAGTATGCTTAATTATCTTAAGCTTGCATTTTTATGGATATATCTTATTCCATGGAACAAGGTTAAGATTTTGCCTGGCTCCTCTTGAATTAAAGAAGGGGGAAACCCCTTTTGAACCAAGAGAGCGGTCGGTTGTTCACAAGAATCTGACCAAATTGGGTAGAGGCTTGACATCCATATGATTCAATTGAGCTTTAAACCGCAACATTTGGGTACTAATTGAGGTTAAACGGAGCTTCACTAGAAAACTGCTTGTAGAGAGAGAAAGCTTCGAAAGCTTACTGTCGAAGGTGCGGCGGTTCAAGCTCTCGATCAGGGAAGGTTGCTCGTGTCCTGAGGTTCATTATAGGATCAAGAATCACAAAATTTAAAGTCAAATCGAAGGTGAGTTTAGTTATTGATATTCACCACTTTCTCTCTCTAACTCCGATCTACAACGACTGAATAGTGCCAAATTGGCTTACCTTTCAGCTCTGTTCAGGTCGTGTAAGGATTATAGGGTGTTGGGGAGGCTTGATTTGGCTGGAGGAGGGCTGAATTTGGCCAAATTTAGCTCAACCAAAATAGGGCAGCTTAGGTTCGTCGGAGCAGCTTCACTGTTTGATTCTGCCGGCGCTTCTCCGACAGTCTTCGGGTCAAAAGGAAGATTCTAGGAAGATTATATTAGGTAGTTGACTTCCCCCGTAGTCTGTAGGACCCGACCTTGCCTTCTAAGGCTAAGAAAAATGCCTATATTAGAGATCTGGTTCGAGCTTTGCCAGAAAATGGAGCAATTGAGAGAGAATGGAGATTTGAGGTGTGTGGAGAATGAACGGAGAGTAACTCTTTAAATAGGGAACTCGGGGATCATCTACCCAACAACTTTCCATTTTAGTTGTGCTTATCCTCGCCCTAAAACAGCATGATCAGAGTTGTTATTCCTTCACCAGTGTTATCCATTTTCTACATTAATGAACAGTGTTGTCATCCAGAGGAAGAAGATGACATTGTTCTGAACCAGACCGGACCGGTCCGACCGAGTTTAATGCATAAATCGGCCGATTCAAGAATGATTCGACCAGTTTTTTCAAAATTAAAATTTTATAAATTTATCTAAATTCATTTTCTATCTAATGGTGGCTTCAATTTCCCAATTTGATCATTTTAAGCCACCAAAAAAAATGAATTTAAAAACCAGTTCAAGTATATTTTAAACTAGTTCAATCCGATTCAAGTCTGGTTCACCCTGAACCGGTCTAGTTTTCTCTTCTCGTTTGTCCCAAGGTTCTTTTCCATGAATTTTATGACTATTTGAGTCACTTGGGATTTGTCAATTTCTCATTTTACCCTTTCTTTAGTGGTTAAGGTGTGTGAACTGATTCGGTTTTATCTTATGAAACGATCGGTTCTTTTCTCAATTTTCCTTATCTTTAAAGGGCGAGGTTTGCACTTCGAATGACAATTCCAATGGCCTCGACCACCTTGGATGCCTAAAACAAATACTAGCTTTCCATAACCATCAACCTTGCTCGATTGGATAAGTATGGAAGGAAAATTAAATCATTAATATTCTAATCTTGGGGTTAAGTGAATGAGCTGACTAAAATAGACATTTTATGAGCTATACACCATCAATCAAGGTGATTCAAGTGTACAGGGACTCTTGTAAAGTCAACTTTCACCCTTTGACAAGACTTTTACTTATTTTCTATTAAGTTTTTGATCAACCACAATCGGAACAATTTTAGTCGACTCCTACAAAACTAAGTTTACAATGGCCTAAATAGAGGTCAAAATTACCTTTACGCTTAGTTTGAGAATTTTTGAAGATATTTTGATTATGGGTCAAAAGCACATAACTAGTTTTAAAGAAAATTTCATTGTTTGTAATATACCTAATATCATTCTTCTGTGGTATCATTTTGTGAGTAAATTTTTCGATACTGAATGTTCATTTATGACTTGTAATTCATATATCAATCGAATCCCATGAATAATTATTGATAATTCTTTTCAAGGCAAGGCAAGATATATTGTTACACTGTTAAAAATATTTATGTCTTAGTAGTTTGAAAGAAAATATAAGTGATAGGGCCATTCTTGCTATATTGTTGGTGTGGTTCTTGTGCATTGCTTCATTCTTGCTATACATTCAATATAATTTGATTAATTCTCTTAATTATTATTTTTTATTAGTTAGCCATTTTGGGCCTTGCACTTGTAATTAGTGCTGCTCAATATGCCTCTCAAATTCTATTAGCTGATAATTATAACTGTGTTTGTGGCCAATAGTAAACAAGCTTCACATTTATCATGCCCGACTATTATTTATCACTCGACTCCCTACTGTTTTCCAAGTTCCTTCATGATTTTTTTGGGCGATCGTGATCTTCATAGGTGTTTTCTTCACCACAATGTTCTTGGTAATGCATATAGTTCATATTATGAATTTTCTCCAATGGGCAAAAACTTGAACAGGGTAGTTAATGAGAGCCATTATTGACTGCATCTGTGGTTTTTACTGTGGAACCTAAGCATGATAGTGATGGATGTATAGGATTGTATAGGAGTCGGCTGAAACTAAACGGATGCATAGTGACTATAAGGTCTGCTCATTATTTATCTATAAATGTAATATATCTGATAGAACTCCTGGATATTTAGACGAGTTATAGTTGAAAGATTTTAATTTGGAAAATCATATATTCTGAATCTTTGGTCAACAACTATACTGTGCCAATCTATGGATTCTCTAAAGATACAAGCTAATATTAATGGCTTTTGAATCCATTGAATAAAGCTAAACAGAGAATCATGCTTTCAATTGGGTATGAAGTTGGTAGAAGTGGGTTTACAAAGGATTGTGTCATGCATCTTCTTTTCCAGAATTCTAATAGTAGAAGTAGGATATAATGTTTCTCATAGACCTTCTTAATAATGACTGATGTTTATTCAACGAACAACTCAATGGAATACATACATAACATAAGAACTTGCAAGAGCTTTGCTTATCCCAGGTGAAAACCAAGCAGACATAGGGAGGTCTTACAATGTTGAAACACCAAGTAAAATTGCATATTATTCATAATGCAGAGGACTTGATAAAAATCAGAAGTATTGCCCTTCCTATGTTGCCAAATGCCAAAACTCGAAAATATGTAGAGAGGAAATGCAATTTCATTTATCCTTTGAACTAAGTAATTATTAGTGTGTTATCCAAGTTGTTATAATTTTAATTAAATAATCAATATTTTAAAAATTAATTATTTAAATAATAATATATGTGTGTGTAAATTAGTTCTTGAATTAGCTGTCTTACGAGCCTATAGGGCACCGAGCATCCATTGTCTACCAAGTCTATATAATTCACTTTACAATGAAAACCTAACATTATATATATCATTCCCCAACCCGGTTTGGTTTAATCCCCGTGAACAACCCGTCGGTCTCTCGGTTCAAGAGTAGTCTTCTTCTTCTATAACTCGAGATGAGCTAGGCGTAATTTCATCCTTGTTCCCTGGAAAGACATATATCAAATAAATGCAAGTTTAAGGAAAATTAAGCATACCTGACAAAGGGTAAGGCTCAATGTCATTTTCTCTTTTCTTGATAAAGGGATAGAAAAGAGGGATGAGTATAACGACTCATTAAATGGGTTTTCAAAATTTTAACTTTTAGGATAAAGATTTGTATTGGAGTGTAAACCCCACCCTTTTGAGCTAAGGAAAAACCGAGAAAAGAGCCGGTCAAACCAAGTGAGAAAACTAAACCGGTTCACAAACCCTATCAATTCTGAACGGGCAAATTGGGAATTTACAACTCTTGGGTGATCCAAAGGATTCATAATACTATGGAAAAGAACCTTAGGATGAATTGGAAGAGAAAAACCAGACCAGTTTAGATGAACCATATCCAACTAGATTGAATCGAGTTGGTTCATGAACCAGAACCAATAGAGAATGGGCAAA
This sequence comes from Trapa bicornis, assembly GCA_030064425.1. NCBI lineage: Eukaryota > Viridiplantae > Streptophyta > Magnoliopsida > Myrtales > Lythraceae > Trapa > Trapa bicornis. The sequence continues at coordinate 2,327,712 of CM057745.1, forward strand.
TCAGAGAAATTAAACTCCTTGGTGCTCCAAAGAAATTCATAAACTTTGGAATTGAACCCTAGAACAAAGTGGGAGAGAAAAATCAGACCGATTCTAGTGAACCGGACCCGAACCAAATTAAACCGATTTAAGAACCAAGCTAGTTTATGAACCGAAATTGATAAAAAGGTGGTAAACCAGGAATTTTATGGACCTTAAGTGACCTATGGAGTCACAAAAATCATGGAAATGGACTTGTGAAGGAATTGGGGATGAAAACCAAACCGGTTCAGGTGAACCGGATTCAAACCAGTTTGGACTGGTTTGAACCACTATTGAACTCAATCCTAAATTCATTTTTCTTGGTACCTTAAATAATTCAAATTTTAGATTTGAGTCCACCATTGGATAGGAAATTAATTTAGAAATTTTTAGATTTGAAAAACTCGGTCGAATGAGGGGTGAACCGGCCGGTTTAAGCTTTGAACCCGATTTGAACCAGTCTGGTCCGGTCCAGTTCGGAAAATGTCATCTTCTTCCTCAGGATAACAGCATTGTTTACTCGCTGGGAAACCAAGCAACGCCGATGAAGAAGAAATGCTTCTATTCGAGGCATTTCAGCTCTTTAATGCCTGTAATAAATGGTGCCAAATGGATGGCCAACGGGTCCCCGAGCTCCATATATAAAGAGCCCCTCCCCATTCATCCTCTCCACACCTGAAATGTCACGCCCCGACCCGGTTTGGTCGGATCCCCGTGATCAACCCGCCACTCTCCCAGTTTATTAAAGGGTTTCCCCTTATTGTAAACCGTAAAGAGTAAGGCATCCTTTAACTTGCACCTTTTTCCTGGAATAGCATAATCAAAACTGTATGAAATTTAAAACTTTACATACCTGTCTTACAAGCATCTTAGTTGACGGTCTTTAAGGGGAGGCTTTCCGGGATTTCCTGAAAGGGATATAAGGGAGGGGGTGAGTACGACTACTCAGTGAATGGGTTTTTAAAAACTTTTGAGTTTTAAGAAAAACATTTATATGGAGTGTGCTAGACTCCTTTGTTTTCAAAAATCCCATCATTTAAAAATTTGTGTTTTTCCATTATTTCTTAGTTACCACGGTGTGTCATCACCCATCACACATCCTTCATCATGAAGGTTACACACATTCGCAAGTCAGTATCACTACTGAACCCGCTAGTGGCTTCGGAGAGACTTTTCCTGCCACCCGGATCGAAGTACGACCACTTCTACCCTGGGAATGAGTGGATGTACGTGACATCCTACCCACAATCCCGAAATCACTTCTTCATATTCGTATGAGGACAGAGACCTCATCCTGTCCCCACCCCGATCTCATGCGCTTCGTGCTACTCCAGATTTCGCACAAACACCTGGAACGACGAACTGTCCTTATAGCCACCAGGTCGTCTAGTGCCCTTAGGACGCATCACTACCCCTCATGGGTGTCTTGATGATCCCGTACTCACAGTGCATGCACAAACAATGTTTTCTTATATTGCCATGTAATCCGTGGTGCCACTAGTCCAAGGGCCCCGACTCTCAACTCAACCCGCAGCTGTTTGTCTTGACTAGTCCGTCGACCTGTCATGTCGCACTGCCGCTAGTTGACTGAGCATGTCGATCCTATCTTGGTACCATGGCCAAATAATTCACTTATTAAGTTTTATGGCACATATATCATGTTCATTTACGAGCTCCTGCTCGTGTCAACTGGCCTTGGGCCCATTGTTCGAGATTTTCAAAATCGAGGCCCCCGGCCTATTAGAGCTATTCGAGCTCCCATTGAGAAGGTCTCCCAAATTGTTTAAGCATTGGCACACAGTCAGGGGAGAGCACTTCCGACAAAAATAGGTTTCTACTGTCCATCATAACGACCGGTATAAGGACATCTCCATTCATAACCGATGAATGGGTTTTCAACTTCCTTCGAGGAAGTCTCATCATACCAACCGGGTATGATCTACTTACAACCTGAGGTTAATCCTTTTGGTCCTAATTCGGATATGGAAAGGCTGATGAAGTGTTGGGAGGGCTTGGTTTGGCCTGAGGAGGGCTTGAAATGGCCAATTTTAGCTTGGCTGAAATAGGGCAGCTTCGGTCCGCCGGAGTTGCTTCACAATTCCATCATGTCAGCGCTTCTCCAACGATTCTTGGATTGACTGGAGTTTGCTATCAGATAGCTGTCTTCTCCCCGGTTCTAAAGAGCCCGGCCTTTGTTCAAGTAGAAGCACTGGTTCGAGCTTTACCGGGAAATGGAGCAGTAGAGAGAGAGAGAAAAGTGTTCAGGTGTGAGAAGAATGAAATGGGGATGACCTCTTTATATAGTCGTAAAATCCATGTATTAAATGGGCGAGATTTATTACTAGTATTAATATTGCCATAAATTATTGGTATTAATTCCAATAATTTAATTTCAGTATTAAATTATCGGTATTAATTCCAATAATTATATATATATTAATTGATGGCTATTTGTGATAAGCCGTACGTTCGCATAAAAAAGTAGGTCACCCATCCTGACACTACTCTCAGGTAAGCACGCTTAACTTTGAAGTTCTTATATAATCTAGTTCACTTGAACCAATTTGGTTTGTGTTTTCTAATTTGTCTTAAGTTTGTTTTCCAATGTTTAATAAATCTTTTGTATCAACCAAAAGTTGTAAATTTTCATATTGTTTATTCCCAAATGTAAACCGGTTTGGTTTTCTTATTCGGTTTGACCGGTTTTTTTCCCGGTTTTCATTAACTCAAATGTGCGGGGTTTACAACTCTCCCCTTTTTTTAGGAGTTTTGTCCCCAAAACTTAGTTAACATCCTTGCATGAGCAATCATTTCATTTGATGCCCTTTTGGTGTTTGCTTAACATGCAAAGTCTTCTCTTGTTCTTTTAATTAGTCCTTTTTACATCCTTCACTTAAAAAATTCATTTTCGTTAATATTATTTACTCCCTCCATGGAGTTTTTCATAATTAGACATACCTTACCTCATGATACGTTCTTAGATTTTATCTCTCATTTTGCTTAGGGAAACATTCTTCCCCTTTAGGTCCAGTACTCAAGATTGGGAATTCCAAGATAACTAACCATTTTCGTGTCTAGTTAAATGCTTGATCATTGAAACACTTAGCTCGTCGTCCTATAGAGCATTTGGTACTTATTTTCGCGAAATTCTTTATCACCACCTTTTCATCCTATTTCGACTCTTCATCCATTCGTTGTCTATTATAAATTCGGTCCAAATTGTTATATTTGACCTCGTCATGCTTATTAGCGGACTCTTCCTTACTTCGAGTCATATTATCCTCGAGTTGTTGGGCTTACATGTCCTTACAGCATGGCATTTTCTGGGACCTATCTCTGTCCATTTGATTTTTAGAACATCTCCTGAAGTATCTCTCTTAGCTTTTAGACCTTTCAGGGATCGTATAACTTCATTTCTCTTTTATTTTGATAGTATTCCTCAACTATCCCTTTTTTTTTACCATTATTAACTCCACTTACTCAATTGTGTTGGTTGTCCTTACCCACTCATTCCTTTTCGACTTCCTTATTAAGTATTTCATGTTCCAATTAATTAAATTCCCAGATGTTTTACCGACATGCTGGGTTTCATCCTTTCTTAGATCCATCATCATTCCCAATGATGTCCTCTACTCAAGGGTATTCCTTTGGCCTTAACCCCCTCTGATTTGTTTGTAACCATTTCACAATTCTTTATTTTTCTGGTACAATCATCTGGCCAGCTGTACACTCGTTCTTCAAGCCCATCCTATTATCCATCTCATTCCTTCTTAGGGTTTTGTTTATTCTATTTGGCTGTCTGTCGTTATTAGTTTTCCTCTTTCTACTTGGTTCTCATGTTCCCTCCAAATAGGTCAGCCTGGGCCATTATGATATTTCCTTCCTTGGAAACATTTCCTAATTAAGGGTTGGTTTCTTTCACTCCACATTGTGTCCATCTACCCCTCCATAATTCCTTTAATTTAATTTCCTTCTTAGGACCTCATTTTTCCTTGGTACTCGACTTTTCCATCTCAACAAACATTTCATTTGTGAGCTTATCATTCCTTCTATTTTGGTTGGTTCCATTTCCTCTTAATTGGGATACACATGTCTTTCCGGGGCTTCCTTTCTTGGTAGGATTCTTTGCCTTTCCCCTGACATTCTTTTCTTACATTTGCTATAGGGGATTTCTACACTTAAATGACATCCCTTGATGTCGTCTTCTCATATTTACCTTTACTCCTCAAATCTTTTAGGCACATCTTTTATGCTTTATTTGCATCCTTATTTGTACCCAGTACTTGTCTATTTCTTTAGGGAGCATACAAATCTTCCTTGTTTCAGGATCATTGTGGGAGAGGCTTGCCTATTCCTTTCTTGGCTTGAGTTTAGTCGTTAATTGGTCCTTGGTCCTTTTAAGGATTTCTTGTATCCTTCTTTTCCCGAGTATTTGACCTTTCTACCTCTCTCTTCTTTGTCGGAACTTACATTATGGCTTTCCCGAGTATTTGTTCGTTAACTGCTTTGCCTCCACCATTTGTTTGGTCTAAGTTTCTTAGCAGCTGTTTCTCGAGTCCTCCTGTCCTTAACATCCATCTCACTAACCTTTTTAGGGTGTAGTCCCTTCTACTTCCCGATCTTCCTTAGGGTATCATTTGTTCCCTCTAACTATTTTGTTGTAACGACTTGCTTTCTCTTGTCATTTTGGTCTGAACTTCCTATTTGACATAGTTGCTTTTTCCAAGGTGATTTATTCCTGTAATGCCAATACGTCCTATTTGTCATCAAATGTTCGTATTGTCTTCTCTTGTGGATGCACTCCTTTCTTTACTGTGGTTTAAATCGATGGTTCTCTCGAAGACCAGTTCTTTAACTCTCTTTCTCGGGTTGACCTTCTTAAGAAGAAATTTAAATTTTACATTTATCTCGTCATTTCTTGACCTCTTGGTGAACCGCTTACTTAGCTAGCTCTATGGTTTCGGTCTCTAGTCCTTCATGGTCTTTGAGGAGTTATTGCCCTGAATTTATGAGGTGTGAAACACCTCTTCTTTCCTTACACCTATAATAGTTTATCATAGTACTTGTCTTTAGTAGGGTTGGGCACTTCTTCAGGTAATTTCTCAATCATTCATACTTGTAATAGGTTATTACTTTACATGGATTGTTGTGGTCCCTTCTTTCCTTCGAGTAGGGCATTTCCAGGGTTACTATTGGTTTGGTGCTCTACCGTACTTTGAGTCTGATCACTTTGACAGTTTTCTTACTGAATCTCCTTTGCTAAAGGGTCATGGTAAGAGTCTTCCTAGGTTTCTTAATTCCCTGATTCATCTTTCATAACCGGGATGTAACTTTTCCTTAGCTTCCCGGATAGTGTGGGTTTGCTTTATTTTCCTTAGGCCATATTCCCAACACAATTGCATCATCAGGAGAGAGAGTTTTGAGAATTTGAGTATTTTATTAACAGGGGAATACAAAAGATTAGGCTTTCAGCCCTATCACAAGAAATGGTTGCAAAATAACTAAGGATCTATGGAATTCTTGATAAACGTCTTCCTCCATACTTAGAGTTGTGCCACCAATAAGTCTTAGCACCATTCTCTAGGATACTTCCCCATTTGGTCTTTTGACATTTCAGCCTAGTGTCAAGCATTTGAGAAGCTTCTAGGGTTGTCTCTCTACGGAGGTAGGGTGTTGAGTAGAGCCATTCCAAGTTTTCTTGGTTCCTCTCCTAGGTGCCATCTAAAAAATTTTAGGATAAATCCTATAAGTTACTATATTTTCTAGCCTTCATTATGTATTTGAGGAAACAAGCTCTAATACCACTCTAGTTGTCACGCCCTAACCCGGTTTGGTCAGATCCCCGTGATCAACCCGCCACTCTCCCAGTTTATTAAAGGGTTTCCCCTTATCATAAACCGTAAAGAGTAAGGAGTCCTTTAACTTGCACCTTTTTCCTAGAATAGCATAATCAAAACTGTATGAAATTTAAAACTTTACATACCTGTCTTACAAGCATCTTAGTTGACGGTCTAAGGGGAGGCTTTCCGGGATTTCCTGAAAGGGATATAAGGGAGGGGGTGAGTACGACTACTCAGTGAATGGGTTTTTAAAAACTTTTGAGTTTTAAGAAAAACATTTATATGGAGTGTGCCAAACTCCTTTGTTTTAAAAAATCCCATCATTTAAAAATTCGTGTTTTTCCATTATTTCTTAGTTACCACGGTGTGTCATCACCCAACCCACATCCTTCATCATGAAGGTTACACACATTCGCAAGTCAATATCACTAATGAACCCGCTAGTGGCTTCGAAGCGACTTTTTCTTCCACCCGGATCGAAGTACGACCACTTCTACCTTGGGAATGAGTGGATGTACGTGACATCCTACCCACAATCCCGAAATCACTTCTTCATGTCCGTATGAGGACAGAGACCTCATCCTGTCCCCACCCCGGTCTCATGCGCTTCGTGCTACTCCAGATTTCGCACAGACACCTGAAACGACGAACTGTCCTTATAGCCACCAGGTCGTCAAGTGCCCTTAGGACGCATCACTACCCCTCATGGGCGTCTTGATGATCCCGTACTCATAGTGCATGCACAAACAATATTTTCTTATATTGCCATGTAATCTGTGGTGCCACTAGTCTAAGGGTCCCGACTCTCAACTCAACCCGCAGCTGTTTGTCTTGACTAGTCCGTCGACCTGTCATATCGCACTACCGCTAGTTGACTGAGCATGTCGGTCTTATCTTGGTACCATGGCCAAACAATTCACTTATTAAGTTTTATGGCACATATATCATGTTCATTTACGAGCTCCTGCTCGTGTCAACTGGCCTTGGGCCCACTGTTCGAGATTTTCAAAATCGGGCATTTAGCCCCTATGTTCCAAAATCGGGCCCCCCAGCCTATTAGAGCTATTCGAGCTCCCGTCGAGAAGGTCTCCCAAATTGTTTAAGCATTGGCACACAGTCAGGGGAGAGCACTTCTGACAAAAATAGGTTTCTACTGTCCATCATAACGACCGGTATAAGGACATCTCCGTTCATAACCGATGAACGAGTTTTCAACTTCCTTCGAGGAAGTCTCATCATACTAACCGGGTATGATCTACTTACAACCCGTAAGTAGTTTTTTTCGCATAACTTTCACATCACTTTCTCTAAGTAGTGATGATTAAAATACCACTAAACAGTGGGTTTTTATATCGAGGCACTTATCATCCCCAACCGGGTATGATGTTAGTAAACCCACTCACAACCGATAAGTGGTTTTTATCTTTAAGTTGTGCTCATCATCCCAACCGGGTATGATGTTAGTAAACCCACTCACCCGTTAATGCCGTGAATTCCACTAGACTGGTTCTTTGTATTCACACGAGCTTGTCCTTGCTGGCGTTCCCGATATTTTGCGTTCCGATGAAGGCACGGTCCGAGCTTTCGATCTAGGCAGATAGGTCTCATCCTGAGGTTAATCCTTTTGGTCCTAATTCAGATGTGGAAAGGCTGATGAAGTGTTGGGAGGGCTTGGTTTGGCCTGAGGAGGCTTGAAATGGCCAATTTCAGCTTGGCCGAAATAGGGCAGCTTCGGTCCACCGGAGTTGCTTCACAATTCCATCATGTCAGCGCTTCTCGAACAATTCTCGGATTGACTGGAGTTTGCTATCAGATAGCTGTCTTCTCCCCGGTTCTAAAGAGTCCGGCCTTTGTTCAAGTCGAAGCTCTGGTTCGAGCTTTGCCAGGAAATGGAGCAGTAGAGAGAGAGAGAAAAGTGTTCAAGTGTGAGGAGAATGAAATGGGGATGACCTCTTTATATAGTCGTAAAACCCGTCTATTAAATGGGCGAGATTTATTACTAGTATTAACTTTGAAGTTCTTATGTAATCTAGTTCACTTGAACCAATTTGGTTTGTGTTTTCTAGTTTGTCTTAAGTTTGTTTTCCAATGTTTAATAAATCCTTTGTATCAACCGAAAGTTGTAAATTTTCATATTGTTTATTCCCAAATGTAAACCGGTTTTCTTATTCGGTTTGACCGGTTTTTTTCCCGGTTTTCCTTAACTCAAATGTGCGGGGTTTACGTGAAAACTCCATTCTCTCTCAACTGCTCCATTTTCCAGCAAAGCTTGAACCAGAGCTTCGACATTGGGTCTTTTCTAAGCCAAACAAGTTGTCTTCATTTCCTCCAAGGGTCGTCGAAGAAATGCCTGCGTGATGGAACAATGAAGCAGCTTCGGTAGACCGAAGCTGCCCTATTTTGGCCGAGCATAAATCAGCCATTTCAAGCCCTCCGCAGGCTAAACCAGGCCCTCCCACGAACGAATTAGGATTGAAAGGTAAGCCAATTCGGCTCCCCTCTACAAATTTCGACCGGTGCTAGAGAGAGAACCAACAGAATGTCAATTATGAAATTCTAACTCAATTTGGCATCAACCGATGTAATTCTTGATACTAGAATTAACCTTAGAATGAGAGCTACCTTCCTAGATAGAGAGTTCAGACCGCCATACCCTCGATGGTAAGCTTTTGAATCTTTCTCTCTCTATAGTTTATTCTCTGGCAATGCTTCGTTTGAGCTCATTCTAGCGTCAAAACTTGCAATTCAAAGTACTATTGAATCATATGAAGATGGAGGAACTCAATTTTAACTTCAATTTCAACAATTAGAAGAGTTTGAATGGTCAATTTGATTAAATCAAATTTTGTTGTGTTAAGGAGTTGAAATTGGGGGGAAATTAGGGAAAATTGGGGGAAATTGGGAATTTTCGAAATTTGTAGAACCAAAATGCAATTTTATGAAATTGAGTATCAATTGGGTTTTCTCATTCATTTGAAATGAATGAAGGCTATTAAGCCGAGTAATAATGAACAAGGATGTTCATATCGTGTAGGAACACGAAGTACCGGGAAACGCCAGCATGGACAAGGTCGCGTGTATACAAAGAACTGGTCTAGTGGAATTCACTGCGTTAACATTGAGTGGGGTTTTATATCATACCCAATTGGGGATGATAAGAACATCGAAATGAAAACCCACTACTATGTGGTATTTTAAACATCATAACTTACTGGAGTGATGTGAAAATTATGCAGAAAAGCTACTTACCGGTTGTAAGTAGATCATACCCTGTTGGTATGATGAAACTTCCTCAAAGGAAGTTGAAAACCCGTTCATCGGTTATGAACAGAGGTGTCCTTATACCCTGGCGGTAGAGAAAACATATGTTTTGTCGGAAGTGCTCTCCCATATGTGCCAATGCTTAAACAATTTGGGAGACCTTGTTGACGGGAGCTCGAATAGCTCTAATACGTTAGGGGCCTCAGTTTTGGAACTTGGGGACTAATATGCCCGATTTTGAAAATCTCGTACAATGGCCCCAAGGCTAGTTGGCACGAGTTGGAGCTCATAAATGAACATGATATATGTACCATTAAACTTAATAAGTGAATTGTTTGGCCTTGGTACTAAGATAGGACCGACATGGTCAGTCAACTAGCGGTAGTGCGACATGACAGGTCGACGAAATAGTTAAGACAAACAACTGCGAGTTGAGTTGAGAGTCGGAGTCGTTGGACCAGTGGCACCATAGATTACATGGCATGATAAGAAAACTTTGATTGTGCATGTACTATGAGAACATGATCATCAAGACACCCATGAGGGGTAGTGATGCATCCTAAGAGCCCTGGACAACCCGGTGAGTATAAGGGCAGTTCATCATTCCAGGTGTCTGTGCAAAATTTGGAGTAGCACCAAGCGCATGAGACCAGGGTGGGGAAGGGATGGGGTCTTTGTCCTCATACGGACACGAAGAATCGATTTTGGGATTAAGGGTCGGATGTCGCGTACATCCACTCATTCCTAGGGTAGAAGTGGACGTGCTTCTATCTGGGTGGCTGGTAAAGTCACTCCAAAACCACAAGTGGGTTCAGTGGTCGTACTGACCTATGAATGTGTGTTTGACCTTCATGATGGAGGATGTGTGTTGGGTGATGACACATCGTGGTGAAAAATGGAAATGATGGAAAAACCCGAGATTTTTTAATAAAAGGGATTTTTAAAAGAAAGGAGTTTGGCACACTCCAATAATAATTGTTTTCTTAAAAGTGAAACTTTTGAAAACCCATTCACTGAGTAATTATACTCACCCCTCCCATATATCCCTTTTCAGGATGTTCTAGAAAGCCTACCCTTAAGGACCATCCAATAAGATGCCTATGAGACAGGTACGTTTGATTTAAAATATTATGTAGTCTTGATTTATGTTATTTTAGGAAATGATGCAAGTTTAAAGGACGCCTTACTCTTTACGATTTATAATAAGGAAAACCCTTTAATAAACTAGGAGAGTGGCAGGTTGTTCATGGGAATCCAACCAAACCGGGTCGGGGCGTGACAACTAGAGTAGTATCAGAGCTTGTTTCCTCAATACATAATTAAGACTAGAAAATATAGTAACTAATAGGATTTATCCTAAAACTTTTAGATGGCTCCCAGGAGAGAAACTAAGAAAACTTGGAATGGCTCTACTCAACACCCTATCTTCGTAGGAAGACAACCCTAGAATCTTCCTAAATGCCTGAGACCTGGTAGGAATCTCAAAAGACCAAGTGGGGGAAGTATCCCGGAGAATGGTGCTTGGACCTATCGATGGGACAACTCTAAGTATAAAGGAGGATGCTTATCAAGAATACCATAGCTCCCTAGTTATTTTGTGACCATTTTCTGTAATAGGGCCAAGACACCTAACATACTGTACTACTCTATTAATAAAGTACTCCCAATTCCTAAAAACCTTGTCTCCCAAAAGGATGTAATCTTGTTAGGAAGATGGCCCGAGAAAAGTAACCAAACAAAACTGTGATTCCCTAGACACCACAGATATCAAGGAAATTGTTATGCAAAGAAGGCATGACAAGAGAACCGTCATGGTAAGGAGTGTAGGATAATTTTAGGGTAACTAAGCAAGGAGAAACCTATTATAAAGTACCAAGGAAATAGAACATGAAATGAAGGACTGTCCCACACCACTAGGATTTAGAACAACACTTTCTAAGAATAAACACCCCACAACTATAGGAAAACCAAAAGGATACCATCCCAAGGAACACGACTCCCGACAGGAGGAAACTTTTCAAGATCACAACAAAGTGGCAGGAAAGAAAAAGGGTTGAAGGTAGGACTTCGATAAAACCATAAACAGGACAAAAGGTAGTTGAAGAAAACTCTCCCTTATGGAAGAAATTAGGAGAAAAGGAGGGAGTGCATCCACAAAAGAAGACAAGTTGAGCATTCGACAACAAATGGGATGACTTGGGATTTCAAGTTTAACTTCCTTTGGAAAAAGTAGAGAAGTCAAATTGGAGATTCAGTGCAACATAGTAGATGTAAGCAAACCGTGATAACAAATTAGTCAAAGAAAATAAATGACAACCTAAGGAAGATCGGGAGGTAGAAAGGACTACACCCTAAAAAGGATGGTGAGATGGACTTTTAGGATAGGAGTACTCAAGAAACAACTGCCTTAAGAAACTTAGACTAAAGGAATGGTGGAGGCGAGGTAGTTAACGAACTAATACACAGAAAAACCATAAATTGAGTTCCAACATAGAAGAGAGGGGCAGAAAGGCCAAATACTCGGGAAAAGAAGGATGAAAGAAATCCTTAAAAGGACCAAAGGCCAATCAATGACTAAACTCAAGTCAAGAAAGGAATAGGCAAGTCTCTCACATAATGCTCAAGAAATCTCAAAATAAGGAAGATTTGTACACTGCCTAAAGAAATAGACAGGTATTGGGTACGAATGAGGATGCTGATAGAGTATACAAGATGTGCCTACAAGAATTGTGGAGTAAAGGTAAATAGGAGAAGACGACATCAAGGGATGTCATTTAAGGGTAAAAATCCCCTAGAGCATATGTAAAAAAAAGGAATGTTAGGAGAAAAGGAAAGAATCCTACCAAGGAAGAAAGCCCCAAAAAGACATGTGTATCTCAATTGAGAGGAAATGGAACTGACTGAAATAGAAAGAACAATAAGCTCACAAATGAAATGTTGGTTGAGATGGAAAGATCGAGTACTAAGGAAAAATACTCATGAGGTTCTAAGAGGTAAATTAAATCAAAGGGATTATTGATGGATGGATGGCCATAACGTGGAGTGCAAGGAATCAACCCGTAATTTGGAAATGTTTCCAAGGAAGGAAGTATCGTGATGTCCGAGTATGATCTGTTTGGAGAAAGAGTAGGAGAATCAACAAATAATTCTAGCAGAACCAAGTAGAAAGAAGAAACTAGTAATGGTGGACAGACAAAGAGAATGAACAAAACCCTAAGAAAGAATGAGATGTAGTAAAGACTACACTATATGAAGGACAAGAGGATGGGCATGAAGAACGAGTGGTACAGCTGCCCAGGCAATTAGACCTGAAAAATAAAGAGAAAAAGACAATTAAAGAACTGGTCTTCGAGAGAACCATGGATTTAAACCACAACAAAGAAGGGAGAAGTGAAAAGGCCAAAACATTGGAAAAGAAGAACGTAGGGAAATCTTTAAAGAAATCAATGGCCAAAACCGGATTTATAGTTTAAAGTCTTGGGACGGTTAAGTGAGCCTCAAGAAGAGCAAACAAGATATTTTGAAACAAGGAGGATGTGAACCCTCCTTAAATGAAAATAATTTAACAGGTTAGCATCAAAAGATGGTGTGACAAGTATGAATGCGTGAACAACCCATACTAGGGTAATAAAGGAAAAATGTTTGATAAAACATTGGGAAATTAAGTCCCCAAATAAGATGTGGCTAAGAAGGAATAACCACAATTAGTAAGTCGGGTCATAGTCCACACGCACATACGAAGCTTAAAGAGTGGACGACCAAGCATAGTGTGGAATGCACGGAATAAAACCAATAATCGGAAGTGTCCTATGTAAGGAACAAGGGATAAAACAAAAGTTGTGGATAGAGAAGGATCCAAAGCAAATGAATACCCTAACATAGATAAGGGTGCAAAGAAAGGGAGAAAGAAACCTCTAAGGAATGGTAAGAAGGTTGAGCATGTATCTCCTAGAACAAAAGTCTCTACCTTGAGGGACATATTAGAGAATGAAATCGTAAAAAGGGAACTCCCGGACAAAACAATAGACTGAAAAGTATTAAACGGGAAAAATGAACTATGAAATGATTACGAACAAGTAAGAGTGGATTAAGAACAAAGGAAGTCCTTGAGTAAAGGATGTTATTGGGATTGAGGATGGACCTAAGAAAGGATGAATCCCAGCATGTCAGTAAACATCTGGAAATCAAATAATTGGAATCGGAAAGACTCAATAAGGAAGAGTCAGTGAGTAAAAATGATAATGTCAAACCTAAAACTTGGATTGAATTGTAATGAGCAACGGATGAAAGAAGAGTCGAAATAGGACGAAAAGGTGAGGACAAGGAAATCCGCGAAAATAGGTAAGTAATGCTCTAAAGGACATCGAGCTAAGGGTTTTAACGACCAAGAGGTTAACTAGACATGGGAATGGTTTGGTATCGTGGAACTCCCAATTTTGAGTACGAGACCTCAAGGGGGCAAATGTTGCTCTAAGCAAAGAGAGATGTGAATCTAAGGATATACTCTTAAGTAAGGTATATCTAGATATGATAAACTCCATGAAGGAAGTAAATGATATAAATGAAAAGAAATTCCTTAGGTGAAGGATGTGAAAATGGCTAGTTGGAAGAACCAAAGATGAGTTGCATGTTAAGCAAACACCAAATAAATGACAAAGGAAATGGTTTTGCATGCAAGATTGCTAATCAAGTTTTGGGGACAAAACTCCTAAAAGGAGGGGAGAGTTATAAACCCCGCCCTTTTGAGCTAAGGAAAATCGGGAAAATAACCAGTCAAACGGAGTGAGAAAACCGAACCGGTTCATAAACCCTATCAATTGTGAATGGGAAAATTGGGAATTTACAACTCACGGGTGATCCAGAGGGTTCATAATACTATGGAAAAGAACCTTAGGATGAATTGGAAGAGAAAAATCAGACCAGTTTGGATGAACCGGATCCAACTGGATTGAACTGGTTCATGAACCGAGTCGGTTCATGAACCAGAACCGATAGAGAATGGGAAAATCAGAGAAATTAAACTCCCTTGTGCTCCAAAGAAATTCATAAACCTTGGGATTGAACCCTAGAACAAAGTGGGAGAGAAAAACTAGACCGGTTTGGGTGAACCGGACCGAACCGGATTAAATCGGTTTAAGAAACTGAGCCAATTTATGAACTGAAATTGATAAAGAGGTGGTAAACTGGGAATTTTATGGACCTTAAGTGACCTATGGAGTCATAAAAATCATGGAAATGGACTTGTGAAGGAATTGGGGATGAAAACCAAACCGGTTCAGGTGAACCAGATTCGAACCAGTTTGGACCAGTTTGAACCACTATTGAACTCAATCCTAAATTCATTTTTCTTGGTGCCTTAAATAATTCAAATTTGAGATTTGAGGCCACATTGGATAGAAAATGAATTTAGATAAATTTAGAAATTTTTAGATTTGAAAAACTCGGTCAAGTGAGGGGTAAACCGACCGGTTTAAGCTTTGAACCTAGTTCGGACCGATATGATCTAGTTCGGAACAGTGTCGTCTTCTTCCTTTGGACGATAGCACTATTCACTCGTCGAGAAACCGAAGCAGCACCGGCGAAGAAGAAATGCTTATGTTCGGGGTATTTCAGGTCTTCAATGCTTGTCATAATGATGCCAAATGGATGACCAACGGGTCCCCGAGCTCCCTATTCAAAGAGCCCCTCCCCATTCATTCTCTACACACCTGAAAACTCCATTCTCTCTCAACTGCTCCATTTTTTCGGTGAAGCTTGAACCAGAGTTTTGACATGGGTTCCTTTTTGAGCCAAACAAGGTGAGGTCGGGTTCTTTTGAACTGGGGAGAAGTCAGCTACATGCATGTAGTCTCCGTTTGCTCCGAGGGTCGCTGGAGAAATGTCTGCGTGATAGAACAGTGAAGCAGCTCCAACGGACTAAAGCTGCCCTATTTCGGCCGAGCTAAAATTGACCATTTTGAGCCCTCCACAAGCCAAACCAAGCCCTTCCAACACTTCCTCAGCCCTCCCACGACCGAATTAGGACTGAAAGGTAAGCCAATATGGTTCCCCTCTGCAAATTTCGACTGGTGCTAGAGAGAGAACTCACAGAATTTCAATGATGAAATTGTAACTTAATTCATCATCAATTGATGCGATTCTTAATCCTAGGATTAACCTCAGGACGAGAGCTACCTGCCCAGATAGAAATCTCAAACCATCGTGCCACCGACGGTAAGCTTTCGAAGCTTTCTCTCTCTATAGTTTATAATCCAGTGAAGCTCCATTTGAGCTCGTTCCGACATCAAAACTTGCAATTCAAAATGCTATTAAATCGTATGAAGAAGGAGTAACTCAATTTTAACTTCAATTTCAATAATTAGAAGTGGTTGATCAGTCAATTAGATGAAATCAAATTCGACTATGTTAAGGAGTTAAAATTGAGGGAAAATTGGAGAAATTGGGAATTTTCAAAATTTGAAGGACCAAAATGCAATTTTATGAAATTGAGGATCAATTGGGCATGACAATAATGTTGGAGGACCAATTGAGGAAATTTTGGGATTTTTGGGGCAAAACTTACCATTTTTGTAAAGGAAGGGCAAAATGGTAATTTTGGAAAAATTGGGGGACCAAAATGGAAATTTGGGAAATTAAACCCCTTTTGTGAAAATTAATAAATTGAGGTCCTAAGATAAATTTAAAAAATTTTGGGAGTCAATTTGAGGAAAAACAAGAATTAGGGACTTAAAGTTAAAGAGAAATAACTTTAGAGACCTAATTGCAAATAAATAAAAAGTTTGGGTTTTCTCATTCATTTGAAATGAATGAAGGCTATTAAGCCGAGTAATAATGAACAAGGATGTTCATATCGTGTAGGAACACGAAGTACTGGGAAAGGCCAGCATGGACGAGGTCGCGTGTATACAAAGAACTGGTCTAGTGGAATTCACTGCGTTAACATTGAGTGGGGTTTTATATCATACCCAGTTGGGGATGATAAGAACATCGAAATGAAAACCCACTACTATATGGTATTTTAAACATCATAACTTACTGGAGTGATGTGAAAATCATGCAGAAAAGCTACTTACCGGTTGTAAGTAGATCATACTCGGTTGGTATGATGAAACTTCCTCAAAGGAAGTTAAAAACCCGTTCATCGGTTATGAATGGAGGTGTCCTTATACCCAGGCGGTATAATGGATAGAGAAAACATATGTTTTGTCAGAAGTGCTCTCCCATATGTGCCAATGCTTAAACAATTTGGGAGACCTTGTTGATGGGAGCTCGAATAGCTCTAATACGTCGGGGGCCTCGGTCTTGGAACTTGGGGACTAATATGCCCGATTTTGAAAATCTCATACAATGGTCCCAAGGCTAGTTGGCACGAGTTGGAGCTCATAAACGAACATGATATATGTACCATTAAACTTAATAAGTGAATTGTTTGGCCTTGGTACTAAGATAGGACCGACATGCTCAGTCAACTAGTGGCAGTGCGACATGACAGGTCGACAAAATAGTTAAGACAAACAACTGCGGGTTGAGTTGAGAGTCGGAGCCGTTGGACCAGTGGCACCATAGATTACATGGCATGATGAGAAAACTTTGATTATGCATGCACTATGAGAACGGGATCATGAAGACGTCCATGAGGGGTAGTAATGCATCGTAAGGGCCTTGGACGACCCGGTGAGTATAAGGGCAGATCATCGTTCCAGGTGTCTGGGCGAAATTTGGAGTAGCACCAAGCACGTGAGACCAGGGTGCAGACGGGATGAGGTCACTATCCTCAATTTTGGGATTGATGGTTGGATATCGCGTACATCCACTCATTCCTAGGGTGGAAGTGGACGTGCTTCTATCCGGGTGGCCGGTAAAGTCGCTCTGAAGCCACAAGTAGGTTCAGTGGTCGTACTGACCTACAAATGTTGTTTGACCTTCATGATGGAGGATGTGTGTTGGGTGATGAACACCGTGGTGAAAAATGGAAATGATGGAAAAAAATGAGATTTTTGAAAGAAAGGAGTCTGGCACACTCCAATAATAATTGTTTTCTTAAAAGTCAAACTTTTGAAAACCCATTCACTGAGTAGTGGTACTCACCCCTCCCCTATATCCCTTTTTAGGAAGTTTTGGAAAGCCTACCCTTAATGACCATCCAATAAGACGCCTATGAGATAGGTACGTTTGATTTAAAATATTATGCAGTCTTAATTTTTGTTATTAAAGGAAAAGGTGCAGGTTTAAAGGATGCATTACTCTTTACAGTTTATAATAAGGGGAAACCTTTTAATAAATTGGGAGAGTGGCGGATTGTTCACGGGGATCTGACCAAACCGGGTCGGGGCGTGACATGGAGTGTGCCAGACTCCTTTCTTTCAAAAATCCTTTCATTTCAAATCTCAATTTTTACCACTATTTCTTATTAATTATGGTGTGTCATCACCTAACACATATCCTTCATCACGAAGATCAAAACACACATTCGCAGGCCAGTACGTCTACTGAACCCACTTGTGGCGTCGGAGCAAATTTACCAGGCACCTAGATAGAAGCACGTCCACTTCTATCTTGAGAATGAGTGGATGTTCGCGACATCCGTCCCTCAATCCTGTAACAATTCTCCGTGTCCATATGTGGATAGAGACCTCATCTAATCCCCACCCTGGTCTCATATGCTTGATGCTACTCCAAATTTCACATGGTCACCTGATCCGACGAATTGCCCTTATATCCACCAGATCATTGAAGGACCTTAGGACACATCACTACCCCTCCTGGGAGTCTTGAAGGTCCCATAATCACAGTGCATGCACAATCAGTATTTTTACACCATGCCTTATAATCTGTGGTGCCACTAGTCGAACGGCCCCGATCCTCAACTCAACATGCAATTGTTTGTCTTGACTGGTCCGTCGACCTGTCATGCCGCACTACCGCTAGTTGACTGAGTATGTCGGTCCTCTCTTGGTACCATGGCCAAACAATTTATTTATTAAAGTTTTATGGCACAAATCTAATGATTGTTTACGAGCTCCTGCTCGTGCCCACTAGCCTATGGCCCACTGGTCGATATTTTTAAAACTTGGTATAATAATCCTCAAGTTCCAAAACCAAGGCCTCCGGCCCATAAGAGCTATTCGAGCTCCTGTCAAGAAAGTCTCCCAAATCATTTAAGTAGTGGCACATAGTCAAGGGAAAGCATTTTGGACAAAAATAAATTTTCAACTATCCTTCATACCAACCGGGTATGAGGATATCTCTGCTCATAACCGATGAATGGGTTTTTTCACTTCCTCTAAGTAAGTTTTATCATACCAACCGGGTATGGTCTACTCACAACTTGTAAGTAGTTTTTCTGTGTCATTTTCACATCACTCCTCTATGTTGTGATGTTTAAAATACCACTAAGTAGTGGGTTTCATTTCGAGGTACTTATCAACCCCAATCAGATATGATATCCCACTCACCCGATCGTGCAATGAAATTCCACTTAGTCGGTTTCTGTCCCTAGCAAGCTTAACTTCAGCTGGCGTTCTCGATGTCTCATTTTCCTACACAAAAGGAACATAGTTGTTCATTATTCTTTGGCCTAATAGACCTCATTCGTTACAAATGAATGAGAAAAACCAACTTTTCCTTTATTTGCATTTATATCCCTAAAGTTATTTTCTATAACTTTAAGTCCAAAAATGCCAGTTTTTACTCAAATTGAGTCCAATAACTTTTAAAATTCTTCTTGAGATCTCAATTTACTCAATTTCATAAAAGTGTTCAAGTTTTCCAAATTCCCAATTTGGTCCCCCAACTTTTCCAAAATTACCATTTTACCGCCCTTCCTTTATAAAAATGGTAAGTTTTACCCCCAAAAATTCTAAAATTCCTCAATTAGCCCTCTAACATTCTTATCATGCCCAATTGACCCTCAATTTTAGAAAATTACATTTTGGTCCTTCAAATTTTTGAAAATCCCAATTTCCCCAAATTTTCCCCCAATTTCAACTCACTAACACAGTCAAATTTCATTTTATCAAATTGACCAATCAAACCCTTCTAATTGTCGAAATTGAAGTTGAAATTGAGTTTCTACATGTTCATACGATTCCATAGCACTATGAATCGTAAGTTTTAACGTCGGAACGAGCTCAAACAAAGCTTCGTCGAAAAATAGACTATAGAAAGAGAAAGTTTCGATTGCTCACCAGTGAGGGCACGGCTATCAAGCCCCGACCCGATTTGGTCAGATCCCCGTGATCAACCCGCCACTCTCCTAGTTTATTAAAGGGTTTTCCCTTATTATAAAACCGTATAGATTAAGGCATCCTTTAAACCTGCACATTTTCTTGGAATAACATAAATGAAAACTGCATAATATTTTAAATTTATCATGTCTGTTTCAGAGGCATCTTAGTTGATGATCTTTAGGGGTAGGCTATAAGGGAGGGGTGAGTATGATTACTCAGTGAATGGGTTTTAAAAAGTCTACTTTTAACTTTTAGGAAAATATTTGTATTGTAGTGTGTCAGGCTCCTTTCTTTCAAAAATTCCTTTATTTAAAAATCTCGGGTTTTTCCACCGTTTCCTTATTTAATCATGGTGTGTCATCACCCAACACACATCCTTCATCATGAAGGTCAAACACACATTTGCAGGTCAGCCCATCCACAGAACCCACTTGTGGCTTCGGAGCAACTCTACTGGCCACCAAGATAGAAGCACGTCCACTTCTACCTTGGGAATGAGTGGATGTATGTGACATCCGACCCCTCAAACCCGAAACCAATTCTCCGTGTCCATATGAGGACAGAGACCTCATCCCGTCCCCACCCCGGTCACATGTGCTTGGTGCTACTCCAAATTTCGCACGGTCACCTGGTACGACGAACTACCCTGATGCCACCAAGTTGTCCATTGCCCTTAGGACGCATCACTACCCCTCTTGGGCATCATGATGGTCCCGTAATCACAGCGCATGCACATTCAATATTTTTTAATCATGCCATATAATTTGTGGTGCCACTAGCCCAATGGCCCTGACTCTCAACTTAACCCGCAGTCGTTTGTCTCGACTAGTGTGTCGACCTATCATGTCGCACTACCGCTAATTGACTGAGTATGTCGGTACTATCTTGGTACCATGACCAAACAATTCCTTTATTTAAATTTTTATGCCATATAAATCATGTTTGTTTATGAGCTCCTGCTCATGCCAACTAGCCTTGGGCCCACTATACGAGATTTTCAAAATCGGGCATATTAGCCCCCAAGTTCCAAAACCAAGGCCCCGGCCTATAAGAGCTATTCGAGCTCCCGTCAAGAAAATCTCTAAAATAATTTAAGCATTGGCACACAGTTAGGGGAGAGCACTTCCGACAAAAATATATTTTCAACTGTCCATTATACCAACTAGGCATAAGGACATCTCCGCTCATAATCAATGAACAAGTTTGCTACTTCCTTCAAAGAAGTTTCATCAAACCAACCGGGTATGATCTACTTACAACCGCTAAGTAATTTTATCATATGATTTTCATATCACACCTCTAAGTTGTGATGTTTAAAATGCCACATAGTAGTGGGTTTTTCATTTTTATGTTCTTATCATCCCCAATCGGGTATGATATAAAATCCCACTCACCCGTTAACGTAGTGAATTCCACTAGACCAGTTCTTTGTATTTCACGCGAGCTTGCCCTATTGGCAATCACGGTACTCTGTGTTCCAACAAGATATGAACATCTCGGTTCATTATCACTTGGCCTAATAGCCTTCATTCATTCCAAATGAATGAGAAAACCAAACTTTTATTTATTTGCAATTAGGTCCCTAAAGTCCCAAATGTCGGTTTTTCCTCAAATTAAGTCCCAAAAATTTTAAAATTTATCTTAGGACCTCAATTTATTCAATTTCACAAAAAGGGGTTTAAATTTCACAAATTTCCCATTTGGTCCCCCAACTTTTCCAAAATTACCATTTTCCCCTTCCTTTACAAAAATGATAAGTTTAGCTGCAAAAATTCAAAAATTCCTCAATTGGTCCTCTAACATTATTATCATGCCCAATTGACCCTCAGTTTCATAAAATTGCATTTTGGACCTTCAAATTTCGAAAATTTCCTATTTTTCCCAATTTCAACACAATAACACAGCTGAATTTGATTTCATCAAATTGACCAATCAAACACTTCCAATTGTTGAAATTGAAGTTGAAATTGAGTTCCTACATGTTCATGCAATTCAATAGCACTTTAAATCACAAGTTTTGACACCAGAACGAGCTCAAATAGAGCTTCGCCGAAAAACAAACTGTAAAGAGATAAAGCGTCGAAAGATTACTCTCTGGGGCATGGCAGTCCGAGCTTTCGATCTAGGCAAATAGCTCTCATTCTAAGGTTCTTCCTAGAATTAAGAATTGCATCAATTGATGCCGAATTGATTTAGAATTTCATCATTGAAATTTTGTCGGTTCTCTCTCTAGCACCGGTCGGAAATTGTAGAGGGGAGCCAAATTGGCTTACCTTTCCGCTCTAATTCGTCAGTGAAAGGGCTAAGGAAGTGTTGTGAGGGCTTAGTTTGGCTTGTGGAGGGCACGAAATGGCCAATTTCATCTCGGCCAAAACATGGCAGCTTTGATCCTTCAGAGCTGCTTCACTGTTCCATCACGTCGGCACTTCTCCGGCGACCCTCAGAACAAACGGATACTACAGGTGTGTAGCTGATTTCTCTTGGTTCTAAAGAACACGACCTTGCCTTGTTTGCCTAAGAGAAGACCCCATGTTGGAGCTCTGATTCGTGCATCACCGGTAAATGCAGTAGTTGAGAGAGAATGGAGTTTTCAGGTGTGGAGAGGATGAATGGGGAGGGGCTCTTTATATAGGAAGCTCGGGGACCCGTTGGTTGTCCGTTTGGCACCTTTATGATAGACATTGATGCCTGAAACATACCGAATGGAAACGTTTCTTCTTTGCCGATGCTGCTTTGATTTTCCGGTGAAAGAACAGTGTTGTCATTTGGAGGAAGAAGAAGACACCATTCCGAACCGGACCAGACCGATCCGAACCGGGTTCAAAGCTTAAACCGGCCGGTTCACACCCCACTCGACCGAGTTTTTAAAATCTAAAAATTTTTAAATTCATTTTCTATCCAATAGTGGTCTCAAATCTCAAATTTGAATTTTTTAAGCCACCTAGAAAAATAAATTTAGAATTTGGTTCAATAGTGCTTAAAACCGGTCCAAACTGGTTCAATCCAAGTCGAATCCAGTTCACCTGAACCGGTTTGGTTTTCATCTCCAATTCACCCTTAAATCCTTTTTCGTGACTTTTATGACTTCTTCAGTCACTTAGGGTCCACAAAATTTCTAGTTTACCATCTCTCTATCATTTTTTATTCATAAATCGGCTCAGTTCTTAAACTGGTTTAATCCGGTTTGGGTCTAGTTCACCCAAACTGATTTGGTTTTTCTCTCCCACTTTGTTCTAAGGTTCCTTACCAAGGTTTATAAATTTCTTTGGGGCACAAGGGAGTTGTAATTTCTCTGATTTGCCCATTCTCTATCGGTTCTGATTCATGAACTAACTCAGTTCATAAACCAGTTTAATCCAATTGGATCTGGTTCATCTAAACCAGACTGGTTTTTCTCTTCCAATTTGTCCTAAGGTTATTTTCTATGGCTTTATGAACCCTTTGGATCACCCAAGAGTTATAAATTTCCAAATTGCCCGCTCACAAATGATCGGGTTTATGAATTAGTTTGGTTTGACCGGTTCTTTTCCCGGTTTTCCTTAGCTCAAAAGGGCGATGTCTACAACTCTCCCCTCCTTTTAGGAGTTTTGTCCCCAAAACTTAATTATCAACCTTGGATGAGGAATCATTTCCTTTGATGTCCCTTTAGTGTTTTCTTAACATGAAAACTCCTCTCTTGTTCTTTCAATTAGCCCTTTTTACATCCTTCACTTAAGGAATTTCTTTTCCTTTATATTATTTACTCCCTCCATGGAGTTCATCATAACTAGACATACCTTACTTCACGGTATATTCTTAGATTCATACCTTTCTTTGCTTAGAGAAACATTCTTCCCTTTGAGGTTCCGTACTCAAGATTGGAAATTCCAAGATACCTAACCATTCCTGTGTCTAGTTAACCTCTTGGTTGTTGAAACCTTTAGCTCGATGTTCTTTCGAGCGTTACGTACTTGTTTCCACAGTTTCCTTTATTTTCACCTTTTCGTCCTATTTTTTACCCTTTCTCCATTCGTTGTCTATTATAACTTCTGTCCAAATTTTTATATTCGACCTTGTCATGCTTATTAGCCGACTCTTCCTTACTTTGAGTCATATTCTCCTTGGGATTGTTGGGCTTACATGCCCCTTACGGCATGGTATTTTCTAGGATTTGTCTCTATCCATTAGATTTCTAGAACATATCCTTGAGGGTATCTCTTAGCTTTTCGACCTTTTAGGGATCATATAACTTCATCCATCTTTTCTTTTGATAGCATTCCTCAACTATCCTTTTTACCGTTATCCTCTCATCCATCATGCCTTTGAAGTTATGTCTCACATAACCGCATGGATTGTTCTTACCTACTCATCCTTTCCCAACTTCTTTATTGGGTCCTTTCAATTCCAATCATTGGGTTTCCTGATGATTACTGACATACGAGGATTTTTCCCTTCTTATGTCCTTTCTCTTTCTTCAGTGACATCCTTTATTCAAGGACTTCCTCTTTCCTTAACCCACTCTCACTTGCTCGTGACCATTTCACAATTTATTATTTCAAATTGATCTCCTTTTGGTCGATGTATTGATTGTTTTGTATGAGGAATTCCCTTCTTACGATTTCATTCTCTACTATTTCCTTCAAAGTAGAGAGTTTCACCTTAGGAGTTACATATTCAACCTTCTTACCATTTCTTGAATGTTTCCTTTCTTCATCTCCTTACACTCTTTTTATATTGGGGCATTTGCCCGCTTAGAATCCATCCCCTTCTTAAAATTCTATTTCATCCCTTATTCTTTATTTGAGGATCTTATTAGTCTTATTTCGTGTACGTCATATTATGCTCAGCCATCCACTCTTTAGGCTCTATTATGCAAGTGTGGACCACAATCCATCTTGATATTAGTGGTTGTTCCCCCTTAACCACTTCTTAATTAGAAAGCTTACTTTCCCAAGGTTTCTCATACGTTCTTTCCTTTATTTCTTATTATGGGTAGTCTACCCATTCTTATTTATTACGGCATCTATTGGTGCTATCTTCCTACCTACTCGTTCCTTGGGTTTAACTTACTCCTTAGGTTCTCCTAGTATGTTTCCCTTGGTTCTTTCACCTAACCATGCACTTCATTTGCAAGTTCGTCTCCTCATCCCTCGTCCCTTGGTCCCATTACCTCTTAGTTGGGACATGTATCCCTACTCAGGGTTTCCTTCCTTGGTGAGATCCTTCCCCTTTCTCCCGGAATTCCTTCTTCATTCGTTTTCGTATGTATATATCCTTGAATGACATCTTTTGATGCCATCCTCTTATGTTTACCTTTACTCTTGAAATCTTGCGGTTACATCCTTTCTACCCCATCCTCATTCCAACTTGTACCCCTGTACACGTCTATTTCTTTTAAGTAGAGCTCAAGTCCTCCTTGTTTCAAGATCTCTTGATCATCCTATGAGAGGCTTACTTAACCTTCTCCTGGCTTTGAGTTTGGTAGTCAATCCATTATTGGCCATTGATCTCTTTAAGGATTTCCACCATCCTTCTTTTCCAAATATTTGGCCTTTCCACCTCTCCCTTCTTTACTAGAGATTAAATTTATGATATTCACAAGGGTTAGTTCATTAACTGACTCATCCCTACTATTCTCCTTGTCTAATTATCTTGAGACAGTTGTCTCTCGAGTCTTCTTGTCCTTAATGCCCATCCCATTACCCTTTTTAGAGTGTAGTCCTTACTACATCCCAGTCCTCCTTAGGGCGTTGTTTATTCTCCTTAACTATCTTGTTGTTATGATTTGCTTCCTTCCACTATGTTGGTCCGAAACTCCTATTTGACTTCTCTGCTTTTTCCAAAGCAAGTCGTACTTATCATCCCAAAACATTCCATTTGTCATCTAAAGCTCAGCTTGTCTTCTCTTGTAAAGGTGCTTCCTTCATTGCTCCTAGATGGCAAGAAATTTCTTCTTAAGGAAGAATTCTCTTCATCTACCCTCTTTTTTATTTGCGGTTTATCAAGGTCCTACCTTCAGTCCTCCTCCCTCATCTAGTTGAGGCACACCATTACACCATCATTAAGGGACAAAAAAAAGTTTTAGGAACTCAAAATTTACTTTCGAAATACGATTACCAACTTGGGGCTTTAGCTTTTATTAAAGGAGATTAGGTCAGGAAGTATCTGCCACTATGCCCGAATCCTGAAGAGGTTCCTCTTGGGTGTGGTTGAAGTTTCAAGCAAGAGTCATGCTTCATGGGGTGGAATACTTTCGGATTCATGTAGCTATAGAGGCATTGTACTTGGAAGGTATTGTTCTAAATCCTTGCGAGGTGGGGCAATCCTTCACTTTATGCCCCATTTCCCTTACTCCTATAACAGGTTATCTTGATACTTGTCCTTAGTAGTGTTAAGAACTTTCTCAAGTAGTGTTCCTATTATCCTCACCTTATAGCAGGTCATTTCCTTGCCCAGTAGTTACTATCAGAGTTCTCACTCCTTAGTCACCTTGTCAGTTTTCTTTTCGAGCCTTCTTTGCCCACTAGTTTTCCCCTAAGAGTTCTCCTAGACTCTTTAGTCCTTTGGTTCATTTCCATATTTGGGATGGAATTCTCCTCGGTCTCCATGGTTTGTTTGGTTACTTTTCTTAGGGCAATCTTCCTACAGTTGAGGCGTAGGCTCACATCTTTTTTTAGAGACATGGTTTTAGGAACTTGAAATTCTTCATGAATGGAGAAGGAGTACAATATGTTAGGGTCTTAATCGTATTACAAAAAGGTGGTTATGAAATCGATAGAAGGCTACGGGGTGCTTGATAAGCATCCTCCATGGTAAGATTATAAGCCCTAGCTGGTGTTCCTGGCTTCAGGCTTGGTTCCCTTTGTACTCGGAGGTGTGACCTCAACAAGTCATAGCATCATCCTCTTGGATATTTTGTCATTTGGTCTTTTGAGATTTCTACCATTCCTTAGGCATTCAGGAAGCTTCTAGAGTTGTCTTCCTTCAAGGACAAGGTGCTAAGTAGAGTCATTCCTAGTTTTCTTGGTTCCTCTCCTAGGAGCCATCTGAAAATTTTAAGATAAATCCTATCAGTTACTATATTTTCTAGTCTTGATTATGTATTCGAGCAAACAGGCTCTGATACCACTCTAGTTGTCACACCCCAACCCAGTTTGGTTGGATGCTCGTGATCAACCCGCCACTCTCCCAGTTTATTAAAGGGTTTCCCCTTATTATAAACTGTAGAGTAAGTTATCCTTTAAACCTACACATTTTCCTAAAATAACATAAATCAAAACTGCATAATATTTTAAATTTGTCATACCTGTTTCACAGGCGTTTAGTTGATAATCTTTAGGGGTAGGCTTTCCGGAATTTCCTAAAAGGGATATAAGGGAGGGGTGAGTATGACAACTCAGTGAATTGGTTTTAAAAAGTCTTATTTTAACATTTAGGAAAACATTTGTATTGGAGTCTGCCAGACTCCTTTCATTCAAAAATCCCTTTATTTAAAAATCTCGGGTTTTTCCACAATTTACATATTTAATCATGGTGTATCATCACCCAACACACATCCTTCATCATGAAGGTCAAACACACATTCATAGGCCAGCCCGTCCATTGAACCCACTTGTGACTTTGGAGCGACTTTACCAGCCACCTAGATAGAAGCACGTCCACTTCTACCTTGGGAATGAGTGGATGTACATGACATCCGACCCTCAAACCCAAAATCAATTCTCCATGTCCGTATGAGGACAGAGACCTCATCCCATCCCCACCCCAGTTTCATGCACTTGGTGCTACTCCAAATTTCGCACGGTCACTTGGTATGACGAACTGCCCTTATACCCACCAAGTCATCTAGTGCCCTTAGGACAACGCATCACTACCCCTCTTGGGCATATTGATGGTCCCGTAATCATAGCGCATGCACAATCAATATTTTTTTTATCATGCCATATAATATGTGGTGCCACTAGTCCAACGGCTCCGACTCTCAACTTAACCCGCACTCGTTTGCCACGACTGGTCCTTCGACCTATCATGTCGCACTGCCGCTAGTTGACTGAGTATGTCGGTCCTATCTTGGTACCATAGCCAAACAATTCCTTTATTTAAAGTTTTATGGCATATAACTCATATTTTTTTACGAGCTCCTACTCGTGTCAACTGGCCTTAGTCCCACTGTATGAGATATTAAAAATCGAGCATATTAGCCCACAAGTTCCAAAACCGAGGCCCTCGACCTATAAGAGCTATTCAAGCTCCCGTCAGGATGGTCTCCCAAATTGTTTAAGCATTGGCACACAGTCAAGGGAGAGCACTTCCGACAAAAAATATATTTTCAACTGTCCGTTATACCGACCAGGTATAAGGACATCTCTGCTCATAACCAATGAACGGGTTTTCAACTTCCTTCGAGGAAGTTTCATCATACCAACCGGGTATGATCTACTTACAACCGGTAAGTAGTTTTTTCCGTATGATTTTCACATCACTCCTCTAAGTTGTGATGTTTAAAATGCCACATAGTAGTGGGTTTTTCATTTCGATGTTCTTATCATCCCCAATCGGGTATGATATAAAATCCCACTCACCTGTTAACGTAGTGAATTCCACTAGACCGGTTCTTTGTATTTCACGTGAGCTTGTCCCTGCTGGCATTCCCAGTACTCCGAGTTCCTACACGATATGAACATCTTGATTCATTATCATTCGGCCTAATAGCCTTCATTCATTCCAAATGAATGAGAAAACAAAACTTTTACTTATTTGCAATTAGATCCCTAAAGTTATTCCTCTTTAACTTTAAGTCCCAAATGCCAGCTTTTCCTCAAATTGAATCCCAAAACTTTTAAAATTTATCTTAGGACCTCAATTTATTCAATTTCACAAAAAGGGGTTTAAATTTCCCAAATTTCCAATTTGGTCCCCCAACTTTTCAAATTTTACCATTTTACCCTTCCTTTAAAAAAATGGTAAGTTTTGCCGCAAATTTTCCAAAATTTCTCAATTGGTCCTCTAACATTATTATCATGCCCAATTGACCCTCAATTTCATAAAATTGCTTTTTTGGTCCTTCGAATTTTGAAAATTCTCAATTTTCCCCAAAATTTCCCCAATTTCAACTCCTTTACACAGCCGAATTTGATTTCATCAAATTGACCGATCAAACACTTCCAATTGTAGAAATTGAAGTTGATATTAAGTTTCTACATGTTCATATGATTCAATAGCACTTTAAATCGCAAGTTTTGACGCCGAAACGAACTCAAATGGAGCTTCGCCGGAAAACGGATTGTAGAGAGAGAAAGCTTAGAAAGTTTACCGTCGGGGGCATGGCAGTCCGAGATTTCGATCTAGACAGATAGCTCTCATCCTAAGGTTCATCCTAGAATCAAGAATTGCATCAATTGATGTCGAATTGTGTTAGAATTCCATCATCAAAATTCTGTCGGTTCTCTCTCTAGCACCGGTTGGAAATTACGGAGGGGAACCAAATTGGCTTACCTTTCCATTCTTATTCATCCGTGGAAGGGCTGAGGAAGTGTTGGGAGGGCTTGGTTTGGCCTGAAGAGGGCTTAAAATGGCCGATTTCATCTCGACCGAAATAGGGCAGCTCCGGTCCGCCGGAGCTGCTCCATTGTTCCATCACGCTAGCGCTTCTCCGGCAACCCTCAGAGCAAACGGAGACTACAATCGTGTAGCTAACTTCTCTTCGGTTCTAAAGAACCCAACCTCACCATGTTTGGCTCAAAAATGACCCCATGTTGGAGCTCTGGTTTGAGCTTCACCAGAAAATGGAACAATTGAGAGAGAATGGAGTTTTCAGGTGTGGAGAGGATGAATGGGGAGGGGCTCTTTATATAGGGAGCTCGGGGACCCATTGGTCGTCCATTTGGCACAGTTATAACAGACATTGAAGACCTGAAACTCCCCGAATAGAAATGTTTCTTTTTCACCGGCACTGCTTCGATTTTCCGGTGAGTGAACAGTGTTGTCGTCCTAAGGAAGAAGATGACACTATTCTGAACCAGGTTCAAAGCTTAAACCGATCAGTTCACCCCTCATTTGACCGAGTTTTTCAAATCTAAAAATTTCTAAATTCATCTAAATTCATTTTCTGTCCAATGGTGGCCTCAATTCTTAAATTTGAATTATTTAAACTACCTAGAAAAATGAATTTAGGATCTGGTTCAATAGTGGTTCAAACCGATTCAAATCTGGTTCACTTGAACCGGTTTGGTTTTCATCCCCAATTCCTTCACAAGTCCATTTCCATGACTTTTGTGACTCCTTAGGTCACTTAGGGTCCATAAAATTCCCGGTTTACCATCCCTTTATCAATTTCAGTTCATAAACCGACTCGGTCCTTTCTATACTAAATGATATTACTACCAATATAGGAAAGAAAAGATAAATGCGTACAAGTATAATAGTTTTCAATAACAAAATAACTTAGTACAAATTATCTCTAAGTGGTATTTATGGCGTGATTCTTAGTCTCTTACCTTACTTAATGTAGAAGATTTTCTGGAAAAGGTTTATGTTAATAAGATATCTACATATTATACTAATATATCTATATATTACACCAAAATATCTATAGATTATATTATATTGCACTATTTCGGATTTAGTTATATTCTATAGTAAAAAAACTCGAGTATACTCGAATTTAAGAAAAACAATGAAAATATATGTAGATACAAAAATATATATATTAAAATAAATGTTCCTAATATTTGTAAATTTACATATATCATAAATTTAGAACAATTATATCAATTTAATGCAATTGTGAATTAATATACATTTATTATATTTTTTGTATTATTTATAAATAAGAAACCAAAAGCCCCTCCTTACCCTTCTATTAAGTGGGCCACCTACTTGAAGTAATGGCAAGCAGTCCCACAAGTAGTAATTTGGTCCCCACTTTCTGACCTTCCTTCCTCTTGCTACTCTTGACCCCATAGTTAACAATATACTTCTTGATCCTTTATGATGTATGGATGATGGGGTAAGTTCGACTACATTAGCTAGAGTTGGCAAATGGATCGACTCCTTTCACCCGATAAAATTTAGTACCAACTCAAAAAATTTGTAACAAAATTAAAATAAATGATTACCTCCCAACTTAATCATAGTGTCTCTTGGAATGCTACATGTGTTTGGAAACAGTTACTCTCGTTTCTAAAGATGGAAAAATCTTAAAAGATCCTTTTTTAAATTCACTTCATACTTTTATGTACTAAGTAAACTAATATTTAATATTTTAGGTGGCCATTCATTCATGAAAATTGGAGTAAACTTTGAAAATTCATAAAATTGAGCAAAATCAACTCATTAATGATGCCATCAAAAAGGTTAAGATCATTCAGGATCTGCTGAACGTAGCACAACACAAATAAAAGGGCTACACTAATAATAGAGGACGATAACTGAACTATGCAGTATGTGAAAAGTTTTTATTTTTAAAATATCATTCTATAAAGGTGTGTTACAAGTACATACTTCAATTGTTACATGAATTGGAGAAAATTATTATACGTTTTACGGTAAGGAAGTATGAACTAGTTCATACTCATGTGTTGAATCACTCTACACTTGAGTTAGCAAAAACCATAAGTTTCGAAGTAGGATCAGTGCAATAATTGACCATCGTGGGACGTGTCTTCCAAGCAAAAAGATAAATATAGTCCAGGTGTTATCCTATAGCCATCAAGTATACAAAACAAAAAAGATTTTTACAACCTTATTCATTTATAACAAATAAGTGTACAAATCAACTATACTAGTAATACTCCAAAAACGTAGAGGGAAGCAGTAACATTGTATCTTAGATAATGGAGGTAATGGACAAATCAGATTTTAGTTGGAACTGAACCAGTAATTTAAATACAAGGACTATTGAACTCCATCAAAATAAATTTGATATAAACCGAAGAGTATTTTATTATCTAGAATATAAGATCAAGAATCTCCAATTTAGAAATTATATTAAAATCAAATTTAACCAAATCAAAGTGAATTCCAATATTTTACCTCTTCGCCACTTCAACGGTAGAATAAAAAATGTTTGGTGTGTTGTCATGAATTCTAAGGTCATTTAGAGAGTGTGGTAGGTTAGGTTGTTATTGGAACACCGATCCATTTAATCAATTTTGATTCGAATATCGATTCATCCAACTCGTATCAATTCAATTTTTGATTCATCCAACCTACCCTAATTTAAATACCTATCCACCTAGCTTACACTCATTTGAATCAATTCACTTGATATTATATGATTTGAATTCCAATATGCATCAACCATCGGTACTTATCCACCGCCCAAATATGGATTTTACAACGATCGGACCCGTCTTGGGTTCGGATAGTCTGTAGGTCTTTTGCCACAAGTAAACTAATATATGGTACTTAGTTTGTCTTTCATTCACACGAATGGGGAGGAAAAACAAAAATTTAACAACAATCTTTATCGATATTAATTCAACAAGGATATAATTCATTAATTATATTTGTTAATCCAAATAGATTTCTTATATAGAGCATGACTAATTATTACACTAGAATTAGAATGAGTAGACAACCATTGGTTCAAACTAAATGGAGTAGGCTTGTGTTGAAATATTAGAAGCATGATTTATCATTATTTTAGGTTTTAAATAATTTGCTCCATTTTATTGAAATGATCAAATTTGTAATGAAATAAAAGTAATAATATATTTAATTCCACAAGGATTATTTATGAAAGCAAATATAAATAAGTACATAAACATTATATTTACTATTTATAACATTATAAATAGTAAAATATTTATGTTCTTGCAAACATATTGATACTATGACCAAGTTGGGAGGCAATTCACTATTTCAATTTTATGGTGTAAGTTTGGATGATATGGGAATTGAGATTAGTACATGGTGCAACCTAAAGCCATAAGGTGGTGATTATATTATGTATAGGAAGTATGATGATTAATGATAGGGAGATAGGAAAATGGAGTTGGAGGATTTGGATATTTGGTTGGTGCAAGACTATTTTGGGGAGACATGACAAGACATGACCACAACTCCCTTTTATTCCATTGTATTTATTAGGGTTATGTGTCCTTCTATCTAAATTTTGTCCAAAATTCATATATTAATATCAAGTAAAAAATATATAATTCCTTATTTATATTGGTTAGTTCAAAATTTTTTATTATAAAACATTACTAGTAATAGGGATAATAGTTGGATCACGATATTGCATTCGTAACTTGTCCCAACCTAATCCGAGTTCGGGTAACTTAGTGATTCGTTTGGGCACATTTCGTATCAAATGAACTCAAAACTGGTTTTAAAGTCCACAATACTAGTACCCAATTTCAATTCAGGTATACAGATTTTAAGTTTGCACATCCAAATCCAATTTCATTTCATTAGCACAAACGAACTCGAATTTAGGTTTGGGTTTTATAGATTCAAAACCAAGTGGGGTGACCCTAGTGAATTCATTACAAGAAAACTAACCAAATGGGACGGAATGCCCAGCCTCACACTATAATGAGTGGGCAAATAACCATTGGTCAAACTAAAGGGAGTTCGCTTGAGTTAAATATTCCAAGCATAATTTGTCATTATTATAAATTTTAAATAATTTGCTTCACTTTATTGGAACGGTCAATATGTAATGAAATAAAATAAATCAAAAGTAATAATATATTTAATTTAGAAATGATAAGTTAGATAAATCTTATATTTACTATTTATAATATCACATCTAAAATTTAAAAATTCTATGAGCTATCAGTTTGGCAATTCCCATAGTATGACACAGTAAATGTTAGTCAGTAGTTAAGGAAACTAAAAAATATTACAGACATATTTGTAATCCAAATAAAATTGTTAATCATTTAAATAATTTGAAATTACATTTAACATTTTAGAAACTATAATTATAGTAAAACAAAGGTTAACAAATTAATCTCATGTAAGATTTTTAATTTTATTTATTTATAAATTATTTTATATAAAATTAAGATTTTACATGTATCACTCTAGTATGCATTACAATTTCCCCATACAATCTCGAGTAACACTAATCTTTATTTTTCAATTTAATTATTCTAATTGGACAAAAACCAAAAGTTCAATAGCAACTCCTACCGTATTAAATCAAATTAATTTGTATTAAGCTAGACAATTATATGATGAGCACGACTTATATCGCATTCTAAACTTGAGTTCTATTTCTTTAGAATGGAAATAACCACAAAATTCATATATTAATATAAAGTAAAAAAATATATAATCTTTAGTTCAAATATATTTTTATTATAAAGCGTATAGAAGCACCATACGAATCGTACTTTACTTGTATGACCCGATCTTGTATCAAGTACGTTTTTGTGTGTGCTACGTCGGATTTTGAGTATTTTATCAAAAATTCGAACTAAAACTCAAAGTTCATGACCTCCCACACAATTCAAACATGGAGTAAGAACGGACGCCAGCTCAGATCAAATTTGGGCACGATCTAATTTCAATATGTGAAACAAATTCAGTCGCATAAATAGTTCATGTGGGTCAGCTATATGTTTGAATAAATTAAGTACATTTTTTCTTCCAATTGAAGGGAGTTGCGCCCTAGTAAAAATCTTAGAACTGCCAAAATAATCGATTTTTTGTTCTTTTAAGGACTATTTTATTGGGAGAAAAATGTTTGAGATATCCAATTATTAGCTTAAAGTATCTTTTATAGACTATTCATACAAAATATACACAAAATGAAACAATACTTACATACATTTTGATAATTTGTGGACGCCAAATAGTGGGAGACAGCCCCTATAAAAAGATATTAAAGCCAAGTGGGGACCGGCATTTCCATCTTCTACTAAAAATGTGACATCTGCACACCATCTTCTTCCCCTTCCAGCGTCGTGACTCTGAAGAAGGAGAAGCCATGGCTGAACCCATGCTCGGAAGTGTCATCAAGTTGCTTCTCTGATCTCTCGGGAGATTGGAGGAGCATTTGGTGCCATGGATGGATGAGCTCAAGAAACTTGGGAACACGGTCCAAGCCATGGGGGCTGTTCTAGGTGCCGCTCAAAAGAGACAAGTCCACAAAGATGCTATAATTAATCCTCATGTTTTCCACCCCTATTTATTTGTCATAGTTATTTTTGCCCAAAAATAATTATATTGATAAAATAAATTTATTTTATAGGTTAGAGAGATAAGAAAAAGTCTAGGTGTCTTTTGCAAAAATGAGACAACCAAAGAATCAATTGATCTTGGCCAACCATTAGGTATCTTTTCTCTTTTTCTTTCTTTAAACAAGAGGGCCAACTCTTACCTGTAAAGCAGGCCAAAGGTACAAGGAATTATCATCATCCTTTTACTTCTAAAATTCTATCATTTATAGTGAATTAGTAATATATTTTTATAAAATATTTAATTTATTATTTTAAATTAATTATATAAAATATTAATTATTTATAATTTTTTTAAAAAATATATACATAATTTTAAGTTAAATAACATTGACATATAAATTAAGATAATAAATTATTTATTCATTCTTTCTTGTACGGTGAGGTTTGGACGCATGCAGTGACTGTACCACTTTGGGGATTGCAATAGGTGAACAACATGGGTATGGGTTGGGACTGCTTGAGTGGCTCAAAGTTGGAGTTTACTGGACCAAAATCCGAACCCTGGAATGATCCCAGTCCCTACTTGAACCTGACCATGCACTCGAATAGATCTGAATTTGTCGAGGTTGGGTCTTGTAATTGCCTTATTCTTCAATCTCGGCTTCTCCGGGGTCACAGATTCAATTTTCCCCATACCGTATTAGTAATTATAGGGAATGAGTCCGGAATTACGTGTTCATTTTTTTGCTATATTAGCTTCATTATATATCTGCCACCAAGTTATAGAAGTTTGACCCTCTACATTTTCACATCACATTTGTGCAACCCATGTAATATTGTACAAATTCATTAGTTAGCAACCCAATGTTGGTCCAAATATATAACAACAGTATATGTTAACCAATTTCAATATCATCATATAACATATATTTGAGGTGGCTTGGAAAGCCTTTCCATTGCACCTTTCTTTTGAAATTATTTTTAAATTAACATGTCATGATAAAACGTTTTAAAATAAATTATCATATAAAAGTGCCATTTATCTGATATAATGCTGTAATTTAGGCATTAAAAATATTTTATAATAAAAAGTAAATAATTATTAAAAGTATATTGAAAATTCTAAAAAGTTTTATGCGAATAAATAAATTTAATATTTTTTTTTTCAGAAGGCTGTACTTATTGGCACATGGGTGGCAGGCAATCAAAAAGGGAGCGAATCCCCTCAATTATTGAAGGGCATCTCTCATACTATTCAAAAACTGTCATCTGGAGCATCTTCTTCCCATTTCATCGCAGTGGTTTCGAAGAAGGAGAAGCCATGGCTGACCTGATCCTGGGAAGTATCGTTAGTTCCATCACGGAGCAAGCCACTTCTCTGATCTCCCTGGAGATTGGAGGAGCATGGGGTGCGAAGGATGAGCTCAAGAAACTTGGGAAGACAGTTGAAGCGATCGAGGCTGTTCTGGCTGAGGCTGAAAAGAGAAAAGTCGAGGTAGAGCCCATAAAACTCTGGCTGAAGAGGTTGTGGAATGCTGTGTATGAAGCCGACGACCTGCTAGACGACTACTCCACTGAGATCAAGCGAAGAGCACAGATGAGAGGAGGCTGTAATAATAGGATGATGAAGGAGGTGCGAATCTTCTTCTCCTCCTCGAACAGGGTCCTCTATAACTTCAAGATGGCTCATCGAGTCAAGTCCATAAGGGAGACTTTAGATGTCATTAACAAAGAAAGACAGGAGTACAACCTCGGCCAAGACAACACAGGGAATGCAGCACAGGATGGAAGAAGGTACGTAAATTTCACAAAAGATTTTCTCTACTCTCTATTTCATTTCCATATTTATAATTAGAAAATAAATAAATATACATGTTATAATAATAATACTTATATAAAAATATTATATAATAGGATAGTAATAAAAAATAATATATATACCATCAATTTTATGTATAACAAACATTTATATATATATATATATTATATTTTATCATATAATTAAATAAATTAGTGTTACAATTATAAATTAATAACTACTAATTGTAAAATAATATATATTATATAGGAGTGACAAAAATATATGATATCGTATAATTATAAATAAAATATTATTTATAAATAAATTTATCTAACAAAAAAATAGGAACAAAAATAATATTAAAATTAAAGATAAATAAAAAAGCAGTGTATTATGGCCAATCATTTCAAGTAAAAAAGTTAATGAATAAAAATAGAAACTTTTACCAAACAAGTCTTTATTAATCTATCCGAACATATTCTTAAAGTGTATTAACTCGCATTGATTTATCAATAATACCATAAAAAAATTCAATTTTTAAAATATTGAATATTATTTTTTATTTATAGATATGACTTATGATAATTATATAGTATAATATTTAATAAATTATAAATTTAATTTAAAAAGATTAAATTTATAATTTAAAATTTTCATTAACAACCCACTCTCTCCAAAATCCAATTAAAAAAATCCCAATAAATCTCTCAATTCAAGCATATTATTAGTTTTATTGAATTTCCACCCATTTTTTTACAAAAACAAGAGAGTATTTTCAAAATATATAATATTATTTTTTTATTAATACTTGATAATTTTTATTCATCAATAATACCATTTGTCATATTTGTGATTGATTTATAGGTATGATATGCTAAAAAAGAAAGCAATCCGTTTCGATGATGATCCATATTTTCTTCACAATTTGATTGGCAGAGGCGATGATATGAACAAAATTTGTGATCGATTGTTGGATAACTCAATATCTGACGAGAATGTTTCAGTTGTTCCAATAGTTGGTATTGGAGGGCTTGGTAAAACATCATTAGCAAAGCTAATATACGATGACGAGAAAGTTAAAAAATATTTTGGTATCAGATTTTGGGTTTGTGTTTCTGATAACTTTGATGAAAGGATTATAATGAAGAAAATACTCCAACAATATGATGGTAGTGGAAAGCCTGAGGACTGTATCATAGATAAGCTACCAAAAAATATTGAAGGGAAGAAGTATTTACTGGTTCTAGATGATGTGTGGAATAAGAATCAGACTAGATGGTTGAACCTTATGAAATTCTTAAGAAATGGTGCTAAAGGGAGCAAGATATTAGTAACAACACGTGATGAAGATGTTGCAAGAACCATGACACCGGATGAGTCTTATAAATTGAAAGGCTTGTCTAAGGAGGAGTCCCTTTGTTTGCTAATGAAAATGGCTTATAAGAAAGAAGGTGAATGGAAAAATCAAAGATTAGAAGAGATTGGTACAGAAATCGCAAACAAGTGTTGTGGAGTCCCCCTCGCAATTATGACGATCGCACGCCTGTTATGCTCCAAGGACACAGATAAGGACTGGGAAGTCTTCAATAGTCGGGAGTTTGCAAACATAAAACAAGAAGCGGGTGATATCCTACCAACGCTCAAATTGAGCTATGATATTCTTCCATCACAATTGAAGCAATGCTTTACTTATTGTAGATTGTTTCCCAAGGACTATGAGTTTAAACCGATTGACCTGATTGACCTTTGGATGGCACAAGGTTTCCTCAAGTCCCCGTATAATAGGAGTATGGAAGATGTGGGTCGTGATTATTTCATGGAATTAGTTTGGGGATCCTTCTTTCAGGATATAGAGAAAGATGTGTATGGCAATGTCATTATGTGCAAGATGCATGACTTAATGCACGACCTTGCACAGAAGGAGGCTGGAAGTAATTTTGCACTTGTAGATAATTCCAACACTGCAACGTATTGTCATGGAGAAGTGCTTCACGTGTCCATATATAAGGATGAGGTGTCTAAATGGGTGGGAGAGGCACATAGCAGGGCCCGATCGTTGCTCTGTTTTGAAGCTGTTAAAGAAGACTTGATTAAAGACATCTCAAGAAATTTTAGGAATACACGTGTGTTGTGGCTGCCTGAAGGTGTCCATCCTAAAGAGGTGCCTAAGGAAATTGGGAAGTTAAATCATTTGAGGTCACTCAATCTTTCATTTAGTACCTTTGAATCTCTTACGCCTTCCATCAGCAAATTGTACAATCTGGAGACGCTCAATCTCGAGCAGTGTCGGTATCTGATTGAACTACCTCGAGGGATTACGGAGCTTGTCCGCCTGAGACATCTAAATATAAAATGGTGTTGTAAGTTGACTCATATGCCCATGGGAATCGGGAAGCTAACAAACTTGGAGATGCTGAGTGATTTTATTGTGGGAGAGAAAGGGAAGGATGATGCTGATGGGCTGGATGAGCTGAGTAAACTCAAAGGACTTACAAATGACTTGAAGCTATCTCACTTGGAGAGATTGGGAAAGGGAACGAATGGTTCCTTTCCAATTAAGAGTTTGAATTTACTATCATTAGAATTGCATTGGGATTGGGATGCAAAAGAAGATAAACAGGTACCAACCCATTCTGAAGAAGAAAAGGAAGCAATTTTAGATAGATTACAACCCCATTCTGATCTAAAGGGATTAATAATACGTGGATACATGGGTTGCACCTTTTCTTCTTGGGTTTTCCAACTGCATGAGCTAGTTGTACTTGAGATATGGGATTGCAAGTACTGCACATATCTATCGCCAATCCATCAGCTTCCTTTCCTCAAGTCACTCCATTTGCTACGATTAAGTGGACTAGAGTATATCGAGGGTGGCTACATGAGTTCAACATTCTTCCCATCACTGCAAAAGATAAAGATGTATGGTTTGCCTAATTTTAAGGGATGGGTGAACCTACAAGGCAATAACTCCCAAGGAAAAGAGATTCCTGAGGAGGGTGACGATTTCTTGCTCCCTGTATTCCCCACGGTGACCACGGTGACCATGGTGACCACGGTGATAACAGGAATACCTATATATAAATCTCATATAGGGGAATGTCCGAGGTTGTCGTATGTAGGGGCCGAGGAGGGGCATCTGTCATTGATTAATGTAGAGGAGAAGTATATACATAAGTGGTTGAGAAGTAATGTCACATTCCAGGAAGTGCCATTAAATAATGAAGTAAAGGCAACTCCATCATTACGATTCTTGTCCTCAGTGCCATTTACTGAATTGAAGTCTCTTGAAATAGGTGGCTTTGAAGGTACAACATGGAGAGCCATCATCAAATGTCTCCCTAACCTTGAGAGACTGAAAATTAGTAACTGCTCAGAGAAAGATTTAGCCTCTGTTCTTGTGATAGAAGGAGTTGCACGAACGGCTACTCTGCCTTGGTGGTTCCAACACCTATCGGGATTAAAGATTCTAACAATTCAGAACTGTGATGGCTTATATTCTTTGTGGAGAGACGGAAAACTTGATCTGAACGGAGAGTTAGATGGCATCCGTAACAATATGGACATTCCGGAATTGTTGGTGTCGACTACACTTCGAGAGTTGATCATCCAACACAGTAAATTGGAGTTCCTTCCGTGGTGGATTGGTTACCTTAGAAATATCGAGACTCTTTATATCTGTAATTGGGAAAATTTGAAGGCTCTACCCGAATGTTTATGCCATCTCACTTCTCTTCAAAATCTAGTACTATCCGGATGCAAAGCACTAGAATCTTTGTCGAGAAAGGTGAGTATTCATCTTATCAGCACACTCCGGAAATGGATTATATTTGGCTGCGAAAAGTTAGATTTGAACGGAGAATTATATGAAAAAGATGATGCGGCCTGCAATTCCCAACTCACTATGGTACCAAACATTCGTGATTTGACAATCAGTGATAAAAAGGCGGAGTTCTTGCCATGGTGGGTTGAACACCTAAAGAATCTGGAGACTCTTAATATCCATGGCTGGAATAACTTGAAGGCCCTGCCAGAGTGGCTGTGTAATCTCACTTCACTCAAAAGGCTCTTTATTATTAATTGCCCGCTGGTGATAGGTGAGAGGTGCAAGGAGAATGGAGAAGATGGACCTAAGATTGCTCACATTGATGATGTTTATGTTGAGGTGAGTGCAACTGATCCCCACACCACATACATACATAATGGAAATTATTGTGATATATATAATGATTCGTCATTTATGGGTTTCATTCTTCATCATCAAACCACCTTTTCCCAACATTCAAATTAATTTCAAACTCATTTTCTTAATTGACTATTTGCTTATCCTCCTCCTCCTATGTAATGTCACGGTTTTCATTGCAGATTAAAAAGTATAGACTTGGTGGACAATGGAAGCCAGCTGCCCTATAGGCTCCCACATGTAAGACAGCTAATTCAAGAACTGATGACACAAGTAATTTCATTTACACACATATATTAATATTTAAATAATCAAATTTTAAATTTTGATAATTTAATTAAAATTATAACACACTAATAATTACTTAGCTTGTAATTAAAATTATATATACAAACACTCTTACTTAGTTCAAAGGATAAATGAAATTGCTTTCCTCTTGACAGATGTTCGAGTTTTGGCAACAGAGGAAGGGCAATTCTTATGATTTTTATCATGTCCTCTGCATTATGGATAATATGCAATTTTACTTGGTGTTTCAACAGTGTAAGACCTCCCTTTGTCTGTTCTGTTATGTTGGTTTTCACCTGTGATAAGCTCTTGCAAGTCCTTATGTTGTGTCCGTGTTCCATTGAGTTGGTTGGAGAAACATCAGACATTATTAAGAAGATCTATGGGAAACATTATATCCCACTTCTACTATTAGAATTCTGGAACAGAAGATGCATGGCATTGTCCTATATCACTTCTCTTCTACTAGTTTCATACCCAATTGAAAGCATGGTTCTCTGACTAGCTTTATTCAATGAGTTTAAGAGCCATTAATAGTAGCTTGTATTTTTGGAGAATCCATAGACAGACACAGTATAGTAGTTGACCAAAGATTCAGAACATATGATTTTCCAAACTATAATATTTCTCCAAAACTCCCAAGAGTTCTATCGGATATGTTACATTTGTAGACAAATAATGGACAGACCTTATAGTCACTATGCATCCATTTCAACGGACTCCTATACAATCCTATGCATCCATCACTATCATGCTTAGGTTCCACAGCAAGAACCACACGCAGGAAGTGAACCTATACGTATAAATCTCAATCAGCAACGAAGAAAAGTTCGGAACAAGATCACTGGAAGGGCATTTAAAGATTGGAAGACTTGACTATGGTTAATCCCTCGGACATTATCCGATCCTCGGAGCGGGCCACAGGGACCACCGCCATTTGGACCTCTACTCTGGCCTCCGGCAGGCCCCCACCATCCCACTTC
Organism: Trapa bicornis; assembly: GCA_030064425.1. Lineage (NCBI taxonomy): Eukaryota > Viridiplantae > Streptophyta > Magnoliopsida > Myrtales > Lythraceae > Trapa > Trapa bicornis. Next base: position 2,369,428 of record CM057745.1, read on the forward strand.
TTGCTATAGCCAAAGCCTCTTCTGTATACGTCCGATTTTTCCACGTAGTACTATAATAAATCCAAGAAAAATGTGACTAAACTTGTTTAAGCAATGCTTCATTTTCAGTTTGGTGCCAAAGAGGTATACAATCAAAATTCTCTATAAATGATCCCAAATACATTGTTTATGTATCAATAGGAAATGCATTATGCATTAACATGAATACTTCAATAGGATTTGGCAGGAGAAATATAACAGTGTGTAACTATAAATACGAGCCAACCATCTATTGTACTACACCTAATAACTCTATCAATGGCTACTCTATTATAGGAGTAGCTTTCAGGATGATTATAATAATTTTGACTGCCCAATAACAATTTGGAAATGAATAAATAATTACACCAACATATGCAGTCAATAATGGCTCCCGAAACAAGTATGGGATACTCATGGTTTACATAGACTCTATATAGAACTACATATAGAGTGTCGGCTGTAGATATTGCGTGGCTTATTGGGCTTCTCATTGGACTTATTGACGGGTTGGACTATGTTGAGGTCAGTTATGATATTAACTGCACAAGCTTATGTGGAATTGGCAAACCTTCCACTTAAAATGCATTACCTCAAGTGACGATGTGCGATTTAGTGAGAATATGAGCAATTGTGAACAAGTGCGTATAAATTAATTAAGTTGAAGGGAAATATTTATAGGTATAAAATAAGTGATTCACTTAAATATTATTTACTCAACTTTTATGAACTGTTTATTATTTTGTAATTTTAAATTTTAGAAAATTAAATCTAATGCTCATTATATTAAGTATGACGACCACTATTTTATCATTAATATGGTGGGACGGTTGTTATACCGCTCGTACTAATAATCGAATAGAAGCGTGATAAGTAACGTTTGAGTGAATTAGGTGAAGTTTTTGATTGGCTCTCCGAGCAGAATCAAGTAATGTATTAGATTAAGTTTTTTATATTTACATGTATTTCAATCTAACAAATATTAAGTAAGAATAAAAATAGCTCAAACCAAATATTTTATGTTTAGTTCGAGTAACTTTGTATATAGCAATAACCTAATATATTTTCCCATACTTTTGTTTCAATTATTTGATTCATGTATGAATTATTGCCTTACTCAGTATCAAACAAGAAACTATTGCATTTGATCTTTACATTCAAAACTTTATTTTCATTAGCATTATCAACATTACATTGTTTAGATTCAAAAGTTACACTTAATTTTTTTTTATTAATTGTCTAACACCGAACAAATTTATGTTATTAGTTGTCCAACATCAAGCAAATTTATGTATAGTTCATATACATGCAACAAATTAGAGATTAACTTACTACAATAACAGGCCGAGATTGGAATAGTCATTTTTCCTTTACATTTAAGAAGCTTTGATTGCATTTTCGTAATTTAGTAACTTTACAAACTTACTCTTTGAAAAGAGTTTTTAATAAGTTATATAATATATTCAACCTCAATTAACCATCAGACCATAGACAAGGTTTGGATCATGAATAGTTATAAAGTCACTGGGTCGACTCGAGTCAATTAGAGTGGGAGTCAGATAAAACAAAAAGAAGGGAAAAGGAAGGTAGGGAAAAACAAAGGAATAAGAGAAGGTAGAGGGGGGCATCAGAAGTACAAGATCCACACAAAGGTCGACTCACTATAAACCATATACAGTGGAAGTCCCTAATGAGGGGAACACCTCATTTCAGGGAGCCATGATTCCCTACGGGGAACTAATTTAACACTCAGATGAGTGAATCGAGTATCAAACAGTTTGGCAAGTAAGTTTTAAAAAGGGACTCTCTTAACACAAGGGATGATATAACATCAAGATTGAAGGAAAATAAGGTTAGAGGTAAGGAGGTCCAAGAAGTAGATTAAGCCTCTTATGAGGTACATACACAAGGGATAAGAAGTTTAACCCCTATCTCCGCGTAGTAGACAAGAGAATGATGATTTAGAAGGAAAACATTGAAGTTGGAAACTGGGCAGATGAAGGCTGTGGTGGCTAGCCAGAATGAGCCACGTGATCTAAATAATGTTCATTGTTTGGAACTATCAAGGTTTATGGTCCGACCTAACAATTCAACATTTAAAAGATCTCGTTAGGGAGAATAAGCTGGATATAATCTTCCTAATGGAGACAAAAAAAATAGTTCCAAGAATGATGATAGGATTTGGAAGCAACTTACTTAATAGTATGGTGAATATGTGGACCCAAAAGGACAGGAAAGGAATGGCTCTTTGTGAAAAAGGGACATAGTGGAAGTAATATCAGCCATATTGAATATCATGGATGTTCATCTTAGAGAGGCATACAAGACTTTTAGAGTGATTTTTTTTGTGTATGTCCACCGACTATAGTGGCATGTGTACTAACTTAGTGGCACTGACTATTGTGAATATGTTCATCTAAGAGGCATACAATTCTTTGGTATGTGCACTGATTATATTGGTGCAATAAACGACTTGTATTAGGTGGAACATATTCATATAAAATATAATTAGATATATAATTCTCAAAATCATACCTAATTGAAAGTTTTCCTACATTAGCTCTACAATTCTTTACTAATGTCAATAGGTACAAGTGTTTGTTCTTGTGTCTCACTATCACCTGACACATATTTCTCTCCCCCCTCCTCCTCCTCCTATATACCTTTAATTGTTGTTCATCCTTTTTTTTTTTCCATATTTGTTACTCCAAATTATAGGACTTATAGTCACTCCTACAATAATATTTTCAGCACTTTAATCATTGATAATTTATGTATTTATTTGTCATATATCAAGAATTAACAATTCTTATAATACTGTTGTAGACTGCATTGATTCCTTATATAATGGTTCATTCTCACGAAAAGTCATATTTATACTCAAAAAGAGTATTTTCTCACTTGTACTACAACACTTGAATCAATTTTGAGTATTGGAATAACCCCTGTAAATACATTTCAATACACAAGTATCGAACTTTCTTATCGAAGGTTGATGATTTCTTACAAAACATACACATCCAAACACACGAAAAGGGACTATTTATGTGTTTTTTCACATCAATACCTCACAAGATAATCTAAAGTTCAATGCTTGCGATGACATCCAATTAATTAAATACGCTGCTGCTGTTAGTACAACTTCACTACATAAATACTTTAGTACATTAATCTTGAAGAGAAGAGAATGAGCAACTTCCAACAAATGACGATTTTTCCTATTTACCACACCATTTTGTTGGGGGTATCTAGATATGTAGTCTAATAAATAATTCTCTTACTAAATAGATAAGACGAAAATTCACGATTTACATATTCAGTACCATTGTCCGTTCTAATATTACAAACTATGAAATTAAATTGAGTTTGAACAAAAGTTAGAAAATCCTTAAAATATAATAGTTCTACTTTGTGTTTTATCAAATATAACCACGTAATACGAGAGTCTCAATTAATAAAATTAATAAACCATATGAATCCACTACTTGAGGTAATCAGACATAGCCTTCAAACATTCGAGTGAATCAATAAAAATGACTACATACTTCTTAATTCAGTAGAATTATAACATGTTTTTTTTTTGTATTTTTTAAACTCACATGCATTACAAACAAGTTTATTGCGTTCTACTTTACTAATGAGCTCTAGTATCAACCTTTTAAGATTATCAAAAGATGGATACTCCAACTGACAATGTTCTAACATTGCTTAATATTCTTATTTACTATTCTCTACAATATTAAAACTTTGATCCACAACTCTTTTATTGAGATACCACAATCCCCACATTTGCTTCTAGTTCTAAGTATCTTATTAGTATTTCTCGCTCGAAAGATACAAGTATCCCCATAAAAATTTACTTGACAATTCAATTGATCAATGATATTATTAACTGACAATAGATTAACTGAGAAAGAGTAAACATGCAAAACATATGATAATGTGATTAAATAAGTACATATAACAGAGACTTTCCCTTTGATAAATTGTATTGTTCCATATGCTGTATGAACAATTCACTTATAAGTTTGAGACACTAATCATATGTATTAAACTTTTCTAATAATCCTGTCATATTTTTGAATCACAAAAATCAATAACTCAATCTTTATATTATGCTCTGGAAGATTAAAGTGTTTGCATCTAATTATCATAATTGATTTCATTCTCGTTCAATATAATGAGAAATTTGTTATTCATATTTTCCACCTCTCTCGAATCACTTACGGATTCTGGTCTCCTAGTTACAGCTCCGAGCGCCGACAAATCTCAAAGATATCTTTTCGTCTAATTAGACAATTCAGCTACTTCACATCCCGAGCCGTCTCAATCTCTCTCGATACTTCAGATACGCCAACACTTGAAAATACCATAACTATATCTTATACCATATTTAATATTGGAAATAAGACACTATAAATAATAAATTAAATTAAGAATATATATAGAATATATTTATAGTATTTACGACATACTCCTAATTTATTAATATTGCACAAAAATCTTTAATTATCTTCAAATTTAGGAAAAATAAGTGTATTTTAATGTTATTTTTATTAATACTTGATAATCTTTTATTTATGATAGGAGAAGCGGTAAGTGATTCAAGAGATATGGAAAATATGAATAGCAGATATAAAATGAGATCAATTATGGTAATTAGATACAAATACTTAAATTTTTGTAAAGATTGATTTATTGATTTTTGTGATTTAAAGACATATGATAGGATAATTAGAAAAGTCTAATACATATTATGAGTATACTCAAACTTATAAGTGAGTTGTTCGTATATAAAATAATATAATATATCAAGGGAAAATCTCTATTAGATATATTGATTTAATTATATTATCATTGTTTTGTGTGTTAATTTATTAGATTGCTATACGTCGTCACGAAATAGAACTTCAGATTCAAACACTTGATGGATGGCCAGCCTGGGTAAGTTCTATCTATCCACATCCAAGGACAGGTAAAATTAAAGCTGAAAATCTGTCATCGATTGCCAGCCTTCCATTTATTTATATCCGAGGACGGATGTCATCTGAGAATATTGCGTTGCAGGTTTTTTTGTTGTGGGTTGTGATTCCTACGCCTACTTCATTGGGGAAGTAGGCCATAGTTTCTCGACTGGGTGCATGTCTGTTTGCAACAGTATCACTGATGTGATGAACTGGTCACATGAGGAAGTGGCTGGTGTGAATTGAACTCATGGATTTTGTATTGTTAAGCCAAGTATGTAAGCATGTACTCATTCCATAATGGAATGAATTGGTGGAGTTTGAATTCCCCTATGACTTCTTGAAAGTTTGTCTACTTGATTTGTTGATATTATGTGTGTTGCGTGTGAAGAATAATGTAGATGGTCAAATAATAATAATAAAAGTATAAGAATTGTAAGTAATTATAGTATTTATGAGATCAATTAAATACTAACAAAGTTGAAAATATCTAAAATTAAGCATACCAATCTTGTGTTACATGCTCCCATGAAACATAGAGATTCATTATTATTTTGTTTGGATGCCCTTTACCAAGCACAAATTCTTCATTCACTTTATCATGCCTAATGCTCGAAGATATTTTCATAAAATATCTTTGTGGGTAGTGGAAGTGGTACCCACAAGGATTCAACAACTCAATATGGAAATCCCAAAATCCTAAACCTTGGCAACATAACTCTCGTCCAGTCCAGGAGTATGTTCATCCACTTGATGTCACGATGAATTATCGGCGTTGAAGCAGCAGAATGGAGATATGAGAGCACTCACTCCTGCAGTCTCTACAGCAATCCTCAGACGGGTATCCCAAGACATTTTAGAATGACATCATCCTTGTGAATGTGCTCATAAAGAGTACATGTTAAAAAACTGGATTAAGGAAAGAAAAAATGAATATATTGATAGAGAGGCCATGGGATGAGAAATTGAAAAACTCTGTATTTTATCTAAACCCTAACTTAATTATATACATGTCTATTTATTAACTACCTTAAATAGAATATATAATATAATCATAATTACCAAGATTATATTGTAATTATCTTAAATATCTTATACTATTTCAATAGTACTCTTGCCAACAAACTCGTAAACTAGTAAAGGGACTGCTGTCTCAAAGCAGCAACCTAATAGCTTGAGCACGTTCATATTGATTATAGATAATAATAGTAGTACTTCATCCTAGATCACATAGAAGCTGCATGCAAGAGGTAGCCCCACCCACCGTTGGGATGTTGTCTTGTGATCCCCAAGAAGTCAATAGGCCATTTAAGTCTCAAAATCTCTAGCTTGGTTACTTGTACTATATCTACTCATATGACTTTTTGGACTCTGTTATGGCTATGTCCGTTTCCTTTTCCTTTGTCACCCCATTCCACTCTTCATCTTTGATACTCGTAATCGTGTGGCTATGATTTGCATCACACTCTGGTGAAAAAACTTAGTGTTATGCTTGGTATCCTCTCCGTCTCTGTGTCTATCCATAGGGGGACACAATTTTCGTGATCCACCGTAATTATATAAGTAATAAACTCGTCTTAATATCATTTATTATAATACAAGAAGTGGGTATCATCCAATATTTAGGTCAAAAGAGCTCACATCTAACACATATAAGATGTATTGCGGTAGGGAAAGCTTGAACTCAACATCTTAACTTAATGGTTCATAGGAAATGGAAGTTATGATCCTTGGTGGTGTGTGTGATTTGGCTTCCTTATATTACCCACTAAATGAGCGTGGAATTTGCCTGGAAGTGAATTAAATATTTCCACGTACGTACAACGAGAGTGCTTACTGCTTGCAGAGTGGAGATACGACAGCGCTCGAGCGGCCTCTTTGGCGATCCTGAATCGGGATTCCCATGACAACTCGGCATCAACATTGCTGTTATGGATGTGATCAAAGAGAGTTCCATTCCCGACAAACTCATACACTAGCAATGGGACTTCTGTCTCCAAACAGCAGCCCAAAAGCTTGACCACGTTCCTGTGATTGATCTGTGATAGTACCATCACTTCATTCACATACTGCTCCACTTGGGACTGATCGACTTGCTTGGACTTTGGAGAAGGGTAAAATTTTCCGAGGCATTCTCTTCACTGCAATATGTGGCAAAGGGCATGTTGATCCACAGTTCTCCATGTATGGAAATGTTCTTGACTTCCAGTTCCATTGGCCCGTGGAGGAATGGCCTCGGAGGATCGAAGTGGGTGGAATTGCATGTGATATTGAAGGCAGTGCTGAGGGAGCGAGCCTCACCCTACCCAAAAGGGTAGGGAATTGTAACATCCCCGCACATACTTCGGCACATTGGCGATATAGTCTCGCATGACACCACCATCATCCTACCAGCTTCAACTATAAAGAAAATCATTAGCAAAAACATCTCTAGTGTCCATATCATGCTTACAAGCCATGGCTGCAGCTTCTGATTTTGCGTCCTCTCTCAGCTAAGAGTTTTGTTATGAAGATTAGAAGGTTGTGTTCCCCATATATATATGTATATATATCTATAAGACAGACTAAGGTGGTCACAATGAATAACTTCTCAACGACCTGAGCAACAAGCAAAAACAAAGTCAACGATAACAAATGACATCAATAAAGGGTTGAAATTTCGAGGAATGAGACTAGGAGAAGAAAATATCCTTTTGGCACACAGACTAATCCATGAAACTGGAAATTCATGGTTCAATGTGGGCCAAATTTCACATTACATCACAAGGACATCGAAATAGAAATGGCAGATGTGTAACTGGAATGATAAATGTAGTATCACACCACAGATTTGTTTTAGGAAGAAAACCTAGTTAATAGTTTAATAGATCATACACATGCCTTGCTTTTGAATGGCAATATAAACCTTCTTGTGCACCTTGTAAAGCAGCAAACATCATATGATCATTCAGGTTGGCAACAAGTATTATTTTTGGATAAATGAAAAGTCCAATTGTCAAACTATAGGAAGATATTCTGATAAAGTCCCAATACTACATGTGATATTTGGTTGTCAAACTTTTGCATTTATAACCTAATTTTGTGTCATGCATGCAATTTTTATAAGAAAAATATGGTCGTGCCAGATTTAATCAATTGATAAATGTCGTGCCTATTTAGGTCAACCAAAAAAATGTTGTACTAAGTCCAATACCAGGTGAAACTGTGGGAGGGATTAAGGAGATGGTTATTGATTTTTTCTCTAAATTTATGGGCACAAGGGAGTTTAGGATCTCGTCTTCTACTACTACTGAGAATTACTGGAGTGGTAAGGTTTCAACAGAACTGAACATGCTATGTGACTAGTGTCCTCAATTTCTGAAGTTGATATTAAGAGCATCTTATTGTCTTTGGCTGAGAATAAGGCCACTGCCCTGCATGGTTTTACTTGTGTTTTCTTTACTCGTGCATGGGATATTATGGCCGATACTGTTATTGAAGATCTGAGATTTTATCCAGCACTGCAACACAAGTGGTTTATTGGGCTATACGTGGTTTAGAGGCTATATACCTCTGGTATATTTCACAGATTGAATGGTCATTCATGATTGTTCCTCAACTGCAACATCCACCCAAAATCCTGGGGACCATTTGCTATTTGGATTTCCCTTAACTGCTAAAATTTGGGATCGGAAGTGGGGTGAAAAGTTTTGATTCCATAGTTTTCTGCTTTTGTTAACCAGTGTTATTTTTTGTACATGACTAGAAAGGAATATCTAATAATGAACAAAGGCAAGTCATGCATTTTTCTGGATTTAGTCCTATGACAAGAAGGATCTTTGTACGATGACCCTTGTAGAGCTTCTGGAATCTCAACATGGCCTTCATACATAGTTCTTTTTTCCATCACCATCCTTAGTCCTAGCACGGAAAGGCTGCATTATTCATATATAATTTGCAAAACTGACTTGATCAAGTAGGTTCTTTTGGAATATAGATCAAACAAGACAAAATGCATCTATTGAAAGCATGAAACTTCCAACATTAATATAATACCCAATTAGGAACACCCCAATGGAATGTTATAAAAAGTATGTTGTGCATCCATAATTATATGATATGGTATAATAATTTAATGAAACATTTATTATTTTAAAAGCGATTGAAAAACTTCATAAATATTAAATAAAAACTAATTAACAACTAAAAGTAATTGAGTTTGGACTAAACATACCATAGATATTACCCAACCACATACCTATACTTCATTAAACTAAGTATGTCATCACAAATGACAAGTTTCAAAATAAAGTCAATTTTAAACTTTCTAATGAAACAATTTAAATATGAAATGATAACAAGAAATCCATTTTTTTTTTACTTTTTGTACTTTATTATACCAAGTATTGGGTTTCTAACAATACTATCAAGTGTGATCAATTGGTTCTTATATGTTAACAAACAAATAAAAGATACTCTATCAATATGCTTGTGCCATGTAATGTAAGTATTTCCCTTGACACTTCGACTATATATGTAAGGAATTTCATGTAACTTTCTTCATACATTTTTTATTGTCATCCCAAACCAACAGTCTTCTCTGCCAAATTTGGTTACTTGCTAAAAATTTGATTACCCAGGTATCCATTGAGTAATATTTATTTGTTGATTAACCCATTATTGATAAAAAAAATTTAGAATTGTTTGATGGAATCCAAATGTTTAAGTTACCTTTATATTTTGTGGTTGGAGAGAATTTTTCATTTTTTCAAGACCATGTATATTAATGAAATATAAAGTATCATTGATTCATAATGTAGATGTTAAAAATAGAGATAAATTATTTTGTGGGTGTACTTAATATTTGAGATATTTTGTAAATTTACTAGTTATCAATGATAATAAAAAAAAAGTTTCCAAAAAAAATAGCATACCAGCCCTAATCATTTGTGTTGGTGAAAGAATAGAAGTAACCAATGAGATGAAGAGGGAGGTGGTGAATTATTTTGAATTAGTATTAGGGAGTGTAATCCTAACGTCTCCACTCCACCATCCTCGATGCTGTTTTAATGGATAAGTTAAATTTTTTCATAAAATCTTTCAATCCTAAAAAAAATTTTGTTAAATGGAAATGTCTCCGCATTCTAATTTGAAATATATAATTCACTTTAAATTATTTTGGCATCATCCTCTAATATCTTAATTTATATATAAATAAATTATTTAATTGAAATTATATATTTTAAAAAATAAAAATAAAAGTTATATATAATTTTAATATGAAAATTATGTATAATCAAAATTTTGTGTAAAATAATAAGTTAAATATATTAAACAAATATATTAATGGATAGAATTTTGGAAGTAAATATTATAATTTTAGTATTATGTCAACTTTAATTATTTAATTTAGTATTGGTAAGATATAAAATTTTATATATAAATACTTTATTTGACTTAAATTATGTATATTATTTTATTAATAACTCAAAATAAATATATTGTAATTTTTAAATATAATTTATTAAGTAAAAATTCTATATAATTAAATTTTATGTAATAGATTTTAAATAATAAAGTAAACTTTTTACACAAATAAAATTTTAATTCTCTATTTATGGAATTTTAAAAATAAATTATATGATTTAAATTAAATATATATGACGTAAATCTCGCCAATATGTTGATAACACCTATATCAAATATAGCAAAAAATCCAATACTTTCACGAAATAAGTACGAAAACATGAAAATATACCTTATTTATTTGAGAAATAAGGTATGAAATATTTAAACAGCACACCCAAATACTTTAATAAGAACTGTTATAAAACCTTAATGATAAATCTTGATTACTTGAATGCTATAGGTAAAAACCTGACAAGTTCAAATGTTATTTTAAGAGAGAAAGATACAAAATCTTACAAAATTAAATTTTAAAAGTGTATACTCCAATGATATGGAGTATGCCTTTTATAGGCATAAATAATAAATGAATAGCCTAAAAACAAGAAAAGAAAATATATTATTGTCACAAACCAACCATATAATTTCTTAAATAATGTAAATATATAGGATATTTTAATAACAGTTTTAAAAATCTAAATTTGACTAATTAAAAAATCTAATATTATTATTTAATATCCTAACAATTTTTTTTATATTAATTAAATTTGTACATTTACTTGGGCTTTTCTATTGTGCTTCCATTTGGATTTTTTTTTGCAATCTTTTTAATCAATCTATATAACTTATTTGAATCTTTTAGCACCTTAACCTTTTGATTAGGCCATCTTGAAGTCTCAAATGATCATTTATCCCATTTTTTAACAAATTGTTCAGCTCCATTGTAGGTTCGATTGATTGTAGTTGTGAATTCATAGTTTTTTTATTTGGATTCGCATCATTCTCCCACTCTTGAAAATGATTTGTACTCAAATTTTCTTTTTCTTCATCATCTACATTAAAAGACATTAAATTATAAATATTTATGCTATAGCTAAGAGTATATTTGTTAGATAACTTCCTGTTGTAATTATTACTAATAAGTTTTAACACTTTAAACAATCACTCTAATCAATGAAATTTTGATAGTTTTCTATCCATAAACGGTTCATTCCTCAAATTTAGGCTAATCCAAATTTTTGGATAAAAAACAACCTTCTTGAAACTCTTGTTGGCTAGATTAATATTTTCTTGAGTTTGTCATTTTCTATCATTTACCAACTATTCCCACCATATTATAGCAAAATTAATAAATTTGACAGTAGCAAGTCGTACCTTTTTCATCTCCGAGTAATTATGACAATAAAAAACCATCTGCATCCTCTTTTCCCATTCAATATACATTTCTAGATCAATTTTTCCTTGAAAATAGTGTATCTTTAACTTGATATTATCCACTTTGTCATCAACTCGGGTTCGTTCTCTATGAGCATATCGATCAATGGAGTAGACACGATTTTTTTAGCTTTTTATTTCTTTTTTTTTTGCACTTACTAAAAGAATATAGATAGAAGAAGATAATACTTTATTTATTTTTTTAGAGAATAAAAATAGGTAGAGGAGAAAAAAAGAACTAGATATGAAAAATATGATGAAACTTGTTATGTAACTGTGTGCTCTAATAACAAGTGATGTGAACCTCGCAAATATGCTAATGACACCCTACACCAAATATGGGAAAGACTCCAAAACTTTCACGACACAAGTACAAAAATATGAAAATATACCTTATTTATGTGAGAAACAATGTATGCGATATGTAGACACTAAATTCAAATCCTATAATAAGAACTCTTATAAAATCCTAATGATAAAACTTGATTACTTGAATACCACATGTAAAAATCTGATAAGTTCAAAGGTTATTTCAATAAATAAAAAGACAAAACTTCACAAAATTGAATTTATAAAGTGTCTACTCCAATCCTATAGATTATAGCCTTTTAGTAAATATAACAAATGAATAGCCTAAAAATAAGGAAATAAAATATATTATAGTTATAATCCAACCATATGACTTCTCATCATGTAAATATCTAGAATATTTTAATAATTGATTTAAAAATCTAAATTTGACTAATTAAAAAATCTAATATTATTATTTAATATCCTAACATATTTTTTATATTAATAAATCTTTCATTATTAATTAAATATGTACCTTCCCTTGCTCTTTTATTGGGATTCCATTTGGATTTTCTATAATATATTTAATTAGCTCATATAACTTATTTGAATCTTTTAACCTTTTAACCTTGTAATTAGGTACTCTTAAGTTTCAAATTATCATTTATCCCATTTTGTTACAAATTATTCAGCTCCATTGTAGGTTCGGTTGATTGAAGTTGTGAATTTTTAGTCTATTTAGTCGGATTCACATCAATATATTAAGATATGATACAAATACATTTTAAATTTGACATTTTGGTGGTATTAGAGATAATAATAAGTGTATTTAAGTAAATTTTTTATTTAATGTTAAAATATAATAATTTAAATATTTAATATAAAGTTAGTTATTGATATTAATAAGATAGATTTATTCATCCAAATTTATTTCTTATCCTTCCATAATATTATAATATAATAATAGAATTAGTAAATTAGAGACTAGTTACCCATAACTCATTTTGTATTTTTGTATTCAGAATAAAAGAAAATATTTAATTTATTATTATTAGTTTTTTTAATAATGGTATTTAATGATTAAATATTCACTTAGTTTAGAAAAATAAATTTCTCTTATGGAGACTTGCCTCTACGATTATAAATGGCTACTTTTCATCCATTTCTCTCACCGTCATCCACGACTCTCCAACTTGTGAATTCTGAACACGTCTTCCATGCACCCTTTTGTTGATTTGGAATGTGTGTGCATATAGAATTAGTAGAACTGACTTGATCGTGAAGGTTATTTTGGACCAACTGACAAGTTGTAAGAAAAAAATAGTTTGTTGTTAAGTTGTCATCAAGTGTGAAACCATGATAGATTGACCCAATTAGGAGCATCCAATATATCACTTAATATGTTTATGTGTATGATCATCTAATAATTTTTAAAAAATTTAAATCTAGTGGAATTAATCAACGTCAAGAAGAGGTAATTACAATGTAAAAAGGAAAATTGATGGTTGTCTATGGAAAGCTTGATGGTGTAGGGGCAGAACCTTGGAACAAAATTGCTGAAGCTAAGAAAAATAGGCAGCTATATATAGATTGTCTGAAGCTAAAAATGCCTGTAGTCCCAATACAATTAGCATCTCTACAGCTGGGGCTGCTATTAGTACTAGCACCATCCCAGATCGCTGCTCGATCAATCTCAAAATCTGGATGCCCCCACACATGTGGCAACCTCTCCATCCCTTACCCTTTTGGCCTTGCAAGAAGAGCACGGCAACCTACGTATGCCAAGGAGAGAACACCAACTGTATGGATGCGGATAATGGGACGGGATATCGCTGTTACTGCAAGGAAGGTTACGAGGGGAACCCTTACCTGTTTGGCTCCGACGGTTGTCAAGGTATATTTGATTCACCATATCTAATCTCAGAACCTCAAGCTTTATTCAAGTAACACTACTCATAACTGCTTAAGCGTGACAACCCCCAAGGCAACAAGCAGAGTCTTGCCAAGTCTTGGGTTAAAACCATAAGATCGATAATGTTTATATGTCTTAACTATGATAGCATTGAGATCCTGAATTACTTAAGTTCCACACCTTGTTTCGTTTTCAGATATTGATTAGTGCAAAACCTTGAATCCATGTAATGTGACGGAGTTGTGCAAAAATGTGCCCGGAAATTTTAGTTGTTCATGCCAGGAAGGGTATGTAGCGGCAATGGATTGAGAAACGGAACTGGCTGCATCCTAATGGTGTCTTCCAAGAAGTACACTTATCCTGATATTACATTAGGTAAGTAGATCTTATATCCCTTCACTTTTCTTTTTTCAGAAACTTGATCTACTTTTCCCTCCTTCTCCTTCCTTTAGCCACCCTTCACTTAATTTTGAAATATATCAATCATTTATTAGGTAGAAACTCAATAAACATTCACTATTGCTAATCCAAATTGATTGCCGACTAAAGAATAAATCATTTTCGCCTTGTTTTTATTAAGGTTATATACTCACAATTCCTGCATGAAGTCAAATTCTATCTTTTCCCATTGCAGACCCACGTTAGATTCTCTAATTTTTGGTGAGTGTGGTTAGTGATTCAACATGTATTATTATACTTGTTAAAGTTCCATGCAGGCTTGTTGTGTTGTTGGTGTGTTCATGTATGTAAGTTTTGGTATGGACAATTTCATTGTAAATTGCTTGTTTCTCACCTATAGCTACCTCAAACGGCAGTTGGAGCTTAGAGACAACAGTTCCATTACTTGTTTGTCAGCAATGGGACTCCATTCGATCACATTCACAAATAGCCGCATAGTTTAGCAGCTTCCGAATATTATATATAATGCGATTCCTTGTGATGTAATATGAAATTTGGCCCACAGTTCACCATGAATTTTCAGTTGCCTCCATTAGTCTGTGTGCCAAAATGATATTTGCTTGTCTTAATCGCTTTCCTGGAAATATCGGCCCTGTGCTGATGTCAATTGTCTTCCTTGACTTTGTTTTTGCTGCTCAGGTCGATAGATGAGAAGTTATTCATGCTGCTCACATTACTCTTTTATAAGGGGAACACAGCCTTCTAGTTTCCATGACAAAACCCTTAGCTAGGAGAAGACACAAAATCAGTAGAGGCTGTAGTCATGGCTTGTAAGCATGATATGAGCACTAGAGATGTTTTGCTAATGATTTTCTTTGCAGTTGAAGCTGGTAGGATAATAATGCCAGACTGAGTCACCCATGTGCCAAATATGTGCGGTATGTTAGAATTTTGTCGGAAAATATTGTGTACTGATAAATGGTCGGTTACATATATATACTTAAAATTCTTAATTTATAAATATTAGAACACTTCCAACTTTATAAACTCACTACACTTAACACATTTTCAACCAACGTATAATTGTATACTAGCCAAATATTACCCTTTGTTAGTAGGTATTGTAGAACAATAAACAGTAGACCCCATTTCTAATTAAAAGTTATAACTTGTAAATATTCACTAGTACTCAATACTTTTCTATTTTATCTAATTTGTAATCTTATTCTTAACACCTACCATAACGTATAATTCTCAACACCTCTCAACACCCACTTTTAACAACTGCATGGAAGCTGGATATTATCCTTACAGTGTCGGACGAATGGGGATAATAGCCTCGAATTTGATATTTTTACTATTCCATTTATACTCGAGCAGAAAACAAGTCGGGTTTCCAGTCTCGGATTAGTACGAGTGTGAGTCGATCGACTCTGATAACAAATTCCCTACTCTTTTGGATTGGGTGAGGCTTGCTCCCTCAACACTTCCTTCAATATCACATGCAACTCCTCCCACTTTGATCCTCCGAGGCCATTCCTCAACGGGTCACCGGAACAAGAAGTCAAGAGCATTTCCCTAGATGGAGAACAGTGGATCAACATGCCCTTCGCCACTTATTGCTACTGTTGCAGAGGAGGCATCCTTCAATTTCAACAAAGCCGACCTCAAGGACATGCAGAATCGGACTTCTCTGCCCTTGGTGGTCGATTGGGCCATCTGGAATGAAAAATGTGAGGAAGCTCGCAGTAACACTTCTTACGCTTGCAGGGCAGCAAACAGCATATGTTACAATTCCGATGACATCAACGGTTATAGATGCAAATGCTCGCATGGTTATACTGGAAATCCATATTCAAACTATAGTCTAATCATTAGCGTCTCTCTAGCCACTGTAAATGTTTTTGGTACACGGCTTCGTAGCCCTCGTGCTGTCACATATTAATATCTTCTTCTTCAGATATTGATGAATGCCCTCATGATGTCACTTATTTTAACAAATTAAAACTTTTTGTATCTAACTTAACCGGATCATAAGAAATTTGTCAGATATTCATTAATGATCTCCAATTTGTACTTATGAGAACGAATATAGGTACTTGGAAGACCAATCGATTTTGCTGCTATCATTAATGTTAATGCTTGGTACAAGCAAATCGGTTTAGATGGAGAATATCCGCAAAAAAATAAGATCAAATTAACCGTACTCAAGGAAATCCAGAGTCTTGCCAAATACGATAATAACCCCAGAAAAATAAAGTGAAGAATGGAAGAAAGGACAGCATCACTCAAGTTAAACAAGAAAGGGAGCAATAATCCACCATAAAGGAAAAATTCCCGTTGTACTATATATGTACTAGATGTCGGAGTAATCATGACGGAGCAGGTAAACAGATAAAATATTTCGTGTACACGCAAATGAAATATTATGCGGAAAAATTGCCCATTATCATGACAAAATAAACCATATCTCCTAAAAACAACACTACTCTATCTACCGAATCCCAAAATACTGTAGGTCAGGGAGCAAAAACGACATCTATGATCCTACAAGTGGAACATTATGCGAAAAAATTGTCCAGTATCCTGACAAAATAAACCATACCTCCTAAAAACAACACTGCTCTATCTACCGAATCCCAAAATACTGTAGGTCAGAGAGCAAACACGACACTTAGGATCCTAAAAATGGTATAAACCTCGCGTAAAAAAAACTCAAATATCCTCTCCTTAGTGGTTACTTCTATACTATTTTACTAATAATTCTGTTTACTCAAGAAGGGATGAATTCCTAAATTAAATGCACTCATCCCAAGTTATAATAAATTCATTTACAATTTCACACTTTAATAAGGTTATCTTTTAATCAGAATATATTCAACTCTTCGGCAAAAAACATTTGCACTCATCTATTACGAAGCTGAAAAATTATTTATTAAGGAATATTAACTTGCTATCCAATATATTCTTAAATAATCAACTTGCTATCAATTTACTTACCACGCTGGGAGATTAAATAATTAGAGATAAAATCTTAAAAAATTGGGAAGTGAAGATTATGGAGAAAATTTTAGATGGGACTTGATATTCATACCATTAATAGAAGTTGAAATAATTTTAGTGATAGATTAACTATTCTTACCGGTGAACTGTTAAAATAAAACGGTAATATTTCACTACCAAAAAACCAAATTAGTAGTTTTGAGGGGAGATAGAAAAAAAGTACAAAGTAAATTTGGTATTCTAATTTAAAGTTTATAACATATTGCACAAAGGTTCAAGTAATTTATGATCATGATAACAAACGAGATTAACGAGAGAAAAACACAAAAACAAATTTTGATATTAAGATACTATTCCGAATTTTTTTTAGAAGTTATTTGTATTAACTCCAAATAGTCAATTAGAATTTTCCATATAAATTATATCCCAAACCCATTCCATATCTAAAGTACCATACGTATCGATCTAACAGAATTAAAAAAATGAATTAAGAATTTGATAAATTATAGATAAAAGATTTATTCAAACCAGTAAATCGGAATAGGGCACTCTATTAGAGATGGGTAGGAAACCAATGAATATGAAAAGATATGAGAATATTATTTATATTAAAAACTTGCAAATACTAAATTTTTTTAATATTATGTATGTATAATATTTTTATATTTTAATTAATGTATAATCAATTATCTCAAAAATATTATTTTCATTTTATCAGTATTTCACCAATTATCTCAACAAAATTATTTAGATCATCCTTACAATATTTATATTCTTCAAATTATTTATTTGAAGAATATCAATATAGAAATTGGGAAATATTAATCCAAGCTCATTTAGTGAGTAATATAAGGAAGCCAAATCACACACACCACCAAGGATCATGACTTCCATTTCCATATGAATTAGTAAATTAAGATGTCGAGTTCAAGC
This sequence comes from Trapa bicornis, assembly GCA_030064425.1. Lineage (NCBI taxonomy): Eukaryota > Viridiplantae > Streptophyta > Magnoliopsida > Myrtales > Lythraceae > Trapa > Trapa bicornis. Next base: position 2,387,767 of record CM057745.1, read on the forward strand.
TCTTTCTACCGCAGTATATTTTATATGTGTTAGATGTGAGCTCTTTGACCTAAATATTGGATGATACCCACTTCTTGTATTATAATAAATGGTATTAAGACGAGTTTATTACTTATATAATTACGGTGGATCACGAAAATTCGTACATTATGTCCTTATAAAAGATGAAGCCCAATCACTATGTATTTCATTACATAAGCAAAAAAAAAAAAAAGGTACACAAGCTCGTCATAGTATTTCTTAATTATCTATCCTTTTATTTTAACGTTTTAAAAAAATCACTCCTCGTTAATTCTGACTCGATATACTCACTATCTACTATTAAAGAATACGAGTCAAGCCGTTGGTTGTGCAAGTATATGGTCATTTTCCCTTGTTCAGCCATCTGCCATGGTCAACTTAGCTTCCTTGCAAAGATGAATCCATAATGGTGTTGTACGTGCAAGTGAAGGGTCTCACTAATATGGTGGGTGAGATTTAATGTAGAGTTGGTTGATAGTACCATTATGGAGCAGAAGATCGCTTGTTGCAAATTGTTAATAGATATAATATTAGAAAAAAAAATTATACCATAACCTTGGAGAGATAGTGGGTATTTGAGAATTTATCGTGAAGGAATGAAAGGAAGAGGCAGATATAATGTTGACCAAAGCTAACATTTTTTGTTGCCAGGTTCACAATGAAAAGCTTTAGATATAAAAAGAAAAAAGATGTTGTGAATGAGACAGTGGCATCACAAGAATGAGGAGGAAGTGCAGACGATGACAAGGCTGTAGTCTTCCTCAAAATGTTGATAATCATGATAAGAGCCATGAGAAATTAAATCATGTGAATAAATGATGTGAAAAAAAGTGAAACATTGATGTGAAAAAAATTAAAGTTTACAAAAATTGGATGAAAATGGATGAATGATCATCATTGAGTATCGTTTGTTCTGTATCATTAATCGACAAACAAACGGGATTATTGACAAGAGTAAATAGAAATGAGAACATGTACTCTATGAACATCACATGTGAGCCCTATAGTAGCTTTTACAATGGCACAAGTCCATGCAGTTACATCTTCATAGGAGAAGAGTCTTCTTTCACCTTCTCGAGGGAAAACCTTACGAACATGTGGAACCAGACGCGTGTCCATACTGTAGTTGATTGGTCTATCTGGAATGAGACATGTGAAGCATCTAGCAGAAACTTGATTCCTATGCTTGCATGGCTGCCAATATCGAGTGCTACCAACCCCAGGACATTAATGGGTACCGAAGTAATTGCTCCAATGGGTATCAAAGGAACCCCCTACATCCACCATGTCTGCCAAGGTAGGAATTATCTAGTACCACTCTTTACATATAGTATGGCTTTTACAATTATGATCACAGATCTATTTATTGGGTTGCTCTTTGTTTCTTCAATTGTTCTGTGCGATCTCTAGATGTTGATGAATGTAAGAACAAATGCTCTTTTCCCTCGTGGGTTTCATGGCGATGACAAAAGAGGAGGAGAACGTTGTATTTTCCTATGGCACTTGTGACAATGTGTTGCCAACAAAAACCACATTGGCATGCAATCCTCTAAATGCTTTCCCAAGCTCGGTATACACAACGTAGTGATGCCTACGACAAATTTGAATATATTTGATATTTCAACTGATTATAAATAGAATAATAAAATTAATATAAAAATTATCAATAATTTCTAACTCACATGAAATTCCTTGTAAGCTATGTAAAGTGTCATGGAGTGAACAATGATTATAAGTTCCAAAAAGTGTATTATATATTCCGACATTAATTTTAACTTGGTGATACACTTAATCCACTTTGGAGGTGTTGGCAGAGCTTGGTTTGGCCTGAGAAAAACTCGAATTAACCGTTTTCAGCTCAACCAAAACAAGGTAGGTACGGTCCACCGGAGCTGCTTCATTTTTTTATCACGCCGACACTTCTCCGGTGACCTCGGGGCAATTGGAGACTACCACCATGTAGCTGACTTCTCCTCGAGTCTAAGTAACCTGACCACACCTTCTTTAACTCAAAAAATACCCTATATCAGAGCTCTGGTTCGAGGTTCGTCGAAAAATTGAGTAGCTGAGAGAAAGTGAGGTTTTCAGGTGTCTGGAGGATGAATGGAGAGTGACTCTTTATATAAAGAGCCCGGGAACTCTCCGGCTATCCGTTTGGTATCTTAATAACAGTCATTAATAGCTTGAAATATACTGAACAAAAACGTTTCTTATTCGCTGGTGCTGTTGAATTTTTCGACGAGTGAACAATGCTATCATCTGAAGGAAGAAGATGACATTGTTCCGAATAAAACCGTACCGGTTCGAACCAGGTTCAACACTTAAATCGGCTAGTTTAGGCCCAATTCAATTGAGTTTTTCAAAATTAAAAATTTGTAAATTTATCTAAATTCATTCTATATCAAATGGTGGCCTTAATTCTCCAAATTGAATTTTCTAAGCCACCTAGAAAAATTAATTTAGCATTTGGTTCAATATTAGTCCAAACTAGTCCAAACCAGTTAAATTTGGTTTGAATCCGGTTCACTTGAACCAATCTGGTTTTCTTTTCCAAATTGTCCTAAGGTCCCTTTCCAAGATTTTTATAACTCTTTGGGTCACTCAAGAGTTGTCAATTTCTCAATTTTCCCGTTCTCTGGTGATCGGGATTTGTGAACCGATTTAGTTTTCTTACTCGATTTGACCGGTTTTTCCCCTGGTTTTTCCTTAACTCAAAAGGGCGGGGTTTACACTCCTGCTCGTGCCAATAGGCCTTGTGCCCACTGTACGTGATTTTCCAAAACTGGGCATTTTACCCCCAATTTCCAAAACCGAGTCCTCTGGCCTATCTGAGCTAATTCAGCTCTCGTCAAGAAGGTCTCCCAAAAGTTTTAAGCATTGGCACACAGTAAGGAGAGAACACTTATGATAAATAATTTTTCACTCTTCTATCACACCAACTAGGTGAGATGACACCTCCGCTTACAACTAGTAAGTGGGTTTTCTAGTTCCTTCCAGTAAGTTCATCATACCAACCGGGTATGATCTACTTACAACCGGTAAATAGTTTTTTCGCGTAGTTCTCACATCACCCCAACCAAGTGTGATGTTAAAATTCCACATAGTAGTGATTTTTCATTTTCGAGGTGCTTATCATCCCAACCGGGTATGATGTGAATAATCTCACTCACAAGTGGTATTTCATTTCTAAACTGCTCACCATCCCAACCGGGTATGATGTATAATTAAGCCCACTCACCCGATATGTGCAGTGTATTTCCTCTAAATCGACTTTTTGCCTCCACGTGAGCTTATCCTTGCTGGCATTCCGGTCCTTCATGTTCCTACACGATTTGGACATTCTTATTTATTAACATTTGACATAATAGCCTTCATTTCTCACGTATGAACAAAATGCCCAAACTTTTCAAATATTTACATTTAGGTCCCTAAAGTTCTTTTTCCTTAACTTTAGGTCCCTAATGCAAACTTTTCCCCAAATTGAGTCCTAAAACTTCTAAAATTCACTTAAGGTCCTCAACTTATTCAAAATCACTTAAAGGGTTCAAGTTTCCTAAATATCCAATTTGGTCCCCAACTTTTCAAAAATTACCATTCTGCCCATACTTTACAAAAATGGCAATTTGAACCCAATAATTTTCAAAAATTGACCAATTGGTCCTCCAACATCCTTTTCATGGCCAATTACTCTTAATTTTGGGAAATTGCACTTTGGTCCCTCAGTTTCCCAATTTCCCCCAAAAATTTCCCTAATTTTCCCTATTTCAAACTGGCCAAATTTTATTTCATCAAATAGACCATTCAATCGAGGTTAATTGATCCAATTGAAGGTATAGATTAGTTCCTACACTTTCATATGATTCAATGGAGCTTTAAGTTGTGTTATTTGAGTCCGAATTGAATTCAAACGGAGCTTTGTCGAAAAACTAAACTTAGAGAGAGAAACCTTTGAAAGCTTACCATCGGAGGTGCGGCAGTCCAAGCTTTTGATCGGATCAAGAATTACAACAATTCATGTCAAATTGAAGGAGAATTTGGTCAGTGAAGTTTCACCAACTCTCTCTCTAATACTAATCGGAAATTACGGAGTGGAGCTAAATTGGATTACCTTTCCGCTCTAATTCGATCGTATGAGGGCTGTGGAAGTGTTGGGAGAGCTTAGTTTAGCCTGAGGGGGGATCAATTTGGCCGTTTCCAGCTTGACCGAAACAGGGTAGCTTCGGTTCACTGGAGTTGCTTTACTGTTTGATTACGCCAGCACTTCTCCAACGATTCTCGGATAGAATGGTGACTACCGTCTAGTAGCTGACTTCTCCTCGAGTCTAAGGAACCCAACCTCGCCTTCTTTGGCTCAGAAAAACCCCAATGTCGGAGCTCTAGTTGGAGCTTCACCAAAAATTGGAGCAGTAGGGAGAGAGAGGATTTTTTAGGTGTGAAGAGGATTAATGAGGAGGAGCTCTTTATATAGGAAGCTCGAGGACTCCTTGGTAGTCCGATTGGCACCTTTATGGCGATCATTGATGGCCTAAAATGCCATGAACAGAGACTTTTTATCTTCGTCGGTGCTGCTCACTTTTCTGGCGAGTGAAGAGTGATGTCACTTGAAGGAAGAAGACGACACTGTTCCAAACTGGACTGGACTATTTTGAACTGGGTTCAATGTTTAAATCGGTCGGTTCAGGCCCGATTCGACCGAGTTTTTCAAAATTAAAAAACTTCTAAATTCATTCTCTATCTAATGGTGGCTTCAATTCTCCAATTTGAATACATTAAGTCACCTAAAAAAATGAATTTAAAAATTGGTTCAATAGTAGTTCAATTCAGTTTAGGTTAGGTTCACCTAAACCAGTTTGGTTTCCTCTTCCAATTCATCCAAAAGTACTTTTCCATAACTTTTGTGACTATTTAGGTCACTTGAGATTTGTAAATTTCCCTTTTTACCCTTTCCTTATCGATTGTGATTTGTGATTCAACTCGGTTTTCTCACCAGGGTTGATCGGTTCTATCTCCAGTTTTCTTACCTTTAAAGGACGAGGTTTATAGAGTGGGTGAGAAACTTTATACATCATACTTAGTTGGGAGGATGAGCATTATCTTTAACAGATAAACCCTACTTACTGGTTGTAAGTAGAGATAATCATACCCGGTTGGAATAATTAGTTTCCTTGAGAAAAAAGAGAAACCCACCTACCTGTGGTAAGCGGAGATATCATCACATATAGTTTATGTGATGAGTTGAAAATGAAATTTTGTCAGAAGTGCTCTCCCCTGACTGTGTGCCAATACTTAAAACATTTGGGAGACCATCTTGACGGGAGCTAGAACAGCTCATATAGGCCAGAGGCCTCAGTTTTTGAACTCATGGGGCTAAATGCCCGGTTTTGGAAAAACACATGTAGTAGGCCCAAGGCTAGTGGGCACGAGTAAGAGCTTGTAAACAAACTTGATTAAAGAAAGCTATGAAAATTTCTAATGAAATTGGTTGTGTGTGTTCGCCATAATACCAAGTCAAGACCGATAGTGCTCGATGAACTAGCGGTAGTGCGTTAGGGATAGGTCGACGGACCAACCTAGACAAATAGCTGCAGGTCGGGTTGAGTGTCATGGCCATTGGACGACCATTGGCACCAAAGATAATGTTCATATGTGAAAAACTGTTGTTTATGCATGCACTTATGGTACGGGACCATCAAAACACCCTAGGGGGTAGTGATGGATCCCAAGGGCTATTAGACAACATAGGGGGTGATAAGGGCAGTTTGTTGTGCGAGTCAGTCATGAAGCTTTGGGAGCTTCTTGCGCATGAGACCAAGGTGGGGACAGGATGAGGTCTCTGTCCTCATACAAACACTGAGTAGCATTTAGGTTTGAGGGTCAGATGTAGAGAACATCCACTCAGGCCTAGGGTAGAAGTGAACGGGCTCCTATCTTGGTGAACGGTAAAGACGCTCCGATCTACAAGTGGGTGCAATAGACGAGTTGCACCTGCGAATGTGTGTACCCTTCCTGATGAAAGGCGTGTGTTTATTTGCTAAATGCATCTCGATGCAAGATGATGGGCTAAAAGAGCTAAACACACCTAATATGGAAATGGGAAAAAGTTCTGAAAACCGAATTTTGAGAAAATGATAACCTTGGCATGTTAAGAATCTTTGGAAAAAGAAATGGTAAACCTTGGAAAAAGGTTTTGAAAAATAAATTAAATTTGAGAAAACTCTTTTGAAAAGAAAATGTTACTCTTGGTTGGGTAAACTAAAGTTATTTTGAAAACTCACTCCCAACACTTGTTCACCGAGTTGTAGATCTCATCCACTCCCTTTTACCACTTTCAGGTAACCGAGGAAAAACCAAAGTTAAAGACTTTCTTGTGTTGTAACTATAAGACAAGTATGTTTATTTAAGATATTCAATTTTGTATAATGCTATTTCATGAAATACAGGAAAAAGGATGCCTTACTTTTTGCGATTTAGAAAAGAGCGAAACCCTTTATGGGCAAAATGGAGTGGCAAGTTGATCAAGTGGATCCAACCAAACTGGATCGGACTAAACTCCAAAAAAATAATAAACACGCAAATCACAAAAAATGTAAAAAATAGTAGTGATGGTTCATTATACAAATATGATAAGAATGACTTAAAAATATACAAAATAAAATAAAAAATTGAAAAACATTCAAAAATAAAAAAATTAATCGTAAATATAACTTTAAAATAGTAATTGAAATTCAAAATATAAGAAAATAATAAAAAAATAATTTAATATAAATAAAATGACTAACAAAACATAAAAGGATGTATTTAAATGAATAACACAAAATTTCTAAATAAATTAAGAAACACTAAAAAATATAAATAAAATTACTTTTTGCGGTTTAGAAAAGAACGAAACCCTTTATGGACAAAAGGGAGTGGCGAGTTAATCACATGGATCCGACTAAACCGGGTCGGCGTATGAAAAATAAACTCCAAAAAAATAATAAACATGCAAATCACAAAAAATGTAAAAAATAGTAGTGATGGTTCATTATACAAATATGATAAGAATGACTAAAAAATATACAAAATAAAATAAAAAATTGAAATACATTCAAAAATAAAAAAATTAATCATAAATATAACTTTAAAAATAGTAACTAATTCAAAATATAAGAAAATAATAAAAAAATAATATAATATAAATAAAATGACTAACAAAACATAAAAGGATGTATTTAAATGAACAACACAAAATTTCTAAATAAATTAAGAAACACTAAAAAATACAAAATTATGCCATATCATAATAATTTGTGAGAATTAACTAAAATAACTAAATAAAACGTAAATGAAATTACACAAATAAAAATAATGAATTATAAAAATAAAATAAATAGTAAAAAATAATTAAAATATCATAAACTTTCCAAAACAATAAGAAACACTAAAAATTACAATAAAATACAAAAAAAAATCGTTATTGTTGAAGAAAACAAATTTTAGTAATCAATTCAAACAATAAAAAATAATATGAGAAACTCAAAATAACATTAAATATTAAAAAATAAACTATAAAAGGAATTACTAAAAATACTAACTAATACTAAAAATGTAAGAAACACCAAAATATTTTGATAAACACATAAATAACTACAAAACATAGCAATTTACATTTAAAGAAATGCCACAAATAGGTAAAATAGAATAAAAGTCAAACAAACTAAAAAAAAAAAGCAAGAAACACATAAAAAATGTCATAAATAGTATAAATGGTGAAAAATCATAAATATAACTAAAAAATAGAATAAAACTGTGAAATAATACAAAAAAAATATTTAAAGGTAAACCACAAAAGTTTTTACAAAAAATACTATGTGAAATTAAAAATATAAATAAATACCAAGAAATAATTAAATAACATCAAAATATAGTAAAATTAGTAAGAATAAATCAAAAACTAAAATTAGTATGAGACACTAAAAAATTCAATAGCAATTAAAAAAATTATAAATATAATGACAAAAAATATTAACTTAAACTATAAATGTAAGAAAATATGAAAAATATTGAGAAACAGTTAAATAAAAAAATCCATAAAATAAAACAAAGTCAAATAAAGTAAAAAATATTGAAAACACAAATAAATGCAAAAAGTAGTATAGATTGTTCGATATGCAAAAATATTAAGTATTACTCAAAAAATTAAGAAATGGATATAGTCGGACAAAAAATTAGTTCAAAACAGGACTGAATCAATCTGTATTATAAATAGTCGATTTTTACAAAATGTTATATAAATAGGAAAATTGAGATTTTTGAGCTTAAATAGTGTGAAATTTGACAAAAATATTTTTATAAAAATAAATTTAACTAAAAATTAATTGAATTTGACTAAAAATACCGGCAAAAAAATGACAAATATTAGTTGAATCGATCAAGAAATTAGTTGTAAATTGGTTCATAATAGTATTGAACAAACCGGAAAAGGCATTGCACACGCGAGGCAGTATCCCTTCCTCCCGACTGACGATCCGAATCTCGAATTCGACCCGATTCTGCCCAGCCACATTTACAAAATCCAGCATATATTAAATTAATTATTGTATGGATGCGCAGACTATAATTTGATTAAAGAAAACTATTTTCATATATTAAGTATAGAAGCCATCCATACATCCATATAAGATTTGTCCCTACTTAGTCCACCGTCATTCCCTCTAAAAATCACATACCTCTAATTGTTTGGTGACCCAAATTAAAAAGTCATAACTTTACTTATGAACCACCAAATTGAATCATTCAACTACCTATGTTTACGTTGGCGTGATCAAACATTGATTACGTTACGACTGCTCGATTAGTGTGATCAAACATTGATTGTGCTACGACTGCTACAAACAAATCATCAAATTCTCGTACCATTTTCAATGCACTCAACAATCAAACACTAACACAAAAAATACCACAAACATGTATTGGTCATAATTTTCAAACTCTATTGTACTCATAATTTTGGATAAGTATTATGATCAAATAAATTTATAAAAGTCATTAAATGAGGCTTACACCTCTATTTGAATAATATATATATATATATACAATATGTCATTATTATTTCTTATAGCCAATGACATTACCATATAATTGGAGAATTTTTGATGAATTGGACCATATTAGTAATTTTGTTTAGATTAAATTTTAAAAAAATAACAATATTTTATTTTTTATATCAAAATTTAAATTTTATATCGAATGATAAACAAAATTAAAAGTTTAGTATAATAGTGCAATAAAAAATTATTCTAAAATGATGAAATAAATCAAGTTTGCCCATTTTTAGGTAATATGATTGATATTTATTGGGTAATATTTTATTAAATGATAAATCATTATAACACCAATAAAAAATTAAAATTATTTAACAGTTTATGTGATAAATGTTCCCAAAAAAAAAAAGAATGCTGTTCATAATAGATATAGGAATATTTGTGTGTTAATAATGGCTTATCTTAATGTAATTAAAACTGAATATTCCATAATAATATTTAATTACTTGTGAAAGAATATTTACTAATATTAATAAGAAATCAATGATTATTATAATTATTAAATTTATAATGAGATATATATTTGGAATTTTACCCATCAATATTTATTTTTTTATAGAATGTATTGATTATTGCAAAAAAGCCAAATAAACCATATAATTTTATTTATTATTGTTTTTTATATTTTATATTTACCATTCATAAAGTTAATTTTTTTAATTTGAAAGATTAATATTTTCCAATTTTTATTAAAAAAGTTTATCATAGATATATGAGTTAAATTTATAAAATTATAAAAGTTGAGCTAATTAAAATTTATAAATTTTAATTTAAAATAATTATTACCTCAATTTTTTTATTTATTCACAATACTATCAAATGTTATTATACATGCCATTGGCCAAATTATTGTCCAATCTAGTAAATTTAAAATTAAACATTTATAGTGTATTTATTATTTTTAATAGTTTCTCACACATTTAATATACTATTTATCCAATAACCTAACATCAATGCTCTAACTATTTAATTAAATGTCATTTATAAGTGTGTATAGAGAAGAATAAGAAAGAATGTGTGAAGAGAACAAAGTCATTACCTATCATTAATATAATACTTAACTATATATTTAATAATTTATGTTATTATCAATTTAATCCAAATACACTATTAGACTATTTAATGTCTGTACTGCTTTCATATGATCTAAACCAGGTGAGATTTACAAGATCTAAATCTTAATTGACCCGAAAAGTTGGGTCTGTAGACTTCGTGAGATACTGCTCAAATTTAGGTTGGTGAGAACCGATCCGAATATATTCAAACTAAACCCAAAATTTTACAAATATAAAATATTTAGTTTCGGTTTAGTTACAATTGTATACGAATCTTAACATACATGAGTTTGGATTTGTGCGAATTATTTTGTTCTGGATCGAAGTTAACCCGAACCAATCTTAATTTCAGGTAAAGTTGGGGTATGTCCCGAGTGGAGTACAATTGTTTCTCTCAAACAATGAAATATGGCAAAAATCTTGGCTCATTCCTTGATAATCTCAAATAATATCTTATTTTTTGCTTAAATAATTTTTCTATTTTACATAATCACTCAAATAAGGTTATATTATTTACATAATAATATTAACAAGATAAAAATATAAATTTAATTTTAAATATTAATCATGCATTTGTAGACAAATAGAAAAATAACATGTCTAAGTGTTACGGATTTGTTTGAAAAAAAAAATAGTTAAGACATTATTTTAGTTAAGTTAAAAATATTATAGCTTTATTTTTTAAAATTATTATTAAAAATTATAATCTAAATTAATCATAATATTATTTTAAAATTTATTAAATATTTCTGTGAGAAAATATTGTAAAACAATAAGTGGTCGAACCTATATATACTTAAAATTTATGATTTATAAATAATAAAATATTTTTAAACTTATAAACTCACAACAATTCATTTATGATCATATTCTCAACCCACGCACTCAATAATTGTTTACAAGTCGGGTATTATTCTTCCGATATCGGACGAGTGGGAACAATGGTTTCGAGTTGGATATTTTTTCTTTATACTCGAGAAGACCACTAGCCTGGTTTCCAGTTGGTTGAGTTACGAGTGTGAGCCCATTAACTCTAATCACATATAAGAAAGTATGTAACGATACGTATTCACATATACTTAAAAGTAATAACGGGTAAATAGTAAAAAATTTTAAATCTTAAAAACACACAATAAATCTCTATTTTATCATAATTTTTATTTTAGTTGAGATTCCACTACAATAAAATTAAGTTGGTTAAAGATGCTTCCTTGCCTATTAAGGATAACATACCTCTTTATTTGTTTGTGGACAAAAGTTATTTGTTTCGCTAAAAGAAATAATTTTATTAATATGAGATATTATTTTGATAATTATTCTTATTCACGTAATATTATTGATTTTAATAAATACTTTTTAATATTTTTTGTAATAAACGTCTTTCAAATCTCAATAAGTCAATCAACTTGAGTTCTATGGTGCTAGATTGAATGAGGCAATGTTTATAAATTACATGAACAAAGATGGATGAAAATATATTAACTTAAATATTGTGCTTATGATTTATATTATTTTAGTTATTTAAACTCACTCTTACTTGAAAAAACTTAGTATACTGAGTATGTGGAGTCCATCGTCATCCTCTTAACTTGTATATTCACTAGCTGGTTGTCATCCTCAATAGCTCATAATATTAGAAAATATAATATATGTAATTATATAATATATAATTTATATATTTAAATAAGTAATTATATAATATCCAATTTATGTATTTATTTTGGAGTAGAGATTATGTGAAAATATATCCATATTTAATATACAAAATTGTTTTTTACCATGAGAATTTTTAACATCTCTTCTAGATAGATATGCTCATTCATATTCATATACCAAGATTCAAACTCGTCTGAGATCGGTTATAAAATACACCAAACTGAACGAACTCCAATACGATATTTACAAACTCGAACTCCAATATGATATTTACAAACTCGAATTTAATATAAAACTAATAAATAAATAAGAAATATTAGTCGAGTGTATCCCATCTGAATCCGAATACGAATCCAAATTTATCGAATTTATGTGGATGTATTCGAACCCGCCCTAAGTTCAAAACTAATTGATCTCAAATTTGATTTCAAATTTCAAGTACAACAGCGACCCTTAGGGCAAATTGTCCCTCCAATATCGACATGTAGTCTCATATGTTGTTTGGAATGGAGATTGGACTTTTATGAAGGAAAAGAGTAAAACTCATTCTTAACAATTGGTAGTGGTGTATATTTTCAGAAACAAAATCCTATTATAAAATTTATTTACAATGAACATCATATGAGTCGTATACAGAACTTGTACATTCTCCAACATAAGCATAATCAACAATTTTAGAAAAATAATAGAAAACTCAATAATGCAAATATGGAATTCCCAATATACTCTGAGATTTTGGAGCAACAATAATATTTTTTTACATGAGGAGTTCTTATTTAGGATTGGGCAATGGGGATAGTTTGCTCATCCATGACTTCATCAATCCCACACATTTTTTTTATAAATGATATGTTTTGTTAAAGAAAAATTCAAAAATTTTATTTATTTTTAATTAAATTTAATAATATATATTACATGTAATGTATGATAAAATAAAATATTAATATAAATAAATAAATACAATATAATTTTAAATAAATTTATATAATTATATTATATATAATAAATTACATTTATCAAATTTTATTATACAATTAATTATTATTATAATAGCAAATAAATTATTATTATTGTATAACCATAATTATATATATTTATAATTATAATTTTATATAAAATATTATTATATAATTTTATTTTAAATATATGGATAAAAATAAAAATATATTAAAATTATTTAAAAAACATATTTTATATTCCACGAAATCCATTCATTTTATTTAATAAAATACTTATTATTTTATCAATTCAAATCTCTATAAATCGATCTATTCAAATATTGTATTTTGTATCTAAAGTATTAAAAGTTTAGAAAATGTGTCCCTTAAATGTTAAAAAATGAAAAAAAGTTTTATTTAAAGATTAAAATTTTAAAATAAGATATTAAGTGTCAAATATTTATGTTAGTTCAATTAGTGTATACTTTTTATAACTTAAAAGGATTAAAAATAAAGTTTGATAGATTATTTTAAAACATCGAACATAATAATTAAATACAATTGTTTTTTATGGTAAACCTAAACATGAACAAAATAAAGTTTACAACTACTAGCTAAGGTAGACCATGCCAACAGATCATTGATGAGCTAGCAAAAACACATTTAGATGCTTGGAGGTTGCTTGCTTATCTCTCTTCCTTGATTCAATCAAGGAGAAGAGGGCCATGGCCATGGCCATGAATCATTTAAGAAGGCAAACCATATTTACCATTTAAAAGACCGATTTCTGTGCCATAGTGCCATTGCCATATTGATATGGTGTATGACTTAGGCATCATTCAAATGACATGTAATATTGGAGGAAGGAAAGTGTCTAAATTCATAGAGGAAGGAAAGTGGAAGGAAAGTGTCAATATATTATCTAAATTAATAATTGAACTCATGCTAAAAATATATATTTATATAATAAAATTCATTATACAGTTGATGGAAATGAGTATTTAATACAATCAAATTAATCTTTGAATTGATGGAAATGAGAAGTAAATGAAATATTAAAAAGATTATATGTTATATATTTTTTAATTATATAAAAATAAAATAATATGTCAAATAAAAATATAAAATTATTTTATATATGATTAATTATATGTATAATACTTTTATAATATAATCAAATTATATAACTTAATTTAATTATGGTTATAATTAGAAAATAAGTTAATGTTAATTGTGTAATAATTTTTATGTATAACATTTTATAATAGCAATAACATATATAATAAACTATATTAAATATGTATAACATATATTTTTATTTATTATATGATTCAAATAGATTATTGTTATAATATAAAGTCTATCATTTAATTGTATAATAATGTTTATTTATATATGTCATATCATAATAATAAAATATATGCATATAATAAATTATATATTAGTATTACTTAAAACAAATAATATAGAAGTAATTTTCACTTCATAAATACTATTTATAAATCAAAATTTTTTAAATGCGTCATTAGTCGAAATTTTGTTACCAAACTAATCTTTTCAACAATAAATATTTTCAAGAACTATTAAATGAATATATTTTTTTTCAAAAATTCATTACCAAACCAATCAAAAAATGACTTACTATACAATTCAAAATTTTCTTTTCAAATATCATCTTTTACCATTTTGAAAAACTATTACTTTTCATCCTACAATCATATCTAACCCACAACCTATTCTATTCGAATTTAGCATACTTTAATAAAACTTCACTCTTGAGCCAACTATCCCCATTGCCTAATCCTAAATAAGAACTCTTTTCATGTCAAAAAATATTCTTGTTGCTCCCAATCCTCACGGAATTCCATATTTGCATTATTGAGGTAGATATATTATTAGGGAAGAAGAAGTCTATTTGACAACAACAATAACATATTAAATGAAAAGGATAAAATTCATTTTGATACAAAGAAGAGTAATTAGCAATTTCCTAAAACTTAAAAATAACAAGAGAGAGTAGGAGGAAGATGAAGAAGTATTATGAAAGAATTGAACCAAAACAAAACAATGGATTCAATGGAAACTTCATTTACACGTACTTGTATCTTGTTTGTTCTAACATGTCATTTGTGGAAAGCTCAATATGAGATGAATATATTCCTCATACTAATGGGTGGAAGTCTACTATATTACTTTCTTTTGTAGCATGAATGTTGCCAAGAAATAAAGTCTCATTTATCAATTCTAGTTGGGTCAATAAAGAGAGAGGAAACTAAAATTCATTGGACCGAGTGGGTTAGGCTTGCAAACCAAGAAGAATGAGGGGAATAGGCATAAACAAAGTGTATGATACTTTGATAAGTTTTCTAAGGAACATAATAATATTAAGTGATTTCAAAAGCAATGAAATTATGAAAATCAAAATATATTAAACAATTTAGAAAAATATATATTTTCTAAAAATATTGGAACAAAAATATTTTTTATTACAATTTTATATTTATTGATCAGTATTTGCTCATTCTGATACCATACAAGTTCCTTAGTCCGTTAATATCATCCTGCTGCACATCTTTCTTCTGACCGTGGTTAGTATAAGCGAACATGATGGCAGTTGGGTCGCTGCTGTGTAACAACCCCAACGAGTGCCCAAATTCATGCAGGGCAATGGTTTCCAGATGGAACGCATCGTCCTCCACCCCATCAGAGAATTTCTCGTCTGCATCGAAGTGGACAATGCCGACGTAGGGAGCACCTGCATGGGCCGTGACTCCGCTGGGGCCATCGAAAGGTGATCCATCGCCGTGATCACCTCGGAAGACCCCGATCCTGAGGTCGGCCGACTCGTAGCTACTGGCCCTGCTGAAAGTGAACGGCGTCAGGCTGGCCCACCTCCCCAGAGCCCTCGGGATGACGTCCAAGAACAACTGCGGAGTCCCCGGAGCGTACTCGTAGGTCAGGTGGTACTTAGCCCACTTCGGCTTCCCTGGAAAGTGAGCGTAATGCCTGACCACGCGGAGGGAGTATGCATGCCCGGGGTGGCGGTTCTCTCGCGCGCCGGTTCTTATGTCTGCGTCCCCGCAGCGAGGCCTCGCCATGAACGAGGCCGTGTCGGAGTCCAGGGCTCCGGTGACATTCAGGCCGTAAAACTGTTGAAATGTCTTGACGGCTTCCTCGAGGCGATCGTCGAAGACATCACCGCCGGCTTCGTCCGTGTTGTGGTGGTGGTGCAAGTAACCGTACTTCTCCATGTACTGCTTCAGTTGGACGATGTCCTTGGTCCTCGTGCCCTTGTGGGATCCCTCGAGCTTGCTGATAAAGTTAACCGGCGCGGCTAACACCCATGAAATCCCGAGGAGAAGGAGGAGAGCTATGGTGAATAGCCTCACCTGAACCATCCTCATTTCCATGAATGAAGTATTGCAAGCAATGCCATTAACAAGATGGAATGACATTGGGCTTTATAGTAGGGAGATATTCCAAGGTATAGACAAATTAAGGAAAATTAATATAAATTCCAAAAAAAGGATAAATAACATTTTTAACATAAATTTTATTATATTTCTACAAACCCTTTTTTCTTATAAAATTCTACACAAAATTTAGCTTTTATTTCATGTATAAATATTTTGTTAAATTATACATTTAAATGATGACTAGGGTTCATTTTCTTGATTATGGTATGAACTTTTTGAGTTAAAATGAGCACAAAACTTTTGATTTTCCCTCATTTTTTATGTCATTCAATTTTTTTATTGGAATATGATAGTAATGCCAAAAAACCCTAATTTAATCAAAATTTGACATATATATATATATATATATACAATATGTGTTATTACATTAATCAAAATTTTAATTTTAGGTAAAATGGGAAACAAAATTAAAAGTTTAGTAGCAATTGTGTCAATATTTTTTGTGCAATACTTTTATTTAATGATAAATAATAATGATATCAATAAAAAAATAAGATTTTTTTAAGGGTTAATCTAAGAATATATTTATGCAATAAATGTGTGTAATAAAAAGGAATATTGTTGATAGTAGATATAGAAATATTGTTTACCAAAAAATGAAGATGATTTTAAGCTTACTATATATCATTTGCTAGATCATAGCAATTATGCATTTATGGTTTTTTGTCATATATTGATATAACATGTGATATATGATATCTCATATGGAAGCTGAGGTGATTTATCATTAGTTAACTTTAAAAATAGTAAGTGAATGATTAAAAAATAATATATGAAATAAATTAACACACAACAAATCTTAATATTAATTAAATGATAACTAAAATCTATATCACATTATTATGTTATAATTTGGGAATAATATTCTTTGTACAAATTACAATAAATTTTAATTTAAAAAATAAAAGCCTATGGAAATAAATAAATATATATATATTTTAATTCATTAAATCAATAACAATATTAATAAACCCTAAAGTAGGAAAATTGAATTACTCACAAATCCTCCTTTGTATGGATCATACTTTATTTCCTATAAAAATGTGTATTGAGCTCCATAATACAATCAAAACGCAGTCTCAAGGTCATTATGTTGAAGTAAACTTGACATAGAGCAAATGAAGTCACTTGTAAGGTTTTTGGAAGTACTGATTTTTATACTTTGCCAAGATAAGGGATTGTTTTGAAATTTTGGAAAAGTTAAAGAGATTATTTTGTAAATTTAGAAAGTTGAGTACTTGATTGTAAAATATAGGTATTAGAGGTTGAATTTTGAAAACAAAATATATTATTACTGAAATGCAAATAATAAAAAATTAATATTAATTTATATGAAAGTTTGGAGATTAAAGTATAAAATTGAAAAGGTAGTATTTATTATAGGAGGAAACTAGATGGGAGAGTTATTCCTTGGTAGGGAAAATAAGATGACCATTTGTCATTGTAAATGGATTAAAGATAGCCAACCATTTTGACTAGCATTGTATAATAATTGAGACACATGCATGAGAACTTGTAGGAGAAGTGGCAAAGAAAGGAGTGTGGATGTAGTTAATTCAATTGCCTATAGTGAGATTAGATAGTAGTTTTAAAAGTATACCCACCTAATGAAAGTCAATACTTATATAAGCATTAAGCATTTTATTATTATATATGATCCTGTAAGAATACTATACTTAGAAATGGTGTAATTATAAACTTAAAAATATTATACTATTTATATTGTAAAATGTTAGGAGAATCATTAAATCAAAATTTTAATTTCTAATATGTCTAAGTATAGAGAAAAAATATAGAGAGTTCTATAGTACTGAAAAAATAATATCTGAATTGTAAATAATTAATAAGTATGAATTTAAAAATTGTGTGTAAATATGATTATTAAAAATATAATTTTAAATAAAATAAAAAAATATATATATATTAAAATATTTTACTAATTACAAATAATAATTTTAAAATAAATATATTATCAAACAATTATATCAATAATACATTTTCACACAATATTATTCATTAGTGTTCTTCCATCACCCTTATTTTATCCATGATTAAGTAATACAAAATACACGATAAAAGTTCAAGACATAATACACCCAACTTTATGGGTTTGTATGACATTTTAGCACCTCTCGAATGCATCTCACGAATGTTACCTTGGGCATTTCACATAAATTTCTAAATAATGAAAATAGATCAAATTATATTTGAGACAATTTTTTTTGAAATAAAAGGTCAAACTCGTGAGTATATTTCTCAACAAAAATAGTACACGCTCATTTTTTTAAAATTTTTAAAAATTCTAAAAAACTCTAAAATCGGTAATTTTTTTATCTTTGGAAAATAATAATAATAATAATAATAATAATAATAATAATAATAATATTTTTTATTATTATAAGTAAAATAAATTAGGTAACCCATAACTTACTAAATGAGAATTTAAGCATAATTGCAATGATTATGAAAATTAAATTATAAATAAAATTTTGAATAAATATTGAAAATCCAATCCGATTTTAAATTAGATTTTAAATTGGTACGAAACATAATTTTAGACCATTTATATATGTTATAAATTATAACTAAAAAATCTAATTGGATAAAAAAATTAAGAAATGGAAAATAGGAAAAACGTCATGTTTTACAAAATATTATATAAATAGGAAAATTGAGACTTTTTAGTTTAAATAGTGTGAACATGGACAAAAATATTTTTATAAAAATAAATTTAATTAAAAATCAATCAAATTGGAGATAGAACAATGGGCCAATTCATTTAAGTCGGTTCATAATAGTGTTGCGTGCATGGAATTAATTATTGTATAGATACCCGTACTATAATTTGATTAAATAAAACTATTTTTATATACTAATTTAGTAAAGAACATATCCATACATCCATATAAGATTTGTCCCTCCCTAGTTGATAATCACTAAAATTCTCTTTAAAAATTACACACCTCCAATTATTTGGTGATCCAAATTAAAAAGTTGTAACTTTATTTCTGGACCATTAAATTGAATCATTCAAGTATTGAAAAATTATTTGAGTCAGTTTTCCAATACTAGCTCTCTCGCTGGTGTACCAATGTTGGCATGATCAAACATTAATTGCACTATAGCGACTAAAATCAAATCATCACCTTTGTATGTCATTTTCGACGCACTCGGTAACCAAACACTATCATAAAAAATACCACAAACGCCTATTGATCCTATTTTTCAAACTCCATTGAACTCATAAGTTTTTGGTAAATATTATGGTCAAATAAATTCATTTAAGTCACACTTAGCCTTCAGTCATAAAAAAATAGTAAAATGACCATTAAAAGTTGTTTAGAACTCCCTTTGAGGTTATTCAAATAATCATGAACTACTTTGTGGGTCAGCTTTCCAACCGTACTAATGTCACTAACCGATTCGTTGCCTTTGGTGAAATCCCGACCTTAACTCGAGAGTTTCTCTATTTTTTATGGACCTTAGACATGTCCCTAATCGGTATTGTTCCGGACAACACTGGTTGGACAATTACCATGGCAACCTAGGGGTTCTTAGGAACATCATATTATTTTCATAATTTTTTTAAATTATTTTGTTCAACAATGAATGTCGATGATCAAAATATAATTTTAGTAAATTTGGAGTATCTATTTGAGAATAATATTTTTTTTGGCTTTTATTAGGGTACGAAGAAGGTATACGAACCAATATAAAATAATGAAAAATATTTGAAACTCGAACCATGAGTTTTGGATGCTTTGCGTACACATGATGGTCATTGCAGTGCAGATCCTCTTGAATCTGAAGCCATCGATGTACTACATGTCGTTCAAAACGGGTGACATGAAATTTCTATAAGCACATAGCTAAAATTGTAATTTACTAACACTATACACATTACAATTTAATGATTTAGTAAAATAAATTTATATAGTACTATAATCACTTAGTACTAATAGAAATACTAAGAATAAAATAGAGAAAAAATAAATAGAGAATAGGTAAAAAAATGATTTTGTTATCTATGCACTATTTTTACAAGTAATATTTATAAACTATAATTATAGTAGTTAATTACAATTTTGATATAAGTATTAAATAAGATTATGGTTAGAATTTCATCCCATGATATTACAATTGAGAAATAAGTGGGCCCCACTATTTTATAGTTGCTTATTTGTAATTGAGCACTTGCAGTTGAGAAATAGGTGGAAGGTTATCTCCACATGATAAAATAATATTTGTGCTAACACTTTCCCGCAAGCTAACCGGAGTAGGCTGAACGTTGAGCTTGTATCGCAAGTCTTCAAATTGGTTACAACTGAGACCATTTGTAAGAATATCTGCAAGTTGATCTGTTGTACCAATTAAACCTACTTTTAACAAGTTGCGATTAATACGTTCACGGACAAAATGATAATCAACCTCAATATGCTTAGTCTATGCATGAAAAATTGGATTGTATGTTAGGTAGATTGCAGATAAATTATCACAATAGAGAACGATTTTTTGAAGAGTGTGAATATACAAATCAGATAGTGAAGATTCAATTCAAATATGCTCAACAATTTCATTTCCCAAACTTTTATATTCAGCCTCCGTACTTGAACGGGGCACAATACGTTACTTTTTCGAGTTCCAAGAAATAAGATTAGTACTAAGAAAAATAGCATAACCACTTACGAAGCGTTGATCATCCAGATTTCCTGCCGAATATGCATCGAAAAAATAATGAAGAAGCATGGAGGAGTGACGGCAGATATTTAACCCTATGGATGGGGTGCAACGCAAATAACGAAGAATCCGCTTCACAACTATCCAATGGGCATCGGTCGAACGATGTAGAAACTGACAAACCTGATTGACAGCATAAGTAATATCAGGTCGTGTTAATGTCAAGTATTGGAGTGAGCCAACCACTTGGCGATATACTTGTGGCATATTTAGCAAAGTACCACTAGTTGAGGATAAGCGACGACCAAAAGTGACTGGAGTTGGTAGAGCTTTACATGTGAGCATATTAGTCATATGGAGCAAGTTATGAACATATTTTGATTGAGTTAGAGTAAGACCTTGATTATGTCTGTTGACCTCGAGACCCAAAAAGTTTTGAAGGAGACCGAGGTCACGAATAGAGAATTTCTCATTGAGTGCCTGAAGAACACATTCAATTGGGGTTGATGGGGATCCTGTAATAATGATGTCATCAACATAAACCAACAAAAAAATGATATGCTCATGACGTCGGTAGAGAAACAAAGAGGTATCGTCAACGGAAGTGTGAAAATCCAATACTTGAAGAAAATTGCTGAGGCGAAGAAACCATGCACGTGGTGCTTGCTTAAGTCCATATAGTGACTGGCGTAGAAGACAAACATGATACTGAAGTACCATCAATGGAGTTTCCGAGGTCAGCCCCAAATTGACGCCTTCTTGACCTGCAGAATGAAGCAAAACATCTGAACTAGAGTCTCGAGATGGATTTGGAAGTGGTAGTGGAAGGTTAGCCGGGGTAGGTGGTGATGGAGATGGTAGAGACGAAGCTACTGAACGACGCATAGAAAATGGAAATGTGCACTCATCGAAATGAACTGTAGGACAAATGAAAATTTAATTAGTGACGGGATCAAAACAACTATAACCTTGATATTCTGGTGGGTAACCGAGGAAGATACATGTCGTGGATCGATTTTGTAACTTTGATGTCCGATAGGGTCTGAGATAATGATAACAAAGATAACCAAAGACATGTAATGAAGAGTAATTGGGCAATTTTCCATGAATAATAAAATAAGGACTATTATAATTAAGGGAACGTGTAGGCAATCGATTTATGAGAAAAACAGCTGTTTCAAAAGTAAAGTCCTGGAACTTGAATGGTAAATGACTTTGAGTAAGAAGAGTAATACCCATGTCAATGATGTGACGATGCTTACGTTCAGTGGACCCATTCTATTGATAAGTATGAGGGCAAGAGATTTGATGACGAATGCCATGAAGTTGAAGCTCATTTTGAAAATCCAAGGACAAGAACTCTTTGGCCCCATCGGTCTAAATGCTTTTGATGTGACGATCAAATTGATTCTCCACTTGAAGATGAAAGATTTGAAAAACACGAATAACATCAAAATGGGTACGCATGACATAGTACCAAGAATATTTACTGTGATCATCAAGAAAATGTATATAGTATAGATGACCCGTGTGCGATGCGATAGATGCGGGACCCCATATATCTGTATGAATAAGGTCCAATGGGGAAAGACTCTTATGAGCAGTGGGACGAAATGATTTTTGTTGAATTTTTCCAAGAGAGCATGCATCACAGAAAGTGAAATCCTTTTTGCACTATACAGATAACTGAGACGTAACACGAGCAACAACATAATGGGCAAGATAACCAAGACGTCTATGGAATAAAAGTTGAGACAGAGAAATGCCAACATTAATGCTAGGACATGGACGACGAAGCTTAAGGAAGTAGATTCCGTCATTACGGTGTCCTCGAAGAAGTTCCCGATGAGTGTCCAATTCCTTAACAATAAAAAAATCATGATGAAATTCGAAGTAGCAGGCATTGTCCTTAGTGAATTGAGACACAGATAAAAGATTGAAGAAAATAGTGGGCACAAAGAAGACATGACAATGAAATTTATGCGTGTGAGTTGATATACTAGTATGACCAGAATTGAGTATTGGTAAACCAGATCCATCACCGAGAAGTAACTGGTCGGGAGTGTTTCGCCCATCCTGCAAAGTCAAGTTAGTAATTGAGTTTGTAACATGATTAGTAGAAATAGAGTCTATGTACCAATCGATTCCATGTCCCTCAGTTAAATCACCCATTCTGACATTGATTTGATTCACTTGATAGTTTGGAGGCAAGGTTGGACATGCTAGAGCAGAATGACCAATATCTCGACACAATTGGCAAGTGGAGTTTGGATCATGAAGTACTGCTAGGTGGCGTTGGGTTGCAAATCTTAAATTAAAATTTTCTAGAGTGGGTCGTTGCACTTGGCGAATGAGTGGTTGTCTTCGTCCTTGTACTGCATCGAAACCCATCTATCCAACATGAGGGTAAGTGTCACGCCTATTGTCATGCCCTGATCCGGTTTGGTTAGATCCCCATGAACAACCCGCCGCTCTCCTAGTGTGGCATCGGAACGACTTTACCGGCCACCTAGATAGAAGCACGTCCACTTCTACCCTAAGAATGAGTGGATGTTCACGACATCTGACCCTCAATCCCATAACAATTCTCTGTGTCCGTACGAGGACAAAGACCTTATCTCGACCCCACCCCAATCTCGTGCGATTGAAGCTATGTCAAGCTTCCCAAGGCCTCCTGGTATGACTAACTGCCCTTATATCCAACAGGTCGTCTAGGGCCCTAGGACACATCACTACCCCTCTTGGGTGTCTTGAAGGTCCCGTAAACACAGTGCATGCACGATAAGTATTTTCACATCATACCATAAAATTTGTGGTGCTACTGGTCCAACGGCCCTGACCCTCAACTCAAACTGCAGCTGTTTGTCTTGACTAGCCCAGAGAACTATCATGTCACACTGCCACTAGTTGACTGAGTATGTTGGTCCTGTCTTAGTACTATGGCCAAACAATTCAATTACTCAAGTTTTCATAGCATATAATTCAAGTTTGTTTATGAGCTCCTGCTCATGCCAATTGGCCTATGGCCTACTGTTCGAGATTTTCCAAATTGGGTATATAGCCCCCAAGTTCCAAAATCAAGGCCTCCGCCATAACGGAACTATTCGAGCTCTCGTCAATAAGGTCTCCCAAATTATTTAAGCAGTGGTACACAGTCAGGGGAGAGCACTTCCGACAAAAATATTTTTTCAACTGTCCATCATACCAATCGAGTATGAGGACATCTCCGCTCATAACCGATGAACGAGTTTCCCACTTCCTTCGAGGAAGATTCATCATACCAACTAGGTATCACTTACTTACAATCGATAAGTAGTTTTTCCACGTGATTTTCACATCACTCCTCTCAGTGATGTTTAAAATACCACTTAGAAATGGGTTTTCATTATTGAGGTGTTGTCATCCCAACTGGGTATGATATAAAAAACTCACTCACCTGATCGTGTAGTAAAATTTCACTCAGTAGGTTTTCGTCCCTTGCGAGCCTAACCTCAGCTGGAGTTCACGATGTCTCGTGTTCCTACACAAAATGAGCATCGTTATTCATTATCATCTGGCTTGCTCACCTCATTTAGTATGAATGACTAAATTCACAACTTTTCCAATATTTGCAATTTGGTCCCTAAAATTATTTTCCCTTTTACTTTAGGGCCCAATTACCGGTTTTTCTCCAAATTGAGTCCCAAAACTTTTAAAATTCTTCTTGGGACCTCAATTTACTCAATTTCATAAAAAGGGTTCAAGTTTGCCAAATTCCCAACTTGGCCCCCAATTTTTCCAAAATTACCAGTTTGCCCTTCCTTTACAAAAATGGTAAGTTTTACCCTAAAAATTCTAAAATTGTTCAATTGCTCCTATAACATTCTTATCATGCCCAATTGACCCTCAATTTTATAAAATTGCATTTTGGTCCTTTGAATTTTTGAAAATCCCCAATTTTCCTCCAATTTCAACATACTAAAACAGCCGAATTTGATCTCATCAAATTGACCAATCAAACACTTCTAATTATTGAAATTGAAGTTAAATTTGAGTTTCTACATCTTCACACAATTCAATTACACTTTGAATCGCATGTTTTGACGTTAGAACGAGCTCAAACGAAGCTTCGCTGGAAAACAAAACGTAGAGAAAGAAAGCTTCAATTACTCACCACCGGGGGCGCGGCGGTCTGCGCTTCCAATCGGGGCAGATAGCTCTCCTCCTAAGGTTCCACTTAGGATAAAAAAATGGTGTCAATTGATGCCGAATTGGATTAGAATTCTACCATCAAAATTTTGCCGGTTCTCTATAGTACTGGTCGAAAATTGTGAATGGGAGACGAATTGGCTTACATTTTAGTCCTCATTTGGCCATGGAAGGTCTGAGAAGGTGTTGGGAGACATTGGTTTGGTCTGAGGAGGGCTCGAATCAACCAATTTGAGCTTGGCCGAAATAGGGTAGCTTCGGTCTGCCTGAGCTGCTTCACTATTTGATCATGTCGGCGCTTCTCCGGCGACCCTCGGAGCAAATGGATGTTACCATTGTGTAGCTGACTTCTCCCTAGTTCTAAGGAACCCAACCACGCCTTTGTTGGCTCAGAAATGACCCTATATCGGGGCTCTAGTTTGAGCTTCACCGAAAAGCTAAGTAGTTGAGAGAGAGTGGAGAGGATGAATGGAGAGGAGCTTTTTATATAGGGAGCTCATGGACTCGTCGGCCGTCCGTTTGGCACCTTTATGATAGTCATTGAAGGCCTGAAATGTACTGAACAGAAACGTTTCATCTTCGCCAGTGCTGCTTCAATTTTTCGGCGAGTGAATAGTGTTGTCATCTGAAGGAAGAAGACGACACTATTCTAAACCGGACCGGACCTGTCACGCCCCGACCCGGTTTGGTCGGATCCCCGTGATCAACCCACCACTCTCCCGATTTATTAAAGGGTTTCCCCTTATCGTAAACAGTAAAGAGTAAGGCGTCCTTTAACTTGCACCTTTTTTCTAGAATAGCATAATCAAAACTGTATGAAATTTAAAACTTTACATACCTGTCTTACAGGCATCTTAGTTGACGGTCTTTAAGGGGAGGCTTTCCGAGATTTCCTAAAAGGGATACAAGGGAGGGGGTGAGTACAACTACTCAGTGAATGGGTTTTTAAAAGCTTTTAACTTTTAAGAAAAACATTTATATGGAGTGTGCCAGACTCCTTTGTTTTCAAAAATCCCATCATTTAAAAATTTGGATTTTTCCATTATTTCTTAGTTACCACGATGTGTCATCACCCAACACACATGCTTCATCATGAAGGTTACACACATTTGCAAGTCAGTATCACTACTGAACCCGCTAATGGCTTCGGAGCGACTTTTCCTACCACCCAGATAGAAGTACGACCACTTCTACCTTGGGAATAAGTGAATGTACGTGACATCCTACCCACAATCCCAAAATCACTTCTTCATGTCCATATGAGGACAAAGACCTCATCCTGTCCCCACCCCGGTCTCATGCACTTCGTGCTACTCCAGATTTCGCACAGACACCTGAAACGACGAACTGCCCTTATAGCCACCAGGTTGTCCAGTGCCCTTAGGACGCATCACTACCCCTCATGGGCGTCTTGATGATCCCGTACTCACAGTGCATGCACAAACAATGTTTTCTTATATTGCCATGTAATCTGTGGTGCCACTAGTCCAACGACCCCAACTCTCAACTCAACGCACAACTGTTTGTCTTGACTAGTCCGTCGACCTGTCATGTCGCACTACCGCTAGTTGACTGAGCATGTCAGTCCTATCTTGGTACCATGGCCAAACAATTCACTTATTAAGTTTTATGGCACATATATCATGTTCATTTACGAGCTCCTACTCGTGCCAACTGGCCTTGGGCCCACTTTACAAGATTTTCAAAATCGGGCATTTAGCCCCCAAGTTCCAAAATCGAGGCCCCCGGCCTATTAGAGCTATTCGAGCTCCCGTCGAGAAGGTCTCCCAAATTGTTTAAGCATTGGCACACAGTCAGGGGAGAGCACTTCCGACAAAAATAGGTTTTTACTGTCCATCATACCGACCGGTATAAGGACATCTTCATTCATAACCGATGAACGGGTTTTCAACTTCCTTCGAGGAAGTCTCATCATACCAACCGGGTATGATCTACTTACATCCCGTAAGTAGTTTTTTTCGCATAACTTTCACATCACTTTCTCTAAGTAGTGATAATTAAAATACCACTAAATTGTGGGTTTTTATATCGAGGCACTTATGATGTTAGTAAACCTACTCACCCATTAATGCCGTGAATTCCACTAGACTGGTTCTTTGTATTCATGCGAGCTTGTCCTTGCTGGCGTTCCCGGTATTTAACGTTCCTACACGATATGAACAACCTTGTTCATTATTACTCGGCATAACAGCCTTCATTTATTAATGAATGAGAAAACCCAAACTTTTAGTTATTTGCAATTAGGTCCCTAAAGTTATTTCTCTTTAACTTTAAGTCCCTAATGTCGGTTTTTCCTCAAATTGAGTCCCGTAACTTTTAAAATTTTTTGTGGAACCTCAATTTATTGAATTTCACCAAAAAGGGGTTTAATTTTCCAAATTTCCAATTTGGTTCCCCAATTTTTCCAAAATTACCATTTTGCCCTTCTTTCACAAAAATGGTAAGTTTTTCCCCAAAATTTCCAAAATTCCTCAATTGGTCCTCCAACATTATTTTCATGCCCAATTGACCCTCAATTTCATAAAATTGTATTTTGGCGCCTTTGAATTTCGAAAATCCCCAAAATTTCCCCCAATTTCAACTGTTCAACACTACCGAATTTGATTTCATCAAATTGACCAATCAAACACTTCTAATTATTGAAATTGGAGTTGAAATTGAGTTCCTGTATGTTCATACGATTCTAAGAAACTTTGAATCGTAGATTTTAACATCGGAACGAGCTCAAATGGAGCTTTGCCGGAAAACAGACTGTAGAGAGAGAAAGCTTCGATTACTCACCGGTGAAGGCACAACAGTCTGAGCTTTCAATCTGGGCAGATAGGTCTCGTCCTGAGGTTCATCCTAAAATCAAGTATTGTATGAATTGATGCGGAATTGGATTAGAATTTCGTCATTGAAATTCGTTCGACTCTCTCTCTAGCACCGATCGAAAATTATAAAGGGGAGCTGAATTGGCTTTCCTTTCGGTCCTAATTTGGCCGTGGAAAGGCTGAGGAAGTGTTGGGAGGGCTTGGTTTGGCTTGAGGAGGGCTTGAAATGGCCGATTTTAGCTTGGCGGAAATAGGGCAGCTTCGGTCCGCCGGAGTTGCTTCACTATTCCATCATGTCGGCGCTTCTCCAACGATTCTCGGATTGATTGGAGTTTGCTATCAGATAGCTGTCTTCTCCCCGATTCTAAAGAGTCCAACCTTTATTCAAGTCGAAGCTCTGGTTTGAGCTTTATCGGGAAATGGAGCAGTAGAGAGAGAGAGAAAGAAGTGTTCAGGTGTGAGGAAAATGAAATGTGAGCAGTAGAGAGAAAATGAAGTGTTTGCAGA
This sequence comes from Trapa bicornis, assembly GCA_030064425.1. NCBI lineage: Eukaryota > Viridiplantae > Streptophyta > Magnoliopsida > Myrtales > Lythraceae > Trapa > Trapa bicornis. The sequence goes on from CM057745.1 coordinate 2,416,202, forward strand.
AAAAATTTTGACCGAAATTTCGGGTTACAAAAAAATCATACTTCCCAGGAGGTCACCCATCCTCACACTACACTCAAGTAAGCACACTTAACTTTAAAGTTCTTATGGAATCTAGTTCACCTAAAGCAACTTGGTTTTTGTTTTCTAATTTGTCTTAAGTTTCTTTTTCAATGTTTAATAAATCCTTTGGATCAACCGAAAGTTGTAAATTTTCATATTGCTTATTCCCAAATGTAAACCGATTTGGTTTTCTTATTTGGTTTGACCGATTCTTTTCCCGGTTTTCCTTAATTCAAATGTGCGGGGTTTACATGACCGGTACGAACCGGGTTCAAAGCTTAAACCAACCAATTCACCCCCGATTCGACCAAAATTTTCAAATCTAAAAATTTCTAAATTCATTTTATATCCAATGGTGGCCTCAAATCTCAAATTTGAATTTTTTTAAGCCACCTAGAAAAATGAATCTAGCATCGAGTTCAATAGTGGTTCAAACCGGTCCAAATTGGTTCAATTCGGTTCAGATCCAGTTCACCTTAACCGATTTGGTTTTCATCTCCAATTTACCCTAATGTCCTTTTTCATGACATTTATGACTCCTTAGGTCACTTATGGTCCATAAATTTCCTGGTTTGCCCTCTCTCTATCGGTTTCGGTTCATAAACTAGCTTGGTTCTTAAACCGGTTCAGGTCTGGTTCACTCGAACTGTTCTAGTTTTTCTCTCTCAATTTGTCCTAAACTTCTTTTCCAAGGTTTATGAACCTTAACCTTCTTGGGTAACTTGGGAGTTGAAATTTCTCCAATTTTCTTGTTCCCCAATAAACGGGTTTGTGAATCGATTCGGTTTTTCTCACTCGGTTTAATCGGTTCTTTTCCAGTTTTCCTTAACTCCAAAGAGTGGGGTTTACAACTCTCCCCTCCTTTTAGGAGTTTTGTCCCCAAAACTTATTTCACATTGTTCGCATGTTGGCTAAAACCTTTTATTATTATGAAATTTTCTATTTTATCATCCTACAACCTTCTCGATTATTTTCATTCATCCCTTTCCTCACATATCAAAGATTCTCATCTTATTCTCATCCTTTCCTCATTCCATGGAACTTACCTTAGCCTAGAATATTTTCCTTGAAAATCTATGATTATTTCCTTTAGTTACGTCCTTCTTTCCCATGGCACCATTTCCATCCTAAGTTTCTTTTACCCAAAATTTAAGAGCTATTAGTTCTGGTCATTTTTCTTCAATGGATTTTAGCATTTTATTGCCTTTTCATCCTGCATGGTTTCCTTCCTCATTCTTTGGTTATCACATTTATGTTTGACTTCGTTATGCCTTATAGACTATTCCTTGCCTAAGTCGTATTTCTCTAAGTCAGTTGGATCTACATGCCCCTTTACTGCATGACATTCTTCATGATGTCTTTAAATTTACGTCCCTATAACAATATTGGTTTTCGTACTTCTCATCTTTTTTCCCAATTTCTTTATTTGATCATTCAACTTTCAAATCCTTGAGTTTCCCGATACTTACTAACATTATAATTTCTGATATTTTACTTCATTCCTCATTCCCACTAGTGTCCTTCCTCCTTAAGATCTCTACTCTTTCTAAATCCATCCTTGCTCTTATCAATGTTCCTCTCACTATTATTCATTCTGAGTTTAGTTCCTTTCTTACTCGTATGGCATCTTTTGATGTCATCTTCCTACCTATACATTACCTGGGTTTGACTTATCCCTTGATTTTTTACGATTTCCTTCTCCTTGTATACGATCCTTTCTTTTTCAGCATCTTGTTCTTGAGGAGTTTATTCTCTTTCTTACTCCGTTGGTTCCATTTCCCCTTCATCAGTACACCTATGTCTTCCCAAGTTTCCTTTCTCTAGCGAGCTTCATATTCCCTTTCTCTTGGGATTTCCTTTTAATTCTACCATTGGAATCGTTAAACTCTATAGTATCTTTTGCCGATATCTTCACCAGCTTACTTTTACTCTTTGGATCCATGAGTACCTTTCATCTATCTTGCTTCATTCCCACTTGTTCTAGCATTTGTTTATTCTGTTGAGGTGGACCTCTCATCCTTATTGTGTCCAAACCTTCCATATTTTCATGTCCTTGGTATTCCCCTTTTGTCTTGGTTAGGATGTATTCTTTTTCTACTCCCCATCTCTTATTAGACTTCGTTTACTCCTATGAATACCTTAGTCCATATAAGCTATATCCTTAAATTGGATTCGTCTAGAGTTTTCTATTTGGGTTTCCAGGTCTTCTCGTAGTAGATCATGCTCAACCCTCTAACACACTAATTTAGCCACTCGTACTTCTTACTAAGGACCTTATTTCAACTCTGGTTTTGCTACCTTCCCTCAATTAATTGTCTTAACCTGGAGCATTCTCCTTCCTCTCCCCAACTTCCTATTTTTATCTTCCTTCTTGTATCTTCCATTCTGGAATTTCCTTTTTGTTTAATCATCTTATCATTCGTTAGAAATCCATTCCTCTAAATCTTCTCCTGTCTTAAGGGTCTTGTATGACTTATCTAATCTTATTTCTTTTCCTCTTTTGATTCATACCTTTGCCTTCCCCAAGTCTTTCTCTCTTACGAAGTTCCTAAGGAATTGTATCTTAATTTATTATGTAGTTTTTATACCTAGCCTTCCTGTTATCTTCCTTGGTGGTCTCTTATTTCTTTTTCTTTATGACATTCTTGTGGTTCCTTTTAGAATGTTCTACTCCCCCTTGTTTTTCCTTGCTCCTTATTCTCTAAACTTATTTTAACTCCTTGGACTTTTCATGATCCCCTACTCTTTGATGATTGATTTCCTTCTTCTTTATTTTTCTTAGATGGATTCTTATTTATCGTTTTCTAAGGGTAAGTCCTAAGGGCTGAGATTTACTTGTATTTTCTTCATTAGGTGATTTCCTACTTAGATTTTTATTAGAATATTCTTTTGCTTTAAATAACACAAACGTTTTAATAAAACTTTTACTTTCCTTCATTCGAGAAATATGCTTTTGCCATAATTTGGTTTATTACAGGAATTCTCTACCCCTAATCCCTTGGGGTCATAGGACTAGTGTTAACCCTAGAACAATTATGAGACTCTTGATCAGAAGGCTCTAAGGAACTGATTGGGGTCCATTCGTGCTCCCTAATAGGGTGAATTTCATGTATGGCCTCTAATTTGTACCACCTTAGTACTTCAACCTCACACTCATAAGTCCACTTCACCCATTGGGAGGGATTGAAGCTAGGTAGAGTGGGTAGAGGTACTTGGTGGACCTTCATAAAGGTGACATACGCATCCCAATAATTATCCTAGGCCTCTTTCTTGGTGGGATTCCCTTTTGGTTGTTGTGAGATTGGAGGAGGAGGGGTTGGACTTCTAGGAGGTGCTGTTGGTTTCTCTTGTCTGGGAGGAGGGTATATGATGCCTTCCGATTCTAGTAAAGCTCCTAATAGTTTTCGATAGTCTTCCACCATGTCCTTGGGCACCCTTTTCCTGCCCTTTAGACACCTTTGTACGGCTTCCTCCCTATGGTTGGATGTCTTTTTCAAGGTTATAGGGGGAGGACTAGATTTCACCGTGGATTTCCTAGGGACTCTCCTTCCTACACGATAGTTTAGAGTTGGGTAAATGTTAGGGCATAATATTGATAATGTTTCAAGGGAACTAGGATCTAATACCAATCTAGTTGCAACACCCCGACTCGGTTTGGTTGGATCCCCGTGAATAACCCACCGCTCTCCTAGTTCAAGAGAAGTTTCCCCCTTCTTTTACTCGAGAGGAGCCATGCGTATTTTTGACCTTGTTCCCTGGAAAGACAAATATCAAATAAAATGCAAGCTTAAGAGAAATTAAACATACCTGATAGAGGGTAAGGCTCGGTGTTATTCATAGTCATTTTTCTTTTCCTAAAAAGGGATAGAAAAGAGGGGTGAGTTAATACAACTTAGGGAATGGGTATTTTAAAAATGGAGTTTTCAAACAAAAATGTTTTCAAGTTGGAGTGTGCTAGACTCCTTAATTCCTTTAAATTTTCCCCGCTTTAAAATCTCGATTTTCAAAACACATCCTTCATCATGAAGGTCAATCATATAATTGCAGTCTAGTACGTCCACTAAACCCACTTGTGGCATCAGAGCAACTTTACCGGCCACCTAGATAGAAGCACGTCCACTTCAACCCTAAGAATGAGTGGATGTTCACGACATCTGACCCTCAATCCCATAACAATTCTCTGTGTCCGTATGAGGACAGAGACCTCATCCCGACCCCACCCCGATCTCGTGCACATGAAGCTATGTCGAGCTTTCCAAGGCCTCCTAGTACGACTAACTGCCCTTATATCCAGGTTGTCCAAGGCCCTAGGACACATCACTACCCCTCTTGGGCGTCTTGAAGGTTCCATAAATACAACGCATGCACAATTAGTATTTTCTCATCATGCCATATAATCTGTGGTGCCACTGGTCCAACGGTCCCGACCCTCAACTCAAATTGTAGCTGTTTGTCTTGACTAGTCCGGAGAACTGTCATGTCGTATTATCACTAGTTGACTGAGTATGTCGGTCCTGTCTTAGTACCATGGCCAAACAATTCAATTACTCAAGTTTTCATGGCATATAATTCATGTTTATTTTTGAGCTCATATTCATGCCAACTGGCCTAGGGCCCACTGTTCGAGATTTTCAAAATTGAGCATAACAGCCCCCAAGTTCCAAAATCGAGGCCTCCCGCCTAACAGAGCTATTCGAGCTCCCGTTAAGAAGGCCTCCCAAATTGTTTAAGCAGAGGCACACAGTTAGGGGAGAGCACTTTCGACAAAAATATATTTTCAATTGTCCATCATACCAAATGAGTATGAGGACATCTTCATTCATAACCGATTAATGGGTTTTCCACTTCATTCGAGGAAGTTTCATCATACCAATCGAGTATTATCTACTTACAACCGGTAATTAGTTTTTTCGCGTGATTTTCACATCACTCCTCTCAGGTGTGATGTTTAAAATACCACTTAGCAGTGGGTTTTCATTATCAAGGTGCTTATTATCCCAACCGGGTATGATATAAAAATTATACTCACATGATCTTGCAATGAAATTTCATAGAGTAGGTTTTCGTCCCTTGCGAGCCTAACCTCAGCTAGCGTTCCCAATGTTTCGTGTTCCTACACGAAATGAACATCGTTGTTCATTATTATCTTGCTTGATCACCTCATTCAGTATAAATGACTAAATTCACAACTTTTCCAATATTTACATATTGGTTCTTAAAGTTATTTTTCCTTTTATTTCAGGCCCCAATTGCTGATTTTTTCCCAAATTGAGTCTTGAAACTTTTAAAATTCCTCTTCGAACCTCAATTTACTCAATTTCATAAAAAGGGTTCAAGTTTCCCAAATTCCCAATTTGGCCCCCAATTTTTCCAAAATGACCATTTTGCGCTTCCTTTACAAAAACGGTAAGTTTTACCCCAAAAATTCTAAAATTGCTCAATTGGTCTTGTAACATTCTTATCATGCCCAATTGACCCTCAATTTTATAAAATTGTATTTTGGTCCTTCAAATTTTCGAAAACCCCCAATTTCAACTAATAACACAGTCGAATTTAATTTCATCAAATTGACCAATCAAACCCTTCTAATTGTTGAAATTGAAGTTAAATTTGAGTTTTTACATCTACATACAATTCAATTGCACTTTGAATCACATGCTTTGATGTCGGAACAAGCTCAAATGGAGCTTCGTTAGAAAATAGTACATAGAGAGAGAAATCTTCAATTACTCATTTTGAGGAGCACGACAGTCCGAGCTTCCAATCGGGGCAGATAGATCTCCTCTTAAGGTTCCTCCTAGGATCAAGAATGGTGTCAATTGATGCCAAATTAGATTAGAATTCTATCATCGAAATTCTCACGGTTCTCCCTCTGGCACCAGTCAAAAATTGCAAAGGGGAGTTAAATTGGCTTATGTTTCAGTCCTAATTCGACCGTGCAAGGGCTTGGTTTAGTCTGAGTAGGGCTCGAATCGGCCAATTTTAGCTCGGCTGAAATAGGGCAGCTTTGGTCTACTGGAGCTGCTTCACTGTTTGATCACGCCGACACTTCTCTAACGACCCTTAGGGTGAATGGATGTTACCACCATGTATCTGACTTCTCCCTAGTTCTAAGGGACCTGACCATGCCTTTGTTGGCTCAGAAATGACCCTATATCAGAGCTCTGGTTCGAGCTTCACTGGAAAACTAAGCAGTTGAGAGAGAGTGAGATTTTCAAGTGTGGAGAGGATGAATGGAGAGGAGCTCTTTATATATGGAGCTCAGACTCATCGACCGTCCGTTTGGCACCTTTATAACAGTCATTGAAGGCCTAAAATGTACTAAATGGAAACATTTCCTCTTCGTCGGTGCTGCTTCAATTTTTCGACTAGTGAACAGTGCTGTCATCTGAAGGAAGAAGACGACATTATTTCGGACTGGTCCAAACCAGGTTCAAAGCATAAACCGGTCGGTTCACCCCCAATTCGACCGAATTTTTCAAATCTAAAATTTTTTAAACTCATTTTCTATCCAATGGTGGCATCAAATCTCAAATTTGAATTTTTTTAAGCCAACTAGAAAAATAAATCTAGCATCTGGTTCAATAGTGGTTAAAACCAGTCCAAACCAGTTCATTCCGGTTCGGATCTAGTTCACCTAAACCGGTTTGATTTTCATCTCCAATTCATCCTAAAGTCTTTTTTCATGACTTTTATGACTCCTTAGGTCACTTAGGGTCCATAAATTTCCCGGTTTGCCCTCTCTCTATTAGTTCTAGTTCATAAACCGGCTCAATTCTTAAACCGGTCCGGGTCCGGGTCCGGTTCACTAGAACCAGTATGGTTTTTCTCTCTCAATTTGTCCTAAAGTTCTTTTCCAAGGTTTACAAACCTTCTCGGGTTACTTGGGAGTTGAAATTTCTCCAATTTGCTTGTTCCCTAATAAACGGGTTTGTGAACCGGTTCCATTTTCTCACTCGGTTTGACCGGTTCTTTCCCGATTTTCCTTAACTCCAAAAAGCAGGGTTTACACCCATTATCTGACTAGTGTTTGATGAAAGAGCCTTGACGTACAGTGCCTCGACCAGGAAGAAATCGCGTGGAGCTTCCTCATCCATAGAAGCTGTAAACCCCGCACTTTTGAGTTAAGGAAAACTGGGAAAAGAACCGGTCAAACCGAGTAAGAAAACCGAACTGGTTCATAAACCTGATCAATTGTGAATGGGCAATTTAGGAATATACAACTCCCAGATGATCCAAAGAGTTCATTAAACCTTGGAAAAGAAACTTAAGACAAATTAAAAGATAAAAACTAAATTGGTTCAGGTGAACGAGATTCCATAAGAACTTTGAAGTTAAGCATGCTTGCCCGAGAGTAGTGTGAGGATAGGTGACCTCCTAGTAATAAATCTCTCCCATTTAATACACTGTTTTACACCTATATAAAGAGGTCATACCCATTCATTATCCTCACACCCGAACACTTCTCTCTCTCTCTCTCTCTACTACTCCATTTCCCGGTGAAGCTTAAACCAGAGCTTCGACTTGAACATTTTTCTTAACCTCGAAAGGAGAGGTTGGGCTCTTTAGAATCGGGGAGAAGTTAGCTATCTGATAGAAAACTCCAATCAATCTGAGAATCACTAGAGAAGGGCCGACATGATGGAACAGTGAAGCAGCTCCGGTGGACCGGAGCAGCCCTGTTTCGGCCGAGTTGAAATTGGCCATTTCAAGCCCTCCTTAGGCCAAACCAAGCCTTCCCAAAACTTCCTTAGCCCTCCCACGACCGAATTATGACTAAAAGGTAAGCCAATTCGATCCCCTCTACAATTTCCGGTCGGTGCTAGAGAGAACCGGCAGAATTTCAATAATGAAATCGAAACTTTCTCTCTCTAGAGTCTGTCTTCCGGCGAAGGTCCGTTTGAGCTCGTTTCAACGTTAAAATCAGCGATTCAAAGTTTCTTAGAATTTTATGAATATGCAGGAACTCAATTTCAACTCCAATTTCAATAATTAGAAGTGTTTGATTGGTCAATTTGATAAAATCAAATTTGGTAGTACTGAAGAGTTGGAATTGAGGGAAAAATTGGGGAAAATTGGGGATTTTCGAAATTCAATGAACCAAAATGCAATTTGATGAAATTGAGGGTCAATTGAGCATGAAAATAATGTTGGAAGACCAACTGAGGAATTTTGGAATTTTGGGGGAAAACTTACCATTTTTGTAAAGGAAGGGCAAAATGGTAATTTTGGAAAAATTAGGTGACCAAATTGGAAATTTTGTGAAATTAAACCCCTTTTTAATGAAATTGAATAAATTGAGGTACCAAGATAAATTTTAAAAGTTACGGGACTCAATTTGAGGAAAAACCGACATTAGGGACTTAAAGTCAAAGAGAAATAACTTTAGGGACCTAATTGCAAATAACTAAAAGTTTGGGTATTCTCGTTTATTGGAAATGAATGAAGGCTGTTATGCCGAGTAATAATGAAAAAGGATGTTCATATCGTGTAGGAACGCGAAACACCGGGAACGCCAACATGGACGAGCTTGCGGGAATACAAAGAATCGGTACAGTGGAATTCACTACGTTAACGGGTGAGCGGGTTTACTAACATCATATCCGGTTGGGATGATGAGCACAACTTAAAGATAAAAACCACTTACCGGTTGTGGGTGGAAATTTTATATCATACCTGGTAGGGGATGATAAGTACCTCGGTATAAAAATCCACTATTTAGTGGTATTTTAATCATTACCACTTAGAGAAAGTGATGTGAAAATTATGCAGAAAAAATACTTACCGGTTGTAAGTAGATCATACCCAGTTGGTATGATGAGACTTCCTCGAAGAAAGTTGAAAACCCGTTTATCAGTTATGAACGGAGATGTACTTATACCGATCGGTATAATGGATAGTAAAAACCTATTTTGTCGGAAGTGTTCTCCCCTGACTATGGGCCAATGCTTAAACTATTTGGGAGACCTTTTTGACAGGAGCTCAAATATCTCTTATAGGCCGGGGGCCTCGGTTTAGAAACTTGAGGGCTAAAATGCCCAAAATTTTGAAAATCTCATAAAGTGGGCCCAAGGCCAGTTGGCACAAGCAGGAGCTCATAAATGAACATGATATATATGCCATAAAACCTAATAAGTGAATTGTTTGGCCATGGTACCAAGATAGGACCGACATGCTCAGTCAACTAGCGGCAGTGCGACATGACATGTCACGCCCCGACCTAGTTTGGTCGGATCCCCGTTCTCAACCCGCCACTCTCCCGGTTTATTAAAGGATTTTCCTTTATTGTAAAATGTAAAGAGTAAGGCGTCCTTTAACCTGCACCTTTTCCTGGAATAGCATAATCAAAACTGCATGAAATTTAAAACTTTACATACCTGTCTTACAGGCATCTTAGTTGACGGTCTTTAAGGGGAGGCTTTTCGGGATTTCCTGAAAGGGATATAAGGGAGGGGGTGAGTACGACTACTCAGTGAATGGGTTTTTAAAAGCTTTTGACTTTTAAGAAAAACAATTATATGGAGTGTGCCAGACTCCTTTGTTTTCAAAAATCCCTTCATTTAAAAATTCGGCTTTTTCCACCATTTCTTATTTACCACGGTGTGTCATCACCCAACACACATCCTTCATCATGAAGGTTACACACATTCGCAAGTTAGTATCACTACTGAACCCGCTAGTGGCTTGGGAGCGACTTTTCCTGCCACCCGGATAGAAGTACGACCACTTCTACCCTGGGAATGAGTGGATGTACGTGACATCCTACCCACAATCCCAAAATCACTTCTTCATGTCCATATGAGGACAGAGACCTCATCCTGTCCCCACCCCGGTCTCATGCACTTCGTGCTACTCCAGATTTCGCACAAACACCTGAAACGACGAACTGCCCTTATAGCCACCAGGTCGTCCAGTGCCCTTAGGATGCCTCACTACCCCTCATGGGCGTCTTGATGATCCTGTACTCACAGTGCATGCACAAACAATGTTTTCTTATATTGCCATGTAATCTGTGGTGCCACTAGTCCAACGACACCGACTCTCAACTCAACCCGTAGCTGTTTGTCTTGACTAATCCGTCAACCTGTCATGTCGCACTGCCGCTAGTTGACTGAGCATGTCGGTCCTATCCTGGTACCATGGCCAAACAATTCACTTATTATGTTTTATGGCACATATATCATGTTCATTTACGAGCTCCTACTCGTGCCAACTGGCCTTGGGCCCACTGTACGAGATTTTCAAAATCGGGCATGTAGCCCCCAAGTTCCTAAATCGAGGCCCCCGACCTATTAGAGTTATTCGAGCTCCTGTTGAGAAGGTCTCCCAAATTGTTTAAGCATTGGCACACAGTCAGGGGAGAGCCCTTCCGACAAAAATAGGTTTTTACTGTCCATCATACCGACCTGTATAAGGACATCTCCATTCATAATCGATGAACGGGTTTTCAACTTCCTTCGAGGAAGTCTCATCATACCAACCGGGTATGATCTACTTACAACCCATAAGTAGTTTTTCCGCATAACTTTCACATCACGTTCTCTAAGTTGTGATGATTAAAAATACCACTAAGCAGTGGGTTTTTATACTGAGGTACTTATCATTCCTGACCGGGTATGACATAAAATTCCCACTCACAACCGGTAAGTGGTTTTTAAATTTTAAGTTGTGCTCATCATCCCAACCGGGTATGATGTTAGTAAACCCACTCACCCGTTAATGTCGTGAATTCCACTAGACTGGTTCTTTGTATTCACGCGAGCTCGTCCTTGCCGGCGTTCCCGATGTTTCAGATTCCTACACGATATGAACATCCTTTTTCATTATTACTCAGCATAACAACCTTCATTCATTTGCAATGAATGAGAAAACCCAAACTTTTAGTTATTTGCAATTAGGTCCCTAAAGTTATTTCTCTTTAACTTTAAGTTCCTAATGTCGGTTTTTCCTCAAACTGAGTCCCGTAACTTTTAAAATTTATCCTGGGACCTCAATTTATTCAATTTCACCAAAAAGGGGTTTAATTTCCCAAATTTCCAATTTGGTCCCCCAGTTTTACCAAAATTACCATTTTGCCCTTCTTTTACAAAAATGGTAAGTTCTGCCCCAAAAATTCCAAAATTCCTATATTGTTCCTCCAACATTATTTTCATGCCCAATTGACTCTCAATTTCATAAAATTGCATTTTGGCCCTTTGAATTTCAAAAATCCCTAATTTTTCCCCCAATTTCAACTCTTCAACACTACCGAATTTGATTTTATCAAATTGACCGATCAAGCACTTCTAATTATTGAAATTGGAGTTGAAATTGAGTTCATGCATGTTCATACAATTCTAAGAAACTTTAAATCACAGATTTTAACATTGGAACGAGCTCTAACGGAGCTTCGCCGAAAAATAGACTGTAGAGAGAGAAAGTTTCGATTTCTCACTGGTGAGGGCACGACGGTCCGAGATTTCAATCTAGACAGATAACTCTCATCTTGAGGTTTATCCTAGAATCAAGAATCGCATCAATTGATGTTGAATTGAGTTAGAATTTCATTATTAAAATTCTATCGGTTCTCTCTCTAACACTGACCGGAAATTGTAGAGGGGAGCCAAATTGGCTTACCTTTCAGTCGTAATTCGGCCGTGGGAGGGCTGAGGAAGTGTTGGAAAGCTTGGTTTGGCCTGAGGAGGGCTCGAAATGGCCAATTTCAACTTGGCCGAAATAGGGCAGCTTCGGTCCACCGGAGCTGCTTCACTAGTCCATCATGTCGGCGCTTCTCTAGTGATTCTCGGATTGACTGGAGTTTGCTATCTGATAGCTGACTTCTCCCCGGTTCTAAAGAGCCCGACCTCTCCTTTCGAGGTTAAGAAAAATGATGAAGTTGAAGCTCTGGTTTAAGCTTCACCGGGAAATGGAGTAGTAGAGAGAGAGAGAGAAGTGTTCGGGTGTGAGGAGAATGAATGGGGATGACCTCTTTATATAGGCGTAAAACCCGTGTATTAAATGGACGAGATTTATTACTAGTATTAATATTGCCATAAATTATTGGTATTAATTCCAATAATTTAATTTCGGTATTAATTTATTTGTATTAATTCCAATAATTTTATATAGGTATTAAATTATTGGTATTAATTATAATAATTAAATATATATTAATTTATGATTAGTTATTATAAGGCGTACATAAAAATTTTTGACCGAAATTTCGGGCTACAAAAAACATTTATACTTTCGCATGCTTAACTTCAAAGTTCTTATGGAATCTCGTTCACTTGAACTAATTTGGTTTTTATCTTTATTTTTTTTCTAGTTTCTTTTCCAAGGTTTAATGAACCCATTTGGATCACTCGGAAATTGAAATTTCCAAATTGCTTTGTCCCATATGATCGGGTTTGTATACCGGCTCGGTTTTCTTACTCGGGTTGACCGATTCTTTCCCGGTTTTCCTTAACTCAAAAGTGCGGGGTTTACAACTCTCCCCTCCTTTTAGGAGTTTTGTCCCCAAAACTTAATTTGCAAACTTGCATGAGGAACCATTTTCTTTGATGTTCATTTGTTGTTTGCTTAACATGCAATCTCTTCTCTTATTCTTTCGATTAGTCCTTTTTATATCCTTCACTTATGGAATTTCTTTTCCTTTATATTATTTATTCCCTCCATGGAGTTTATCATAACAAGACATACCTTACTTCAGGGTATATTCTTAGATTTATATCTTTCTTTGCTTAGAGCACATTCTTCCCTTAGAGGTTCTGTACTCAAGATTGGGAATTCCAAGATACCTAACCATTCCCGTGTCTAGTTAACCCTTTAGTCGTTGAAACCTTTAGCTCAATGTTCTTTCGGGCGTTATGTACTTGTTTCCACGGTTTTCTTTATTATCACCTTTTCGTCCTATTTTGACCCTTCCTCCATTCGTTGTCTATTATAACTTTGGTCCAAATTTTTATATTCGGACTCTCATGCTTATTAGCCGACTCTTCCTTACTTTGAGTCATATTCTCCTCGGGATTGTTGGGCTTACATACCCCTTACAGCATGGCATTTTCTAGGACTCGTCTTTGATCATTTGATTTCTAGAACATCTCCTTTAGGGTCTCTCTTAGCTCTTTTTTTTACCATTCAGGGATCATATAACTTCATCCCTCTTTTCTTTTTATTGCATTCCTCAACAATCCTTTTTACCGTTATCCTCTCATCCATCATGCCTTTGAAGTTATGTCTCACATAACCGCATGGATTTCTCTTACCTACTCATCCTTTCCAAACGTTTTTATTGGGTCCTTTCAATTGCAATCGTTGGGTTTCCTCATGATTATTAACATACGAGGATTTCTTTTCCCTTCTTATTTCCTTTCTCTTCTTTAGTGACATCCCTTATTCAATGACTTCCTTTTTACTTAATCCACTTTTACTTGCTCATAAATCACTTCATGATTCTTCATTCTACAATAATTTCTTTCGATCTGTGTCGATTACTTTGCTTAGGAAGGTTCACTCCTTCCAGTTTTGTTCTCTACTATGTCTCTTACAATAGAGATTTTCATCTTAGGAGTTACATGCTCATCCTCCTTATCATTTATTGTATGGTTCTTTCTCCATTTCTTTGCACCCTTATCTATGTTAGGGCATCTGTTTGCTTTGAATCCTTCTCTATCCAGAACTTTTGTTTTATCCCTTATTCCTTAGATGGGATACTTCTGATTATTGGTTTTATTCCGTGCATTCCACCCTATGCTCGGTCGTCCACTCTTTAAGTTTCATATGCGCGTGTGGACTATGACCTGTCTTACCAATTGTGGTTATTCCTTCTTAGCCATATCTTATCTGGGGGATTTACTTTCACAACGTTTCTCAAACATTCTTTCCTTTATTACCTTAGTATGGGTTGTCCACTCATTCATACATGTCACAGCATTTTTTGGTGCTAATTCGTTAGATTATTTCCGTTTAAGGAGGGTTCACATCCTCCTTGTTTCAAATTCTCTTGTTTGCCCTTCATGAGGCTCACTTAACCATCTTAAGTCTATAAACCCGATTTTAGCCATCGATTGCTTTAAGGATTTTCCATCGTTCTTCTTTCCCAATGTTTTGGCGTTTTCACTTCTCCCTTCTTTGTTGTGGTTTAAATCGATGGTTCTCTCGATGACCAGTTCTTTAACTCTCTTTCTCTTTATTTTTCTGGTCCTATCGTCTGGGCGGTTGTATTCATGCCCATCCTATTGTCCATCATAGAGTGTAGTCTTTCCTACATCTCATTTATTCTCCTTGACCCTATTTGGCTTCATTACTTTTTCCAAGGTGATTCATTCCAATACATCCCGTTATTTGGCTCTATTACTCTTCCAAGGCAGGTCATAAATTGCCTCCAATACATACTTCCATCAAGAAGTTTCTAACAGTAGGTTGGTGCCTTGCACTTCACGTTATGTCCATCTGCCAATCCAATGATTCCTTCAAGGTACTTAGTTGTATGCATCCCTCCAGAGTTCCCTTTCCCAGCGTATTCCTTCTCTTCTTCACTCTCATTGTGCCATTCTCTAGAGTTTCCAGAGGACGTTTCTTTGTGTTTTCCCCTAATGAGAGGGTTCTAGATATACTTCCCATGTACCTTATCCTTACTCTTGAGGTATCTTTCTCGGGTTGACCTTCTTAAGAAGAAGTTTAAATTTTGCATTTACCTCGTCATTTCTTGACCTCTTGGTCCGCTTACTTAGCCAGCTCCATGATTTCGGTCTCCAGTTCTTTGTGGCCTTTGAGGAGTTATTGCCCTGAATTTATGAGGTGTGAAATACCCCTTCTTTCCTTACACCTATAATAGTTTATCTTAGTACTTGTCTTTAGTAGGGTTGGGCATTTCTTCAGATAATGTCTCAATCGTTCATACTTGTAACAGGTTATTCCTTTACATGGATTGTTGTGGTCCCTTCTTTCCTTCGAGTAGGGCATTTCTAGGGTTACTATTGGTTTGGTGCTCTACCGTACTTTGAGTCTGATCACTTTGACAGTTTTCTTACTAAATCTCCTTTGCTAAAGGGTCATGGTAAGAGTCTTCCTAGGTTTCTTAATTCCCTGATTCATCTTCCATAACTGGGATGTAACTTTTCCTTAGCTTGCAGGATAGTGTGGGTTTGCATTATTTTCCTTAGGCCATATTCCCAACACGATTGCATCATTAGGAGAGAGAGTTTTGAGAATTTGAGTATTTTATTAACAGGGGGATACAAAAGATTAGGCTTTCAGCCCTATCACAGGAAATGGTTGCCAAATAACTAAGGAGCTATGGAATTCTTGATAAACGTCTTCCTCCATACTTAGAGTTGTGCCACCAATAGCTCCTAGCACCATTCTTCAGGATACTTCCCCATTTGGTCATTTGAGATTTCAGCCCAGTCTCAAGCATTTGGGAAGCTTCTAGGGTTATCTCCCTACGGAGGTAGGGTGTTGAGTAGAGCCATTCCAAGTTTTCTTGGTTCCTCTCCTGGGAGCCAGTAGAAACTTTTAGGATAAATCCTATTAGTTACTATATTTTCTAGTCTTGATTATGTATTCGAGGAAACAGGCTCTGATACCACTCTAGTTGTCACGCCCCGACCCGGTTTGGTCGGATCCTCGTGATCAACCCACCACTCTCCCGATTTATTAAAGGATTTTCCCTTATTGTAAATCATAAAGAGTAAGGCGTCCTTTAACCTGCACATTTTCCTGGAATAGCATAATCAAAACTGCATGAAATTTAAAACTTTACATACCTGTCTTACAGGCATCTTAGTTGACGGTCTTTAAGGGGAGGCTTTTCGGGATTTCCTGAAAGGGATATAAGGGAGGGGGTGAGTACGACTACTCAATGAATGGGTTTTTAAAAGCTTTTGACTTTTAAGAAAAACAATTATATGGAGTGTGCCAAACTCCTTTGTTTTCAAAAATCCCTTCATTTAAAAATTCGGGTTTTTCCACCATTTCTTATTTACCACAGTGTGTCATCACCCAACACACATCCTTCATGATGAAGGTTACACACATTCGCAAGTCAGTATCACTACTGAACCCGCTAGTGGCTTTGGAGTGACTTTTCCTGCCACCCGGATAGAAGTACGACCACTTCTACCCTGGGAATGAATAGATGTACGTGACATCCTACCCACAATCCCAAAATCACTTCTTCATGTCTGTATGAGGACAGAGACCTCATCCTGTCCCCACCCCGGTCTCATGCACTTCGTGCTACTCCAGATTTCGCACAAACACCTGAAACAACGAACTGCCCTTATAGCCACCAGGTCGTCCAGTGCCCTTAGGACGCATCACTACCCCTCATGGGCGTCTTGATGATCCCGTACTCACAGTGCATGCACAAACAATATTTTCTTATATTGCCATGTAATATGTGGTGCCACTAGTCCAACGACCACGACTCTCAACTCAACCCGCAGCTGTTTATCTTGACTAGTCCGTCGACCTGTCATGTCGCACTGCCGCTAGTTGACTGAGCATGTCGGTCCTATCTTGGTACCATGGCCAAACAATTCACTTATTAAGTTTTATGGCACATATATCATGTTCATTTACGAGCTCCTCCTCGTGCCAACTGGCCTTGAGCCCACTGTACGAGATTTTCAAAATCGGGCATTTAGCCCCCAAGTTCCAAAACCAAGGCCCCCGCCTATTAGAGCTATTCGAGCTCCTGTCGAGAAGGTCTCCCAAATTGTTTAAGCATTGGCACACAGTCAGGGGAGAGCACTTACGACAAAAATAGGTTTTTACTGTCCATCATACCGACCAGTATAAGGACATCTCCGTTCATAATCGATGAATGGGTTTTCAACTTCCTTCGAGGAAGTCTCATCATACCAACCGGGTATGATCTACTTACAACCCGTAAGTAGTTTTTCCGCATAACTTTCACATCACGTTCTCTAAGTAGTGATGATTAAAAATACCACTAAGCAGTGGGTTTTTATACTGAGGTACTTATCATTCCCAACCGGGTATGACATAAAATTCCCACTCACAACCGGTAAGTGGTTTTTAAATTTTAAGTTGTGTTCATCATCCCAACCGGGTATGATGTTAGTAAACCCACTCACCCGTTAATGCCGTGAATTCCACTAGATCGGTTCTTTGTATTCACGCGAGCTTGTCCTTGCTGGTGTTCCCGGTGTTTCACGTTTCTACACGATATGAACATCCTTTTTCATTATTACTCGGCATAACAACCTTTATTCATTTCCAATGAATGAGAAAACCTAAACTTTTAGTTATTTGCAATTAGGTCCCTAAAGTTATTTCTCTTTAACTTTAAGTTCCTAATGTCGGTTTTTCCTCAAATTGAGTCCCGTAACTTTTAAAATTTATCCTGGGACCTCAATTTATTCAATTTCACCAAAAAGGTGTTTAATTTCCCAAATTTCCAATTTGGTCCCCTAGTTTTACCAAAATTTCCATTTTGCCGTTCTTTTACAAAAATGGTAAGTTTTGCCCCAAAAATTCCAAAATTCCTCAATTGGTCCTCCAACATTATTTTCATGCCCAATTGATACTCAATTTCATAAAATTGCATTTTGGCCCTTTGAATTTCGAAAATCCCCAAATTTTCCCCCAATTTCAACTCTTCAACACTATCAAATTTGATTTTATCAAATTGACCAATCAAGCACTTCTAATTATCGAAATTGGAGTTGAAATTGAGTTCCTGCATGTTCATACGACTCTAAGAAACTTTGAATCACAGATTCAATTTCTCACTGGGGAGAGCACGACGGTCCGTGATTTCAATCTAGGCAGATAACTCTCATCTTGAGGTTCATCCTAATCAATAATCGCATCAATTGATATAGAATTGAGTTAGAATTTCATTATTAAAATTCTATCGGTTCTCCCTCTAACACCGACCAAAAATTGTTAAGGGGAGCCAAATTGACTTACCTTTCAGTCGTAATTCGGTCGTGGGAGGTCTGAGGAAGTGTTAGGAAGACTTGGTTTGGCCTGAGGAGGGCTCGAAATGGCCAATTTCAACTTGGCCGAAATAGGGCAGCTCCGGTCCACCGGAGCTGCTTCACTGTTCCATCATGTCGGCGCTTCTCTAGTGATTGTCGGATTGACTGGAGTTTGCTATCTGATAGCTGACTTCTCCCTAATTCTAAAGAGCCTGACCTCTCCTTTCGAGGTTAAGAAAAATGTTGAAGTCACCAGGAAATGGAGTAGTAGAGAGAGAGAGAGAAGTGTTCGGGTGTGAGGAGAATGAATGGGGATGACCTCTCTATATAGACGTAAAACTCGTGTATTAAATGGGTGAGATTTATTACTAGTATTAATATTGCCATAAATTATTGGTATTAATTTCAATAATTTAATTTCGGTATTAATTCCAATAATTTAATTTCAGTATTAAATTATTTGTATTAATTCCAATAATTTAATTTAAGTATTAAATTATTGGTATTAATTACAATAATTAAATATATATTAATTTATGGTTATTTATGATAAGGTGTACATAAAAAATTTTTACAGAAATTTCGGGTTACAAAAAAAGTTCATACTTCTCAAGAGATCACCCATCCTCACATTACTCTTAGGCAAGCACGCTTAACTTCAAAGTTCTTATGAAATCTCGTTCACTTCAACCAATTTGGTTTTTATCTTTATTTTATTTTAAGTTTCTTTTCTAAGGTTTAATGAACCCCTTTGGATCACCCGGAAGTTGAAATTTCCAAATTGCTTGTTCCCATATGATCGGGTTAGTAAACCGACTCGGTTTTCTTACTCGGGTTGACCGGTTCTTTCCCAGTTTTCCTTAACTCAAAAGTGCGGGGTTTACATGATAGGTCGACGGACTAGTCAAGATAAACAACTACAGGTTGACTTTAGAGTCGAGGTCGTTAGACAAGTTGCACCACAAATTACATGACAATATGAGAAAACATTGTTTGTGCATGCACTATGAGTACGGGCTCATCAAGACGCCCGTGAGGGGTAGTGATGTGTCCTAAGGGCCCTCGACGACACAGTAAGTATAAGGGCAAATCGTCGTTCCAGGTGTCTGTGCGAAATTTGGTGTAACACCAAGCGCATGAGACCGGAGTGGGGACGAGATGAGGTCTCTGTCCTCATACGGACACGAAGAAGTGATTTCAGTATTGTGGGTCAGATGTCGCGTACATCCACTCATTACTCGGGTAGAAGTAGTCGTGCATCTATCCGGGTGGTAGGAAAAGTCACTCCGAAACCACTAGCGGGTCCAGTAGTGATACTGACTTGCGAATGTGTGTAACCTTCATGATGAAGGATGTGTGTTGGGTGATGACACACCAATGACTATGAAATAATGGAAATACCCGAGAGAAATTTTAAATGAAGGGATTTTTTTTAAAAGAAAGGAGTATGGCACACTCCATATAAATGTTTTTCTTAAAAGTTAGAAGTAGACCTTTGAAAACCCATTCA
The DNA here is from genome assembly GCA_030064425.1 of Trapa bicornis. Classification (NCBI taxonomy): domain Eukaryota; kingdom Viridiplantae; phylum Streptophyta; class Magnoliopsida; order Myrtales; family Lythraceae; genus Trapa; species Trapa bicornis. The sequence continues at coordinate 2,435,705 of CM057745.1, forward strand.
CTGAGTAGTCGTACTCACCCCCTCCCTTATATCCCTTTTAGGAAATCCCGGAAAGTCTACCCTGAAAGACCATCAACTAAGATGCCTGTAAGACAGGTATGTAAAGTTTAAAATTTCATTGAGTTTTGATTATGCTATTCCAGGAAATGGTGCAGGTTTAAAGGACGCCTTACTCTTTACGGTTTATAATAAGGGGGAACCCTTTAATAAACTGGGAGCGTGGCGGGTTATTCACGAGGATCCGACCAAACCAAGTCAGGGCGTGACAACTAGAGTGGTATCAAGAGCCTGTTTCCTCGAATACATAATCAAGACTAGAAAATATAGTAACTAATAGGATTTATCCTAAAATTTTCAGATGGCTCCCCGGAGAGGAACCAAGAAAACTTGGAATGGCTCAACTCAACACCCTACCTCCGTAGGGAGACAACCTTACAAGCTTCCCTAATGCTTGAGACCGGGCTAAAATGACAAAAGACCAAATGGGGAAGTATCCTGGAGAATGGTGCTAGGACTATTGGTGTCACAACTCTAAGTGTGGAGGAAGATGTTTATCAAGAATTCCATAGCTCCTTAACCATTTCCTGTGATAGGGCTGAAAGCCTAATCTTTTGTATCCCCCTGTTAATAAAATACTCAAATTTTCAAAACTCTCTCTCCTGATGATGCAATCGTGTTGGGAATATGGCCTAAGGAAAATAAAGCAAACTCACACTATCCTAGAAGCTAAGGAAAAGTTACATCCCGGTTATGGAAGATGAATTAGGGAATTAAGAAACCTAGGAAGACTCTTACCATGACCCTTTAGTAAAGGAGATTCAGTAAGAAAACTGTCAAAGTGATCAGACTCAAAGAACGGTAGAGCACCAAACCAATAGTAACCCTGGAAATGCCCTACTCGAAGGAAAGAACGAACCACAACAATCCATGTAAAGGAATAACCTATTACAAGTATGAACGATTGAGACATTACCTGAAGAAGTTCCCAACCCTACTACGGACAAGTACCAAGATAAACTATTATAGGTGTAAGGAAAGAAGGGGTGTTTCACACCTCATAAATTCAGGGCAATAACTCCTCAAAGGCCACGAAGGACTGGAGACCGAAACCATGGAGTTGGCTAAGTAAGCGGTTCACCAAGAGGTCAAGGAATGACATGGTAAATACAAAATTTAAATTTCTTCTTAAGAAGGTCAAACCGAGAAAGATACCTCAAGAGTAGGGATAAGGTACATGGGAAGTATATCTAGAACCCTCTCATAAGGGGCAAACACAGAGAAACGTCCTCTGGAAACTCTAGGGAATGGCACAATGAGAGTGAAGAAGAGAAGGAATACGCTGGGAAAGGGGGACTCTAGAGGGATGCATACAACTAAGTACCTTGAAGGAATCATTGGATTGGCAGATGGACATAACGTGAAGTGCAAGGCACCGACCCACCGTTAGAAACTTCTTGATGGAAGGATGTATTGGAGGCCAATTATGACCTGTCTTGGAAGAGTAATAGAGACAAATAACGGGATGTATTAGAATGAATCACCTTGGAAAAATTAATGAAGCCAAATAGGGTCAAGGAGAATAAATGACACCCTAAGAAAGGCCAGGAGGTAGAAAGGACTACACCCTAAAATGGTCGGTGAGATAGATGTTAAGGATAGGAGGACTCGAGAAATAGCTGCCCTAAGAAACTTAGATCAAACAAATGGTGGAGGCAAAGCAGTTAACGAACAAATACTCGGGAAAGCCATAATGTAAGTTCCAACAAATAAGAGAGAGGCGAAAAGGTCAAATACTCGAGAAAAGAAGGATGCAAGAAATCCTTAAAAGGACCAAAGGCCAATTAACGACTAAACTCAAGCCAAGAAAAGAATAGGCAAGCCTTTCCCACAATGATCCTAAAACAAGGAAGATTTGTACGCTCCCTAAAGAAATAGACAGGTACTGGGTACGAATAAGGATGCAGATAGAGTATAAAAGATGTGCCTACAAGATTTGAGGAGTAAAGGTAAATAGGAGAAGACAACATCAAGGGATGTCATTTAAGGGTAGAAATCCCCTAGAGCAAATGTAAGAAAAGAATGTCAGGGGAAAGGCAAAGAATCCTACCAAGGAAGGAAACCTCGGAAAGACATGTGTATCACAATTAAGAGGAAATGGAACCAACCCTTATTTAGGAAATGGTTTCCAAGGAAGGAAGTATTGTAATGGTCCAGTGTGACCTATTTGGAGAGAATAGGAGAACCATATAGAAAGAGGAAAACTAGTAATGGCGGACAACCAAAGATAATGAACAAAACCCTAAGAAAGGATGAGATGTAGTAAAGACTACACTCTATGATGGACAATAGGATGAGCATGAATACTCTGCCCAGACGATAGGACCAGAAAAATAAAGAGAAAGAGACAGTTAAAGAACTGGTCTTCGAGAGAACTATGGATTTAAACCACAATAAAGAAGGGAGAAGTGAAAAGGCCAAAACATTGGGAAAGAAGAACAAAGGAAAATCCTTAAAGCAATCAATGGCCAAAACTGGGTTTATAGACTTAAGACGGTTAAGTGAGCCTCACGAAGGGCGAACAAGAGAATTTGAAACAAGGAGGATGTGAACCCTCCTTAAACGGAAATAATCTAACGAATTAGTACCAAAAGATGCTGTGACAAGTATGAATGAGTGGATAACCCATACTAAGGTAATAAAGGAAAGAATGTTCGAGAAACGTTGTGAAAGTAAATCCCCTAAATAAGATGTGGCTAAGAAGGAATAACCATAATTGGTAAGATGGGTCATAGTCCACATGCGCATATGAAGTTTAAAGAGTGGACGACCGAGCATAGGGTGGAATGCACGGAATAAAATCAATAATCAGAAGTATCCCATCTAAGGAATAAGGGATAAAATAAAAGTTGTGGATAGAGAAGGATTCAAAGCAAACAGATGCCCTAACATAGATAAGGGTGCAAAGAAAGGGAGAAAGAACCATACAATGAATGATAAGGAGGTTGAGCATGTAACTCCTAAGATGGAAATCTATATTGTAAGAGACATAGTAGAGAACAAAACTGGAAGGAGGGAACCTTCCCAAGCAAAGTAATCGACACATAGATCAAAAGCAATTATTGTAGAATGAAGAATCATGAAGTGATTTATGAGTAAGTAAAAGTGGATTAAGGAAAAAAGAAAAACCCTTGAATAAAGAATGCCAAGGACTTAAGAAGGAAAGAATCTCATTTTGTTGGTAAACTATTGGGAAACCAAATAATTGGCACCGAAAAGACCTAATAAAGAAGTTGGGAAAGGACGAGTGGGTAAGGAAAACCGACACGGTTATGTAAGACATGTTGTTAAGATACAAATGATAATTGGGTAACAGTAAATGTAGTTGAGGAATACTACCCGATTAAAGGAGGGATGAAATTATACAGTCCCTAGAAGGCTGGAAAGTTGGAAACAACCTTAAAAGAGGTGTTGTAGGAGTCTGATGGACTGAGACAGGTTAATAACTATATCATGTTGTAAGGGACATATAAGCACCAATAATCCCGAGTAAAATGTAACTCGAGTAAGAAGGAGTTAGTTGGTAAACATAACAAGGTCAAACATAAATTTGACCGAAGTTGTAATCAATGACGGATGAAGGATGGGTCAAATTGGGACGAAATAATAATAACACAAAAACCTGTGAAAACATGTAATGCTCAAAAGAACGTTGAGCTAGGGTTTCAACGATGAAGAGAATAACTAGACAAAGGAACGATTGGGAACCTTGGAACTCCCAATCCTGAAATCTTGAGTAAAATCCCCAAAAGGAAGAACCTTATCCTAAATAAAGGGAGATGCGAACCTAAGAATATACATTAGGATTAATGAGCCATACATTCCTCGTTATTATAACTCCATGGAAGGAGTAAGCATGATAAATGAAAATAAATTCCTTAGATGAATGATTATAGGGACTAAGCAAAAGAGCAATCGAAGTGTTAACATGTCAAGAAAACCCAAGTTGACATTAAGGGACATTATTCCCGATGTGGAATATATTGGTTAGGTTTTGGGGATAAAACTCCTAAAAGAAGGGGAGAGTTGTAAACCTCGCACTTTTGAGTTAAGGAAAACTGGGACATCCCCATTCATTCTCCTCACACCCGAACACGGTTTACACCTATATAAAGAGGTCATCCCCATTCATTCTCCTTACACCCGAATACTTCTCTCTCTCTCTCTCTCTCTCTCTCTCTCTCTCTCTCTCTCTCTCTCTCTCTATTGCTCCATTTCCCAGTGAAGCTTAAACCAGAGCTTCGACTTGAACATTTTTCTTAACCTCGAAAGGAGAGGTCGGGCTCTTTAGAACTAGGGAGAAGTCAACTATCTGATAGCAAACTCTAATCAATCCGAGAATCACTAGAGAAGTGTCGAAATGATGGAACAGTGAAGCAGCTCCGGTGGACTGAAGCTACCCTGTTTCAGCCGAGTTGAAATTGGCCATTTCAAGCCCTCTGTAGGCCAAACCAAGCCTTCCCAACAGTTCCTTAGCCCTCCCACAGCCGAATTACAACTGAAAGGTAAGCCAATTCGACTCCCCTCTATAATTTTCGGTCGATGCTAGAGAGAGAACCGGCAGAATTTCAATAATGAAATTCTAACTCAATTCTGGATCAATTGATGCAATTCTTGATTCTAGGATGAACCTCAAGATGAGAGCTATTTGCTAGATTGAAAGCTCGGACCGTCGTTCCCTCACCGGTGAGAAATCAAAAATTTCTCTCTCTAGAGTATGTTTACCAGCGAAGCTCTGTTTAAGCTTGTTCCGGCGTTAAAATCTGTGATTCAAAGTTTCTTAGAATTGTATGAACATGCAGGAACTCAATTTCAACTCCAATTTCAACAATTAGAAGTGTTTGATCGGTCAATTTGATAAAATCAAATCCGGTAGTGTTGAAGAGTTGAAATTGGGGGAAAATTGGGGATTTTTGAAATTCAATGAACCAAAATGCAATTTTATGAAATTGAGGGTCAATTGGGCATGAAAATAATGTTGGAGGACTAATTGAGGAATTTTGGAATTTTGGGGCAAAACTTACCATTTTTGTAAAGGAAGGGCAAAATGGTAATTTTGGAAAAAATTATGGGACCAAATTGGAAATTTGGAAAATTAAACCCCTTTTTGGTGAAATTGAATAAATTGAGGTCCCATGATAAATTTTAAAAGTTACAGGACTCAATTTGAGGAAAAACCGACATTAGGGACTTAAAGTTAAAGAGAAATAACTTTAGGGACCTAATTGTAAATAACTAAAAGTTTGGGTGTTCTCATTCATTGGTAATGAATGAAGGCTGTTATGCCGAGTAATAATGAACACGGATGTTCATATCGTTTAGGAACGCAAAACACCAGGAATGCCAGCATGGACGAGCTCGCGTGAATACAAAGAATCGGTCTAGTGGAATTTACTACGTTAACGGGTGAGTGGGTTTACTAACATCATATCGGGTTGGGATGATGAGCACAACTTAAAGATAAAAACTACTTACCGATTGTGGGTGGAAATTTTATATCATACCCAGTAGGGGATGATGATAAGTACCTTGGTATAAAAATCCACTATTTAGTGGTATTTTAATCATCACCACTTAGAGAAAGTGATGTAAAACTTATGCAGAAAAACTACTTACCGGTTGTAAGTAGATCATACCCGGTTAGTATAATGAGACTTCCTTGAAAAAAGTTGAAAACCCGTTCATCGGTTATGAACGGAGATGTCCTTATACCGATCGGTATAATGGACAGTAAAAACCTATTTTGTCGAAAGTGTTATCCCCTGACTGTGTGCCAATGCTTAAACTATTTGGGAGACCTTGTTGACGGGAGCTCGAATAGCTCTTATAGGCCGGGAGCCTCGGTTTTGGAACTTGAGGGCTAGAATGCCCAAATTTTTGAAAATCTCGTACAGTGGGCCTAAGGCCAGTTGGCACGAGCAGGAGCTCGTAAATGAACATGATATATATGCCATAAAACCTAATATGTGAATTGTTTGGCCATGGTACCAAGATAGGACCGATATGCTCAATCAACTAGCAGTAGTGCGACATGACAGGTAGACAGACCAGTCAAGACAAACAACTGCGTGTTGAGTTGAGAGTCGGGGCCATTGGACTAGTGGCACCACAGATTACATGACAATATGAGAAAACATTGTTTATGCATGCACTATGAGTACGGGATCATCAAGACGCCCATGAGAGGTAGTGATATGTCCTAAGGGCCCTGGACGACCCGATGAGTATAAGGGAAGATCATCGTTCCAGGTGTCTGTGCGAAATTTGGAGTAGCACCAAGCGCATGAGACTGGAGTGGGGACGGGATGAGGTCTCTATCCTCATACGGACACGAAGAAGTGATTTCAGGATTGTGGGTCGGATGTCGTGTACATCCACTCATTCCCAGTGTAGAAGTGGTTGTATTTCTATCCGGGTGGTAGGAAAAGTCGCTCTGAAGCCACTAGCGGGTTTAGTAGTGATACTGACTTGCGAATGTGTGTAACCTTCATGATGAAGGATGTGTGTTGGGTGATAACACACCGGTAACTATAAAATAATGGAAAAACCCGAGAGAAATTTTAAATGAAGGGATTTTTTAAAAGAAAGGAGTTTGGCACATTCTATATAAATGTTTTTCTTAAAAGTTAAAAGTAGACTTTTGAAAACCCATTCACTGAGTAGTCGTACTCACCCCCTCCCTTATATCCCTTTCAGGAAATCCCGAAAAGCCTACCCTGAAAGACCATCAACTAAGATGCCTGTAAGACAGGTATGTAAAGTTTAAAATTTCATGTAGTTTTGATTATGCTATTCCAAGAAATGGTGCAGGTTTAAAGGACATCTTACTCTTTACAGTTTATAATAAGGGGAAACCCTTTAATAAACTGGGAGAGTGGCGGGTTGTTCACGGGGATCCGACCAAACCGAGTCGGGGCGTGACAGAAGCGATGAGGGGGTTGTGTGTCTCTAGAAGGATGATGACGAGGCAACCTGTAGAGTGGTGGACCGAAATCTACAAAATCTCGGCACCACGGTGAAGAGGCTATACAAGCAGCGACATCTAAAGGTCCTACTCCAAGTATCCCAGAAAGAAGGCACCCAACAAATATTTCTTGTAGGTGCATTTGGCCTCCTGTGTGAGTAAGACGCTGCAGAGCTCATCAATCGGTGTGACGGGTAGGATTGGGGCGAGTGCCAAACATAAAGGATCCCAATCTTCACTCAGTCCTAACAAGATTCGATCCTTCATGTTTGAATCAAACTTCAGATGACCAATTTGGTTGAATTCAGTTGCAATGGTGGTGACTGTAGTTAGGTACTCGTTCATGGAATTGTTGTCATTTCCGATATCTCTCCATTTTTGTTCTGGTAGATTTTTTCTTGCATGAATTTGTGCGGTAAAGGTTGTTTCGAGTCATTGCCATGTCTCAGCAGCAAATTAGACTCTGATGATCTACAAATTAACAGAGTTAGATAGTGTAGCTAAAATTGTAGTAAAGGTAAACTTATCATATGTTTTCCAGTTCTCGTATTCTGGATTGGATTTCATGCCGAGAGTTGTATCTTTGTGATTATATATGTTTAAAGTATGTGTTGAATTGTAAAAATTAGGTTACTATTAGTTCGAATATATGTCTTAAATTTAATATTTAATTTTGATATTATTTATTTTTTTATATTTTAATTTTAAATAAATATTTTTAAAAAAAATATCATGATAAATTTTATTTTAATTATTAAGTCATATTAAATTTATAATAATAAAACGTATATTATTGTAAAACCGAAAATATTTGACAAGTTGTTTGCATGTTTAAGCGATCTTTACTAGTGATTTGCATGTTCAATCAAACGAACTCGGCTTAGAGGGCATTGTGACATTCGGAAGCTGGTCGAGCAATAAGATAAAGAGATTAGCAATGAACGAGATCGGTAAGATGACGATAATACAGATTACCACCTAAAATTTAATGACATTTCACATAAATAACAAATAATGTGTTACACCGTGAAAATTTACAAAATGAAAATTGATCAATCTACCACACACAAGCTTTCCCAACGATTGCACGCCCTTCACTCTTGTACTCGATCTCGTATCTCTGGTGCATTATTACGAGCGCTCTCACTATCTGCAGTGATCATAATAACAATGATGATTAACGTTCGCTAATTCCAATGGCATAAGACAAACCAGTAAAGTGACAAAAAAATATTTGAACAAGCTGAAGCAAGTTCTTACTATTGACTTGTTCAACCCCATCCTAGTTAGCCCATTAATCAGCTTTGTTGTTGAAACCGTTTTTCCAATCCCTAATCTCCTCTTAATGTGAGCTTCCGCTTGCTTTACATGATGAAAGAAAGGGTATTTTATTTCCAAAGTGTAATAACTGCATAGGATGGAAAAAATACTAAGGAAATTGACACTTTCATGAAACAAACCTTTATTTCACTTGCAATTTCAGGAGTAATTTTAGCATCAGAGTTTATCCCTGAACGAGTAGCATCCATGGTAGAGATATTAAAGAGTCTAAATGCTTCTTGTAGATCTTCCTCCGTGGCAACATTAGACCTAATAGTATTCATTAGTAGACATAAGAATGATACTTCCATAACTAAGTAGCAATTCATAAAGCATTAAGCTATATAATTTGAACATACAGTTTCATTTTTGCCAGCGCCTCGCTTATCCTTATAATAGCCTCTAGTTGCCTTATAGTGATAGGAATAGCTGCAGCCTTACCAGTGTAATTTGCCTGCTCCCTCGTGTCCTTCAAATAAAGCGGAAAATGCACTTTTAACATTAATTTTATTTCAATATATATTATAAGCACAATGTATGTATCTATTCAAGCACTAAGTTTTAAACTAAAATAATAATATATTTTATAAAATTTATAATTATATTATATATTTACTTCCAAATTATACAAATGAGAAGAATAGTACCAAGTTTGGTATTTTTTTTTAATAAATGGGTAAATTATAAGCTGATTTCGATCGATAAAATATTGAATCCATGTATAATTAAAATCTACCACACTTATTTATTTTATTTAATTTGTAATAATATTCTCAACACCCACCCTCAATTTAGATATTTTTCCTTAATAATCAGACAAATCACAAGCGAGTTTCTAATATATAAGGGTCGGACCCATATCTAATTAAAAATTATAAATTTAAATAGTTAAATTTTTATAAATATATAAATTTATAACACTTATCTATTTTATTCAATATATTATTATATTCTCAATAAATAACTTCTTCCATTATACATTATTATTGTATTAGCTTTTTTTCAATATATGTTCTTGATGAATTTATCCTAAGAAAATAAAGTTACCTGTCTTATTGAAATATAAATATTCTGCAGCATTGTTGATGCAGTTTCCGAAAGTCTAGGATTACAGTAGGCACGACAATACTGAATATACCTGTTAAGTTTTTCAAGTAAAAGTAAGTTTGTATAATTAGAATCATAAGGACAATCATCTTCAAGAGTTGAAGTACCTTTTCAGACATATGTTGTGTTTGGAACCTAGGATGGGTGCTTTTGTTTTTTCTCTAAATTTGGTGCTTGGTAAGACTAGGTTGGCTGATGCATGTAATTTAGAGATATGGTCCCCTATCCCCTAGCACAAGAGAATTAATGCATTAATCACTATTGAATTCCTCAAATGCAGTGTAAATAACTATGGAACAAGAATCAAAATGATCAAACAGCATGTGACATTGAATTACCTTGTCTTTATGGTAGTGTACTGAATCCTTAATAAAGAAAATTAGATCAAATCTTGAAAGAATGGTTGTCTGCAGGTTTATATTATCCTCTGCGGTCTGCAACATAAATATGGTCAAGAATTCTAGTAAAAAATACAAATATGGAAAACTCAACATGGCAAGATGGAATCAGGAGCATATATCCCTTAGACCTTTAGTTCATCGAAGTGTCCTGATGGAGGATTTGCAGCAGCCACCACTGAGGTTCTTGAGTTTAGAACAGTGGATATTCCAGCTTTGGTAATGGAGATGGTTTGTTGCTCCATGGCCTCGTGAAGAGCAACCCTAACCCCAAAAGAAGAAGGAATTCCAAATGAGATATAGCATCACTTTTGGAAGAGTATAAAATATGGCTAATTTTCACATACCTGTCATGGGTTCTCATTTTGTCAAATTCATCTATGCACACTACTCCTCCATCTGCCAAAATCATGGCTCCTGGTTGAATGTGAAACTGACCCTGAAGAATAAATAAATGATATCGTGACTAAAAAAATTGTTTCACAACATTATAAATGAGGAAACTAGTAAGAGAAGAAACTCACTGATTTGGGATCGCGTATCACAGAGGCAGTAAGTCCAGCAGCCGATGAACCCTTCCCGGAAGTATAAACTACAATTGGCGCTGTCTTCTGAATAAATTTCAGAATCTGCATATAAACTATCAAATGAGCAACAAAAAAGTTGGATAATTTCAAAGGTTCATCAAGAGGTCTGAAGCAGTAAAAATGCAGCAACATAACCTGTGATTTGGCTGTGGCTGGATCCCCTACAAGCAGTACATTTATATCGCCTCTGATCTTCACACCGTCATCCAAAACCTATAAGTACATACATCCAAAAGAAAATCAAACTCTATATATATATATAATAGTATTGTTTATAAATAATTAAACATACCTATATCTATTTAAAAGTTATAAATTTTAAATAGTAAAACTTTTCTAACCATATAAATCCATAATATTTCTTTATTATATTTAATTTTAGATAGTATTATTAATAAGTGCACGTTTTAAACTTTTTCTTAACAATTATTCACTGGCCATAGATAATATTTTCTATATCAAATAAGTGTGAATAATTATCTTGAATTAGTTATTTTTATTCCATATTTGTTCAAACCATGAACTGAATTTTTTATTTTGGGTTAGGTACGGGCGCGAGCCCACTTACTCTTATACCATTAGAAAGTATTGTGTATTTACTTAAAATTTATAACTTATAAATAATGAAATATTTCTAATTTTATAAATATATAACAATTTTCTATTTTATCCATTATACTCTCAATAATATATATATATATATATTTTTTAAAGCTAATTCTCAAATATATGAAGTGGGTGATACACCTTCCTTGATCCTCCAAATAAAAGGCAAGCCACAGCCTTCTTAACATCATCAAGACCAGATATGGATGGGGCAATTTTGGAGCATATGTGTTGATAAACATTAGGATGTGATGCAAACTTTTTAAACTCTTCAACCTGGAAAGCATACATACTCGAGTTAAGAAAATGGCACCCAATGTAAAAAATCTTATGGCCAAACTATATATAACTCTAAATCAGCAACAAAAGCTACTGTTGTGATTTATAACTATTTTACCTCCTCATCGGTGAAAGGATATCTGCAAATGTCTTCATCTGTCTCCTCATCGATCCCAACAACCCTAATATAAGGCTTTTTTATTCCAAATGCTCCTTTTTGGCTGCATTAGTTCAAATAAGCCATAATACGTAAAAAAATTCAGACACAGGTATAATATAAAATAGGAAAACCAACTGATCAAACTATTTACAAGGTTGATGGTTCCCGGGTGCTGTAAATCCCCGTGATGGTTAGTTCTTTTCCAAGCGCAATAAATTGAACGAGAGTACGATCCAGTGAGAGAAGGATGCTACTTGGAATCATACCCTCTGGCAAATCCTGCAAAGGGAAGGCTTCAATAATTGAGGAGTTGAAATCTCAATATATGCATACAAAATGATGATATTACCTTAGGACTCTGTTGAAACTTAATGGTTTGTATGTCAACTAATTTGCTCTCATCATGGACCACAATCCACGGATAAGGAGGACATGGCTTTTCTCCATGCTAGAAGAAAGTTACATGCAGGACAGAATACACCATTAAGTCATTAAAAAAAAGAACTAAATAATGAAACACTAACTCACTGAAAGTAAAAAATTTTGAACCTGATGAACACGATCGCACATTCTAGGAACAATAGCCCTATCTAGACCAGGGGGGCAAGTAATCTCCTTAACATTTTTACAGTTCTCACAAACTAGCTTCAACCTAATGGCCTTGACCATGATATCCGAAGCCGCTACAGCTATCCCTGATATTCTGACCAACTTGGATATGTCTTGTGCCTACAACATTACAAACAAGTTTTTCACATATCCTACGGACTCTTATAGTGAATTTTTTTTTACTAAATTAAATTTAAGAAAAGAAACAAAAATGGTTCACCCCAAGGCATCGCATAGAGATGGGTAGTTCATTGGAAGTCAACAAAATCTGAACTGGTAGTCTATCTGGTTCATTCTTCTCCACATCATCTTTTGAAGCCTTCAAGCTCGCCAAAACCTCTTCGGCTACAGACTCAAACTACAAATAATATGTTTACTTCAGGTCCATGATATGAAATTGGAAGATAGAGGGTTGTCGGAATAGATGCCAAACTTTTCAATAGTATGTACTTACGAGGGCCAGATAATCGGCGGGGGAGGAGCGGAGAAAGCCTGTGAGATCGGAGTTGAAGCCGTCAAGGTCGTCCATGTCGATGAGGAGGGAACTTGGGTTTTGGAGGAGGCTCTCCCTGTAATGGAAAATGTTATTCTTCTTGAACCCCCGGATGAACTCCTTGAAGAGGCTCCTGACCGAGTCCGGAGATGCCGTAGCCGCAACTCCACCATATTCGACCACCGTTGGTTGGTCAGTGTAGTACAACCGCCCTTGGTCCCACCCGGACATCCTCCAACACAGTCGAATCAAACGTCTCTCTCCCCCTAAAACTTCAAAAGTGGAGGGATCCGTATTTTTCTCTTTCCAGATAGTTTCTTGAGCATTGTTGGAAGGAATGTGGTATAGTATTAATATTAACTCATATTGTATTTGACTATTGTTTTGGTAAATGCATGTATAATCTACATTTGACAATTTTGTTCTCATGGTTCTTGTTACAAGTGCATATACCAAAAAAAAAATAGTCAAATACAATTGAAAAATATTGATACTAAAATCTTCATATGCCATTTTTGTTATAATAAGTGCATATACCTAAAAAATTAATGGAATACTTGAGGGCTCAAAATATTCATCTTATATATTTACATCATTTCTATATTTTAGGAATATTATCTCACTAACATACTACCATTTTTGTAAGGGTGAACTTCAAATGTAATCAGACTCTCCATGGTGAGAGACCATTCTTTGAAGCTAAACAACATGCTCAATGATGGAGTATGCATGTGAGGCAAAATCTTCCCATAACATAAGAGAGTAAACTATTTTTTCTTGTTTATCATTGAAGAAGATAAGATACTAATAAATTGTTCATCATTCTCATTTATACTTTTTGAGTGTAGTTATGTATTTAATGAATTACATTATAAGAGTTTAATCAACACTACTATGAAGGTGTTTGTTCATAAACATTCAAGAATAATATTTTAAATGTCTCCAATTTTTTTAATAAAAAAATATCAATATTTTTCTACTATAATTATTAATAAATATGAGAATATACATTTTTCTCTTTACCATTGTATTCTTGAAACAAACTTTAAGGTGTGCTTATATTAAGGGGTTTAGATGTTAATTGTTTGGATGTGTTGGTTGTGTAAATAAAGGGATGGATTTGTAAATATTAAAAGTTTTAATAATTTTTCCTTTGGATGGAGGTGTAGTGAGCTCATCAATTGAAAAAATTAAAAAAATAAATGTATATTTTTAATTAAATTAAATAATTTATTAGCTATTATATATAATTAAATTATATTAAAAATATTTTATACAATAATATTTGTATTATAATTTTATATAAAATATTATTAATATATAAATTTATTTAAAGTATATAATAATAAAAATAAATAATAATAATAATAATATAAACAATAAAGTAGGATTTTAAAATAATTTAACCAATAAATAATACAATCACACTAAATACATCACTTTTAAAATGAAATAATTGTTTAATAGTATAAATAAAGAAGTTTAAAGTTAATTCTCTCCATTGTACAAAAAAATAGTTGATTTTGCGCCACTCGAAACCCCTCCATCTTTTAAGCTCCACTTCAAATACTCCAAACTACACCTTGTAAGAAATAATTGTAATTTTGGTAGTTTTTGCAATATTTTTCTTGATTTTAAAAGATTTATTTCATTTATACTCTGATGTCCATATCTTGTATCTCATAACATGGATAGTTTCTTGTACTAATGTTATACCATCCTTCTTGATTGGGTAATATTTTATTATGACTTCTAGAACAAATATCATGTTTGTTAGCATGAAAGCATGCATTATGATTCCCTTTTCAAGGTGATATAATTCATAAGTATTTCTTTGCATTATAATATTTTTATTATACATAATAATGATGATAATAATATTATAATATCTTCAACAACACTTAATCATTCCGATTATTTTCATCTTTGCTAAAAATGTTTTTCAAATTTTCTTTATTCCTTATTTCATTACTTCATCCTCTATATGAAGAGCTTGCCCTTGCCTTTTCCTAACTCTATTATTTCTATAGTACTTTTGTTTCAGTATCTAATATATTTACTTCGATATATTTTTGAGAATATAATCTCAAATTAGATAATATAGAAAATTATTGTTTATTTATAAAATTAAAAATATTTGCATTAATTACACCAGTATACTCGTACTTGTAAAAATAATACCGCAACGGTTATTTACACATATGACTAATATTAAGAATATGATTTTAAATTAAATAAAATAAATAAGTGTTGTATATAATATCTTATATTTTCTATTTACATTTTACTTATAATGCTTCCCTTTCATAATTTTGAGTATACACTTTATATATTTAATAGATTAATTGATAAAAGTTTAATTCATAATATGAGATATTAAGGGTTGGGGACAATGTTGTTAGAAAGTTAATTATAAAAAGAAAAGGTGAAACACACAAGTGCAGTTCTTTTATTTTTTTTTGTCCAATCAAGAGCCCACACTTCTTAGAACAAAATTTTAATTAATTATTTTATTTGTTTAAATAATAATGACTAGTAATGTCATATAATTTTTTTTTGTAAGGACATGTTGCATACATTTTTAGCATGTTTATTTATACAAATATTTGATAAAATAATCAATATGAAATATTTGATTTTTAAATTTTTTTAACTTTCCCATAATATATTATTCATTAAACTCACTTTTTGGAACATAAAACCCTCATTATGAAACTCACACCCACTTACTTTCCAAATATTTTATAATGTAATAAAAATAAATCACTTATCATCTAAACATTATCATCCAAATAATATAAAGATAATTTATAAGTATGAATATATAAATAATGGTAATGATCTATTTTAAGAAAATTCCACAACAGTTACCTTTTTACTCTACCTCACATTCATATCCAAAAAATAATTATTATATTTTATTGTAAATGTACACTCAATTAGTCATTTTTATCTCTAACTTTACGTAATTAACATTTATTTTATACCTATAAATTACTAATTATATTATTGAAAGATAATATCCAAAATTTAACCTATATATAAAGAAAAATTTAAGTAAATTTTTGTAAACCCTAACACTATTTTTATATTGAGTGATTTGGAGTAAATAGATTTTGATTATCGAAACAATTTCTTATTTAGTAAAAAAAAATAGATGAGTTCGGAGTGGCGTAGAATAACCTCCAAACACGTGAAAGTATTTGAAAATATTGTGCTATTTATTACTTAAATGACTTTAATACATTAGTTTATATTATTTATTTATTTTTATTCTTATATATTTTAAATAAATTTATATATTAATAATATTTTATATAAAATTATATATAAATATATAATACAAATATTATAAATAAAAAATTATGGTACAAAATATTTTTAATATAATTTAATTATATATAATAACTAATAAATTATTTAATTTAATTAAAATGATAAATTTATTTTTATAATTTTTTTATTAATAATCCTTATCATCACTTCAACTCCATCCAAATTATTAATTATTAAAAAATTTTAACACCTACAAATTTATCACTTTCATTCCCTCCCAATAATTTTAAACATTTCATCTACAAATTACTCCGTAACTCGTGGTTCATATCATTACAAATGTTATTCCAATAAAAGTTATCATAAAACACTCTTAATTCTTTGTAATTTACAAGTGTCATATTTAATCAAGGTTTATACTAGTTGAGGTCACATGAAAAAAATGTGCACTAAAATTTATAAAATAATCCCAAATTTTATATTGGATATTAATCCAAAAATAATTATAAAAATGAATAATTTGAAATATCACACTATTTTTATTAATATGATTTGTATGAGAAAAGGCATTCCCAAAAATTGAAATATATTTATAGGATAAATTGTAAATATATATTCTTTTGTCCCTTATAAATTTTTAAAATTTTGATAATTTCTACTAACATTTATAATTTTCATAAATCTATTACAATATTTTATGTATTAGTTAAATAGGTTTATTGTTGATTTTTTTATTAAATCGATCCATTCCCTATGATAAATGGAAAATGCAATTTATATCTACTTGAAAATTAATAAAATATTTTTAAATGGAACCAACATATCTACTATAAAAATTATATTGTGATAGATTTACTACCATTAATAAAGATAATACATATTCTGGATAAATAGAAAATGTAATCTAAATTTGATTAAATATTCAAATATTTTGTGTATTTATAATATAAAAAATATCGTACTAAGTTAAAAAATGAGTAATATTTGTGCATACATATATTATTAACCAAAATAATACTACTGAAAAAAAGTAATCAAATTAACAATTATGGGCAATATAGTGCAAAAAAAAAACAATATTCTAGTAGTAAATATTTTAAAATTTTGATAAAATAAACCTATTTAGTACTAAATACCATGTTTATTTAAAGATGAATAATATTTGTGTTTAAATATATTATTAACCCAAATCAAATAATGGAGAGTGAAAGCAACTAACCAAGTAACCATTGTGGAACATACATACCTTTATTCTCACCATTCAAAATATAAGTGAAATAAATCCCAAATCTAGTGAAAAGCAAAAGGTTATCATAACATTAAAAGAAGGTATGGTATGGGCAAAGTATAAAGGACATGTAGTCCACTCACAAGAATAAAACCTCATGAAGTTAATATTATTTTTTTTTTTGTATTTTTTGAATTAAAATTCTGTATTTTTTTTAAAAGTACGCTTTCATTCTCATATATTGTGCTATTTTATGAAAAAAAATATTAAATTTATAAAAACAATATAAGAATTACAAATTAAAAATTTAATATATATAACTAAAAATGTAAATTTTAAATTATATAATTCTGAAAAAATAGTTACATGCGTATAATTTAAATACTTAAAAAAACATAAATATATTAAACCACGTATGATTTTCTACCCTTCATTTTTCATCAATAATATCTAGATTCAATAATAATATAATTTTGCATATAATTTTTACATTATATGAAATTGTAACTAAGACCAATAAATAAAGGGACAAGTAGTGGAATGCATATATTTTGTTAAATACTAAGAATTTCATTATTTTAAGAAATACACATATAACCCCTTTTTATCATAGAAAAGGAATAATATCATATTTTTTTTAGTAAATGAAAAATATATATATATAGTGAGATTTTATGTGTTCCTCAAACCCTTATTACTATTATTCCCATACCCTTAAACGTGGAATAAATAATTACATATGATACAATAATTCTTTCTTATCATCATGAAAGTGAAGAGGTTCGGTAGAATTGACTTGATGAATTAGGCCATTAATGTTTCAATTATAATAATGACAATATGGGACACCATATATCCATTGCAAGTATACATTGTAAAAAGAATTTAGTTTCCACCAATAATTATTTGTTTCATTATATTCATAAAACGGATCAAATACTTCTTATATGGTGTAGGTTTATCACGATGTAGACATTATCGCGTGTGTATATATAACCATTGATATGCTTAGAATATAAATGGTCACTTTTAATCCTTAATTTAAAATTTTCATAAATAACTTTAAATATTTATAAAATTTCTCATACAAGAAATATTACTATCAAAATTTTCTGTATTCTATTCTATTGGATAATTTATATTTCAATATTTTAGTTGTGAATTATCTAATATACTCTCATATTTATTTACCACTCTACTCAAAACATAATTAGGAAAGGTAAAAAAATAAATATATACATAAACTTTTATCACTTCATAAAGAGTAAATATTTATATTGTTGTTTTGAAACACAATTATCTTTGAAAATTAATTACCAAATTAAATCATAATGTTGTACGTTTTATTACCTAAATTCAAGTATTTTTAAATGCTATACTTTTAAAAAATGTATTATAAAAAATTCATTATTAAACCTGATTTAATGGTCAAACTTATAGGTAACCATGACATATTTTCGATTTTACAACAATATGTATCTCATTATTATAAACCCAATATTGCTTAAAACTCAAAATAAGAAAACTTATCAATATATATTTCAAAATACTCTTTAAAATAGGAAACCAAGTTTAAAAAAAAAACATCGAAACTAAATATTGACCGGATGCTTACCTTGGTTATTTCGGCTTCTTAGTATATTATTTGTCACAACTTGACCTGGTTTCTCCGGTCGGACCTGCAAACTTCCCCAGGTAACCTTGTAACCTGCACATGAAGTACATGCTTATCATTTTGCTAATATTCTCGGGGTTTTTGGATAGTAACTAGCATAGTGGCTCATGTTGTACTTCCTTACATGAAAAGTTAAAATTTCCACGGTTTTCTCAAAATAGGTTTACGGGTCTAAGCCAAGATTTTGTCAGTTTTACCTTGGCAAATGATCTCTCACCTTTGTAACATTAGGGGAATTGGTAGGGTTTCATGGGTTCTCGATTGAGTGAAATTAGGTCAGGGCATGACAGATCCTCTATAGTTCCGGTGACAACATCAACTTGTATGCCACCAATTCGACCCTCTGAGTGATTGGGTACGATCCAATGTATCTCAAGTTCAATTTGTGACATCGGAACTTCCAAAACCTGAGTTAAGCTCAAGTGAAGCTGAAATCGAGAATGAATTGTGAATAGAATTTTGAACCAAGAATAAAACTCTAAACTTGGAATGGGATATGAAACTGGGAAAAAAATCCACATCGGAGACAAAAGCCAAAATCGAGTACGAAACCCCAAGCAGGGAATGAAACCGAAATTTAGAGAGTCGAATTCAAATAATAAACCTATGATGGAAGTGGGTAAAACCACTAGAATACTCTGAAAAAACCTCAAATGATCATTAAACAAGAGACGAAAAAGCATCAATTGAAAAATGACTGAAAATGAGATCGAACCGAATAACGAGAAAATGCCCTCGAATTTTAATGGGACCTAAACAACTCATGAAAGAGAGAACATTAAGGTTAATCAATAGAATGAGAAATAGAATTTTTAAAAAACTCGATTGGATTAGGAACCGGTCAGATCGAAGGTGAACCGTCCATGGGATGACCGAAACCGATCAAACCGGCTTAGAGTGGTATAATTGCCCAAAGTTTAGAGGGTGATAAAAATAATGGAATAAGACAGTTATTGATTCCATTCAATAGTAAATTAAATATATAATTTTGGGGTATTTTTATTTTTTTCAAGAACCAACTAGAAAAAAGAGGTGAATAGGGCCAAAAACTACTAAATCGACCAAGAAATTCACCAAAAACCGATGCACCAATGATTTTCAAAGAAGTCCATCTAAAAACCCGTGCTCAAAAACAAAAAAGAATTTTCGCATGGTTTCATTCGGCCCTTCGAGACCCCAGTCTCGAGCCGCCCGTAAACCATAGTCTCACCTTATAGTCAGGTCTACTCAAATTTCTCCCAAAAAAATTAAATACAATATAAAGCATGATATGCAACAATTCAACATATACACGGGCACTCATGGCCCGTACACATGGGCAACTCATTGACCCCTTCTTTTTTCATTTTCTTTCTTTCTTTCTTTCTTTTTCAATCATGCCGAGAGGGTATGTCATAATACCAATCATGTGCTATTGAGAGTGTGGGAGCCTCGTGAACTCTTCCACAATTGATATCCCCCATGTTCGTCTCTCATGAGTATGCCTTTATATCCGGGGATCATGGCCAACTTTCCCACTGACATCCTTGCACATGCCAAATTACACATGCGACTCAATCCTGGCATTTCTCATGTCACGCCCTGGCCCGGTTTGGTTGTAGCCTTATGATCAACCCGCCACTCTCCCGGACCTCGAGAAGGATTCCTCCCCGGGATCAAGAAGAGTCAGGCGTAGTACCTGTCATGTTTTCCCGGAATAACATTAAACAAAACTGGAAATTTAATTTGTACCTGGTTCAGACTCTAGCGAAGGAAAGCTCTCATGTAATTTTCTTCTTTCATGAAAAATGTTTAGAGGGAGGGGGTGAGTTCCATGACTCAGTGAGTGGGAGAAATCTTAGGGATGTGTTTAATTAGGCAACTTTTAGGATGATAATATTTCACATTCAACCCCTTCTCGGGTTTGCGCACAATCACACACCCTTCCTATCATAGGAGGGATCACACGTTTGCAGAATGGTCCCCAACCACTCCATTTGTGGAGCGAAGTGCCTTTACCATCCACCCTGATAGACGTTAACAGCCTCTAACCCAAGTTTGAGTTGACCTTGCTCATCCAACCCTCAAACCTCAATAACACTTCGTGTCCACTTTGTGGGAATAAACCTCCTTTCCCTTACTGCCTCAGTCTCAGTGCGTAGGAAGCTCCCTGAGCTTCTCGACATACTAGACGCCAAATCGCCCTTATGCACCCTGGGTTGTCTAATAGCCCTTGGGATCCATTAATACCTCTTACCAGGTGTCCTGATGGCCTCGCATCATAGTGCATGCACAATCAAGAGTCTTTTTCATTTGTATCCATTATCTTTGGCCCTTAAACTCAAGGGTCTGTTGGCTTGGCTTCAGCCCACGTGCATTGGCGTAACAGGTTCGACGACCTGACTTTGGCTTAGTGGTGGTCTGGCCCAACAAGCCCAACATCCTAGACTTGGCTTGGTGGGTATCACACACAATTACCCTTTATTAGAAATTTTTGCAATATTTATCACATGCTGGTTCTGGACGGGTCCATATCCGTGTCCATCGGCCTTGGGCCCACTTGCATTATCGAGCCTAAGCCCCAGAATTAGCTTCCAAATATTTTAAGCAGAGTCACCCAGTTAGAGTAGACTAATTCCGAGAAAATTGTTTTCAAGGCAAGCCATCGATCCAATCAGAACTGACATTATAGAGTTCCCACTCACCCAGTAATGGCGACGGGATTGTTCCGATGGAACCTTTCTTTGCGGTGCGATTCTTGGAGCCGACACTTGGGTAGTCTGCTCCTACACGACACGGATATCCATATCAAGATGCTTTACCTAAAAGACCGCATATTTTTTAGTATTTGCGCATAGGCCTTCACAATATGCCTTAATTACGTTTAATCCTTAAAGTTTATCCTTTTACATTTGGGTCCTTACTTACCCCTTTATTTCAATTAAGCCCCTAGGATCTCCAATTATCATTCCTGGGTCCTTAATTTTACCAAAACCACAAATTGGCCCATAATTTTTCAAAAATTGCCATTTAGTCCCTAATTTAAAAAAAATACCAATTGGCCCTTAATTTCTCAAAAATTTCCAATTGGCCTTTCATTTTATCCAAATTGCCCAATTGGACCTCAATTGGGAGTGAATTTCATGAAAATACCCTTAATTTCATCAAATTACCATTCGACCCTAATTTTCTAAAAATTCCCAAATTGCTCAATTTCTCAAAAATTGCAATTTGGTCCCCAAATCACAATTTCGTTCAATTGATCCCCAAAACTTAGTTAATTGCCCCCATTCTTGATTGGGATCATCTTCCATATGTTCTATTAGTCATTTCAAGCCTTGAACCACTTCATTTGGCTAAAAAATGATCTCAAATAGAGCATCATCGGAAAATGCAGTCAAGAGAGAGAAAGTTTCGATATCTTGCCGGTGAGGGTCCGGTGGCCAGAGCTTTTGTTGTCACTAGTTGCTCTCTTCGTGGGGGATCCTCCCTAGATCACACCATGCCTCAATTGGTGACCTGAGTAGTGTAAATTTCTTAGCCAAATATTTTTTTTTATAGAAATGTGTCGTGAACAATGTTTTTCGGTGAGGGGTGGTGGAGTAGATTTACCTTCTTAGCTCGGGGGAAGGTTGGGGCATCTCTAGGTGGAGTTTGGGGGGTCTGGTTTGGCCAGAATTAGTTAGGGGATGGCTCGAATGGAGCTTCAAAGATTTGGGTTCCTGCCTGGCTGAGGAGGGGAAACAATGTTTGAGCTTCCTCACTCCTCCATGGTGGTCCTCGAGCTGAAAGAAAGGTGCAACTAGGTTGATGACTTCCTCCCTGGTTCCAAGGACACCGAATGTGGGTTCTAAGGTTGAGAAAAGTCTCGTTGTTGGAACTCTGGTTCGCTGCTCACTGAAAACTGGTACACTTCTCCTTATTTGCTCGATTGCGGGATGCTGAGAGCAAATGGAGGGGTGTTCTTTATATAGGGAGCTTGGCAACTGTTCGGGCTACCGGCCGGAGTGAGACTCTGCCCCCGCACTGCTCGCCGACGATCGGACTGTTTCATTTTCAATTGTAGCAATTCTTGATCCTTAGGGTACCCTAAGGATGAGAGCTATCTCCTCAGATCAAGAGCTTGGACCGCCACACCTCCTACGGTAAGCTTTCAAAGCTTTCTCTCTTTACGAATAGTTTTCCGATGAAGCTCCGTTTGAGCTCGTTTCGAACACAAATTTGGCAATTCAAAGCTCCATTTGATCATATGGAAGTGTAGAAACTGATCCATGACATCAATTGGAGCAATTAACCCCAATTGAATAACCAATTTGAAGAAATCAAATTCGGTCAGTAAAGGGGGTATAAATTGGGGAAAATTGAGGTTTTCAAAAAATTGAGGAACCTCCATGAAATTTCTCAAAATTGAAGCTTAATTGGCAATGAGAAAGATGTTGGGGGACCAATTAGTCAATTTTTGAAATAATTAGGGTTAATTGGCTATTTTTGGAAAATAGGAGCAAAACCATAATTTTTGAAAAATTGGGGACCAAATTGAGAATCCAAAGAGAATATTGGAAGCCTCGGGACTCGATTTTGCAGAAAGTTAGCATTAGAGACCTAAAGTTAAGAAAAATGAACTTTAGGGACCTAAGTGCAATAAACAAATGTCGACGGACCCGCATAGACAAACAGTTACAGGTCAGGTTGAGTGTTGGGGCCGTTGGACCATCGACACTAGAGAGAATGGCTTAATCATGAAAACATATTGTTTGTGCATGCACTCATGGATTTAGGACCATCAAGACGCCCTAAGGAGTAGTGATGGGTTCCAAGGGCTACTAGACGACATGGTGGAGATAAGGGCAGTTCGTCGTGCCAGTTAGTCTTGAAGCTTTGGGAGCTTCTTGCACATGAGACCGGGGTGGGGTCAGGATGAGGTCTCCATTCTCATATGTACACAAAGTAGATTTCAGGTCTTAGGGTCAGATGTCTGGGATGTCCACTTAGACTCAGGGTAGAAGTCTCAGACTTCTATCAAGGTGGACAACAAAGTCGCGCTGATCCCCAAGTGGGTGTAGTTTGCGACTACCTTGTGAATGTTTGTACTACCCTTCATGATGAAGGGGGTGTGTTTGTTTGCTAAACGCCTCCAAAGGCAAGGGGATGTGCTAAGAGAGCTAAACACACCTAATATGAAAATGGAAAGAGTTTTGAGATTTGAGAAAAATTGTCACGTCCCGACCCCGTTTAGTAGGATCCTTTTGAGCAACCCACCACTTCCTTTGGTCTGTGAGGAATTTCATCCCTTTTTTAAACTGCGAGTAGTGAGGCATCCTTTTTTCCTATTTTTCCTAGAATATATTTATATAAAACTGAATATATTTAAAATTTTCATACCTATCTCATGGTTCAACTGTGAGGGGTCTTTAATGTTGGTCTTCCTCTTTTACCTGAAAAGGAGTAAAGGGAGGGGGTGAGTGTCTACAACTCAGTGAGTGGGTGTTGAAAGTGAGTTTTCAAAAATGTTTAGTTTCTTTATCAAAACCACGCCAAGGTTTACCTTCCCTTTTTCAAGGATTTTCTCAAACTCAAATCTCAAAACCTTTTTGCATTTCCATATTAGGTGTGTTTAGCTCTCTTAAATCGAGAGGCATTTAACACACAAACAGACACCCATCATCAGGAAGGGTACACACATTCGTATGGTAGTCTTAGACTACACCCACTTAGGGATCAACGTGACTTTGCTGTCAACTCAGATAGAAGTCCCAGACTTCTACCCTAAGTCAAAGTGGACGTCCCAAACGTCTGACCCTCAGACCTGAATGCCACTTCATGTCCATATGAGGGTAGAAACCTCATCCTAACCCCACCCCGGTCTCATGCGCAAGAAGCTCCCAAAGCTTCATGACTAACTTGCACGACAATCTGCTCTTATCGCCTCCCATGTCGTCCAACAACCCTTGGGACCCATCACTACCCCCTTGGGCATCTTGATGATCCCGTACCTTAAGTGCATGCACAAACATATGTTTTCATGATTAAGCCATGCTCTTTGGTGCCAACGGTCCAATGACCCTGTCACGCCCGATCCGGTTTGGTTGGATCCCTGTAATCAACCCACCACTCTCCCGATTTATTAAAGGGTTTCCCCTTATTATAGACCGTAAAGAGTAAGGCATCCTTTAAATCTATACTTTTTCCTAGAATAATATAAATCAAAACTGCATAATATTTTAAATTAATCATACCTATCTCACAGGTGTCTTAGTTGATGGTCTTTAAGGGTAGGCTTTCCAGAATTTCCTGAAAGGAATGTAAGGGAGGGGGTGAGTACGACTACTCAGTGAATGAGTTTTCAAAACTTCTAACTTTTAGGAAAAAGATTTGTATTGGAGTTTGCCATACTCCTTTCTTTCAAAAGTCCTTTCATTTCAAATCTCGATTTTTACCACCATTTCTTATTAATCATGGTGTGTCATCACCCAACACACATCCTTCATCATGAAGGTTAAATACACATTCACAGGTCAGTACGTCCACTGAACCTACTTGTGGCGTTAGAGCGACTTTACCGACCACCTAGATAGAAGTACGTCCACTTCTACCCTGAGAATGAGTGGATGTACGTGACATCCGACCCTTAATCCCAACATCAATTCTCCATGTCTGTATGAGGATAGAGACCTCATCCCGTCCCCACCCCGGTGTCACGCCCCAACCCGGTTTGGTTGGATCCCCGTGAACAACCCGCCACTCTCTTGGTTCAAGAGGAGTTTCCTCTGACTTTAACTCAAGATGAGCCAGGCGTAATTCGACCTTGTTCCTTGGAAAGACATTTATCAAATAAAATGCAAGCTTAAGGAAAATTTAAGCATACCTGACAAAGGTTAAGACTCGGTATTATTCCTAGTCATTTTCTTTTTTCCTAAAGAAAGGATAGAAAGGAGGAGGTGAGTACGACTACTTAATGAATGGGTTTTCAAAAATTAACTTTGAGGAAAAGAGTTATATTGGAGTGTGACAAACTTCTTTCTTTCAAAAATCATTTCATTTAAAATCTCGGGTTATATCACCATTTCCTTATTTAATCACGATGTGTCATCACCTAACACACATTCGCAGGCCAGCACATCCACTGAACCCACTTGTGGCATCGGAGTGACTTTATTGGCCACCTAGATAGAAGTACGTCCACTTCTATCCTGAGAATGAGTGGATGTCTGTGACATCCGACTCTCAATCCCAAAATCAATTCTCTAAGTCCATATGAAGACAGAGACCTCATCCCGTCCCCACCCCGGTCTCATGCGCTTGGTGCTACTCAAAATTTTGCACGGTCACCTACTATGACGAACTGCCCTTATACTCACCAGGTCGTCTAAGGCTCTTAGGACACATCACTACCCCTCATGGGCGTCTTGATGATCCCATAATCATAGTGCATGCACAAACAATATTTTCTTATCATTCCATGTAATATGTGGTGCCATTTGTCATGCCCCAACCCAGTTTGGTCGAATCCCCCCTGAACAACCCTCCATTCTCCTGATTTATTAAAGGGTTTCCCCTTATTATAAACCGTAAAGAGTAACGCATACTTTCAACTTGCACCTTTTCCTGGAATAACATAAATCAAAACTGAATAATATTTTAAATTTATTGTACCTGTCTCACAGGTGTCTTAGCTGGTGGTCTTTAATGGTAGGCTTTTCGAAATTTCCTAAAAGGGATATAAGGGAGGGGGTGAGTACGACTACTCAATGAATGGATTTTCAAAAATTAACTTCGAGGAAAAGAGTTGTATTAGAGTGTGACAAACTTCTTTCTTTCAAAAATCATTTCATTTAAAATCTTGGGTTATATCACCATTTCCTTATTTAATCACGATGTGTCATCACCTAACACACATTCGCAGGCCAGCACGTCCACTGAACCCACTTGTGGCATCAGAGTGACTTTATCGGCCACCTAGATAGAAGTACGTCCACTTCTATCCTGAGAATGAGTGGATGTCTGTGACATCCGACCCTCAATCCCAAAATCAATTCTCCAAGTCCATATGAAGACAGAGACCTCATCCCGTCCCTACCCCGGTCTCATGCGCCTGGTGCTACTCAAAATTTTGCACGGTCACCTACTATGACGAACTGCCCTTATACTCACCAGGTCGTCTAAGGCCCTTAGGACACATCACTACCCCTCATGGGCGTCTTGATGATCCCATAATCATAGTGCATGCACAAACAATATTTTATTATCATTCCATGTAATCTGTGGTGCCATTTGTCATGCCCCAACCCAGTTTGGTCGGATCTCCCTAAACAACCCTCCATTCTCCTGATTTATTAAAGGGTTTCCCCTTATTATGAACCGTAAAGAGTAACACGTACTTTCAACTTGCACCTTCTCTTGGAATAACATAAATCAAAATTGAATAATATTTTAAATTTATTGTACCTGTCTCACAGGTGTCTTAGCTGGTGGTCTTTAATGGTAGGCTTTTCGAAATTTCCTGAAAGGGATATAAGGGAGGGGGTGAGTACGACTACTCAGTAAATATGTTTTCAAAAATCAAATTTAGGAAAAATATTTGTATTGGAGTGTGCCAGACTCCTTTTTTTCAAAAGTCCTTTGATTTTAAATCTTGATTTTTACCACCATTTCTTTATTTAATCATGGTGTGTCATGACACAATACACATCCTTCATCGTGAAGGTTAAACACACATTTACAGGTTAGTACGTCCACTGAACCGACTTGTGGTGTCAAAGCGACTTTACCGGCCACCTAAATAGAAGTACGTACAATCGATAGTGGCTCTAAGTCATGGTGTAGGTTTTTCTTATAATCGATAGTGGCATCATACCAACCAGGTAAGATCTACTTACAACCGGTAAGTAGTTTTTCTTTGCATATTTTTTCACATCACTCCTCTAAGTTGTGATGTTTAAAATACCACTTAGTAGTGGGTTTTCATTTCGAGGTACTTATCATCCCCAACCGGGTATGATATAAAATCCCACTCACCCGTTAATGTAGTGAATTCCACTAGACCGGGTCTTTGTATTGACGTAAGCTTGTCCTTGGTGGCGTTCCTAGTACTTCTTGTTCCTACACGATATGAACATCTTGGTTCAATATCCTTCAGCCTAATAGCCTTGGAATGAGAAAACCAAACTTTTATTCATTTGCAATTAGGTCTCTAAAGTTATTTCTGTTTAACTTTAAGTCCTAAATGCCGGTTATTCCTCAAATTGAGTCCCGGAACTTTTAAGATTTATCATAGGACCTCAATTTATTCCATTTCACAAAAAAGGGGTTTAATTTTCCAAACTTCCAATTCGGTCCCCTAATTTTTCCAAAATTACCATTTTGCCCTTCCTTTACAAAAATGGTAAGTTTCACCCCCAAAATTCTAAAATTCCTCAATTGGCCCTTTAACATACTTATCATGCCCAATTGGCCCTCAATTTTATAAAATTGCATCTTGGTCCTTTGAATTTTTGAAAATCCCTAATTTTCCCCAAATGTTCCCCAATTTTCCCCAAATGTTGCCTTAAGATTGCTGAATTTAATTTCATCAAATTGACCTATCAAATACTTCTAATTGTTGAAATTGAGTTTTACATATTCATACGATTCCATAGCACTTTGAATTGTAAGTTTTAATGCCGAAACGAGCTAAAACGGAGCTTCGCCGGAAAACGGACTGTAGAGAGAGAGAAAGATTCGATTACTCATTGTTGGTGGCATGGCGGTTCGAACTTTTGATCTGGGCAGATAGGTCTCGTCCTGAGGTTCATCCTAGAATCAAGAATTACATTAATTGATGCCAAATTTAGTTAGAATTTTATCATTGAAATTTTGCCAATTTTCTCTCCAGCACCGGTTGGAAATTGTAGAGCGGAGCCGAATTGGCTTACCTTTTAGTCTTAATTTGGATGTGGGAGGGATTAGGAAGTGTTGGAAGGGCTTGGTTTGGCCTGAAGAGGGCTCGAAATGGCCGATTTCAACTCAGCCAAAATAGGGTAGATTTGGTCCGCAGGAGTTGCTTCAGTGTTCCATGACACCAATGCTTCTTCGGCGACCCTCAGAGAAAATAGAGACTACTTGCATGTAGCCGGCTTCTCTTCGGTTCTAAAGAACCCAACCTCACCTCCTTTGGCTTAGAAATGACCCTATATCGGAGCTCTGGCTTGAGTTTCACTGGAAAACTAAGCAGTTGAGAGAGAATGGGCTTTTCAAGTATGGAGAGGATGAATGGAAAGGGTCTCTTTATATAGGGAGCTCGGGGACTCGTCGGTCGTCCATTTGGCACCTTTATGATAGGCAATGATGGCCAGAAATGTATTAAACAGAGACGTTTCTTCTTCACTGGCACTGCTTCGATTTTCTGGCGAGTGAACAGTGCTGTCATCTGAAGGATGAAGACGACACTGTTCCGAACTGAACAGGACTAGTCCAAACCGGTTTTGAAGCTTAAACCGTCCGATTCACCCCTCATTCGACCAAGTTTTTCAAATCTAAAAATTTCTAAATTCATCTAAATTCATTTTTTATCCAATGATGGCCTCAAATCTCAAATTTGAATTATTTATACCACCTAAAAAATGAATTTAGGATCTGGTTCAATAGTGGTTCAAACCAGTCCAAACTGGTTCAATTCGGTTCAGATCTGATTCACCTGAACCAGTTTGGTTTTCATCTCCAATTCACCCTAAAGTCCTTTTTTCCTGACTTTTTTGACTCCTTAGGTCACTTAGGGTCCATAAAATTCCTGGTTTACCATCTCTCTATCGATTCCGGTTCATAAACTGACTCGGTTCTTGAACCGGTTTAATTCAGTTCGGGTCTGGTTCACCCGAACTGGTCTGGTTTTTCTCTCCCACTTTGTTCTAAGGTTCCTTCCCAAGGTTTATAAGTTTCTTTGGGTCACAAGGGAGTTGGAATTTCTCTAATTTGCCCATTCCCTAATGAACGAGTTTATGAACTTGTTCGATTTTCTCACTCGGTTTCACCGATTCTTTTCCCGGCTTTCCTTAACTCAAAAGGGCGGGGTTTACAACTCTCCCATCCTTTTAGGATTTTTTTCCCCAAAACTTAATTAGCAACCTTGCATGAGGAATCATTTCCTTTTATATCCATTTGGTGTTTGCTTAATATGCAAACTCTTCTCTTGTTCTTCCATCTAGCCCTTTTTACATCCTTCACTTAAGGAATTTCTTTTCCTTTATATCATTTACTCCCTTCATGGAGTTTATCATAAATAGATATACCTTACTTAAGGGTATATCCTTAGATTCACATCTCTCTTTGCTTAGAGCAACATTTTTCCCTTTGAGATCCCGTACTCAAAATTGGGAGTTCCAAGACACCTAACCATTCCCATGTCTAGTTAACCTCTTGGTCGTTGCAACCCTTAACTTGACGTCCTTTAAAGCGTTACGGACCTATTTTCACGGATTTCCTTGTTATCACCTTTTCGTCCTCCTTTATATGTTGATCATTACAATTCAATCCAAATTTTAGGTTTGACATTGTCATTTTTACTAACTGACTCTTACTTATTTTGAGTCATGCTTTCCTCGGGACTGTTGGGTTTACCTGCCTTTTATAGCATGACGTTTTCTAGATCTTGTCTCTATGTTTGTTAGATTTCCAAAACACCTCCTTTAGGATTACTCCTAACTTTCCAACCTCTCAGGGATTGTATAACTTCATACCTCATTTCTTTTGGTAGTATTCCTCGACTACCTTAACTGTTGTCTACATCAACTTATAAAACTGTGTCGTTTCTCCTTACCCACTCGTCCCTTTTCAACTTCCTTATTGAGTTTATCTGGTTCAAATTATTTGATTTCCAAATGTTTTACTAACATGCTGGGATTCATCCTTTCTTAGGACCATCTTCGTTCCCAATAACATCCTTTACTCAAGGATTTCCTTTGGCCTTAATTCACTCTTACTTTTTTGTAATCATTTCATAGTTCATTATTCTCGTTTGACCCTTTTCAGTCTATTGTTTTGTTCGAGGCATTCCCTTTTTATTATTTCATTCTCTAATATGTCCCTCAAGATAGAGACTTTTGTTCTAGGAGTTACATTCTCAACCTTCTTATCATTCCTTATAGGGTTCTTTCTCCCTTTCTTCGCACCTCTATCTATGTTAGGGCATCTATTTGCTTTGGATCCTTCTCTATCCACAACCTATGTTTCATCCCTTATTCCTTACATGGGATACTTCTTATTATTGGTTTTATTCCATGCATTCCACACTATGCTCAGTCTTCCACTCTTTAAGCTTCGTATGCGCGTGTGGGCTATGACCCGTCTTACCAATTATGGTTATTCCTTCTTAGCCACATCTTATTTGGAGGACTTACTTTCCCAACATTTCTCAAATATTTTTTCCTTTATTACCTTAGTATGGGTTGTCCACTCATTTATACTTGTCACAGCATCTTTTGATGCTAACCCTTTAACTTATTTCCATTTAAGGAGGGTTCACATCCTCCTTGTTTCAAAATCTCTCGTTTGTCTTTTGTGATGCTCGCTTAACCGTCTTAGGACTTTAAATTATAAATCCGGTCTTGGGCATTGATTTATTTAAGGATTTTCCTTCGTTCCTTTTTTTTTCAATGTTTTGACCTTTTCACTTCTCCCTTCTTTGTCATGGTTTAAATCCATGGTTCTCTCGAAGACTAGTTCTTTAACTGTCTCTTGTGGTTGCTCTCCCTTCTTTGCTCCCAATATTTAGAATTTTCTTCTTTCAAGGGAGAGTTCTCTTTGTTCTATTTGTGGTTTATCGAGGTCCTACCTTTAGTCCTTTTTCTTTTTCTTCCTACCATTATGCTAGAATCTGACGAGCTTACTCTTGGATGTAATTGAAGTTCCAAGCAGGAGTTGTATTTCTAAGGATGGTATCCTTTCGGGTTTCCTATTTCTATGGGGGTATTATTCTTGGAAAATATTGTCGTGACTCCTAGCGGTGTGGGACAGTTTTTTACTTCGTGTCATATTCCCCTATAGGTTAACTTGATTCCTGTCCTTAGTAGGGTTGGGCACTTCTCCACGTAGTGTCCCTATTGTTCATACTTGTAATTATGTGAACATAAGTGTTTCCTCTTGGTATTTTTTAGGGAATTGTTAGTTCTGGTGCTCCTTCGTCCCTGAGTGTGGATACCTTGAGAGTTTTTCTTGTGGAGTCTTCTTTGTCATTTGATCACTCTAAGAGTCCTCCTTGATTTCTTGATTCCCTAATTCAATTTCTTTAACTTGGATGGGATTCTTCCGAGTTTCTATGATTGTATAGGCTTATTTGGTCACTTTCTTTGGGGCCATCTTCCTTGAAGATCACATCATTTGAGGGACAGGGTTTTTAGGAATTTGGAGTACTTCATTAATAGAGGAGTACATTATGTTGGGTGTTTTGGCCCTATTACAAAAAATGATCACAAAATAATTAAGTAGCTACGAGATTCTTGATAAGCCTCCTCCTATGTAAGGTTATATGCCCTTTGCTGGCGTTTATGGCTTCATGCTTGGCTCCCTTCATACTTTGAGCTGTGATCTCAATAGGTCCTAGCACAATCCTCTTGGATACTTCCTCATTTGGCCTTTGAGACTTCTACCATACCTCAAGCATTGGGAAGCTTTTAGGGATGTCTTCCTATGAGGACAAGGTATTGAATAGAGTCATTCCTAGTTTTCTTGGTTCCTCTCCTGGGAGCCATCTGAAAATTTTAAGATCAATCCTATTAGTTACTATATTTTCTAGTCTTGATTATGTATTCGAGGAAACAAGCTTTGATACCACTCAAGTTGTCACGCCTTGACCCGGTTTGGTCGGATCCTCGTGAATAACCCGCTACTCTCCCGATTTATTAAAGGGTTTCCCGTTATTATAAACCGTAAAGAGTATGACGACCTTTAAACCTGCACCTTTTCCTAAAATAACATAAATCAAAACTACATAATATTTTAAATTTAACATACCTATCTCACAGGTGTCTTAGCTGATGGTCTTTAAGGGTAGGCTTTCCGAAATTTATTGAAAGGGATATAAGGAAGGAGAGGGTGAGTACGACTACTCAGTGAATGGGTTTTCAAAAATTAACTTTAGGAAAAAGATTTGTTTTGGAGTGTGCTAGACTACTTTCTTTCAAAAGTCCCTTGATTTCAAATCTCAGTGTTTACCACCATTTCTTTATTTAATCACAGTGTGCCATCACCCAATATACATCCTTCATCATGAAGGTTATTCGTAGGCTAGTACGTCCATTGAACCCACTTGTGGCGTCGGAGCGACTTTACCAGCCATCTAGATAGAAGTACGTCCACTTCTACTCGACCCTCAACTCAAATCGCAGTCGTTTATTTTGACTGGTTTGTTGACCTGTCATGTCGCACTGCCACTTGTTAATTGAGTATGTCGGTACTGTCTTGGTACCATGGCTAAACAATTCTTTTATTTAAAATTTTATGGCATATAACTCATATTTGTTTAAGAGCTTCTGCTCGTGCCAACTGGCCTTGGGCCCACTATATGAGATTTTCAAAATTGGGCATATTAGCCCCCAAGTTCCAAAACCGAGGTCCCTGACCTATAAGAGCTATTTGAGCTCCCGTTAAGAAGGTCTCCCAAATTGTTTAAGCATTGGTACATAGTCAGGGGAGAGCACTTTCGACAAAAATATGTTTTCAACTGTCCATCATACCGACCGGGTATAAGGACATCTCCGCTTATAAGCGATGAATGAGTTTTCAACTTCCTTCGAGAAAGTTTCATCATACCAAACGGGTATTATCTACTTACAACCGGTAAGTAGTTTTTCTTCACATGTTTTTTCACATCACTCCTCTAAGTTGTGATGTTTAAAATACCACTTAGTAGTGGATTTTTATTTTGAGGTACTTATCATCCCCAACTGGGTATGATATAAAATCCCACTCACCAGTTAATGTGGTGAATTCCACTAGACCGATTCTTTGTATTCATGTGAGCTTGTCCTTGCTAGTGTTCCCGATATTTCATGTTCCTACACGATATGAACATCTCGGTTCAATATCCTTCGGCCTAGTAGCCTTCATTCATTCCAAATGAATGAGAAAACCAAACTTTCATTTATTTGCATTTAGGTCCCTAAAGTTATTTCTCTTTAACTTTAAGCCCTAATGCCTATTTTTCATCAAATTGAGTCCCAAAACTTTTAAAATTTATCATAGTTCCAATTTGGTCCCCCAATTTTTCTAAAATTACCATTTTTCCCTTCCTTTACAAAAATGGTTAGTTTCACCCCAAAAATTCAAAAATTCCTCAATTAGCCCTTTAACATACTTATCATGCCCAATTGACCCTCAATTTTATAAAATTGCATCTTGGTCCTTCGAATTTTCGAAAATCCCGAAAATTTTCCCCAATTTCAACTCCTTAACACTGCTTAATTTGATTTTATCAAATTGATCGATCAAACACTTCTAATTGTTGAAATTGAGTTTCTACATGTTCATACGATTCCATAGCACTTTGAATAGTAAGTTTTAATGCCGAAATGAGCTCAAACGGAGTTTCGCCGGAAAACGGACTGTAGAGAGAGAAAGCTTCGATTACTCACCGTCGGGGGCACGACAGTCCAAGCTTTCAATCTAGGCAGATAGCTCTCATCCTAAGATTCATCTTAGAATTAAGAATTGCATCAATTGATGCTGAATTGAGTTAGAATTTCATCATCAAAATTCTACAGTTCTCTCTCTAGCACCGGCCAAAAATTACAGAGGGGTGCCGAATTGGATTACATTTCAGTCCTAATTCAGCGGTGGGAGGGCTTGGTTTGGCATGAGGAGGGCTCGAAATGGCCAATTTCAACTTGGTCGAAATAGGACAGCTTTGCTCCGCGGGAGCTACTTCACTATTCCATCACGCCGATGCTTCTCTGGTGATCCTTGGAGCAAATGGAGACTACTAGCATGTAGCTGTCTTCTTTCCAGTTCTAAAGAACCTAACCCTACCTCTTTTGGCGAAGAAATGACCCTATATCAGAGCTCTGGTTCGAGCTTCACCGAAAAACTAAGCAGTTGAGAGAGAGTGAGCTTTTCAGGTGTGGATAGGATGAATGAAGAGGGTCTCTTTATATTGGGAGCTCGGGGACTCATTGGTCGTCCATTTGGCACCATTTTTACAAGCGTTGATGATAAAAAATGTATTCAACGGAGACGTTTCTTCTTCACCGGCATTGCTTCGATTTTCCAGTGAGTGAACAGTGCTGTCATCTAAAGGAAGAAGACGACACTGTTCCGAATAGGACCGGACTGGTTCGAACCGGGTTCGAAGCTTAAACCGACCAGTTCACCCCTCATTCGACCGAGTTTTTCAAATCTAAAAATTTCTAAATTCATATAAATTCATTTTCTATTTAATGGTGCCTTCATATCTCAAATTTGAATTATTTAAGCTTGGTCCTTTCACGATTTCCTTTATTGGTAAGTTTTACACTTCTTTTCTCCTAGAATTTCCTTCTACACTTACCATTGTGATTATTCACTCTTAATTATTTTTCCTAACCGCTATCTTTACCTGATTACCTTTACTCTTGAGATCCTACGAGTACTTTTTGTTTATCTTACCTCATCCTCATTTGCTCTCAAAACTTATTTATTCCTTTGAGGTGAACCTCTCATCCCTCTTGTATCAAAATTTTTTTATATCTTCGTGTTCTTGGTATTCCTCCCTTGTCTCGATTAGGGTGTATTCCTTACTACTCCTTAGTTCTTATTAGAGCTTCATTTACTCTTCCGTATGATTTGGTCAATAGGAGTTTATGTCTTTCAATTGTATCTGTCGAAAATTCCTATTCAGGTTTCCATGTCTTGTTGCAAGTAGGTCATACTTAACCTTCCCAAAACACTCACTTAGTTATTTGTACATTTTACTGAGGTCCTTATTTGGCTTGATCTTTTGCAACACTTCCTCAATTGTTTTTCTTAACATGGAGCTTTCTCCTTCCTCAATCCAACTTCCTATTCTCATCCTCCTTCTTATGTCTCCCATTCTAGGATTCTTTCGTTTGATCATCCTACTGTTCTTTAGAAGTTCTCTCTTTTTAAATCTTCACTTAAACTTATGGGTCTTGTATGGTTCATCCACTCTAGCTCTTCTTCCTCTCTTGGTCCCATACCTTCGCTTTCCACAAGTCTCCCTATCTTATGGAGTTCCTAAGAAACTGTATCTTATTTATTTACAAGTTGTTGTTATACTTGGGTTTTCTTATTATTCTATTTTCTTCCCATCTTTCCTTAGTGGTCTTGACATCCTTGGTGTTGTCCCATACTTACTTCCTTTTCTTCTTCAGCTTCCATTCTTTTGGTTCCCTTTTGAAATATTTTATTCCTTCTTATTTTTCCTTGTCATATTCTTTGAGCCTATCC
This sequence comes from Trapa bicornis, assembly GCA_030064425.1. NCBI lineage: Eukaryota > Viridiplantae > Streptophyta > Magnoliopsida > Myrtales > Lythraceae > Trapa > Trapa bicornis. The sequence continues at coordinate 2,471,855 of CM057745.1, forward strand.
TTAACTCCTTGAACTCTCCATGGATCTGCACTTTTTGATGATTACTTCCCTTTATTCCTACTTCCTTTTCCTTTTCTTAAGATCTCCCATGGATGGATTCTTCCTTATCATACTTCTGAGGAAAGTCTTAAGGGTTGAGGTTAACTATAACCCATCTTTTCTTCATTAGGTGATTTCCTACCCTTTATTTTAATCCTTATTAGCTCACCCTTTTTGCTTTGAATTTATTAAGGAACTCAGAAGTTTTATAAAAATTTTCACTTTCATTTATTCAAGAAATATCTTCTTGCTATACTTGGCTTATTACAGGAATTTTTTACCCCTAATCCCTTCGGATCATAGGACTATAATTAACCCTAGAGCGGTTGTGGGACTCTTGATTTGAAGGCTTTGAGGAATTGGCTGGGGTCTACTCGTATTCCCATATAGGACAAATCTCGTGTATGGCCTCCAGTCTGTATCGCCTTAGTACCTCAACCTCGCACTCATAGGTCCACTTAACCTATTGGAAGGGATTGAAGCTAGGTTGAGTAGGTGGAGGTACTTAGTGGACCTTCATGAAGGTAGCATTCGCATCCCAGTAGTTATCCCATGCCTCCTTCTTGGTCGTATTCCTCTCTAGTTATTGTGGGACTGGAGGAGGAGGGGTTGGCCTTCTAGGAGGTGATATTGGTTCCTCTTGTATGGGAGGAGGGTATAATGATGCCTTTCGGTTCCAATAAGCCTCCTACTAGTTTCTAGTATTCTTCCACCATGTTCTTGGGTACTCATTTCTCGCCCTTTAGGAACCTTTGTACGGCTTCCTCCCTCGAGTTGGGTGTCTTTTTCAAGGTTATGGGTGGAGGACTGGATTTCACCACGAATTTCCTAGGAACTCTCCTTCCTACATGATAATTTAAAGTTGGATTAATGTCAGGGCATAATATTTATAATGTTTCAAGGGAACTAGGCTCTGATACCACTCATGTTGTCATGCCCCGACCTTGTTTGATCGGATCCCCGTGAGCAACCTGTCGCTCTCTTGGTTTAAGAGGAGTTTCCTCCTTCTTTAACTAAAGAGGAGCCAGGCGTACTTTCAACCTTGTTCCCTGGAAAGACATATATCAAATATAATGCATACTTAAGAGAAATCAAGCATACCTAATAGAGGATAAGGCTTGGTGTTATCCCTAGTCATTTTCTCTATTTCTTGAAAATGGATAAAAAGAGGGGTGGGTTTCTACAACTCAGTGAATGGGTATTTTAAAAAAAATGAAGTTTCAATGAAATGGTGTTCAAATTGTAGTATGCTAGACTCCTTAATTTCATTTAAATTTTCTCATCTTCAAATTTCAGTTTTAATAATAATTTCTCATCACAACGGTGTGTTTATCAACCAACACACGCCCTTAATCATGAAGGAACACACAATTGTAGGCCAGCCCATCCACTGAATCCTCTTGTGTCATTGGAGTGACTTTACTGACCACTTAGATAGAAGTACGTCCACTTCTACCTTGAGAATGAGTGGATGTTCGCGACATCCGACTCTCAATTCCGTAACAAATCTTCGTGTCCATATGAGGATAGAGACCTCATCCTGTCCCCACCCCAGTCTCATGCGATTGAAGCTATGTCGAGCTTCGCAAGACTTTTGGTACGACTAACTGCCCCTATATCCATCAGTTCATCTAGAGCCCTAGGATGCATCACTACCCCCTTAGGCATCTTGAAGGTCTCATAACACAGTGCATGCACAATCAACAGTTTTTCACATAATACCATATAATATGTGGTGCCACTGGTCCAACGGCCCCAACCCTCAACTCGACCTACAGCTGTTTGTCTTGACTAGTCCAGAGACCTAACATGTCTCACTGCCATTGGTGCATTGAGCATGTCGGTCCTGTCTCGGTACCATGGTCAAACAACTCATTTACTTAAGTTATCATGGCATAATAATAATCATGTTTGTTTACGAGCTCCTGCTTGTTCCAATTGGCCTAGGGCCCACTGTTCAAGATTTTCAAAATCGGGCATATTAGCCCCCAAGTTCCAAAACCGAGGCCCCCGGCCTAATAGAGCTATTCGAGCTCCTGTCAAAAAGGTCTACCAAAATGTTTAAGCAGTGGAACACAGTTAGGGGAGAGCACTTATGACAAAATATACTTTTCAACTGTCCATAATACCAACCGGGTATGATCTACTCACAACCGGTAAGTAGTTTTTACGCATGATTTTCACAACACTCCTCTCAAATGTGGTGGTTAAAATATCACTTAGCAGTGGGTTTTCATTTTCGAGGTGCTTATCATCCCTACCGAGTATGATATTAAATCCCACTCACCTGATCGTAGAGTGTATTTCCTCTAAGTCAGTTTTCGTCCATTGTGAGCTTAATGACAACTGGCGTTCTAGAAATCTCTTGTTCCTACACGAAATTTACATTTTTGTTCATTATCATTTGGCTTGATAACCTTCATTCATAATTAATGACTAACATATCCAACTTTTCAAATGTTTGCAATTTGGTCCCTAAAGTTCTTTTTCTTTTACTTTTGGGCCCCAATTGCCGATTTTTCCCTAAATTGAGTCCTGAAACTTTTAAAATTCCCATTTGGACCTCAATTTATTCAATTTCATAAAAAGGGGTTCAAGTTTCCCAAATTCCCAATTTGGCCCCCAATTTTTCCAAAATTACCATTTTGCCCTTCCTTTACAAAATTTACCCAATTGGTCCTCTAACACTCTTATCATGCCCAATTGACTCTCAATTTTATAAAATTGCATTTTAATCCCTCAAAATTTTGAAATCCCTAAAATTTCCCACAATTTGAACTTTCGAACACAACCAAATTAGATTTTATCAAATTGACCAATCAAACAAGCTTAGTTGTTGAAATTGAACTTAAATTAAAGTTCCTACATCTTTATACGATTCAATTGTACTTTGAATCGCAAGTTTTGACATCGGAACGAGCTCAAATGGAGCTTTCGCCGAAAAACAGAACGTAGAGAGAGAAAGCTTCAAATGCTCACCGTTGGGAGCACGTCGGTCCGAGCTTTCAATTTGTGTAGATAGCTCTTCTTCCGAAGTTCCTCCAAAAATCAAGAATTGCATCAATTGATGCCGAATTGGGTGAGAAATTTATCATCAAAATTCTATCAATTTTCTCTCTAGCACCGGTCGGAAATTACAGAGGGGAGCCGTATTGGCTTACATTTCTGTTCTAATTCGGCTGTAGGAGAGCTAAGAAGGTGTTGGGTGAGCTTGGTTTGGCTCAAATTGGTCGATTTCAACTCAGCTGAAATAGGGCAGCTTTTGTCCGTCGGAGCTATTTCACTGTTCTATCACGTCGACACTTCTTCGATGACGCTTAGAGTGAATGGAGACTACCACCGTATAGCTGACTTCTCCTCGGTTCTAAGGAACCCGACCACACTTCAATTGGCTTAGAAAAGACCCTATATCAAAGCTCTGGTTTGAGCTTCATCAGAAAACAGAGTAGCTGAGAGAGAGTGAGGTTTTCAGGTATGGAGAGGATGAATGGAGAGGGGCTCTTTATATAAGGAGCTCAAAGATTCGTTGGCTATCCGTTTGGCACCTTTATGACAATCATTGATGGCCTGAAACGTACTAAACGGAAATGTTTCCACTTCACCAGCATTGCTTTGATTTTTTGGCAAGTGAACAACGTTTTCATCTGATGGAAGGAGATGACACTGTTACGAACCGGACAGGGCCGGTCTGAACCTGGTTCAAAGTTTAGGTTAGTTCATGCCCGATTCGACCGAGTTTTTCAAAATTAAAAATTTCTATATTCATCTAAATTCATTATCTATCAAATGGTGGCCTCAATTCTCAAATTAGAATTTTCTAAGCCACTTAGAAAAATAAATTTAGCATTTGATTCAATAGTGGTTCAAGCTGGTTCGGATCCGGTTCACCTGAACCGGTTTGGTTTTCACCCCCATTCATCCTAAAGTCCTTTTTCATGACTTATGTGACTCTTTAGGTCACTTGGGATCCATAAATTTCTCGGTTTGCCCTCTCTCTATCGGTTCCAGATCATAACCAGCCCGGTTATTAAACCGGTTCAATCCGGTTCGGATTTGGTTCACCCAAACTAGTCTAGATTTTCTCTCCCAATTCATCCTAAGGTTCTTTTCCAAGGTTTATGAACCCTTGTGGGTCACTTGGGAGTTGTAAATTCCCTAATTGGCCCGTTCTTTTATAATTGGGTTTGTGAACTGGTTCAATTTTCTCACTCGGTTTGACCGGTTGTTTTCCTGATTCTTCTTAACTCCAAAGAGTGGGATTTACAATGACTGAATGAATGGGTTTTCAAAATTTAACATTTAGGAAAAATGTTTGAATCGGAGTGTGCTAAACTCCTAATTTTCTTTTAAAAACATTTCATTATCAATTTCGGTACTTATAACCATTTCTTATTACTACAATGTGTGATCACCCAACACACATCTTTCATCATGAAGGTAAAACACACAATCATAGGCCAGCTCATCGAATGTACCCACTTATGGCATTGGAGCGACTTTACCAGCCACCAAGATTGAAGTACGTCCACTTCCACCCTGAGAATGAGTGGATGTTCGCAACATCCAACCCTCAATCCCATAACAAAACTTTGTGTCCGTATGAGGATAGAGACATCATCATGTGCCCTCCCCAGCCTCATGCACTTGAAGTAGTCCGAGCTTCGCAAGACTTCTGGTACGACTAACAACCCTTATATCCACCAGGTCGTACAGAGCCCTGGGATGCATCACTACCCTTCTTGGGCATCTTGAAGGTCTTGTGACATAGTGCATGCACAATCAACCATTTTCACATAAGCCATACAATCTGTGGTGCCACTGTTCCAATGGCCCCAACCCTCAACTAGACCTAAAGCTCTTTATCTTGACTAGTTCAAAGACCTATCATGTCGCACAATTGTTGGTCCATCTAGTATGTCAGTCCTATCTCAGTATCATGGCGAAACAACTCATTTACTTAATTTTTCATGGCTTAAAATCATGTTTTTTACGAGCTCCTGCTCGTGCCATCTGGCTTACAGCCCACTGTACGAGATTTTCAAAATTTTTCATATTAGCCCCCAAGATCCAAAACCGAGGCCTCCAACCTGTATGAGCTATTCGGGCTCCTGTCAAGAAGGTCTCCCAAAATGTTTAAGCAGTGGCACATAGTCAGGGGAGAGCACTTCTGAAAAAAATACTTTTCAACTGTCTATCATACCAATCGAGTATGAGGACATCTCTGCTTACAATTGATAAGCGGGTTTTTGACTTCCATCCAGGAACTTTCATCATACCAACCAGGTATGATCTACTTACAACCGTTTTGTAGTTTTTATGCTTGATTTCCATATCACTCCTCTCTAGTGTGATGATTAAAATACCACTTAGGATGGGTTTTCATTTTTGAGGTGCTTATCATGCCAAGTCGGTATGATATAAAATTCCCGCAAACACATTAATGCAGTGAATTCCTCTCGACCGGTTCTTTTTATTCATGCGAGATTGTCCTTGCTGGCTGTCACGCCCCGACCCAGTTTGGACGGATCCTCATGGTCAACCCACCACTCTCCCGGTTTATTAAAGGGTTTCCCCTTATTGTAAACCGTAAAGAGTAAGGCGTCCTTTAACCTGCACCTTTTCCTGGAATAACATAAATCAAAACTGTAATAATTTAGGTTTATCATACCTATCTCACAAGCGTCTTAGTTGATGGTCTGTAAGTGTAGGCTTTCCGAAATCTCCTGAAAGGGATATAAGGGAGGGGGTGAGTACGACTACTCAGTGAATGGGTTTTCAAACATTTGACTTTTAAGAAAACAATTATTATTGGAGTGTGCCATACTCCTTTCTTTAAAAAATCCCTTTATTCAAAAATCTCAATTTTTCCACCATTTCCATATTTAACCACGATGTGTCATCACCCAACACACATCCGTCATCATGAAGGTTACACACATTCACAGGTCAATATGATCACTAAACCCACTAGTGGCTTTGGAGCGACTTTACCAGCCACCCATATAGAAGCACAACCACTTCTACCTTGAGAATGAGTGAATGTACACGACATCCGACCCTCAATCCTGAAATCGATTCTTTGTGTCCATGTGAGGACAGAGACCTCATCCTGTCCCCACCCCGGTCTCATGCACTTGGTACTACTCCAAATTTCGCACAGACACCTGGAATGACGATCTGCCCTTATACTCATTGGGTCGTCCAAGGCCCTTAGGATGGATCACTACCTCTCATGGGCGTCTTGATGATCCCGTACTCATAGTGCATGCACCAACAAAGTTTTCTTAAATTGCCATGTAATATGCGGTGCCATTAGTTCCAACGGTCCCGACCTTTAACTCAACATGTAGTTGTTTATTTTAACTTGTCTGAAGACCAGTCATGTTGCACTACTACTAGTTGACTGAGTATGTCGAACCTGCCTGGGTACCATGACTAAACAATTCACTTATTAAGGTTTAATGGCACATATATATCATGTTCGTTTACGAGCTCCTGCTCATGTCCATTGGCCTATGGCCCACTGTTCGAGTTTTAAAAAAACATGGCATATTAGCCCTCCCGTTCCAAAACCGAGGCCCCATGCCTATAAGAGCTATTCGAGCTCCCATCAAGAAGGTCTCCCAAATAGTCTAAGCATTGGCACACAGGCAGGGGAGAACACTTCCGACAAAATAGGTTTTCACTGTCCATTATACCGACCGGTATAAGGACATCTCTGTCCATGACCGATAAACGGGTTTTCAACTTCTTTCAAGGAAGTCTCATCATACCAATTGGGTATGATCTACTTACAACCTGTAAGTAGTTTTTCCACATGGTTTTCACATCACTTTCTCTAAGTTGTGATGATTAAAATTACACTAAACAATGGGTTTTTATACCGAGGTACTTATCATCCCCAACCGGGTATGATATATAATCCCACTCACAACCAGTAAGTGATTTTCATCATTAAGTGGTGCTCATCATCCCTATTGGGTATGATGTTAGTAAACCCACTCATCCGTTAATGTAGTAAATTCCACTAAATCGGTTCTTTGTATTCACACGAGCTCATCCATGCTGGCGTTCCCGGTATTTCGCGTTCCTACACGATATGAACATCCTTGTTCATTATTAATCGGCCTAACAGCCTTCATTCATTTCAAATGAATGAGAAAACCCAAACTTTTAGTTATATGCAATTAGGTCCCTAAAGTTATTTCTCTTTAACTTTAAGTCCCTAATGTTGGTTTTTTTTCTCAAATTGAGTCTCGTAACTAGTAAAATTTATCTTGGGACCTCAATTTATTCAATTTCACCAAAAAAGGGGTTTAATTTCTCAAATTTCCAATTTGGTCCCCTAATTTTTCTAAAATTACCATTTTGCCCTTCCTTTACAAAAATGTAAGTTTTGCCCCAAAAATTCCAAAATTCCTCAGTTGGTTCTCCAACATTATTTTCATGCCCAATTGACCCTCAATTTGATAAAATTGCATTTTGGTCCTTTAAATTTTGAAAATCCCCAATTTTCCCCCAATTTCAACTCCTTAGCATAGCAGAATTTGATTTCATCAAAGTGACCAATCAAACACCTCTAATTGTTGAAATTGAAGTTAAAATTTAGTTCCTCCATCTTCTTACGATTCAATAGTACTTTGAATCGTAAGTTTTGACGCTGGAATGAGCTCAAACGAAGCTTCACCGAAAAACGAACTATAGAGAGAGAAAGCTTCGATCACTCACCGGTGAAGGGACAATGGTCTGAGCTTTCGATTTGGATAGATAGCTCTTATCCTGAGGTTCATCCTAGAATCAAGAATCACATCAATTGATGTTGAATTGAGTTGGAATTTCATCATTGAAATTCTACTAGTTCTCTCTCTAGCACCGGTCAGAAATTGTGGAGTGGAGCTGAATTGGCTTACCTTTCAGTCCTAATTCGGGCGTGGGAGGGCTGAGGAAGTGTTGGGAATGCTTGATTTGGCCTAAGGAGGGGTCAGAATGGCCAATTTCAGCTCGACCAAAACAAGGCAGCTTCGGTCCGTCGGAGCTACTTCACTGTTTCATCACGCCAGCGACCCTCGGAGTAAACAAAGACTACAAATGTGTAGCTAACTTCTCCCCGGTTCTAAAGAACCCGACCTCGCCTTGTTTGGCTCAAAAAAGACCCCATATTGGATCTCTAGTTTGAGCTTCACCAGAAAATGGAGCAGTTGAGAGAGAATGGAGTTTTCAGGTGTGGAGAGGATGAATGGGGAGGGCCTCTTTATATAGGGAGCTCGGTAACCCGTTAGCCGTCCGTTTGGCACCGTTATAACTAACATTGAAGACCTGAAACACCTCGAATAGAAGTGTTTCTTCTTCGCCGGTGTTTCTTCAGTTTCCCGGCGAGTGAACAGTGCTGTCATCATGAGGAAGAAGATGACACTGTTCTGAACCAGGCTAGACCGGTCCGAACCGGGTTCAAAGCTTAAATCGGCCGGTTCACCCCCCATTCGACCGAGTTTTTTAAATCTAAAAATTTCTAAATTCATCTAAATTCATTCTCTATCTAATGGTGGCCTCAAATCTCCAATTTGAATTATTTAAGCCACCTAGAAAAATGAATTTAAGATTCGGTTCAATAGTGGTTCAAACCGGTCCGAATCGGTTCGGATCCGGTTCACCTGAACCGGTTTGGTTTTCATCCCTAATTCCTTCACAAGTCCATTTCCATGTCTTTTGTGACTCCTTGGATCACTTAGGGTCCATAAAATTCCCGGTTTACCATCTCTTTATCAATTCTGGTTTATAAACTGACTCGGTTCTTAAACTGGTTCAATCCGGTTTGGGTCCCTTTCACCTGAACCGATGTGGTTTTTCTCTTCCACTTTGTTCTAAGATTCCTTTCCATGGTTTATAAATCTCTTCTGGTCACAAGGGATCCATAAATTTCCTGTTTACCCTTTCTCTATCGGTTTCGGTTCATGAACCGACTCGGTTCATAAACCACTTCAATCCTGTTGGTCCCGGTTCATCAAAACTGGTCTAGTTTTCCTCTTTTAATTCGTCCCAAGGTTCTTTTCCAAAGTATTATGAACCTTTTGGATCACCTGGGAGTTGTAAATTCCTAAATTTCCCATTCACCATTGATCGAACTTGTGAACCAGTTCGATTTTCTCACTTAGAATGACCGGTTCTCTTCTCGATTTTCCTTAGCTCAAAAGAGCAGGGTTTACACCGGCCTTCTCGGTACTTCATGTTCCTACACGATATGAACATCCTTGTTCATTATCCCTCGGCCTAATAACCTTCATTCATTCCAAATGAATGAGAAAACCAAACTTTCCATTTATTTGTTATTAGGTCCCTAAAGGTATTTTTCTTTAAGTCACTAATGCCGATTTTTCTTTGAATTGAGTCCCGAAACATTTAAAATTCACCTTGGGACCTAAATTTGCTCAATTTCACAAAAAATAGGTTAAATTTCCCAAATTTCTAATTTGGTCCCCCAACTTTTCCAAAATCACCATTGTGCCCATACTTTACAAAGATGGTAAGTTTTGCCCCCAATTTCCAAAATTGCCCAATTGGTCCTCCAACATCTTTATCATGCCCAATTGGTCCTCAATTTTATGAAATTGCACTTTAGTCCTTCAAATTTTAGAAATTCCCAATTTTCCCCCCAATTTCAACATTCTAACTCAGCCGAATTTGATTTAATCAAATTGACTAATCAAATGAGTTTAATTTTTGAAATTGAAGTTATATTGGAGTTCCCACACCTTCATTCAATTCAATTGCACTTTGAATCAAACGATTTGATGCTATAATGTGCTCAAACGGAGCTTCGACGAAAAATTGGACTTAGAGAGAGAAAGCTTATCGTCGGGGGCATGGTAGTTCGAGCTTTCGATCTTGGAAGATAGCTCTCATCCCAAGGTTCCTCCTAGGATTAAGAATTGCATCAATTGATGCCGAATTGATTGAGAATTTAGTCATCCAAGTTCTATCGGTTCTCTCCCTAGCACCAATCATAATTTACGGAGAGTAGCCAAATTGGCTTTCCCCTCTAATTTAGCTGTAGGAGGGGTATGGAGATGTTGGGATGGCTTGGTATGGCCTGAGGAGGACTTGAATTGGCTGATTTCAGCTTGGTCGAAATAGGGCAGCTTTAGGCCGCTGGAGCTGCTTCAATGTTCTATCACGCCGACGTTTCTCCGGTGATTCTTGGTGCAAATGGAGACTATAGGCGTGTATCTAACTTCTTCCCAAATCTAAAGAACCCGACCACACCTTCTTTGGCTTAGAAATGTCCCTATATTGGAGCTCCGTTTCGAGCTTCGCTGGAAATTGGAGCAGTTGAGAGAGAATGGAGTTTTCAGGTGTGGAGAGGATGAATGAGAAGGGGCTCTTTATAAAGGAAGCTCGAGGACTTCTTGGTCGACTGATTGGCGCCTTAATGGCAGTCATTCATTACATGAAACTTACTGGCCGGAGACTTTTCCGCTTCGCTAGTGCTGTGCGATTTTCCGGCGAGTGAACAATGCTGTCATCTGAAGGAAGAAGACGACATTGTTCCGAATCGGACCGGAACGGTCCGATTCGGGTTCAAAGCTTAAACTAGCCGGTTCACCATCAATTCAACTGAATTTTTCAGAATTAAATTCATCTAAATTCATCTAAATTGAACCAGATCAATTGAGCTCAAACAAAGCTTCGCTGGAAAACTGTACGTAGAGAGAGAAAGCTTCGAATGCTTACGGTGAGAGGTGCGACGGTCCGAGCTCTCGATCGAGGTATGTAGCTCTTGTCTCGAGGTTCCTTCTAGGATCAAGAATTTCTACAATTGATATTAAATCGAGGGAGAATTTTGTTAGTAAATTTTAGCACTTTCTCTCTCTAACTTCAATCTACAACAACTAAGGGTCGAATTGACTTACCTTTCAGCTCTGTTGAGGTCGTATGAGGGTTGTGGAGGCATTGGGGAGGCTTGGTTTGATTGGAGGAGGGCTGAATTTGGCCAAGTTTAGCTCGGCCAAAACAAGGCACATTCAGTCCATTGGAGCTGCTTCACTTTTTGATTTCATTGACGCTTCTTTGGCGGTCCTTGGGACGAAAGGAAGATGCTATCAAGTAGTTGATTTCCCTCATAGTCTATAGAACCCAACCTTTCCTTCAAAGGCTAAGCAAAATGCCTATATCGAAGCTCTGGTTCAAGCTTCGCTAGAAAATGGAGCAGTTGAGAGAGAATGGAGATTTAAGGTGTGTGGAGGATTAATGGAGAGGAGCTCTTTATATAGGGTGCTTTGGGACACTCTGCCCGATAACTTTCCTTTTTGGTCAAGCTTATCCTTGCCCTAAAATGGTCTGATCATAGCTGTTTTTCCTTCATCGACATTATCCATTTCTACAGTGAAATGAATCATGTTGTCATCCCGTGGAAGAAGATGACACTGTTCTGAACCGCACCGGACATGTCTGATCGGGTTCAATGCATAAATTGACCAGTTCAGGCCCGATTCAACTAATTTTCTCAAAATTAAAATTTTCTAAATCCATCTAAATTTATTCTCTATCTAATGGTAGCTTCAATTCCCCAATTTGATCATTTTAAGCCACTTAGAAAAATAAATTTAGGAACCGGTTAAAGTATGGTTCGAACCGGATCAATCTAGTTCAAGTCCGGTTCACCTAAATCATTCTGGTTTTCTCTTCCCATTTGTCCCAATTTACTTTCCATAGTTTTATGACTCTTTGAGTTACTCAAGATTTGTAAATTTCTCAATTTACCCTTTCCTTATCAGTTATGGTTCATGAACCGGCTTAGTTTTCTCTTTTGGAACGATAAGTTCTTTCCCTGGTTTTCTTATCTATAAAGGGACGGGGTTACAACTCTCCCCTACTTTTTGGGGTCTTTTAGGGGTGTTTTCCCCAAAACAATTTACATGCCAAACAATTGAGGGTACCCATCTCTCATAATGCTCTCGGTTTCCCATGTCTCCTCTTGCACGGGTCCGTTCTGCCAAAGAACCTTAACCATAGGAATTTTCTTGTTCCTCAGGTTTTTGTCTCTCTGGTCGATGATTTGCACCTGTTGTGCTTGATAAGTTAGGTTATCTTCTAACTCTGGTGGAAGTCGATCCAGCACATGGCTAGGATGAGGCTGGTACTTTCGGAGTACCAAGATATGGAATACATCATGTATTCTTTTTAAGTCCAGAGGTAGTTCTAATTTATATGCCATCGGTCCTATCCTTTGGACTATGGTGTAAGGACTGATGTACCTTGGTTTCAACTTCCCCCCTTGTTGAAACCTAAGTATTCCCCTCCATGGGGATACCTTTAGGAACACTTGGTCTCCCACATCAAATTCCAGATCCCTTCTCCGGTGGTCCGCATAACTCTTTTGCCTGTCCTTAGCGGCCTTGAATTGGCTCCTTATTATCTTAATCTTTTCTATGACATCCTCGATTAGTTTAACCCTTTCTAGCTTCCTTTCTCCCACCTCTTCCCAAAATAAGGGGGTACGACATGGTCATCCATAAAGGAACTTATAAGGGGCCATTTGAATACTGTCGTGGTAACTTTTATTGTATGCAAATTCCATCATGCACAATTATTCCTCCCAACCCTTATTCATGGTGAGTAGGCATGCTTGTGGCATGTCTTCCAGGGTTTGGATCGTTCACTCAGTCTGTCCATCGGTCTAAGGATGAAATGTCGTACTCATGTGAAGCTTGGTTCCCAAGGCACTTTGCAAACTAGGTTAGAACCTTCAGGTAAATCTAGAGTCTTTATCCGACACTATGCTTACCAGGATGACATGGAGTCTCACAATCTCCCTTATGTATAAGATAGCCAGTTGTTCTACCGAATCCATCACTCTTATAGGTAGGAAATGGGTGGACTTGGTCAATCTATCCACAATGACCCATATTGCATCTCGTCCCTTTCTAGTCACATGTAGTACTGTGACAAAATCCATAGTGATGTGTTCCCATTTCCATTCATGGATTGATAAGGGTTGTAGCAGTCCTGAAGGTTTCTAATGCTTGACTTTAATTTGCTGACAGGATAAGTATCAGGCTACATATTCTGTAATATCCCTCTTCATCCCTTTTCACCAATAACCTTGTTTGAGGGTGCGGTACATCTTGGTACTGCCCGGATGCATCACATAAACAGAGTCATGTGCCTTTTCCAAGATTGATCTCTTCAATTTCTTATCTTGAGGCACACAAACTCTACCCTTGTAGGTTAGTACTCCATTGCCTTGAAGGTTGTAGTCCAGTTTCGCCCTTTCGTTGACCGGGACCAAATAGGGTTAGAGTTCCTTATCCCCTTTTTGCTGGATATTAATTTGCTTTGTTACATTGAGTTTTACCACTATCTCAACCAATAAGCATTTCTCTCTCTTGTCCACCTTATGGTCCACCTCCATTCTTCCCAACTATTACAACAAAAGCAAGTAGCTTGTTTTTATTTGTGTCGCCTCGGTTTGGTATTTGCGATATCACGCCCCAACCCAGTTTGGTCAGATCCTCGTGAGCAACCTGCCACTCTCACGGTTTATTAAGAGTTCCTTTTCTCTAAACCGTGAGGAGCAAGGCGTCCTTTCACCTGTATCTTTCTTGGAATAGCATTAATCAAAACTAAATATATTAAATCTTACATACCTGTATTATAGGTTCGACTATAGGAAAGTCTTTGGGTTTGTTTTCCCTTGGTTACCTGAAAAACGGTAAACGGAGGGGGTGAGTTCGACAACTTATTGAATGGGTGTTGAGTGAGAGTTTTCACAAAAATAACTTTAATCGGAGTGTGCCAAACTTCTTATTTCATTTAAGAATGCTTTTCTTCAAATTATGATTTTCAAAACCTTTTTCCAAGGTTTACAAATTCTTTTCCATGGATTCTCAAATGCTTTCAAGGGTTTTCAAAACCTCTTTCCCATTTCCATATTAGGTGTGTTTCACAAATGACACACGCATATTTATGAGATGCAGTTATGCCGATTGCACCCACTTGTGGATCAGAGTCCCTGTCTTCTACCTGGAGTTTGAATGAATATCTCCGATGTTCAACCCTCAGACTCAGAATACTCCGTGTCCATATGAGGATGGAGACCTCATCCTGACCCCACCCTGGTCTCATGCACATGAAGCTACGTCGAGCTTCCTTGACTGTTGGCATGAAGAATTACCGTTATCTCCACCATGTCGTCTAGTAGTCCTTATAATGCATCACTAACCCTCTTGGGCATTTTAATGGTCATGTACCTCAAGTGCATGCACAAACAATAATTTTTCCACAAATCCATTTATCTTTGGTGCCACTGGTCCAATTGCCCTAACGCTCAACCTGACCTACAGTTGTTTATCTATGTTGGTCTGTCGACCTAGCCCTGATGCACTACCGCTAGTCCATTGAGTATGTCAGTCTTGTCTTGGTACCCTGGTAAAATCACATAATCCATTTATTAAGAATTTTCATGGCTTTAATACATTATGTTTGTTTACGAGCTTCTGCTAGTGCTAATTGGCATTGGGCCCACTGTACATGATTTTTCAAAATCGGGCATTTTAGCCCCACAAGTTCCAAAATCGAGGCCTCTAGCCTATATGAGCTATTCTAGCTCTCGTCAAGAAGGTCTCCCAAAACTTTTAAGCATTGGCACAAAGTCAGGAGAGAACACTTCTGACAAAATAATCTTTCCATTCATCACACCAACCGGGTATGATAATCTATGCTTACAACCGGCAAGCGAGTTTTCTCCTTCCTTCCAGGAAGTCCATCATACCAACTGGGTATGATCTCTCTACTTACAACCGTTAAGTAGTTTTTACCCTTAGTTCTCACATCACTCCAACCAGGTGTGATGTTAAAATCCTACATATAAGTGGGTTTCCATTTCTGAGCTGCTCATCATCCCAACCGAGTATGATGTTAATAAACCCACTCACTCGATAACTGAAGTACACTCTTCTCCAGTCGGTTTTCGCTTCCACACTATCTTGTCCTTGGTGTTCTGGCCCCTCATGTTCCTACACGATTTGGACATCTTTATCTATTAATATTTGGCATAACAGCCTTCATTTTCTTACGTATGAATGACTAAGCCCAAAATATCCAATTAATTGCACTTAGGTCCTAAAGTTCATTTTCCATTGACTTTAAGTCCCTAATGCTAACTTTTCCCAAAATTAAGTCCCAAAACATCCAAAAATTCACTTTGGGTCCTCAATTTACTCAAAATTGTTTAAGGGGATCAAGTTTTCCAAATTTCCAATTTGGTCCCCAAATTTTCAAAAATTACCATTTTGCCCTTACTTTACAAAAAATGGCAATTTGGTTTGGCCTGAGGAGAGCTATGGGGATGTTAGGAGAGCTTGGTTTGGCCTGAGGAGCGTAGATTTCAGCTGATTTCAGCTCGACCGAAATAGGGGAACTTTGGTCAACCGGAGTTGCTTTATTGTTTGATTACACCAACACTTCTACGACGGCCCTTGAATCGAACGGAGGTTGCTATCATATAGCTGACTTCCCCTGGAGTCTAAAGAACCCAACCTCGCCTTCTATGGTTGAGAAAACTGCCCAAGTCAGAGCTTTGGTTCGAGCTTCAATGGAAAATGGAGCAGTTGAGAGAGAATGGAGTTTTTAGGTATGAGGAGGATGAATGGAGAGGAGCTCTTTATATTGGGAGCTTGGAGACTCTCTGCTCGTTTGTCACCTTTATGGTGCTCATTCATGGCATGAAATGCCCTGAATGGAGGCGATTCATCTTCGTAGGTGCTGTCTATTCTTACGGCGAATGAACAGTATCGTCATCTAGAGGAAGAAGATGACACTGTTCTGAAACGAACTGTATTAGTCCGAACCGGGATCAATGCTTAAATCGGCCGGTTCAGGCTCGATTTGACCGAGTTTTTCAAAACTAAAAATTCTAAATTCACTCTGTCATGCCCTGACCCGATTTGGTCAAATCCTCATAAGCAGCCCACCACTCTACTAGTTTATTAAGGGTTTTTCCCTTCTTTAAACAGTGAGGAGTAAAACGTCCTTTAAACCTGTACCTTTCCTGCAATAACATTAATCAAAACTGCATGAAATTTAAACTTACATACCTGTCTTGCAGGTGTAGCTAACTGGAGGTCTTTAGGTTGGTTTTCCCTTGGTTACTTGAAAAGGGGTATAAGGGAGGAGGTGAGTTCGACGACTCAATGAATGAGTGTTTAAAACTTGATTTTTATAAAAATAATTTGAATTGGAGTGTGCCAAACTAATTATTTTATTAAAACCATTTCCTCAATTTCTCAGTTTTCAAAACCATTATTCCTCATTAACCATAGTCGATGTGTTGAACAATCAACACATGCTCTTCATCATGAAAGGATCACACATTCGCAGGACAACCCATCCACTGCACCCACTTGTTGCATTGGAGTGACTTTACTGGCCACCTAGACAGAAGCCCATCCACTTCTACCTTGGGAATGAGTGGATGTACATGACATCTGACCTTTAAAACCAAAAAGAAAACTTCGAGTCCGTATGAGGATAGAGACCTCATTCCGACCGCACCCTGGTCTTGTGCGCATGAAGCTACGTCGAGCTTCCCTGACTATTTGTGCGACAAACTGCCCTTATCTCCACCATGTCGTCCAATAGCCCCTAGATCACATCATTGCCCCTCTTGGGCATCTTGATGGTTCTGAACCTAAGTGCATGCACAAAATAATAGTTTTCCTCATAAGCCATTTAATATTTAGTGCCATTGGTCCAACAGACCCGACCCTCAACTCGACCTACAATTGTTTGTCTCGAGTGGTCCGTTGACCTGTCTTGCCGCACTACCACCAGTCTATCGAGTATGTCGGCCCTGTCTTGGTAGCATGGCCAAACACATCATTCATTGAAGTTTTCATGGCTTAATCTCACATTTATTTTCGAGCTCTTGCTCTTGCCAACTAGCCTTGGGCCCAATGTATGAGATTTTCAAAATCGGGCATTTTAGCCCACAAGTTCCAAAACCGAGGCCTCCAGCATATCTGGGCTATTTGAGCTCCCATAAAAAAGGTTTCCCAAAATGTTTAAGCAATGGCACATAGTCATGGGAGAGCACTTCTAACAAAATTAACTTTTAAGTTGTCAATCACATCAACTGGGTGTGAGGACATCTCCGCTCATAACCGATAAGTGAGTTTTCTACTTCCTTATAGGAAGTTCATCATACCAACTGGGTATGATCTACTTACAAATGATAAGTAGTTTTTCTGCGTGTTTTCTCACATCACCCCATCTAGGTGTGATGTTAAAATGCCACTTAGTAGTTGTTTTTAAGTTTCGAGGTACTCATCATCCCAACCAGGTATTATGTGAAAATTCCCACTCACCCGATAGTGTAGTGAATTTCCTCTTAAAACGATTTCTGCCTTCACACGAGCTTAGCCTTGCTGGTGTTCCCAGTAATTCGTGTTCCTACATGACATAAACATCCTTTTTCATTATTTTTTGGCCTAATAGCCTTCATTCATCACGAATTAATAAAATGCCCAAACTTTTAGTTATTTGCATTTAGGTACCTAAAGTTCTTTTTCTTTTTCTTTAGATCCCTAATGCCAATTTCCCCCAAATTGAGTCCCGAAACTTCTAAAATTTCTATTAGGGCCACAATTTATTCAAAATCACAAAAGGGCTTCAAGTTTCCCAAATTCCCAATTTAGTCCCCAACTTTTCAAAAATTACCATGTTGCCCTTACTTTACAAAAATGGTAAAATTGACCCCAATAATTCCAAAAATTGAACAATTAGTCCTCCAATATCTTTTTCATGGCCAATTGGCTCTCAATTATGGGAAATTGCACTTTAGTCCCTTGAATTTTTCAAATTTCCAATTTCTCCCAAAATTTCCCCCCAATTTCCCCCTTTCAAACTGGCCAAATTTGATTTCATCAAATTGACCGATCAATCGAGGTTGATTGTTAAAATTGAATGTGAAATTGAGTTTCTACACATCCATATGATTCAATTGCACTTTGAATCTATTGAATTGACATCAGAATGAGCTCAAACGGAGCTTAATTGGAAAACTAGACTTAGAGAGAGAAAGCTTCGAAAGCTTACTATCGGGGGCGTGGCGGTACGAGCTTTCGATTTGGGTAGATAGCTCTTGTCTTGAGGTTCCTCTTTGGATCAAGAATCGCATCAATTCATGTCGAATTGATAGAGAATTTGGTCAGTAAAGTCTCTCAAGTCATCTCTCAAAGTTTGATCAGAATTTACTAAGGGGAGACAAAT
Source organism: Trapa bicornis (assembly GCA_030064425.1). Classification (NCBI taxonomy): domain Eukaryota; kingdom Viridiplantae; phylum Streptophyta; class Magnoliopsida; order Myrtales; family Lythraceae; genus Trapa; species Trapa bicornis. Next base: position 2,490,158 of record CM057745.1, read on the forward strand.
TAGATTACCTTTTCACTCTAATTTAGTTGTATGAGGGATGTGGAAGTGTTGGGAGAGCTTGGTTTGGCTTGAGAAGGGCTCGAATTGGTCATTTTCAGCTCGGCTGAAACAAGGCTTCTTCGGTTCGTCGAAGCAACTTCACTGTTCTATCACGCCGATGTTCCTCCGACGATCCTCGGAGTAAATGAAGACTACTATCGGGTAGTTGACTTCTCCCCGAATCCCGACCTCACCTTCTTTGGCTCAGAAAAATTCCCATGTCAGAGCTCTGGTTTGAGCTTCACTGGAAAATGGAGTAGTAGGTAGAGAGTGGAGTTTTCAGGTGTGAGGATGATGAATGAGGAGGGGCTCTTTATATAGGAAGCTTGAGGACTTCTTGGCTGTCCGATTGGTGCCTTTATGACAGTCATTCATTGCCTAAAACTCCTTAATTGGAGACTTTTCATCTTCGTCAGTGCTGCTCGATTTTCCAGCGAGTGAACAGTGTTGTCATATGAAGGAAGACGACGACACTATTCTGAACCGGACTAGACCGGTCCAAACCAGTTCAACCAGCTGATTTAGGCCTAATTCAATCAAATTTTTCAAAATTAAAAATTGGTAAATTCATCTAATTCTCTATCAAATGGTGGCCTCAATTCTCCAATTTGAATTTTTATAAACCACATAGAAAAATGAATTTAGAATCTGGTTCAATAGTGGTTCAAACTGGTTCAATTCAGTTCATGTTTGGTTCACCTGAACTGGTTTGGTTTTCACCTCCAATTCATTCTAATGTCCTTTCTCATGACTTTTGTGACTCCTTATGTCACTCGGGATCCATAAATTTCATGGTTTGCCCTTTCTCTATTGGTTACCGTTTATAAACTAACTTTGTTTTCTCCTTGGAAATGGCCAGTTTTTTTTCTTGATTTTCTTATTATCAAAGGACGAGGTTTACAACTCTCCCCTTCTTTTAGCGGTTTTGTCTCTATAATAGTTACATGCTAAATAATTGAGGGCAACCTTCCCTCATTACACTTTCGGTTTCCCTTGTCTCTCCTTTCACGGGTCCAGTTTGCCAAAGAACTTTGACCATAGAAATCCTCTTATTCCTCAAGTTATTATCTCTCTGGTCGATGATTCGTACCAGTTCTATTTGATAAGTCAATTTCTCTTCTAGCTCTAATGGAGGTTGGTCCAATACATGGCTAGGATCAGGCTGGTACTTTCGAAGTAGAGAGATATGGAATACGTCATGTATTCTCTGCAAGTCTGGTGGTAGTTCCAATTTATAGGCTACCGGTCCTATCATTTGAATGATGGGATATGGACCGATATACCTTGGTTTCAACTTTCCCCATTGTTGAAACCAAAGTATTCCCCTCCATGGGGATACCTTGAGAAATACTTGATCTCCAACATCAAACACCATATCTTTCCTTTGATTGTATGCATAACTCTTTTTCCTGTCATGAGTGGTCTTAAGGCGACTCTTGATTAACTTTATTTTCTCTAGGGCATCCTCGATTAGCTCTACCCTTTCCAGCTTTCTTTCCCCCACTTCTTCCCAAAATAGAGCGGTACGACATAGTCGTCCATAAAGTGCTTCATAAGGAGCCATCTGAATACTGGCCTAATAGATATTATTGTAAGCAAATTCCATTAGGCACAAGTATTCCTCCCAACCTTTGTCCATGGTGAGTACGCATGCCCTCAGCATATCCTCCAAGGTCTGAATCGTTCTCTCAAACTATCCATCGGTCTGAGGATGAAATATCGTGCTCATGTGGAGCTTGGTTTCCACAGCACTTGGTAAACTTGGCCAAAACCTTGAAGTGAATCTAGGGTCTCTATTTGATACTATACTCACCGGGACACCATGGAGTCATACTATCTCCCTCATGTATAAGACGACCAGTTGTTCCACTGTATCCGTCACTCTTATAGGGAGGAAATGAGCGAATTTGGTCTATCTATCCACGATGACCCAAATTGTGCCTCGACCCTTCCTTGTCATAGGTAGTCCCGTGACAAATTCCATGGTGATGTGTTCCCATTTCCATTCCAGAATTAGCAAGGGTTGCAGTAGTATTAATGGTTTTTGATGCTCAGCCTTTATTTGTTGACAGGACAAGCATCAAGCTATGCATTCTGTGTCCCTCTTTATTCCCTTCCACCAATATCCTTGTTTGAGGGTGCAGTACATCTTGGTACTGCCTAAATACATTGCGTACATGAAATCATGTGCCAATTCCAAAATTCACCTCTTCAACTCCTTATCTTGAGGCACACATATTCTACCCTTGTATGTTAGCACTCCATCACCTCGCAGGTCGTAGTCCAATTTCGTTTCTCTGTTAACTAGATCCCAATAAGTTTCCTTATTTGCCTTTTGTCGAGCCTTAATCTGCTTGGTTAGACTGGGCCTCACCACAACATTGGCCAACAAGCACTTCTCCTACTTTTCCATCCTCATGTCCACATCCATTCTTCCCAGTTGTTGCAACAAGGGTATGTAGCTCGTCTTTATTTGTGCCAGATTAATTTGATATTTATGAGTTAAGGCATCTGCCACCACATTCGCCATTCTAGGGTGATACTCTATCACAAGATCGTAATCCTTCACCAATTACAGCCATCTCCTCGAGTGAAGATTTAACTTTTTCTGAGTTAGGAAATACTTGAGACTCTTGTGATCAGTGTATATCCTACACTTAACCCCATAGAGGTAGTGTCACAATATTTTAGGCAAACACTATCATAGCTAATTCCAGGTCATGGGTTAGGTAGTTTCTCTCATGTATGTTAAGTTGTCGCAAGGCATAGGTGATAACTTTTCCTTGTTGCATTAGTACAAATTTGAGTCCTTGTCTAGATGCATCACTATAGACGATGTACTCTCCTGCACTTGGGTCGGGAAGGAAGAGTACTGGTGCGGTTGTCAACCGAGTCTTCAACTCTAAGAAGGACTTCTCACAGCTTTCATCCCATTTATACTCAACTCCTTTCCTGGTGAGTCGAGTTAGAGGGGCTGATATCTTAGAAAAGTCATGCAAGAACCCTCTGTAGTATCCTACCAGACCTAAGAAACTTCGTATCTCTAAAGGATTCCTAGGTGCCTCCTAATTAGATACGGCTTCTACTTTTGCTGGATCTACCTTAACTCCATCCTTGCACACTATATGTCCTAAGAATCCTACCTCCTATAGCTAGAACTCACACTTGGAGAATTTTGCATATAAGTGGTCTCCTTCAATATTTCCAAGGTGATTGCTAAATGTTCTTCATGCTCCAACCTAGTTCGTGAGTATATGAGGATATCATCAATGAATACTATCACCAACCTGTCCAAGTGTGGTTAGAACACTTGGTTCATCAAATCCTGAAGGCTACAGGGGCATTTGTCAAACCAAATGACATTACTCTAAACTCATAATGTTCGTATTTAGATCGAAATATTATAATAGGAATCTCTTCCTCTCGGATCTTGAGTTGGCGATAGCTCGAACGAAGGTCTATCTTGGAGAAGTAGGCTGCCCCCTTTAGTTGGTCAAATAGGTCATCAATCCTTAAGAGTGGGTACTTGTTCTTAATGGTGACATGATTCAACTTCTTATAATCTATGCACAGTCTCATGCTCCCATCTTTTTTCTTCACGAATAGGACTGGTGCACCCTATGGAGACTGGCTCAAGCGTATAAAATCCTTCTCCAATAGTTCATCCAATAGCATTAATCAAAATTGAATATATTAAATCTTACATATATGTCTTGTAGCTTCAGCTACAGGAAAATTTTTGGGTTTGCTTACCCTTGGTTACTCGAAAAGGGGTAAAGGAAGGGGGTGAGTTTGACAACTCAGTGAATGGGTGTTGGGTGAGAGTTTTCACAAAAAACAACATTAATCGGAGTGTGCCAAACTCCATATTTCATTTAAGAATTCTTTTCTTCAAATTTTAGTTTTCAAAACATTTTTTCATGGTTTACAAATTCTTTTACAAGGATTCTCAAATACTTTCCAAGGTTTTGAAAACCTCTTTCCCATTTCCATATTAGGTGTGTTTCACAAACAACATACGCCATTCATCAGGAAGGGTACGCACACATATTCATGAGATGCAGTTACGCCTATTGCACCCACTTGTGGGTCGAAGTTAGAGGAATTATGGATCCTAGAAGATACCCCAGGAAGAGAACTATCTTCCCCGATAGAGAGATCGGACCGTCGTAGCTCCAACGGTAAGCTTTCTCTCTCTACGCTCAGTTTTTCGGTGAAGCTCTATTTGAGCTCAATTCTGACCCAAATGATGTGGTTCAAAGCTCAATTGAATCATATGAAAGTGTACGAACAATTAACCTTGATTGAATAGTCAACAATCATATGAAAGCTCAATGGATATGCACCCACCCTTGATCAGAATTCATTAGTGAAATTCTACAATTTTCTCTCTCTAACTTCGATATGCAACGACTAAGGTGGGCTGAATTGGCTTATCTTTTAGCTTAGTTAAGGTAGTCTAAAGGCTATGGGGATGTTAGGAGAGCTTGGTTTGGCTTGAGGAGGGTGGAATTTGGCTGATTTCAGCTCGGGCGAAATGGAGCATCTTTAGTCCATTGGAGCTGCTTCATTGTTTGATTACGTCGACGCTTCTTTGGCGATCCTCGGATTGAATGGATGTTGCTATTAGATAGTTGACTTCCCCCAAAGTCTAAAGAACCTGACCTCACCTTCTAAGTTTGAGAAAACTACCCAAGTTAGAGCTTTGGTTTGAGCTTCACTAGAAAATGGAGCAGTTGAGAGAGAATGAAGTTTTCAGGTGTGAGGAGGATGAATGGGGAAGAGCTCATTATATATGGAGCTCGGGGACTCTCTACTAGACCATTTGGCACCTTTATGATGCTCATTCATGGTCTGAAATGCCCTGAACAGAGGTGATTCATCTTTGCTGGTGCTGTACATTCTTTCGGTGATTGAATAGTGTCCTCATTTGGAGGAAGAAGATGACACTATTTCGAACAGGACCGCACTAATCTGAATCGGGTTCAATGCTTAAACCGGCCGGTTTAGGTCCGATTCGACTAAGTTTCTCAAAATTAAAAATTTCTAAATTTATCTAAATTCATTCTCTATCCAATGGTATCTTCAATTCCCCAATTTAATAATTTTAAGCCACATAGAAAAATGAATTTAGAAACTGGTTCAATGATGGTTCAAACCGGTTCAATTTGGTTTAGGTCCGGTTCACCTGAACCGGTTTGGTTTTCTTTTCCAATTTTTCCTAAAGTTCTTTTCCATGACTATTATGACTCTTTAGGTCACTTGGGATTTGTAAATTTCTTTTTTTGCCCTTTCTCTATCGGTTAAGGTTCATGAACTAATTTAGTTTTCTCTCTTTAATTGGTCGGTTCTTTCCACTGTTTTCTTATCTTTAAGGGACAGGGTTTACATGTGACTTAAAGTGTCTGCCACCACATTGGCCTTACTAGGGTGATATTCTTTCACAAGGTCATAGTCCTTAACCAATTCCAACCATCTCCTCTAGCGGAGGTTCAAATCCTTCTTAGTTTATAAGTACTTAAGACTCTTGTGATCAATATATATGTAAATCCTGCCCTTTTGAGTTAAGGAAAATTAAAAAAAGAACCGGTCAAACCGAGTGAGAAACATCAAACTAGTTCACAAACCTGATTATTGAGGGATGGGCAAATTAGAGAAATTACAACTCCCATGTGACCCAAAAAGATTCATAAACATTGGAAAAGAACTTTAGAACCAATTGGGAGAGAAGTCAGCTACACGCCTGTAGTCTCCATTTGCTATGAGTGTCACCGGAGAAATACCAATGTGATAGAACAATGAAGTAGCTTCGGCGGACCGAAGCTACCCTGTTTTGGTTAAGCTAAAAATGACCAATTTGAGCCCTCCTCGGGCCAAATCAAGCCCTCCCAATACCTCCACAACCCTCCAACAGCTGAATTAGAGCAAAAAGATACGCCAATTTAGCTCGCCTCTGTATTTTCTTATTAGTGCTAGAGAGAGAACCGACAAAATTTCACTAACCTATTTTTCTCTCAATTCGACATCAATTGATTTGATTCTTGATCCTAAGAGAAACCTTGAGACAATAGTTATCTACCTAGATCGAAAGCTCAGACTGTCGCACCCTCGACGGTAAGCTTTCGAAGCTTTCTCTCTCTAAGTCCAGTTTTCCGGCGAAGCTCTGTTTGAGCTATTTTTGGCGTCAAATCGTGCTATTCAAAGTGCAATTGGATTGTATGAAGGTGCAGGAACTCCAATCTAACTTTAATTTTAATAATTAAATTCATTTGATTGGTCAATTTAATAAAATCAAATTCAGCTGAGTTGGAAAGATGAAATTGGGAGAAAATTAGGAAATTTTTTGTGATTTTAAAAATTCGAGCGACTAAAGTGCAATTTCATAAAATTGAGGGTCAATTGTGAATGATAAAGATGTTGGTGGACCAAATGGGCAATTTTTGAAATTTTTGGGGCAAAACTTACCATTTTTGTAAAGTGTGGGAAAATGGTAATTTTGAAAAAATTGGGGACCAAATTGGAAATTTGAAAACTTGAACCCCTTTTTGTGATTTTGGATAAATTGAGGGCCTAAGATGAATTTTAGAAGTTTTGGGACTCAATTTGGGAGAAAATCTGCATTAGGGACCTAAAGTTAAAAGAAAAAGAACATTAGGGACCTAATTGCAATAAATCGAAAAGTTTGAGTATTTCCTCCATTTACAATGAATGAAGGTTATTAGGCCAAGGGATAATGAACAAGGATGTTCATATCATGTAGGAACACAAAGTACTGAGAACACCACCAAGGACAAGCTCGCGTGAAGATAAAAAATTGGTCAAGTGGAATTTAGTGCAATAACGGGTGAGTGGGATTTTTATATCATAATTGGTTGGGAAAGAAAGCACCTTGGAAATAAAAATCCACTACTAAGTGGTATTTTATCCATCACACCTGAGAGGAGTGATGTGAAAATTTCGTAGAAAAACTACTTGCTGATAGTAAGTAGATCATACCTAGTTGGTATGATGAACTTCTTGAAACGAAGTAGAAAACACGCTTATCGGTTATAAGCAAAGATGTCCTCATACTCGATTGGTGTGATGGACGGCTAAAAGTTTATTTTTGTCAGAAGTGCTCTCCCTTGACTATGTGCCACTGCTTAAACTTTTTGGGAGACCTTCTTGACGGGAGCTCGAATAGCTTAGATAGGCTTGAGGCCTCGGTTTTGGAACTTGGAGGCTAATATGCCCGATTTTGAAATCTCGTACAGTGGGCATAAGGCTAGTTGGCACGAGCAGGAGCTCATAAACAAACATGAGTTTAAGCCATGAAAACTTTAAATGAATGATATGTCTAACCATGGTACCAAGACAGGACTGACATACTCGATGGACTGGCGGCAGTGCAACATGATAGGTCGACAGACCAGTCAAGACAAACAACTTTAGTTCGAGTTGAGGGTCGGGGCCGTTGGACCAGTGGCACCACAGATTAAATGGCTTATGTGGAAAACTCTTGTTTTGTGCATGCACTGAGTTAGGGGACCTTCAAGACGCCCAAGAGGGGTAGTGATGCATACTAGGGCTACTAGACAACATGGTGGAGATAAAGGCAGTTAGTCGTTCCATCAGTCTTGGAAGCTTGACATAGCTTCATGCACATGAGATCAGGGTGGGGTCAAGATGAGGTCTCTGTCCTCATACGAACACTAAGTTTTATTTACGGGATTGAGGGTTAGATGTCGCGTACATCCACTCATTCTCAGGGTAGAAGTGGACGTGCTTCTATGTAGGTGGCCGGTAAAGTTGCTTCGACGCCACAAGTGGGTGCAGTGGACGTGCTGCCCTGCAAATGTGTGTTTCCTTCATGATGAAGAGCGTGTGTTGATTGATAAACCCACCATTGTGATGAGAAATGACTATGAAAACCAATGTTTGAGGATGAAATGTTTTAAAGGAATATAAGGAGTCTAGCATACTCCCATTCAAACTATTTTTTGAAAGTCATACTTTAAACACCCATTCACTAAGTCGTTGAATTCACCCCCTCCCTTATACCCCTTTTAGGTAACCCAAGGAAAGCCTACCCAAAGACTACGAGTTAAACTACACCTATGAGACAGGTATGATAATTTTAAATTTCATGCAGTTTTGATTTATGTTATTCCAGGAAAGGTGCAGGTTTAAAGGATGCCTTACTCCTCCCAGATTAAACAAAGGGGAAAACCCTGAATAAATCGGGAGAGTGGTGGATTACTCACAGGGATCTGACCAAACCGGGTCAGGGACATGGCAATACTAAGATGTACCACACCCTCAAACAAGGATATTGGTGGAAAGGAATGAAGAGGGAGATTGAGGAATATGTAGCCTGATGCTTGTCTTGTTAGCATATCAAAGTTGAGCGTCATAAACTATCGAGACTGTTGCAACCCTTACCAATCCCAGAATAGAAATGGGAGCACATCACTATGGACTTTTTCACAGGATTACCTGTGACAAGAAAAGGACGAGATTCAATCTGGGTCATAGTGGACCGATTAACCAAGTCCGCCCATTTTTTACCAATAAGAGTGACGAATTTAGTCGAACAACTGCTTGCCCTATATATAAGGAAGATAGTAAGACTCCATGGTGTCTCGGTGAGTATAATATCAGATTGATACCCTAGATTCACTTTAAGGTTTTGGCCAAGCTTACGAAGTGCTATGGGAACCAAGCTCCACATGAGCACAACATTTCACCCTCAGACCGATGGACAGTCTGAGCGAATGATTTAGTCCTTGGAGGATATGCTGAGGGCATGTGTCATGCCCCGACCTTGTTTGGTCGGATCCCCGTGATCAACTAGCTACTCTCCCGATTTACTAATGGTTCCCCCTTGTTTATAAACTGTGAGGAGTAAGGTGTCCTTTAAACCTGCACCTTTCCTAGAATATTATAAATCAAAACTGCACAAAATTTTATATTATCATACCCGCCTTATAGGTGTGTTAGATGGTAGTCTTTGGGGTAAGCTTTCTGGGGTTAACTGAAAGGGATATAAGGGAGGGGTTAGTACAATGAATCAATGAATGGGTTTTCAAAATTTAACTTTTAGGAAAAATGTTTGAATCGGAGTGTGCTAGACTCCTTATTTTCTTTTAAAAACATTTCATTCTCAACTTCATTTTTTATAACCATTTCTTATTTCCATGGTGTGTCATCACCCAACACACATCCTTCATCATGAAGGTAAAACACATAATCGCATGCCAGCCCATCCAATGAACCCACTTGTGGTGTCAGAGCAACTTTACCAATCACCTAGATAGAAGCACATCCACTTCTACCTTGATAATGAGTGGATGTTCACAACATCCGACCCTCAATCCCATAACAATTCTTTGTGTCTGTATGAGGATAGAGACCTCATCCCGTCCCCACCCCAATCTCGTGCGCTTGAAGCTACTCCGAGCTTTGCAATGTCACCTGGTCCGACGAATTGCCCTTATACCTACCATGTCGTCTAGGGCCCTAGGACAGATCACTACCCCTCTTGTGCATCTTAAAGGTACCATAACACAGTGCATGCACAATCAACAGTTTTTCACATAATTCCAAATAATTTGTGGTGCCACTAGTCCTACGGCCCCGACCCTCAATTCGACCGCAGCTGTTTGTCTTGACTAGTCTGGAGACTTGTCATGTCACTCTGCCGCTAGTTGATTGAGTATGTTGGTCATGTCTCATTACCATGGCCAAACAATTCATTTACTGAAGTTTTCTTGGCATATTGATCTTGTTTGTTTATGAGCTCCTGCTCGTGCCAACTGGCCTAGGGCCCACTATTCGAGATTTTCAAAATCGGGCATATTAGCTCCCAAGTTCCAAAACCGAGGTCTCCAGACTAATAGAGCTATTCAAGCTCCCGTCAAGAAGGTCTCCCAAAGTGTTTAAGTAGTGGCACAAAGTGAGGGGAGAGCATTTCTGACAAAATATACTTTTCAATTGTCCAACATACCAAGTGAGTATAAGGACATATCCACTTATAACCAATAAGAGGGTTTTCCAATTATTTCGAGGAAGTTTTATCATACCAACTGGGTATGATCTACTTACAATTGATAAATAGTTTTTTCGCTAGATTTCCACATCACTCCTCTCAGGTGTGATGATTAAAATACTACTTAGCAATGGGTTTTCATTTTCAAGGTGCTTATCATCCCAGCCGAGTATGATATTAAATTCTTACTCACCCATTAATGTAGTGAATTACTCTCGACCGGTTCTTTGTATTCACGCGAGATTATCCTTGATGGCGTTCCCGATACTTCTTGTTCCTACACGATATGAACATCCTTATTCATTATCCCTCAGCCTAATAGCTTTCATTCACTCCAAATGAATGAGAAAACCAAACTTTTCATTTATTTATAATTAGGTCCCTAAAGTTATTTTTCTTTAACATTAAGTCCCTAATGCCAGTTTTCCTCAAATTGAGTACCGAAACTTTCAAAATACACCTTGAGATCTCAATTTCTTCAATTTCACAAAAAATGGGCTTAATTTTCAAAATTTCCAATTTGGTCCCCCCAACTTTTCCAAAATTACTATTTTGCCCCTACTTTAAAAAAATGTTAAGTTTTGCCCAAAAATTCCAAAAATTGCCCAATTGGTCTCCCAACATCTTTATCATGCCTAACTCATCCTCAATTTTATGATATTGCACTTTAGTCCCTCTAATTTTTAAAATTCCCTATTTTCCCCAATTATGAAATTGCACTTTAGTTGTAGGTGGACTATTGAGGTGTTGGGAGAGCTTGATTTGGCCTAAGAAGGGCACGAATTGGTCGATTTCAACTCGGCCAAAACATGGCAGCTTCAGTCCGCCGGAGCTGCTTCAATGTTCGATCACGTCGATACTTCTCTGGCGACCCTCAGAGCAAATGGAGACTACAAGCATGTAGTTGACTTCTCCCCAGTTCTAAAGTACCCGACCACACCTTCTTTGGCTTGGAAAAGACCCTATATCGGAGCTCTAGTTCGAGCTTTGCCAAAAATTGAAGCAATTGAGATAAAATGGAGTTTTCAGGTGTGGAGAAGATGAATGAGGAGGGGCACTTTATATAGGAAGCTCATCGACTTCTTGGCCATTCGATTAGCACCTTAATGGCGGTCATTCATTGCCTGAAACTCCTTGGCCAGAAACATTTCTGCTTCGCCAGCGCTGTGCGATTTTCTGGCGAGTGAATAGTGCTCTCATCTGAAGGAAGAAGATGACACACAGTTTTGGACCGGTCCAAACCAGTTTCAAAGTTTAAACCAACCGGTTCACCCCTGATTCGACTGAATTTTTCAAATTTAAAATTTTCTAAATTCATCTAAATTCATTTTCTATCCAATGGTGGCCTCAAATCTCAAATTTGAATTTTTTAAGCCACCTAGAAAAATGAATTTAACATACAGTTCAATAGTGGATCAAACCGGTTCAATCCGGTTCGGATCCATTTCACCTGAACTAGTTTGGTTTTCATCTCCAATTCATCTTTAAGTCCTTTTCCATGACCTTTGGGACTTTTTGGGTCACTCATGTTCCATAAATTTCTCAGTTTGCCCTTTCTCTATCGGTTCCATTTTGTAGACCGACTCAGTTTTCAAATTGAAAATGACCGGTTCTTTCCCTGGTTTTCTTATTATCAAAGTATGGGGTTTACAACACTCCCCTCCTTTAAGGGGTTTTGTCCCCAAAACTATTACATGATAAATAATTGAGGGTAACTATCCCTCATCACACTTTCAGTTTCCCATGTCTCTTCCTCCATGGGTTTGTTCTACCATAGAACCTTGACCATACAAATCCTCTTATTCCTTAAATTCTTGTCCCTCCGTTCAATGATTCGTATTGGTTCTGTTTGATAGGTCAGGTTCTCTTCCAATTCTAATGGAGGTCGGTCCAATACATGACTAGGATCAGGCTGATACTTCCGAAGCACCGAGATGTGGTATACATCGTGTATTCTCTGCAGGTCTGGAGGTAGTTCTAATTTATAAGCCACCGGTCCTATCCTTTGAATGATGGGATTTGGACCAATATACCTTGGTTTCAACTTTCCTCTTTGCTGAAACCTAGGTATTCCCCTCCATGGGGGCACTTTCAGAAATACTTTTCTCCCACCTCAAAGTCCAAATCTTTCCTTCGATTGTTTGCATAACTCTCTTGCTTGTCCTGTGCGGTCTTAGATGACTATTGATTAGTTTTATCTTCTCCATGCCATTCTCAATTAGCTCTGTCCTTTCTAACTTTCTTTCCCCCATTTCTTCCCAAAATAGAGGTGTACGACATGGTCGTCCATAAAGGGTTTCATATGGAGCGATCTGAATACTGGCCTGATAACTATTATTATAAGCAAATTCCATTAGGCACAAGTATTCTTCCCAGCCTTTGTTCATGTTGAGTACGCACGCTCTTAGCATGTCTTCCAAGGTTTGGATGGTTCACTCATACTGCCCATCTGTCTGAGGAAGAAACATCGTGCTCATGTGAAGCTTGGTTCCCATGGCACTTTGTAAATTTGGCCAAAACCTTGAAGTAAATCTTGGATCTCTATCTGATACTGTACTCACTGGAATGCCATGGAGTCTCACGATTTCCCTCATGTAAAAAACGGCTAGTTGTTCCACTATGTCCATCACTCTTATGGGAAGGAAATGAGCTGATTTGGTCAATCTATCCAAGATGACCCAAATTGCATCTCGACCATTTCTTGTCACCGGTAGTCCAGTGACAAAATCCATAATGATGTGCTCCCATTTCCACTCCAAAATTGGTAAAGGTTATAGTAGTCCTCATGGTTTCTGATGCTCTGCTTTTATCTGCTAATAGGACAAGCATCGAGCTACATATTTCGCAATGTCCCTTTTCATAACCTTCCACCAGTATCCTTGTTTGAGGGTGCGATACATTTTGGTACTACCCTGATGCATAGCATATACCAAATCGTGTGCCTCTTCCAGAATTAGCCTCCTTAGTTCCTTAATTTGAGGCACACATACCTTACCCTTATAGGTCAGCACCCCATCTCTGCGCAGGTTGTAGTCTGATTAATTTCTCTATTAACTAGATCCAGATAGGGTTGAAGTTCCTTATCAGCTTTTTATTGATCCTAGATCTGCTTAGTTAGACTGGGCCTCACTACCACATTAGCCACCATGCACCTTTCGCACTTGTCCTTTTTTAGGTCCACCTCCATTCTTCCCAATTGTTGTAATAGGGGTTTGTAACTCGTCTTTACTTGCGTCGCCTCAGTTTGGTACTTGCGACTCAAGGCATCTGCTACACATTTGCCTTTCCGGTGTGATATTCTATCACAAGGTCATAGTCCTTAACCAACTCCAGCCATCTCCTCTGGCGGAGGTTTAACTCGTTTTGAGTTAGGAAGTATTTAAGACTCTTGTGATCTGTATATATCCTACACTTAACCCTGTAAAGGTAGTGTCACCAAATCTTTAAGACAAACACTATTGCAGCTAATTCCAAATCATAAGTTAGGTAGTTTCTTTCATGTATCTTAAGTTGTCGCGAGGCATAGGTAATAACCTTCCCTTGTTGCATTAGAACACACCAGAGTCTATGTCCAGATACATCACTATAGACGGTGTACTCTCCTGCATTAGAGTAGGGTAATGAGAGTACCAGTGCAATTGTTAATCAAGTCTTTAACTCCTAGAAAGACTTCTCACAACTCTCATCCCACGTATACTCAATTCCTTTCTTGGTGAGTCAAGTTAGAGGAGCTGCTATCTTAGAAAAGTTTTGCACAAACCATCTATAGTATCCTGCTAGGCCTAAGAAACTTCTTATTTTTTTGTAGAATTCCTTGGAGCCTTCCAATCTGATATGGCTTCCACCTTGGCTAGATCTGCCTTAACTCCATCCTTGGACACAATGTCTCCAAAGAATCCTACTTCCTGCAGCCAGAACTCACACTTGGAGAATTTTGCATATAATTGATTTTCCCTTAATATCTCCAAGGTGATTGCCAATGCTCTTCATGTTCTAACCTGGTTTGTGAGTATATAAGGATGCCATCAATGAATACTATCATGAACTTGTCCAAATGTGGTTGGAACATATGGTTCATCAAATCCATGAAGGCTGTAGGGGCATTTGTTAATCCGAACGACATTACTCTGAACTCGTAATGTAAACCCCGCCCTTTTGAGCTAAGGAAAACTGGGAAAAGAACCGGTCAAACAGAGTGAGAAACTGAACCAGTTCACAAACCCGATCATTTGGGATCGGACAATTTGGGAATTTACAACTCCGAGGTGATCTAAAGGGTTCTTAATACCATGGAAAAGAACCTTAGGACGAATTGGAAGAGAAATACCAGACCGGTTTAGATTAACCGGATCCAACTAGATTGAACTAATTTATGAACTGAGTTGATTCATGAACCGGAACCGATAGAGAACGGGAAAATCAGAGAAATTCAACTCCCTTGTGCCCAAAGAAATTTATAAAACTTGGGAAGGAACCTTAGAATAAAGTGGGAGAGAAAAACTAGATCTGTTTGGGTGAACCGGACCCAAACCGGATTGAACTAATTTAAGGACCAAGCCGGTTTATGAACCGGAATCGATAAAGAGATGGTAAACCAAGAATTTTATGGACCCTAAGTGACCCAAGGAGTCACAAAAGACATGGAAATGGACTTGTGAAGGAATTGGGGATGAAAACCAAATCGATTCAGGTGAATCGGATCCGAACTGGTTTGGACCAGTTTGAACCACTATTGAACTGGATCCTAAATTCATTTTTCTAGGTGGCTTAAATAATTCAAATTTGAGATTTGTGGCCACCATTGGATAGAAAATGAATTTAGATAAATTTAGAAATTTTTAGATTTGAAAAACTCGGTCAAATGAGGGGTGAACCAACTGGTTTAAACTTTGAACCCGGTTTGGACCAGTCCGGTCCAGTTCGGAACAGTGTCATCTTCTTCCTCGGGATGATAGCACTGTTCATTCGTTGGAAAATCGAAGCAGCGCTGGTGAAGAAGAAACGCTTCCATTCAGTATGTTTCAAGTCTTCAATTCTTGTCATAATGGTGCCAAACGGACGGCCAACGGGTCCTCGAGCTCCCTATATGAAGAGCCCCTCTCCATTCATCCTCTCCACACCTGAAAACTCCATTCTCTCTCAATTGCTCCATTTTTTGGTGAAGCTCGAACCAGAGCTCCCGACATGGACACTTTTGAGTCAAACAAGGTGAGGTCGGGTTCTTTAGAACTAGGGAGAAGTCAGCTACACGCCTGTAGTCTCCATTTGCTCCGAGGGTCGCCGAAGAAATGCCGACGTGATGAAACAGTGAAGCAACTTCGGCGGACCGAAGCTGCCCTGTTTTGGCCGAGTGGAAATCAACCATTCCGAGACCTCCTAAGGCCAAACCAAGCCTTCCCAACACTTCCTCAGCCCTCCCACGGTCGAATTAGGACTGAAAGGTAAGCCAATTCGGCTCCCCTCTACAATTTCCGGTCGGTGCTAGAGAGAGTACCAACAGAATTTCAATGATAAAATTCTAACTCAATTCGGTATCAATTGATGTGATTCTTGATTCTAGGATTAACCTCAGGATGAGAGCTATCTGCCTAGATTGAAAGCTCGGACCGTCGTGCCCTCATTGGTGAGTAATCAAAGCTTTATCTCTCTACAATCTATTTTCCGGCAAAGCTCCGTTTGAGCTCGTTCTTGTGTTAAAACTCACGATTCAAAGTTCTATGGAATCATATGAACATGGAGGAACTCAATTTCAACAATTAGAGGTGTTTGATCGGTTAATATGATGAAATCAAATTCTGCTGCGTTAAAAAGTTGGAATTGGGGGAAATTGGTAATTTTTGAAAATTCGAGGGACCGAAATGTAATTTCCTAAAATTGAGCATCAATTGGGCATGATAAAAATGTTAGAGGGCCAATTGAGGAATTTTAGAATTTTTGGGGTGAAACTTACCATTTTTGTAAAGGAAGGGCAAAATTGTAATTTTGGAAAAGTTGGGGGGGACCAAATTGGAAATTTGGGAATTTAACCCCTTTTTGTGAAATGAAATAAATTGAGGTCCTATGATAAATTTTAAGAGTTTCAGGACTCAATTTGAGGAAAAACTGACATTTGGGACTTAAAGTTAAAGATAAATAACTTTAGGGACCTAATTGCAAATAAATAGAAAGTCTGACTTTCTCATTCATTTGGGATGAATGAAGGCTATTAGGTCGAAGGATAATGAACCGAGATGTTCATATCGTGTAGGAACACTAAGTACCAGGAATGCCAGCAAGGACAAGCTCTCGTGAATACAAAGAACCGGTCTAGTGAAATTCATGGCATTAACGGGTGAGTGGGTTTACTAAACGTCATACCCGGTTGGGATGATGAGTATAACTTAAAGTTAAAAACCACTTACCGGTTGTGAGTGGGATTTTATATCATACCCGGTTGGAGATGATAAGCACATCAAAATAAAAACCCACTACTATGTGATATTTTAAACATCACGACTTAGAGTTGTGATGTGAAAATCATGCATAAAAACTACTTATCGGTGGTAAGTAGATTATACTCGGTTGGTATGATGAAACTTCCTCGAAGGAAGTTGAAAACCCGTTCATCGGTTATGAATGGAGATGTCCTTATATCGGGTCGGTATAATGGACAGTAAAAACATCTTTCTGTCGGAAGTGTTCTCCCCTTACTGTGTGCCAATGCTTAAACAATTTGAGAGACCTTCTTGACAGGAGCTCGAATAGCTCTTATAGGTCGGGGGCCTCGATTTTGGAAATTTGGGGGCTATTATGCCCAGTTTTAAAAATCTCATACAGTGGGCCCAAGGCCAGTTGGAATGAGTACGAGCTCGTAAACAAACATGAATTATATGCCATAAAACTTTAAATAAAGGAATTGTTTGGCTATGGTACCAAGATAGGACCGACATACTTAGTCAACTAGCGGCAGTGCGACATGACAAGTCGACAGACCAATCAAGACAAACAACTGTGGGTTAAGTTGAGAATCGGGGTCATTGGACCAGTGGCACCACAGATTATATGGCATAATGAGAAAATATTGATTGTGCATGAACTATGAGTGATGGTCGGATGTCGCGAACATCCACTCATTCTTAGGGTAGAAGTGGACGTACTTCTATCCGAGTGGCCAGTAAAGTCGCTTCGAAGCCACAAGTGAGTTCAGTGGACGTACTGACCTGCGAATGTGTGTTTAACCTTCATGATGAAGGATGTGTGTTGGGTGATGACACACCGTGATTAAATAAGGAAATGGTGATAAAACCCGAGATTTTGAATGAAACGATTTTTGAAAGAAAGGAGTCTGGCACACTCTAATAATAAATGTTTTCTTAAAAGTCCAAACTTTTGAAAACCCATTCACTGAGTAATCGTACTCACCCCCTCCCTTATATCCATTTCAAGAAATCTCGGAAAGCCTACCCTTAAAGACCATCAACTAAGAAGCCTGTGAGACATGTATGATGAATTTAAAATGTTTTGCAGTTATTCTAGGAAAAAGGTGCAGGTTTAAAGGTTGCCTTACTCTTTACGGTTTATAATAAGGGAAACCCTTTAATAAACCGGGAGAGTTGTGGGTTGATCACGGGGATCCGACCAAACCAGGTCGGGGCGTGACACGAAATGTCCATATCTGGATCGGAATGCCATTTTGGGAATGTCCTCCTCTCGAATCCTGAGTTGATGATAGCCCGACTAAAGGTCTATTTTGGAGAAGTAAGCTGCTCCTTTTAATTGATCGAATAAATCATCTATCGTCGAAAGTGGGTATCGATTCTTGATGGTGACCTAGTTTAGCTTTCTATAGTATATGCATAGTCTCATACTTCCATCCTTTTTCTTTACGAATAGGACAAGTGCACCCTGCAGAGACTGATTAGGAGGTATGAAATCCTTCTCCAATAATTTGTCCAATTGTTACTTCAATTCTTTCAACTCTACTGTAGCCATACAATATGGGGCTTGGGATATGGGGTTTGTTCCTAGGATTATTTCTATGGTGAACTCCACTTGCTGACTAGGAGGTAGTTCGGATAGTTCTTCTAGAAATACCTCTGGATAGTGTCTAACTACTAGAATGTCTTCTAGTCTCTTTTCTTTAGACTTTTCGTCTGCAACCATGGCCATGAAAGTTGTACAACCTTTCTGTATCATCTTTTGGGCTTTCATATGAACACCATTTGTACTTAACATTTCCTTCTATCTCCTTGGAACTTTAATCCTTTCTTCTTGGGAGTGTGGAAGGTTATTGTCTTCTTTCCACGGTCCATTCTCACCTGATGGTTACTCAGCCAATCCATCCCAAGGATTACTTTAACCTCTTTTAAGCGTAATGGGATCAAGTCAGCTTCAAGTTTGATTCCTCCAATCTTTATCTCACATCCTTTTAATTGCTATTCTTGTTTAAACCTTCTTTTAAAGGTGTAAGGATATTAAGACTTCACTCTAGTGGAGTGAGTTCTAGGGGTACTATTGAAATTAACTCTTCCTTGATGAAGGATCTCTCAGCTCTGGAGTCAAAGAGTGCATAGACTTGTTGTCCCCATAGTTGTATATATCCTGATTGAAGAAGCACATAGTTTAGAAGAAAGTTTCCTTTATTAAATAAAAGATCTTCAGTTTACATGATTCTCTTGAACTAATTTGGGGTGTACCCGCTACAGTGCTAGGGTCTCTTCTAGCCTCTTCCTGGGTGAGCTTGTATACCCTAGCTGGTACTTGGGCTGTAGTGTCTAGCCTAGGGTTCCTGGGATTCCTTTGAGGTGGTCCGAGAGTGCTCCTCTGCCTGTTCTCCCTGAGAGTGGGACAATCCTTTGTAAAGTGTCCCACTTGTCCGCATGCAAAGCATATAAAGCATGCTCTCTCATGGTTCTTTTGACACTTTGGACATCGAGGGTTTCCTTAAGGCATGGTGGGGTCTTTGGGGAGAGGTGGTGGCATGTCCCTTCTCCTTTGGAATTCCATTATATTTCCCCATTTGTTATCGTTATGCTCCTTCCATCCTCCGTGACGGTTTGGACCCTTATCATCCTTTTGGGTCGTCTGCTCCATTCAACGACGTTGGGTCTGCACCAGTCACTCACACTTGTGAGCCATACTGATTATGACTGCCAGGTTCGTGGGGCATCTCAGTACTCCCATATGATCTCGAATGTCCATATTGAGACCATCCATGAACCTTTGGCATATGTCTGCCAACCTAGCTAGGTTAGGAGCAAAGAGCCTTAACTCGTTGAATTTTATTTCATACTCTGATATGGAGTTAAGCCCTTGCTGAAACCAAATGAATTCTTGCTTCTTCTCATTTATCAGATGGGGTGCCAAGTACTCCTCGAACTGTTCCCAAGTGGGGATGGTGGTATGTAGGTTTTGGACATTGTCCCACCATCGTTTGGCGCTTCCCTCCAGGAAGAATTCTGTCATGATCACCATATCCTCTATTGGTATCCCGAAGATTCCCATCAGCTTCTTAATGTTTGCCATCTAATACATGGTGGCACCAGAATCCTTTTCTCTAAGGAAGGGTTTACATCCTAGTTGTCAGAGAGTCTTGAGTTTTCTGGGAATGTCTACTGGAGGGGGATGGTTAACAGGGGGAGGATGGGATTGCACTTCCTTTGGTTCCAGCTAAGAATTTGTGCCTGCCTCTAGAACAAGGTTAGGATGCCCAAATACACGGGTGAACTGCTCATACAATCTCTGGTGCTCCGTGCTAAGTCCGGGAGGAGTTGTCTAGGCTTTTCTGGGAGTTTCTACGAGTAGGGGTGGTTGGGTAGTGTTGGAGACTACAGCCCTAGTTCTCTTAGTTCCTTTCTTTGGAGACATTCTAAAAATTTTAAGATCAATCCTATTAGTTACTATATTTTCTAGTGTTGATTATGTATTCGAGGAAACAGGCTCTCATTCCACTCAAGTTATTCATGCCCCGACCCAGTTTGGCTGGATCACTGTGATCAACCTGCCACTCTCCCGGTTTGCTAAGGGTTCCCCATTCTTTATAAACCGTGAGGAGTAAGTCGTCCTTTAAACCTGCACTTTTCTTAGAATATCATAAATAAAAACTACACAAAAATTTAAACTTATCATACCTGCCTTACAGGTTTGTTAGCAGGTGGTCTTTGGGGTAAGCTTTTCTGGGGTTACCTAAAAGGGATATAAAGACGGGGTGAGTACAATGACTCAGTGAATGGGTTTTCAAAATTTAACTTTTAGGAAAAATGTTTGAATCAGAGTGTGCCAAACTCCTTATTTTCTTTTAAAAACATTTCATTCTCAACTTCGGTTTTTATAACAATTTCTTATTACCACGGTGTGTCATCATCCAACACACATCCTTCATCATGAAGGTAAAACACACAATCACAGGCCAGCCCATCCACTGAACCCACTTGTTGCATCGGAGCAACTTTACCGGCCACCTAGATAGAACCACGTCCACTTCTACCCTAAGAATGAGTGGATATTCGCGACATCTAACCCTTAATCCCATAACAATTCTCAGTGTCCGTATGAGGACAGAGAACTCATGCTGTCCCCACCCCGATCTCATGTGCTTGAAGCTACTCCGAGCTTCGCAAGACTTCTGGTACGACTAACTGCCCTTATATACACAAGGTCGTCTAGAGCCCTGGGGCGCATCCCTACCCCTCTTAGGCATCTTGAAGGTCTCGTAACACAGTGCATGTACAATCAAAAGTTTTTCACATAATGCCATATAATCTGTGGCGCCACTGATCTAACGGCCTCGACCCTCAACTTGACATGCAGCTATATGTCTTAACTAGTCGGGAGACCCGTCATATCACACTGCCGCTAGTTGATTGAGTATGCTAGTCCTATCTCAGTACCATGGCCAAAAAATTCATTTCCTTAAGTTTTCATGGCATATTGATCATGTTTGTGTACGAGCTCCTGCTCATGTGAACTGGCCTAGGGCCCACTGTTAGAGATTTTCAAAATTGGGCATATTAGCCCCCAAGTTTCAAAATAGAGGCCTCTGACCTAACAGAGCTATTCGAGCTCCCGTCAAGAAGGTCTCCCAAAATGTTTAAGTAGTGGTACACAGTCAAGGGAGAGCACTTCCGACAAAATATACTTTTCAACTGTCCATCATACCAACCGAGTATGAGGACATCTCCGCTTATAACCGATAAGCGGGTATTCCACTTCCTTCGAGTAAGTTTCATCATACCAACTGGGTATGATCTACCTACAATTGGTAAGTAGTTTTTCCGATGGATTTTCACATTACTCCTCTCAAATGTGATGATTAAAATACCACTTAGCATTGGCTTTTCATTTTCGAGATGCTTATCATCCAAACCGGGTATGATTTTAGATTCCCACTCACTCGTTAATGTAGTGAATTCCTCTCGACCGGTTCTTTATATTCACATGAGCATATCCTTGCTGGCGTTCCCGGTACTTCGTATTCCTACACGATATGAACATCCTTGCTCATTATCCCTCGGCCTAATAGCCTTTACTCACTCCAAATGAATGAGACAACCAAACATTTCATTTATTTGCAATTTGGTCTCTAAAGTTATTTTTCTTTAACTTTAAGTCCCTAATGCTAGTTTTTCATCAAATGAGTCCCGAAACGTTTAAAATTCACCTTGAGACCTCAATTTATTTAGGTTCACAAAAGGAGTATAATTTCCCAAATTTCCAATTTGGTCCCCCAACTTTTCCAAAATTACCATTTTGCCCTTACTTTACAAAAATGGTAAGTTTTCCCCCAAAAATTTCCCAATATGTCCTCAATTTTATGAAATTGCAATTTAGTCCCTCGAATTTTTGAAATTCCCAATTTCCCCCAATTTCAACCTTCTAACTCAACCAAATTTGATTTCATCAAATTGATGGATGAAATGAGTTTAATTATTGAAATTGAAGTTATATTGGAGTTCCTACGCCTTCATACGATTCAATTGCACTTTGAATCACACGATTTAGTGTTGGAATGAGATCAAACGGAGCTTCACCGAAAAACTGGTCTTAGAGAGAGAAAGCTTCGAAAGCTTACCGTCGGGTGCTCGATGGTCCGAGCTTTCGATCTGGGTAGATAGCTCTTATCCTGCGGTTCCTCATAGGATCAAAAATTGCATCAATTGATGCTGAATTGAGTGAGAATTTTATCATCAAAGTTATGTTGGTTCTCTCTCTAGCACCGGTAAGAAATTACAGAGGGGAGTCAAATTGACTTATCTTTCATCTCTAATTTAATTGTAGGAGGACTGTTGAGGTGTTGGGAGGGCTTGGTTTGGCCTAAGAAGGGCTCGAATTGGCCAATTTCAGCTCGCCCGAAATAGGGTAGCTTCGGTCCACCAGAGCTGCTTCGTTGTTCGATCATGTCGGCGCTTCTTCGACGACCCTCGTAGAAAATGGAGACTATAATCGTGTAACTGACTTTTCCTCCATTCTAAAGAACTTGACCACACCTTCTTTGGCTAGGAAAAGACCTTATATCAGAGCTCTGGTTCGAGCTTCACCAG
The DNA here is from genome assembly GCA_030064425.1 of Trapa bicornis. Taxonomy (NCBI): domain Eukaryota; kingdom Viridiplantae; phylum Streptophyta; class Magnoliopsida; order Myrtales; family Lythraceae; genus Trapa; species Trapa bicornis. Next base: position 2,512,742 of record CM057745.1, read on the forward strand.
AAATTGGAGTAGTTGATAGAGAATGGAGTTTTCAGGTGTGGAGAGGATGAATAAGAAGGGGCTCTATATATAGAAAGCTTGGGGACTTGTTGGTCATCCGATTGGCACCTTAATGGCAGTCATTCATTGCCTGAAACTTCTTGGCCAGAGACTTTTCAGCTTCATCGGTGCTGCACGATTTTTTGGCGAGTGAACAGTGCTGTCATCTAAAGGAAGAAGACGACACTGTTCTAAACTGGACCGGACCGGTCCGAACTGGGTTCAAAGCTTAAATTGGTTGGTTCATCCCCAATTACATCTATTTTTCAAAATTTTAAAATTTCTAAATTCATTTTCTATCCAATGGTGGCCTCAAATCTCAAATTTGAATTTTTTAAGCCACCTAGAAAAATGAATTTAGCATCTGGTTGAATAGTTGTTCAAACCATTCCAAACCAGTTCAATCTGGTTCTGATCCGGTTCACCTGAACCGGTTTGGTTTTCATCTCCAATTCATTCTTAGATCCTTTTCCATGACCTTTGGGACTCTTTGGGTCACTTGTGATCTATAAATTTCCTAATTTGCCCTTTCTATATCGGTTCTAGTTTGTAGACCGACTCAGTTTTCAACTTGAAAATGATCGGTTCTTTCCCTAGTTTTCTTATTATCATAGGACGGGGTTTACTACTTGCATACTCACCATGGACAAAGGTTGGGAAGAATACTTGTGCCTAATAGAATTTGTTTATAATAATAGCTATCAGGCTAGTATTTAGATGGCTCCTTATGAAGCCCTTCATGGACGACCACGCTGTACCCCTTTATTTTGGGAAGAAGTGGGAGAAAGGAAGCTGGAAAGGGCAAAGCTAATCGAAGATGCCATAGAAAAGATCAAGCTAATTAGAAGTCGTCTTAAGGCCGCTCAGGACAGGAAAAAGAGTTATGCTGACCATCGGTGGAAAGATCTAGAGTTTGAGGTGGGAGACCAAGTATTTCTAAAGGTATCCCCATGGAGGGGAATACTTAGGTTTCATCAACAGGGAAAGTTGAAACTGAAGTATATCGGTCCTTATCCCATTATTCAAAGGATAGGACCAATGGCCTATAAGTTGGAACTACCTCCAGACCTATAGAGAATACGCGATATATTCATTTCGGTACTTCGGAAGTACCATCCTGATTCGAGCCATGTGTTGGACCGACCTCCACCAGAGCTAGAAGAGAATTTTACCTATTAAACAGAACCGGTATGAATAACCAATTGGAGGGATAAGAATTTGAGGAATAAGAGGATTTCTATGGTCAAAGTTCTTTAGCAAAATGGACCCGTGCAAGAAGAGACATGGGGAACTGAAAGTGTAATAAGGGAAGGTTACCCTCAGTTATTTAACATGTAATCGTTTTGGGGACAAAACTCTTAAAATGAGGGGAGAGGTGTAAACCCCGTTCTTTGATAATAAGAAAAATCGGGAAAAGAACAGGTCATTTCCAAAGTGAGAACCGAGTCAGTTTATAAACTGAAACCGATAGAGAAAGGGCAAACTGGGAAATTTATGGATCACAAGTGACTTAAAGAGTCACAAAAGTTATGAGAAAGAACATTACGGTGAATTAGAAGTGAAAACCAAACCAGTTAAGGTGAACCGGACCTGAACTAGATTGAACCAGTTCAAACCACTTTTGAACCGATTTCTAAATTCATTTTTCTATGTGGCTTAAAAAATTCAAATTTAAAAATGGAGGCCACCATTTGATAGAGAATGAATTTAGATGAATTTACAAATTTTTAATTTTGAAAAACTCGGTCGAATCAGGCCTAAACTGGTCCGTTTAAGCGTTGAACTCGGTTTATACCGGTCCATTTCGGTTTGGAACTGTGTCATCTTCTTCCTTCAGATGACAGCACTGTTCATGTCACGCCCTGACCCGGATTGGTTGGATCCATGTGATCAACCCGCCACTCTCCTAATTTACTAAGGGTTGCCCCTTGTTTATAAACTGTGAAGAGTAAGGTGTCCTTTAATAGTGGTTCAAACCGATTCAATCCGGTTCAGATCCAGTTCACCTCAATCGGTTTGGTTTTCCTCTCCAATTCACCCTAAAGTCCTTTTTCATGACTTTTGTGACTCCTTAGGTCACTCGAGGTCCATAAATTTCCTGGTTTGCCCTCTCTCTTTGGGTTCCAGTTCATAAATCGATTAACCTGAACCGGTCTGGTGTTTCTCTCCCAATTTGTCCTAAGTTTCTTTTCCAAAGTTTATGAACTCTTTTTGGGTCACTCGAGAGTTGTAAACTCCCAAATTTGCTCGTTTCCCCTATGACCGGGTTTATGAACATGTTCAGTGTTTCTCACTTCTTTTCCCGGTTTTTCCTTAATTCAAAAGTGCGGGGTTTACAACTCTCCCCTTCTTTTATGAGTTTTTTCCTCAAAACTAAATCCGCATTTTTTTTACTCCTAGATAAACTTTCCTTGATGTTAACTTGAACATGTTAACACTTCGGTCGTTCTTTCACTTATACCACTTTAAATTTCTTTCTTATGGACGTTCCTTTCCTTTACATGGTTTTCTACTTCCATGAAGTGTATCATAACTAGTATGTCTTGCTTGTGAATTCAAAGATAATTCCCTAGGTTCACATCTTCCTTTGTTTAAGTCCTTCCTCATTCCTAGTGACATCCTTTACTCAAGAATTCTCCTTTTTCCTTAATCTACTCTTACTTGCTCGTGGCCATTTCCCGATTCATTATTTCGAGTTAATCCCTTTTTGGTCTATGTGTTGATTGTTTTACATGGGGAGTTCCCTTCTTATGGTTTCATTCTCTACTATGACCCTCAGGGTAGAGACTTTCGTTTTAGGAGCTACATGCTCAACCTTCTTAGCATTCTTGAAGGTTCCTTCCTCCTTTTCCTTACCTTTCCTTCTATATTAGAGTATTTACCTACTTTGAATCCTTCCTCATCTTAAAATTCCATTTCGTCTCTTATTCTCAATGTGAGGATCTTTTGATTATTAGTCTTATTTCGCGTACACCATACTATGCCCATTCGTCCTTTCTTTAGAGTGTAGTCTCCACTATTCCTCGGTCCTTTCTATGGTCTCATTTATTTTCCTTGACCATCCGGTTGCTACTAGTTGCTTCCTTCTTTTCTAGGTTCGTCGGAAATCTCTAATTAGTTTCTTTGCTCTCCCAATTAGTTAATACCTTGGCTATCCCAACATACCCTTAAATACTTATGGTTCTTTAGGAGGTTCTTTATGTTAGTTTAAACCTCTTGGGACTCATCTAATGGTTCCTTAGCTTTGGAACTTCCCTTTTTGAGGTCACTCCCAACTTGTATCCTCTACTTAAGGATTCCCATCTTGGTTCAACCTCTCTAATGCTTCTTGGAGGCTTTTCCTTCTTTCCCTTTTATGAGTAGTCCATTTGTCATGGTGTCCCTTAATGCCATCTTCCTACTTACCCGCTCCTTGGGTTTAGCTTACTCCTTGGATTCCTCATGCTTCCCTAGGTTCCCTTCATCTTAACATGCATTTTATTTACAAATTTGTTTCCAAATTCCTCTTCATCAGGTTCTATTTCCTTTTAAGGAGAGTTCACACCCACCGGGTTTCAAAGTTTCTTGATCATCCTTCATGAGGCTCACTTGACTGTCTCAAGACTTTTAACTATAAATCCAATCTTGGCCATTGATTTCTTTAAGGATTTTCCTTCGTCCTTCTTTTCCAATGTTTTGGCCTTTTCACTTCTCCTTTCTTTGTCATGGTTTAAATCCATGGTTCTCCCGAAGGCCAGTTTGTTAACTATTTCCTTTCTACTAGGTTCTCTTGGAGTCGTTATTTGGCTCTTCTATTTTTCTCCAAGCAGGTCAGCTAGGTCATCCTGGTACATCTTTCCTTGGAAATTTCTTAATTAAGGGTGGGTTCCTTGTACTCCACATCATGATCGTCTGCCCTTCAATGATCCCTTTTGAGTTTGGTATTGTTTTCCCGTTCTTTATCCTTCACTATCCTTCGTTTCCTTTTTGTTCCCTTCAAAGAGCTCCTACTGATAGATTGGTTTCTAACACCCTTTATGTCTAGCCATACACTCCTTGGGCTCCACTAAGTAAGTGTGGGCCATGCCCAGTTTTGGTATCATTGGTTATTTTCTCCTTATCTCCTTCCGAATTAAAGGGCTTACTTTTCCTAGATTTTTCGAATATTCTTTCACCTAGGTGTGCACTTCATCTCCTCATCCTTAGTCACTTGGTCTATTATTTCTCAGTTGGAATATGTATGCCTTCCCAGGGTCTCCTTCCTTGGGAAAAGCTCGAGCACTTATTTGCTCCAAGACATCTTTGTGCAAGATTTACTAAATCCTCCTTAAGGCTTGAGTGTAGTCATCATTTCTTTTTTTTTTTTTAGTCATTTATTCCTTCAAGGGTTTTCTTCATTCTTCCTTTCCACCATTCTGGCCTTTCCATTTCCCCGTTCTTTGCTAGGTTAGTCTACAACCCTACTTGACTCCACTGTTTTTCCAAGGTAGATCATACCTTACTGTCTTGAGGCTTTCATCATTTAACTTGTCTTTTATGGGGGAGGTGTTTCCTTCTTTGCTCTTAGGTGGTTTGTAGTGATATTTAAGAATAATTTCCTTTATCTATATTCTATAATTTCTAGGTTTTCTTAAGGTCCTACCCTTGATCTTCTTTCTGTGATCCTTCCTTGAGCAATTGAGGCATGCTACCGTATTATTAGGGAACATAGAAATTTTTAGAAACTTATTTATTGAAGTAAGTATACAGTTTGGGGTTTTAATATCTCTTGAGGGAGATTGTTACAATGAAGGGTTGAGGAGTATTCACTACTAAATGATGGTCTAGAGGGATTTCTTCTTGAGTGAGATTGGGTTCCCTAGTCGTAGTAGTGGTTCTTGTAATATCATCCCTTCGAACATCTATAGGGGTGAAGGTGTCCTTATTGGAAGGTATCACTTGGATTCCTCCTAGTGTGGGACAATCCCTTGCTATGTGTCACACATTCCTACACTCATAGCAGATCCTCTCGAGTCTTGTCTTCTGAAATATCGGGCATCTTCTACTGTAGTGTCCCCATTGCCCACATTTAGAACATGTTATCTCCTTGTGTGGATCTTTATGGTTCCTCCAACACTTTGAGCATTGTTGGGCCTTTCTAAGGGGTTGTTGATGGTTTGATCCCTTGCCATCCTTGAGCCTGAACACCTTGGAGACTTTCTTATCGAGTCTTCTGCGACCCAGGGTTACTCCAAGGGTCCTTCTATACTCATGGTTCATTTCCTTCCTTGGGATGGGTTTCTCCCTAACTTCTAGGGTGGTTATGGTAGCGTGGGTTTGTTTGGCTACTTTTGTTGGGGCCATTTGAAAATTTTAAGATCAATCCTATTAGTTACTATATTTTCTAGTCTTGATTATGTATTCAAGGAAACGGGCTCTGATACCACTCAAGTTGTCACGCCCCGACCTAGATTGATTGGATCCCCGTGATCAACCCGCCACTCACCCGATTTACTAAGGGTTTCCCCTTGTTTATAAACCGTGAAGAGTAAGGTGTCCTTTAAACCTGCACCTTTCCTGAAATAACATAAATCAAAACTATATAGAATTTTAAACAAATCATACATGTCTCACAGGCATATTAGTTGATGGTCCTTGGGGGTAGGCATTCTAGGATTTCATGAAAGAGATATAAGGGAGGGGTGAGTACAACAACTCAGTGAATGGGTTTTAAAATTTTAATTTTTAGGAAAAATGTTTGTTTTAGAGTGTGCGAGACTTCTTATTTTCTTTTAAAAACCTTTCCTTTCAAATTTTGGCTTTTATCACCATTTCTTATTAATCTCGGTGTGTCATCACCCAACACACGTCTTTCATCATGAAGGTCAAACACACAATCGCATGCCAGTACATCTAGTGAACTAACTCGTGGCGTCGGAGTGTCTTTTTTTTCTACCTTGATAGAAGCACATCCACTTCTACCCTGAGAATGAGTGGATGTTCACGACATCCTTCCCTCAATCCCGTAACAATTCTCCATGTTCGTATGAGGATATAGACCTCATCCCGTCCCTACCCCGGTCTTGTGTGCTTGAAGCTACGTCAAGCTTCGCAAGGTCACCTAGTACGACGAACTGCGCTTGTACCCACTAGGTCGTCCAAGGCCCTAGGACACATCACTACCCCTTTCGGACATCTTGAAGGTCCCATAAAAACAATGCATGCACAATCAGTATTTTCACATCATGCCATATAATTTGTGGTGCCACAGGTCCAACGACCCCGAGCCTTAACCTATAGCTATTTGTCTTGACTAGTCTGGAAACCTATCATGTCGCACTGCCGCTAGTCGAATGAGTATGTCGGTCTTGTCTTGGTACCATGACCAAACAATTCAATTATTCAAGTTTTCATGGCATATAATTCATGTTTGTTTACGAGCTCCTACGCATGCCAACTGGCCTATGGCCCACCATTTGAGATTTTCAAAAATTGGAAATAATAGCCCCCAAGTTCCAAAAGCGAGGCCTCCGGCCTAATAGAGCTATTCGAGCTTCCATCAAGAAGGTCTCCCAAATCATTTAAGTAGTGGCACACAGTCACGGGAGAGTAGTTCCAACAAAAATATATTTTCAACTATCTATCATACCAACCGAGTATGAGGATATCTCCGCTCATAACCGATAAATGGGTTTTTCAGTTCCTCCAAGTATGTTTCATCCTACCAACCGGTTAAGATCTACTTACATCCTGTAAGTAGTTTTTACGTGTCACACCCTGACCTGATTTGGTTAGATCCCCGTGATCAACTCGTCACTCTCCCAATTTACTAAAGGGTTTCCCCTTATATTATAAACCATAAATAGTAAGGCGTTCTTTAGACCTGCACCTTTTTTCAAGAATATCATAAATCAAAACTACATAGTAATTTAAATTAACCATACTTGTCTTGCAGGCTTGCACAAGTTTTTTAAGATTCAGCTTTCCAGGACTTCTTGAAAGGGGTATAAGGGAGGGGGTGGGTATAACTACTCAGTGAATGGGATTCAAATCTTTTAAATTTAAAAAAAAAACATTTATATGGAGTGTGCCAGACTCCGTTCTTTTCAAAAATCCCTTCAAAGAAAAATTCAGATTTTTCCATTATTCCTTAATTACCGGTGTGTCATCACCCAACACACATCCTTCATTATGAAGGTTACACACATTCGCAAGTCAGTATCACTACTGAACCCGCTAGTGGCATTGGAGTGACTTTTCCTACCACCCGGATAGAAGTACGACCACTTCTACCCTAGGAATGAATGGATGTACGTGACATCCGACCCACAATCCCGAAATCACTTCTTTGTGCATGCACAAACAAATGTTTTCTCATATTGCCATGTAATCTATGGTGCCACTGGTCCAATGGCTCCGACTCTCAACTCAACCCGTAGTTGTTTGTCTTGACTAGTCCGTCGACCTGTCATGTCGCACTGCCGCTAGTTGACTGAGCATGTCGGTCCTATCTTGGTACCATGGCCAAATAATTCACTTATTAAGTTTTATAGCAGTCCTGCTCGTGCCAACTGGCCTTGGGCCCACTATACAAGATTTTCAAAATCGGGCATTTAGCCCTCAAGTTCCAAAACTGAGGCCCCCGGCCTATCAGATCTATTCGAGCTCCCGCCGATAAGGTCTCCCAAATTGTTTAAGCATTGGCACATAGTCAGGGGAGAACACTTCCGACAAAACATATGATTTCTCTATCCATTATACCGTCCGAGTATAAGGACACCTCTGTTCATAACCGATGAACGGGTTTTCAACTTTCTTCGAGTAAGTCTCATCATACCAACCAGGTATGATCTACTTACAATCGGTAAGTAGTTTTTCCGCATGATTTGCACATCACTTCCTCTAAGTAGTGATGTTTAAAATACCACTTAATAGTGGGTTATCATACCGAGGTATTTATCATTCCCAACCGAGTATGATATAAAATTTCCACACACAACCGGTAAGTGGTTTTTAATTTTAAGTTGTGCTTATCATCCCAACTGGGTATGATGTTAGTAAACCCACTCACCCGTTAACGCAGTGAATTCCACTAGAATGGTTCTTTGTATTCACGCGAGCTCGTCCATGCTGGCGTTCCCGGTACTTCATGTTCCTACACGATATGAACATCCTTATTCACTATTACTCGACTTAACAACCTTCATTCATTACCAATGAATGAGAAAACCCAAACTTTTTAGTTATTTGCAATTAGGTCCCTAAAGTTATTTCTCTTTAACTTTAACTCCCCAAATGCAGGTTTTTCCTCAAATTGAGTCCCGAAACTTTTCAATTTTATCTTGGGACATCAATTTATTTAATTTCACAAAAAGGGGTTTAATTTCCCAAATTTCAAATTTGGTCCCCCAACTTTTCCAAAATTACCATTTTGCCCTTCCTTTACAAAAATGGTAAGTTTTGCTCCCAAAATTCCAAAATACCTCAATTGGTCCTCCAACATTATTATCATGCCCAATTGACCCTCAATTTCATAAAATTGCATTTTGGTCCTTTGAATTTTGAAAATCCCCAATTTTCCCCCAATTTCAACTCCTTAACACAGCCGAATTTGATTTTATCAAATTGACCAATCAAACACCTCCAATTGTTGAAATTAAGTTAAAATTGAGTTCCTCTATCCTCTTACGATTCAATAGCACTTTGAATTGCAAGTTTTGACGTTGGAACGAGCTTAAACGGAGCTTCCCCTGAAAACGGATTGTACAAAGAGAAAGTTTCGATTACTCACCGGTGAGGGCACGATGGTCCAAGCTTTCGATCTAGACAGATAGCTCTCATCCTAAGGTTTATCCTAGAATCAAGAATTGCATCAATTGATACCGAATTGAGTTAGAATTTCATCATTGAAATTCTGTCGGTTCTCTCTCAATCCTAATTGATACCGAATTGAGCCAAATTGGCTTACCTTTCAATCCTAATTCAGCTGTGGGTGGGCTGAGGAACTGTTCGGAAGGCTTGGTTTGGCCTGAGGAGGGCTCGAAATGGCTGATTTCAGCTTGACCAAAATGGGGCAGCTTCGGTCCGCCGGAGCTGCTTCACTGTTCCATCATGCCGGTGCTTCTCCAACGATTCTTGGATTGACTAGAGTTTGCTATTAGATAGTTGTCTTCTCCCTGGTTCTAAAGAGCCCGACCTCTCCTTCCGAGGTTAAGAAAAATGTTTAAGTCAAAGTTTTGGTTCAAGCTTAATCAAGAAATGGAGGTCACCCATCCTCACACTACTCTCGAGCAAGCACGCTTAACTTTAAAATTTTCATGGATTCTCATTCACCTGAACCAATTTAGTTTTTCTATTCTAATTTGTGTTAAGTTTCTTTTTGAAGGTTTAATAAACCATTTAGATCACCCGGAAGTTGTAAATTTCCAAATTGCTTGTTCCCAAATGATCAGGTTTGTAAACTGTCTCGGTTTTCTTACTCGGTTTGACCGGTTCTTTTCCCGATTTTCCTTAACTCAAAAGTGCGGGGTTTACAACTCTCCCCTCCTTTTAGGAGTTTTGTCCCCAAAACTTAACCAATATATTCCACATCGGGAATAATTTCCCTTAATGTCAACTCGGGTTTTCTTAACATGCTAACACTTCGCTTGCTCTTTCGCTTAGTCCCCGTAATGATTCATCTAAGTAATTTCTTTTCATTTATCATGCTTACTCCTTCCATGGAGTTATAATAACGAGGCATGTATGGCTCATTAATCCTAATGTATATTCTTAGGTTCTCATCTCCCTTTATTTAGGATAAGGTTCTTCCTTTTAGGGATTTTACTCAAGATTTCAGGATTGGGAGTACCAAGGTGCCCAATCGTTCCTTTTACTAGTTATTCTCTTCATCATTGAAACTCTTAGCTTGACGTTCTTTCAAGCATTACATACTTGTTTTCACAGGTTTTTGTGTTATTATTCTTTCGTCCCAATTTGACCCATCCTTCATTCGTCATTGATTACAACTTCGGTTAAATTTATGTTTGAACTTGTTATGTTTACCAACTGACTCCTTACTCGAGTTACATTTTACTCGGGATTGTTGGTGCTTATATGTCCCTTACGACATGACATAGTTATGAACCTGTCTCAGTCCATCAGACTCCTACAACACCTCTTTTAGGGTTGTTTCCAACATTCTAGCCTTCAAAGGACTATATAATTTCATCCCTCCTTTAATTGGGTAGTATTCCTCAACTACCTTTACTGTTACCGAATTATCATTCGTATCTTGACAACATGTCTTATATAACCGTGTCGGTTTTCCTTACACACTCGTCCTTTCCCAACTTCTTTATTGGGTTTTTCTGGTGCCAATTATTTGGTTTCCTAATAGTTTACCAACAAACTAGGATACTTTCCTTCTTAAATCCTTGGCATTCCTTATTCAAGGGTTTTTCCTTTTTCCTTAATCCACTTTTACTTACTCATAATCACTTCATGATTCTTCATTCTACAATAATTGCTTTCGATCTATGTGTCGATTACTTTGCTTGGGAAGGTTCCCTCCTTCCGGTTTTGTTCTCTACTATGTCCCTTACAATAGAGATTTCCATCTTAGGAGTTACATGCTCAACCTCCTTATTATTCATTGTATGGTTCTTTCTCCCTTTCTTCGCACCCTTATCTATGTTAGGGCATCTGTTTTCTTTAGATCCTTCTCTATCCACAACTTTTGTTTCATTCCTTATTCCTTAGATGGGATACTTCTGATTATTGGTTTTATTCCATGCATTCCACCCTCTACTCAGTCGTCCACTCTTTAAGCTTCATATGCGCGTGTGGACTATGACCCGTCTTACCAATTGCGGTTATTCCTCCTTAGCCACATCTTATTTGGAGGACACTTTCCCAATGTTTCTCGAACATTCTTTACTTTATTACCTTAGTATGGGTTGTCCACTCATTCATACTTGTCACAACATCTTTTTGATGCTAACCTATTAACTTATTTCCATTTAAGGAGGGTTCATATCCTTCTTGTTTCAAAATCTCTTGTTCGTCCTTTTGAAGCTCACTTAACCATCGTAAGACTTTAAACTAGAAATCCGATTTTGGCCATTAATTTCTTTAAGGATTTTCACTTCTCCCTTCTTTGTCGTGGTTTAAATCCAGGGTTCTCTTGAATACTAGTTCTTCAACTGTCTCCTTCTCTCCATTTTTTTATGATCCAATCATCTGGGCAGCTGTATCACTCGTCCTTCATGCCCATCCTTTGTCCTTCATAGAGTGTAGTCTTTACTACATCTCAGCCTTTCTTAGGGTTTTGTTTATTCTCTTTGGCCGTCTCGTTTCTTCTTTCTACTCATTTCTCCTGAAATTATTGTTTGTTTCTCCTACTCTCTCCCAAGTAGGTCACACTAGGCCATCACTGTCACGCCCCGACCCGGTTTGGTCGAATCCCCGTGATCAACCCGCCACTCTCCCGGTTTATTAAAGGGTTTCCCCTTATTGTAAACCATAAAGAGTAAGGTGCCCTTTAACTTGCACCTTTTTCCTGGAATAGCATAATCAAAACTGTATGAAATTTAAAACTTTACATACCTGTCTTATAGGCATCTTAGTTGACGGTCTTTAAGGGAAGGCTTTCTGGGATTTTCTGAAAGGGATATAAAGAAGAGGGTGAGTATGACTACTCAGTGAATGAGTTTATAAAAGCTTTTGACTTTTAAGAAAAATATTTATATGGAGTGTGCCAGACTCCTTTATTTTCAAAAATCCCATCATTTAAAAATTTGGATTTTTCCATTATTTCTTAGATACCACGGTGTGTCATCACCCAACACACATCCTTCATCATGAAGGTTACACACATTCGTAAGTCAGTATCACTACTGAACCCGCTAGTGGCTTCGAAGTGACTTTTCCTGCCACCCGGATAGAAGTACGACCACTTCTACCCTGGGAATGAGTGGATGTACGTGACATCTTACCCACAATCCTGAAATCACTTCTTCATGTCCGTATGAGGATAGAGACCTCATCCTGTCCCCACCCCGGTCTCATGCGCTTCGTGCTACTCCAGATTTCGCACAGACACCTGGAACGACAAACTACCCTTATAGCCACTAGGTCATCCAGTGCCCTTAGGACGCATCACTACCCCTCATGGGCATCTTGATGATCCCATACTCACAGTGCATGCACAAACAATGTTTTCTTATATTGCCATGTAATCTATGGTGCCACTGGTCCAACGGCCCCAACTCTCAACTCAACTTGTAGTTGTTTGTCTTGATTGGTTCGTCGACCTGTCATGCCGCATTACCGCTAGTTGACTGAGCATGTCGGTCCTATCTTGGTACCATGGCCAAACAATTCACTTATTAAGTTTTATGGCACATATATCATGTTCATTTACGAGCTCCTGCTCGTGCCAACTGGCCTTGGGCCCACTGTACGAGATTTTGAAAATCAGGCATTTAGCCCCCAAGTTCTAAAATCGAGGCCCCCGGCCTATTAGATCTATTTGAGCTCCCGTCGAGAAGGTCTCCCAAATTGTATAAGCATTGGCACACAGTCAGGGGAGAGCACTTTCGACAAAAATAGGTTTTTACTGTCCATCATATCGAGGCACTTATCATCCCCGACCAGGTATGATGTTAGTAAACCCACTCACAACTGGTAAGTGGTTTTTAACTTTAAACTGTGCTCATCATCCCAACTGGGTATGATGTGTATAACCCACTCACCCGTTAATGCCGTGAATTCCACTAGACTGGTTATTTGTATTCACGCGAGCTTGTCCTTGCTGGCTTTCCCGGTATTTAACGTTCCTACACGATATGAACAACCTTGTTCATTATTACTCGGCATAACAGCCTTCATTCATTAATGAATGAGAAAACCAAAACTTTTAGTTATTTGCAATTAGGTCCCTAAAGTTATTTCTATTTAACTTTAAGTCCCTAATGTCGGTTTTTCTTCAAATTGAGTCTCGTAACTTTTAAAATTTATCGTGGGACCTCAATTTATTCAATTTCACCAAAAAGGGGTTTAATTTTCCAAATTTCCAATTTGGTTCCCCAATTTTTCCAAAATTACCATTTTGCCATTCTTTCACAAAAATGGTAAGTTTTTCCCCAAAATTTCCAAAATTTCTCAATTGGTCCTCCAACATTATTTTCATGCCCAATTGACCCTCAATTTCAAAAAATTGTATTTTGGCCCCTTTAAATTTTGAAAATCCCCAAATTTTCCCCCAATTTCAACTTTTCAACACTACCGAATTTGATTTCATCAAATTAACCGATCAAACACTTCTAATTATTGAAATTGAGTTCCTGTTTATTCATACGATTCTAAGAAACTTTGAATCGCAGATTTTAACGTCGGAACGAGCTCAAACGGAGCTTTTTCGGAAAATAGACTATAGAGAGAGAAAGCTTCGATTACTCACCGCTGAAGGCACGACAGTCCGAGCTTTCGATCTGGGCAGATAGGTCTCGTCCTGAGGTTCATCCTAAAATCAAGTATTGTATCAATTGATGCAAAATTGGATTAGAATTTTGTCATTGAAATTCGGTCGACTCTCTCTCTAGCACCGATAAAAAATTATAAAGGGGAGCCGAATTGGCTTACCTTTCGGTCCTAATTCGGCCATGGAAAGGCTGAGGAAGTGTTGGGAGGGTTTGGTTTAGCCTGAGGAGGGCTTGAAATGGCCGATTTCAACTTGGCCGAAATAGGGCAGCTTCGGTTCGCCGAAGTTGCTTCACTATTCCATCATGTCGGCGCTTCTCCAACGATTCTCGGATTGACTGGAGTTTGCTATCAGATAGCTGTCTTCTCCCCAGTTCTAAAGACCCGACCTTTGTTCAAGTCGAAGCTCTGGTTCGAGCTTTACCGGGAAATGGAGCAGTAGAGAGAGAGAGAGAGAAGTGTTCAGGTGTGAGGAGAATGAAATGGGGATGACCTCTTTATATAGTCGTAAAACCCGTGTATTAAATGTGCGAGATTTATTACTATTATTAATATTACCATAAATTATTGGTATTAATTCCAATAATTTAATTTCAGTAATTAAATATATATTAATTGATGGCTATTTATGATAAGCCGTACGTTCGCATAAAAATTTTTGACTGAAATTTCGGGTTACAAAAAATTATACTTCCCAAAAGGTCACCCATCCTCACACTACTCTTAGGTAAACACGCTTAACTTTGAAGTTCTTATAAAATCTAGTTCACCTAAACCAATTTGGTTTTTCTTTTCTAATTTGTCTTACGTTTCTTTTTGAATGTTTAATAAATCCTTTGGATCAACCGAAAGTTGTAAATTTTCATATTGCTTATTTACAAATGTAAACCGATTTGGTTTTCTTATTCGGTTTGACTGGTTCTTTTCCCAGTTTTCCTTAACTCAAATGTGCAGGGTTTACAATCATGATACTTCCTTCCTTTGAAACATTTTCCAATTAAGGGATGGTTCCTTGCACTCCACATTATGTCCATCCGCCCATCAAAATTCCTTCAAGGGTACATCCCTCTAAAGTTTACTTTCATAGTGTATTTATTTATGTAGCGTTCAAATCTTCCTTATTTCAAGATTTCTTGATAATTATGTGAGAGGCTTGCCTATTTTTTTTCTTGGTTAATTTGGCCATTGGTCATGTTAAGGATTTCTTCCATCCTTCTTTTCCCGAGTATTTGGCCTTTTCGCCCCTCTCTTCTTTGTTGGAACTCAAATTATGGTTTTCCCATGTATTAGTTTGTTAATTGCCTCGCCTCAACCATTCCTTTAGTCTAAGTTTCTTAGGGCAGTTGTTTCTCGAGTACTCTTGTCCTTAATGTCCATCTCACTGACCTTTTTATGGTGTAGCCCCTTCTACTTCCCGGTCTTCCTTAGGGTGTCATTTGTTCCCTCTGACTATCTTGTTGTAACGACTTGCTTTCTCTTGTCCGGTTGGTCTGAACTTCCTATTTGGCATAGTTGCTTTTTCCAAGGTGATTTATTCCTATAATCCCAATACGTCCCGTTTGTCATCAAATGTTCGTCTTGTCTTCTCTTGTGGATGCACTCCTTTCTTTGCTCCTAAATTGCTTGGATTTTCTTCTTAAAGGGGGAATTCTCTTCAGCTATCCTTTGTTCCGTTTGTTGTTTTATTAAGGTCCTACCTTTACCCCTTTTTCCTTCTTACCACTTTGCTAAGATTTTCAAGAGTTTCCTCTTATCTGTGGTTGCAACTGGAGTCACGTCTCTTGGGATGGTATCCTTTCGAATTTCCTATAGTTGTGGGGTATTTATTCTTGGAAATTATTGTCCTGACTCCTGGCGATGTGGGACAGTTTTTCACTTCGTGTCCTATTCCCCTCTAGGTTAACTTGATTCCTGTCCTTTGTAGGGTTGGGCACTTCTCCACGTAGTGTTCCTATCATTCATGCTTATAATTACATGAACATAAGTGGTTCCTCCTAGCGTTTTCTTGGGAATTGTTAGTTTTGGTGCTCATTCGTCCTTAAGTCTAGATACCGTGAGAGTTTTTTTTCTTTTTGGAGTCTTCCTTGAAGATGACATCATTTGAGGGACAGGGTTTTTAGGAATTTGGAGTACTTCATTAATAGAGTAGTACAGTATGTTGGGGGGTTTTGGCCCTATTACAGAAAAATGGTCACCAAATAACTAGGGAGCTAAGAGATTCTTGATAAGCATCCTCCTATATAAGGTTATATGCCCCCTTTTATGGCTTCATGCTTGGCTTCCTTTATACTTAGAGTTGTGACCTCAATAGGTCCTGTCACCATTCTCTGGGATACTTCGTCATTTGCTCTTTTGAGATTCCTGCCATGCTTCAGGCATTTGTGAAGCCTCTAGGGTTGTCTTCCTACGAAGATAAGGTGTTGAGTAGAGCCATTCCTAGTTTTCTTGGTTCCTCTCCTGGGAGCCATCTAAAAATTTTAGGATAAATCCTATTAGTTACAATATTTTATCGTCTTAATTATGTATTCGAGGATACAGACTCTGATACCACTCTAGTTGTCACGCCCCGACCTGGCTTGCTTGGATCCCCGTGATCAACTCGCCACTCTCCCGATTTACTAAAGGGTTTCCCCTTATATTATAAACCATAAAGAGTACGACGTTCTTTAGACCTGCTCCTTTTTCCAGGAATATCATAAATAAAAAATGTATAGTAATTTAAATTAATCATACATATCTTGCAAGCTTTAATTAATTGCACAAGTCTTTTAAGGTTCGACTTTCTGGGACTTCCTGAAAGGGGTATAAGGGAGGGGGTGAGTACAACTACTCAGTGAATGGGATTAAAATCTTTTGAATTTCAAGAAAAATATTTATATGGACTGTGCAAGACTCCTATCTTTTCAAAAATCCCTTCAAAGAAAAATCAGGATTTTTCCATTATTTCTTAATTACCGGAGCGTCATCATCCAACACACATCCTTCATCATGAAGGTACACATTCGCAAGTCAGTATCACTACTGAACCCGCTAGTGGCTTCGGAGTGACTTTTCCTGCCACCCGGATAGAAGTACGACCACTTCTACCCTGGGAATGAGTGGATGTACGTGACATCCTACCCACAATCCCGAAATCACTTCTTCATGTCCGTATTAGGATAGAGACCTCATCCTGTCCCCACCCCGGTCTCATGCGCTTCGTGCTACTCCAGATTTCGCACAGACACCTAGAACGACAAACTGCCCTTATAGCCACTAGGTCATCCAGTGCCCTTAGGACGCATCACTACCCCTCATGGGCGTCTTGATGATCCTGTACTCACAGTGCATGCACAAACAATGTTTTCTTATATTGCCATGTAATCTGTGGTGCCACTAGTCCAACGGCCCCGACTCTCAACTCAACTTGTAGTTGTTTGTCTTGATTGGTCCGTCGACCTGTCATGCCGCATTGCCGCTAGTTGACTGAGCATGTCGGTCCTATCTTGGTACCATGGCCAAACAATTCACTTATTAAGTTTTATGGCACATATATCATGTTCGTTTATGAGCTCCTGTTCGTGCCAACTGGCCTTGGGCCCACTTTACAAGATTTTCAAAATCGGGCATTTAGCCCCCAAGTTCCAAAATTGAGGCCCCCGACCTATTAGATCTATTCGAGCTCCCATCGAGAAGGTCTCCCAAATTGTTTAAGCTTTGGCACACAGTAAGGGGAGACCACTTCCGACAAAACATATGTTTTGTCTATCCATTATATTGCGCGGGTATAAGGACACCTCCATTCATAACCGATGAACGGGTTTTCACGTGAGCTCTTCCATGTTGGCGTTCCCGGTACTTCGTGTTCCTACACGATATGAACATCCTTGTTCACTATTACTCGACTTAACAACCTTCATTCATTTCCAATGAATGAGAAAACCCAAACTTTTTAGTTATTTGCAAGTAGGTCCCTAAAGTTATTTCTTTTTAACTTTAAGTGTCCAAATGCAGGTTTTTCCTCAAATTAAGTCCCGAAACTTTTAAAATTTATCTTGGTAGCTCAATTTATTTAATTTCACAAAAAGGGGTTTAATTTCCCAAATTTCCAATTTGGTCCCCCAACTTTTCCAAAATTACCATTTTGCCCTTCCTTTACCAAAATGGTAAGCTTTGCCCCAAAATTTTGAAATTTCCTCAATTGGTCCTCCAACATTATTTTCATGCCCAATTGACCCTTAATTTCATAAAATTGTATTTTGGTCCTTTGATTTTCAAAAATCCCCAATTTTTCCCAAATTTTCCGCCAATTTCAACTCATTAACACAATCGAATTTGATTTCATCAAATTGACCGATTAAACACCTCCAATTGTTGAAATTGAAGTTAAAATTGAGTTCCTCCATTCTCTTACAATTCAATAGCACTTTGAATCGTAAGTTTTGATGCTAAAACGAGCTCAAACAGAGCTTCACCGGAAAATGGACTATAGAGAGAGAAAGCTTCAATTACTCACCAGTGAGGGCACGACGGTACAAGCTTTCGATCTGGGCAGATAGCTCTCATCCTGAGGTTCAAATCAAGAATCACATCAATTGATGCCGAATTGAGTTAAGAATTTCATCATTGAAATTCTGTAGGTTCTCTCTCTAGCACTGGCCGGAAATTTCAGAGGGGGGCCAAATTAGCTTACCTTTCATTCCTAATTCAACTGTGGGAGGGCTGAGGAAGCGTTGGGAAGGCTTTATTTGGCCTGAGGAGGGCTCGAAATGGCAGATTTTAGCTTGGTCAAAATAGGGCAGCTTCGGTCCGCCGGAGCTGCTTCACTGTTCCATCATGCCGGCGCTTCTCCAACGATTCTTGGATTGACTAGAGTTTGCTCTCAGATAGTTGTCTTCTCTCCTGTACTAAAGAGCCTGACCTCTCCTTCCGAGGTTAAAAAAAATGTTCAAGTCGAAGGTTTGGTTCTAGCTGCATCGAGAAATGGAGAAGTAGAGAGAGAGAGAAGTGTTAAGGTATGAGGAGAATGAATGGGGATGACCTCTTTATATAGGTGTAAAAATCGTGTATTAAATGGGAGAGATTTATTACTAGTATTAATATTGCCATAAATTATTGATATTAATTTCAATAATTTAATTTTAGTATTAAATTATTTGTATTAATTCCAATAATTTAATATAGGTATTAAATTATTGGTATTAATTACAATAATTAAATATATATTAACTTCAGAATTCTCATGGATTCTCGTTCACCTGAACCAATTTAATTTTTCTGTTCTAATTTGTGTTAAGTTTCTTTTACAAGGTTTAATAAACCTTTTGGATCACCCGGAAGATGTAAATTTCCAAATTGCTTGTTCAGAAATAATCGGGTTTGTAAACCGTCTCGGTATTCTTACTCGGTTTGACTGGTTTTTTTCCCAATTTTTCTTAACTCAAAAGTGCGGGGTTTATATTACGTGTCATTTTCACATCACTCCCCTAAGTTGTGGCGTTTAAAATACCATTAAGTAGTGAGTTTTCATTGCCGAGGTACTTATCATCCCAACTAGGTATGATATAAAAATCCCACTCACCCGATAGTGTAGTGAAATACCTCTTAGTCGGCTTATTGACCTTACTCGAACTCGTCTTAGTCGGCGTTCTTGGTACTTTGTGTTCCTATATGATATGAACATTCTTGTTCATTATTATTTGGCCTAACAGCCCTCATTCATCCCAAATAAATGAGAAAATTAAACTTATTCTTTATTTGCAATTAGGTTCTTGATAGTTATTTTTCTTTAACTTTAAGTCTCTAATGTTGCTTTTTCCTCAAATTGAGTCCCAAAACTTTTAAAATTTATCTTAGGATCTCAATTTATTCAAATTATCAAAAAGGGGTTAAATTTCCCAAATTTCCAATTTGGTCCCCCAATTTTCCAAAATTACCATTTTGCCCCTGCTTTACAAAAATGGTAAGTTTTGCCCAAAAATTCTAAAATTGCCCAGTTGGTCCTCTAACATCTTTATCATGCCCAATCGGTCCTCAATTTTATGATATTGCACTTGCGACCCTCTAAGGTTTGAAATTTCCAACTTTCCCCCAATTTTCCCCCTAATTTCAACCTTCTAACTCTGGTGAATTTTATTTCATCAAATTGACCGATCAAATGAGTTTAATTATTGAAATTGAAGTTAAATTAGAATTCCTACACCTTCATACGATTCAATTGCACTTTGAATCGCATGATTTGATGTTAGAATGAGCTCAAATGGAGCTTCACAGAAAAAAAGGACTTAGGGAGAGAAAGCTTCGAAAGCTTTCCGTCGGGGGCACGACGGTCCAAGCTTTCAGTTTGGGCAGATAACTTGTGTCCTAAGGTTACTCCTAGGACCAAGAATTGCATCAATTAATGCCGAATTGAGTGAGAATTTCATCATCGAAGTTTTGTAGGTTCTCTCTCTAGCACTGGTCGGAAATTACATAAGTGAGCCAAATTGGCTTAACTTTTAGCTCTAATTCAGCTGTAGGAGGGTTGTGGAGGTGTTGGAAGGTCTTGGTTTGGCCTGAGAAGGGCTTGAAATGGCTTATTTCAGCTTGGTCGAAACAGGGCAGCTTCGGTCCACCGTTGCTGCTTCACTATTCCATCACGCCAGCGCTTCTCCGGCGACCCTCGGAGCAAATGGAGAGTAGTTGACTTCTCCCTAATTCTAAAGAACCCAACCTCACCTTGTTTGGCTGAGAAAAGTGCCCAAGACGGAGCTCTGGTTTGAGCTTCACCAAAAAATGGAGTAGTTGAGAGAGAATGTAGTTTTTAAGTGTGGAGAGGATGAATGGGGAGGGGCTTCTCATCCGTCTAATTGGGGCCTTAATGGTAGTTATTCATTGTTTGAAACTCCCTGGCTAGAGACTTTTCAGCTTCGCCGACGTTGCATGATTTTTTGGTGAGTGAACAGTGCTGTTATCTGAAGGAAGAGCACGACATTGTTCCGAACCAGACCGGACCGGTCTGAACCAGGTTCAAAGCTTAAACTAGCCGATTCACCCCCAATTCGACCAAATTTTTAAAATCTAAAACTTTCTAAATTTATCTAAATTCATTTTCTATCCAATGATGGCCCCAAATCTCAAATTTGATTTTTTTTAAGCCACCTAGAAAAATGAATTTAGAATCCGGTTCAATAGTAGTTCAAACTGGTCCAAATCGGTTCAGATCCAATTTACCTTAACCGGTTTTATTTTCTTCTCCAATTCACCCAAAATTCCTTTTTCATGACTTTTGTAACTCCTTAGGTCCCTCAGTGTCATGCTCCGACCCAATTTGGTCGGATCCTCGTGAATAACCCGCCACTCTTACGGTTTATTAAAGGGTTTCCCCTTATTATAATCCATAAAGAGTAAGGCATCCTTTAAACCCGCACCATTTCCTAGAATAGCATCATCAAAACTGCATGAAATTTTAAACTTTATATACCTGTCTTACAGGCATCTTAGTTGATGGTCTTTCAAGATAGGCTTTCCGAGATTTCCTGAAAGGGATATAAGGGAGGGGGTGAGTACGACTACTCAGTGAATGGGTTTTCGAAGGTCTACTTTTAACTTTTAAGAAAAACATTTATATGGAGTGTTCCAGACTCCTTTCTTTTCAAAAAATCCCTTCATTTAAAAATTTGGGTTTTTCCATTATTTCTTAGTTACCGGTGTGTCATCACCCAACACACATCCTTCATCATGAAGGTTACACACATTCGCAAGTCAATATCACTATTGAACTCGCTAGTGGCTACGGAGCGACTTTTCCTACCACCCGGATAGAAGTACAACCACTTCTACCTTGGGAATGAGTGGATGTACATGACATCCGACCCACAATCCCAAAATCACTTCTTCATGTCCGTATGAGGACAAACTCATCCTGTCCCCATCCCGGTCTCATGCGCTTGGTGCTACTCCAAATTTTGCACAGACACTTGGAACGACGAACTGCCCTTATAGCCACCAGGTCGTCCAGTGCCCTTAGCACACACTACTACCCCTCATGGGTGTCTTGATGATCCCGTACTCATAGTGCATGCACAAACAATGTTTTCTTATATTACCATGTAATCTGTGGTGCCACTAGTCCAACGGCCTCGACTCTCAACTCAACCCGCAGCTGTTTGTCTTGACTAGTCCATCGACTTGTCATGTCGCACTGCCACTATTTGACTGAGCATGTCGGTCATATCTTGGTACCATGGCCAAAAAATTCACTTATTATGTTTTATGGCACATATATCATGTTTGTTTACGAGCTCCTACTCGTGCCAACTGGCCTTGGGCCCGCTGTACGAGATTTTCAAAAATCGGGCATTTAGCCCCCAAGTTCCAAACTGAGGCCCCTGGCCTATCAGAGCTATTCGAGCTCCCGTTGAGAAGGTCTCCCAAATAGTTTAAGCATTGGCACACAGTTAAGGGAGAACACTTCCGATAAAATAGGTTTTCACTGTCCATTATACCAACCGGTATAAGGACATCTCCGTTCATAACCGATGAACGGGTTTTCAACTTCCTTCGAGGAAGTCTCATCATACCAGCCGGGTATGATCTACTTACAACAGGTAAGTAGTTTTTTTTCGCAAAATTTTCACATCACTTTCTCTAAGTGGTGATGATTAAAATAACACTAAACAGTGGGTTTTTATATCGAGGTATTTATCATCCCCTACCGGGTATAATATAAAATTTCCACTGACAACAGGTAAGTGGTTTTTATCTTTAAGTTGTGCTCATCATCCCAATCGGGTATGATGTTAGTAAACCCACTTACCCGTTAATGCCGTGAATTCCACAAGACTGGTTCTTTGTATTCATGCGAGCTTGTCCTTGCTGGCGTTCTCGGTATTTCGCATTCCAACATGATATGAACATCTTGGTTCATTATCCTTCTGCCTAATCGCCTTCATTCATTCCAAATGAATGAGAAAGTCAAACTTTCATTTATTTGCAATTATGTCCCTAAAGTTATTTCTCTTTAACTTTAAGTCCCAAATGCCGGTTTTTCCTCATATTGAGTCCCGAAACTTCTAAAATTTATCATAGGACCTCAATTTATTCCATTTCACAAAAAGGGGTTTATTTTCCCAAATTTCCAATTTGGTCCCCCAACTTTTCCAAAATTACCATTTTGCCCTTCCTTTACAAAAATGGTAAATTTTGCCACAAAAATTTTAAAATTTCTCAATTGGTCCTCCAACATTATTTTCATGCCCAATTAACCCTCAATTTCATAAAATTTCATTTTGGTCATTTGAATTTCAAAAATCCCCAATTTTCCCTCAATTCCAACTTCTTAAAACAGCTGAATTTGATTTCATCAAATTGACCCATCAAACATTTCCAATTATTGAAATTGAGTTTCTACATATTCATACGATTCTTCAGAAACGTGAATCGCAAGTTTTAAATGCTGGGACGAGCTCAAATGGAGCTTCGCTGGAAAATGAACTATAGAGAGAGAAAGCTTCGATTACTCACCGGTGAAGGCACGACGGTTCGAGCTTTCGATCTAGACAGATAGCTCTCATCCTGAGGTTCATCCTAGAATCAAGAATCGCATCAATTGATATGGAATTGGATTAGAATTTCGTCATTGAAATTCGATCGACTCTCTCTAGCACCAATCGAAAATTATAAAGGGGAGCCGAATTGGCTTACCTTTCAATCATAATTCGGCCGTGGAAATGCTGAGGAAGTATTGGGAGGGCTTGGATTGGCCTGAGGAGGGCTTGAAATGGCTGATTTCAGCTTGGCCGAAATAGGGTAACTTCGGTCCGCCGGAGCTGCTTCACTATTCTATCACGCCGGCGCTTCCCCAACGATTCTCGCATTGACTGGAGTTTGCTATCAGATAGTTGTCTTCTCTCCGTTTCTAAAGAGCCTGACCTTTGTTCAAGTCGAAGCTCTAGTTTGAGCTTTACCGGGAAATGGAGCAGTAGTGAGAGAGAGAGAGACAAGTGTTCAGGTGTAAGGAGAAAGAAATGGGGATGACCTAATTAAATGAGCGTAAAACTCGTGTATTAAATGGGCGAGATTTATTAATAGTATTAATATTGCCATAAATTATTGGTATTAATTCCAATAATTTAATTTCAGTATTAAATTATTTGTATTAATTCTAATAATTTAATTTAGGTATTAAATTGTTGGTATTAATTACAATAATTAAATATATATATTAATTTATGGTTATGATAAGGCGTACATACAAATTTTTGACCGAAATTTCAGGTACAAAAAAATTCATACTTCCCAAGAGGTCACCCATCGTCACACTACTTTCGAGCAAACACGTTTAACTTTAAAGTTCTTATGGAATCTAGTTCACCTGAACCACTTTGGTTTTTGTTTTCTAATTTGTCTTAAGTTTCTTTTCCAAGGTTTAATTAACCATTTGGATCACCCGAGAGTTGTAAATTCCCAACTTGCCCGTTCAGAAATAATCAGGTTTGTGAACCGGTTCTGAATCCTCACTTGGTTTAATCGGTTCTTTTCCTAGTCTTCCTTAGCTCAAAAGGGCGGTTTTTACACTCGGGGTCCATAAATTTCCCTATTTGCCCTCTCTCTTTGGGTTCTAGTTCATAAACCGGCTCGGTTCATAAACCAGCTCAATTCGGTTCACCCGAACTAGTCTGGTTTTTCTCTCCCAATTTGTCCTAATGTTATTTTCCAAAGTTTATGAACTCTTTTTAGGTCATTCATGACTTGTAAATTCCCCAATTTTTCCTAATTCCCCTATGATCAGGTTTGTAAACTAGTTTGGTGTTTCTCACTCGGTTTGACTAGTCTTTTCCCAGTTTTTCCTTAATTCGAAAGGGTAGGGTTTACAATTCACTTGCTAGAAATTGAGCAACGCCAATGAAGATGAAAATTCTCTGGTTAGGGAGTTTCAGGCAATGAATGACCACCATTAATGCGCCAATCGGACGGTCAAGAAGTCCCCGAGCTTTCTATATAAAGACCCCTCCTCATTCATCCTCCTCACACCTGAAAACTCTACTCTCTCCCTACTGCTCCTTTTTCAGGTGAAGCTCGAACCAGAGCTCCGATTTGGGCATTTTTCTAAGCTGAAGAAGGCTTGGTTGGGTTTATTAGATCCGGGGATAAGTCATCTACCCAATGGTAGTCTCCATTTGCTCCGAGGGTCGCCTGAGAAACGTTGGTGTGATAGAATAGTGAAGCAGCTCTGGCGAACTGAAGCTGCCCTATTTCGGTCGAGCTGAAAATGGCCAATTTGAGCCCTACTCTGGCCAAACTAAGCTCTCCTAAAACTTCCTCAGCCCTCATACGACCGAATTAGAGTGAAAAGGTAAGTCAATTTGGCCCCCCTCTATGAATTTCGATCGGTGCTAGAGAGAGAACCGACAGATCTTTATTGACCAAATTCTCCCTCAATTCGACATGAATTCAGATGATTCTTGATTTAAGGAGGAACCTTAGGATGTGAGCTATATGCCCTGATTGAAAGCTTGGACTGTCGCGCCCCCGACGGAACATGAAGTACCGGGAACGCCAGCCAAGACAAGCTCGTGTGAAGGCAAAAATCCAGTCAAGAAGAATTCATTGCATTAACGGGTAACCAAGGGAAAACTTGCCCAAAGACCTCCAGTTAATTACATCTGTAAGACAGGTATGTTAAGTTTAAATTTCATGTAGTTTTGATTTATGTTATTCTTGTAAACGTGCAAGTTTAAAGGATGCCTTACTCCTTACGGTTTAAAGAATGGGAAAACCCTTAATAAACCAGGAAAGTGGTGTGTTGATCACGGGGATCTGATCAAACCGGGTCGGGGCGGGACAACTACTATGTGGAATTTTAACATCACACCTAGTTGGAGTGATGTGAAAAACATGCAGAAAAACTATTTACCGGTTGTAAGTAGATCATACCTGGTTGGTATGATGAACTTCTTGGAAGGAAGTGGAAAACTCATTTACTGGTTATAAGCAGAGATGTCATCACACCTAGTTGGTGCGATAAATGAGTGAAAAGTTATTTTTGTTAGAAGTGTTCTCCCTTGACTGTGTGCCATTGATTAAAAATTTTGGGAGACTTTCTTGACGAGAGCTCGAATAGCTCAGATAGACCAGAGGCCTCAGTTTTGGAACTTGGGGGCTAAAATGTCCGGTTTTGAAAATCTTGTACAATGGGCCCAAGGCCAGTTGGCACGAGCAAAAGCTCATAAATAAACACGCTTTTAAGCCATAAAAATTTTAATGAATGATATGATTTGGCCATGGTATCAAGATAGGACCAACATAATTGATGGATTGGTGACAGTGCGACAAGACTAGGTCGACGGACCGGTTTAAACAAACAGCTGGAGATCGAGTTGAGAGTCGAGGCCGTTGGACCAGTGGCACCAAAGATTAATGGCTAATATGGAAAACTTTGTTTGTGCATGCACTGAGGTTTGGGACCAACAAGATATAAAGAGGTTAGTGATGCATCGTAAGGGCTACTGAACGACATGGTGGAGATAAGGGCAAATTGTTGTGCCAGCAGTCAGGGAAGCTTGACATAGCTTCATGCGCATAAGACCAAGGTGGGGTCGGGATGAGATCTCTGTTGTAAGACTCATCCTTTGATAATGAGGAAACTGATAAATAACTGGTCAATTTCAAATTTTAAAACTGAATCGGTCTACAAGTTTGATTATTAGAAAATGGGCAAATGGAGAATTTACAATTGTTGTGTGACTCAAAATGATTCATAAACTTTGAAAAAAAAACCTTAGGACAAAATGGGGAATAAAAATTGGATCGGTTCAAGTGAACTGGGTCCGAAACGAATAGCACTATTTTATGAACTAAATAGACTCTTGAATCGAAATTGATAGAGAGAGGGTAGAGTACGAAGTTTATGGATCCCAATGACCCAAAGAGTCCCAAAAGTCATGGAAATGGACTTGAGAAGGAATTGGAGATGAAAACCAAACTGGTTCAGGTGAACTGGATATGAATCGGTTTGGACCGGTTTGAACCACTATTGAACCGGATTCTAAATTCATTTTTCTAGGTGGCTTAAAGAATTCAAATTCGAGATTTGAAGCCATCATTTGATAGAAAATGAATTTAGATGAATTTATAAATTTTTAGATTTGAAAAATTCAGTCAAATGAGGGGTGAACTGGCCAATTTAAACTTTGAACCCAATTCAAACCGGTCCGGTCCAATTCAAAACAGTGTCGTCTTCTTCCTTTCATATAACAGCACTGTTCACTTGCTGGAAAATCGAAGCAGCGTCGATGAAGAAGAAACATTTCCATTTGATACGTTTCAGACCATCAATTTCGATCATAAAGGTGCCAAACAGACGACCGATGAGTCCCCGAGCTCCCTATATAAAGAGCCCCTCTCCATTCATCCTCTCTACACCTGAAAAGCTCACTCTCTCTCAGTTACTTAGTTTTTTGGCGAAGCTTGAACCAGAGCTCTAATATAGGGTCATTTTTTAGCCAAAGAAGGTAAGGTTGAGTTCCTTAGAAATGTGGAGAAGTCAGCTACACGATGATGACATCCATTTGTTACGAGAGTCATAGGAGAAGCATCGGTGTGATCGAATAGTGAAGTAGCTCCGACGGACCGAAGCTGCCCTATTTCAACCAAGATGAAATCGGCTAATTTGAGCCCTCCTCATGCCAAATCAAGCCCTCCCAACACTTCCTCAGCCTCCCACAGTTGAATTAGGACATAAAGGTAAGCCAATTTGGCTTCACTCTACAATTTTTTATTGGTGTTAGAGAGAGAGTCAGTCGAATTTCAATGACAGAATTCTAATCCAATTCAACATCAATTGATGTCATTCTTGATCCTAGGAAGAACCTCAAGAGTAGAACTACCTGCCTAGATAGAAAGCTCAGACTGCCGAGCCCTCACCGAACATTAAGTACCGGGAACGCCAACAAGGACAAGCTCGCGTGAATATATGGAACGAGTTTAGTAGAATTCACTGCATTAACAGTGAGTGGGATTTTATATCATACCCACTTTGGGATGATAAGTACCTCGAAATGAAAACCCACTGCCAAGTGGTATTTTAAACATCACAACTTAGTGGAGTGATGTGAAAATCATGCAGAAAAACTACTTACCGGTTGTAAGTAGATCATACTCGATTGGTATGATGAAACTTACTCAAAGGAAGTTGAAAACTCGTTCATTGGTTATGAGCGGAGATGTCCTTATAACCGGTTGGTATAATGGACAATTGAAAACATATTTTTGTCTGAAGTGCTCTCCCCTAACTGTGTGCCAATGCTTAAGCAATTTGGGAGACCTTCTTGATGAGAGCTCGAATAGCTCTTATAGGTCAGGGGCCTCGGTTTCGGAACTTGGGGGCAATTGTGCCCGGTTTTGAAAATCTCAAATAAGTGGGCCATAGGCTAGTGGGCATGAGCAGGAGCTCATAAACAAACATGAGATATGTGTCATAAAACTTTAATAAATGAATTGTTTGGCTTTGGTACCAAAATAGGACTGACATATTCAGTCAACTAGTGGCAATGCGACATGACGGGTCTCCGGACCAGTCAAGACAAACAGCTGTAGGTTGAGTTGAAGGTCGGGGCCGTTGAACTAAGGGCACCACAGATTACATGGCATGATAAGAAAATACTGTTTGTGCATGCACTATGATTACGGGATCATCAAGACGCCCATGAGGGGTAGTGATGCGTCCTAAGGGCCATGGACGACCTGGTGAGTATAAAGGCAGTTCGTCGTACTAGGTGACCATGCAAAATTTGGAGTAGCACCAAGTGCATGAGATTGGGGTGGGGACGGGATGAGGTCTCTATCCTCATACAGATACGAAGAATGGATTTCGGGATTGAGGGTCGGATGTCACGTAAATCCACTCATTCTCAAGGTAGAAGTACACGTACTTCTATCTAGGTGGCCGGTAAAGTTACTCCGACGCCACAAGTGGGTTCAGTAGACGTACTAGTCTATGAATGTGTGTTTGACCTTCATGATGAAGGATGTGTGTTAGGTGATGACACACCGTGATTAAATAAGGAAATTGTGGAAAAATCCCAATATTTAAAAATGAAAGGATTTTTAAAATAAAGGAGTATGGCACACTCAAATACAATTTTTTTTTCCTAAAAGTTAAAAGTTGTGAAAATCCATTCACTGAGTTGTAGAAACTCACCCCTCCTTTCTATCCCTTTTTCAGTAAAATAGAAAATACCCAAAAAAGGTAAAACTTGGCGAATGTGCGCTGATTATCAAACTATTAATAGTAGCATAATAATGTTTCGTCACCCTATTCCTTATTTAGATGATTTGTATGGATCTTATTTGATTTTAAAAAGAAATCTTAAAAGTGAATATAATAAAATTCGAATTAAACATGACTTGAAAACTTTACTGAAAACAAAACTTGGTTTATATGATTGGTTGATTATGATATTTTTGTTTGAATAATGCAACTAATACTTCTATTAGAATATTGAATTATTTCTTAAATACTTTTATTTAAAAGTTGGTTGATGTATATTTTTATTATATAATAATATCTCATATGTCCTTACATAAACATGAAATATATTTAAAAGTGGCCTTAAATATTTTTAGGAAATATATGTTATTTTCTAATTTTTGGAAATATATATATTGTATTAATAATCTTATATTTTCTAAATATGTTACTATTTCTAAATTGATTGTAATTAAAAAGGAAATTAAGGCAACTCAAGATTGGCCAACACCTTATTTGGTAAGTGAGATGAGAAGTTTTCTTAGATTTACTTATTTTTATATGGATTATATTACTAAATTTAATAATTGTCCTATACATCTCACTATGTTTTTAGAAAAGAATATTTTATTTAAATTATGTTATGTACAAGAAAATATATTCAAATATTTAGAGGATAAACTAACTAGTTTCCATTTTACTGCATTACCTAACTTTTCTAAATTATTCAAACTTAATTGTGAAGTAGCAAAAATTGGTAGTTTAGATATATTGATTATATATTTTAGTGAAAAGTTGAGCAAAGTAGCCTTCAACTAATAATGAGATATTTATGTTTTCTCAACCTCTACAAATAAGGCAGCTAAGGCCAAAAGATTATGTGATTCACATGAATCATATATTTGGTTTGCGCCTTAAGAGGCAACATAGGTTAAATAAGCGTCATGCAAGGTGGGTGGTTTTCGTCAAGACTTTTCCATATGTGATCAAGTATAGACAAGATATGAAATATATAGTTATCGATGCACTATCACAAAGGTATGTCTTTCTTAAATTACTTGATACTAAATTGCTTGATTACATTATGAAATTGTATGCAAATTATTATAATTCTTGTGAAGAGTTTGAAAGTTATATAATTTGCTTGTTTAAGAAGTTTCACTTGCAAAATTGGTTTATGTCTCAGGAAAATAAATTATTTATCTCTTAATTTTATTTATGTAAGTTACTTGTTAAGAAATCATATGTATTAGAACTTATTGAACAATCTATGGTAGCTAAGATTATTGCAATATGTCGGGAGTATTCTTTGGGTTCATATATGAAAAAAAAATGAGGAAATTTTGTTTTCATTTCATTACAAGTAAAGAAGTTAATTTTAATCAACAATTCCATATTTTATATATTACTATTTCAATTCTTAGAGTATTTGTTTTTATTGATATTCTTATGGAATTTATTTATGGATTACTGAGGATTAAGAAGAGAATATACTTTATATTTATCATAGTTAGACAATTCTTAAAAATAACATATTTATTTCAATATCATAAAACTAAGGATGTATCAAATGTTATTTATTTATTACTTAGAGAAGTTTTTATATTGCATTATATTTCTAGAATTATAAAAGTTAATTATGATTATAAATTCTTGAGTTACTTCTGGAAT
Source organism: Trapa bicornis (assembly GCA_030064425.1). Classification (NCBI taxonomy): domain Eukaryota; kingdom Viridiplantae; phylum Streptophyta; class Magnoliopsida; order Myrtales; family Lythraceae; genus Trapa; species Trapa bicornis. Next base: position 2,543,079 of record CM057745.1, read on the forward strand.
ATTTTGTGGAGTAAATTGGAAAGTTGTTTATTCCTTTAGATTAGATATAATAGTTATATTCCTTATATGATTAGATTTTCATTATTAAAATTTGTTTATTGTTTTAATTTATTACCTCATTTAGATTTAATATTATTTAATAATGCTGAGTTAGTAAGTTTAGTTTGGAAGAGGAAGGATAAGTTTATAAAACAAATTCAGAGGACAACGTATGAAAATTAAGTCAATCAGGGATTTAAAAAATTTGTTTTTTATTCAGGACAACGTATGAAAATTGTTTTAAGAAAATAGTTGGTTTATCTATTGGAGTGTTGAAGCTAATCAATTACATTTTTAATATTCCTAATTTAATATATTTTTTTTATGTAGGTGACTAGGAGATCTAAGATTTGAGTACAAATCATTTTCAAGAGAGGGAGAATGATGTGAATCAAATTGGGCACTCTGTGATTCACAAGTTAAAGGCTAAAAGATTTGAAGAAGCATTGAATGGACTAATTAGAACAATTGAAGAAACCCAAGTGGAAGCCCAAAGGATGAGTCCAATAAGATCTTAAGCCCAAAAGGAAGAGCCCAATAAGATCTCAAGCCCAAAATGAAGAGCCCAATAAGATCTCAAGCCCAAAAGAAAATCCCAATAAGATCTCAAGAATATAATTCAAATTTGAATTTAAAGTGGGAGATTTATCATAAATTTTCTAGAAGATCAAATTAGGAAACAATATATTTTCTACATATGTTCAAGAAATATATTAGTAATATTTTCTATATAGTTGGCATGTCAACCCCAATATTTTATTTCCTTATTTAGATAATTACTAATATTCTCAAGTGCCTATAGAAAGCTAACTTCAGAGCATTGTAAAGATAGATCTTTGATTTCAATTTTATTGTGAGTCTTATGTCTTCTTTCTCTTTTGAGAGAACTTTTGAACTTATCAAGTTTTTACTTATGGAGTTCAAGCAATCAAACTTATCACTAGGGTTTTCTAGGAGCTCTTCTTAGAGGTGTTTGGTGTGGCATCTACTTCTATCCATACCTTGTTTTCTCAACCAAACAAGGTATATTCTATTCTTTTTACTTGCATCGTGAAAGTCTTAGGGTCTATTCTATATTTGGTGTAGGGTGCCATTAGTATATTGGCAGGGTTTGCATCAGGACTTCCTGTTGTTATACTTTCTCTCTATCTTTCCGTGGTGGACTCTATACTTAATTTCTTTTCCTTATCGATCAGCTTCTATTCATGTAGTTCCTTTTGGAATGTTATACTTCATCCCATTTTTTTTTATCTTCAATTCTCAGAAGTTCTTAGTCTCTCAAAAAGTCACCTACTCTTGGATGGTTGCTCCTCCAACTCTTTTCCTTTTCTTAGGATCTCCATTAGATGAATTTATCGTGTTTCTATGGTAAGTCTTAAGGGTTGAGTTTAACTATCCATAACCCATTCTTCCTTAAGGAAGATTCCCTTTTTATTTAAACTCTTATTATCATACACTTAAATTTCTCAAGGAAGCTTAGGAGTTTTAATAAAATTTCACTTTCATTTATTCAGTAAATATTTTCTTCCCATAATTTGGCTTATTACAGGAATTATCTACCCCCTAATCCCTTGGGGTCATAGGGCTAGAGTTAACTCTAGAATGATTTTGGATCTCTTGATCAGAATGCTCTGAAGAACTGATTGGGGTCCCTTCGTGCTCCTTAATAGGACGAATTCCATGTATGGCCTCCAATCCGTACCGCCTTAGTACTTCCACCTCACACTCATAAGTCCACTTCATCCATTGAGACGGGTTGAAGTTAGGTTGAGTGGGTGGAGGTACTTGGTGGACCTTCATGAAGGTGGCATATGTATCCCAATAATTATCCCAAACCTCCTTCTTGGTGGGATTCCTCTTCGATTGTTGTGGCATTGGAGGAGGAGGAGTTGGACTTCTAGGAGGTGTTGCTGGTTCTTCTTATCTAGGAGGAGGGTATATGATACCTTATGGTTCTAATAGGGCTCCAACTAGTTTACGATGGTCTTCTACCATGTCCTTGGGCACCCTTTTTTCGCCCTTTAGAAACCTTTGAACGACTTCCTCCCTTGGGTTGGATGTCTTTTTCACGATTATAAGGGAAGGACTGGATTTTTCTGCAAATTTCCTAGGAACTTTCCTTCCTACACGATAGTTTAGAGTTGGGTTAATATCAGGGCATAATATTGATAATGTTTTAAGGGAACTAGGCTCTGATAACACTCTAGTTGTCACACCCCAACCCAGTTTGGTTGGATCCCTGTGAACAACTCACCGCTCTCTCAGTTCAAGAGGAGTTTCCTCTGACTTTAACTCGAGATGAGCCAGGAGTAATTTCGACCTTGTTCCCTCCAAAGACATATATCAAATCAAATGCAAGCTTAAGGAAAATTTAAGTATACCTGACATAGGGTAAGGCTTAGTATTATTCCTAGTCATGTACAAATGCATGGACTTGGTCTTGAATTTAATTCTTGATTCCTTGAGTTAGTGCTAAACCATGAGATATCTTCATTGTGAATTCCTACAAAAAAGATATAATATTACTCGGCAGATATCCGACAATGGTGTTAGTATTTAAAAATATATCCTTGTACATAGGTACTGTAAAGACATGTAAACTTATAAAATTATTTTTACTCTCTTTCTTTTCAATTTTGTCTTTTCTCTATTCTATTTCAATGTCGCCTTTTATCTCTTTATTTTCAATTCTGGCTTTTGTTTCTTCTTTTTTAGCTTTGCCTTTTATCTCTTCCTCTTCAATTTAAACTTCTGTTTCTTCTTTTACCAAACCTGACTTAATCATAGTAATCTCCATCTCTTTAAAGAATTTATCAAGGCACTTACTGCATGATTCCCAATAGTAGTTGCTAGGAACAAATCGTTGGCGCATAATTACTTTCAGCTCCCTACATGACTCCACGGGGTGTTCATGGTTGCATCTTCTGTCTTTCACCAATTGGTCCCACCATGTAATTGCATAATCTGAAAATGCAAAGGATGCAACTCGAACCTTTCTTGCTTCATAGTAATTGCGATTTTAAAAGAACTTAACCATCGTCTTTTCCCATTGGATATATTCTTTCGGGTCCTCCTTTCCATAGAATAATGGTATATTCAAATCATACAGGTTATCAGTCATTGGTCTTCTTCTTGTTGTATATTGCTCATGATCCCTTCCTTCCTCCAAACAATCTAATCGTGTGTGTAATGACTCAATTGCTGACTTCACCATCCGTCTCGTTTTGCTCATCATGTTTTGAACGAACTGAGGGGAACTGTCCTCTGTCCATGTATTTCTTCGTTGTTGTGACTTGTAATCTTGCCAATTGTTAGAAACAAAAGAACCTCAAAACTCGCCCTCACATGTTTCTCTCAATCACTCTTGTTTCACACTCAAATGGCTTTTTCTTAAAGATTTAAAACACTCTTGCCTTTTCCCACTCATATGTCTTCTTTCAATTTTAATTGAACTAAAGGACAAATCGTTTTAATAAAGTTGTTCAACTTGAGGAACAATCAAGACAAATCAATAGAGTTTCAAAAAAGCAATTCTAAAAAGGATTTAAGTGTAAGGTATGTGAATATTAAAAAAATATAGGAAGAAGAATAAAATATAAGAGAGTATAATGAATAAGATACTGAATGTATACTTTTGTGCCTTTTTTTTCCTTTTTTTCCTTTTTGCCTTTTATAATTCTTTTTTTTTCCTTGCCTTTTTTTATTCTTTTAACTTTTTTGCACGCTTTTTTTTATCATGAATTTTTTTATATTTTTTTGGCTTTTTTTTAAACAATATCTTTGACTTTTTCTATTATAAAGAAAGTAGATAAAAAAGATGAGATTTTTTTTATAGAGAATAGAAGTAGAAAGAAGATAATGAAAATATACTAGATGGGAGAAAATGATATTTTTTTATACGGTATAGAAATATATAAAAGATAAGAAAAGTAGAACGAAATTTGAAAGGATAGTATTGAACTTGTCGTGCAACCGTGTGCTCTGATACCAACTTATGCGAACCCCGCCAATATACTAACGGCACCCTACACCAAATATGGAATAGACCCCAAGACTTTCATAACGCAAATAAACAGAATGGAATATACCTTGTTTGGTTGAGAAAACAAGGTATGGAGAGAAGTAGATGCCGTACCAAACACCTCTAAGAAGAGCTCCTAGAAAACCCTGGTGATAAGTCTAATTGCTTGAACATCACAAGTAAAAACCTGATAAGTTCAAAAGTTCTCTCAAAAGAGAAAGAAGACATAAGCCTCACAATAAAATTGAAATCAAAGATCTATCTTTACAATGCTCTGAAGTTAGCTTTCTATAGGCACTTGAGAATATTAGTAATTATCTAAATAAGGAAATAAAATATTGGGGTTGACATGCCAACCATATAGAAAATATTGCTAATATATTTCTTGAACATATCTAGAAAATATATTGTTTCCTAATTTAATCTTCTAGAAGATTTATAATAAATCTCCCACTTTAAATTCAAATTTGAATTATCTTCTTGAGATCTTATTGCGATTTTCTTTTGGGCTTGAGATCTTTTTGGGCTCTTCCTTTTGGGCTTGAGATCTTATTGGACTCATCCTTTGGGCTTCCACTTGGGTTTCTTCAATTGCTCTAATTAGTCCATTCAATGCTTTGAGAAGGGCTCTAATTGGCTGATTTCAGCTCGGCCGAAATAGGGCAGCTACGGTCCGCCGGAGCTGTTTCATTGTTCGATCACACCAGCGATTCTCCAGCGACCCTTAGAGAAAATGGAGACTATAGGTATGTAGCTGACTTCTCCTCGATCCATAGAACCTGACCTCGCCTCGTTTGGCTCAAAAAAGTGCCCAAGTCGGAGCTCTGGTTCGAGCTTCATCGGAAATTGGAGCAGTTCAGGGAGAATGGAGTTTTCAGGTGTGGAAAGGATGAATGAGGAGGGGCTCTTTATATAGGAAGCTCGGGGACTTCTTGGTGGTCATTCATTACTTGAAACTCCCTCGCCGTAGACTTTTCAGCTTCGTCGGCGCTACGCGATTTTCCTGCAAGTGAACAGTACTATCATCTGAAGGAAGAAGACAACAATGTTCCAAATCGGACCGTACAGGTCCGAATCGGGTTTAAAACATAAACCGACTGGTTCACCCCCAATTCGACCGAATTTTTCAAATATAAAAATTTCTAAATTCATTTTCTATCTAATGATGGCCTCAAATTTGAAATTTAAAATTTTTAAGCCACCTAGAATAATGAATTTAACCTCCGGTTCAATAGTGGTTCAAACTAGTCCAAACCAATTCAATCCAGTTCGGATCCAGTTCACCTGAACCGATTTGGTTTTCATCTCCAATTCATCCTAAAGTCCTGTTTCATGCTTTTGTATCTCTTTAGGTCACTTGGGATCCATAAATTTCCTGGTTTGCCCTATCTCAATCGGTTTCGGTTCATAAACTGGTTCAATCCCGTTGGATCCAATTCATCTGAACCAGTCTGGTTTTTCTCTTCCAATTTGTTCTAAGATTCTTTTACAAGGTTTTATGAATCCTTTGTGTCACTCGAAAGTTGAAATTTTCCAAATTACCCGTTCTCTAATGATTAGTTTGTGAACCGGTTAGGTTTTCTCACTCTATTTGACCAGTTCTTTTTCACAATTTTTCTTAACTCCAAAGAGTGGCGTTTACAACTCTCCCCTCCTTTTAGGAGTTTTATCCCCAAAACATAATTCACATATTTCATATCTGGATTAATTTCCTTTAATGTCCACTTCCTCCTCAACTTTGGGCAAAATTTTTCCTCTAGAGTGTTCTTGCCCAGGATTTCAGGATTGGGAGTTCCAAAATACCAAATCATTCTAGTGTCTAATTGAAACCCTTAGCTTGATGTACTTTCGAGCGTTACGTACTTGTTTTCATGGATTTCTTTGTTATCTCCTTTTCGTCCTATTTTGACCCTTCCTTCATTCATTGTTTATTATAACTTCGGTCCAATTTTTTATATTTGACCTTGTCATGCTTACTAGCTAACTCTTCCTTACTTTGAGTCATATTTTCCTCAGGACTACTGGGCTTACATGCCCCTTATAGCATGACATTTTCTAGGGCCTGTTTCTATCCATTAGATTTCTAGAACATCTCCTTGAGAGTCGTTCTTAGCTTTTCGACCTTTTAGGGATCATATAACTTCATCCCTCTTTTCTTTTGATAGCATTACTCGACTACATTTTACTATTATCCTCTCATCCATCATGCCTTTGAAGTCATGTATCACATAACTGTATCGATTTCTCTTACCTACTCATCCTTTCCCAACTTCTTTATGGGGTCTTTTCAATTCCAATCAATGTGTTTCCTAATGGCTTACTAACATACGAGGATTCTTCCCTTCTTATGTCCTTCCTCTTCAAGGACTTTCATTTTTCCTTAATCCACTCTTACTCGCTCATGACCATTTCACGATTTATTATTTCAAGCTGACCCCTTTTTGTCTGTGTCGATTACTTTGTTTGGGGAGTTCCCTTCTTACGGATTCATTCTCTAGTATATCCCTCAAAGTAGAGATTTTTAACCTTAAGAACTACATACTCAACCTTCTTACCATTCCTTGAATATTTCTTTCTTCCTTTCTTCACATTCCTTTTTATATTGGATATTTTCCCACCATTAATCCTCAATTATCATAAAATTCTCATTTCTTAATTGGAGTACTTACCTCTCCAAGATTTCTTAGATGCATTTTACTCCATTGCCTTATTAGGCAGTCCACCCATGTCTTACTCGTACAATATCTTTTGATGTTATCTTCTGACTTACCCTTTTCTTGAGTTTAACTTACTACTTAGTTTCTCTTAATATGCTTCCATGGGTTCCTTTCACCTTAGCATGCATTTTATTTGCAAATTCCTCATCTCTTGTCACCTGGTTCTATTTCCTCTTTATTAGGTCATGTATCCTTTCTCAGGATTTCCTTATTTGGGAGGATTCTTACCCTTTTTGCCACGCCCCGACCCGGTTTCGTCGGATCCCCATGATCAACCTGCCACTCTCTCGGTTTATTAAAGGATTTCCCCTTATTGTAAACCGTAAAGAGTAAGGCGTCCTCTAACCTGCACCTTTTCCTAGAATAGCATAATCAAAACTGTATGAAATTTAAAACTTTACATACCTGCCTTACAAGCATCTTAGTTGACAATCTTTAAGGGGAGGCTTTCCGGGATTTCCTGAAAGGGGTATAAAGGAAGGGGTGAGTACGACTACTCAGTGAATGGGTTTTTAAAAGCTTTTGACTTTTAAGAAAAATATTTATATGGAGTGTGCCTAACTCCTTTGTTTTCAAAAATCCCTTCATTTAAAAATTCGGGTTTTTCCACCATTTCTTATTTACCACGGTGTGTCATCACCCCAACACACATCCTTCATCATGAAATGAAGGATACACACATTCTCAAGTCAGTATCACTACTGAACCCGCTAGTGGGTTCAGGGCGACTTTTCCTCTCACCCGGATAGAAGTACGACCACTTCTACCCTGGGAATGAGTGGATGTACGTGACATCTGACCCACAATCCTAAAATCACTTCTTCGTATCCGTATGAGAACAGAGACCTCATCTTGTCCCCACCCCGATCTCATTCGCTTGGTACTACTCAAAATTTCGCACAGACACTTGGAACGACGAACTGCCCTTATAGCCACCAGGTCGTCCAATGCCCTTAGGACGCATCACTACCACTCAAGGGCGTCTTGATGATCCCGTACTCACAGTGCATGCACAAACAATGTTTTCGTATATTGCCATGTAATATGTGGTGCAACTGGTCCAACGGCCCCGACTCTAAACTCAACCCGCAGTTGTTTGTCTTGACTGGTCCATCGACCTGTCATGTCGCACTGCCGCTAGTTGACTGAGCATGTCGGTCCTATCTTGGTACCATGGCCAAAAAATTCACTTATTAAGTTTTATGGCACATATATCATGTTCGTTTACGAGCACCTGCTCATGCCAACTAGCCTTGGGGCCACTGTACGAGATTTTCAAAATTGGGCATTTAGCCCCCAAGTTCCAAAACCGAGGCCCCTGACCTATCAGAGCTATTCGAGCTCCCATCGAGAAGGTCTCCCAAATTGTTTAAGCATTGGCATACAGTCAGGGGAGAGTACTTCCGACAAAACATATGTTTTCTCTATCCATTATACCACCCGGTATAAGGACACCTCCGTTCATAACCGATGAACGAGTTTTCAACTTCCTTCGAGGAAGTCTCATCATACCAATCGGGTATGATCTACTTACAACCGGTAAGTAGCTTTTCCGCATGATTTTCACATCACTTCCTCTAAGTAGTGACGTTTAAAATACCACTAAATAGTGGGATTTCATACCGAGGTACTTATCATACCTAACCGGGTATGATATAAAATTTCCACTCACAACTAGTAAGTGGTTTTAAAATTTTAAGTTGTGCTCATCATCTCAACTGGGTATGATGTTAGTAAACCCACTCACAATCGGTAAGTTGTTTTAAAATTTTAAGTTGTGCTCATCATCCCAACCGGGTATAATGTTAGTAAACCCACTCACCCGTTAATGCCGTGAATTCCACTAGACCGGTTCTTTTTATTCACGTGAGGTTGTCCTATCTAGCGTTCCTAGTACTTCGTGTTCCTACACGATATGAACATCTCGGTTCATTATCTTTCGGCCTAATCGCCTTCATTCATTCCAAATGAACGAGAAAGTCAAACTTTCATTTATTTGCAATTAGGTTCCTAAATTTATTTCTCTTTAACTTTAAGTCCCTAATGCCGATTTTTCCTCAAATTGAGTCCCAACACTTCTAAAATTTATCATAGGACCACAAGTTATTCCATTTCACAAAAAGGGAATTAATTTCTCAAATTTCCAATTTGGTCCTCCAACTTTTCCAAAATTACCATTTTGCCCTTCCTTTACACAAATGGTAAGTTTTGCACCAAAAATTCTAAAATTTCTCAAAACGTCCTCCAACATTATTTTTATGCCCAATTGGCCCTCAATTTCATAAAATTTCATTTTGGTCCTTCAAATTTCAAAAATCCCCAAATTTCCCCAAAATTTCCCCCCCAATTTCAACTCTTTAACACTGCTGAATTTGATTTTATCAAATTGACTGATCAAACACCTCTAATTGTTGAAATTGGAGTTGAAATTGAGTTACTACATGTTCATTCTAAGGAACTTTGAATCGCAGATTTTAATGTCGGAACAAGGTCAAACGGAGCTTCGCCGGAAAATAGATTGTAGAGAGAGAAAGCTTCGATTTCTCACTGGTCAGGGCATAACAGTCCGAGCTTTCGATCTGGGCAGATAGCTCTCATCTTGAGGATCATCCTAGAATCAAGAATCGCATCAATTGATGTCGAATTGAGTTAGAATTTCATCTTTGAAATTATGTGGGTCTTCTCTCTAGCACCGGCCGAAAATTACAGAGGGGCGGCCGAATTGGTTTACCTTATAGTCGTAATTCAGCTGTGGGAGGGCTGAGTAAGTGTTGGGAAGGCTTGGTTTGGCCTGAGGAGGGCTTGAAATGGCCAATTTCAGCTTGGCCGAAATAAGGCAGCTTCGGTCCGCTAGAGCTACTTCACTATTCCATCATGTCGGCGCTTCTCCAACGATTCTCGTATTAACTGGAGTTTGGTACCAGATAGCAGTCTTCTCCCCGGTTCTAAAGAGCCCGACCTTTGTTCAAGTCGAAGCTCTAGTTTGAGCTTCACCGAGAAATGGAGCAGTAGAGAGAGTGAGAAGTGTTCGGGTGTGAGGAGAATGAGTGGGGATGACCTCTTTATATAGGTGTGAAACCGTGTATTAAATGGGAGAGATTTATTACTAGTATTAATATTGCCATAAATTATTGGTATTAATTCCAATAATTTAATTTCGGTTATTATTAGTATTAATTTTAATAATTAAATATATATTAATTTATGGCTATTTATGATAAGTCGTACGTTCGCATAAAAATTTTTGACTGAAATTTCGGGTTACAAAAAAATTCATACTTCCCAAGAGGTCACCCATCCTCACACTACTCTTGGGAAAGCATGCTTAACTTTAAAGTTCTTATAGAATCTAGTTCACCTGAACCAATTTGGTTTTTGTTTTCTAATTTATCTTAAGTTTCTTTTCCAATGTTTAATGAACCCTTTGGATCACCCGAAAGTTGTAAATTTTCATATTGCTTGTTCCCCAATGTAAACTGGCTCGGTTTTCTTATTCGGTTTGACCAGTTCTTTTCCTGGTTTTCCTTAACTCAAAAGTGCGGGGTTTACAACTCTCCCCTCCTTTTAGGAGTTTTGTCCCCAAAACTTTGTTAACATCCTTGCATGAGCAATCATTTCCTTTGATGCCCCTTTGGTGTTTGCTTAAAATACAAACTTTTCTCTTGTCCTTGAAATTAGTCCCCTTTTCAACCTTCACATAAGAAATTCATTTTCGTTAATATTATTTACTCCCTCCATGGAGTTTGTCATAACTAGACATACCTTACCTCAGGTATGTTCTTAGATTTTATCTCTCTCTTTACTTAGAGCAACATTCTTCCCCTTGAGGTCCTGTACTGAGGATTGGGAATTCCAAGATAACTAACCATTTCTTCTCAATTGGGATACATATGTTTTTTCGAGGCTTCCTTCCTTTGTAGAATTCTTTCCCTTTCTTCGGACATTCCTTTTTACATTTGCTCTAGGGATTTCTACTCTTGATGTTTGTCTTCTCATGTTTACCTTCACTCCTCAGGTTTTGTAAGATATCTTTTATACTCTATCCGTATCCTCATTTATACCCAATACCTGTCTATTTCCTTATGGAGCGTATAAATTTTCCTTGTTTCAAGATTTCTTGATCATTATGTGAGAAGCTTGCCTATTTCTTTCTTGGCTTGATTTTGGTTGTTAATTTGGCCTTTTGGTCCCTTTAAGGATTTCTTTCATCCATCTCTTTTAGAGTATTTGACCTTTCCGCCTCTCTTCCTTGTCAGAACTTACATCATGGTTCTTCCGCGTATTAGCTGGTTAACTACCTCGCCTTCACCAGTCCCTTGGTTTAGGTCTTCTTAGGGCAATTGTCTTCTCGAGTACTCTTGTCCTTAACATCATCTCACTGACCTTTTTAGGGTGTACTCCTTTCTACTTCCCGATCTTCCTTAGGTATGTTGGTCAGAGACTTCGATTTTTAACTTTTCAGCTGTTTCCAAAAGAGGTAGTATTTTAAAATTATATCACTTTTCCGAAGCATGTTAGTCTTGGCCTCTGATACTTCCTTCCTTCAAGTAGTTTCTAATGAGGGGTTAGCTCCTTGCACATCCGACAACCAATGATTCATTTTCACAGTGTATTCCTTCTCTTCTTCACTCTCACTATGTCACTCCCTAGAGTTTCAGGGGATATTTTTTTTTTTTGTGTTTGCACCTTATGAGAGGGTTCTAAGTATGCTTCTCATGTACCTTATCCCTATTCATGAGGTATCCTTATTAGTTTGACCTTCTTAAGAAGTTTTTGTATTCACCTCGTCTTTTCTTGACCTCTTTTTGAAATGTAACTCGTTTCATGGTATCAGTCTCCAATCCTTCATGTCCTTTGTAACCTTTGAGGAGGTATTGCCCTGAATCTATGAGGTGTGGAACACCCCTTCTTTCCTTACACCTATAATAGTTCAACTTGGTACTTGTACTTAGTAGGGTTGGGCACTTCTTCAGGTAATCCCTCCATCGTTCATACTTGTAATAGGTTATTCCCTTATATAGATTGTTGTGGTCCCTTCTTTCCTTCGAGTAGGGCATTTCCAGGGTTACTATTGGTTTGGTGCTCTACCGTTCTTGAGTCTGATCACTTTGACAATTTTCTTACTAAATCTCTTTTGCTAAAGGTTCATGGTAAGATTCCTCCTAGGTTTCCTGATTCATCTCCCATTACTAGGATGTGACTTTTCCTTAGTTTCTACGATAGTGTGGTTTTGTTTTATTTTCCTTAGGTCATATTCCTAGTAAGATCATATCCTCAGAAGATAGAGTTTTGGAGAATTTGAATATTTTATTAACATGGGAATACAAATGGTTAGGCTCTCAGCCCTATCACAGAAAATGATCACAAATTAATTAGGGAGCTATGAGATTCTTGATAAGCATCCTCCTTTATACTTAGGGTTGTGCCATCAATAGGTCCTAGCACCATTCTCTCGGATACTTCCCCATTTGGTCCTTCAACATTTCTGCCAGGTCTTAGGAATTTGGGAAGCTTCTAGGGTTGTCTCCATAGGAAAGTAGGGTGTTGAGTAGAGCCCTTCCAAGTTTTCTTGGTTCCTCTCATGGGAGCCATCTGAAAATTTTAGGATAAATCCTATTAGTTACTATATTTTCTAGTCTTAATTATGTATTTGACGAAACAGGCTCTAATACCACTCTAGTTGTCACGCCCCGACCCGGTTTGGACGGATCCCCGTGATCAACCCGACACTCTCCCGGTTTATTAAAGGATTTCCCCTTATTGTAAACCGTAAAGAGTAAGGCGTCCTTTAACCTGCACCTTTTCCTGGAATAGCATAATCAAAACTGTATGAAATTTAAAACTTTACATACCTGCCTTACAGGCATCTTAGTTGACAGCCTTACAGGACAAAGACCTCATCCTGTCCCCACCCCGGTCTCATGCGCTTGGTGCTACTCCAAATTTCGTACAGACACCTGGAACGATGAACTGCCCTTATAGCCACCAGGTCGTCTAGTGCCCTTAGGATGCATCACTACCTCTCATGGGCATCTTGATGATCTCGTACTCACAGTGCATGCACAAAACAATGTTTTCTTATATTGCCATGTAATCTGCGGTGCCACTAGTCCAACGACCCCGACTCTCAACTCAAGCCGTAGTTGTTTGTCTTGACTGGTCCGTCGACCTATCATGTCACACTGCCACTAGTTGACTGAGCATGTCGATCAAATCTTGGTACCATGGCCAAACAATTCACTTATTAAGGTTTATGGCACATATATCATGTTCGTTTATGAGCTCCTGCTCATGCCAACTGGCCTTGGGCCCACTGTACGAGATTTTCAAAATTGGGCATTTAGTCCCCAAGTTCCAAAACTGAGGCCCCCGACCTATCATAGCTATTCGAGCTCCCATCGAGAAGGTCTAGGGGAGAGCACTTCCAACAAAACATTTGTTTTCTCTATCCATTATACCGCCCGATATAAGTGCTATTGAATCATAACAAGATGAAGGAACTCAATTTTAACTTCAATTTCAACAATTAGAGGTGTTTGATCGGTCAATTTAATGAATTCAAATTCGGCTATGCTAAGAAATTGAAATTGGGGGAAAATTGGGGAAAATTGGGGAAATGAACCAATTTGAGGAAAAACTGGCATTAGGGACTTAAAGTTTAAGAGAAATAACTTTAGGGACCTAATTGCAAATAAATGAAAGTTTGGCATTCTCATTCATTTAGAATGAATGAAGGCTATTAGGCCGAAGGATAATGAACCAAGATTTTCATATCGTGTAGGAACACGAAGTACCGAGAACGCCAGCAAGGACAAGCTCGCGTGAATACAAAGAATCGGTCTAAGTGGAATTCACGGCATTAACGGGTGAGTGGGTTTACTAACATCATACCCAGTTGGAATGATGAGCACAACTTAAAGATAAAAGCCACTTACCGGATGTGAGTAGGTTTACTAACATCATACCCGGTTGGGATGATGAGCACAACTTAATATTAAAAACCACTTACCGGTTGTGAGTGTGATTATATATCACACCCGGTTGGGGATGATAAGTACCTCGGTATAAAAAACCATTATTTAGTGGAATTTTAATCATCACAACTTAAGAGAAAGTGATGTGAAAACCATGTGGAAAAACTACTTACCAGTTTTAAGTAGATGATACCTGGTTGGTATGATGAGACTTCCTCGAAGGAAGTTGAAAGCCCGTTCATCGGTCATGAACGGAAATGTCCTTATACCGATCGGTATAATGGATAGTGAAAACCCATTTTTTTCAGAAGTGTTCTCCCCTGATTGTGTGCTAATGCTTAAACTATTTGGGAGACCTTCTTGACAAGAGCTCGAATAGCTCTTATAGGCCGGGTGCCTCGATTTTAGAACTTGAGGGATAATATGCCCTATTTTTGAAAAACTCGAACAGTGGGCCATAGGCCAATGGACACGAGTAGGAGCTCGTAAAAGAACATGATATATATGTGCCATTAAACCTTAATAAGTGAATTGTTTGGTCATGGTACCAAGGTAGGTCCGACATACTCAGTCAACAAGTAGCAGTGCGACATGACTAGTTTCCGGACCAGTCAAGACAAACAGCTATAGATTGAGTTGAAGGTCGGGATCGTTGGGACAAATGGCACCACATATTACATGGCAATTTAAGAAAACGTTGTTTGTGCATGCACTATGAGTATAGGATCATCAAGACGCCCATGAGGGGTAGTGATGTGTCCTAAGGGCCTTGGAAGACCCTATGAGTATAAGGGTAGATCGTCGTTCCAGGTGTCTATGCGAAATTTGGAGAAGCACCAAGCGCATGAGACCGGGATGGGGATAGGATGAGGTCTCTGTCCTCATATGGACAGAAATTTGATTTATTCAAATTGGCTATTCAATCAGATTAATTGCTCCAACTGGAGGTGTAAATCAATTCATATACTTCCATACGAATAAATTGAGCTTTCAATCCTATGAATTGCGATCGAAACGAGATCAAATGGATTTTCGCTGAAAAATTGTGCTTAGAGAGAGAAAGCTTCTAAAGCTTATCATTGCAGGTGCGGCACTACGAGCTTTCTATTGGGGAAGGTAATGTTCTTCTTGAGCTAACTTCTAGGATCAAGAATTTCTAGCATTGAACTCAAATCAAGGGAGAATTATGTTAGTGAAATTTCATAATTTCTCTCACTAACTCCAACTGGAAATGATAGAGGGGGCCGAATTGGCTTACCTTTAAGCTCTATTACGATTGTGTGAGGGTCGTGAGAGTGTTAGGAAGGTTTGGTTTGGCCTGAGGAGGGCTGAATTTTGCTAAATTTAGCTTGGCCAAAATAGGGTAGCTTCGGTCCTTCAGAGCTGCTTCACTGTTTGATTCTGTGGGCGCTTCTCCGGCGGTCCTTGGATCGAACGAAGGTTGCTGTTAGGTAGCTGACTTCCCCCGGAGTTTAAAAAACCTTACCTCACCTTATAAGGCTAAGAAAGCTAACCAAATCGGAGCTCTAGTTTGAGCTTCACTGAAAAATGGGGCAGTTGAGAGAGAATGGAGATTCTGGGTGTTAGGAGGATGAATGGAGAGGAGCTATTTATATAGGGAGTTCAGAGACTCTCTGCCCGACCGTTTCACATCTTTGTCAAGTTTATCCTCGCCCTAAAATGCCCTGATTGGAGCCATTTTTCCTTCATCGATGCTTTCTGTTTCTGTATTGAATGAACAGTATGGTCATCTAAATGAAGAAAATGACACTATTCCAAACCAAACTGGATCGGTTCGACCTTGTTCAATGCTTAAATTGGTCGGTTCAAGCCCGATTCGACCTATTTTATCAAAATTAAAAATTTCTAAATTCATTCTCTATCTAATAGCGGCTTCAATTCCCCAATTTGAATATTTTAAGCCTCCTAGAAAAAATGAATTTACCAACTGGTTCAATGATGGTTCAAACCGGTTCAATCCGATTGAGTCCAGTTCACCTTGAACCAGTTTGGTTACCTCTTCTTGATTGTAACAATGTTCTTTTCCATGCTTTTTATGACTCTTTGAGTCACTTAAAGTTTTTCGATTTCCCATTTTACCCTTTTCCTATCGGTTAAGGTTCATGAATTGACTCAGTTTTCTCTTTTGAGTTGACTGGTTCTTTCCCCAGTTTTCTTATCTTTGAAGGACGCAGTTTACAATTGGCACCAAAGATAACGGCTATATGTGAAAACATTATTTTTTTTCATGCATTTGTGGTACAAGACCATCAAGACACCCAAGAGGGGTAGTGATGGGTCTTAAGGGCCATTGGACAACATGGTGGAGGATAAGGGCAGTTCGTCCTGTTAGTCAGTCGGGAAGCTTCGAGTAACTTCTTGAGCATGAGACTGGGGTGAGGTCAGGATGAGATCTCTATCCTCATACAAACATAAAGTGGCTTTTGGGTTTGAGGGTTGGATGTCGAGAACATTCACAAAGACCTAAGGTAGAAGTGGACGAACTTCTATTTTGGTGGCCAGTAAAGATGCTCCGAGCCACAAGTGGGTTGTCACGCCCCAACCCGATTTGGTCAGATCATCATGATCAACCCGCCACTATCCTGGTTTACTAAGGGTTTCCCCTTGTTTTTAAATCATGAAGAGTAAGACATCCTTTAAACTTGCACCTTTCCTGGAATACATAAATCAAAACAGTATAAAATTTTGAACAATTCATACCTGTCTCCCAAGCATATCACTTCATGGTCCTTGGGGGTAGGCTTTTCGGGATTTCCTGAAAGGGATATAAGTGAGGGGGTGAGTACAACGACTCAGTGAATGGGTTTTCAAAAATTTATTTTTTAGGAAAAATGTTTGTTTTGGAGTGTGCCAGACTACGTATTTTTCTTTAAAAACCTTTCATTTCAAACTTCATTTTTATCATCATTTCTTATTAATCACAGTGTGTCATCACCCAACACACCTCCTTCATCATGAAGGTCAGTACGTCCCCTGAATCCACTTGTGGCGTTGGTGCGACTTTACCGGCCACCTAGATTGAAGCACGTCCACTTCTACCTTGAGAATGAGTGGATGTTCGTGACATCCAACCCTCAATCCTGTAACAATTCTCGATGTCCATATGAGGATAGAGACCCCATCCCGTCTCCACTCTGGTCTCCTGTGCTTGAAGCTACATCAAGCTTCGCAAGGTCACATGGTACGACTAACTACTCTTATATCCACCAAGTCGTCCAAGGCCCTAGGACACATCACTACCCCTCTTAAGCGTCTTTAAGGTCCCATAAACACAGCACATGCACAATTAGTATTTTTCACATCATGCCATATAATTTGTGGTACCACTGATCCAACTGCCCCGAGCCTCAACTCCACCTGCCGCTGTTTGTCTTGATTAGACCGTAGACATGTAATGTTACACTACTGCTAGTTGACTGAGTATGTCGGTCATGGCCAAACAATTCAATTATTCAGGTTTTCATGGCATATAATTCATGTTTGTTTACGAACTTCAGCTCATGCCAACTGTCCTATGGCCCACTGTTCGAGATTTTCAACATTTTGCATAATAGCTCCCAAGTTCCATAACCGAGGCTTCCAGTCTAACAGAGCTATTCGGGCTCTCATCGATAAGGTCTCCTCAAATGTTTAAGCAATGGCACACAGTCAGGGAAGAGCACTTCTAACAAAAATATATCTTTTAATTATCCATCATACCAACCGAGTATGAGGACATCTCCGTTCATAAACGATGAATGGGTTTTCCACTTCCTTCGAGTAAGTTTCATCATACCAACCAGGTATGATCCACTTACAACCGGTAATTAGTTTTTCCGTGTGATTTTCACATGGAGTGTATCATGATCAGTCATGTCCAAACTACCCATCCCAAGGTACCTCCTTAGATCTACTTCTTACTCTATTTAGGGTAAGGCTTTTCTTCTAAAGGATTCTTATTCATGTCATTTGGGTAGGACATTCCATATACATCCAATCGTCCTTGTTCCACATCATTTCCTAAATTGTTAATCCTCTTAGTTTAGCATCCCTTAGGACTTTTTGTCCTTAACCCCATGGAGTTTTTATATAACTTCTACCTTATCTTATTTTGGTCCTTCATTTTTGGTTTACCACAATTATGGTTCCATTTCTTAAATTTGACTAACTGACTCGGTCTTACATGGGTCACCTTTCTTGTTGGCACTATAGGTTCTTTACCGCATGATCTATTCTAGATTTATCTTTACTCATTATGGTTTCCAAAATGTGTGTCCTTGATTACGATTCATGCCTCTCCATCCGTTTAGGAGTTGTGTGGCTTCGTTACTTCCTACTACCCGATAGTGTTTCCCAACTACCTTTTATGTTGTCCAATTGTCCTTTAAATCTCTTAACATCATAATCGTGTCGATTCCCTTTATCTACTCATTCTTCACCCACTTTTCTATGGGTCTTCCCCCAGTTCCAACCATCATTTTTCCTGATAGCTTACCCACAAATTGGAATCCTTTCTCACTTATGTCCTTCCTCATTACATTGGCGTCTTTTACTCAAGGGCTTTCCTTTCCTCCATCCTTTCTTGCTTGCTTGTGACCATTTTTGCATTTCTCATTCCGAGTTGACCCTTTTTCGGGCTACGTATTGATTCCTTGTTTTGGGAGGTCTCCTTTTTAGGATTTTCATTCTCTACTGTGTCCTTCAAGGAAGAGACTTCCATTTTAGGATTATACCTTCGGTGTTCTTACTATTCCTTGAAGGTTCTTTCCCTTAACTTCCCTATACTCTCTTTATTTTGGGGACATTTCCCCGCTTTTAATCCTTCGTTGTCTTAAAATTCCCATTTCATCCTTTATTCATTATCCAATTAACTTCTGGTTTTCAGGTCCTATTTCGTGTATTCCACACTATACCCAACTATCTTCCTTTAGACTCCAATAAGTGAACATGGACCACGACAAGTCTTAATGTTTGTAGTCATTTCAATTATTCACTTCCTAATTAGAGGGTCCACTTTTCCCAAGGTTTCTTAGTTAGTCTTTCCTCTGTCCTTATTATGGTCAATCCACTCCTTCCTTACTTATACGGCATCTTTCGAGCTGTTCCAACTCCCGTCAAGAATGTCTCCCGAATAGTTTAAGCAATGGTACACAGTCAGGGGAGAACACTTCTGACAAAAAGTATTTTTCCCACTTAATCACACCAACTGGGTGTGATCACATCTCCGCTTACAACTGGTAAGTGGGTTTCTCATTTCCTTAAGGAAGTTTTCCATACTAACTGGGTATGATCATCTCCACTTATGACCAATAAGTAGGTTTTCTTTTCATCAAAGTAAGCTCATCATCCCAACCAGGTATAATGTAATTAAGCCCACTCACAAGTGGTTCTTTTGTTTCTAAAGTGTTCACCATCCCAAATAGGTATAATGTAAATATGCCCACTCACCCAATGACTGTGACGTGTTTGTCCCCAGTCGGTTTTCAAGTCTATGCGAGCTTTCTCTGGCATACCGAAGCTACCTTATTTCGGCTGAGCTGAAATTGGTCAATTTAAGCCCTCTTCAAGCCAAACCAAGCCCTTCCAACGTCCGAATTAGGATTGAAAGGTAAGCTAATTCGGCTCCCCTTTGCAATTTCTAACCGGTGCAAGAGAAAGAACTGATAGAATTTCGATGATGAAATTCTAACTCAATTCAGCATCAATTGATGCAATTCTTGATTTTAGGATGAACCTCAGGACGAGAGCTATTTGCCCAGATTGAAAGCGCGGACCGTCGTGCCCCCAACAGTGAGTAATTGAAGTTTTCTCTCTCTATAGTCTATTTTCCGGCAAAGCACCATTTGAGCTCGTTCCAACATCAAAACTTGTGATTTAAAGTGCTATTGAATCGCATAAAGTTGTAGGAACTCAATTTTAACTTCAATTTCAACAATTAGAAGTGTTTAATAAGTTAATTTGATGAAATCAAATTTAGTTATGTTAGGACATTAAAATTGGGGGAAAATTTGAGGAAAATTGGGGATTTTTGAAAATTTGAAGAACCAAGATGCAATTTTATAGAATTGAGGGTCAATTGGGCATGATAAGAATGTTATAGGGAAAATTGAGGAATTTTAGAATTTTTAGGGTGAAACTTACCATTTTTGTAAAGGAAGGGCAAAATGGTAATTTTGGAAAATTTAGGGGATCAAATTGGAAATGTGGAAAATTAAACCATTTTTTATGAATTTGAATAAATTGAGGTCTTAAAATAAATTTTTATGGTAGTTAAGTTTTCATTAGTGTTAGGGCATAGTATTGATAATGCTTTCAAGGTAATATGACTTTGATACCACTCAAGTTGTCACGCCCCGACCCGGTTTGGTCGGATTCCTTTGATCAACCCGTCGCTCTCTTGGTTTAAGAGGGGTTTCCACTTCTTTTAATCAAGAGGAGCCAGGCAAAATTTTAAACCTTATTCCCTATAATAGCATAAATAAATCAAAATGCAAGCTTAATAGTAATTTTAAGCATACCTAATGGAGGATACATCTTCACAGTTTTGTTAGTTAAATCTTCTTACTCTTGAAAGGGATAAAGGAGGTGGGTGAGTTCTACAACTCAATGAGTAGGTGTTGGGAGTGTGTTTTTAAGAAATAACTTTATTCAAAGTGTGCCAAGATTTATCGTTTCCTTTAAGAAAGATCTTTCCTCAAGTTCAGGTTTTCAAAACATTTTCCATTACCATTAGGTGTGTTTAGCAAACAACACACGCTCTTCATTAGGATGGGTACACACATTCACAGGAACAGCTCATCCACTACACACACTTGTGGCTTGGAGCGTCTATACTAGTCACCAAGATAGAAGCCCATCCACTTCTACACTGGGTCTTAGTGGATGTTCCCGACATTCGATCCTCAGACTCGAATGCCACTCCATATCCGTATGAGGACAGAGACATCATCTCCACCCCCACCAAGGTCTCATGCACAAGAAGCTACTCCGAGCTTCCGATTGATTGGCATGACGAACTACCCTTATCTCCACCATATCGTCCACTAGCCCTTAGGACCCATCACTACCCCTCTTGGGTGTCTTGATGATCATGTACCGCAAGTGCATGCACAAACAATATTTTTTCATATATTTCCATTATCTTGGGTGCCACTGGTCTGACTACCCCGACCCTCAACCCAACCTACAACTATTTGTCTTGCTCGATCCGTCGACCTGGCCTTGACGCACTGTAGCCAGTCTATCGAGCATCGTCGGTCCTGACTCGGTACCATGGTGAAATCACACAATAATTTTATTAGGAATTTTCATAACTTTCCTTTACTCAAGTTTGTTTACGAGCTCTTACTTGTGCCCATTGGCCTTGGGCCCACTATACGTGTTTTTCCAAAACCTGGCATTTAGCCCTATGAGTTCAAATATTCGAGGCCTCTAGCCTATCTGAGCTATTCCAGCTCCTATCAAGAATGTCTCTCGAATAGTTTAAGCAATGGTACACAATCAGGGGATAACACTTTTGATAAAAAGTATCTTTTCCACTTCATCACACCAATCGGGTGTGATCACATCTCCGCTTACAACTTGTAAGCGGGTTTCCCATTTACTTTTGGAAGTTTGCCATACCAACCGGGTATGATCATCACTACTTATGACCAATAAGTAGGTTTTCTTTTCATAAAAGTAAGCTCATCATCCCAAATGGGTATAATATAAATATGCCCACTCACCCGATGACTTTGACGAGTTCAACCAGTCAGTTCAAGTCTACGCGAGCTTTCTCCTGCCTGCATTTGGGTCATAGTGTCCCCACATGATTTGGGCAGCCTTATCAATTACGGTTTATCTTAAAAACCTAGGCTCACAAATTATAGATTAATTGCACTTAGATCCCTAAAGTTCATTTTTCTTAACATTAGCTACCTAATGCCAACTTTTCCCCAAATTAAGTCCCAAGGTTTCCAAATTTCCCTTTTAATTCCTCAATTTACTCAAAATTGTATAAGGGGCTCATGTTTTCCAAATTTCCATTTTGGTCCCCAACTTTTCAAAAATTACAATTTTCCCCTACTTTCCAAAAATTACAATTTTGCCCTACTTTCGAAAAATGGCAACTTAACCTCAATTATTCCAAAAATTGACCAATTGGTCCTCCAACATCTTTCTCTTGGCCAATTGGCTTTCAATTTTGGGAAATTGCAAAGAGATCCCTCAATTTATCGAAATCCACAATTTTCCCCAAAATTTTCCACCAATTTTTTCCTTTCAAACTAACCAAATTTGAATTCTTCAAATTGGACATCCTATTGAGGTTAATTGTTTTAATTGGATGTATAAATCAATTCCTACACTTCCATACGATTCAATTGAGCTTTGAATCGCATGAATTAAGGCTGGAACGAGCTTAAACGAAGCTTCGCTGGAAAATCATCCGTAGAGAGAGAAAGCTTTGGAAGATTACCATCGGAGGTATGGCGGTCCGAGCTTTCTATCTAGGATGGTAGATGTCACGTCCTGACCCGGTTTGATCGGATCCCCATGAACAACCCGCCACTCCCTTTGGTTTTTGAAGAGTTTCGCCCTTTTCTAAACCGTGAGGAGTAACGCATCCTTTTTCCAATTTTTCCTGGAATAACATTATACAAAACTGAATATATTAAATCTTACATACATGTCTTAAGGTACGGCTAAAGGAAGGTCTTTTAGGGTTGGTTTCCCTTGGTTACCTGAAAAGGGGTAAAAGGAGTGGGTGAGTTTGATAACTTAGTGAATGGGTGTTGGGAGTCAATTTATAAAAACGGCTTAAATTAGAGTGAGCCAAAATCCATATTTCTTTTAAGAATGTTCTTTCCTCAAATATTGATTTTTTAAACCTTTTTCCTCATTTCCACTTTAGGTGTGTTTAACAGTCAATACATGACCTTCATTAGGAAGGGATCACACATTCGCAGGTGCAGCCTGTCCACTGCACCCAATTGTGGCTCGGAGCGTCTTTACTGACCCCCAAGATACAAGACCATTCACTTCAACCATAGGTCTGTGTGGATATTCAGACATCCGACCCTTAGATCCAAAAGTAACTCCATGTCCGTATGAGGACTGAGACCTCATCCCGACAGCACCTCGGTCTCATGCGCAAGAAGCATCGTCGAGCTTCTCGATTGCTAGTACGACAAACTGTCCTTATGTCTACCATGTCATCCAGTAGCCCTTAGGACGCATAACTACACCCCTTGGGCATCTTTATGATCATGTACCTCAAGTATATGCACAAACAACAGTTTTCACATTGTCATTTATCTTTGGTGCCACTAGTCCAACAGCGCCGGCCATCAACCCAACCTACAGCTATTTGTCTAGGCTGGTCCATCAACCTGGCCCTAACGCACCACCGCCATTCCATCGAGTATTATCAGTCCTAACTTTGGTACCATGGCGAAATCACACAACCATTTCATTAAGAATTTTCATGGTTTTCATATCTAATGTTTGTTTACAAGGCCTTACTTGTGTCAACTCCACTTGGGCCAACTGCATGTGATTTTCCAAAATCAGACATTTAGCCCCATAAGTTCAAAAACTAAGGCCTCTAGCCTATTCGAGCAAATCTAGCTTTTGTGAAGAAGGTCTCCAAAAGAGTTTAAGCATTGGCACACAGTCAGGGGAGAACACTTCTGACAAAAATATAATTTTCATTTAATCACACCATCCAGGTGTGATGATACCTCCTCTTACAGCTGGCAAGTGGGTTTCTCCTTCCTCAAGGAAGTCCATCATACTAATCATATAAACCCCACCCTTTTGAGTTAAGGAAAACTGGAAAAAGGACTGGTCAAACCGAGTAAGAAAACAGAACCAGTTCACAAACCCGATCATTTGGGAATGGGCAATTTGGAAATTTACAACTCCCAGGTGATCATAAAACCTTGGAAAAGAACTTTAGGAAAAATTGGAAGAGAAAAACTCGACTGGTTTAGATAAATTGGATCCAATTGGATTGAACCGAGTTGGTTCATGAACCGGAACCGATAGAGAAAGGGCAAACTTAGAAATTTATGGATCCCGAGTGACCCAAAGAGTCCTAAAAGTCATGAAAATGGACTTGAAAATGAATTGGAAAAGAAAACCAAACCGGTTCAGGTGAACTAGATCCAAACCGAATTGAATCGGTTTGGACCAGTTTGAACCACTATTGATTTTTCTAGGTGGTTTAAAAATTCAAATTTGAGATTTGAGGCCACCATTGGATAAAAGATGAATTTAGATAAATTTAGAAATTTGTAGATTTAAAAAATTCAGTCGAATGGGGGGTGAACTGGCCGGTTTAAGCTTTGGACCCAGTTCAGACCGGACCGGTCCGGTTCGGAACAGTGTCTTCTTCTTCCTTCATATAACAGCACTGTTCACTCGCCAGAAAATCGCGCAACGCCGGCGATGCTGATAAGTCTCCTGCGATGGAGTTTTAAACAATGAATGACCATCATTAAGGTGACAATCGGACGGCCAAGAAGTTCTCGAGCTTCCTATATAAAGACCCCCTCCCCATTCATCCTCTCCACACCTGAAAAGCTCACTCTCGCTTAGTTGCTTAGTTTTCCGGTGAAGCTCGAACCAGAGCTTCAATATAGGGTTTTTTTTTAGCTAAAGAAGGCAAGGTCGGGTTCTTTAGAACTTGGAAGAAGTTAGCTACATGCCTGTCATCTCCGTTTGCTCCGAGGGTCGTCGGAGAAGCATCGGCATGATGGAATAGTGAAGCAGCTCTGGCGAACCGAAGTTGCCCTATTTAGGCAGAGATGAAATTGCCCATTCGAGCCCTCCTCAAGCCAAACCAAGCCCTCCCAACACTTCCTCAGTCCTCCCATGTTTGAATTATGATTGAAAGTTAAGCCAATTTGACTCCCCTCTATAATTTTCGACTGGTGCTAGAGAGAGAACCGATAGAATTTCGATGATGAAATTCTAACTCAATTCAGCATTAATTGATACAATTCTTGATTCTAGGATGAACCTTAGGATGAGAGCTATCTACCCAAATCAAAAGTTTGGACTATCATGCCCTAACAGTGAGTAATTGAAGTTTTCTCTCTCTATTGTATGTTTTGCAGTGAAACTGCATTTGAGCGCGTTCTAGCATCAAGACTTGCAATTCAAAGTGCTATTGAATCATATGAATATGTATGAACTCAATTTTAACTTCAATTTCAACAATTAGAAGTGTTTAATAGGTTAATTTGATGAAATCAAATTCGGCTGTGTTAGGAAGTTGAAATTGGGGGAAAATTGGGGATTTTCGAAAATTTGAAATACCAAGATGCAATTTTATAAAATTGAGGGTCAATTATGCTTGATAATAATGTTAGACGGCCAATTGAGGAATTTTAGAATTTTTGGGGTGAAACTTACCATTTTTGTAAAGGAATGGCAAAATGGTAATTTTGGAAATTGTGGGGGACCAAATTGGAAATTTGGGAAATTAAACCCCTTTTGTGAATTTGAATAAATTGAGGTCCTAAAATAAATTTTAAACGTTTCGTGACTCAATTTGAGGAAAAATCAGCATGAGGGACTTAAAGTTAAAGAAAAATAACTTTAGGGACCTAATTGCAAGTAAATAGAAAGATTGGTTTTCTCATTTATTTGGAATGAATGAAGGCTATTAGGCAGAGGGATAATGAACAAGGATGTTCATATCATGTAGCAATAAGAAGTACTGGGAAAACCAGCTAGGACAAGCTCACATGAATACAAAGAACCGGTCGAGTGGAATTCACAGCATTAACGGGTGAGTGGGATTTTATATCATACCCGGTTGGGAATGATAAGTACCTCAAAATGAAAACTCACTATTTAGTGGTATTTTAAACATCACAACTTAGAGAAGTGATTTGAAAATCACGCGAAAAAACTAATTACTGGTTGTAAGAAGATCATACCCGATTGGTATGATAAAACTTACTCGAAGGAAGTGGAAAACCCGTTCATCAGTTATGAGCGGAAATGTCCTCATACTCGGTTTGTATGAGGGACAGTTGAAAACATATTTTATCGGAAGTGCTCTCCCCTGACTATGTACCAATGCTTAAATGATTTGGGAGACCTTCTTCACAGGAGCTCAAATAACTTTTATAGGTCGGGGGCCTCGGTTTTGGAACTTGGGGGCTAATATGCCCAGTTTTGAAAATCTCGAACAGTGGGCCATAGGCTAGTGGGCACGAGTAGGAACTCATAAACAAACATGAGATATGTGCCGTAAAAGTTTAAATAATGAATTGTTTGACCATGGTTCCAGGTAGGACAGACATACTCAATCAACTAGCGGCAATACGACATGATATGTTGATGGACCAGTTTAGACAAATAGTTGTAGGTTGAGTTGAGGGTTGGGGCCATTGTACCAGTGGCACCACATATTATATGGCATGATAAGAAAATACTGATTGTGCATGCACTATGATTATGGGAGCATCAAGATGCCCAAGAGGGGTAGTGATGCATCTAAGGGCTCTCAATGACCTGGACGATATAAGGGCAGTTCGTCGGACTACGTGACCATGCGAAATTTGGAGTAGTATCAAGTGCATGAGACCGGGGTGGGGACGGGATGAAGTCTCTGTTCTCATATGGATATGAAGAATTGCTACCGGATTGAGGGTCAGATGTCACGAATATCCACTCATTCTCAGGGTAGAAGTGGGCATGCTTCTATCTAGGTGGCCGATAAAGTCGCTCCGACGCCACAAGTGGGTTCAATGGATGTACTGGCCTGCGAATGTGTGTTTGACCTTCATGATGAAGGATGTGTGTTGGGTGATGACACACCATGATTAAAAAGAAATGGTGGCAAAAACCGAGATTTGAAATGAAAGGACTTATGAAAGAAAAGAGTCTGGTACACTCCAATACAAATCTTTTACCAAAAAGTTAAAAGTTTTGAAAACTCATTCACTGAGTAGTCGTACTCACCCCCTCCTTTATATCCCTTTCAGGAAATTCTGGAAAACTTACCCTTAAAGACTATTAACAAAGACGCTAGTGAGACAGGTATGATAAATTTAAAATATTATGCAGTGTTAATTTATGCTATTCCAGGAAAAGTGCAGGTTTGAAGCCTTACTTTTTACGATTTATAATAAGGGGAAACCATTTAATAAATTAGGAGAGTGGCGGGTTGATCATGGGGATCCGACCAAACAGGGTCGGGGCATGACAAACTGGGTATGATTTCCTCTACTTACAACCGGTAAGTAGGTTTTATCTTCGTTTGTCCATCACCCCAACCGGGTATGATGTCAAAATTCCACTTATAAGTGGTTTTTCGTTTCTAAAATACTCATCATCCCAACTGGGTATGATGTGAATAAACCCCCTCACCCACTAACCGTAACGTGTTCGTCCTCGGTTGGTTTCCAAGTTGACGCGAGCTTTCTCTTACTAGCGTTCTGATCACACTTGTCCTTATATGATTTGGGGTAGCGGTTTCACTTAAGGTTTGGCATAAAAGCCAAGGCTCACAAATTATCGATATATTGCATTTAGGTCCCCAAAAGTTTATTTTTCTTAACTATAGGTCCCTAATGCCAACTTTTGCCCAATTTTAGTCCCAAAATTCTCAAAATATCTTTTGAGTCCTCATTTTAGTCAAAATTGCATAAGGATCTTAAGTTTTCTAAATTTCCAATTTGGTCCCTAACTTTTCAAAAAATACCATTTTGCCCCTACTTTCCAAAAATGGAAATTTGGCCCCAATTGTTTCAAAAAAGCATCCAATTGGTCCTCCAATATCTTTTTCATGTTAATTGGCCCTCAATTTTGGGAAATTGCAAAATGCTCCCTCAATTTCCCCCTTTCAAATTGGCCGAATTTGATTTCTTTAAATTGACCATTCAATCGTGGTTAATTACTTCAATTGGAGGTGTAAATCATTTCCTACATTTCCATATGATTCAGTGGAGCTTTGAATCACAAGAACTAAGGTTGAAACGAGCTCAAATGGAGCTTCGCCTAAAAACTGTGTGAAGAGAGAGAAAGCTTCGAAATGGAGGTGTAACGGTCCAAGCTTTCTATCTAGGTAGGTATCCCTCGTCCTGAGGCTTCTCCTAGGATCAAGAATTGCTATGATTCAGATCAAATCAAGGGGAAATTCTATCTGTGAAGTTTCATAGTTTCTCTCTCTAACGTCAACCAGAAATGATAGAGGGGGTTGAATTGGCTTACCTTTCAGCTCTATTGCAGTCGTGTGAGGGCGGTGGGGATGTTGGGAGGGCTTGGTTTGGTTAGAGCAGGGCTGAATTTGGCCGATTTTAGCTCGGCCAAAATAGGGCAACTTTAGTTCTTCGAAGCTACTTCACTATTTGATTCCGCCGACGCTTCTCTGGCGGTCCTCGAGTCAAACAGAAGTTGTTGTAAGGTAGCTGACTTCCCCCGGAGTCTAAAAAACCCAACCTCACCTTCTAAGGCTGAGAAAACTACCCAAGGTAGAGCTCTGGTTTGAGCTTCACTGAAAAATGGAGCAGTTGAGAGAGAATGAAGATTTTAGGTGTGAGGAGGATGAATGGAGAGGAGCTCTTTATATAGGGAGCTCGGGGACTCCCTGCCGACCGTTTCACATTTTGGTCAAGCTTATCCTCGCTCTGAAACACCCTAAATAGAGATGTTCTCTCTTTGTCGGCATTGCCCGTTCATGCATTTAATGAACAGTGTAGTCGTTTTAAGGAAGAATACACTGTTCCGAACCAGACTGAACCGGTCCAACCGAGTTTAATGCTTAAACCGACCGTTTTAGGCCCGATTCGACAAATTTTATCATAAGTAAAATTTTCTAAATTTATCTAAATTCATTCTTGATCCAATGGTGGCTTCAATTCTCTAATTTGAATATTTTAAGCCACCTAGAAAAATAAATTTAATAATTGGTTCAATGATGGTTCAAATCAGTTCAATCCGATTGAGGTCTGGTTCACCTAAACTGGTTTCTTCCAATTCATCCCAAGGTCCTTTTCCATGATTTTCATGACTACTTGAGTCACTTGGTGTTTATAAATTTCCCAATTTACCCTTTCCATATCGGTTGTGGTTCATGAGCCGGCTCGGTTTTCTCTTTTGAAATGACTAGTTTTTTTCCCGATTTTATCATCTATAGATGGATGTGATTTACAACTCTCCCCTCCTTTTAGGGGTTTTATCCCCAAAACAAGTTATACATCATGTATTCTTTGCAAGTCTAGAGGCAATTCTAGTTTATATGCCACCGGTCCTATCCTTTAGACTATTGTGTAAGGACCAATGTACCTTGGTTTCAACTTCCCCCGTTGTTGAAACCTAAGTATTCCTCTATGGGGATACTTTTAGGAACACTTGGTCTCCTACATCAAATTCCAACTCCCTTCTCTGATGATCCACATAGCTCTTTTGTCTGTCCTAAGCAGCCTTAAGTCGATTCCCTATGATCTTGATTTTCTTTGTGGAATCCATGATTAGTTCGACCCTTTCCAACTTTCTTTCTCCCACCTCTTCCTAGAATAAGGGGGTATGGCATGGTCTTCCATAAAGGGCCTCATAGGGAGCCATTTGAATACTGGCCTAATAATTGTTATTATAAGCAAATTCCAATAGGCACAGGTATTCCTTTTAGCCCTTATTCATGGTGAGTACACATACCCGTAACATGTCCTCCAGGGTTTGGATCGTCCACTCAGTCTATCCATCAATTTGAGGATGAAATGTTGTGATCATATAAAATTTGGTCCCCAAGGCACTTTGCAAACTAGGCCAGAACCTTAAAATAAATCTAGGGTCTCTATCTAATATTATGCTTACCAAGATACCATGAAGTCTCACAATCTCCCTTATGTACAAGACAATTAGCTGTTCTACCGAATCCGTCACTCTTAATGGTAAGAAATAGATGTACATGGTCAATCTATCCACAATGACCCAAATTGCGTCTCGCCCCTTTCAAGTCACGGGTAGTCCTATAACAAAACCTATGGTGATATGTTCCCACTTCCATTCGGGGATCGGTAAGGGTTGTAGCAGTCCTGAAGGTTTCTCATGTCACACCTTGACCCGGTTTGGTCGGATCCCCGTGAACAACCCCCCGCTCTCCCGGTTCAAGAGGAGTTTCCCCCATCTTTAACTCGAGAGGAGCTAGGCATATTTTTTACCTTGTTTCTGGAAATTAAGCATACCTAATAGAGGGGTGAGTTTCTTTTTCCTGAAAAGAAAAAGAGGGGTGAGTTTCTTTTTCCTGGAAATTTACCTTTTTCCTGGAAATTAAGCATACCTAGGCTTGATGTTATACCTAGTCATTTTCTTTTTCCTGAAAAGGGGTAGAAAATAAGGGTGAGTTTCTACAACTTAGTGAATGGGTATTTTAAAAATGGAATTTTCAAAAAAAGTGTTTTCAAGTTGGAGTTTGCCATACTCCTTAATTCTTTTAAATTTTCTCCACTTTAACATCTTGGTTTTTAAAACACATCCTTCATTATGAAGGTCAAACACACAATCGCAGGCCAGTATGTCCACTGAACCCAGTTGTGGGATCGGAGTGACTTTACCGGCCACCTAGATAGAAGCACGTCCACTTCTACCATGAGAATGAGTGGATATTCGCGACATCCGACCCTCAATCTTGTAACAATTCTTCGTGTCCGTATCAAGATAGAGACCTCATCTCGACCCCACCTCGATCTTGTGCACTTGAAGTTATGTCGAGCTTTGCAAGGCCTCCGAGTGTGACTAACTGCCCTTATATCCACTAGGTCGTCCAGGGACCTACGACATATGACTACACCTCTTGGGCATCTTGAAGGTCCCGTAAACATAGTGCATGCACAATTAGTATTTTCACATCATGCCATTTAATCTGTGGTGCCACTGGTCCAACGGACTCGACCATCAATTCAACCTGCAGCTATTTGTCTTGACTAGTCTAGAGACCTGTCATGTCACACTACCGCTAGTTGACTGAATATGTTGGTCCTGTCTTGGTACCATGGCAAAACAATTCATCTATTTAAATTTTCATGGCATATAACTCATGTTTATTTATGAGCGCCTACTCGTGCCAATTGGCCTAGGGCCCACTGTTTGAGATTATCAAAATCGGGATAGAAGCCTCCAAGTTTCGAAATCGAGGCCTCCGGCCTAAAAGAGCTACTCGAGCTCCCAACAAGGACTCCCAAATTGTTTAAGCAGTGATATAGTTAGGGGAGAACACTTCCGACAAAATATATTTTCAACTATCCATCATACCACCCGAGTATGAGGACATCTCCGCTCATAACCGATGAACAGGTTTTCCACTTCCACCGAGGAAATTTCATCATACCAATTGGGTATGATCCACTTACAACTGGTAACTAGTTTTTCCGTGTCATTTTCACATCACTCCTCTAAGTTGTGATGTATAAAATATCACTTAGTAGTGGGTTTTCATTTTCGAGTTACTTATCATCCCAAACGGGTATGATAAAAAAATCACACTCACCCGATCTTGTAGTGAAATTCCTCTCAGTCGGTTTTCATCCCTTACACGAAATGAAATTTTTGTTAATTATCATTTGGCTTGATTGCCTTCATTCATTATAAATGACCAAATATTCAACTTTTTAAATATTTGCAATTTGGTCCCTAAAGTTATTTTTCCTTTAATTTATGCCCCAATTGCCGGTTTTTTCCCAAATTGAGTCCAGAAACTTGTAAAATTCCCCTAGGGACCTCAATTTTTACAATTTCATAAAAAGGGGTTCTAGTTTCCCAAATTCCCAATTTGGCCCCAATTTTTTTCCAAAATTACCATTTTGCCCTTCATTTACAAAAATGGCAAGTTTAACTCCAAAAATTCTAAAATTTGCTCAATTCGTCCTCTAACACTCCTATCATGCCCAATTAACCCTCAATTTTATAAAATTGTATTTCGGTCCCTCGAATTTTCTAAAATCTCCAATTTTTCCCCAATTTCAACTTCTCAACACAGTCGAATTTAATTTCATCAAATTGAATGATCAAACACTTCTAATTGTTGAAATTGAAGTCAAATTGAATGATCGGTTCTTTCCCGATTTTCCTTAACTCCAAAGAACGAGGTTTACAACTATCCCCTCCTTTTAGGAGTTTTGTCCCCATAACATATTTCACATTGTTCGTGTGTAGGCTTAAACTTTTTATTGTTATGAAATTTTCAACTCTATCGTCCTACAACCTTATCGGTTATTTTCGTTCATCCCTTTCATCACATATCTAAGATTTTCATCTCATTTTCATCATTTCCTCATTCCATGGAACTTACCTTAGCCTAGAATATTTGCCTTGAAGATCTATGATCAATTCCTTTAGTTACGTCCTTCTTTCCCAAGGCACCATTTCCCATCCCAAAATTTTTCTTCAACGGATTTTGGCATTTATTGTCTTTTCATCCTGCATGGATTCCTTCCTCATTCTTTTGTTATCACCCTTGTGTTTGACTTCATTATTCCTTACTCAGACCATTCCTTCCCTAAGTCATATTTCTCTAAGTCAATTGGATTTACATGCCCATTTACCGCATGACATCCTTCGTGATGTCTTTAACTTTACATCCCTATAATAGTATTGGTTTCCGCACTTCTCGTCTTTTTCCAAATTTTTTTATTCGGTCATTCAACCTTCAAATCCTTGAATTTTCCGATACTTAATGATATATTAAAATTTCTGATCTTTTACTTCATTCCTCATTCCCACTAGTGTCCTTCCTCCTTAAGATCTCTTCTCTTTCTAAATCCATCATTTCTCTTATCAATATTCCTCCCACTATTATTCATTCTGAGTTTAATTCCTTAAGATTCTTTAAGATTACCTGGGTTTGACTTATCCCTAGATTCTTTAAGATTTCCTTCTCCTTGTACATGATTCTTTCTTTTCTAGCATTTTGTTCTTGAGGAGTTTATTCTCTTTCTTATTCCGTTGGTTCCATTTTCTCTTTATTAGTACACCCTTGTCTTCCCAAGATTTCTTTTTCCTGTGAGCTTCACATTCTTTTTCCCTCAGTATTTCCTTCAAGTTCAACCATTGAAATCATTAAATTCTAGAGTATCTTTTGCTGATATTTTCACCAACTTACTCTTACTCTTTGGGTCCATGAGTTCCTTCTATTAATCCTGCTTCATTCCCACTTGCTTCAGTATTTATTTATTACTTTGAGGTGGATCTCTCATTCTTATTTGTGTCCAAACCTTTCGTACTTTCGTGTCCTTGGTATTCCCCTTTTGTCTTGATTACGGTGTATTTTTTTACTACTCCCCATCTCTTATTAGACTTCGTCTACTCCTCCGAATTATTTGGTCCATATAAGTTATTCCCTTAAATCGGATCCATCTAAAGTTTCGATTTTGTGTTTTCAGATCTTCTTGTAGTAGATCATGCTCTACCTCCCAATACTCTCACTTAGCCACTCGTACTTCTTACTGAGAACCATATTTCATCTCTGATTTTGCAACCTTCCCTCGATTGACTATCTTGACCTCAAGTGTAAACACCGTCCTTTAATAATGAGAAAATCGGAGAAAGAATCGGTCAATTTTGAATTTATAAACTAAAATGGTCTACAAGCCCGATTATTAGGAAACGAGGCAAATTGATGATTTACAACTTCTAGGTGACTCAAAATGGTTCATAACTCTTGGAAAAGAACCTTAGGGAGAAATGAGAAAGAAAAATCGGATCGGTTCACGAGAACCAGGCCCGAATCGGATAAAACCGATTTATGAACCGAGTTGAATTGTGAACCGGAACCAATAGAGAATGGGTCAACCAAGAAATTTATAGACCCCTTGTAATCCAAAGAGATTTATGAATCTTTAGAAGGAACATTAGGACAATGTGGCTGAGAAAAACAAAATCGGTTTGTGTGAACCGGACCCGAACTGGATTGAACCGGTTTAAAGACCGAGTTCGTTTATGAACCGGAATCGATAAAGAGATAGTAAACCGGGAATTTTATGGACCCTAAGTGACCCAAGGAGTCACAAAGGACATGAAAATGGACTTGTGAAGGAATTGGGGATGAAAACCAAATAGGTTCAGGTGAACCGGATCCGAACCGGTTAGGACCGGTTTGAACCACTATTGAACTGAAGCTTAAATTGATTTTTCAAGGTGGCTTAAATAATTCAAATTTGATATTTGAGGCCACCATTGGATAGAAAATGAATTTAGATGAATTTAAGCTTCGAACCCGGTTCGGTCGAAATAGTGTCGTCTTCTTCTTTTAGATGACAATACTGTTCACTCACCGGAAAATTGAAGCAGCATCGGCGAAGAGAAAATGTCTCTATTCAATATGTTTCCGCCCATCAATGCCTATCATAAAGGTACCAATCGGACGGCCAAGAAGTCCCCGAGCTTCCTATATAAAGACTTCTCCCCATTCCCCACACCTGAAAAGCTCACTCTCTCTGTTGCTTAGTTTTTTGGCAAAGCTTGAACCAGAGCTCCAATATAGGGCCATTTCTGAGCTAAACGAGGCGAGGTCGGGTTCCTTAGCATTGAGGAGAAGTCAGCTACACGGTGGTGGCATCCATTCATTCCAAGAGTCGCCGGAGAAGCGCCGTTGTGATCGAAAAGTGAAGAGCTCCAGCCAACCGAAGTTGCCCTATTTCAACCGAGTTAAAATTGGCCAAGTCGAGCCCTCTTCTAGCCAAACCAAGCCCTCCCGACACCTCCTCAGCCCTTCCACAGCCGAATTAGGACTGAAAGGTAAGCCAATCCGGCTCCCGTTTGAAATTTCTGATCGGTGTTAGAGAGAGAGTCGACCGAACTTTAATTGATGTCATTCTTGATGTCATTTGATGTCATTCTTGATCCTAGGAAGAACCTATGGAGAAGAGCTACTTGCTCATATAGAAAGCTCAAACCGTCGTGCCCTCACTAGTGAGCAATCGAAGCTTTCTCTCTCTACAATATGTTTTCCGGAAAAATTCTGTTTGAGCTTGTTCCAGCGTTAAAACTCGTGATCCAAAGTTTTATGGAATCATATGAACATGGAGAAACTCAATTTCAACAAATAGAGGTGTTTGATCGGTCAATTTGATGAAATCAAATTCGGCTGTGTTAAAGTGTTGAAATTAGGGGAAAATTGGGGATTTTCAAAAACATTCAAGGGACCAAAATGAAATTTTCTAAAATTGAGGGTCAATTGGGCATGATAAGAATTTTTTAGGTAAAGTTTACCATTTTTGTAAAGGAAGGGCAAAATGGTAATTTTGAAAAAGTTGGGGGACCAAATTGGAAATTTGGGAAATTAAACCCCTTTTTGGGAAATTGAATAAATTGAGGTTCCAATGGGAATTTTAAAAGTTTTGGGACTCAATTTGAGGAAAAACCGGCATTTAGGCACTTAAAGTTAAAGAAAAATAACTTTAGGGATCTAATTGATATTAAATAAAAGTTTAGTTTTTCTAATTCATTTGAAATGAATGAAGACTATTAGGCTAAGAGATAATGAACCAAGATGTTCATATCGTGTAGGGATACAAAGCACCGGGAACCCCAGTGAGGACAAACTCCCGTGAAATCATGGAATTGGTTTAGTGGAATTCACGACATTTATGGGTGAGTGAGATATTATATTATTCCTAGTTGAGGATGATAAGTACCTCGAAATGAAAACCCACTAACTAGTGGTATTTTAAACATCATAACTTAGAGGAGTGATGTAAAAATCATGCGAAAAAAACTAATTACCGGTTGTAAGTAGATCATACCCGGTTGGTATGATGAAACTTCCTTAAAGGAAGTTGAAAACCTGTTCATCGGTTATAAGCGGAGATGTCCTTTTACCCAGTCGATATAATGGACAGTTGAAAATATTATTTTGTCAAAAGTGCTCTCCCCTAACTATGTGCCAATGCTTAAACTATTTGGGAGACCTTCTTGACGGGAGCTCGAATAGCTCTTATAGGTTGGGGGGGCCTTGGTTTTAGAAATTGGGGGCTATTATGCTCGGTTTTGAAAATCTCGAACAGTGTGCCATAGGCCAGTGGTCACGAGCAGGAGCTCATAAACAAACATGATATACGTGCCATAAAACTTTAATAAATGAATTTTGGTCATGGTATCAAGACAGGACCGAAACACTCGGTTTACTAGCAGTAGTGCGACATGACTGGTCTTCGGACCAGTAAAGACAAACGCTGCAAGTTGACCTGATGGTCGGGGTCGTTGGACTAACGCTGCAAGTTTGTGCATGCACTATGATTTCAGGATCATCAAGACGCCCATGAGGGGTAGTGGTGTATCCTAAGGGACATGGACGACCCATAATTATAAGGGCAGTTCGTCATACCAGGTGACCGTGCAAAATTTGGAGTAACACCAAGCACGTGAGACTAGGGTGGGGACGGGATGAGGTCTCTGTCCACATATGGAAAAGAAGAATATATTTTAGGATTGAGGGACGGATATTGCAGACATCCGCTCATTCTCATGGTAGAAGTGGACGTGCTTCTATCTAGGTGGTCGATAAAAGGTTGAAATTAGGTCCGACTCATCTTGAGTTAAAAAAAAAAAAAAGAGGGAACTCCTCTTGAATCGAGAGAGTGGCAGGTTGTTCACAGAAATCTAACCAAACTGGGTTGGGGCATGACATAGCAGCTCCTCTAACTCGACTCACTTGGAAGAGAGTTGAGTATAAGTGGGATGAGAGCTGTGAGATGTCTTTTCAGGAGTTAAAGACTTGACTGAAAACCGCACCGGTACTCTCCTTACCTGACTATATTGCGGGAGAGTACACTGTCTATAGTTATGCACACGGACACAAAGAAGTAATTTCGGGATTGTGGGTCAGATGTCACATACATCCACTCATTCCTAGGGTAGAAGTGGTCGTACTTCTATCCGGGTGGTAGGAAAAGTCGCTCTGAAGCCACTAGCGGGTTCAGTAGTGATACTGACTTGCGAATGTGTGTAACCTTCATGATGAAGGATGTGTGTTGGGTGATGACACACCGTGGTAAATAAGAAACGGTGGAAAAACCAAAATTTTTAAATGAAGGGATTTTTGAAAAAAAAAAAAGGAGTCTGGCACACTCCATATAAATATTTTTCTTAAAAGTCAAAAGCTTTTAAAAACCCATTCACTAAGTAGTCGTACTCACCCCCTCCCTTATATCCCTTGGAGGAAATCCCGAAAAGCCTCCCCTTAAAGACCGTCAACTTAGATGCCTGTAAGACAAGTATGTAAAGTTTTAAATTTCATGCAGTTTTGATTATGTTATTCCAGGAAAATGTGCAGGTTAAAGGACACCTTACTCTTTACAGTTTACAATAAGGGGAAATCCTTTAATAAATCAGGAGAGTGGCAGGTTGATCACAGGAATCCGACCAAACCAGGTCGGGGCGTGACAACTAGAGTGGTATCAGAGCCTGTTTCCTCGAATACATAATCAAGACTATAAAATATTGTAACTAATAGGATTTATCCTAAAATTTTCAGATGGCTCCCAGGAGATGAACCAAGAAAACTAGGAATGGCTCTACTCAACACATTATCTTCATAGGAAGACAACCCTAGAAGCTTCCCAAATGCCTGAAGCATGGCAAGAATCTCAAAAGAGCAAATGATGAAGTATCCGAGAGAATGGTGACAGGACCTATTGAGGTCACAACTCTAAGTATAAAGGAAGCCAAGCGTGAAGCCAGAAAAGGGGGCATATAACCTTATATAGCAGCATGCTTATCAAGAATCTCGTAGCTCCCTAGTTAATCGGTGCCCATTTTCTATAATAGGGTCAAAACCCCCAACATATTGTACTACTCTATTAAAGAAGTACTCCAAATTACTAAAAACCCTGTCCCTCAAATGATGTGATCTTCAAAGAAGACTCCAAAAAGAAAAAAAAACTCTCACGGTATCTAGACTTAATGATGAAGGAGCACCAAAACTAACAATTCCCAAGAAAATGCCAGGAGGAACCACTTATGTTCATGTAATTACAGACATGAATGATAGGGACATTGCGTGGAGAAGTGCCCAACCCTAAAAAGGACAGGAATCAAGTTAAGCTAGAGGGGAATAGGACATGAAGTGAAAAACTGTCCCACATCGCCAGGAGTCATGACAATATTTTCCAAGAATAAATACCCCGAGAACCAGGCCAAGACCGGATAAAACCGATTTATGAACCGAGTTGAATTGTGAACCGGAACCAATAGAGAATGGGTCAACCAAGAAATTTATAGACCCCTTGTAATCCATGGGAAAACCATAATTTGAGTTCCAACAAAGAAGAGAGGGGCGAAAAGGCCAAAAACTCGGGAAAAGAAGGATGAAAGAAATTCTTAATAGGACCAAAGGCCAAATTAACCAAGAAAAAAAATAGGCAAACCTCTCACATAATTATCAAGACATCTTGAAACAAGGAAGATTTGAACACTCAATAAAGAAATACACTATGAAAGTAAAGTTTAGAGGGATTCATACGACTAACTACCCTTGAAGGAATTTTGATGGGCGGATGGACATAATGTGGAGTGCAAGGAACCAACCCTTAATTGGGAAATGTTTCAAAGGAAGGAAGTATCGTGATGGCCCAGTGTGACCTACTTGGAGAGTGCAGGAGAACCAAACAATAATTTCAGGAGAACATAGTAGAAAGAAGAAACGAGTAACAATGGGACAGCCAAACAGAATAAACAAAACCCTAAGAAAGGTTGAGATGTAGTAAAGACTACACTCTATGAAGGACAAAGGATGCGCATGAAAGACGAGTGATGCAACTGCCAAGATGATTGCATCATAAAAAAAATGGAGAGAAGGAGACAATTGAAGAACTGGTCTTCGAGAGAACCCTGGACTTAAACCACGACAAAATAGGGAGAAGTGAAAAGGCCAAACATTGGAAAAAGAAGAATGAAGGAAAATCCTTAAAGAAATTAATGGCCAAAACCGGATTTCTAGTTTAAAGTCTTGAGACTGTTAAGTGAGCTTCATGAAGGACGAACAAGAGATTTTGAAACAAGAAGGATGTGAACCCTCCTTAAAATGAAATAAGTTGACGGATTAGCATCAAAAAGATGTTGTGACAAGTATGAATGAGTGGACAACCCATACTAAGGTAATAAAGTAAAGAATGTTCGAGAAACATTGGGAAAGTAAGTCCTCCAAATAAGATGTGGCTAAGGAGGAATAACCGCAATTGGTAGGACGGGTCATAGTCCACACATGCATATGAAGCTTAAAGAGTGGACGACCAAGCATAGGGCGGAATGCACAGAATAAAACCAATAATCGGAAGTATCCCATCTAAGGAATAAGGGATAAAATAAAAGTTGTGGATAGAAAAGGATCCAAAACAAACAGATGCCCTAACATAGATAAGAGTGCGAAGAAAGGGAGAAAGAACCATACAATGAATGATAAGGAGGTTGAGCATATTACTCCTAAGATGGAAATATCTATTGTAAGGGACATAGTAGAGAACAAAACCGGAAGGAGGGAACATTCCCAAGCAAAGTAATCGACACATAGATCGAAAGCAATTATTGTAGAATGAAGAATCATGAAGTGATTGTGAGTAAGTAAAAGTGGATTAAGGAAAAAGGAAAAACCCTTGAATAAGGAATGCCAAGGACTTAAGAAGGAAAGAATCCCAGTTTGTTGGTAAACTATTGGTAAACCAAATAATTGGTACCGGATAGACCCAATAAAGAAGTTAGAAAAGGGATGAATGGGTAAAGAGAACCGACACAGTTGTGTACATTGAGTTAATAACAGTAAAGGTAGTCAAGGAATACTACAAGAGGAAAAGAGGGACGAAGTTATGCAATCCCTGAGAGGTTGAAAAATAAGGAATAACCCTCAAAAAAAGTGTTTCGGAGATCTAATGAATATAGAGATAAGATCTAGAAAATGTCATGCTATAAGGGACAAGAAACCCAACGATCCCGATGAAAACATGACTCAAAATAAGGAGTCGGTTCATAAGCATGACAAAGTCAAACATAATTTGCACCGATTTGTAATGAACAACGAATGAAGGAAGAGTCGAAATGGGATGAAAAGGTGGTGATAAAGAAATCCGTGGAAATAAGTACGAAATGCTCTATAGGATGACGAGCTAAGGGTTTCAATGATCAAGCAGTTAACTAGACACGAAAATGGTTAGTTATCTTGGAATTCCCAATCTTGAGTACATGGCCTCAAGGGGAAGAATGATGCTCTAACCAAAGAGAGAGATAAAATCAAAGAACATACCCTGAGGTAAGGTATGTCTAGTTATGACAAACTCCATGGAGGGAGTAAATAATATTAAGGAAAAGGAAATTGTTAAGTGAAGGTTGTAAAAAGGACTAATTTCAAGGACAAGAGAAAAGTTTGTATCTTAAGCAAACACCAAAGGGGCATCAAAGGAAATGAATGCTCGTGCAAGGATGTTAACTAAGTTTTGGGGACAAAACTCCTAAAAGGAGGGGAGAGTTGTAAAACCCGTCCTTTTGAGCTAAGGAAAACCGGGAAAAGAACCAGTCAAACCGAGTAAGAAAATCGAGCCGGCTTACATTTAGGAACAAGCAATATGGAAATTTACAACTTTTAGGTGATCCAAAGGGTTCATTAAACATTGGGAAAGAAATTTAAGAAAACCTAAAAGATAAAAACCAAATTGGTTTAGGTGAACAAGTTTCCATAAGAACTTTGAAGTTAAGCATGCTTGCTTGAGAGTAGTGTGAGGATGGGTGACCTCCTGGGAAGTATGAATTTTTTTGTAACCCGAAATTTCGATCAAAAATTTTTTATACGTAAATTAATATATATATATTTAATTATTGTAATTAATACCAATAATTTTATACCTAAATTAAATTTTTGGAATTAATACCGAAATTAAATTATTGGTATTAATTCCAATAATTTATGGCAATATTAATACTAGTAATAAATCTCTCCCATTAAATACACGGGTTTTACACCTATATAAAGAGGTTATCCCCATTCATTCTCCTCACGCCCGAACACTTCTCTCTCTCTCTCTACTGCTCTATTTCCCGGTAAAGCTTAAACCAGAGCTTCGACTTCAACATTTTATACCTAAATTAAAATTTTGGAATTAATACAAATAATTTTATACCTAAATTAAATTTTTGGAATTAATACAAATAATTTAATACCGAAATTAAATTATTGGAATTAATACCGAAATTAAATTATTAGAATTAATACCAAAATTAAATTATTGGTATTAATTCCAATAATTTATGGCAATATTAATACTAGTAATAAATCTCTCCCATTTAATACACGGGTTTTACACCTATATAAAAAGGTTATCCCCATTCATTCTCCTCAAGCCCGAACACTTCTCTCTCTCTCTCTACTGCTCTATTTCCCGGTAAAGCTTAAACCAGAGCTTCGACTTCAACATTTTTCTTAATCTCGAAAGGAGAGGTCGGGCTCTTAAGAACCGGGGAGAAGATAACTATCTGGTAGCAAACTCCAGTCAATCCTAGAATCATTGGAGAAGCACTGGCATGATAGAATAGTGAAGCAACTCCGGCGGACCGAAGCTGCCCTATTTCGGCCAAGTTGAAATTGGCCATTTCAAGCCCTCCTCAGGCCAAACCAAGCGTTCCCAACACTTCCGTAGCCCTCCCACGGCCGAATTACGACTGAAAGGTAAACCAATTCGGCCCCCCTCAGTAATTTCCGGTCGGTGCTAGAGAGAGAACCGGTAGAATTTCAATAATGTAATTCTAACTCAATTCAGCATCAATTGATGTGATTCTTGATTCTAGGATGAGCCTCAAGATGACAACTATCTGCCTAGATTGAAAGCTCAGACTGTCGCGCCCTCACCGATGAGAAATCGAAGCTTTCTCTCTCTACAGTCTGTTTTACGGCGAAGCTCCATTTGAGCTCGTTCCAGCATTAAAATTTGTGATTTAACGTTTCTTAGAATCGTATGAACATGCAGGAACTCAATTTCAACTCCAATGTCAACAATTAGAAGTGTTTGATTGGTCAATTTGATGAAATCAAATTCGGTAGTGTTGAAGAGTTAAAATTGGGGATTTTTGAAATTTAAATGACCAAAATGCAATTTTATGAAATTGAGGGTCAATTGGGCATGAAAATAATGTTGGAGGACCAATTGAGGAATTTTGGAATTTTTGGGGAAAAACTTACCATTTTTGTAAAGGAAGGGCAAAATGGTAATTTTGGAAAAATTGGGGGACCAAATTGGAAATTTGGGAAATTTAACCCCTGTTTGGTGAAATTGAATAAATTGAGGTCCCAAGATAAATTTTAAAAGTTACGGGACTCAATTTAAGGAAAAATTGACATTAGGGACTTAAAGTTAAAGAGAAATAATTTTAGGGACCTAATTGCAAATAACTAAAATTTTGGGTTTTCTCCAATGAATGAAGGTTGTTATGTCGAGTAATAATGAACAAGGATGTTCATATCGTGTAGGAAGGCGAAATACCGGGAACGACAACATGGACGAGCTCACGTGAATACAAAGAACCGGTTAAGTGGAATTCACTGTGTTAACGGGTGAGTGGGTTTACTAACT
This sequence comes from Trapa bicornis, assembly GCA_030064425.1. NCBI lineage: Eukaryota > Viridiplantae > Streptophyta > Magnoliopsida > Myrtales > Lythraceae > Trapa > Trapa bicornis. The sequence continues at coordinate 2,585,374 of CM057745.1, forward strand.
TCATACCTGGTTGGGATGATTAGCACAACTTAAAATTTAAAATCACTTACCGGTTGTGAGTGGGTTTACTAACATCATACCCGGCTGGTATCATGAGCACAACTTAAAATTAAAAAGCACTTATCGGTTGTGAGTGGAAATTTTATATCATACCCGGTTGGGAATGATAAGTACCTCGGTATGAAAACCCACTATTAAGTGGTATTTTAAACATCGCTACTTAGAGGAAGTGATGTGAAAATCATGCGGAAAAACTACTTTCCTCGAAGGAAGTTGAAAACCCATTCATCGGTTATGAACGGAGGTGTCCTTATACCCGGGCAGTATAATGGATAGAGAAAACATACATTTTGTCGAAAGTGCTCTCCCCTGACTGTGTGCAATTGCTTAAAAAATTTGGGAGACCTTCTCGACGGGAGCTCGAATAGCTCTGATAGGCCGGGGGCCTCGGTTTTGGAACTTGGGAGCAAAATGCCCAATTTTGAAAATCTCGTACAATGGGCCCAAGGCCAGTTGGCACGAGCAGGAGCTTTTAAATGAACATGATATATGTGCCATAAAACTTAATGAGTGAATTGTTTGTTCATGATACCAAGATTGGACCGACATGCTCAGTCAACTAGTGGCAGTGTGACATGACAGGTCGACAGACCAGTCAAGACAAACAATTGCGGGTAGAGTTGAGAGTCGGAGCCGTTGGACCAGTGACACCACATATTACATGGAAATATAAGAAAACATTATTTGTGCATGCAATATGAGTACGAGATCATCAAGACGCCCATGAGGGGTAGTGATGCGTCCTAAGGGCACTGGACCACCTGGTGTCTATAAGGGCAGTTCATCGTTCGTGGTGTCTATGCGAAATCTGGAGTAGCACTAAGCGCATGAGACCGGGGTGGGGATAGGATGAGGTCTCTGTCCTCATACGGACACGAAGAAGTGATTTCGGAATTGTGGGTCGGATGTCACATACATCCACTCATTCCCAGGGTAGAAGTGGTCATACTTCCATACTGACTTGCGAATGTGTGTAACCTTCATGATGAAGGATGTGTGTTGGGTGATGACACACCGTGGTAAATAAGAAATGGTTGAAAAACCTGAATTTTTAAATGAAGGGATTTTTGAAAACAAAGGAGTCTGGCACACTCCATATAAATATTTTTCTTAAAAGTCAAAAGCTTTTAAAAACCCATTAACTGAGTAGTCGTACTCATCCACTCCCTCATATATCCCTTTTAGGAAATCCCGGAAAACCTCCCCTTAAAGACTGTGAGCTAAGATGCCTCTAAGATAGGTATGTAAAATTTTAAATTTCATGCAGTTTTGATTATGCTATTTTATGAAAAGGTGCAGGTTAAAGGACGCCTTACTCTTTACCATTTACAATAAGAGGAAATCCTTTAATAAACTGGGAGAGTAGCGGGTTGATCACGGGGATCCGACCAAACTGGGTTGGGGCGTTACATCCAGGCTCATCAAAAGACGTATAAGGAGCTTTAACTCTACCTAGATTCGGTTAATAAATAAACTAAACTGGACTACAACCTACGAAGCGATGGAGTGCCGACCTAAAAGGCTAGGGTATGTGTGCCTAAAACTAAGGAATTAACGAGGTTAATTCTAGAAGAAGCATATGATTTGGTATATGTTATGCATTCGAGCTGTATCAAAATGTACCGCACCCTCCAACAAGGATACTTGTGAAAGGGTATGAAAAGGGAAATTGTAGAATATGTTGCACGATGCTTGTCCTATCAGTAGATAAAGGCGGAGCATCAGAAACCGTTAGTACTACTACAACCCTTACCAATTTTAGAGTGGAAATGGGGACACATCACCATGGACTTTGTCACGGGACTACCGGTAACAAGAAAGGGACGAGATGCGATTTGGGTCATTCTGGATAGATTGACCAAATCAGCTCATTTCCTTCCTATAAGGGTGACAAACATGGTGAAACAACTGGTTGTCTTATACATGAAGGAAATAATGGGACTGCATGGTGTTCCGATGAGTATAGTATCAGGTAAAGATCCAAGATTTACTTCAAGGTTATGGCAAAGCTTGCAAAGTGCAATGGGAACCAAGCTCCACATGAACACGGCATTCGATCCTCACACAGATGGGTGGTTTGAGCGAACAATCCAAATCTTAGAGGACATGCTAAGAGAGTGCATATTCACCATGAAAAAAGGCTGGGAATAATACTTGTGCTGTAAACCCCGCAATTTTGAGTTAAGGAAAATCGGGAAAAGAACCGGTCAAACCGAGTAAAAAAACTGAGGAGGTTTACAAACCCGATCATATGGGAACAAGCAATTTGGAAATTTACAACTTCTGGGTGATCCAAATAGTTCATTAAACCTTGAAAAAGAAACTTAAGACAAAATAAAAGAGAAAAACCAAATTGGTTCAGGTGTACGAGATCTCATAAGAACTCTAAAGTTAAGTGTGCTTGCTCGAGAGTAGTGTGAGGATGGGTGACCTCACGCGAACGTACCCTTATCATAAATAACCATAAATTAATATATATTTAATTATTATAATCAATACCAATAATTTAATACCTAAATTAAATTATTAGAATTAATACAAATAATTTAATACCAAAATTAAATTATTGGAATTAATACCAATAATTTATGGCAATATTAATACTAGTAATAAATCTCTCCCATTTAATACACGATTTTAAACCTATATAAAGAGGTAATCCCCATTCATTCTCCTCACACCTGAACACTTCTCTCTCTCTCTCTACTGCTCCATTTCCCGGTGAAGCTCAAACCAGAGCTTCGACTTGAACAAAGGTCGGGCTCTTTAGAATCGGAGAGAAGATAGCTATCTGATAGCAAATTACAGTCAATCCGAGAATTGTTGGAGAAGCACCGGCATGATAGAATAGTGAAGTAGCTCCGGCACACCGAAGTTGCCCTATTTCGGCCAAGCTGAAATCGGCCATTTCCAGCCCTCCTCAGGCCAAACCAAGCCCTCTCAACACTTCCTCGGCCTTTCCACGGCTGAATTAGGACTGAAAGATAAGCCAATTCGGCTCCCCCTTCACAATTTTTGATCGGTGCTAGAGAGAGACTCGATTGAATTTCAATGACAAAATTCTAATCCAATTCTGCATCAATTGATGCGATTCTTGATTCTAGGATGAACGTCACGATGAGAGCTATCTACACAGATCGAAAGCTCGGACCGCTGTGCCTTCACTAGTGAGTAATCAAAGCTTTATCTCTCTATAGTTCATTTTTCGGCGAAGCTCTGTTTGAGCTCGTCCCGACGTTAAAACTTGCGATTCACATTTCTAAAGAATCCTATGAACATGTAGAAACTCAATTTCAACTTCAATTTCAACAATTGGAACTGTTTGATGGGTCAATTTGATAAAATCAAATTCGGCTGTGTTAAGAAGTTGGAATTTGGGAAAAATTGGGGATTTTCAAAATTCAAAGTACTAAAATGAAATTTTATGAAATTGAGGGCCAATTGTGCATGAAAATAATGTTGGAGGACGAATTGAGGAAATTTTAGAATTTTTGGGATAAAACTTACCATTTTTGTAAAGGAAGGGGAAAATGGTAATTTTGGAAAAGCTGGAGGACCAAATCGAAAATTTGAGAAATTAATCCCCTTTTTCTGAAATGGAATAAATTGAGGTCCTATGATAAATTTTAGAAGTTTCGGGACTCAACTTGAGGAAAAAACTGGCATTTGGGACTTAAAGTTAAAGAGGAATAACTTTAGGGACCTAATTGCAAATAAAAGAAAATTTGACTTTCTCAATCATTTGTAATGAATGAAGGCGATTATACCGAAGGATAATGAACCAAGATGTTCATATCGTGTAGGAACATGAAGTTTTGGGAACGCGAACAAGGACAAGCTCGTGTGAATACCAAGAACCAGTCTAGTGAAATTCACGGCATTAACGGGTGAGTGGGTTTACAAACATCATACCCGGTTGGGATGATGTGCACAACTTAAAATTAAAAGCCACTTACCGGTTGTGAGTCGAAATTTTATATCATACCTGGTTGGGAATGATAAGTACCTCAGTATGAAAACCCACTATTAAGTGGTATTTTAAACATCACTACTTAGAGGAAGTGATGTGAAAATTATGCGGAAAAATTACTTACCGATTGTAAGTAGATCATACCCGATTGGTATGATGAGACTTCCTCGAAGGAAGTTGAAAACCCGTTCATTGGTTATGAACGAAGAAGGTGTCCTTATACCTGGGCGGTATAAAGGATAGAGAAAACATATGTTTTGTCGGAAGTGCTCTCCCCTGATTGTGTGCCAATGCTTAAACAATTTGGAAAACCTTCTCGATAGGAGCTCAAATAGCTCTGATAGGCCGGAGGCCTCAGTTTTGGAACTTGGTGGCTAAATGCCCGATTTTGAAAATCTTGTACAGTGGGCCCAAGGCCAGTTGGCACGAGTAGGAGCTCGTAAACGAACATGATATATGTGCCATAAAACTTAATAAGTAAATTGTTTGGCCATGGTACTATGATAGGACCGACATGCTCAGTCAACTAGCGGTAGTGCGACATGACAAGTCAACGGACTAGTCAAGACAAACAACTGTGGGTTGAGTTGAGAGTCGGGCCCGTTGGACCAGTGGCACCACATATTACATGGCAATATGAGAAAATATTGTTTGTGCATGCATTGTGAGTACGGGATCATCAAGATGCTTATGAGGGGTAGTGATGCGTGCTAAGGGCACTGGACGACCTGGTGGCTATAAGGGTAGTTCGTCGTTCTTGGTGTCTATGCGAAATCTAGAGAAGCACCAAGTGCATGAGACCGGGGTGGGGACAGGTTGAGGTCTCTGTTCTCATACAAACACGAAGAAGTGATTTCGAGATTGTGGGTCGGATATCGCATACATCCACTCATTCCCAGGGTAGAAGTGGTCGTACTTCTATCCGGGTGGCAGGAAAAGTCGCTCCGAAGCCACTAGCAGGTTCAATAGTGATACTAACTTGCGAATGTGTGTAAGCTTCATGATGAAGGATGTGTGTTGGGTGATGACACACCGGTAATTAAGAAATAATGGAAAAACCCAAATTTTTTTAATGAAGTGATTTTTGAAAAGAAAGGAGTCTGGCACACTCCATATAAATGTTTTTCTTGAAATTCAAAAAATTTGAATCCCATTCACTGAGTAGTTGTATCCCCTCCCTTATACCCCTTTCAAGAAGTCCCGGAAAGCCGAACCTTAAAATACTTGTGCAATTAAATGCCTGCAAGACAAGTTCGATTAATTTAAATTAGTATGCAGTTTTGATTTATGATATTCCTGGAAAAAGGTGCAGGTCTAAAGAACACCTTACTCTTTACAGTTTATAATATAAGGAGAAACCCTTTAGTAAATCGTGAGAGTGGCGGGTTGATCACGGGGATCCAACCAAGCCAAGTCGGGGCGTGACATGTGCTTTATGGAATTTTCTTACAATAATAGTTATCATGCTAGTATTCAGATGGCTCCCTATGAAGCATTTTATGGACGACCATGCCGTACCCCTCTATTTTGGGAAGAAGTGGGGGAAATAAGGCTAGAAAGGGAAGAGATAATTGAGGATGCCATGAAAAAGATAAAACTAATCAGGAGTCGCCTTAAGATCGCATAGGACAGACAAAAGAGTTATGCGGACAATCAGAGGAAAGATCTGAGGTTTAAGGTGGGAGATCAAGTATTTCTCAAAATTTACCCATGGAGGGGAATACTTAGGTTTTAGCAAAGAGGAAAGTTGAAACCAAGGTATATCGGTCCATATCCTATCATCCAAAGAATAGGATCAGTGGCCTATAAATTGGAACTACCTCCAGACTTGTAGAGAATACACGATGTATTCCACGTCTCGGTGCTTTGAAAATATCAGCATCATCTTAGTCATGTATTAGACCGTCCTCCATTAGAGCTGGAAGAGAACCTGACCTATCAAATAGAACCGGTACGAATCATCGACCGAAGGGAAAAGAATTTAAGGAATAAGAGGATTCCTATGGTCAAGGTTATGTGGCATAATGGACCCGTGCAGGAAAAGACATGGGAAACTGAGAGTTTGATGAGGGATAGTTACCCTAAATTATTTAACATGTAAGTTTTTTGTGGACAAAACCCCTAAAAGGAGGGGAGAGTTGTAAAGCCCGTCCTTTGATAATAAGAAAACCAGAGAAAGAACCGGTCATTTTCAATTTAAAAACTGAGTCGATCTACAAACTAGAACTGATAGAGAAAGGGTAAACTGGGAAATTTATAGATCCCGAGTGACTCAAAGAGTCCAAAAACTCATGGAAACGGACTTGAGAATAAATTGGAGATGAAAACAAAATAGCTTTAGGTGAACTGGATCTGAACCTGTTTGCACCAGTTTGTACCACTATTGAACCAAATTCTAAGTTCATTTTTCTAGATAGCTTTAAAAAATTCATATTTGAGATTTGAGGCCACCATTGGATAGAAAATGAATTTAGAAATTTTTAGATTTGAAAATTTCAGTCGAATTGGGGGTGAACCTGCCCGTTTAAGCTTTGAACCTAGTTCGGATCGGTCCAGTCTAGTTCAGAATAGTGTCGTCTTCTTCCTTCAAATGATAGCACTGTTCACTCGCAAGAAAATTGCGCAGCGTCGACGAAACTGAAAAGTCTCCTGCCATGGAGTTTTAGGCAATGAATGATCACCATTAAGGCATCAATCAGATGACCAAGTAGTCCCCGAGTTTCCTATATAAAGAATCCCTCCGCATTCATCCTCCCCACACCTTAAAACCCCATTATCTCCTAACTGCTTAGTTTTCCAGCAAAGATCAAACCAGAGCTCCGATATAGGGTCTTTTCTAAGCCAAAGAAGGTGTGGCCGGGTTCTTTAGAATTGGGGTGAAGTTAGTTACACGCCTGTAGTCTTCATTTGCTTTGAGGGTCGCTGGAGAAGCGCTAACATGATTGAATAGTGAAGCAGCTCTATTTCGGCCGAGTTGAAATCGACTATAATATTTATTTTAAAATTGTCGGGACTCAATTTGAGAAAAAACCAGCATTTGGGGACATAAAGTTAAAGAAAAATAACTTTAGGGACCTAATTGCAAATAAAGGAAAAGTTGGGTTTCTCATTCATTTGGGATGAATGAGGGCTATTAGGCCAAAGAATAATGAACAAGAATGTTCATATCGTGTAGGAACATGAAGTATCGAGAATGCCACCTAAGACGAGTTCGAGTAAGGACAACAAGCCAATTAAGAGGAATTTCACTACACAATCGGGTGAGTAGAATTTTTATATCATACTCGATTGGGATGATAAGCACCTCAAAAATGAAAACCCACTGCTAAGTGGTATTTTAAATATCACACCTAAGAGGTGTGATGTGAAAATCATGTGGAAAAACTATTTACCGGTTGTAAGTAGATCATACCCGGTTGGTATGATGAAACTTTCTCAAAGGAAGTGGAAAACTCGTTCATCGTTTATGAGCGGAGATGTCCTCATACTCGGTTGGTATGATGGACAGTTAAAATATATTTTTTTTTTCAGAAATGCTCTCCTATGACTATGTGCCACTACTTAAAGAATTTGGGATACCTTCTTGAAGGGAGCAGGAATAGCTCTACTAGGCTAGAGGCCTCAGTTTTTGAACTTGGGGGCTAATATGCCCAATTTTGAAAATCTCGAACAATAGGCCCTAGGCTAGTTGGCACAAGTAGGAGCTCATAAGTAAACATGATTTATTTGCCTTGAAAACTGAAGTAAATGAATTGTTTGGCCATGGTACTAAGATAGGACCGACATACTCATTCAACTAGCGGCAGTACAACATGACAGGTCTCTGGACTAGTCAAGACAAACAGCTGTAGGTCGAGTTGAGGGTCGGGGCCGTTGGACTAGTGGCACCATAGATTATATGGCATCATTTGAAAAATGTTGATTGTGCATGCACTATGTTTACGGGATCTTCAAGATGCAAAGAGGGGTAGTGATGCGTCCTAGGTCTCTGGACGACCTGGTGGATATGAAGGTAGTTTGTCGTACTAGATGTCTTGCAAAGCTCGGAGTAGCTTCAAGCTCATGAGACCGGGGTGGGGTCCGGATGAGGTCTCTGTCCTCATACAGACATGGAGATTTGTTATAGGATTGAGGGTCGGATGTCGTGAACATCTACTTATTCTCAGGGTAGAAGTAAACGTACTTCTATCTAGGTGGCTGGTAAAGTTGCTCCGACACCACAAGTGGGTTCAGTGGATGGGCTGGCTTGCGATTGTGTGTTTTACCTTCATGATGAAGGATGTGTGTTGGGTGATGACACACCGTGGTTAATAAGAAATGGCATGACAATTACCTTCCATGCCCCCGAAAAGGAGGAGTCTATGTTTGAAGAGGATATAAGAAGAGCCGGAATATACCTGGTATCCTGCATGGTGGCGGATGACTTACTACCGAAAGGGTGTAAGGTATTCCTCACCCAAATCACTTGCAAGGGTTCCCCATAAAAAGGGCTAGAAGAAATCCCGGTAGTCAAATGTTACCCCGACTTATTCCTAGAGGAGCTACCCGGCCTACCCTAGATCGTCAGCTAGAGTTTGTGGTTGAAGTGGTGCGAGGGATTCACCCCATATCACAAGCTCCCTACCATATGGCGCCCGCTAAACTTAAGGAGTTAAAGGACTAGTTGGACGAACTATTAGAGAAGGGCTTCATACACCTGAGCTAATCTCCATGGGGTGCACTAGTCCTATTCATAAAAAAGAAGGATGAGAGCATGCAACTTTGCATCGACTACCGTTAACTAAACCAAGTGACAATTAAGAACAAATACCCTCTCCCCATCCTTTGATAATGAGAAAACCAGGGAAAGAACTGGTCAGTTTTGAATTTTGAAACTGAATTGGTCTACAAGATCGATTAATAGGAAATGGGCAAATTGAGAATTTACAACTGGCGAAAAATCAAAGTTGCACTAGCGAAGAAGAAATGTCTCTATTCAATATGTTTCCGTCCATCAATGCTTGTCATAAAGATGCCAAATGAACAACTGACGAGTCCCCGAGCTCCCTATATAAAGAGCCCCTCTCCATTCATCCTCACCACACTTGAAAAGCTCACTCTCTCTCAGTTGCTTAATTTTTCAGTGAAACTCAAACCAAAGCTCTAATATAGGGTCATTCCTGAGCCAAGGAAGGTGAGGTCACGTTCATTAGAACTAGGGAGAAGTCAGCTGCACGGTGGTGACATCCATTCGATCCGAGAGTCGCTGGAGGAGCGTCGGCGTGATCGAATAGTGAAGCAGCTCCGGTAGACTGAAGCTACCCTATTTCAATCGAGTTGAAATCGGCCAATTCAAGCCCTCCTCAGGCCAAACCAAGCCCTCCCAACACTTCCTTAGCCCTCGCACGGCCGAATTGGTATGGAAAGGTAAGCCAATTCAGCTCCCCTCTCCAATTTTTGATCGATGTTATAGAGAGAGTCGACTGAATTTATATAACAAAATTCTAATCCAATTCAACAGCAATTGATGTCATTCTTGATCCTAGGAAGAACTTCAGGAAGAGAACTACTTGCCCAGATAGATAGCTCGGACCGCCGTGCCCTCACCGGTGAGTAATCGAAGCTTTCTCTCTCTATAGTTCATTTTCCAGCTAAGTTCTGTTTGAGCTGGTTCCAACGTTAAAACTTGCGATTCAAATTGCTAAAGAATTGTATGAACTTGTAGAAACTCAATTTCAACTTCAATTTCTACAATTGGAACTGTTTGATTTGTCAATTTGATGAAATCAAATTTGGCTGTGTTAAGAAGTTGGAATTGAGGGGAAATTTTGGGATTTTCGAAAATTTGAAAGACCGAAATGTAATTTCCTAAAATTGAGGTCAATTGGGCATGATAAAAATGTTAGAGGCCCAATTGAGGAATTTTAGAATTTTTGGGGTAAAATTTACTATTTTTGTAAAGGAAGGGCAAAATGGTAATTTTGAAAAAGTTGGGGGACCAAATTTGGAAATTTGGGAAATTAAACCCCTCTTTGTGAAATTGAATAAATTGAGGCCCCAGCAGGGATTCTAAAAGCTTTGGGACTCAATTTGAGGAAAAACTAACATTAGGGACTTAAAGTTAAAGAAAAATAACTTTAGGGACCTAATTGCAAATAAATAAAAATTTGTTTTTTCTCATTCATTTAGAATGAATGAAGGCTATTAGGTCGAGAGATAATGAATTGAGATGTTCATATCGTGTAGGAACACGAAGCACCGAGAATACCAGCTAGGACAAGCTCGCATGAATATAAAGGACCGGTCTAGTGGAATTTACGGAATTGACAAGTGAGTGGGATTTTATATCATACCCAGTTGGGGATGATAAGTACCTCAAAATGAAAACCTACTACCAAGTGGTATTTTTAAACATCACAACTTAGAGTGATGTGAAAATAATGCGAAAAATTACTTACTGATTGTAAGTAGATCATCCCCGATTGGTATGATAAAACTTACTCGAAGGAAATTGAAAACCTGTTAATCGGTTATGAGCGGTCGGTATAATGGATAGTTGAAAATATATTTTTGTCGGGAGTGCTCTCCCCTGACTGTGTGCCAATGCTTATACGATTTGGGAGACCTTCTTGATGGGAGGTCGAATAGCTGTTATAGGCCGGGGGCCTCAATTTTGGAACTTGGGGGCTATTATGCCCTGTATTGAAAATCTCGAACAAATGGGCCATAGGCCAGTGGGCGCAGGAGCTCGTAAACAAACATCAGATATGTGCCATAAAAGTTTAATAAATGAATTGTTTGGCCATGGTACCAAGACCGGACTGACATATTTAGTTAACTATTGGTAGTGCGACATGACAGGTCTCCGGACCAGTCAAGACAAACACCAACAGGTTGAGTTAAGGGTCTGGGCCGTTGGACCAGTGGCACCACAGATTATATGGCATGATAAGAAAATACCGTTTGTGTATGCACTATAATTACGGGATCATCAAGACGTCCATGAGGGGTAGTGATGCATCCTAAGGGCCCTAGACGACCTGGTGAGTATAAGGGCAGTTCGTCGTACCAGGTGACCGTGTGAAATTTGGAGTAGCACTAAGCACATGAGACCGAGGTGGGGATGGAATGAGGTCTCTGTCCTCATACGGAAACTAAGAATTGATTTCGAGATTGAAGGTCGGATACCACGTACATCCACTCATTCTTAGGGTAGAAGTGGACGTACTTCTATCTAGGTGGCCGGTAAAGTCGCTCCGAAGCTATAAGTGGGTTCAGTGGACGTGTTGGCTTGCAAATGTGTGTTTAACCTTTATGATGAAGGTTGTGTGTTGGGTGATGACACACGGTGGTTAAATAAGGAAATGGTGGTAAAACTCAAAATTTTAAATGAAATGATTTTTGAAAGAAAGGAATGTGGCACACTCCAATACAATCATTTTTCCTCAAAGTGAATTTTTGAAAACCCATTCACTGAGTAGTCGTACTCACACCCTCCTTTCTATCCCTTTTTTAGAAAAAGAAAAAATGACTAAGAATAATACCGAGCCTTACCCTCTGTTAGGTATGCTTAAATTTTCCTTAAGCTTGCATTTTATTGGATATTTGTCTTCCAGGAAATATGGTCAAAATTACGCTTGGCTCATCTCGAGTTATAGTCGGGGGAAACTCCTATTAAACTGAGAGAGTGACAGGTTGTTCACGGGAATCCAACCAAATCGGGTTGGGGCGTCAAGTTCTCTTGAAAAATCAATATTATGCCCTGATATTAACCTAACTCTGAACTATTGTGTAGGATGGAAAGTCCCAAGGAAATTCACAGAAAAATCTAGTACTAACCCTATAATCATGAAAAAGATATCCAATCCATGGGAGGAAGTTGTCCAAAGGTTTCTATAGGGCGAAAAGGGGGTGCCCAAGGACACGGTAGAAGACTACCAGAAACTAGTTAGAGCCCTATTAGAACCAGAAGGTATCATATACCCTCCTCCCAAACGAGAAGAACCAGATACACCTCCTAGAAGTCCAACCCCTCCTCCAATGCCACAACAACCGAAGAGGAATCCCACCAAGAAGGAGGCTTGAGATAAGTATTGGGATACATATGCCACCTAAATGATGGTCCACCAAGTACCTTCACCCACTCAACCTAACTTCAACCCGTCTCAATGGGTGAAGTGGACCTATGAGTGTGAGGAGGAAGTACTAAGGTTGTACGGATTGGAGGCCATACATGGAATTTGTCCTATTAAGGAGCACGAAAAGACCCCAATGAGTTCCTTAGAGCCTTCTTATCAAGAATTAATCGTTCTAGGGTTAACTCTAGCTCTATGACCCCAAGGGATTAGGGGGTAGAGAATTCCTGTAATAAGCCGAATTTTGGCAAGAAACTATTTCCTAAATAAATGAAAGTGAAGTTTATTAAAACTCCCAAGTTTCCTTGAGAAAAATTAAGTGTAAGATAATAAGTGTTTAAATAAAAAATGAGAACCCCTTAAGGAAGAATGGGTTATGGGTAGTTAAACTCAACCCTTTAGACTTACCTTTGAAATATGATAAATTCATCTGATGAAGATCCTAAGAAAAGGAAAAGAGTTGGAGGAGCAACCATCCAAGAGTACATGACTTTTAAAAAGTTTTGAGAATTGAAGATACAAGAAGAATTATAACATCCCCAAAGAAACCACAAGAACAAAAGCAGATCGATAAGGAAAAGAAATTAAGTATAGAGTCCACCACGGAAAGATAGAGAGAAAGTACAACAACAGAAAGTCCCTAGTGTAACAAACTAAAGAACTAAGATACAAATTCCTTAGAAATTTCAAAGGGTAAGGGACAAGTGGAATGTAAAGTATGAGTCAGATAAGGATGAAAAACAAGAAGTAGATGAATAGAACCATGTCCTTAAGTTTAGGAGAAAGTTTCCAAAGGATAGGGCGATCAAACACCAGAAAATACGAGTGGCTAGGTGAAAGTATAGGGAGGTTGGGCATGATATACCACAACAGGGCCTGGAAAACTCAAAATAGGATCTTCAAAAGAATCCTATATAAGGAAATAATTTATTTGGACCAAATTAATTGGAGAAGTAAACGTAGTCTAACCAGAGATGGGGAATAGTGGAAGAATACACCCCAACCAAGATGAAAAGAGAAATACTGGGGATATAAAGGTATAAAAGGTTGGACACAACGAGGAGGAGAGACCCACCTCAAAGGAATAGGCGAATATTGAAGCGAGTGGAAATGAAGCAAGATCAACAGAAGGTACTCCTGGATCTAAAGAGTAAGAATAAGTTGGTAAAAATATTGACAAAAGCAGATAAAAGCAGACATCAAAAACCGTCAAGACTATTACAACCCTTACCAATTCCGGAGTGGAAATGGGAGCATATCACCATGGACTTCGTCACGGGCTTACCGGTGACCAAAAGGGGCTGAGATGCGATTTGAGTCATAGTGGATAGATTGACCAAATCAGCACATTTCCTTCCAATAAAAGTGACAGACACGGTAGAATAGCTGGCTGTCCCATACATGAAGGAAATGATAAGATTCCATGGTGTCCCGGTTAGTATAGTATCAGATAGAGATCCGAGATTTACCTCCAGGTTTTGGCCAAGTTTACAAAATGTCATAGGGACTAAACTTCATATGAGCACGACATTTCACCCACAGGCAGATGGTCAGTTGGAACGAACCATCCAAACCTTAGAAGACATGCTGAGAGCGTGCATACCCACCATGAATAAAAACTGAGAGGAATACTTATGTCTGATGGAATTCTCTTACAACAATAGTTATCAGGCCAGCATTCAGAAGGCTCCCTATGAAGCCTTTTATGGACGACCATGTCGTACCCCTCTATTTTGGGAAGAAGTGGGAGAAAGGAAAATAGAAAGGGCTGAATTAACTAAGGATGCCACTGAGAATATAAAATTAATAAGGAGGCGTCTTAAGACCGCTCAGGACAGGCAAAAGCGTTATACGGATAATCGAAGGAAAGATTTGGAGTTCAAGGTAGGAGATCGAGTGTCCCCCTCGAGGGGAATCCTTAGGTTCCAGCAAAGAGGAAAGTTGAAACCAAGGAATATCGGTCCATAGGCCATCATTCAAAGGATAGGACCGGTAGCTTATAAATTGGAACTACCTCCTGACCTGCAGAGAATACATGATGTATTCCATATCTCAGTACTTGAGAAATATCAGCCCGATCCTAGTCATGTATTGGACCGACCTCCAATGGAACTAGAAGAGAACCTGACCTATCAGACACAAATCATCGATCGGAGAGACAAGAATTTGAGAAACAAGAAAATTCTTATGGTCAAGGTATTGTGGCATAACGGACCCGTGCAGGAAGAGACATGGGAAACTGAGTGTATAATGAGGGATAGTTACCCTCAATTATTCAATGTGTTACTGGTTTGGGGACAAAACCCTTAAAAGGAGGGAAGAGTTGTAAACCTCGTCCTTTGATAATGAGAAAACCGGGGAAAGAACCGGTCAGTTTTGAATTTTTAAATCGAATCGGTCTACAAGCTCAATTAATAAGAAATGGGAAAATTGAGAATTTACAACTTTCATGTGACTCAAAATGGTTCATTAATCTTGAAAAAGAACCTTAGAACAAATTGGGGAAGAAAAACTAGACCGGTTTAAGTTAACCGGATTCATGAACCGGAATCGATTGAGAGAGGGTAGACCGGGAAATTTATGAATACCAAGTGACCCAAAGAGTCCCAAATTTCATGAAAATGGATTGGAGAGGGAATTGGAGAGAAAAACTAAACCGGTTCAGGTGAACTAGATCTGAACCAAATTGAACCGATTTGGACCACTATTGAACTAGATTCTAAATTAATTTTTCTAGGTGGCTTAAAGAATTCAAATTTGAGAATTGAAGCCACCATTGGATAAAAAATGAATTTAGAAATTTTTATATTTGAAAATTTTGGCCGGTTTAACCCTTAAACCCGGTTCGAAACAGTGTCATCTTCTTCCTTTATAAAGAGCCCCTCTCCATTCATCATCTTTACACCTGAAAAGCTCACTCTCTCTTAATTGCTTAGTTTTTCGGTGAAGCTTCAACCAGAGCTCTGATATAGGGTCATTTTTTAGCCAAGGAAGGCGAGGTCGGGTTCATTAGAACCGGGGAGAAGTCAGCTACACGGTGGTGACATCCATTCGATTTGAGAGACGTCGGAGGAGGCGCCGACGTGATCGAACAGTGAAGCAGCTCCGACGAACTGAAGCTCCCTATTTCGGACGAGTTGAAATTGAACAATTCGAGCCCTCCTCAGGCCAAACCAAGCGCTCCCAACACTTCTCAGCCCTCCTACGACCGAATTTGGACAGAAAGGTAAGGCAATTCGGCTCCCCTCTGCAATTTCCGATTGGTGTTAGACAGAGAGGTAGCCGAATTTCTATTACAAAATTCTAATCTAATTTGATAGCAATTGATGTCATTCTTGATCCCAGGAAGAACCTCAGGAGGAGAACTACCTGCCCAGATAGAAAGCTCGGACCGTTGTACCCTCACCGGTGAGTAATCGAAGCTCCGTTTGATCTTGTTCTGACGTTAAAACTTGCGGTTCAAATTGCTAAAGAATCGTATGAACATGTAGAAACTCAATTTCAACTTCAATTTCAACAATTGGAAACGTTTGATTGTTCAATTAGATGAAATCAAATTCGACTGTGTTAAGAAGTTAGAATTGGGGGGAAATTTGGGGATTTTCAAAAATTCGAAGGACTAAAATGCAATTTCCTAAAATTGAGGGTCAATCAGGTATGATAAAAATGTTAAAGGGCTAATTGAGGAATTTTAGAATTTTTGGGATTAAATTTACCATTTTTGTAATGGAAGGGAAAAATGGTAATTTTGGAATAGTTGGGGGACCAAATTTGGAAATTTGGGAAATTTAACCCCTTTTTGTGAAATTGAATAAATTAAGGCCCCACGGGGAATTTTAAAAGTTTTGGGAATCAATTTGAGGAAAAACCGACATTAGGGACTTAAAGTTAAAGAAAAATAACTTTAGGGACCTAATTGCAAATAAATAAAAGTTTAGTTTTTCTCAGTCATTTGGAATGAATGAAGGCTATTAGTTCGAGGGATAATGAACCGAGATGTTCATATCGTGTAGGAACATGAAGTACCAGTAATGCCAGTAAGGACAAGCTTACGTGAATAAAAAAGACTGCTCTAGTGTGAGTGGGATTTTATATCATACTCTGTTGGGGATGAAAAGTACCTTGAAATGAAAACCCACTACCAAGTGGTATTTTTAAACATCACAACTTAGAGGAGTGATGTGAAAATCATGTGGAAAAACTACTTACTTGTTGTAAGTAGATCATATTCGGTTGGTATGTTAAAACTTTCTCGGAGGAAGTTGAAAACCCGTTCATTGGTTATGAGGGGAGATGTACTTATACCCGGTCGGTATAATGGACAGTTGAAAAAATATTTTTGTCGGAAGTGATCTCCCGTGACTGTGTGCCAATGCTTAAACGATTTGGGAGACCTTCTTGATCGGAGCTCGAATAGCTCTGATAGGTCGGGGGCCTCGGTTTTGGAACTTGGGAGCTATTATGGCCAGTTTTAAAAATCTCGAACAAGTGAGCCATAGGCCAGTGGGCACGACGAGTAAGAGCTCATAAACAAACATGAGATATGTGCCATATAAGTTTAATAAATGAATTGTTTGGCCATAATACCAAGAGAGGAATGACATATTCAGTTAACTAGTGGAAGTGCAACATGACAGGTCTCCAGACCGGTCAAGACAAACAACTGCAGGTTTAGTTGAGGGTCAGGACCGTTAGACCATTGGCACTACAGATTATATGGCATGATAAGAAAATACTATTTGTGCATGCACTATGATTATGGGATAATCAGGACGCCCATGAGGGGTGGTGATGCATCCTAAGGACCTTGGATGACCCAATGAGTATAAGGGTAGTTCGTCGTACCCGGTGACAGTACAAGATTTGGAGTAGCACTAAGAGCATGAGACCGGGGTGTGGATGGGATGAGGTCTCTGTCCTCATACGGACACGGAGAATTGATTTCGCGATTAAGGATCCGATGGAGTACATCCACTCATTCTGAGGGTATAAGTGGACGTACTTTTCTTAAGCTTGCATTTTTTTGGATATATGTCTTCCAAGGAACAAGGTCAAAATTACGCATGGCTCATGTCTACTTAAATTCAAAGGAAACTCCTCTTAAACTGAGAGAGTGGCGGGTTGTTCACGGGGATCCAATCAAATCGAGTTGGGGCGTGACATAAAGAGTGACAAAAGTCATGAAAAAGAACTTTAGGATGAATGGGGGATGAAAACCAAACCAATTAAGGTGCAAACTAGATTGAACTGATTTGGACCGGTTTGAACCACTATTGAACTGGATCCTAAATTCATTTTTCTAAATGGTTTAAAAATTTTCAATTTGAGAATTGGGGCCACCATTTGATAGAGAATGAATTTAAAATTTTAAAAATTTGAAAAACTCGGTCGAATCAGGCCTGAACTAATTGATTAAAGCTTGGAAACTAGTTCAGACCGGTCCGGTCCAATTCGGAACAGTGTCGTCTTCTTCCTTTAGGTGACAGCATTGTTCACATGGAGAAAAATTGAACCAGCACCGATGAAGAGAAAATTTTTCTGTTCAGTACATTTCAGGCCATCAATGACTATTATAATAGTGCCAAATGGATGACCGACGAGTCGCTGAGCACCCGATATAAAGTGCCCCTCTCCACACCTGAAAACCTCACTCTCTCTCAGCTACTCCATTTTCCAACAAAGCTCAAACCAGAGCTCCGATATAGGGTCTTTATAAGCGAAAGAAGGCATGGTCGAGTTCCTTAGCACTGGGGAGAAGTGGTGGTAGTCTTCAATCACTCCGAGGGTCACAGGAGATGCATTGGTTTATAAAAGGGTAAAACACTTAATTGACCAAAAGGAGTGGTGGGTTGCTCACAGGAACTTGATCAAATCGGGTTGGGGCATGACGACTTGAGTGGTATCAGAGACTGTTGCCTCTAATGCATTATCAAGACTATATAATGTAATAACTAAGAGGAATAAGCTTTAAAATTTATTGATGGCTCCCAAGAGAGGAACCAAGAGAACAAGAGTCGTAATCATTGGCACTGCCCAACAATCCCTCCCCGTGGAAACTCCTTGAGAAGCCTAGATAGTTCCACCTAGACTAAGCTCAGAACATCAGAGACTGTACGAGGAATTCACCCGAGTGTTTGGACGGCCTAACCTCGCCCCTGAGGTGGACACCCACTCTCGCGCTGAACCCAATGAAGTACAATCTCATCCCCCTCCCACTAACATTCCTTCTCCGGTTGACATCTCTAAATACCTCAAAACTCTCCATCAGCTAGAATGTAAGCCTTTCCTAGGAGAGAAGGATGCTGGTGCTACTATGGATTGGCTGGCCAACATCAAGAAGCTCATGGGGATAATCAAGATTTCACTAGAGGATATGGTAATCTTGGCATAATTTTTCCTAGAAGCCTGCGCAAAAAGGTGGTGGGACAATGTCAAAAGCTTGCATACCGCCACCCCCACATGGGAACAATTCGAGGAGAGGTATACATATGAATACCTATCTATGCATCTAATGAACAAGAAGAAGCAAGACTTCCTCCTACTCTGACAAGGGCTTAACTCTATCTCAGAGTATGAAACTAAGTTTAACGAGTTAAGATCCTTTGCCCCCGACCTAGCCGGACCTGCAGATATATGCCAATGATTCGTGGACGGTCTCAACATGGATCTAGCAGCCATAATCCATATGGCCCACGAATGTGAGCATTTGGTGCAACCCCGACGTCTCCAAATGGAGTTGGCCAATCGAAAAGTGGACCAAGGCCAAGGTCGCCACGGGGGACGGAAAGAGAAAAATGGCCCAAGGTGGGGAAATAGGGTGGGTTTCCAAAAGAGGAAGGACATGCAACCACCTTAAAGGAGAGTGATCCCTACCATACTACAAGGGAGCCTCTGCTGTTCTAGATGCCAAAGGTACCACAAGTGAGCTTGCTTATCCTCTTTTGGATGTGGGTAAGTGGGGCACTTTGCAAAGGATTGCCCCACTCTTACGGAGAATAAGCAATGAAACACGCTTGGACCACCCCAAGGGAAACCAAGGACTCCAAGGTAGGATGCCACAGCAAGGGTACCAGTTAGGGTATACAACCTCACCAAAGAAGAGGCCAGAAAAGATCCTAGTACCATAGTGGGTACTTCCCAAAATTTCCCTAACCAAAATTAAGACAAAACCTGTAATTTGATTATATTAAATAAAGAAATTTAGGTTTTCCTTCTAAAAACATACATTTCCTCTATCAGGGTACATACACTTGTGGGGGAGAAAGGTCTACGCTCTCTTTGACTCAAGAGCAGAGAGATCATTCACCAAGGAAGATCTAGTTCCTGGTCTTACCCTAGAACTTACCTACTTGGAACAAAGTCTCAACATCCTCACACCCTTAGGAGAAGGATTGAAGAGGGACAAACATTTAAGGAGATGTGAGATTATGATTGGAGGAGTCAAATTAGATGTAGATTTGATCCCATTACCTTTAAGGGAAGTAGAAATAATACTAGGAATGGATTGGTTAAGTACCCATCAAGCCAAAATGGACTATGGGAAGAAAGTAATAACTTTCTACACTCTTGGAATACTCAAACTATGCTTCCAAGGAGACAAGAAGAAGGGAGAAATGCACATAGTGTCTCATATGAAAGCCAAAATTTCCTTGCAATGGTCATCAATGAGAAGACGGAGGAGAAGGGACCAGAGAACATCCTAGTGGGGGAGCACTACCTAGACATATTCCCCAAGGAATTACCAGGATTTCCCCCAAGCCAACAACTAGAATTTACTATAGAGGTAATCCCCAGAACACATCCCATATCCCAATCCCCCTTATCACATGGCTCCACCCGAACTGAAGGAATTAAAGGAGTAGTTGGACGAGCTATTGGAGAAGGGTTTCATATGCTCTAGTTAGTCTCCAGGGGTGCACAAGTACTATTATGAGATCAAAGATGAGAGTATGAGGCTGTGCATAGATTATTGCAAGTTGAACAAAGTCACCATAAAGAATAAGTACCCACTTCCACAGATTGACAACCAGTTCAACCAACTAAAAGGAGCAGCCTACTTCTTCTAGATAGGCCTTCATTCAGGATACCACTAACTCAGGATCGAAGAGGAAGATATCCCTAAAATCACCTTTCGATCTCGATACAGACACTATTAATTTAGGGTAATGCCTTTTGGCCTAACAAATGCCCTTGCAACCTTCATGGATTTGATGAACCAAGTGTTCCATCTGTACTTAGACAAGTTCGTGATTGTGTTTATAGACGACATACTTATATACTCACGAACTAGGCTAGAGCACGAAGAACATCTAACTATCACCTTGAAAAAACTATGAAATAATCACTTATATGCGAAATTCTCCAAGTGTAAGTTCTGGTTGTAGGAGGTAGGGTTCTTAGGGCACATAGTGTAGAAAGATGGAGTAAAGGTTGATCCAGCAAAGGTGGAGGCCATATCTAATTGGAAGGCACCCAATAATCCCTCTGAGATATGCAGTTTCTTGGGATTGGCAGGGTACTACAGACAGTTTGTGCAGGATTTCTCTAAGATAGCTTCCCCTTTAACCCGTCTCACAAGGGAAAGGAGTGGAGTATAAGTGGGATGAAAATTGTGAGAGATCCTTCCTAGTGTTGAAGACCCATTTAACAACATGCAGAGATAGTCACGAGGCGTACCCATACTATCTCTGCCTGACCCAAGTGCAGGGGAGTATACATTCTATAGTGACGCATTTAGACAAGGACTCGGATGTATATTAATGCAACAAGGAAAAGTCATCGGCTACGCCTTGTGACAACTAAAGGTACATGAGAGGAACAACCCTACCCACAACCTAGAGTTAGCTACAATAGTATTCACCCTCAAAATTTAGCGACACTACCTATACGGGGTTAAGTGTAGGATATATACTGATCACAAGAGTCTTAAGTACTTTCTAACTCAGAGGGAATTGAACCTCCGCCAGAGGAGATGGATAGAGTTACTAAAGGACTACGACCTTGTGATAGAATACCACCCTAAGAAGGCTAATGTGGTGGTAGACGCTCTAAGTCGTAAGTATGAAACTGAGGCGGCATAGATAAAGACAAGCTACCTGCCCTTGTTGTAGCAATTGGGAAAAATGGAAGTGGACCTTAATATAGACAAAGGAGAAAGATGCCTATTGGCTGACATAGTAGTGAGAACCGGCCTAATGGAGCAAATAAAGGTCCATCAAAAAGGGGATAAGGAACTCCAACCCTATTTGGACCCAGTCAACCAAGGGATGAAACATGACTACAATCTTCGTGGTGATGGAGTGCTGACCTATAAGGGTAGAGTGTGTGCACCTCAAGACAAGGAACTAAAGAGATTAATATTGGAAGAGGCACATGACTGGTTAGTGCCAAGATGTACCGCACCCTCAAACAGGGTTATTGGTGGAGTGGGATGAAGAGGGATATCACAGAATATGTAGCATGATGCTTGTCATGTCATTAGATTAAAACTAAACACTAGAAATGTCACGCCCCGACTTGGTTTGGTCAGATCCCCGTGAATAACCCACCACTCTCCCGGTTTATTAAGGTTTTTCCCCTTTTCTAAGTCGTGAGGAGTAAGACGTCCTTTTTCACCAGTACCTTTCATGGAATTACATTAATCAAAACTGAATATTTTAACATTACATACCTATCTTGCAGGTTTAACTTTAGGTGGGTTTTCCCTTGGTTACATGAAAAGGGGGTAAAGGGAGGGGATGAGTTCGACAACTCTGTGAATGGGTGTTGGGTGAGAGTTTTCACAAAATCGATTTTAATCAGAGTGTGCCAAACTCCTCATTTCATTAAAAATGCTTTTCTTCAAATTTCGGTTTATCAAAACCTTCTTCCAAGGTTTACCTAATCATTTCCAAGGATTCTCAATCCTATCCATGGTTTTCATAACCTCTTTCCCATTTCTATATTAGGTGTGTTTCACAAATAACACACGCCCTTCATCTGAAAGGGTACACACACATATTCATGAGATGTAGTAACGCCGACTGCACCCACTTGTGGATCGGAGCATCTTTACCATCCACCCTGATAGAAGTCCCTGACTTCTACCTAGAGTCTGAGTTAACATCTTTGATGTTCAACCCTCAGACCCAAAATACTTCGTGTCCATATGAGGATAGATACCTTATCTTGACCCCACCCCGGTCTCATGCACATGAAGCTATGTCGAGCTTCCGTGATTGTTGGCACGACAAGCTACCATTATTTCCACCATGTCGTCGAATAGCCCCTAGGACACATCACTACCCCTCTTGGGCATCTTGATGGTCCCAAACCTCAAGTGCATGCACAAACAAAATTTTTCCAAAAAGCCATTTATCTTTATTGCCACTAGTCTAATCGCCTTGACCCTCAACTTGACATATGTAGCTATTTGTCTAGACCGGTCCGTCAAAATAGTTCTGTCGCAATGCCACCAGTCCATCGAGTATGTCGGACCTGTCTTGGTACCATGGCCAAATCACATAATTCATTCATTAAAAATTTTCATGGCTTAACATCATTTTTGTTTATAAGCTCTTGCTTGTGCCAACTGGCCTTAGGCCCACTGTACATAATTTTTCCAAAACTGGGCATTTTATCCCTTAAGTTCCAAAATCGAGGGATCTAGCCTATCTAAGCTATTCCAACTATCGTCAAGAAGGTCTCCCAAAAGTTTTAAGCATTGGCACACAGTTAGGGAGAACACTTCTGACAAAATAAAATTGTCCATCCATCACACCTTCCGGGTGTGTTGACATCTTCGCTTACAACTGGTAAGTGGGATTTCTACTTCCTTCCAAGAATTCTATCATACCAATCGAGTATGATCTACTTAAAACCGGTAAATGATTTTTCTACGTAGTTCTCGCATCACTCCAACCAGAGGTGATGTTAAAATTCCACATAACAGTGGTTTTTCATTTATGGAGTGTTCATCATCCCAATTGGGTATGATGTGAATAAACCCACTCACCTGATATTCGTAGTGTATTCCTTCTTAATGGACTTTTTGCCTCCACACGAGCTTATTCTTGTTGGTGTTTCGATCCTTCGTGTCCCTACACGATTTGGACATTCTTGTTTATTAACATTTGGCATGATAGCCTTCATTCCTCACTTATTAACGAAAATGCTCAAACTTTTTAAGTAATTGCATTTAGGTCCCTAAAGTTCCTTTTCTTTGACTTTAGGTCCCAAATGCTAACATTTCCCCAAATTGAGTCATAAAACTTCTTAAATTCACTTTAAATATTTAGTTCTTTTTCTTAACTTCTTAACTTTTCCCCAAATTGACTTCTTTTTCTTTGACTTTAGTTCCCTAATGCTACTAGTAGGTTTAGGCCCGATTCGACCGAGTTTTTCAAAATTAAAATTTTCTAAATTCATCTAAATTCATTCACTATCCAATGGTGGCTTCAATTCTCTAATTTAAATATTTTATGCCACCTAGAAAAATGAATTTAGAAACCAGTTCAATAGTGGTTCAAATCGGTTCAATCCAATTCAGGTCCAATTCACTTGAACTGGTCTATTTTTCTCTTCCAATTCATCCCAAAGTCCTTTTCCATGACTTTTATGACTATTTAGGTCACTCGGGAGTTGTAAATTTCCCTTTTTACCATATCCTTATCGGTTGTGGTTTGTGAACCAACTCGGTTTTCTCACTCGGGTTGATCAGTTCTTTCCCCAGTTTTCTTACCTTTAAAGGACAGGGTTTATAACTCTCATCTCCTTTTAGGATTTTTGTCCCTAAAACTAAATTAACATCCTTTGCCTCGAGAATATTTTCTCTTGATGACCACTTGGGGTTTGCTTGACATGCTAACATTTCGTTTGTTCTTTCACTTAGCCCCTTTCAAACACGCACATCAGGAACTTCTTTTCCTTTCCACTATTTACTCGTTCCATGAAGTTTATCAAAACTAGATGAGTCTTATCCACTATTTAAAAGCACACCTTTAGTTTAACTTCTCCCTCTACTCAAAGAAAAATTCTTCCTCTTGAGGTTGTTGCCCATGTCTTGAGGATTGAGAGTTTCAAAAGTGCCCAATCATTCTCGTGTCTAGTTATTCTCTTGATCGTTGAAACTCTTAGCTTGGGGTTCTTTTGAGCATTACATACTTATTTTCATGGGTTTCCGTGTTGTCCCCCCTTTGTCCTATTTCGACCTTTTCTCCATCCGTTATTTATTACAATTTCGGTCAAAATTATGTCTAACCCCATCATGCCTACCAAGTGACTCTTCATTACTTGAGTCACATTTTTCCTCCGTACAGTTGGGCTTACATGCCCCTTACAGCAT
Source organism: Trapa bicornis (assembly GCA_030064425.1). Taxonomy (NCBI): domain Eukaryota; kingdom Viridiplantae; phylum Streptophyta; class Magnoliopsida; order Myrtales; family Lythraceae; genus Trapa; species Trapa bicornis. Next base: position 2,609,840 of record CM057745.1, read on the forward strand.
GACATACTCTAGAACTTGTCTTTGACCATTTTAAATTTTAGAATAATTCCATAATTATTCTTCTTAACTTTCAAACCTTTTAGGGATTGTATAACTTAATCCCTCTTTTTGTGTGGTAGTATTCCTCGACGACTTTAATTGTTATCCAATCAACTTAAATAATTGTGTCAGCTTTCCTTACTCACTCATCCTTTCCCAACTTCCCTATTGGGTCTTTTCGGTTCCAATTATTGGGTTTCCAAATGATTTATCGACATGCTGGGATTCTTCCCTTCTTAGGTCCTTCATTATTCCTAGTGGCATCATTTACTCAAGGACTTTCCCTTTCTCTAAATCCATTCTTACTCGTTTGTGACCATTTCACACTTATTTATTCTGAGTTGCAAAAGATGCTCAGTTATTTACTCTTTTGGGCTCCATTAGGTGATCGTGGACCACGACCATTCTTGATATCAGTGGTCGTTTCTTTTATTCACTTCTAAAGTGGAGGGCTTGCCTTTCTGAGATTTCTCAAGTGTTCTTTCCTCTATTCCTTTGTTATGGGTAGTCCAACCCTTTCCTACTTGTCACTGCATCCTCTATTGCTATCTTTCTACTTACCTGTTCGGTTTAACTTACTCCTTGGGTTCTCCTAGTATGCTTCCCTTGGTTCTTTCACCTGAGCATGTTCTTCATTTCCTCATCCTTCATCACTTGGTCCATTACTTCTTAGTCGGAACATGTATGTCTCCCTAGGGTTTCCTTTCTTGGGAGAATCCTTCCCCTTCTTTCCCAAAATTCCTTCTTTTTTTATTTGCCCTTGAGGGCATCTAACCTTAAATTTACCTCCCTAACATCTTTAGATGCCATCCTTCTTGTTTCTCTTATTTTGGAGATTGGGTGGATATGTTTTTAGAATTTTTCTTTTACTTGTATCTCATCACAAGTTTATTATTTGTAGGAAATGGAACTTTTATGAATTGTAATGATAGCGTGTCATGTCCCGACCCAGTTTGGTAAGATACTCATGATCAATCCACCACTCTCCTAATTTATTTAAGGGTTTCCCTTTGTTATAAACAATAAAGAGTAAGGCATCCTTTAACCTGCATCTTTCCTAGAATAACATAAATCAAAATTGCATAAAAATTTTAAATTTATCATACATGTCTCACAAGCGTGTTAGTTGGTGGTCCTTGAGGGTAGGCTTTCCGAGATTTCCTAAAAAGGGATACGAGGGAGGGGGTAAGTACAATGACTTAGTGAATGGGTTTTCTAAATATGATTTTTAGGAAAAAGATTTTGTTTGGAGTGTGTCAAACTCCTTATTTCCTTTCGGAAATCCTTTCATTTCAAATCCCTTATTTTTCACCATTTCTTATTAACCACGGTGTGTAGTCACCTAACACACATCCTTCATCATGATGGTCAATCACACAATTGCAGGCTAGCACGTACACTAAACTCACTTGTGGCGTCGAAGCGACTTTACCAACCACCTAGATAGAAGTACATCCACTTCTACCCTAAGAATGAGTGGATGTACGCAACATCCGACCCTCAATCCTGAAATCAACTCTCCATGTCCGTATGAGGACAAAGACCTCATCCCGACCCCACCCCGATATTGTGTGCTTGAAGGTACGTCAAGCTTCGCAAGGTCACCTGGTTCGACGAACTGCCCTTATACCCACTAGGTCTTCCAGGGCCTTAAGATACATCACTACCCCTCTTGGGCATCTTGAAGATCACGTAATCACAGTGCATGCACAACCAGTATTTTCACCTCATACCATATAATCTATGGTACCACAAGTCCAACGATCCCAACTCTTAACTCAACCTGCAGCTGTTTGTCTTGACCGGTCCATTGACTTGTCATGTTGCACTACCACTAATTGATTGAATATGTCGGTCCTATCTTGGAACCATGGCCAAAAAATTCATTTATTTAAAGTTTTATGGCATATAACTCATATTTGTTTACGAGCTCCCGCTCGTACCAACTGGCCTTTGGCCCACTGTTCAAGATTTTCAAAATAGGGCATATTAGCCCTCAAGTTCCAAAACCGAGGCCTCCGATGTCACGCCCCAACCCGATTTGGTCGGATCCCCATGAGCAACCTGCCATTCTCCCAGTTTATTAAAAGGTTTCCCCTTATAAACCGTAAAGAGTAAGGCGTCCTTTAAATCTGCACTTTTCCCTACAATAACAAAAATTAAAACTGCATAATAATTTAGATTTATCATACCTATCTCATAGGCATCTTAGTTTATGGTCTTTAAGGGTAGGCTTTTTAGAATTTCCTGAAAGGGATATAAGGGAGGGGGTGAGTACAACCACTCAGTGAATAGGTTTTCAAAACTTAACTTTGAGGAAAAAGATTTATATTAGAGTGTGCTAGACTCCGTTCTTTCAAAAATCCTTTCATATCAAATCTCGGTTTTTACAACCATTTCCTTATTAATTAAGTACGTCATCACCCAACACACATCCTTCATCATAAAGGTCAAACACATATTCGCAGGCCAGCCCCTCCACTGAACCCACTTGTGGCTTTGGAGCGACTTTACCGGCCATCCAAATAGAAGTACATCCACTTCTACCCTGAGAATGAGTGGAGGTTCGCGACATCCAACCCTCAATCCCGAAATCAATTCTTCGTATCCGTATGAGGACAGAGACCCCATCCCGTCCCCACCTTGGTCTCATGCCCTTGGTGCTACTGCAAATTTTGCACGGTCACCTGGTACGACAAACTGCCATTATACCCACTAGGTCGTCTAGTGCCCTTAGGATGCATCACTACCCCTCTTGGGCGTCTTGATAGTCCCGTAATCATAGTGCATGCACAATCAGTGTTTTCTTATCATGCCATAATTCTGTGGTGCCACTGGTCCAACGGCCCCAACGCTCAACTCAACTCGTAGTTGTTTGTCTTGACTGGTTCGTCGACTTGTCATGTTGCACTGCCACTAGTTGACTGAGTATGTCAGTCTTGTCTTGGTACCATGGCCAAACAATTCCTTTATTTAAAGTTTTGTGACATATAACTCATGTTTGTTTATAAGCTCCTACTCATGCCAACTAACTTTGGGCCCACTGTACAAGATTTTCAAAATCGAGCATATTAGCCCCCAAGTTCCAAAACCGAGGCCCCCGGCCTATACGAGCTTATTCGAGCTCCCGTCAAGAAGGTCTCCCAAATCATTTCAGCATTGGCACACAATCAGGGGAGATTACTTCCAACAAAAAGATATTTCAACTGTTCATCATACTAACTGGGTATAAGGACATTTCCGCTCATAACCGATGAACAGGTTTTCAACTTCTTTCAAGGAAGTTTCATCATACCAACTAGGTATTATCCACTTACAACCGGTAAGTAATTTTTCCGCATGTTTTTCACATCACTCCTCTAGGTTGTGATGTTTAAAATATCACTTAGTAGTGGGTTTTCATTTCGAGTTACTTATCATCCCTAACTGGGTATGATATAAAATCCCACTCACAACCGATAAGTGGTTTTTAACTTTAAGTTGTGCTCATCATCCCAACCAGGTATGACGTTAGTAAGCTCACTCACCCGTTAATGCAATGAATTCCACTACACTGGTTTTTTTATTCACGCGGCTTGTCCTAGCTGGTGTTCCCAGTACTTCATGTTCCTACACGATATGAACATCTTGGTTCATTATCCTTCAGCCTAATAGCCTTCATTCATTCCAAAAGAATGAAAAAACCAAACTTTCATTTATTTGCAATTTGTGAAAGTTATTTCTCTTTAACTTTAAGTCTCTAATTCCGATTTTTCCACAAATTGAGTCCCGAAACTTTTAAAATTTATCATAGGACCTCAATTTATTCCATTTCACAAAAGGGGGTTTAATTTCCAAATTTTTAATTTGGTCCTCCAACTTTTCCAAAATTACCATTTTGCCCTTCCAAAATTTCTAAAATTTCTTAATTGGCCCTATAAACTCTTTTATCATGCCCAATTGACCCTCAATTTTAGAAAATTGCATTTTGTTCATTCGAATTTTCAAAAATCCCCAATTTTCCCCCAATTCCAACTTCTTAGCACAGTTGAATTAGATTTCATCAAATTGACCAATCAAACATTTACAGTTGTTGAAATTGAAGTTGAAATTGAGTTTCTACAAGTTCATACGATTCTCTAGCAATTTAAATTGCAATTTTTAACGCCGAAATGAATTCAAACGGAGCTTCGCCGAAAAATGGACTCTAGAGAGAAAAAGCTTCTAAAGCTTACCATCGGGGACACGCCGGTCTGAGCTTTCAATCTGGGCAGATAGCTCTCATCCTGAAGTTCATCCCATAATTAAGAATCGCATCAACTGATGCCAAATTGAGTTAGAATTTCATCATCGAAATTCTATTGGTTCTCTCTCTAGCACCGGTCAGAAATTGTAGAGGGGAGCTGAATTGGCTTAGCTTTCAGTCCTAATTCGGCTGTGCGAGGGCTGAGAAAGTGTTGGGAGGACTTGGTTTGACCCTTTTGAGCTAAGGAAAATTGGGAAAAGAACCGGTCAAATCGAGTGAGAAACCGAAGCGGTTCACAAACCTGATCATTTGTGAACGAACAATTTGGGAATTTACAACTTCTGGGTGATCCAAAGGGTTCATAATACCATGGAAAAGAACCTTAGGACAAATTGGAAGAGAAATACCATGCCTATTTTGATAAAACGGATATAACTGGATTGAACCGGTTTTATGAACCGAGTCGGTTCAACAACCGAAACCGATAGAGAACGGGTAAATCAGAGAAATTAAACTCCCTTGTGCCCCAAAGAAATTTATAAACCTTGGGAAGGAACCTTAGAACAAAGTGGGAGAGAAAAACTAGATCAGTCCGAGTGAAACGAACCCGAGCCGGTTTAAGGACCGACTCAGTTTATGAACTGGAATCGATAAAGAGATGGTAAACCGGGAATTTTACGGACCCTAAGTGACCCAAGGAGTCATAAAAGACATGGAAATGGACTTGTGAAGGAATTGGAGATGAAAACCAAACCAGTTCGGTTGAACCAGATCCAAACTGGTTTGGACCAGTTTGAACCACTATTGAACTGGATCCTACATTCATATTTCTTGGTAGCTTAAATAATTTAAATTTAGGATTTGAGGCCACCATTGGATAGAAAATGAATTTAGATGAATTTATAAATTTTTAGATTTTAAAAACTTAATCGAATAAGAGATGAATCAACCAGTTTAAGCATCGAACCCAGTTCGAACCGGTCCGGTCTGGTTCGAAACAGTGTCATCTTCTTCCTGAGGATGATAGCATTGTTTACTCGCCGGAAAATCGAAGCAGCATTGGCAAAAAAACAACGTTTCCATTCAATATGTTTCAGGTCTTTAATGCCTATCATAAAGGTGTCAAACGGATGGCCAACAGGTCCCCGAACTCCCTATATAAAGAGCCCCTCTCCATTTTTCCTCTCCACACCTGAAAATCTCATTCTCTCTTAGTTGCTGAGTTTTTCAGCGAAGCTCGAACCAGAGATCCAATATAGGGTCAATTTTGAGTTAAAGAAGGCGAGGTCAGGTTCATTAGAATCAGGGGAAGTCAACTACACGGTGGTGACATCCGTTCATTCCGAGAGTCGCTGGAGAAGTGCCAGCGTGATCGAACAGTGAAGTGGCTCCGGCAATCCAAAGCTGCCCTATTTTGGCTGAGTTGAAATCGGCTAATTTGAGACCTCCTTAGGCCAAGCCAAGCTCTACCGACACCTCTTCAGCCCTTTCACGGCCGAATTAGGATAGAAAGGTAAGCCAATTCGGCCCCACTTTACAATTTCCTATCAATGTTAGAGAGAGATTCAACCGAATTTCAATGACAAAATTCTAATCCAATTCGACATCAATTGATGTCATTCTTGATCCTAGGAAGAACCTCTGGAGCAGAGCTACCTGCGCTGATAGAAAGCTCAGACCACTGCGCCCTCATTGAAGAGAAATTGAAGCTTTCTCTCTGTACAGTTGGTTTTCCGACGAAGCTCCGTTTGAGCTTGTTCCGGCATTAAAACTTGCGATCTAAAGTTCCTTAGAATCATATGAACATTTAGAAACTCAATTTCAACTTTAATTTCATTGAATAAAGGTGTTTGATTGGTCAATTTGATAAAATCAAATTCGACTATGTTAAATAGTTAAAATTGGGAGAAAATTGGGGATTTTCGAAAATTCGAACGACCAAAATGTAATATTCTAAAATTGAGGGTCAAATGGTCATGATAAGAATATTAGAGGGCCAATTGAGAAATTTTAGAATATTTGGGGGTAAAATTTACCATTTTTGTAATGGAAGGGCAAAATGCTAATTTTGGGAAAATTGAGGGACCAAATTGAAAATTTGGAAAACTAAACCCCTTTTCACGAAATTTAATAAATTGAGGTCCCAAGATAAATTTTAAATGTTTCGGGACTCAATTTGAGGAAAAACTCGATAATAGGGACTTAAAGTTGAAAAAAAATAACTTTAAGGACCTAATTGCAAATATATATAAAGTTGGGTTTTCTCATTCATTGGAACGAATGAGAGCTATTAGGCCAAAGAATAATGAACAACTATGTTCATTTCGTGTAGGAGAATGAAACATTGAGAACGCCAATTGAGGTCCAGCGTGCAAGGGACAGAACTTGATTAAGTGGAATTTCATTGCACAATTGGGTGAGTGCGATTTTATTTCATACCCGTTTGGGGAAGATAAGCACATCGAAATGAAAACCCACTACTATGTGGTATTTTAACCTTCACAACTTAGAGTTGTGATATGAAAACCATGCGGAAAAAGTACTTACCGGTTGTAAGTAGATCATACCCGTTGGTATGATGAAACTTCCTCGAAGGAAATTGAAAACCCATTCATCAATTATGAACGGAGATATCCTTATATCGGATCGATATAATGGATAGTGAAAACATATTTTGTTGGAAGTGTTATCCCCTAACTGTGTGCTAATACTTAAACAATTTGGGAGACCTTTTCGATGGGAGCTTGAATAACTCTTATAGGCCAGGGGCCTCGATTTTGGAACTTGGGGGCTAATATGCCCGGTTTTTTTTTAAATCTCGAACAATGGGCCATAGGCCAATGTGCACGAGCAGAAGCTCGTAAACAAACATATGTGCCATAAAACTTTAATAAGTAAATTGTATGGTCATGGTACCAAGACTAGTCCGACATTCTCAGTCAACTAACAGTAGTGCGACATGACCGGTCTCCGGACCAGTCAAGACAAATAGCTGCAGATTGAGTTGAAAGTCAGGACCGTTGGACTAATGACACCACAAATTATATGGCATATTGAGAAAATATTGTTTGTGCATGCACTATGAGTACAGGAGGGGTAGTGATGCGTCCTAAGGGCCCTGGACAACCTGGTAATTATAAGGGCAGTTTGTCGTTCCAAATGACCGTGCGAAATTTGGAGTAGCACCGAGTGCATGAGACCGGGATGAGGTCTCTGTACTCATATGGACACGAAGAATCAATTTCGGGATTGAGGGTTGGATGTCACATACATCCACTCATTCTCAAGATGGAAGTGGCCGTACTTCTATCTAGGTGGCTGGTAAAGTCGCTCCGAAGCCACAAGTGGGTTCAGTGATTGTGCTGACCTGCGAATGTGTGTAACCTTTATGATGAAGGATGTGTGTTGGCTGATGACACAGATAATAAGAAATGGTGAATAACTAGAGATTTTAAATAAAGAGATTTTTTAAAAGTGAGGAGTCTGGCACACTCCAATAATAACTGCTTTCTTAAAAGTCCAAACTTTTGAAAATCCATTCACCGAGTAGTCGTACTCACCCCCTTCCTTATATCCCTTTCAGGAAATCCCAAAAAGCCTACCTTTAAAGACCATCAACTAAGAAGCTCGTGAGATATGCATGATGAATTTAAAATGTTATGCAGTTTTGATTATGTTATTCCAGGAAAAAGGTGTAGGTTTAAATGCATTCTTACTCTTTATGGTTTATAATAAGGGAAACCCTTTAATAAACCGGGAGAGTGGCGAGTTGATCATGGGGATCCGACCAAACTGAGGTGGGGCGTGACAACTAGAGTGGAATCAGAGCCTGTTTCCTCGAATACATAATCAAGACTAGAAAATATAGTAACTAATAGGATTTATACTAAAATTTTCTGATGGCTCCTTGGAGAGGAACCAAGAAAACTTGGAATTGCTCTACTCAACACTCTATCTTCATAGAAAGACAACCATAGAAGCTTCCCAAATGCTTGAGACCTGGCAGGAATCTTCAAAGACCAAATGGGGAAGTATCCTAGAGAATGGTGCTAGGACCTATCAATAACACAACTCTAAGTATAAAAGAGGATGTTTATCAAGAATTCCATAGCTCCTTAGTTATTTTGTGACCATTTCCTATGATAGTGCTAAAAGCCTAATCTTTTGTATCCCCTTGTTAATAAAATACTTAAGTTCTCAAAACTCTATCTATTGATGATGTGACCTTGTTGGGTATATGGTCTAAGGAACATAAAACAAATCCATATTATCCTAGAAACTAAGGAAAAGTCACATCTCAATTATGGAAGATGAATCACGGAATTAAGAAACCTAGGAGGACTCTTACCATGACCCTTTAGCAAAGGAGATTCAACAAGAAAACTATCAAAGTTATTAGACTCAAGAACGATAAAGCACCAAACCACTAGTAACCCTATGAAAGCCCCACTCAAAGGAAAGAAGGAACCACAACAATCCATGTAAGGGAATAATGATGAGACATTACTTGAAGAGATGCCCAATCCTACTAAAGGACAAGTACCAAGATGAACTATTATAGGTATAAGGAAAGAAGGGGTGTTCCACACCTCATAGATTCAGGACAATACCTCTTCAAAGGTCACAAAAGACATGAAGGATTGGAGATAGATACCATGGAGCAGGTTACGTAAACGGTTCACAAAGAGGTAAAGAAATGATGAGGTGAATGCAAAAACTTCTTAAGAAGGTAAAACCGAGAAGGATGCCTCATGAATAGGGATAAGGTACATGGGAAGCATACTTAGAACCCTCTCATAAGGGGCAAACACATAAAAATGACCCCCAGAACTCTAGGAAATGACACAGTGAGAGTGAAGAAGAAAAGGAATACGCTGTGAAAGGGAACTCTAAAGGGATGCATACAACCAAGTGCCTTGAAGGAATCATTGGTTGGCAGATGGGCATAACATGGAGTGCAAGGAGGCAACCCGTCATTAGAAACTACTTGAAGGAATGATGTATCGGAGGCCAAGAGTAACCTGCTTTGGAAAAGTGATATAATTTTAGGAACAACTTCCTTTGAAAAATATAGAGAAGTCAAAGTGGAGATTCGGAGTAACATAATAGAAGTAAGCAAACCATGACTACGAGATGGTCAAAGAGAATGAACAACACCCTAAGGAGGACCGGGAAGTAGTAAGGAATACACCCTAAAAAGGGCGCTAGAATGATCATTAAGGACAAGGATATTAGAGAGACAATTACCTCAAGAAAACTAAACAAGGTGAAAAGTAGGGGTGCGACAGGTAACAAACTACTCTCGTGAGGGTCATAGAGTAAACTTCAGCAAAGAAGGAAGAGGTGGAAAGGCCAAATATTGGAGACAAGAAGGATGAAAGAAACCCTAAAAAAAACTAATGACCAAATTAACAATGGAATTCAAGCCAAGAAAGGAGTAGGTAAGCCTTTCATATAATGGTCAGGAAATCTTGAAACAAGGAAATATTTAAACTCTCCCTAAAAGAAATGGATGTGTATGGTGATATGAGTAGGGATGAGGATAGGGAACCAAACATATACCTACAAAATTTCAAGAGAAAGGATAAACATAAGAGGACGACAATCAAAGGATGCCATTTAAAGGTAGATATTCCCCAAAACCAGGGAAAAAGGTGAGAGTTCTACTGAGGAAGAAAATCCGGAAAAGACATATTTATCCCAACTAAGAGATAATGGAACCAAAAAAAAGGGAAAAAGAGATATAATGTCACGCCCCGACCTGGTTTGGTCGGATCCCTGTGAACAATCCGCCACTCTCCCGGTTTATTAAAAGGTTTCCCCTTATTATAATCCGTAAAGAGTAAGGCGTCCTTAAAACCTGCACCATTACCTGGAAAAGCATAATCAAAACTGCATGAAATTTTAAACTTTACATACCTATCTTACAGGCATCTTAATTTATGGTTTTTTGAAATAGGTTTTTCGGGATTTCCTGAATGGGATATAAGCAAGGGGGTGAGTACGACTACTCAGTGAATGGGTTTTCAAAGGTCTACTTTTAACTTTTAAGAAAAATATTTATATGGAGTGTGCCAGACTCCTTTCTTTCAAAAAAAATCCCTTCATTTAAAAATTTGGGTTTTTCCATTATTTTTAGTTACAGGTGTGTCATCACCCAACACACATCCTTCATCATGAAGGTTACACACTTTCGCAAGTCAGTATCACTACTGAACCCGCTAGTGCCTTCGGAGGGACTTTTCCTGCCACCCGGATAGAAGTACGACCACTTCTACCCTGGGAATGAGTGGATGTACGTGACATCCTACCCACAATCCCGAAATCACTTCTTCATGTCCGTATGAGAACCGAGACCTCATCCTGTCCCCACCCCGGTCTCATGTGCTTCGTGCTACTCCAGATTTCGCACAAACACCTGGAACGACGAACTGCCCTTATACCCACCAGGTCGTCCAGTGCCCTTAGGACACATCACTACCCCTCATGGGCGTCTTGATGATCCCGTACTCACAGTGCATGCACAAACAATATTTTCTTATATTGCCATGTAATCTGTGGTGCCACTAGTCCAACGGCCCCGCCTCTCAACTCAACCCGCAGCTGTTTGTCTTAACTAGTCCGTCGACCTGTCATGTCGCACTGCCGCTAGTTGACTGAGCATGTCGGTCCTATCTTGGTACCACGGCCAAAAAATTCACTTATTAAGTTTTATGGCACATATATCATGTTCATTTACGAGCTCCTACTCGTGCCAACTGGCCTTGGGCCCATTGTACGAGATTTTCAAAAAATTGGACATTCTAGCATGCAAGTTCCAAAATCGAGGTCCCCGGCCTATAAGAGCTATTCAAGCTCCCGTCAAGAAGGTCTCCCAAATAGTTTATGCATTGGTACACAGTCAGTGGAGAACACTTCTGACAAAATATATGTTTTCTCTATCCATTATACCGCCCAGTATAAGGACACCTATGTTCATAACCGATGAACAGGTTTTCAACTTCCTTCGAGTAAGTCTCATCATACCAACCGGGTATGATCTACTTACAACCGGTAAGTAGTTTTTCCGCATGATTTTCACATCACTTCCTCAAAGTAGTGATGTTTAAAATACCACTAAATAGTGGGTTTTCATACCGAAGTACTTATCATTCCCAACCGGGTACAATATAAAATTTCCACTCACAACCGGTAAGTGGTTTTAAAATTTTAAGTTGTCCTCATCATCCCAACCGGGTATGATGTTAGTAAACCCACTCACCCATTAATACCGTGAATTCCACTAGACCGGTTCTTGGTATTCACGCGAGCTTGTCCTTGCTAGCGTTCCCGGTACTTCGTGTTCCTACACGATATGAACAACCTTGTTCATTATTACTCGGCATAACAGCCTTCATTCATTTCCAATGAATGAGAAAACCCAAACTTTTAGTTATTTGCAATTAAATCCCTAAAGTTATTTCTCTTTAACTTTAAGTCTCTAATGTCGGTTTTTCCTCAAATTGAGTCCCGTAACTTTTAAAATTTATCCTAGGACCTCAATTTATTCCATTTCACAAAAAGGGGTTTAATTTCCCAAATTTCCAATTTGGTCCGCTAACTTTTCCAAAATTACCATTTTGTCCTTCCTTTACAAAAATGGTAAATTTTGCCCCAAAAATTTCAAAATTCCTCAATTGGTCCTCCAACATTATTTTCATGCCCAATTGACCCTCAATTTCATAAAATTTCATTTTGGTCCTTTTAAGTTCGAAAATCCCCAATTTTCCCCCAATTCCAACTTGTTAACACAGCCGAATTTGATTTTATCAAATTGACCCATCAAACGTTTCCAATTGTTGAAATTGAAGTTGAAATTGAGAGTTTCTACATGTTCATACGATTCTTCAGAAATGTGAATCGCAAGCTTTAATGTCGGGACGAGCTCAAACGGAGCTTCGCCGAAAAATGAACTATAGAGAGGGAAAGCTTCGGTTACTCACCGGTGAAGGCACGGCGGTTTGCGCTTTCGATCTGGACAAATAGCTCTCATCCGGAGGTTTATCCTATAATCAAGAATTGCATCAATTGATGTGGAATTGGATTAGAATTTCATCATTGAAATTCGGTCGACTCTCTCTCTAGCACCGATCGAAAATTATAAAGGGGAGCCGAATTGGCTTACCTTTTGGTCCTAATTCGGCCGTGGAGAGGTTGAGGAAGTGTTGGGAGGGCTTGGATTGGCCTGAGTAGAGCTTGAAATGGCTGATTTCAACTTTGCCGAAATAGGGCAGCTTTGGTCCGCCGAAGCTGCTTCACTATTCTATCATGCTGGCGCTTCTCCAATGATTTTTGGATTGACAGGAGTTTGCTATCAGATAACTGTCTTCTCCCCGGTTCTAAAGAGTCCGACCTTTGTTCAAGTCGAAGCTCTAGTTCGAGCTTCACCGGGAAATGGAGCAGTAGTGAGATAGAGAGAAGTGTTAAGGTGTGAGGAGAATGAAATGGGGATGACCTCTTTATATAGGCATAAAACCTGTGTATTGAATGGGCGAGATTTATTACTAGTATTAATATTGTCATAAGTTATTGGTATTAATTCCAATAATTTAATTTCGGTATTAAATTATTTCTATTAATTCCAATAATTTAATTAGGTATTAAATATATATTAATTTATGGCTATTTATGATAAGCCATACGTTCGCATAAAAATTTTTGACCGAAATTTCGGTTTACAAAAAATCATACTTCCCAAGAGGTCACCCATCCTCACACTCCTCTCAAACAAGCACACTTAACTTTGAGGTTCTTATGAAATCTAGTTCACCTGAACCAATTTGGTTCTTTGTTTTCTAGTTTGTCTTAACTTTCTTTTCCAAGGTTTAATCAACCCTTTGCTTAACCCGAAAGTTGTAAATTTCCATATTTCTTATTCCCAAATGTAAACCGACTTGGTTTTCTTATTCGGTTTTACCGGTTTTTTTCCTGGTTTTCCTTAACTCAAATGTGCGGGGTTTACAACTCTCCCCTCCTTTTAGGAGTTTTGTCCTCAAAACTTAGTTAACATCCTTGCATGAGCAATCATTTCCTTTGATGCCCCTTTGGTGTTTGCTTAACATGCAAAGTCTTCTCTTGTTCTTTTAATTAGTCCTTTTTACATCCTTCACTTAAGGAATTTCTTTTCCTTTATATTATTTACTCCCTCCATGGAGTTTATCATAATGAGACATACCTTACTTCAGGGTATATTCTTAGATTTATATCTTTCTCTGGTTAGAGCACATTCTTCCCTTTGAGGTTCTGTACTCAAGATTGGAAATTCCAAGATACCTAACCATTCCCGTTTCTAGTTAACCCCTTGGTCGTTGAAACCTTTAGCTCAATGTTCATTTGGACGTTACGTTCTGGTTGCCACGGTTTTCTTTATTCTCACTTTTTCATCACATTTTGACCCTTCCTCCATTCGTTGTCTATTATAACTTCAGTCCAAATTCTTATATTCGACCTCGTCATGTTTATTAGCCGACTCTTCCTTACTTTGAGTCATATTCTCCTTGGGATTGTTGGGCTTACATACCCCTTACAGCATGGCATTTTCTAGGACCTGTCTTTGTCCATTAGATTTCTAGAACATCTCCTTGAGGGTCTCTCTTAGCTTTTTTTTTTTTGATCTTTCAGGGATCATATAATTTTATCCCTCTTTTCTTTTGATAGCATTCCTCAACTATCCTTTTTACCGTTATCCTCTCATCCATCATGCCTTTGAAGTTATATCTCACATAACTGCATGGATTTCTCTTACCAACTCATCCTTTCCAAACGTTTTTATTGTGTCCTTTCAATTCCAATCATTGGGTTTCCTGATAATTATTTTAATACGAGGATTTTTTTTCCTTCTTATGTCCTTTCTCTTCTTTAGTAACATCCCTTATTCAATGACTTCCTTTTTCCTTAATCCACTTTTACTTGCTCATAAATCACTTCATGATTCTTCATTCTACAATAATTACTTTCGATCTATGTGTCGATTACTTTGCTTGGGAAGGTTCACTCCATCCAGTTTTGTTCATTATCTTTGGCTGTCTGCTGTTACTAGTTTTCCTCTTTCTACATGGCTCTCCTATTCTCTCCAAATAGGTCATAATGGACCATTACAATACTTCCTTCCTTGGAAAACATTTCCTAAATAAGGGTTGGTTCCATTTCCTCTTAATTGGGATATACATGTTTTTTGTGGGGCTTCCTTCCTTGGTAAGATTCTTTGCCTTTCCCCTAACATTCTTTTCTTACATTTGCTCTAGGGGATTTCTACCCTTAAATGACATCCCTTGATGTCGTCTTCTCCTATTTACCTTTACTCCTCAAATCTTTTAGGCACATCTTTTATACTCTATTTGCATCCTTATTCGTACCCAGTACCTGTCTATTTCTTTAGGGAGCGTACAAATCTTCCTTGTTTCAGGATCATTGTGGAAGAGGCTTTCCTATTCCTTTCTTGGCTTGAGTTTAGTCGTTAATTGGCCCTTGGTCCTTTTAAGGATTTTTTGTATCCTTCTTTTCTCGAGTATTTGACCTTTTTGCCTCTCTCTTCTTTGTCAGAACTTACATTATGGCTTTCCCGAGTATTTGTTCGTTAACTGCTTTTCCTCCACCATTTGTTTGGTCTAAGTTTCTTAGCAGCTGTTTCTCGAGTCCTCCTATCCTTAACATCCATCTCACTGACCTTTTTAGGGTGTAGTCCCTTCTACTTCCCAGTCTTCCTTAGGGTGTCATTTGTTCCCTTTGACTATCTTGTTCTAACGACTTGCTTTCTCGTGTCCTGTTAGTCCGAACTTCCTATTTGACATAGTTGCTTTTTCCAAGGTGATTTATTCCTGTAATTCCAATACGTCCCGTTTGTCATCAAATGTTCGTCTTGTCTTCTCTTATGAATGCACTCCTTTCTTTGCTCCTAAATGGTTTGGATTTTCTTCTTAAAGGGGGAATTCTCTTGAGCTATCCTTTGTTCCGTTTGTAGTTTTATTGAGGTCCTACCTTTAGCCCTTTTTCCTTCTTACCACTTTGCTAAGATTTTGAAGAGTTTCCTCTTATCTGTGGTTGCAAATGGAGTCATGTTTCTTGGTATGGTATCCTTTCGGATTTCCTATAGTTGTGGGGTGTTTATTCTTGGAAAATATTGTCCAGACTCCTGGCGATGTGGGATAGTTTTTCACTTCGTGTCCTATTCCCCTCTAGGTTAACTTGATTCCTATCCTTTGTAGGGTTGGGCACTTCTACACACAGTGTCCCTATCATTCATACTTGTAATTACATGAACACAAGTGGTTCCTCCTGGCATTTTCTTGGAAATTGTTAGTTTTGGTGCTCCTTCATCCTTAAGTCTGGATACCGTGAGAGTTTTTTTTTTCTTTTTGGAGTCTTCCTTGAAGATCACATCATTTGAGGGATAGGGTTTTTGGGAATTTGTAGTACTTCATTAATAGAGTAGTACTGGCCCTATTACAGAAAATGGTCACCAAATAATTAGGGAGCTACGAGATTCTTGATAAACATCCTCCTATGTAAGGTTATATGCCCCATTTTATGGCTTCACGCTTGGCTTCCTTTATACTTAGAGTTGTGACCTCAATAGGTCCTCTCACCATTCTCTGGGATACTTTCTCATTTGCTCTTTTGAGATTCCTGCCATGCTTTAGGCATTTGGGAAGCTTATAGGGTTGTCTTCCTACGAAAATAAGGTGTTGAGTAGAGCCATTCTTAGTTTTCTTGGTTCCTCTCCTGGGAGCCATTTGAAAATTTTAGGATAAATCCTATTACTTACAATATTTTATAGTCTTGATTATGAATTTGAGGAAACAGGCTCTGATACAACTCTAATTGTCACGCCCCGACCCGGTTTGGTTAGATCCCCGTGAACAACCCGCCACTCTCCCGGTTTATTAAAGGGTTTCCCCTTATTATAATCCGTAAACAGTAAGGCGTCCTTTAAACCTACACCATTTCCTGGAATAGCATAATCAAAACTGCATGAAATTTTAAAATTTTACATACTTGTCTTACAGGCATCTAAGTTGATGGTCTTTCAAGGTAGTCTATCTGGGATTTCCTAGAAGGGATATAAGGGAGGGGGTGAGTACGACTACTCAGTGAATGGGTTTTCAAAGGTCTACTTTTAACTTTTAAGAAAAATATTTATATGGAGTGTGCCAGACTCCTTTCTTTCAAAAAAAATCCCTTCATTTAAAAATTTGGGTTTTTCCATTATTTTTAGTTACAGGTGTGTCATCACCCAACACACATACTTTATCATGAAGGTTACATACATTCGCAAGTCAGTATCACTACTAAACCTGCTAGTGGCTTCGGAGCGACTTTTTTTGCCACCCGGATAGAAGTACAACCACTTCTACCATGGGAATGAGTGGATGTACGTGACATCCGACCCATAATCCCGAAATCACTTCTTCGTGTCCGTATGAGGACAGAGACCTCATCCTGTCCCCACCCCGGTCTCATGTGCTTGGAGCTACTCCAGATTTCGCATAGACACCTAGAACGACGAACTGCCCTTATAGCCACCAGGTCATCCAGTGCCCTTAGGACGCATCACTACCCCTCATGGGCGTCTTGATGATCCCGTACTCACAGTGCATGCATAAACAATTTTTTTTTATATTGCCATGTAATCTGTGGTGCCACTGGTCCAATGGCCCCGACTCTCAACTCAACTCGCAGTTGTTTGTCTTGACTGGTCCGTCGACCTGTCATGTGGCACTGCCGCTAGTTAACTGAGCATGTCGGTCCTATCTTGGTACCATGGCCAAACAATTCACTTGTTAAGTTTTATGGCACAAATATCATGTTCGTTTACGAGCTCCTGCTCGTGCCAACTGGCCTTGGGCCCACTGTACAAGATTTTCAAAAAACTGGGCATTCTAGCCCGCAAGTTCCAAAATCGAGGCCCCCGGCCTATAAGAGCTATTCGAGCTCCCGTCAAGAAGGTCTCCATAATAGTTTAAGCATTGGCCCATAGTTAGGGGAGAATACTTCTGACAAAATATATGTTTTCTCTATCCATTATATCGCCCGGTATAAGGACACCTCCGTTCATAACCGATGAACAGGTTTTCAACTTCCTTCGAGTATGTCTCATCATACCAACCAGGTATGATCTACTTACTTGGTAATTAGCTTTTTCACATGATTTTCACATCACTTCCTCTGAGTAGTGACAATTAAAATACCAATAAATAGTGGGTTTTCATACCGAGGTACTTATCATTCCCAACCAGTTATGATATAAAATTTCCACTCACAACTGGTAAGTGGTTTTAAAATTTTAAGTTGTGCTCATCATCCCAACCGGGTCTGATGTTAGTAAACCCACTCACCCGTTAACACCGTAAATTCCACTAGACCGGTTCTTGGTATTCACGCGAGCTTGTCCTTGCTGGCGTTCCCGGTATTTCGTGTTCCTACACGATATGAACAACCTTGTTCATTATTACTCGGCATAACAGCCTTCATTCATTTCCAATGAATAAGAAAACCCAAACTTTTAGTTATTTGCAATTAGGTCCCTAAAGTTATTTCTCTTTAACTTTAAGTCCCTAATGTCGGTTTTTCCTCAAATTGAGTCCCGTAACTTTTAAAATTTATCCTAGGACCTCAATTTATTCCATTTCACAAAAAGGGGTTTAATTTCCCAAATTTCCAATTTGGTACCCCAACTTTTCCAAAATTACTATTTTGCCCTTCCTTTACAAAAATGGTAATTTTTGCCCCAAAAATTTCAAAATTCCTCAATTGGTCCTTCAACATTATTTTCATGCCCAATTGACCCTCAATTTCATAAAATTTTATTTTGGTCCTTTGAATTTCGAAAATCCCCAATTTTCCCCCAATTACAACTTCTTAACACAGCCGAATTTGATTTCATCAAATTGACCCATCAAACGTTTCCAATTGTTGAAATTGAAGTTGAAATTGAGTTTCTACAGTTCATACGATTCTTCAGAAATGTGAATCGCAAGTTTTAATGCCGGGACGAGCTCAAACAGAGCTTCGCCGGAAAATGAACTATAGAGAGAGAAAGCTTCGATTACTCACCGGTGAAGGCACGGCGGTTCGAGCTTTCGATCTGGACAGATAGCTCTCATCCTGAGGTTCATCCTAAAATCAAGAATCGTATCAATTGATGCGGAATTGGATTAGAATTTCGTCGTTGAAATTCGGTCGACTCTCTCTCTAGGACCGATTGAAAATTATAAAGGGGAGCCGAATTGGCTTACCTTTTGGTCCTAATTCGGCCATGGAAAGGTTGAGGAAGTGTTGGAAGGTCTTGGATTGGCCTGCGCATAGCTTGAAATGGCTGATTTCTGCTTGGCCGAAATAGGGCAGCTTCGGTTCGCCGGAGCTGCTTCACTATTCTATCATGCTGGCGCTTCTCCAACGATTCTCGGATTGACTGGAGTTTGCTATCAGATAACTTTGAAGTTCTTATGGAATCTAGTTCACGTGAACCAATTTGATTATTTGTTTTCTAGTTTGTCTTAACTTTCTTTTCTAAGGTTTAATGAACCCTTTGGATCACCCGAAAGTTGTAAATTTCCATATTTCTTATTCCCAAGTGTAAACCGACTTGGTTTTCTTATTCGGTTTGACCGGTTCTTTTCCCGGTCCTTAACTCAAATGTGCGGGGTTTACAGATAAACTTGCAAATGAAGCGCAAGCCAAGGTGAAGGAACCAAGAAAATAGTTTAAAATTAAATAATGTCCTAGAAACATTAGGAAATGCAAGTCTTCTAAATAGAATGTGGCTAAGAAGGAATAACCAAAATTGGTAAGACGGGTCAGTGTCCACATGCGCATATGAAGTTTAAAGAGTGGACGACTGAGCATAGTGCGAAATGCACGAAATAAAACTAATAATCAAAAGTATCTCATGTAAGGGATAAGGGATTAAACAAAAGTGATGGGTAGAGAAGGATCCAAAGTAAATAGATGCCCTAACATAGAGAAGGGTACGAGGAATGGGAGAAAAGAAACCTTCAAGCAATAGTAAGAAGGTTGAGCATGTAGCTCCTTGAACAAAAGTCTCTACCTTGAAGTATATATTGGAGAATGGAAATGTAAATAGCGAACTCCCTGATCAAAACAATAAACTGAAAAAGGGTCAAACAGGAATAACAAACTATGAAATGGTTACGAACAAGTAAGAGTGGAATAACAAACTTTAGTAAAGGATGTCATTGGGAATGATGACGGACCTAAGAATGGACGAATCCAGCATGTCAATAAACAATTGGAAATCAAATAAATGGAACCGAAAAAACTCGTTAAGGAAGTCGAATAAGGATGAGTGGGTAAGGAGAAGCGACACCGTTATAAATTGATGTGGATAATAGTAAATGTAGTCGAGGAATACTTCCAAAAGAAAAGAGGGATGACGTTATACAATCCCAGAGAGTTGGAAAAGTTAGGAATAATTCTAAAGGAGGTATCCTGGAAATCTAATGGACACAAAGACAAGATTTTAGGAAACGTCATGTTGAAAAGGGCAGGTAAACCCGACAGCACCGAGGAAAATGTGACTCAAGATAAGGAATAGTTAGTTAGTAAAAATGACAATGTCAAACCATAAATTTGGATTGAATTGTAATGAGCAACGGATGAAAGAAGAGTCGGAATAGGATAAAAAGGTGAGGACAAGGAAATCCGAAAAAATAGGTACGTAATGCTCTAAAGTACATCGAGCTAAGGGTTTTAACGACCAAGAGGTTAACTAGACACAGGAATGGTTTGGTATCATGGAACTCCCAATTTGGAGTACAGAACCTCAAATGGAAGAATTTTGCTCTAAGCAAAGAAAGAGATAAAATCTAAGAACATACCCTAAAGTAAGGTATGTCTAGTTATGACAAACTCTATGGAGGGAGTAAATAATATAAAGGAAAAGGAATTCCTTAGGTGAAGGTTGTAAAAGGGTGAGAGAAAAGTTGCATCCTAAGCAAACACCAAAGGGGCTAATATGCCCAGTTTTTTTTTAAATCTCGAACAGTGGGCCATAGGCCAATGGGCATGAGTAGGAGCTCGTAAACAAACATATAATATGTGCCATAAAACTTTAATAAGTAAATTGTATGGTCATGGTACCAAGGCTGGTCCGACATTCTCAGTCAACTAACAGCAGTGCAACATGACCGGTCTCCGGACCAGTCAAGATAAATAGCTTTAGGTTGAGTTGAAAGTCGGGACTGTTGGACTAATGACACCATAGATTATTACATGGCATATTAAGAAAACATTGTTTGTGCATGCACTATGAGTACGGGATCATCAAGACACCCATGAGGGGTAGTGATGTGTCCTAAGGGCCCTGGACGACCTGGTGATTATAAGGGCAGTTTGTCGTTCCAAATGACCGTGCGAAATTTGGAGTAGCACCGCTGCACATGAGACCGGGGTGGGGACGGGATGAGGTCTCTATCCTCATACGGACATGAAGAATTGATTTTGGGATTGAGGGTCGGATGTTACGTACATGTGGTCGGATGTTCCATCATTCTCAGGATGGAAGTAGTTGTACTTCTATCTAGGTGGCCGGTAAAATTGCTTCGAAGCCACAAGTGGGTTCAATGGTCGTGCTGACCTATGAATGTGTGTAACCTTCATGATGAAGGATGTGTGTTGGGTGATGACACATCGTGATAATAAGAAATGGTGAAAAATGAGAGATTTTAAATAAAGGGATTTATTAAAAGTGAGGAGTCTGGCACACTCCAATAATAAATATTTTCTTAAAAGTCCTAACTTTTAAAAACTCATTTACTGTGTAGTCATACTCACCCCCTCCCTTATATCCCTTTCAGGAAATCCTAGAAAGTCTACCCTTAAAGATCATCAACTAAGAAGCTAGTGAGAGAGGTATGATGAATTTAAAATGTTATGTAGTTTTGATTATGTTATTCTAGGAAAAAGTTGCAGGTTTAAAGGACGCCTTACTCTTTATGATTTATAATAATGAAAACCTTTTAATAAACCAGGAGAGTGGTGGGTTGATCATGGGGATCCGACCAAACCTGGTTGGGGCATGATAGGGTAGCTGATTTCTCTCTAGTTCTAAAGAACCCGACCTTGCCTTCTCTAGCTCAAAAAAGACCCTATATCAGAGCTCTGGTTCAAGCTTCACTGGAAAACTAAGCAACTAAGAGAGAGTGAGCTTTTCAGGTGTGGAGAGGATGAATGAGGGGGGGTCTTTATATAGAAAGCTCGGGGACTCCTTGGTCGTCTGATTGGTGCCTTTATGATAGGCATTGATGGCCAGAAATGAATGAACAAAGATGTTTCTTCTTCATTGGCACAACTTCGATTTTCCAGCGAGTGAATAGTGTTGTCATCTGAAGGAAGAAGACGACACTGTTCCGAACCGGACCGAATCGGGTTCAAAGCTTAAACAGGTCGGTTCACCCCTCATTCGACCGAGTTTTTCAAATCTAAA
This sequence comes from Trapa bicornis, assembly GCA_030064425.1. Taxonomy (NCBI): domain Eukaryota; kingdom Viridiplantae; phylum Streptophyta; class Magnoliopsida; order Myrtales; family Lythraceae; genus Trapa; species Trapa bicornis. Next base: position 2,631,586 of record CM057745.1, read on the forward strand.
AATTTCTAAATTTATCTAAATTCATTTTCTATCCAATGGTGGCCTCAAATCTCAATTTTGAATTATTTCAGCCACCTAGAAAAATGAATTTAGGATCCAGTTCAATAGTGGTTCAAACCGGTCCAAACCGATTCGGATCCGGTTCACCTGAACCAATTTGGTTTTCATCTCTAATTCCTTTACAAGTCTATTTTCATGACTTTTGTGACTCCTTAGGTCACTTAGGGTCCATAAAATTCCCAGTTTACCATCTCTCTATCGGTTCCGGTTCATAAACCAGCTCGGTTCTTAAACCGGTTTAATCTGGTTCCGGTTCGATTCACCCAAACCAATCTAGTTTTTCTCTCTCACATTGTTCTAAGGTTCCTTTCCAAGGTTTATAAATTTCTTTTGGTCACAAAGGAAGTTGAAATTTCTCCAATTTGCACATTCTCCAATAATCGAGTTTGTGAATCAGTTAGGTTTTCTTACTCGGTTTCATCGGTTCTTTTCCCAATTTTCCTTAACTCAAAAGGGTGGGGTTTATAACTCTCCCCTCCTTTTAGGAGTTTTGTCCCCAAAACTTGATTAGCAACCTTGCATGAGGAATCATTTCCTTTTATATCCATTTGGTGTTTGCTTAACATGCAAACTCTTCTCTTATTCTTCCAACTAGCCCTTTTTACATCCTTCACTTAAGGAATTTCTTTCCCTTTATATAATTTACTCCCTTCATGGAGTTTATCATAACTAGATATACCTTACTTAAGGTTATATCCTTAGATTCACATCTCTTTTTGCTTAGAGCAACATTTTTCCCTTTGAGGTCTCGTACTCAAAATTGGGAGTTCCAAGATACCTAATCATTCTCGTGTCTAGTTAACCTCTTGGTCATTGCAACTCTTAGCTCAACGTCCTTTAAAGTATTACATACCTGTTTTCACGAATTCCTTGTTATTATTCTTTCATCCCAATCTGACCCATCCTTCATCTGTCATTGATTAAAACTTCGGTCAATTCATTTTCTTACTCGAGTTACATTTTACTCAAGACTGTTAGGGCTTATAAGTCCCTTACGGCATGACATAGTTCTGAACCTGTCTTTGTCCATTAGATTCTACCACACTTCTTTTAGGGTTGTTTCCAATTTTCTAGCCTTCTAGGGACTGTATAATTTCATCCCTCCTTTCATGGGTAGTATTTCTCAACTACCTTTACTATTATCCAATTTTCTGTCATATCTTGACAACATGTCTTACATAATCGTGTCAATTTTTCTTACCTACTCATCCTTTCCCAACTTCTTTATTGGGTCTTTCTGGTGCTAATTATTTAGTTTCCCAATAATTTACCAACAAACTAGGATTCTTTCCTTCTTAAGTCCTTGGCATTCTTTATTCAAGGATTTTTCCTTTTTCCTTAATACACTTTTACTTGCTCATTATCATTTCATAGTTCATTATTCCTATTTAACCCTTTTCTATTTAGTCTATTATTTTGTTCGGGGAGTTCCCTTTTTACGATTTCATTCTCCAATGTGTCCCTCAAGGTAGAGACTTTCGGTCTAGGAGCTACATTATAAACCCCGTTCTTTTGAGTTAAGGAAAACTGAGAAAAGAACCGGTCAAACTGAGTGAGAAATACCTAACCAGTTCACAAATCCAACTATTTGAGGGTTCATAAAACCTTGGAAAAGAACCTTAAGACAAATTAGAAGAGAAAAACCAAATTGGTTCAGGTGAACGAGATCCGATAAGAACTTTGAAGTTAAGCGTGTTTGTTCGAGAGTAGTGTGAGGATGGGTGACCTCCATTTCTCGGTGAAGCTCAAATCAGAGTATCGACTTAAGCATTTTTCTTAACCTCGGAAGGAGAGGTTGGGCTCTTTAGAACCGGGGATAAGTCTGCTACACACATGTAGTCTTTGTTTGCTCCGAGGGTCGCCAGAGAAATGTCGGCATGATGGAACAGTGAAGTAGCTCTGGCGGACCGAAGTTGATCTATTTCGGCCGAGTTGAAATCGGCCATTTCAAGCCCTCCTCAGGCCAAACCAAGCCCTCCCAACACTTTGGCCTGAGAGGCTTGCCTATTACTTTCTTGGCTTGAGTTTAATCATACTTTGGCCTTTGGTCCTTTTAAGGATTTTTTTCATCCTTCTTTTCCTGAGTATTTGGCATTTCCGCCTCTCTCATCTTTATTGGAACTCAAATTATGGCTTTCCTGTGTATTAGTTTGTTAACTGCCTTACCTCCACCATTCCTTTGGTGTAAGCTTCTTAGGGCAGTTGTTTCTCAAGTCCTCTAGTCCTTAACATCCATCTCACTCACCTTTTTAGGGTGTAGTCCTTTCTACCTCCTGGTCTTCCTTAGGGTGTCATTTATTCTCTTTAACTATCTCGTTGTAACGACTTGCTTTCTTTTGTCATGTTGGTCTGAAATTCCTATTTGGCTTCATTGCTTTTTCCATGGTGATTCATTCCTACAATTCTAATACGTCCCGTTTATCATCAAATGTTCGTCTTATCTTCTCTTGTGGTTGCTCTCCCTTCTTTACTCCCAATATTTAGAATTTTTTTCTTTCTAAGGAGAGTTCTCTTTGTTCTATATGTGGTTTATCGAGGTCTTACCTTTAATCCCTCTTCTTTTTCTTCCTACCATTATGCTAGAATCTTGAAAAGCTTACTCTTGGATGTAATTGAAGTTCCGAGGAGGAGTTGTATTTCTAAGGATAGTATCCTTTTGGGTTTCCTATAGCTGTCGGGGCATTATTCTTGGAAAATATTGTCCTGACTCTTGGCGATGTGGGACAGTTTTTTTTTCACTTCATGTCCTATTCCCTTATAGGTTAACTTGATTCATGTCGTTTGTAGGGTTCGGTACATCTCCACGCAGTGTCCCTACCATTCATGCTTCTAGGGAATTGTTAGTTTTGGTGCTCCTTCGTCCTTGAGTCTGGATACCTTGAGACTTTTTCTTTTGGAGTCTTCTTTGTCAAATGATCACTCGAAGAGTCCTCCTAAATTTCTCGATTCCTTAATTCAATTCCCTTAACTTGGATGGGATTTTCCTTAGTTTCTATGGTAGTACATGCTTATTTGGTCGCTTTCTTTGGGGCCATCTTTCTTGAAGATCACATCATTTTAGGGATGGGTTTTTAGGAATTTGGGGTACTTCATTAATAGAGTAGTACAGTATGTTGGATGTTTTGGCCTTATTACAGAAAATGATCACAAAATAACTAGGGAGCTACGGGATTCTAGATAAGCCTCCTCCTATGTAAGGTTATATGCCCTTTGTTGGCATTTATGGCTTCATGTTTTGGCTCCCTTCACACTTTGAGCTTTGATCTCAATATGACCTAACACAATCCTCTTGGAGACTTCTACCATGCCTTGGGCATTGGAAAGCTTCTTGGGTCATCTTCCTACTAGGACAAGGTATTGGATAGAGTCATCCCTAGTTTTCTTGGTCCCTCTCTTGGGAGCTATTTGAAAATTTTAAGATCAATCTCTTATTAGTTACTATATTTTCTAATCTTGATTATGTATTCGAGGAAACAGGCTCTAATACTACTCAAGTTGTCACGCCTTGACCCATTTTGGTCGGATCCCCGTGAGCAACTCACTGCTCTCCCAGTTTATTAAAGGGTTTCCTCTAATTATAAACCATAAAGAATAAGGCATCCTTTAAACCTGCACCTTTTCCTGAAATAATATAAATCAAAACTGCATAATAATTTAGATTTATCATACCTATCTCACATGCATCTTAGTTGATGGTCTTTAAGGGTAGGCTTTCCAGAATTTCCTGAAAGAGATATAAGGGAGGGGGTGAGTACAACAACTTAGTGAATGGGTTTTCAAAACCTAACTTTGAGAAAAGGATTTATATTGGAGTGTGCCAGACCCCTTTCTTTCAAAAATCCTTTCATATCAAATCTCGATTTTTACTACCATTTCCTTATTAATCAAGGTGTGTTATCACCCAGCACCACATCCTTCATCATGAAGGTTAAACACACATTCGCAGGCTAGTCTGTCTACTGAACCCACTTGTAGCTTCAGAGCGAGTTTACCAGCCACCCAAATAGAAGTACGTCCACTTCTACTTTGAGAATTAGTGGATGTTCGTGACATTCGACCTTCAATCTCGAAATAAATTCTTCATGTCCATATGAAGACAAAGACCACATCTCGTCTCCACCCCGGTCACATGCACTTGGTGCTACTCCAAATTTCGAACAGTCACCTGGTACGACAAACTATCCTTATACCCACCAGGTCGTCCAGTGCCCTTAGAACACATCACTACCCCTCTTGTGTGTCTTGATGGTCCTGTAATCACAGTCCATGCACAATCAGTGTTTTCTTATCATGCCATATAATTTGTGGTGCCACTGGTCCAATGGCCCCGACCCTCAACTCAACTCGCAGTTGTTTGTCTTGACTAGTCCATCGACCTGTCATGTCGCACTTCTGCTAGTTAACTGAGTATGTCGGTCCTCTCTTGATACCATGGCCAAATAATTCCATTATTTAATGTTTTATGGCATATAACTCATGTTTGGTTACGAGCTCCTGCTCGTGCCAACTGGCCTTGGGCCCATTGTATGAGATTTTCAAAATCGGGCATATTAGCCCCCAAGTTCCAAAACCGAAGCCCCTTGCCTATATGAGCTTATTCGAGCTCCCGTCAAAAAGTTCTCCTAGTGAACGAGTTTTCAACTTCATTCGAGGAAGTTTCATCATACCAACTGGGTATTATATACTTACAACTGGTAGGTGGTTTTTCTGCATGTTTTTCATATCACTCCTCTAAGATGTGATGTTTAAAATACCACTTAGTAGTGGGTTTTCATTTCAAGGTACTTATCATACCCGGCTCACAACCGGTAAGTGGTTTTTAATTTTAAGTTGTGCTCATCATCCCAACCGGGTATGACGTTAGTAAGCCCACTCAGCCGGTTAATGTAGTGAATTCCACTAGACTGATTTTTTGTATTCACGCGAGCTTATCCCTACTGGCATTCCCAATACTTCATGTTCCTACACGATATGAACGTCTTGGTTCATTATCCTTCGGCCTAATAGCCTTCATTCATTCCAAATGAATGAGAAAATCAAACTTTCATTTATTTGCAATTAGGTCCCTAAAGTTAATTCTCTTTAACTTTAAGTCCCTAATTCCGTTTCTTCCTCAAATTGAGTCCCGAAACTTTTAAAATTTATCATAGAAGCTCAATTTATTCCATTTCACAAAAAGGAGTTTAATATCCCAAATTTTCAATTTGGTTCCCTAACTTTTCTAAAATTACCTTTTTGCCCTTCCTTTACAAAAATGGTAAACTTTACCCCAAAAATTCTAAAATTCCTCAATTGGCCCTCTAACACTTTTATCATGCCCAATTGTCCCTCAATTTTAGAAAATTGCATTTTGGTCCTTCGAATTTTCAAAAATCCCTAATTTTTTCCCCAATTCCAACTTTGGCTGATTGTGCTCTAGTTCGAGCTTTGCCGAAAAACTAAGCAATTGAGAGAGAGTAAGCTTTTCAGGTGTGGAGATGATGAATGGGGAGGGGGATTTTATATAGGAAGCTCGAGGACTCCTTGGCCATCCGATTGGTGCCTTTATGACAAGCATTGATGGTCGGAAATGTATTGAACGGAGACATTTCTTCTTCGTCGGCGCTGCTTCGATTTTTTGGCGAGTGAACAGTACTGTCAGCTAAAAGAGGAAGAAGACACTATTCTGAACTGGACCAGACTGGTACAAACCGGGTTTGAAGCTTAAACGGGCAGGTTCACCCCTCATTCGACCGAGTTTTTCAAATCTAAAAATTTCTAAATTCATTTTCCATCCAATGGTACCCTCATATCTCAAATTTGAATTATTTAAGCCACTAGAAAAATGAATTTAATATATGGTTCAATAGTGGTTCAAATCAGTCCAAACGGATTCGAATCTGGTTCACCTAAATCGGTTTGGTTTTCATCTCCAATTCCTTCACAAGTCCATTTCCATGACTTTTGTGACTCCTTAAGTCACTTGGGGTCCAAAAATTCCTGGTTTACCATCTCTCTATCTGTTCTGGTTTATAAAATGGCTCGGTTCTTAAACTGGTTTAATCTGGTTCGGGTTTGGTTCACCCGAACCGGTTGGTTTTTCTCTCCCTCTTTGTTCTAAGATTCCTTCCCAAGGTTTATAAATCTCTTTGGGTCACAAGGGAGTTGAAATTTCTCCAATTTGCTCGTTCCCCAATACACGGGTTTGTGAATCAGTTCGGTTTTCTTAATCGGTTTCACTGGTTCTTTTTCCAGTTTTCCTTAACTCAAAAGGACGGGGTTTACATTTGACCTATCAAAGCTATTCAGGCTCCCATCAAGAAGGTCCCCCAAATTGTTTAAGCAATGGCACATAGTCAAGGGAGAGCACTTTTAACAAAATTACATTTTTTAACTATCCATCACACCGATCGAGTATGAGGATATATCTGCTCATAACCGATGAATGGGTTTTCCACTTCATCCGAGGAAGTTTCATCATACCAACGGGGTATGATCTACTTACAATCAGTAAGTAGTTTTTACATGTCATTTTCAAATCACTCCTCTAACTTGTGACGTTTAAAATACCACTAAGTGTGGATTTTTATTTCTGAGGTACTTATCATCCCAACCGGGTATGATATAAAAATCTCACTCACCCGATATAAGCAATTGAGAGAGAGTAAGCTTTTCAGGTGTGGAGATGATGAATGGGGAGGGGGATTTTATATAGGAAGCTCGAGGACTCCTTGGCCATCCGATTGGTGCCTTTATGACAAGCATTGATGGTCGGAAATGTATTGAACGGAGACATTTCTTCTTCGTCGGCGCTGCTTCGATTTTTTGGCGAGTGAACAGTACTGTCAGCTAAAAGAGGAAGAAGACACTATTCTGAACTGGACCAGACTGGTACAAACCGGGTTTGAAGCTTAAACGGGCAGGTTCACCCCTCATTCGACCGAGTTTTTCAAATCTAAAAATTTCTAAATTCATTTTCCATCCAATGGTACCCTCATATCTCAAATTTGAATTATTTAAGCCACTAGAAAAATGAATTTAATATATGGTTCAATAGTGGTTCAAATCAGTCCAAACGGATTCGAATCTGGTTCACCTAAATCGGTTTGGTTTTCATCTCCAATTCCTTCACAAGTCCATTTCCATGACTTTTGTGACTCCTTAAGTCACTTGGGGTCCAAAAATTCCTGGTTTACCATCTCTCTATCTGTTCTGGTTTATAAAATGGCTCGGTTCTTAAACTGGTTTAATCTGGTTCGGGTTTGGTTCACCCGAACCGGTTGGTTTTTCTCTCCCTCTTTGTTCTAAGATTCCTTCCCAAGGTTTATAAATCTCTTTGACAAGGGAGTTGAAATTTCTCCAATTTGCTCGTTCCCCAATACACGGGTTTGTGAATCAGTTCGGTTTTCTTAATCGGTTTCACTGGTTCTTTTTCCAGTTTTCCTTAACTCAAAAGGGCGGGGTTTACATTTGACCTATCAAAGCTATTCAGGCTCCCATCAAGAAGGTCCCCCAAATTGTTTAAGCAATGGCACATAGTCAAGGGAGAGCACTTTTAACAAAATTACATTTTTTAACTATCCATCACACCGATCGAGTATGAGGATATATCTGCTCATAACCGATGAATGGGTTTTCCACTTCATCCGAGGAAGTTTCATCATACCAACGGGGTATGATCTACTTACAATCAGTAAGTAGTTTTTACATGTCATTTTCAAATCACTCCTCTAACTTGTGACGTTTAAAATACCACTAAGTGTGGATTTTTATTTCTGAGGTACTTATCATCCCAACCGGGTATGATATAAAAATCTCACTCACCCGATAGTGTAGTGAAATTCCTCTTAGCCGGATTGTTGTCCTTGCTCGAACTCGTCTTAGCTGGTGTTCTCAGTACTTCTTGTTCCTACACGATATGAACGTTCTTGTTCATTATTATTTGGTCTAATAGCCCTCATTCATCCTAATTAAATGAGAAAACTAATTTTTCCTTTATTTGTAATTAGGTCCCTAAAGTTATTTTTCTTTAACTTTAAGTCCCTAATGTTGGTTTTTCTTCAAATTGAGTCCCGAAACTTTTAAAATTTATCTTAAAACCTCAATTTATTCAAATTCACAAAAAGGGGTTTAATTTCCCAAATTTCCAAATTAGTCCCCCAACTTTTCCAAAATTACCATTTTGCCCTTACTGTACGAAAATGGTAAGTTTTGCCCCAAAAATTCCAAAATTGTCCAATTGTCCTCCAAAAACTTTATCAGGCCCAATTGCCCCTCAATTTTATGAAATTGCATTTTGGTCCTTCGAATTTTTGAAAATCTCCAATTTCCCCAAAATTTCCCCAATTGCAACTAGCTAACATAGCCGAATTTGATTTCATCTAATTGACCGATCAAACACTTCTAATTGTTGAAATTTAAGTTAGATTGGAGTTCCTACACCTTCATACGATTCAATTACACTTTGAATCGTGCGATTTGGTGTTGGAATGAGCCCAAACGGAGCTCCGCTAGGAAAATTAGACTTAGAGAGAGAAAGCGTTGAAAGCTTACCATCGGAGGCGCGACGGTCTGAGCTTTCAATCTGGGCAGATAGCCCTCATCCTGAAGTTCATCCTAGGATCAAGAATTATATCAATTGATACCGAATTGAGTTAGAATTTTATCATCGAAATTCTACCGATTCTCTCTCTAGCACTGGTTGAAAATTGCAGAGGGGAGCCGAATTGGCTTACCTTTCAGCTCTAATTCAGCTGTAGGAGCGCTGTGGAGGTTTTGTGAAGGCTTGGTTTGGCCTGAGGGAGGGTCAAATTGGTTGATTTCAGCTCGGCTGAAATAGGGTAGCTTCGGTCCGCCGGAGCTGCTTCACTGTTCCATCACGCCGGTGCTTCTCCGGTGACTCTTAGAGAAAATGTAGACTACATGCGTGTAGCTAACTTCTCCCCGATTCTAAAAAACCCGACTTGAGAAAAGTGCCCAAGTAGAAGCTCTGGCTCGAGCTTCACTGGAAAATGGAGCAGTTGAGAGAGAATGGAGTTTTTAGGTGTGGAGAAGATGAATGGGTAGTGGCTCTTTATATAGGAAGCTCGAGGACTTCTTGGCCATCCGATTGGCACTTTAATGGCGGTCATTCATTGCATAAAACTCCATGGCCAGAGACTTTTCAACTTCGTCGGTGCTGTGCGATTTTCTGGCGAGTGAACAGTGTTGTCATCAAAGCTTAAAACGGTCGGTTCACTCCCCATTCAACCGAATTTTTCAAATCTAAAAATTTCTAAATTCATTTTCTATCCCATGGTGGCCTCAAATCTCATATTTGAATTTTTTAAGCTACCTAGAAAAATGAATTTAGAATGTGGTTTAATAGTGGTTCAAACTGGTCCAAACCGGTTCAATTCCGTTAGGATCCAGTTTGGTTTTCATCTCCAATTCATTTTCAAGTCCATTTCCATGACTTTTGGGACCCTTTTGGGTCACTCGGAATTCCATAAATTTCACGATTTGCCTTTCTCTATCGGTTCCAGTTCATGAACTAAGTCGGTTCATAAACCGATTTAATCCAGTTGGATCTGATTCATCTAAACCGGTCTAGTTTTTCTCTTACAATTTGTTCTAAGGTGCTTTTCTAATGTTTTATGAACCCTTTGGATCACCCGGGACTTGTAAATTTCCAAATTGCCCGTTTCCCAATGATCGGGTTTGTGAACCGGTTGGGTTTTCTTACTCGGTTTAACCGATTTTCTTCCCAGTTTTCCTAAATTAAAAAGGGCAGGGTTTACAACTATCCCCTCCTTTTAGGAGTTTTGTCACCAAAATATAATTAGCAACCTTGCATGATGAACCAATTCCTTTGATGTCCATTTGGTATTTGCTTAGCCTATAAACGCTTATCTTGTTCCTTCAATTAAGTTTTTTTACATCATTCATTGAAGGAATTTCTTTTTCTTTATATTATTTGCTCCCTCCATGGAGTTTATCATACCTAGACATATCTTACTTAAGGGTCAATTTCATGAAATCAAATTTGGCTATGTTAAGAAGTTGGAATTGGGGAAAATTGGGGATTTTCGAAGATTTGAAGGACCGAAATGTAATTTCCTAAAACTGAGGGTCAATTGGGCATGATAAAAATGTTAGAGGGCCCATTTGTTAAAACTCCTGAGTTCTTTGATAAAATTTAAGAGTATGATAATAAAATTTTAAGTAAAAGGTAGAAATTCCCCTAAGGCCGAAAAGATGGGTTATTGATAGTTAAACTCAACCCTTAAGACTTACCGTTCAAAACATGATAATGAGTAATTCATCTGAAGGAGATCCTGACAAAAGGAAAAAAGGAGCTGGAGAAGCAACCATCCAAGAGTACAAAATTTTTGGAGAGTCTAAAAAGTTAAAACTAAACTCTAAGAATGGTGGATTAGGAAAAAACCCGGGAAGAAGTAGAACATCTAAAGGAACCACAAGAATAGAAGCTGATCGAGAAGAAAAATAATTAAGTATAGAGTCCACCAAGGCTAGGTGTAGAGAAAGTACAACAACAGGAAGTCCCAAGTGTAACAACTACTATTAAATCCCTTTAAGGAGATTTCGGAAAGCCTACCCTTAAAGACCATCAACTAAGACGCTTGTGATACAACCAAAAATAGGTTTTTACTGTCCATCATACCGACCGGTATAAGGACATCTCCGTTCATAACCGATGAACGGGTTTTCAACTTCCTTCGAGGAAGTCTCATCATACCAACCGGGTATGATCTACTTACAACCCATAAGTAGTTTTTTTCACATAACTTTCACATCACTTTCTCTAAGTAGTGATGATTAAAATACCACTAAACAGTGGGTTTTTATAACGAGGCACTTATCATCTCCAACCGGG